>JAPVLO010000404.1:0-1294943 GCA_027257055.1 Cephalopachus bancanus
GGTAATTTTTCTTTTGTGCCATTAACTTACTTTGGAACTTGGTGATAATTAATTACACAGATTGAATAATGTTAGCTACAACATCCTTTGTTAAGCACTGATAATAATTTCCCCCATCAGCCGGGCTTGGTGGCTCAGCCTGTAATCCCGCACCTTTGGGAGGCTGAGGCCAGGTGATTGCCTGAGCCACGGGTTCGAGACCCGCCTGGGCAACTTGGCGAGTCCTCATCTCTACAATAAATAATAAAAAAAATTAACCAGGCGTGGTAGTATGCGCTGTAGTTCCAGCTACTTGGAAGGCTGAGGTGGAAGGATTGCCGGAGCCCAGCAGGTTGAGGCTGTGGTGTCTGGGAGTGTGCCACTGCACTCCAGTCTGGGTGACAGAGTGAGACTCCAACTCAAAAAAAAAAAAAAAAAAAAAAAAAAAAAAAAAATATATATAATATATTATATATATATATATATATATTTTAAATTAGTAGGCTGAGACGAAAGAACAAAGGAAAGGTATTGAAGACAGGTGTGTTCCACATGGAATTTTTTTTTCCCCCTCAGAGACTCATGGTCAGCTACTTGATCCCACAGAGGTTTTAGTCTGATGTCCAAAGGAACAAGAATGAATAGATTATAGTACTTGCTTGTTTATTTATTTCGAGTGGGGTTTCACTCTGTCACCCAGGCTAGAGTGCAGTGGCACAATCATGACTCACTGCAGCCTCGACCTCCTGGGGTAGGCAATCCTCCCTCTTCAGCCTCTCAAGTAGCTGAGATGACAGCTGCATACCACTATACCCAGCTAATTTTTTGTGGTAGAGACAGAGTCCCACTATGTTGCCCAGGCTGGTCTTGAACTCCTGGACTCAAGCAATTTTCCTGCTTGGTCTCCCAAAGTGCTGGAATTACAAGCATAAGCCACCGTGCCTGGCTTAGGTTATAGTCTTTATGTCGACGTTTTAAAATGATTTTATATCAAGTGAGTTATAAACCTGTCTTTAGGCCGGGAGCTATAGCTCAAACCTGCACTTTGGGAGGCGGAGGTGAGAGGATTGCCTGAGTCTGGGGGTTCGAGACCGGCCTGGGCAACTTGCGGAGACCTCTTCTCTACAGTAAATCAGAAAATTAACCAGGCATGGTGGCGCACGCCTGTAGTCCCAGCTACCTGGAAGGCTGAGGTGGAAGGATTGCCTGAGCCCAGCAGGTCGAGGCTGCGGTGGCCGTGAGTGTGTGGTGAGTGTGCTGCTGCACTCCAGCCTGGGCAACACAGTAAGACTCCAACTCAAAACAAACAAACAAATAAATAACAAACCTATCTTTATTACCTTCTTTAGCAATAGCTTACAGATCCCTGCTGGCTTGTGATTTATTAGGAAACGTTTAGGGTAAAGCTTATCTGCATCAGAGACACCCAGAAGAAGAGACAGCTCAGAGGGTCAGCTGGGATTTGATGGTCTAGCCTAGTCCAACCTCTCACTTCAGATGACTTCTGGGTACCTGCATGTGATTTAAAGATGGTAAGCCGTGTCCATAATACTAAGCTTTCTGCTTCTTCTGTTAGGATATACTTAGGAGTCTTAATCTCAGAAAATGTTTAAGAGTTGACTCATACGCATCTTGTGGGTGTTGAAGAATGTTGGATAGCCGCAGGACGAGCAAGCATCCACTTGTAGGAACAGAACTTTCCTTGTTAGGAGATCGGGCTCGGTTTCCCAATCATTACCTATGGTAACGATCTTTCTGCACCAGCTTGTATAGACTGAAGCAGCGGTATAAGATAGCACTTATTATTTTTTTATTTATTTATTTATTTATTTATTCATTTATTTTGTAGAGATGAGGTCTCACTGTGTTGCCTAGGCAGGTCTTGAACTCCTGAGCTTACACCATCCTCTCGCCTCAACCTCCCAAAGTGCTGGGATTATAGGCAGGAGCCACAGCACCCGGCCTGTAAGATAGCATTTAAAGGAAACATTGTTGCATCTAAAAATGTCTGATTCTTACTGTGTGAAGGCTTTTTCCCTCAGTCTTTTTTTGTTTATTTTTTGAGTTGCAGTCTTACTCTGTCACCCCGGCTGGAGTGCAGTAGCACATTCCCGGCCACTGTAGCTTTCACCTGCTGGGCTCAGGTCAGACTTCCGCCTCAGCCTTCCAGGCAGTTGGAACAACAGATGTGTGCCACCACACCTGGCTAATTTTTTGATTCATTGTAGAAATGAGGTCTCGCCAAGTTGCCCAGACGAGTCTCCAACCCCTGGACTCAGGCAATTCTCTCACCTCTGCCTCCCAGAGTTCTAGGATGACAGTTGAATCTTGAGGTAGGCTCTGGCCTCGAGGGGTTTATAGTTTGCTGTGGGGGATTTGTAAACAATCACTATCCGGCTGGGCTCAGTGGCTCAGTCTGTAATCCTGCGCATTGGGAGGCCAAGGTGAGTGAATTGCTGAGCCCGCGGGTTCAAGACCCGCCTGGGCAACTTGGTGAGACCTCATCTCTACAATAAATAAAAAATTAGCCAGGCATGGTAGCATGTGCCTGTAGTTCCAGCTACTTGGAAGGCTGAGGCGGAAGGATCGCCGGAGCCCAGTAGGTTGAGGCTGTGATGGCCGGGAGCGGCCACTGCACTCCAGTCTGGGTGACAGAGTGAGATTCCAACTCAAAAAACAACAACAACAACAAAAAACAATCACTATCCAATGAGAAGAGGAAGTCATCAAGGCCACCATATCTGATTGTACAAACTGTGACTTGTGAGGGTGGGGCTGGGACTGACTGAGGGAAGGTGCCTGCAGTCAGTCCTGGCTGTACCTGCTGCCAAGCTGTGTTCCCCAGTATGTAGTGGCCTGGAGACATGAGCATCTTCTTGACATGTGTGCATAGACACAGCATGCTTTCTCAGCTGGGTGCAGACCAGGGCTGTGTCTGCCCACATGGAGTGTCTCATGTTTTAGTCCAGGGATACTGATGGACTGACTAGCTTTAGCCCAGGGACTGATGGGTTATGGAAGAGAGGTTACTGCTCTGAGTATAAGAGGAAGCAATCAGGAAAAACCACCTCCTTAGAGGCGGTTTTCAATCTGGGCCTTGGAGAATAAAAGTCATTTAAATAACTCCCCTTGGGAGACTACGTCTGTGTGCGTGAGGTGGGAAAAAGGCATGGCTGTGAGGTGGCTGGCACACGTGGCTCCCGAGGGGTGGTTCTTCCAGCCAACTCTTGCCAGCCTTCAAAGGCCTGACTCACGGGCGAGAAGCTTCCCTTGGCCCTCAGGTCGGATTGGGGCATGCCCTTCTGTGCCCTGTCCCGTCTGTCCTCTGTGAGTCTCCAGACTGCTTCAGGGAAGGGACTACCATCTGACTGACTCTGCGCCTGGCACAGACATGAGGTCAAAAAGTTTGGGTGATAAGGAACTGTGGGGAGGTGGGGTTTGAGAAGCAGTTTGGGCCAGACCAGAGAGACTCTGCATGCCATCCTGAGGAGTGTCCGTGCCACCCTGCAGGCCAGGGAGCACGTTTGTATTGGGAAGGAAGCGACTTGTGCCGCATTGTGCTAGCTCATGTTTTCGGAAGGTCCCCCTGGGAGTTGTGTGGGGTTGGATGAGAAGAAGGGAGAGGGCCCTGGCTGGAGGAGCGGAGGTCCAGGAGAGTAGGCCCAGGGTTGCAGGGTGCTTCCAGTCGGGTTGGAAGCAGCTGTGCAGAAACACTTTGCTGTGAGTTTTTTGTTCGTTTAGTTGGAGAGACGATACCTGCCGTAGAGGTGGTTGAGGTCCCAGAGAAGCTCAGTTCTTACTGTGCCCTGTCCCTTTCATAAAGATGCTTGCTTCACAATTCCGGAACATGTACACTCATAGGCAGAGTGTTTCTGTTCAGGAAATGCTCACACACTTTGAGAGATGGTGGAGTGTAGTGGTGAAGAAAACAGACTGTGGTGCCAACTTGCTTGAGCTGGAGTCTAGGCTCTGCCACTTATTAACTGAGCTACTAAGGGCATGTTTCTTTTCTTTTTTTTTTTTTCTTTTTTTGAGTCGGAGTCTCAGTCTGTGGCCCAGGCTGGAGTGCAGTGGCATGCTGCTCACGGCCACCGCAGTCTCAACCTGCTGGGCTCACATGATCCTTCCGCCTTAGCCTTCTAAGTAGCTGGAACTACAGGCATGCGCCACCATGCCCGGCTAATTTTTTGATTGATTGTAGAGATGAGGGCTTGCCAAGTTGCCCAGGCTGGTCTCGAACCCACAGGCTCAGAGGCAATCCTTCACCTCGGCCTCCCAAAGTGCTAGGATTATAGGTGTGAGCCACTGCACCCAGCCGAGGGCACGTTTCTTATCCTGTGTTTCACTATCCTCATCCAAGAAATGGGGAAAATTATAGCACTGATTTAATAGGTATTCACAAGCATCAGGTGAGTTCATATATGTACGAGGTCCCACAATCAAGTTTGTGAACTCATCCTGGAAAAAGTGCTCCAATACCTCATTGCTGAATATCACTATAGTCACCTTAGAAGTGCTCCCCTTGGGAATCCACCGACGCCAGCACCTGGTCTACCTGTCAAAGGAGTTTTGGAACTCTTTTTCTGGAATGGCCATCGGAGCTGTCATCCTCTTAGCCCTGATGTTCTGAATGTCATCAGATGCCTTCCTTCAATATTTCCTTGATCTTCAGGTAAAGAAAAAAGCCACTGGGGGCCGGGGGCTAGATCAGGTGAATAGGGAGGGTGTTTCAATACGGCTGCTTGTACAGTGCAACCAATGTAAACGCACAGTGGCAAGTTCGCGAACTTAGTTGTCAGACCTCAACAAATGATGAGGATATTCGACATTGAGGCACGGAGCACTTTTCTAAGGGGGTTTGTGAACCTAATTGTCAGACCTTATATAAACTGCCTAGAATAACCCTGGGCACATAGGAGCGAATACTCCTTATCTCTTTGTCCTTAAAGTTGATTTCCAAGTCCTTTATACATGTTAATCACATACGACTTTCAAACAATCCTAGACGGCATTATTCCCATTTTACCGATGGGGGAAACCTAGGCACAGACTTGACTGGGGCAGAAACATACAACATGACTGACGTCTTATAGTCTTATAGCTTGAAGCAGCAGCGGCAGGATTTGAACCCAGGCAGTCTGGCTCTAAAGTGTATGTTCTTGACCATTACACTGGATTCAGAACTTTCTTCCTACTTATCAAAGGCAAGTGTGAGGAAGTGATCCAAAATGTATTTTTGGTGTGAAGGAAAAGTCTGGCTTTGAGCAAAGACCAGTTGAAGGGTGGACACTGGACATCTGAGATGAGTCATTTGCGTTAAATGCCAAAATGCCTGGTGTTTGGGAGTTTCTTCCAGAATTTCTGCCTCTGAAAGACTTTGACATCCATTTTTTAACCAGCATTTTTCAAAAAGCTTATTTTCTTCTAGAAGAGATTATCAAAGTGATGTTAAAGATGAACAACTTATAGAATGATGTTTTTCTTCACTCCCCCACCCCATAACTACTTTCATGCCAGACTATTCTTACAAGTAGGGAGATAAAGAACTTGCAGTTCGCAGAGTCACAAAACTACAGTTTATTTTTGACCAGGCCTCTTAGAATGTGTGTGTGTGTGTGTGTGTGTGTGTGTGTGTGTGGTGTGTGTGTGTGGCATTATCAGTGATGTTTTGGAGGAGACATGCTAGGGTGTGTGTGTTCTGTGTGTGTGCACACATGAGCATTATCGGTGATGTTTTGGAGAGGGCATGCCACAGAGGTGAGTGGACTTCTGCTTTGCTCCTTTGCACAGAGTCTGACACTTCAGGGTAAAGCGGCCTTGTAAGGGGCCAGGCTCCTTGACAGGGTCTTTCACTCAGCATTTTCCAACTTGAGCAATGAAAAGAACATGGAGTAATTATCTGTTTCTGGTGACTTTGCCAGGCATCCTGGGAACTTGCTTTGTGAGTAGTTGTCCCAGCTCTGTCTTCTGTATCCAGTTAGCCCTCACTATAGGGAATCGGAACAGAAAGACAATATGGGTATAGGGGTGTGTGTGTGTGTGTGTGTGTGTGTGTGTGTATTTTAAAGGATAACAGTTGTGCATCCACCACGCAGCCTACGAAAGTTCCCAGTACCCTTGAAACCCATGTCTTTTCTCCACCCCCCAACTGCCTTGCATCTTATTCTCTTGCTTTACCGTGTACTTTTGTATGAAGCTGTTTATGTTCCGAGGTGAAACTGAAGGTTAAATGTAAAGTTTGCCTTGGATAAAGCCACCCACTTCCATCTTCACATGTTTCATGGACTGCTTGTGGGTATCGCTTCAACGTTTGCTGAAAATGTATGCCAGAAACTAAATCAGAGTTATTATTAACATTTTTAAATGTGCCTGACCCAGATGAAAGGCAGATGCTTTGTTTGAACAAGCCTCCCAAATCATTCTGGGGCTGTCCCCAGTATTTTGTATGTTGGAATTCCCCAGAAGAGCTCCAGTTTCTCAATGAACTCTGCCTGGTTAAGCTCTCGAGTTCCCATGGTTTCACAGGAAGCTCCTACATCTGTCTCTAGTTTTTTTTTTTTTGAGTTGGAGTCTCACTCTGTCGCCCAGACTGCAGCCTCCTGGGCTCCAGCGATCCTTCCACCTCAGCCTTCCAGGTAGCTGGAACTACAGGCATGTGCTGCCACGCCTGGCTAATTTTTTTATTATTTATTGTAGAGATGAGGTCTTGCCTGCCCAGGCGGGTCTCGAACCCACGGGCTTAGGCAATCCACTCACCTCAGCCTCCCAGATGCGCGGGATTACAGGCTGAGCCACCGAGCCCAGCGTGTCTCTAGTTTTACTTTCCTCCTGAGCTCTCAATTTGTATTTCAGACCAGCTACCAGCTCGCTGTCCTTCCTTGCTTCAGTAGTGTTGGGGATTCCACCTTGCGCTACCAGTTGCTCAGATTAGAAACATCAAGCTCGGCTGGGTGTGGTGGCTCACACCTTTAATCCCAGCACTTTGGAAGGCAGAGGCAAGAGGATTACCCATGGATTCAAGACCAGCCTGGGCAACTTGATGGACCTCGTCTCTACACTAAATCAAAAAGTAGCCGGGTGTGGTAGTGCACACCTGTAGTTCCTGCTACTTGGAAGGCTGAGTGTGCCACTGCACTCCAGCCTGGGTGTCAGAGTGAGACCCCGACTCAAAAAAAAAAAAAAAAAAAGAAAAAGAAAAGAAACATCGAATTCATCCCTGACTTCTTTCAACCTTTATCTCTCACTCCTTCTAACCAAATTGCTGATACCTTAATTGTTTATTGTTTTGAGTTGCGGTGTCTCTCTGTTGAGTGCATTGGCAGGATCATGACTCCCTCGGCTCAGGCGATCCTCCCTCCTCAACCTCCCAAGTAGCTGGGACTACAGGCGCATGCCACCATGCCTGGCTAATTTTTTGATAATTGTTTTTGCATCTATAGCGTGTTTCCTGTTTGTTCTGCTTGTTCATACATCTAGTTCATATTTGTAACTAGATGTAATGATTAATTGCCCGATTTGCCACGTCTCCTTCCAGTCATCCATCCATCCTCCCCATTCACCCATCCATCCATCTGTTTTCCACCGTGTTCCTGTGACACTTTGTACACTTCTGTCTCATAGCATTTACCACACTTAAAATAAAGTTGTGGGTAGAACACCACCCCACGTAAAATTTTTTTTTTTTTTTTTTTTTTTTGAGTTGGAGTCTCACTCTGTCGCCCAGACTGGAGTGCAGTGGCCACTTCCGGCCACTGCAGCCTCGACCTGCTGGGCTCCGGCGATCTTTCCACCTCAGCCTTCCGAGTAGCCGGAATGACAGGCACTCGCTACCACACCCGGTTCATTTTTTTGATTTTATTGTAGAGATGAGGTCTCGCCTGCCCAGGCGGGTCTCGAACTCGCGGGCTCAGGCAATCCACTCACCTCAGCCTCCCAAAGGCGTGGGATTACAGGCTGAGCCACCGAGCCTGGCTCCCACATAAAATTTAACACCTCAGCTGTTTCTACATGATGGTTCAGTAGTGTTAAGTGTTATTCACATTATTGGACAGCTGATCTCCCAAACTTTTCATCTTGCAAAACCAAAATTTTTGGGGGTGGGGGAGGGGATAGAAGTCTCACTCTGTCACCCAGGCTAGAGTGCAATGGCATGCTCATGCTCACAACTGCTGTAGCCTTGACCTGCTGGGCTCCAGTGATCCTTCCGCCTCAGCCCTCCAAGTAGCTGGAATTACAGGCATGTGCCACCATGCCCAGCTAATTTTTTTGTTTTTTGATTTATTGTAGAGATGAGGTCTCGCCAAGTTGCCTAGGCTGGTCTCGAACCCCTGGGCTCAGGCAATCCTCTCACTTGGCCTCCCAAAGTGCTGGGATTGTAAGCATGAGTCATCGTGCCCGGCCAAAAACTGAAACTTTATACTCACTAAACTAGAGCTCCTTTTCCCCTTCCTCCAGCCGCTGATAATCACCATTTTGTTTTCTGTTTCTGTTTCTGTGAATTTGACTACTCTGTATATCTTATATAAGTGCAGTCATGTAATAATATTTGTCTTTTTGTGACTGGTCTTATTTCACTTAGCTACATAAAAACTACATAAAAACAGTTTTTTATTTATTTTTATTTTTTGAGTTGGAGTCTCACTCTGTCACCCAGGCTGGAGGGCAGTGGCATGCTCTCAGCCACTGCAGTCTCTACCTGCTGGGCTCCGGTGATCCTTCCGGCTCAGTCTTCCAAGGAGCTGGAACTATGGGTGCGCACTACTACACCTGGCTAATTTTTGATTTTAACGTAGAGATGAGGTCTTGCCAGTTTGCCCAGGCTGGTCTCGAACCTGCGGGCTCAGGGATTCCTCTCATCTTGGCCTCCCAAGGTGCTGGGATTATAGGCGTGAGCCACTGTGCTGGGCCCAGCATACAGTTTTAAAGAAATAATCCTTTGTGTGTCTGTTTGACTCCTTCTCTCCTCATTAGGGTACTCAAGAGTTTTTTTTTTTTTTTTTTTTTTTTTAAAGAGACAGGGTCTTTCTCTGTCATCCAGGCTGGAGTACAATGGTATAGTCATGGCTCACTGCAACCTTGAGCTCCTGGACTCAAGGAATCCTCATGCCTAAGCCTCTCAAGTAGCTAGGACTACAGATATGTGCCACCATTCCCGGCTAATTTTTGAATTTTTTAAATCTTATATAGAGATGGGAGTCTTCCTGTGTTGTTGCCAGGCTGGTTTTGAACTTCTTCTGCCTCTGCCTCTCAAAGTGTTGGGTTTACAAGCTTGGCACCCGGCCCAAGGGTATTTTTATTTTTGTACCTTTAGTGCCTTGTATGGTACCTGGCACACAGCAGATGTGCAGAAAATTTTGGGTGGGGAAGTAGTGAGTTCAGAGAATTTTCACGAGTGGTTCTGAGTAATTGGAACGAATTTGGGATAGATATGATGATCTGGGTGGAATGGGCGTCTCTGAGGGTGCTGGTGGGGGCATTGCACAGCTGATTTCTGGCATGCAGTGTTCCCTTCCTGTGCCACAAAACATACTTGTCATTGTGTTTATGCTGGCACTTCCTGGCTTAGTTAGTGAAAAACGTATAAGACAAATATTTAGATGAGATCAAAAGATCTCACTTGCCTTTGTTTAAAGTATTTAGTAGTTGAGGTTTGATCCTGAGACTTCCATTCCAGTCGATGGATTTTTCCTGACTAAAGTTGGTTATCTTGAATTCTTAATTACCACCTTTACTAAAACACATCTTTTTGTCTCCAGTGTCAAGAAACTAAGGGGGCCTGGTTGACTTCCTGTAGCTCTGGACTAATATGTTAGGGACAACTCTTCTGGAGTCAGAGGTGGAGTCAGTGTTTAACTAAATAAATACTCATTTAGTTTGTGACCCATAACATGTTCCAATTTTATTATATATTTACATGGAACTTTATTGGCAACGTAAGAGCCTCTATACCTTAATTGTGATGACTACTGATATTAATTTTTCTGCCTGATACAGTAAAACCCCATAAGGAGTTGCTATTGAAAGCATCTGGGGCCAGGTGGGGTGGCTCAGCCTGTAATCCCAGCACATTGGAAGGCCGAGGTGAGAGGATTGCCTGAGCCCTGGGGTTTGAGACCAACCCAGGCAACTTGGTGAGACCTCGTCTCTACAATAAATCACAAAAACTAGCCGGGCGAGGTGGTGTGTGTCTGTTTTTCCACCTACTTGGAAGACTGAGGTGGAAGGATCGCCTGAGCCCGGCAGGTCGAGGCTGCAGTGGCTGGGAGCGTGCTGCTGCACTCCAGCCTAGGTGACAGAGTGAGACTCCGACTCAAAAAAAAGAAAAAGAAAGAAAGCTTTTGGTGGGTTAGCATCCAACCCCCATGTTTAGATTCCAAGTTCTGGAACGAGCCTCATGCCAGGTGGTTATAGACCCTGGCACATTGTAACTGCTTAATCAATACTTAGAATTCTGAGTCTGCAGAGTTTAAGCCAACTATCCTGAGTAGCGTTCCTGTTGAATGGAATGTGTGCTACATATGTATCTGTGTGTGTGTGTTCTTAATAGTTTTCCTAAAGAAATATCAACTACTTATTGGCTTTCCTACTTATTTAGAAATATTTTCTTTCTTCCTTTTTTTTTGGAGTCAGTCTCACTCTGTCACCCACACTGGAGTGCAGTGGTACGTTCATGGCCACTGCAGCCTCGACCTCCTGGGCTCAGGCGATCCTTCTGCCTCAACCTTTCAAATAGCCACCATGTCAGCCTAATATTTTAATTTATTCTAGGGATGAGGTCTTGCCAAGTTGTCCAGGCTGGTCTCGAACCCCTGGGCTTAGGTAGTCCTCTCTCCTCGGCCTCCCAAAGAGCTGGGATTACAGGTGTGAAGTCACTGTGCCCAGTCTGGTATTTTCCCAGTCTTAAGAAAATTCACAATGTGGAACCAATATCCTACCCCTTCAGCAGTTGACAGTGTTTTGGCATATTTGCTTTCTGACCACAGTGGTCTATTTCAACCTGTTAATGTAAATGTAGGCAACTTTAATGTGAAGGAATTTAGGTGAATAAAATATCTTTCCCATATCCTGGGAGCATGAATTTTGGAGAGATGACCAGCTTAATAGATAATCTTAAGTTCCATGTTACCAAATAGTTGTAAATTTGCTATTATCTTCAAATATGCAATTTGATGAGTGGTCTTAAATTCTGAGAATTTGTGTGTTATCTGATCTGACTAGAAATTGAAAATGTACATTTCTCAAGGTTACCAAGATTATATCTATTTGAATTTATATTTAGTAGTGATTGAATGGAATAGGTTGTTAAGATGTATTGCCACAAAATTTATATTGTTGTAAGATAGGTGAAACATTGCTTTTCTTCTAATATATTTAACATTTGGGATGATATCATTTTCTGTCTCTCTCTCTCTCTATACACACACACACAATTTTGTAATATGTGCTGTTTTGTAATCGACAATCTTTCCCTTTTTGAGGAAAGTTTTTCTATATGTGAACTTAATCATTGATGTTTTGTTAAATCTCAAAAGCACATGCTGCATTTATTTATTGGGTTTGTTGTGAAGCTTAAAAAAAATGCAGAGTTGGGCTGGACACTATGGCTCGCGTCTCTAATTCCAGCACTTTGGGAGGCTGAGGGAAGAATCCTTTGAGGCCAGGAGTTTGAGACCAGCCTGGGCAACATATTGAGACCCTGTCTCTACAAAAAGTTTTAAAATATTTGTCGGGCGTAGTGGCATGTGCCATAACCCCAGCTACTCAGGAGGCTGAGGTCGGAGGACCCTTGAGCCAAGGAGTTTGAGGCTGCAGTGGGCTCCGATTGTTGTACCACTGCACTCCAACCTGGGCAACAGAGTGAGATCCCGTCTCTTTATTTTTTTTATTTTTATTTTTTTATTATTATTATTTTTTTGAGTTGGAGTCTCACTCTGTCACCCAGACTGAAGTGCAGTGGCCGCTCCTAGCCACCGCAGCCTCGACCTGCTGGGCTCCAGCGATCCTTCTGCCTTAGCTCTCCGAGTAGCAGGAACTACAGGCATGCGCTACCATGCCCGGCTAATTTTTGATTTATTGTAGAGATGAGTTCTCGCCAAGTTGCCTGGGCGGGTCTCAAACCGTAGGCTCAGGGAATCTACTCGCCTCTGCCTCCCAAAGTGCTGGGATTACAGGTTGAGCCACCGAGCCCGGCCCCATCCTGTCTCTTTAAAAAACAACAACAGGCTGGGCTCAGTGGCTCAACCTCTAATCTCAGCACTTTGGGAGACCAAGGCAGTGGATTGTCTGAGCCCGTGGGTTTGAGACCCGTCTGGGTAATTGGCGAGACCTTGTTTCTACAATAAATCAAGAAAAATTACCCAAGCGTGGTAGCGTGCACCTGTACTTCCAGCTACTTGGAGGGCTGAGGCGGAGGATTGCTGGAGCCCAGCAAGTTGGTGCTGGGGTGGCCGTGAGTGTGCCACTTCACTCCAGCCTGGGTGATAGAATGAGACTTCAACTCACACAACAACAACAACAACAACAACAACAAAAGCTATTGACTTATTTTTGGGCACCCCAACATTATTACATTTATTTTTAAAATTTTCCTGGAGCTTTTTGAATTGGGTGTGTGTGTGCAGACGCGCATACCAAGGATGCAAAAGCTGTGTAAGACAACGTATGTGTGTCTGCCGCCTTTCTTCGGAATGCTGCTTGAGAAATGAGAGCAGGTAAGCATTTGATCCAAATGCACTGGCGCTGGCATTTCACGATGCTGCTTTCTCTTCCAAGCAACTGACAAGGGCAGGTGAAGGTCCAGTTCTCTGGAACCCGCCTCCGCCTCCTGCCAGGATGCTGCTTTGTTTCAGGCTGCTCTTGTCACGGGGTCTTCATTAGAAGCAGATAATGTGTGAAGTTCATTTCGCATTGGTCGCGGCCCTTTCAGGGTTTCCATGGCGAAGACGGAAAGAGGTGGTGGAAGTTTGATCTTGTGTCAGGTGAGAGGACACAGTGCCCGTCCTGCTCCAGAGAAGAGCCAAGGCTGCCAGAAATAGCTGGGAAAGTCCGCTGGCTTTGATCTTTCCCCTCATTAGTAGATTGGAGCGAGAGGGCTGTGGAATCTTCCACAGGCTAATTTTAGACGTGGGGTTGCACTGCCTGTGTTGGGTTGACTCAAGGTTCCCACTCACGGGGCAGGTGAAGGTCTTACTGCTTCTGCTTTAGTGCAGCCCTTGGTCTTGTGCTTGGATTATTGTCCCTGCTTCCCTCACCTGCACCATGTCATCCACATCCAAATGCACTTTGCTGTGGGTGTGTGACCCGTGTCGTCATATAAGGCCCTGCACTTAGTTTTCTTGAAATTCTTAATTTTCCAAAAAGGGGAAGATTTTTTTGAGTTGGATTCTCACTCTGTCACCCAGACTGGAGTGCAGGGGCCGCTCCCGGCCACCGCAGCCTCGACCGGCTGGGCTCCGGCGATCCTTTCACCTCAGCCTTCCAAGTAGCTGGAACTACAGGTGCACGCTACCACGCCCGGCTCATTTTGATTCATTGTAGAGATGAGGTCTCACCAAGTTGCCCAGGCGGGTCTCGAACCCATGGGCTCAGGCAATCCACTCACCTTAGCCTCTCAAAGGCGCGGGATTACAGGCTGAGCCACTGAGCCCGGCTTGTGGGGGAGATTTTTGATTTGCACTAGTCCCCACAGTTTAAGTGGCTGGTCTTGGCTCTGGGAATAAGGGTTTTTTTTTCCTGTTTTTTTTGTCAAGGTCTCACTCTGTTGCCCTGGCTGGAGTACAGTAGCGCTATTGCAGATCACCACAGCCTCAACCGTCTGGTCTCAGTGATCCTTCCTCCACAGCCTTCCAAGTAGCTGGGACTACAGACGCACCACCACACCCAGCACTTTTTTTTTTTTTTTTTTTGAGTTGGAGTCTCACTCTGTCGCCCAGACTGGAGTGCAGTGGCCGCTCCCGGCCACCGCAGCCTCTATCTGCTGGGCTCCGGCCATCCTTCCGCCTCAGCCTTCCGAGTAGCCGGAATTACCGGCATGCGCTACCACGCCCGGCTGATTTTTTGATTTATTGTAGAGATGAGGTCTCACTGCCCGGGCAGGTCTCGAATCCGTGGGCTCAGGCAATCCACTCACCTCAGCCTCCCAAAGGCGCGGGATTACAGGCTGAGCCACCGAGCCCGGCTGCACATTTTTTTTGATTTGTTGTAAAGATGATTATTCACCAAGTTGCCCAGGCTGGTCTCGAACTCCTGAACTCAAGCAATCTTCCTGCCTTGGCCTCCCAAAGTTCTGGGATTACAGGCGTGCACCATTCATGTCTGTCCAAGAATGGCATTTTTTTGTTTTTGAGTCGGGGTCTCTGTTGCTCAGGTTGGAGTGCAGGGGCACACTCACGGCCACTGCAGCCTCGACCTGCAGGACTCAGGCAATCCTTTTGCCTCAGCCTTCCAAGTACCTGGAACCACAGGTTTGCACCACCACACTTGACTAATTTTTTGATTTATTGTAGAGATGAGGTCTGTCCATGTTGCCTAGGTTGGTCTCAAACCTGTGGGCTCAGGCAAGCCTCTCTCCTCTGCCTCCCAAAGTGCTGAGATTATAGGTTTAAACTACTGAGCACACTAGGAATGGCATTTCTAAAACTACTACTTAAAAAACATCCTCTAAACCCACACTCCCTATGCTGCCTGTCTAGCACCATCACTCAGGGTGTGCTTTTCTTCACTGACCCTGCTTGAAGAAGTTCCTCCTGGTGTGTTACGTGGCCCCATGCGTCCTCGGCAGTTGCCCTTAGGGTTTCCGTCTCTTCATCCCGCCCTCCAGTCTGGTTCATCTCTATTCATGTTTTGAAATGCTGAAGAATCGGACTGCACTGTGAATGTTTTTTTTTTTTTTTTGGTTGGAACCTCATCGTCACCCAGGCTGGAGTTCAGTGGCACGCTCACGACCACCACAGCCCCAACCTGCTGGGCTCCAGCAATCCTTCCTCTCAGCCTTCCAAGTAGCCTGAACTACAGGCGTGCACTACCATGCCCAGCTAATTTTTTTTTTTTATTTATTGTAGAGACGAGGTCTTGCCAAGTTGCCTAGGTTGTTCTCGAACCCCTGGACTCAGGCAGTCCTCTTGCCTCGACCTCCCAAAGTGCTGGGATTACAGGCTGCGCTGTGAATCTTATCACGGCATCTCAGGTCGTCCTGTTCCTCCTTTGTTTGGCTCACATCTCCTGTGAAAAAGTTGCAGCCTGGCAAGGTTGGGCCAAATCTGATCTTGGGATGATGGACTGTAATAACTCTCTAGGAAGACAAGACTGATTTTTTTTTTTTTTTTTGCCGGGGTAAAACTAAAACACTCTGTCATCTTCAGGGTGTTCATTCATTTATTCATCTATGCAACACATTTTTTTTTTTGAGTTGGAGTCTCACTCTGTCACCCAGACAGGAGTGCAGTGGCCGTTCCTGGCCACTGCAATCTCGACCTGCTGGGCTCCGGCGATCCTTCCGCCTCAGCCTTCCAAGTAGCTGGAACTACAGGTACGCGCTACCACGCACGGCTAATTTTTGATTTATTGTAGAGATGAGGTCTTGTCAAGTTGCCCAGGGGGGTCTCGAACCCGCGGGCTCAGGCAATCCACTCAGCTCGGCCTCCCAACGTGCTGGGATTACAGGCTGAGCCACCGAGCCCGGCCTATGCAACACATTTTAATGGGCATCTATATACTGAGGCTATAGTGTGGCATTGGACACACTATTCATTTTTTTCTCATTAATCTAGTTGAGGGGACAAAGTGAGAGAACAAATACATCAATATATAATATGTAAGATCTGGAGTTCTAGAAAACAGGGCAAATCCACATCTCAACTTCTCACCTTGGAAGATGTATGTTTTTCGCTTATACTCACCTTAACATTTGGTGATGGGATTAAGAACAGGGCTCTAGGCCTGCCCTGACCACTGCCAGGCAAGTTTAAAGTTAAATTTAAAAATATAAATATAAAATATAGGCTGGGTGCGGTGGTCCACGCCTATAATCCCAGCACTTTGGGAGGCCAAGGTGAGAGGATTGCCTGAGTCCATGGGTTTGAGACTAGCCTGGGCAACTTGGTGAGACCTCATCTCTACAATAAATCAAAAACTTACCCAGATGTGGTGACACATGCCCGTAATTCCAGATATTTGGAAGGCTGAGGCGGGAGATCTCCTGAGCCCAGCAGGTCAGGGCTTTGGTCGCTGTGGGCATGCCACTGCACTTCAGCGTAGGCAACAGAGTGAGATTCCAACTCAAAATAAAATAAAATAAAATGTAGAAGTAAAAAGTATTAAGGCTGGGCATGGTGGCTCATGCCTGTAATCCCAGCACTTTGGGAGGCCGAGGCAGGAGGATCGTTTGATCCTAGTCCAGGAGAATAGTGAGAGCTCGCCTCAATGAAAACAAACAAATTAAAAAAAAAAGGAACATTCACTGCAGCATTATTTACAATAGCCAAAAAGTAGAAATAACTCAAATGCCCACTGACTAACTTATGTCTAAAAAAAATGTGGTATAGACATACAATGAAATATCAGCCTTAAAAAGGGTGAAGTATTGATGCATGGTACAATGTGAATGAGCCTTGAAAACAGTGAAAGAGAACAGGCACAAAAGACCACATCTTGTCCAAAGCAGACAGATCTATAGAGACAGAAGGAAGACTCGAAGTTGTGGGGTTGGGGGTGGCACCGGAGTGGGGAGAGGATGGAGAGTGATGGCTGACGGGGTTTCTTTCTGGGTGATGAAACTAGGCAGTGATGGTTGGACAACATTGTGAATACACTAAGAGCCACTGAGCCGTACGTTTTAAAGTGTGAGTGGTGCGTGGGGTGTGACTGATCTCAGGGAAGCCGGCAAAAAGTACGGCATTACCTTCTGTCTGAAGGTTGAGGGTCTTAGGAAGATGAAATGTTCTCTGTCTGGGACACAGAAGGAAAAAGATGAACGGAAGTAACATGCAGAAAGCACTGATAGCCCAGTGCCCAAGACATGGTATGCAGCTGGCTGATGGTGGTTACTGCTCTTAATGAAAGTAATCCTACTGGAACTTGCATTTATTCACTGCAACATCTCTAGACTGTAACCCGCTACATGGCATGCCTTGTTGGGAGGGGAGTTTGAACGTGGCTGTCTTGTGCTCCGCTTCTTTGGGCGTGTGATTTGAGCTTCTTGTCCAGTGGTAGTGACTGTGTGCCAGGGAGGTCTTCCCAGCCCATACTTCAGTGCTTAAGTTGGGGAGGGGGTACAGACTCAGACGGGAAAGCAAAGGATCTGCCTCAATTCAAGAGTAAAGTGGGGTCAGCATGATTCATGAGCTTTTTTTTCCAGTAGGACAACTTAATGGGCCTGTCGAGAATGTGGGTTCTTCTTTTTCTTATTTTGAGTCCCCGGAGAGCAGAGAACTTCAGTTTTGTTAAAAAATAATAATAATAATTCAGGCCGGGCACGGTGACTCACGCCTGTAATCCAGCACTTTGGGAGACAGAGGCAAGAAGATTGCCAGAGCCCAGGGGTTCAAGATCGTCCTGGGCAACTTGGTAAAACCGCGTCTTTACAATAAATCAAAAAAACTAGGTGGGCATGTTGGCACACGCTTGTGGTTCCAGCTACTTGGAAGGCTGAGGTGGAAGGGTCACTCGAGCCCAGTAGGTCAGGGCTGGAGTGGCAGTGAGCGTGCTACTGCACTCCAACCTGGGTGACAGGGTGAGATTCCGACCCTCCCCCCCAAAAAAGTTCAGCCAGGTGCAGTGTCTCATGCCTGTAATCCCAGCACTTTGAGAGGCAGAGGTGAGAGGATTGCCTGAGTACAGGGGTTGGAGATCAGCCTGGGCCACTTGGTGACACCTGGTCTCTACAGTAAATCAAAAAATTAACTGGGTGTGGTGGCATATGCCAGTGGTTTCAGCTGCTTTGAAGCCTGAGGCGGAAGGATTGCCCGGACCCAGCATGTCGAGGCTGTGGTGGCCATGAGCGTGCCATTACCCTCCAGCCTGGGCAGCAGAGGGAGACTCCGGCTCGAAAAACAAACCCGTGGGCTCAGGCAGTCCTTTCATCTCAGCCTCCCAAAGTGCTGGGACTATAGGTGTGAGCCACCCGCCCGGGCCTCTCTTTCGTCCCCACTTTGCCTGGTCTGAGATCGGGTACCCTTGTCCATGTTGTCTCCCATCCCCCGGGCTTCCCCGCCTTCCCAGCAGTATCCCGCTCCTGCCAATCCCTTTCTCATAGTATTACGGTAAATGTTCAGGGTCCACTTATGGGTGAGAACATGTGGTACTCAGATCTTTGTTTCTGTGATAGATCGCTGACATTACCGAGTATTATAGACTCTGAATCCATTCATTGCTGCAAAGTTTTGTTTGTTTTTTTTAATTCACATCCTTTTGTGAATCTGGCTCCACTAATATGCTGGGTTGCTTTTACCGCCGTGTCAGGGTGAAATGGCCTTACATTGAGGCTTCTGAAGGGAGATAAGCCTATTGTTGGTATCATGCACCACCCTTTTGGAAGATCTGTGGATTTGGCCTCTGTGAGGAATGGCCATGCTTCTCCTCTGCCTCATGTCTCCTCTGTATTGTGTGGTGATCACGATCCTTGTTACCAGAAGCTGCAGGGAACCTCCATCCACAGTTTGGGGCTCCCCTCTGGGAAGCATCCAGACCCTCTTTCTCAGCCTTCTGTGCACTGCCCTCCTTCCCTCTCAACTCCAACTTTATTTCATACTCTTCCCCAATTCGTACATTTTTCTCTTCCTTTTTTATTTGGCTGTCCATATCTTTAAGAGCTGCTTTTATGATTTCTTGGGGGGAGACAAATGGGTTAAATAAGCAACAGGGCCAGCTTTATTGAAGCCAGTACTTTAAAAACTAAAAATGCCAACCTACAGTTCGCCCTCCACACCAGGAAGGATGAGCGAGAAGGTAAAACTGTCAGAAAAGAGTCTGTAAGTAGCCCGGCATGGTGGCTCACGCCTGTAATCCCAGCACTTTGGGAAGCAGAGACAAGAGGAATGCCTGAGCCCAGGGATTCCAGATTAGCCTGGGCAACTTGGTGAGACCTCGCCTCTACAATAAATCAAAAAATTAGCCAGGCATGACGGTACATGCCTGCAGTTCCAGCGACTTGGAAGGCTGAGGCGGAAGGATCGCCTGAGTCCAGCAGGTCGAGGCTGCCGTGGCAGTGAGCGTGCCACAGTATGGGTGACAGAGTGACACTCCGACTCCCACACACAAAAAAGTTCATAAGCATTTTTTCCCCTTGAAGCTTTCTTGAGCGTCTCTCCTTTTCTTCTTTTTAATAGAAGTTGGCGGCATGGCAAAGCAGTACATAGAGAAAGGCCTTTTGGTTCCAGACCATGTGATCACGCGCCTGATGATGTCGGAGCTGGAGAACAGGCGAGGCCAGCACTGGCTCTTGGACGGTGAGTTGACCCTGTAGGGGGGCTGGCTGACTGCGAATGGCTGGTCACGGTCTCCTTGCATACGCCTGTCCTCACACCTGGGAAAGTGGCTTTCTCCCTAAACTTTCTGTCATTTGTTCGACACTCCAGTCTGGCAACGTGCCAGAAGCCCACTGTGGCGAAGCCCATTTGTTCTTCTGTCTCTGGATCACCATCCTGAGAACCACGGACTTCACTGTGCACCTGTCAGTGCTTCAGTTTCAGCGGCACCTTCTGTTTCCATGCCTAAGTCATCCTAAATGTAACTGATTTTTGGTCAGAAGTTCTTTCATTCACCAGAGGCCACGCAAAATAATCGGTTGTAGTTTTTCGCCTGTCAGATTAATAGAACGTCTGAAAACCCTTTGTGGAGTGTATATAATATTGTTGAGGATATAAAATGGGCAAACTTTGGAGAGCAGTTTATGTATTAACATATGTAGCTATATGTATAAAGTATATTTGCATACTTTTTTTTTTTTTTTGAGTTGGAGTCTCACTCTGTCGCCCAGGCTGGAGTGCAGTGGCCGCTCCCGGCCACCGCAGCCTCGACCTGCTGGGCTCCGGCGATCCTTCCGCCTCAGCCTTCCGAGTAGCTGGAACTACAGGCGTGCGCTACCACGCCCGGCTAATTATTTTGATTTTTATTGTAGAGATGAGGTCTCGCCAAGTTGCCCAGGCGGGTCTCGAACCCGCGGGCTCAGGCAATTCACTCACCTTGGCCTCCCAAGGTGCGGGATTACAGGCTGAGCCACCGAACCCGGCTACTTTTTTGTTTTTGTTTTTTTGAGTTGGAGTCTCGCTCTGTCACCCTGACTGGAGTGCAGTGGCTGCTCCCGGCCAACGCAGCCTCGACCTGCTGGGCTCCGGAGATCCTTCCGCCTCAGCCTTCCGAGTAACCAGAATTACAAGCATGCGCTACCACGCCCGGCTGATTTTTTGATTTATTGTAGAGATGAGGTCTCGCTGCCCAGACGGATCTCGAACCCGCAGGCTCAGGCAATCCACTCACCTCAGCCTCCCAAAGGCGGGGGATTACAGGCTGAGCCACCGAGCCTGGCTCTTTTTTTTTTTTTTTTTTAAAGAGATGGGTCTTGCTCTGTTGTCCAAGTTGGAGTGTGGTGGCACTATCCCAGTTCACTGCAGCCTCGAACTCCTGGGCTCAAGCAGTTCTCCCACCCCATCCTCCTGAGTAGTTGGAACTGCAGGCATGTGCCACCACACCCCGTTAATTTTTACAGCATTTTTTTGTAGGATGAGGTCTTACTAGGTTGCCCAGACTGGTCTCAACTCCTGGCCTCAAGCAATCTTCTTGCCTCAGGCCTCCCAAAGCACTGGGATGATAAGATTATAGATGTGAGCTGACCCACAATGTATGTGCTTTGGATCTAACAGTTCCATTTTGGATTTCTGCCTAAAGACACAAAGATGAAGCTGGGCTCGGTGGCTCAGCCTGTAATCCCGCGCCTTTGGGAGGCTGAGGTGAGTGGATTGCCTGAGCCCGCGGGTTCGGGACCCGCCTAGGGCAACTTGGCGAGACCTCATCTCTACAATAAATCAAAATGAGCTGGGCGTGGTAGCGCACACCTGTAGTTCCAGCTACTCGGAAGACTGAGGTGGAAGGGTCGCCGGAGCCCAGCAGGTCAAGGCTGCGGTGGCCGGAGCGGCCACTGCACTCCAGTCTAGGTGACAGAGTAAAACTCCAACTCAAAAAAAAATAAGACACAGAGATATTTATTTCAGCATTATTGGTAGATAGAAAGACACTGTCTCTGCTTTGAGGGGCTTATATCTCAGTAGGAGAGTTGGTTGTGTAAATGTGTGCAAAAGCTAGTTTTTGACACTGTAAGAGAATCCTAAATATGTGGGACCCTGAAGAGCCAAAGGAGAAAATTATCCATTCTATTGGTGGGAGTAGGGGTGAGATAACTTCATGGAGAGTGAATAGGTCTTCAAACGGTTGAATGGGGGTGGGAAGGTAGATGTTTCTGGGCAGTGGGCGTTGCCTCATATTTTTCTGAGCAGGCAGGCAGTGGTTGGTGGGGCAATCCAGAGGTGGTCATGTTTGGTTGTGTAGGGACTCTTGATGCGTTGCTAGGTAGGGTCATAACATGATCCAATTTGTCTGTCTTTTTTTTTTTTTTTTGAGTCAGAGTCTCACTCTGTCACCCAGACTGGAGTGCAGTGGCCGCTCCCAGTCACCGCAGCCTCGACCTACAGGGCTCCGGCAATCCTTCCGCCTCAGCCTTCCAAGTAGCTGGAACTACAGGTGCACGCTCCCACACCCAGCTAATTTTTGATTTATTGTAGAGATGAGGTCTCGTCAAGTTGCCCAGGCGGGTCTCGAACCTGCAGGGCTCAGTCAGTTCACTCACCTTGGCCTCCCAAAGTGCTGGGATTGCAGTCTGAGCCACCGAGCCCGGCCCAATTTGTCTTTCATAGTGGCGGTTCAGCCAGCAGCCCAGGAGAGCTGAGGTGCTGGGGCGAGGAGGAAGGTGGAGACCACAGACCAAGTGAGAGATGAAAGGATGGTGACAAAGGGATGGGGACGCCCAAACGTGAGCAAATGCAGTGGGGTACAGAGGGAGCGCCATTCTTGAGCGTGGACCCAGGAGACGGCCTTGTAGTGGGTGGGGGCTCATGGTAGGAACCATGGCCCTGGGGTTTGCTTTGATTGCCTTCCAGGCTGTTTTTTTTTTTTGAGACCTGGTTAGGCTGGAGTGCAGTGACATGATTATGGCCCTTTGCAGCCTTGACCCTGTGAGCTCAGCTTTGACTTTCCACCTCAGCCCCCCAGTTAGCTGAGACTGCAGGTGTGTGCCACCACGCTGGGCTCATTTTTCACTTTTTTGTAGAGACGAGATCTCACTACGTTGCCTAGGCTGGTCTCAAACTCCTGGGCTCATGCAGTCCTCCTGCCTCAGGTCAACCAAAATGCTGAGATTACGGGCATGAACCACAGCCTCCAGCTGCCTTCCAGGCTTTTTGAGCTTTTTGGCATTCATCATCTTCCCTACACTTACCTGGCATGTTAGTTTCTCCAGACTCTACATTTAACTCACAAAACTTAGCCTCTACTTTAGTCAGTTTTTTGCTGCTACAACAGAATACCTCAGATTGGGTAATTTGGAAAGAAAAGAAATTTATTTCTCATAGTTCTGGAGGCAGGGAAATGCAAGGCCAGCTTCTGTCGGGGACCTTCTTTCAGTGTCACGATAGGCTGGAAGGCGTCACAAGACTAGAGGGCCTTCAGGAGAGGCGGTGGGAGTGGCTCCTGCAGTTACCAACCCATCCCTCCATTCCATTCGAGGGCAGAGACTCGTGATGACACAATGACCTTTTAAAGGCCCTACCTCCCAATGCTGTTCCTCCAGCAATTACATTTCAACGTGGGCTTTGGAGGGCTATTCAAACCACAGCACCCTCCGATAGTTCTGTGTGGGTTTCACTATGACTGGTAGCCTTTAACTTTTCCTCTCTCTAGCAGTCATCTTTCTAGTTTAAAATTCAGTTGTAAGACTTCTCACTTGGCAAAACGAACTTGTGAAGTTTTGTGAACTTTACAATCTGTGTTTAAAAAGGATTGTTGCCAGGCACGGTGGCTCACACCTGTAACCCCAGCACTTTGGGAGATGGAGGTGAGGGGATTGCCTGAGTCCGGGGCTTGAGATCAGTCCAGGCAACTTGGTGAGACCTCATCTCTACAATAAATTAAAAAATCAGCCGGGTGTGGTGGCACGTGCCTGTGGTTCCAGCTACTTGGAATGCTGAGTTGGAAGGATCACCTGAGCCCAGCAGGTTGAGGCTGCGGTGGCGGTGAGCTCGCCACTGCACTCCAGCCTAGGTGACAGAGTGAGACTCCTACTCAAAAAAAAAAAAAAAAAAAGATTGTCTGTGTTAAACTCCTTTGGAAAGAGGGTTAGTGTAATGATTGAGAACATGTGAGAACATGGGCCCTGGTGCCAGACTGCCTGCCTTGAATTCAGTTCTGCCACTTATTGGCAGTGTGTGTAACCTTGGGTAGGTCACCTTACTCTGTGCATCCGATTGCTCATGAAAAAATGAGTAAGAGAAGAGTTTGCACTGGGCATGGTGGCTCATGCCTATAATCCCAGCACTTTGGGAGGCCGAGGTGAGAGGATTGCCTGAGCTCACAGGTTCAAGACCAGTCTGGGTAACATGGTGAGATCTCATCTCTATAATAAATCAAAAAATTAGCCGGGCATGGTAGTGCATGCCTGCAGTTCCAGCTACTTGGAAGGTTGAGGCGGAAGGATCGCCTGAGCCTGGTAGGCCACTGCACTCCAGCCTGGGGGACAGAGTGAGACTCCGATTCAAAAAAAAAGAAAGAAAAGAGTTTTCTAGGGTGGAGTGAGTGACTATATGTAAAATGCTGAGAAGCGTGCTTGCTGTATAGTAAATGCTAAGTATAAGATTTTGTCATTATTATTAGTTGTTGTGGCTGGTGTGCAGGCCCTGAATTTTTAGGGGTGTATATTTGAAGTATTAAGTTCAAAAATAGCTTTAGAAATATTGACACATGCAGAGTTGAAGTCAGTTTCAGTGATGGAATGTCTTCTCAGTGCTTGCTTTTCCCCGGGCTTTTCCTGTAAGGGTTGAATCGCTGAAGTTCTTTGACATCACAGGCCTGTTTTTAGGAAAGTGCGTCAGTCTCCCAAAGCATTGAGTTTGTATTTTTCTCCTTGCAAGCCCATCTGGTCCCTTTTTCAGCTGCAATTTTTCCTTAAAGCTCTGGAACGAATCCATTTGGCAACGTGCAGCGTGTAAGGAATGGCTCGTTCCTGTGCTTAGCGTCGAACTCCTTGCGGGGAGCAGGCACGCGCTCAGCGGAGGCCGTGCCTGGGGAGTGTGCTGAAGGCGCCTGAAGGTGGAAAGGTCGAGAAAGGAATTCTGGATGGTGGTGACTCGTCGCCTAGGTCTGCGTGGTGGTGGAGGGGCATCCCGCCAGTGGCGGGTGGACCTGAGTAGAGGGGATCCAAGCCACAGGAAGCCCAAGTTGCAGGGGCTTGGGGGAGATGGGCTTGGTCAGTGCTGTCCTTGCTTTAAAAAGTTCAGCACTGCCTTGTCTTAGTGGTGATTTCTGGTGGGAGTAGGAACCCTGTTATGTGTGTTACTGTGTGTGTGTATATGGGGGGGGAGTGTGATTTTTCTCCTTTTTTTCTTTTTCTTTATTTCCTTGGAAATGTAATGTGTCAGTGATGGCCTTATTAATTAATTAATTAATTGTTTTTGAGTCGGAGTCTCACTCTGTCACCCAGGCTGGAGTGCAGTGGCACGCTCACGGCCACTGCAGCCTTGACCTGCTGGGCTCCGGCGATCCTTCCGCCTCAGCCTTCCAAGTAGCTGGAACCACAGGCATGCGCCACCACTCCTGGCTAATTGAGATGAGGTCTTGCCATGTTGTCCAGGTTGGTCTTGAACCCCTGGGCTCAGGCAGTCCTCTCATCTTGGCCTCCTAAAGTGCTGGGATTATAGGTGTGAGCCATCTTGCCTGGCCTCATTAATTAATTTTTAAGTCAGGATCTCATCCTGTAGCCCAGGCTGAAGTGCGGTGGCACAACCACAGATCACTACAACCTCAACCTCCTGGGTTCAGGCGATCCTTTCTCCTGAGTGGCTGGGACTATACGTACATGCTACCATGCTCAGCTGATTTTTTTGGTTATTTATAGAGATGAGATCTCACTATGTTGCAAGCTGGCCTCAAACTCCTGGGCTCAAGCAGTCCTTTCGCCTCTGCCTCCCAAAGTTCAATGGCAGCAGTTTTTAAAAATTAGCTTCCTTTAATTTTTGTTTTTTTGTTTGTTTGCTTGTTTTTGGTTTTTTTTTTTGTTTTTGTTTTGATTTTTTGAGTTGGAGTCTCACTCTGTCACCCAGACTGGAGGGCAGTGGCTGCTCCTGGCCACCGCAACTTCGACCTGCTGGGCTCAGGCAATCCTTCCACCTCAGCCTTCCAAGTAGCTGGAATTACAGGCATGCGCTACCATACCTGGCTGATTTTTTTTTTTTTTTTTTATTGTAGAGATGAGGTCTTGCTGCCCAGGCGGGTCTCGAACCCGCGGGCTCAGGCAATCCACTCACCTCATCCTCCCAAAGGCGCGGGATTACAGGCTGAGCTACCGAGCCCGGCTGTTTGCTTGTTTTTTGAGTTGGAGTCTCACTCTGTCACCCAGACTGGAGTGCAGTGGCCACTCCTGGCCACTGCTGCCTCGACCTGCTGGGCTCTGGCGATCCTTCCGCCTCAGCCTTCCAAGTAGCTGGAACTATAGGCACGCACGACCACGCCTGGCTGATTTTTGATTTATTGTAGAGACGAGGTCTTGCCAAGTTGCCCAGGTGGGTCTCGAACCCGCGGCTCAGGCAATCCACTCACCTCAGCCTCACTCTGTTGCCCAGGCTAGAGTGCAGTGGCACACTCATGGCCACTGCAGCCTCGACCTGCTGGGCTCAGGTGATCCTTCTGCCTCCATCTTCCTAGTAACTGGAATTACAGGCATACGCCACCACACCCGGATAGTTTTTTGATTTATTGTAGAGATGAGGTCTTGCCAAGTTGCCCAGGCTGGTCTCGAACCCCTGGGCTCAGGCAATCCTCTCACCTCAGCCTCCCAAAGTTCTGGGATTATAGGTGTGAGCCACCGCACCCAGCCTTTCTTTACTCTTTAAGATAAATATTCTGTCAGAGGATTGTAATGCACAAGACTTTTAATTTTGTTATAAAACTATATTCTTTTTTTTTTTTTAGTTTCATAGAGAGGGTGTTTATTTCTTACTAGATGATCTCGAGGTGAAATAGTAACTAGAGAACAGTAATCAGCTGTTTAGAACGAATACACATTCTTCACTTTTAAAGGAAGGGTTGACCGTGAGGTGGAGCCTTGACTTTTTCTTTTCTAAACTCAGTGACCGCTGACCTGTGCATTTAAATAGCAGCCTGGAAGCTCTCCAACTTCATTCTAATTTCTCTCAATGTACCAAGATGTAATTGAATCATCTGCCATATGGTTTTAGGTATAGCTCTCCATATATTTTAAATTTAGTGTCAACGTTTGATTTTGTAGAATGCAGTCTTAGATTTGGGAATTATAAGTGTGGTGTAAGGTAAGCCTTCTCACCGGTGATGATGAGACCTTTGGAACAAGAGTTATCCTTTAGTCTGTGGTTGGATTTGGACCATTTGTTTCGTTCTGAGCAGGGCTGAACACTAACTGGTGCTTTCCAAAGGTAATTCTGTTCTGTTTTTAGCATAAGTCAGAGCTCCTTGAATGTGTGCAGTGTTTTGCCCGAGAGTTAAATGATCTCAGACCTGCAATTTTCCTGGGTACATGCTCATTTAGAGCCATGGTAGCCAAGGAAATGGTATATGTCTAGAAACTCAACTACAGAGCTGGAACTAGAGTATTTTGCCGTGATTTTGCAAATGTGTTTTGCCATGGTAGACTGATCCATGGCTGCTCTGACCTTACCCCCTCCATATTTTTCTTTCTGAATCAGACCTCTGAAGAGTGTCATATCCCACTGGGCAACATATGCCTACAGAAAAAAAGCTGTTTATATCTTCTGAATCACATCTTTTAGGAAGGGTATTTTATTTTCTCTTGCCTTGTGAATGTAGGGTATGTTTCAAGAATAAAATATATCACAGATTTGTTTAGAAGATCAGAAAGAATTCTCTTTGAATAAAAAAGTGATTTGAGCTTTTCTTTCTCCGTGCGTGTAGCGTAAGAGAATAATAGTTTATCTTAGTCATTTAAAAAAATGACCAAGTCGGTAACCCCTTTGGTCCCCTCAGCTGTGGGAGCTTTTCTATCCTCTCAATAAATCCTACTTTCTTTTTTTTTTGAGTTGGAGTCTCACTCCGTCGCCCAGCCTGGAGTACAGTGGCTGCTCCCAGCTACTGCAGCCTCGACCTGCTGGGCTCCGGCGATCCTTCCGCCTCAGCCTTCTGGGTAACTGGAACTACAGGCGCGCGCTACCACGCCTGGCTAATTTTTTGATTTATTGTAGAGATGGGGTCTTGCCAAGTTGCCCAGGCAGGTCTCGAACCCACAGGCTCAGGCAATTCACTCACCTTGGCCTCCCAAAGTGCTGGGATTATAGGCTAAGCCACCGAGTCCGGCCAATCCTACTTTCTTAAAAAAATAAAAAATAAAAAATAAATAAATAATAAGGAAATGACCAAGTCATTTGAGCCAGAGTCTCACTTTGTCTCCCAGACTGGAGTACAGTGGCACGATCACAGCTCACCACAGCCTCTACTTCCTGGGCTCAGGTGATCCTTCTGCTTCAGCCTTCCAGGTAGCCGTGACTAGATGCGTGCCACCATGCCTGGCTAATTTTTTGTAGAGTTGAGGTCTCATTGTGTTACCCAGAGTAGTCTTGAACTCCTTGGCTCAAGCAGCCCTCCTGCCTCCGCTTCCTAAACTGTTGGGATTATAGGCGCATGCCACCACACCCAGCTAATTTTTTCATTTTTTGTAAAGATGGGGTCTCACTATGTTGTCTAGGTTGGTCTCAAACTCCCTGGGCTGAAGCAAGCAGTCCTCTCACTTTGGCCTCCCAAGTGTTGGGTTACAGGTACTTTGCCCTGTTGGGTGTGTATTTAGATTACTTTTTCTTTTTCTCTTTTTCCCCTTCTTTAAAAAAAGTTTTTTTTGCCCTGCTGAGTGTGTATTTAGATTATTTTTTCTTTTTCTCTTTTTTTCCCTTTTTTAAAAAAAGTTTTTTTGTAGTGGCAGTCTCACTGTGTTGCCCAGGAGGGTCTTGTTGGACTGTTGGCCTCACCAATCCTCCCATTTCAGCCTTCCAAAGTGCTGGGATTACAGGTGTGAGCCACCATGCCTGGCTAGATTAGTCTTAGCGCCCACATTTCTTTTTTTTTTTTTTTTTTTTGAGTTGGAAGTCTCACTCTGTCGCCCAGACTGGAGTGCAGTGGCCACTCCCGGCCACTGCAGCCTCGACCTGCTGGGCTTTGGTTATCCTTCCGCCTCAGCCTTCCAAGTAGCTGGAACTACAGGCGTGCGCTACCACGCCTGGCTGACTTGCCCAGGCGGGTCTCGAACCCGCGGGCTCAGGCAGTCCACTCACCTCAGCCTCCCAAAGCCAGGATTACAGGCTGAGCCACTGAGCCCAGCTAGTGCCCACATTTCTAGAGACTCTGTGCATGCCCCAAGACAGTGTCAATATGTCTAACAATATTTTCGCCTGCACTGGAAACCCTGATTTGAGGAAAGGATCTGGGCAGTGGCCCTTAGATGAGTGTTGTTTTGCTCATTTTATTGTTGGCATTGTTTTGGGAGGAGAATGTTTTGAAGGTAAAGTTTGATCAAGACATCTCCTCGCTATGTGTTTGGTTCTCTTGAACAATTATTGGGTTTGGTTGATTTAGGAAATCGTTTTTATAGTAAGATAGCCCTTTTAATGTTCCCCAGAATGGTGCATCTTTAAGTTTGTGTTTTAAAGCAGATTTGTCTATTTTTATCATCTTAGAAGAAAGAATTGTAAAGCTTGAGACTATGTTTGATTCAACGGGTTGGGTATTCCTTATCCAAAATGCTTAGGATTCAGAAGTGGTTCGCATTTCAGATTTTGGAATGTTAGCGTTATACTTACTGGTTGAGCGCCCCTAATCTGAAAAACCAAAAATTCGAAAATGCTCCAGTGAGCATTCCTTCAAGCCTCATGTCATATCTCCAAAAAATCCGAAAAGTTTTGGAGCATTTCAGATTCTTAGATTAAGGATACTCAGCACGTACTTTCGAACATGATTGTTGATTATTTGGATATTCTCTAATGAAAGAATTTGTAGACCTATAGTTTCTTTCGAGTTAAATAGTGTACTAAGGTTAGCACGCTAAACGGTTACTTAATGTGTGACAATAGGAACAAAAGGTATCTACTATAAATAAGACTAGCTAATAGTTTTCTAAATGGAGCAGTATGGGTTGAGGCACACAGAGTGAAAGACCACTACTCAGTGGGGTTAGATTATGAAAAGACATTTGAGTGACATGTGACCTGAAATTGTAGGGCACTCCTCTCTTCTGATACACTTCGCCCAAGTGCATAGCCTGTTCAGACTTTGTGTCTGCTGCCGATTCCTTGGAAGTGATTGCAACTCCTTTGTCAGTGGCCCTAGGTGATTACATGGGTTTCTTTTGGTGCTAAGCACTTGTGATTTTTTTTTTACAACTATGTATTTATGGAGCACCTTCTTCCTGGAAAGTGTCCAGGCACCATAGTAGAGCTACAAAGAGTAGGCCTGGCCTTTCTGAGATTTGGAATATGGCGGTGATCTGGCATTTGAGCTACCCAAAGTAGACAGCGAGAGTCACCTTTTCTTGATATAAACCCAAACCATAAGTACTCAGTTTTTTTCCTAGTGGCTTTTTCTGCATTCACCACCTGTGATGTTCGTATGAGTTCAGAGTAGGTGACAAAAAGCACAGTAAAGCCTACGACTTCTTCTCATCCTCATTTACTATGGATTCTCTCCTGAGACCCTGACCTCCATGTTCATGTCTATTGACTTTCTTTCTTTTCTCTTTTTTTGAGTTGGAGTCTCATTCTGTTGCCTAGGTTGGAGTACAGTGGCACGCTCATGGCTACCGCAGCCTCAACCTGCTGGGCTCAGGCGATTCTTCTGCCTCAGACTTCTAAGTAGCTGGAACGACGCACACCACCATGGCCGGCTAATATTTTGATTTATTGTAGAGACAAGGTCTCTCCAAGTTGCCCAGGCTGGTCTTGAACCCCTGGGCTTAGGCAGTCTTCTCGCCTCGGCCTCCCAAGGGGCTGGGATAACAGGTGTGAGCCACCATGCCTGGCTTCTGGTGGCTTTCTTTTTTTCTTTTTTTTTTGAGTTGGAGTCTCACTCTGTCGCCCAGACTGGAGTGCAGTGGCCGCTCCCAGCCACCGCAACCTCGACCTGCTGGGCTCCGACTATCCTTCCGCCTCAGCCTTCCAAGTAGCTGGAACTACAGGCGCATGCTACCACGCCCGGCTAATTTTTGATTTATTGTAGAGATGAGGTCTCGCCAAGTTGCCCAGGCGGGTCTTGAACCTGCGGGCTCAGGCAATCCACTCACCTCAGCCTCCCTAAGCGCTGGGATTACAGGCTGAGCCACCGAGCCTGGCTTTGGTGGCTTTCTTACTGATCTGCTTGACGCCTTGGGTGAGGAACTTAAAGAGTAGAAGGTGGTGGCTTTGCTTATTCTTTTTTGTGTCGCCAGAGATTGGACATTAAAGGGCATTAAGGGTTGTATGGAAAACATGCACACAGATATTTGAGCAGCCTCTGGAAAAGCTTGGTTCAGGGATCAGAAATAAATCGAGTGCACATTTTTTGTGTATTACAATGCGCTAGGCCTTGGCTGGTCCCAAGAGGGAATAGCAGGCTTCCTGACTCACAGGCCAGGAGCACCAGAACAGTGGCAGAGTAGGTATTAGAGATTAGAGTCTTTTTTTTTTTTGAGTTGAAATCTCACTCCATCCCCCAGGCTGGAGCGCAGTGGCACGCTCACGGCCACTGCAGCCTCAACCTGTTGGGCTCAGACAATCCTGCCTCAGCCTTCCAAGTAGCTGGAACTACAGGTACCTACCACCATGCCTAGCTAAGTTTTTGATTTATTGTATAGCTGAGGTCTTGCAAGTTGCCCGGGTGGGTCTCGAACCCCTGGGCTCAGGCAGTCCTCTCACCTCTGCCTCCCAAAGTGCTGGGATTATAGGCTTGAGACACTGCACCTGGCTGGTAGTAAAGTTTTAGGAGCACCGGTGAAGTGGGCAAGGGTGAGAAGCAGCACCAAAGGGGAGGGGACTGGTCTTCTGAAGCGAGGGAGAGGTGGCTGTCAGGAAGGCTTCCTGGAGTTGCTGACACTGAGGACTATATGTTGACCGTGGGAATAAAGCACATTTTAGATGGACTCTTGTGTGGAAAAATGGAGGTGTGAAGCGCATGTTGTGTTTTGGAAACCTCAGGTAGTTGGAGCTGAAAATATGAGTGGAGGAGGCTAGACAAATGGACAGGGCAAAAGTTGGCCCTTCATGGCATTCAGAAACAGGGAGTTGGCAAAGCATCGCGGTTAATTTTCAACAAGAGTTACAAGCAAGTTGAGAATATAACTTAAAGCTTTGAGTTTAAAAACATGAACAACTTATTTTTTAACTGCCTTTCCAACTGCCATTTAAAAATTAACTGGATTTTTAACATTTTAAATTGAGGTACACTTTAGACATTAAGCTGTGCTTCCTCTTTATCGCGTATGTCTTGTCCTACACGTGCTTATGCACTTGGCCCATGGGCCATTGCTATTTAATTCAAAGTCTATGGGAGTAAGGCACAGGGTGAAACTGCCTTCAAACCCTGCCCTCAGATGTTAGGAGAACCTGCTTCTTTGACTTGTGAAACAGGTATTGGGCATTGGATAAGTCAAGAAAACTCATTACAAAGTTTCAGCCAGAGCACGTGGGGTATACTTTGCCAATTTAATAATAAAATAGCACCATGCTAAGAGGACATGAATATGGTGGAAAGGCATGGGCTTGTGAATCAGAACTGGATATCAGTCTGTAACTCATCAGCTGTGTAGTCCTGCAAGCAGTTACCTTTCTTGGATTTTTTTCCTGTCATCCATAAAATAGGCATATTGATGGCAGAGATCAGAAGGATTGGCTAACAAATATAGAACTCTTAGTGGATGGAGTTTTGGAAAGCAGTAGGCGGTCAATTAGTAGACCTGTGATATTTTCATTATTTGTTATTGTTGATGTTAAGCTCTGATATAAATATCCTGATACTTATAGATATTAGAACTTCACATTTCAAGAATAAACTACCGAGAAACTTAACAAAAATATTGTCATTCTAATGAATTAGTATCAATCCCCCTTCATTAAGTACATTTGTGCCTAGCTAAACAAAATCATAACTAAATAAAATCACCCATCTTCTGTTAATCCTTGGATAGTACTATCAAACACTACAGTATAAAACTGTTGATTGTCCTGTCACTAGTAAGACCAGATTTTGGAGAGATGAACAGGCTGTTGAGGGCTAAAAGGAGAATGAGATGTGGGAAAATGCAGGGAATTGGATTTCATCTTTTTCCGTGATACATAATCACTGTAAAACATTTGAGCCATCTGGAAAAGTGCAAAGGAAAGGAGCAGGTCACCTACAGTCCCAGCAGCCAGAAGTAACCATTCACAGTTAACAGGCAGTGTTCTCGATGCCTCTCCTGTGCACATATGTGGTGCGCAGTGTGTAAGAAGGCATCATCAGCCTTGACGTGCTTTGAAAAAGTATTTTATTTTACTCAAATGTAACAATAGCAGAACTGAAGGAATTATTATTATTTTTTTTATTTTTTATTTTTTTGAGTTGGAGTCTCACTGTCGCCCAGACTGGAGTGCAGGGGCCGCTCCCGGCCACCGCAGTCTCGACCTACTGGGCTCCGGCGATCCTTCCGCCTCAGCCTTCCAGTTAGCTGGAACTACAGGCGTGCGCTGCCATACCCGGCTAATTTTTTTTTTTGATTTCTTGTAGAGATGAGGTCTCGCCTGCCCAGGCGGGTCTCGAACCTGCGGGTTCAGGCAATCCACTCACCTCAGCCTCCCAAAGGCACGGGATTACAGGCTGAGCCCCCGAGCCGGCTTGAAGAAATTATTATAGAACTTCAGATTAATCTTTATCACTGAGGACATTAATTCCTTTGGGAGCGCTTTAAGATGATAAAAGCCATTCAGAGATGGATATATTTGTTTTCTTATTTTATTTATTTATTTATTTATTTTTTGAGTTGGAGTCTCTGTCACCCACACTGGAGTGCAGTGGCCACTCCTGGCCACCGCAGCCTCGACCCCCTGGGTTCCGACGATCCTTCCGCCTCAGTCTCCCAAGTAACTGAAACTGCAGGTGCGCGCTGCCATGCCTGGCTAATTTTTGATTTATCGTGGAGATGAAGTCTCACCAAGTTGCCCAGGCGGGTCTCAAACCCGCGGGCTCAGGCAATGCACTCACCCCGGCCTCCCAAAGCGTGGGATTACCTGCTGAGCCACCGGCCCGGCTTGCTTTCTTATTTTAATTCACATCTCAAATTTAGACAGGAGACATTTTTCTCGACCGTGAACCATGAGGGAGTGGGTTAATACACGTGCTGTCCCTTTACCTCCTTTCCCCCTTCTTCCCTCCCATTTCTTGTTGGCTTTTGTTGCTAAAATTTATTGCAGTTTTTATTCTGTAAATGTCATTCTCTAATTTTTTTTGTCTTACATTTGAAAATGTAAGTGAATGCTATGCACTGGTTCTTTTAGCTACCACCATGTCTCTGTCCACTTTTTAAAAAGGGATTTATTTTATGTTATATTTTAATATTGGTCAGCTTTTTTTTTTTTAGAGACCAAGTCTTGCCAAATTGTCCAGGCTGATCTTGAACCCCTGGGCTCAGGCAGTCTTCCCTCCTCAGCCTCCCAAAGTGCTGGGATTACTGGCTTAAGCCACTGTACCTGGCCTCTCTGTTCATTTTATTTTGATTAATCTCTTGGCTGTATCTATGAATATACTAGAAACCATTGAATTGTTCACTTTAAATGAGTTAATTGTATGGTATGTGAATTGTGTCTGAGTAAAACTGCACTATTGTTTAACACAACTTTTGCATTCATCACTTTGTTGGTGGGATTTTTTTTGAATCAGGTTCTCACTGTGCTGCCCAGGCTGGACGGCAATGGCATGATCACAGCTCATTATAGCCTCAACCTTCTGGGCTGAAGTGATTCTTCTGCCTCTGCCTCAGCCGCCCGAGTTGCTGGGACTGTAGGCACACCATCACGCCTGGCAAACTTTTTGACTCTTGTGGAGACGAGGTCTTCCTATGTTGCCTGGATTTGGCTCGAACTCCTGGGCTCAGGCAGTCCTTTCACTTCCACCTCCCAAAGTGCTGGGATTACAGGCGTGAGCCTCCTCCATCCGTTGACTGGAGCTTATTGGATATTTTTTCTTCCTCCCTTCCTACAGAAGGACTCATGAGGTGCTGTATTCCATGAATTTTCTTGTTTGAGAATCTCCCTTTGTTCAACAATTAGCTGATCGTAATATTCTTTGTGGTCCTTGTGTCTTTCAAAACTTTGCGATCATTGTTTCATTTTCTTCTGGCTATTGCTATGAAGCCTAAGGCCAGCCTGATTTTCCCCTGTTTTGAAGATTATTTCCCGCTAAATAGACTTCCCAAAGAGTTATTTCTTTATACTTGAAGTAAGTAGGATATCTTGATGTTGCTTCTTTTTCTTTTTTTCTCCTGTATAAAGTATGTCCTTTTAGCCGGGCTCGGGGCTCAGCCTGTAATCCCACGCTTTGGGAGGCTGAGGTGAGTGGATTGCCTGGGCCCGCGGGTTCGAGATCCACCCGGGCAACTTGGCGAGACCTCATCTCTACAATAAATAAAAAAATTAGCTGGGCATGGTGGCGTGCGCCTGTAGTTCCAGCTACTTGGAAGGCTGAGGCAGAAGCATCACCGGAGCCCAGCAGGTCGAGGCTGCGTTGACCAGGAGCGTGCCACTGTACTCTAGCCTGGGTAACAAAGTGAGACTCCAACTCAAACAAAACAAAACAAAACAAAAGTGTGTCCTTTTGATCAGCAATTCATTTCTTTCCTTTCAGGGAGGTTTTTCTATGTTGTATCTTTTTTTATCCATTTGTTCAGTTTTTCTGTTTCAAGAAGCCAGTTATATTGGATATCGTGCTATCTCTTTATCGTACTTACATCTTTCTTGCTTCTGGATTCTTCTGCTTTCAGCATTCTCAGGCCTTTTATTCTGAGCAGGAGAGAACTGAATGTTGTTTATATTTTGTGAGTAGTTCATATTTCTCTCTCTATGTGTGCCGTGCACATATGCTGTGGGCCTTGGCTTTGACTGTTCCCTGGACCAGCAGGACTCTTGTCTCCAGCTATCCATGTGGACTGCTGAATTCAGAGCTCTGCTCAGACAGCCCTTCCTCAGAAGGCCTGTCCTGTCCCATTCTCTCTGCTCACACCACTCTTTTTATATGATAGTAACGTGACATTATGCATTTCTCTACAGATTTGGTTTTTCACTCCTTCCTTATCCTTCCACCTCCAGTGTAAGCTCCAGAAAGCAGAGACTGTCTGTTCTGTATAGTGCTTGGCCTGTGGTAAAGACTTGTAAACATATGTCCAGTTACAGATAGGTCTTGCCTGCATCTGTAGCCGAGTCTATACAGGTATACTTATTTTCCGTGGGACAGAAATAGGGGCTTTGGTGAAATGATTTACAAATTCCTTTTGTCTTAATTGAGATTGTGGCACCTGTTTTTACCTAGTTTGTTCATGGTGACTTACACTGAAAGAACAAACAAGCAGAATTTTTTTTTTTTTTTGAGTTGGAGTCTCACTCTGTCGCCCAGAGTGGAGTGTAGTGGCCGCTCCCGGCCACCGCAGCCTCGACCTGCTGGGCTCTGGCGATCCTCCACCTCAGCCTTCCAAGTAGCCGGAATTACAGGCATGCGCTACCACGCCCGGCTGATTTTTCGATTTATTGTAGAGATGAGGTCTCGCTGCCCAGGCAGGTTCGAGATGAGGTCTCGAACCCGCGGGCTCAGGCAATCCACTCACCTCAGCCTCCCAAAGGCGTGGGATTACAGGCTGAGCCACCGAGCCTGGCTACAAGCAGAATTGTTAAACAGAGAAGCCTTGACGCGAGGGATTTACAGATGACAGCTACTTCCTCAGTGCAACATGCATCTTCCCTTATGGGGAAAAGGGCTCTGTGACTTGAGTCCAACATGTCTAAGAACGAAGCTTGTAAGGTAAAATAGTTCTGTGGGTGTCTCATACAGGACGGATTAGCCTTGTGATGCCAGAGGAACTCACTGCAATTTGGGAATCTCCCCAAGAATTCCTGCCTGAAAGGAATTCATCTTTTATTTCATCAAGCCACGTTGAAGGTGGAAGCATGTGGTTTGAAACCATATTTTCTGGAGTATCTGTCGTTATTTATCAGTGGGTCACTAAGGAGTGATTGTAGCATATCTAGATGTTAAAATATTTGTCTGCTAACCTGTAAGCTCATTGAGGGCAGTACCCACTTATGACACATCTCTTCGGCTCTAGGGTGTTTGACAGAGTCATTGCAAGCGTCCCAGCAAGGTCTCCGTGAGAAGGAACCAGGTTGCTGCCAGAGTGAGGCGATGTAGCATGAACTCACATTGCCCACTTCTGGAGCACAGCTGCAACTGCCTTTCACCATCTGTTAATCATAACTGGATGCCAAGGAATACGGAGGCCTTAGATACATGTACAAATAAACATTGTGTAAACAGATAAGGCAAAAATTATAAGACAGGAGGAAAAAAAGGCCTTTGCGTGGCAGGTTTGGGTGGTGATCCATTTTAACTTGTTGGCAAGACATCTGGTTGGTGGCGAGAGTGGTTTGAACTCCAGGGCTAGGGAAGGATAGGATACCCACCTGCTCCCAGCTTCAAAGCTAAGTGTTCAGTGATTAACTGTGCTGCCCAGTGGCTAGCATTTGTCCCTCAGGTCTTTCCTTACCAACAACAGGAAAGAGGTGGGTGGTCAGGGACGACCATGTTGGCTTCGTGTCCTAAAAGAGGTCGGGAGGGATCCGATGCTGCATGGCCTTTTCACAAGCTGCCCGCCCCTCAGAACTGGCCCTTTATTTCTCTCAGCAGAAGACTTGCTTTGCTGCCTGGGAAGGTGGTGGTGGACGCTGGCTTTGCAGCCGTCCTGTGGAGCGAGTGCACTCCAAATCAGAAAAACAGAAGCATCCTTCTTCCTCTTGCCCTCCATGGCCTCAACACATTGCTGGGGCATCTCCCGCTTCAGCTACCCTTTCTTGGGCTCCTGGCACGGCTGGGAGGAGCAGGGGCCAGGACCCAGTGGCCAGCACTGCTGGGAACACAGCACCAGTCGGAAATTAGCAGCGTCTCACTACACCTAGCAACTCTTTTTGGGCATCTAAAAAACAACCCAGAGATGCCATAGTTAGTGCTTTAGTGTGGCAGATTCTCGGAGAGATTTAGGGACACACATTTCAGCTTTCAAGCTGGACTGGCCGTTTGAATGAAAAGAACAGAGGAGTTTTTCTAGGCTCGACTGGGGGATGGGAATAGGATTACCTGATGTGGAAGTATAATGAGCAACCATGAGATAGACAGTCCCCTCTGTGTAGGAGAAAAGCAGGGGTCCATGCTTAAGCATGATCTTCATATGAGCTGTTGACTTTTCCACTGCCACAATTAATGGCGTATATTCACTTGGAATAGACTGGCTAATTAAGAATGCAGGAACACTGCTAATCAGTCATTTGAATGCCCGTCATTGGGGGTTACGTTTTAGGAAATGTAAAAGCGTACCTCAACTTTTAATTTGTTCTAAATGGAAAAATCATAAATGCTGCCACCTGTTGACTAAATTTGAGTGTGCATTCTAGTCCACTTGGCCAGGGATCCCTGCCCACAGGGGATCTTACCCTGTCCGGGCACTCCAGGAATAAGCAGTATCCCGGCCCTCAGGAACTTGTTATCCTCATAGGGGCCACAACAGGCAAGCTCTTTTAGAGGAAAATGCACCCACAGCTAGAGTGGCAAACTCTCCTGGGGCCCACCCATGTCATCAGCAGTCCGCCCATCCTCTTAATTGAGAGAAGACACTCTTAGAATGTATTTATGTATGAATATATTTATTTATTTTTCTGAGTTGGGGGTCTCTCGTCCAGACTGGAGTGCAGTGGCATGATCACCACGTCCGGCTAATTTTTTTTATTATTTCTGGTAGAGATGAAGTCTCACTGTATTGCCGAGGCTGGTCTTGAACTCCTGGGCTCAAGCAGTACTCCAGCCTCTGCCTTCCAAAGTGCTGGAATTACAGGCATGAGCCACTGTGCCCAAGCCAGCCTAGAATACATTTAAATACCCAGGTTTAGAATGGCTGTTGTCATTTAGATATAGACTTTCTGTTACAAGATTTCTCCATGGATCATATTTAACCTGCCGTGCAGGGTCGGGCTTCCTTCCGGGAGTCAATAGCCTGACACTTCAGAGTACCAGGGAGGGTGGCTCTCTAGATGAGAATGTCATCAGTGGATTTCAAATGTTAACACGATGTGTTTGAGAGCAAAACGCCCACCTTTCTTTCCCCTCAAAGTCCATACGAACATCTCGTGTCTCAGTTACAGGGATGAATTCTTGTTCGATGGGCCTCAACTGGTCTTCACACTCGGCTCCTCTGACAGCGTGTTCATTTTCTAACGTAGCTTTGGCTAGATAGTGCAACTTTGCTAAAAACGCTTTTGAATGGGCTTCTATGATATTCTGTTCTTGGCAGTTGATGGATGTGAGGAGCACACCTGGATTGCTTTGATCTGCCTGGTCCAACTTGAGACACCACTGTAAGCCAACTGAAAGAATGCCAAGACCCCTCACTGCCTTCCAGGAGCATCATTTAGGACACCGTGGCATATTGCATGCCCTGAAAGCTTCAACTCGGGCCTCTGGAGAAGGGCATCCAAATTTTAAGAGGCTTCTAGATTAATACCGCTGCTCACTTTGTGGAGCCCTTGACCTTCTGCCTAACCAGAGTGACCGAGAGCCACTCCCCAGGACTGGTGATCCCCCAGGCCTGTGACACGCACCCCAAACCAAGGAGGGAGCGCCAGGGCTTTTGTGACCACTTCAAAGTCTAGGACACCGCAGTTGTCCTGAAAACGGCCCTGTTGGAAGCCAGTCACTTCCAGCTGTGCCCTTTATCTCTGTGAAGCCTGCTTTTCCTGGAAAGGAAAGCCAGCCCTCTAGTCATCTTTTCTTTCATATCCTCTTCTGTTTCTCTGTTACCTCTCTGTGACCGAGCCCCCTCCTCGCTGTGCCCTCTGGAGTCCCTTTTCCTTAAAATTCCCCCCACTCCTCCCCACGTTCACATGCCCTCTCAGCCTTTGCGGAATGTTCTCTCCACCCTGTGTGATAAAGAAACCCTGGATTCCCCCTCAGGATACTACTTTCTTGTCCCTTCTGTTGCTGGGGCTCATTCTTCTGTGTGGAAACCTCGCTGGGAGATGGTGGTGGTGGGATTGTTCTGTCTCGGCAGCCCCTCTTTCATCCTTTCGCAGAAGCCTGAATCCTTCTTTGTCCTTCATGTTTCTCTTGTTCTCAGACCCTTTTCTTGATTTCGAGCCTCCAGCCCCACCAGACTCCATCTCTCTCCGACCCAGCTCTGTCTGCCCACAGCCCCTGCTCCCCCCGCAACCCGTGCGTCTTGCCCTGAGCCAGCTGCCGTTCTGGGTTTCACATATAGTAATCGGTGCGTTGCTCACAGTGACTTTTTGAGTTAGATATTAATCTGCATTTTCTTTTTTTTTTTTGAGTTGGAGTCTCACTCTGTTGCCCAGACTGGAGTGCAGTGGCCGCTCCGGCCACCGCAGCCTCGACCTGCTGGGCTCCGGCGATCCTTCCGCCTCAGCCTTCCGAGTAGCCGGAATTACAGGCATGCGCTACCACGCCCGGCTGATTTTTTTGATTTATTGTAGAGATGAGGTCTTGCTGCCCAGGTGGGTCTTGAACCCGCGGGCTCAGGCAATCCACTCACCTCAGCCTCCCAAAGGCGCGGGATGACAGGCTGAGCCACTGAGCCCGGCTAATCCGCATTTTCTAGGCATTGGGCAGTCAAGGAACCAGGGCCACAAGGTGAGTACGTGGTACAGGTGACCTCAAACAAAGGCTGTTTGCCTTGGGGACCCACATTCCTATCTGCTAAGTTGCTTTTTCCTCACTGTGTGTTGCAGGTATGTGTGATAATATTTGTGTTGCAGTATGTTTGGAAACAACTTAGATGCCCATCACTAGGGGACTGGTTAAATTATGGTACGGACAAACCATGGAGTGACTCTACAGTTATTAAAGAGGATGAGAGCCGGGCGTGGTGGCTCATGCCTATAATCCCAGCACTTTGGGAGGCCGAGCTGAGAGGATTGCCTGAGCCTGCGGGTTCGAGAACATCCTGAGCAACCTGGTGAGACTTTGTCTCTACAATAAATTTTAAAAATTAACCGGTTGTGGTAGCACATGCCTGTAGTTTCAGCTACATGGAAGGCGGAGGCGGAAGGATCGCCAGAGCCCAGCAGGTTGAGGCTGCAGTGGCCAGGAGTGTGTCACTGCATTCCAGTCTGGGCGACAGAGTGAGACTCCAACTCAGAAAAAATGAAAAAATAAAAAATTAGCCGGGCATGGTGGCACATGCCTGTAGTTCTAGCTACTTGGAAAGCTGAGGCGGAAGGATCACCTTGGCCCAGCAGGTTGAGGCTGGGGTGGCCATGAGCATGCCACTGCACTCTAGTCCGGGTAACAGAGTGAGATTCCAAACTCAAAAAATAAAAATAAAATTAAATAAAGAGAATGAGACAGTCATAGGTACTGTGTAGAACAAAGTCACCAAAATGTATTAAAAGAGCAGAAGCAAAGTGCAGGGCATTTGTGGTGAGCTCTCAGGAAGAAAATCTACTATGTCTGTGCCTGTATCACTGAATCAGGCCGTTCCTGAGACCACGCAGGACCTGGACTTCTCAGGCAGTTTTTTGAGCTGACTGCTGCAGACATCAGGGCCAGGCGTTTCTCCTCACCTGCCTCTTGCTTCCCAAGGTCTGCAGCTTTCTGTTCAGGAGGAAGACAGCATGCTTTACATGGGGTGAGAGTTTGAGGACATACAGCTCTGGGTTTTAGCCTAGGTTCCTCATTTATTGAATGTGTGATTGACCGGGCTCGGTAGCTCAGCCTGTCATCCCAGCACTTTGGGAGGCCGAGGCGAGTGGATTGCCTGAGTTCACGGGTTTGAGACCTGCTCAGACAACTTGGCGAGACCTCATCTCTACAGTAAATCAAAAAAATTAGCCAGGCGTGGTAGTGTGTGTGCCTGTAGTTCCGGCTTCTTGGAAGGCTAGGCAGAAGGATCACTGGAGCCCAGCAGGTTGACACTGAGGTGGCTGCGAGCATGCCACTGCCCTCCAACCTGGGCGACGGAGTGAGACTCTGAGTCAAACAAAACAAAACATAAAAAGTGTGATCCTAGCCGGGCTTGGTGGCTCAGCCTGTAATCCCGCGCCTTGGGAGGCTGAGGTGAGTGGATTGCCTGAGCGTGTGGGTTCGAGACCTGCCTGGGCAACTTGGTGAGACCTCATCTCTACAAAAAATCAGCTGGGTGTGGTAGCGCATGCCTGTAATTCCGGCTACTTGGAAGGCTGAGGCGGAAGGATCGCTGGAGCCCAGCAGGTCGAGGCTGCGGTGGCCGGGAGCGGCCACTGCACTCCAGTCTGGGCGACAGAGTGAGACTCCAACTCAAAAAAAAAAAAAAAAAAAAAGTATGATCTTGGGTAAGTCCCTTAACTTTTCCCAGCCTTGGTTTTCATGGCTTTAAAATGAGGATAATGCCTGCCTGGTAAAATTATTGTGATGTCTGATATAATATTCACTCATTCAAGAAATATTTGTATTGAGCACCTACAGTGTGCCAAGTATTATTCTAAGCACTGAGGAGAGAGCAGTAAACAAACACTTCAAATGTTCTTCTCTAATTTAGCTTATATTCTGGTGGGAATAGAAACACTCAAAAACAAACAAATAAATAAATCGCACATGACAAATGATGGGGTGAGAAAAGAAAACAGAAGGGGAACAGGGGTGTTGGCGTGTAGTCAAGGTGCAGTTCAGCAGGGCGGTCGGAGGGGTCCTCCCTGACTGAGGCATGACTTGGGCCAGGGCCTGGAGGAGCTGGGGACACACACGTGGACATCTGAAGTGCAGACATCCTGAGCACAGGGAACGTGGGCTGCAAATGCCCAAGGCGGCCTCGTGCCTGTCTCCTTGCGCACAGCGTGGCTGCCGGTGTGGGTGGGCAGAGATGTGGACGGAGAAATGGGGCGGGATGGGGGCAGGGCAGGGGCCAGATGAAAAGGCCTCTGTAGGTTTGTACAGTTTTGGCTTTTCCTCTTGGGTAACATAACTGGTGTGTCAGAGACGCTCAGCGGACGGTCACTGTGATGATACAGATGCCACCACGATGCTCTGCTCTTTTGGCGGAGGAAAGACAGCCGGGACAACATTTTAGGATTCTTTTTTTTTTTGAGTTGGAGTCTCACTCTGTCGCCCAGACTGGAGTGCAGTGGCTGCTCCTGGCCACCGCAGCCTCGACCTGCTGGGCTCTGGCGATCCTTCCGCCTTAGCCTTCCAAGTAGCTGGAATTACAGTCACGTGCTACCACGCCCAGCTAGTTTTTAATTTATTGTAGAGATGAGGGCTCACCAAGTTTCCCAGGCGAGTCTCAAACCCGCGGGCTCAGGCAATCCACTCACCTCAGCCTCCCAAAGGCGCGGGATTACAGGCTGAGCCACCGAGCCCGGCTAGGATTCTTTTAACAATTCTCTGATACCCCTGCTATGCTCCAGTAGGGCGTAGCAGCATAGTCGAATAGGAAAGAGCATTTCAGTAGGAATCGAGAGCCCTGATGCTCACTCCGCGACCTGCTGGGGACCCTACCTGAATCCAGACTCATGATCTATTCAGCTGAAGGTGATTTTGCCCACCTCGCAGGGTTCATGTGAAGAACAATGTATACAGGTGCTTTGTGGACAGTTAACTACAATATATATGAAGCGTACAGGCTGAACTGAGGACTTGGAAGCTGTCTAGTCCAGCTGCGTCCAGAGCTTAGTTGTCTTCTCTGTGTGACTGCTTCTAGGAATGGGGCCCTCACGATTGGAAATCACCGTGAAAGTCTCTCCTTCTTGATTTGGGCCCTTTGTTCCAGTGAGAACAGCCGCACGAATGTGCATTCATTCTTGGAAGTTGCACAGCTTTGCTGCCTCGGGTGCTTCTGTGCTATCAGCAGCTTGAGACTGAGTCTTGGTGCCAATTGTGTCCGTCTGGAACCCAAATAAAAGCTCTTTGTGATAAGGTATTGAGCTGGATCCAGAGAGTAAAGGACTTAAATATTTAAAAATGTGGTAAGCCTGGTAAGCCTGGTGCAGTGGCTGAAGCCTGTTATCCCAGCACTTTGGGAGGCTGAGGTGAGAGGATTGCCTGAGTCCGCGGGTTCAAGACCCGCCAGGGCAACTTGGCGAGACCTCATCTCTACAATAAATCAAAAATTAGCTGGGCATGGTATTGCGTGCCTGTGGTTCTGGCTACTTGGAAGGTGGAGGCAGAAGGATTGCTGAAGCCCAGCAGGTCGAGGCTGCAGTGGCCGGGAGCGGCCACTGCACTCCAGCCTGGGAGACAGTGAGAGTCCAGCTCAAAAAAAAAAAAGTGATGTAGATGATGAAGGGGCAGACTGGAAACCGTAGAGGGAGGCTTTTGGAAGCAGTGGCTGTGTGTGCTGGGTCTTGTGCTGTGCCAGAGGTAAGCGCCCTTGCTGGTGGGTGGGGGCCTCACTGTGGAGCTGGTGTGACTGAATGCGGGTGCTGAGTCATCCTTGCTGCAGAGAGTCCGGCAACTCCCAGAACTCTCAGAAAGTCTCAGAAAAGGAGTTAAATATAGGAAAGTATGTATGGGTGGATGGGGGCCTTGCCCTTTTGACTGAACTGGGAAACTAGCTACACTCCGAGAACAGCTCTGCCAAGAACAGCAGCCACTGTTTTCTGAGCGCTCACCCTGTGCTCGACACTTGACTTGTCATTTGTTTGTGGCAGGGTCTCACTCTGTCACTCAGGCTGGAGTGTGGTGGTACAATCACAGCTACTGCAACCCCAGCCTCCTGGGCTCAGCCAATTCTTCTGCCTCAGTCTCCCAAGTACCTAGGACTACAGACACATACCACCATGCCAGGCTGATTTTTCCTTTTGATGTTTTGCAGAGACAGGGGCTTGCTGTGTTGTCTAGGCTGGTTTCAAACTCCTGGGCTCAAGCAGCCCTCCTGCCTCGGCCTCCTAAAGTGCCAGGATTACAGGCCTGGGCCACCACACCCAGCTTACACTTCACATCGTAAACATTTTACAAGGATTGTCACTTTTAGTCCTCAAAACTGCCCTACGCAGTAGGCATCGCCCTTTGTTATAGACGGACTACTTCAACCCCAAATTCCCATGTTGCAGCCCTAACCTCCAGTACTTCAGAATGTATGATCTATTTATTTTATTTTATTTTATGTTTTTGTTTTTTTGAGTCAGAGTCTCACTCTGTCTCCCAGACTGGAGTGCAGTGTCATGATCCCGGCCACCGCAGCCTCGACCTACTGGGCTCTGCCAATCCTTCCGCCTCAGCCTTCCAAGTAGCTGGAACTACAGGCACGCGCTACCACGCCCAGCTAATTTTTTGAATTATTGTAGAGATGAGGTCTCGCCAAGTTGCCCAGGCGGGTCTCGAACCCGCGGGCTCAGGCAGTCCGCTCGCCTCGGCCTCCCAAAGTGCAGGGATGTGCGCCCGGCCAGAATGTGTGATCTATTTAAAGGTAAGGTCAGTAAAGAGGTCATTAAGTCAAAATGAGGTCATTGGGGTAGGCTTCAATCCAGTTTGACTGGTGTCTTACAAGAAAAGGAAATTGGAACACAGATACACACAGAACGAAGACCATACGAAGTCACCAGGAAAAGACGGCCCTCTATGTGCTGATGAAAGAGGTCTCAGAAGAAGGAAACCCTCTTGAGACCGTGATCTCTGACTCCTTGCCTCCAGGACTGTAAGGAAATACATTTCTTTTGTCTACGCCCCCCTGTACTTTGCTATGGCAGCCCAAGCAAATGAATATGCCCCATTGCTCAAACTAATATGAGGAAATGAAGGATCAGAGAGGATAGGACATTTGCCAAAGTTCTACCGGCTATGGCAAGGTAGGCCTGGGATTTGATCCACGTGTGTCAGATTCCAGAAATAGTGCCTGTCACTAACATGTTCTCGAGCATGTCAGTCTTGAAACTGCTTCTCCTCTCTTTTGAAACAGTGGCTGGCACTGAAACCTTTGACTTCTGGGGCACTGTCCTCACTAATATATCATACTGTCACCCCTGCTACGCCGCTTTCCTCGGACGTCAGGCACTGATAAGTGCATGAGCGTCTCAATGGGAACAGTACCAACAGGTGACTAAGTTAGGAGCTCAGAAGATCTGCAAAGATTTGTGGTGCTTGGACCTTACTTTTTTTCCTATTCTGATGAACTGAGGTAGAGGAGACTTGTTCTCCCAAGTGGTTTGTACTTGCCTGGAAGTGGAGTTAAACCTACCAGAAAAATCGGGTGAGTGACAAGTATTTAGTATTGTGCTTCCGCTGTTGCTGCCACTGAGAAGTTGGTGGTTCTCAATGAATCAGGGGTAAATATTGGAATCTCCCGTATACATTTCTAAAAAGGCCCAAGTCCAGATCTCACTCCAGGCATTCCACTGTAGGAAGTCTGGGTCAGGACCGGAGTGTCCTCAAGCATTTGTTTTTCCTTTTAAATCTTCCCTGGTGATTTTGATGTGTCTTATCAAATGGAGAAGCTTTGGAGTGGTGTAAAATGACTTAACTTCTGTAGTTCCTTCTCAAGCATTAAAATGTTTGCATCTAAACATGATAATAAATCTTAAAACGTAACGCTTTCCTTTTATTACCTACTCATAGGCTTTCCTGTTCTCTGTGGTTCTTTAAACTCGGTTGTATTCTGGGGATAGGAGGACATAATCCGGGGCCATTGTTCTCACAGAGGCCGCCGGAATTGATTACTCTCTGTGCTGGCCAGCAGGTCTGAATGTGAGAGGCCAGTAGGCAGTAGGTCCTATCCAGTCGACCTGCAGACTTGAACTTGTTTGTACGCTGTGCATTTTTCTCCTCCAGAGGGCTCCCGAGTTCAGTTGAGCAGACTGGCTTGTGCCCACCCTCTTTAGATGAAGAAATTAGCCAATAAGATTTGAGCCTTGACTTCTTGGAGGGACTCATGTTATATTATCTTCTAGGACTTCCTATTCTTTTCTACTGCCTTTTTTTCCCCCAGCTTTCAATCTCAATTCAAAGGATAAAGAATGTTTTCTTCTCAGGATAACATCGAGTGATGCTAGAACACAAGGCAGAAACTGTGACCAAAAACTCAGGTCTTTAAAGGAGTGATCTCGAAAATACTTTGGGTGTACTTATAAATCAAAAGGTTGAGTTTACATCTTCAGTATGTAGATAATTGACTGTGTATAAATTACGCACCCATATGATTTCCTATTCCTTATAAAATATGCTGTCCGTAATATTGTAAAGAATGAACAAAAGAAAAAGAGTTCTAATACTTTCTTTCTGTATTTCAGTGAGGTCATTTTGCTTTATAAGATGCTTTCCTTGATGTGGCAGGGGTTTGGGGGAAGAGTTGAGAGATGACCTTGGGGCTGTGTGGGCTGCAGCTACCTTTCTATTCCAGTTGACATCCAGTTTTAGTGAAGAGTGGACTGTCCAGGGAAGGGTGGGACCTGGCATCAGCAGGAGGGTGGCTTTATGTGGGTGGCTCAGAGTAATAAGGGTGATTTCGTGGGGAGCATTAGAGAGCTTGAGGTAATGACCGGCAAGCAGCAGGGATCTGAAGTAGGCGCATGAGGCAGTTTTGGGTTTTGCCACTTTCGACTCAGTGAGCACTCCGAAATCAGCTTGGCATCCATGCAGACTTGGAGATTTCAGTGCAGAGTCACCACATTCATGTTTGAGCCACCGACATGGTGAAGCAGGGAAAGTCCTTTGAATTTTAAGTGTTCCAAGGCCTTTCTTTTTTGAGCTGGAGTCTCACTCTGTCACCCAGGCTGAAGGGCCGTGGCACGCTCATGGCCACCGCAGCCTCGACCTGCTGGGCTCTGGCAATCCTTCCACCTCAGCCTTCCAAGGAGCTGGAACTACAGTTGCGTGCTGCCTCGTCCTGCTAATTTTTGATTTGCTGTAGAGATGAGGTCTCACCAAGTTGCCCAGGCTGGTCTCGAACCCTCAGGCTCAGGCAATCCTCTCACCTCAGCCTCCCAAAGTGCTGGGATCAGCGGCTGGAGCCACCACGCCTGGCCTCCAAGGCTATTTATAAAAATGTTGCCATATTATCCCTCCTGATGATGAAAGAGTGCACATGGGCTGTTGTCTTTATCTGAAGGGATTTAAAAAGTTTCTTTTCGGGATGTTGCATCTTTTATTACTTTCCTTCTAGCTCTCCCCCCACCTGCTTCTATTACCTAATAAGGGTATAGGTACATTTTTTAAAAAGTGATATTAGACACAATAAGGTTTTCATCAGTGCAATAGACTGGAACTTATTTAGGAAAAAGTTACTGTGCAATTCCACCACAAGCCACATCTGGAGTTACATTTAAAACAGGTTTAGCCCGGGCGTGGTGGCTTCACGCCTATAATCCCAGCACTTTGGGAGGCCAAGGCGAGAGGACTGCCTGAGCCCGCAGGTTCGAGACCAGCCTGGGCCAACTTGGTGAGACCCCTTGTCTCTACAATAAATCAAAAAATTAGCCGGGCATGGTGGCACATGCCTGTAGTTCCGGCTACTTGAAAGACTGAGGTGGAAGAATTGCCTGAGCCCAGCAGGTTGAGGGTGCAGTGGCCGGGAGCGTGCCACTACCCTCCAGCCTGGGTGACAGAGTGAGACTCCAACTCAAAAATAAAAAAATAAATAAAAATAAAAAAACAAAACGGCTCTAAAGCAAAAAAATGAAGAAATGGCACAAGCCCAAATTTTAATTTTGCTGCTTTTATATTTAGAAAAGTAGGAAGAATTATAAGTTCTGTGGTATACCAATAATTTTGAAAGCACTAGTTCTTTCTAAATCAGACTTCAAACTGTTTGTTTATTTATTTATTTTATTTATTTATTTATTTATTTATTTATTTTTGAGTTGGAGTCTCACTCCGTCGCCCAGACAGGAGTACAGTAGCCGCTCCCGGCCACCGCAGCCTCGACCTGCTGGGCTCCGGCGATCCTTCCGCCTCAGCCTTCCAAGTAGCTGGAACTACAGGCGCGTGCTACCACGCCCAGCTAATTTTTTGATTTATTGTAGAGATGAGGTCTTGCCAAGTTGCCCAGGCGGGTCTCGAACCTGCGCGCTCAGGCAATCCACTCACCTCAGCCTCCCAAGGCATGGGATTACAGGCTGAGCCACCGAGCCCAGCTACAATTTATTTTTATTTCAAAGTTTTCTTCCAGCGTTATCAAGGTATACTGGACAAAAAAGTATACATATTTAGCATGTACAATGTAATGTTTATATATATATACATACACACATTATGAAATGATGACCACAATCAAGCTTCATAATTAACATATCCATCACCTCATATTAGCACGTTTCAAGAATACTTATAGTATTTCTTTCTTTTTTTTTTTTTGAGTCGGAATCTCACTCTGTCACCCAGGCTGGAGGGCAGTGGCATGCTCACGACCACTGCAGCCTTGACCCGCTGGGCTCCGGCAATCCTTCCACCTCAGCCTTCCAAGTAGCTGGAAATACAGGCGCGTGCTACCATGTCCAGCTAATTTTTTAAAAAATTTATTGTAGAGATGAGGTCTCACCATGCTGTCCATGCTGGTCTCAAACCCGTGGGCTCAGCCCGTCATCTCGCCTCGGCCTCCCAATGTTCTGGGATTATAGGCTTGAGCCATCACGCCCGGCCGAATACCTACATAGTCACCTTACTGAACTCAGATTGCCTATCTTGGTCAAAGTGCATACTTAGTCAAAGGTCTAGGTGAAGGATCCTACCTTAATTGATTTAGACTCACATGAATGTATTTAATCATGTGTGCTAACCTACTCATTAACTCTTGGAGTTGAAAGAACACAAGATATGATTTTGTGTTCTTTCAACTTCAACAGAAGCGGAAATGAAGGTGATGAAACTTACCTGAGGTCACACAGGTAGTGAAGAGCAGAGAAGAAACCAGAGCCAGGGCAGGTTTAGTGATTTTTGGGTTAGTATACCTTTTATTTTTTATCACGTGGCTCCTTAATCTTTGAGTTTTCCAAATGCAGAATTAGCTTATAAGATAGCATAAATTCTTTTAATATTACATTTACAGAGGCAGATACTCATTCTTGGTTAAAGCTCCCTTTTGGATATATGCAGATTTAATTATTCTGTCACTGAAAGTATCTCAAGAACTAATTGGAATCGGGCAATATCTTGCATTTGACATGTTTTGTTTTTTGGTGTTTAGGTTTTCCTAGGACATTAGGGCAAGCTGAAGCCCTGGACAAAATCTGTGAAGTGGATCTGGTGGTCAGTTTGAACATTCCATTTGAAACCCTTAAAGATCGTCTCAGCCGGCGCTGGATTCACCCTCCTAGCGGAAGGGTCTACAACCTGGACTTTAATCCACCTCATGCACACGTAAGAACATACATGGTGCTTTCAAAAACTTGACAAGAAAAAGAGTTTTAGTTGAAAAGTGGGTAAAGAATATGAACAGACTATTCAGAAAGAAAAAAAAGCAAATCTACATGGCCAAAAACATTTTTTAGATGTTTAAATTCATTAGTAGCCAGGGAAAAGGAAATTCTAGTAAAATAGGCCATCACTTTGGATTCATTGGACTGGCAAAATTAAAAATGGCATAACATCTATTTCTAATGAGGATCTGGGAAAAATGGTGCTCTCCTTTTGTTAGATAAAGTATTAGTAGCCTGTGTAAAGCATTGTGGCAACATACTTTAAGAGTTTAAAATAGCCGGGCTCGGTGGCTCAGCCTGTAATCCCGCGCCTTTGGGAGGCTGAGGTGAGTGGATTGCCTGAGCCCGTGGGTTCGAGACCTGCCTGGGCAGTGAGACCTCATCTCTACAATAAACCAAAAATCAGCGGTGGTAGGCATGCCTGTAATTCCCGCTACTTGGAAGGCTGAGGCGAGTGGATTGCCTGAGCCGTGGGTTCGAGACTGCCTGGCAGTGAGACCTCATCTACAATAAACAAAAATCAGCCGGGCGTGGTAGCGCATGCCTGTAATTCCGGCTACTCGGAAGGCTGAGGCGGAAGGATCGCCGGAGCCCAGCAGGTCGAGGCTGCGGTGGCCGGGAGCGGTCACTGCGTTCCAGTCTGGGCGACAGAGTGAGACTCCAACTCAAAAAAAAAAAAAAATAAATAAGAGTTTAAAATAAATATTCACTTAGCCTGTGTGAGTGGAACAGCCCATGGAAGGCTACTGGGAGAGTGGCCCTAGCAGTCACTTATGCAGTAATGCTTATGTCAGTATTTTTATAGTGGCCAACACATAAAAACAAGAAGACTCATAAAAGCCCAGTGAATGTTCATCTGTAGAGGAATGGTTAAATAAATATGAGGACATTCACATTATGTCAGAATATAATTTATTCAGTAAAAAGATGAATTAGCACTTGCTTTTTTTTTTTTTTTTGAGTCGGGGTCTCACTCTGTCACTCAGGCTGGAGCAGTGGCATGGTCGTGGCACATTGCAGCCTCCGCCTCCTGGGCTCAGGCAGTCCTTCTGCCTCTGGCTTTTGAGTAGCTGGGACTACGGGTGGACAGCACCACTCCTACCTGATTTTTTGAGTTTTTTTTTTGTAGAGATGAGATAGGTTTCTGTTGCCCAGGCTGGTCTCGAACTCCTGAGCGTAAGCAGTCTTCTCACCTCAGCATCACAAAGTGCTGGGATTACAGGTGTGAGCCACCACGCCCGGCTGAGCATTATGCTTTTTGACACTTTTTAGAAGTTTCCTAAAAGTCATTCAGTGAGAAAAACAAACAACAGAATGACCCCATTTTTAAAAAGTGACCACACCTCTTTATGTATCTCTGTGTGTGTGTGTGTGTATATACCTTCTAGCTTTGTAAAACTGTAGAAAGTTACGAAGGCCATATATATCCTAGACTGGCAAAGAGCTAGTCTGGATAAGACTGGGCCCGGATGAGGGAAAAGAATTAGAGTTGATGTGCTTGGGGGCAGGGGAGAAGGTTAAGGCAACTGTGGAAGGCTAAAGAAGCAAAGAAGTCCCTCCGAAAAACATTTTAAAAATTAAGTATGGTGGCGTGTGCCTGTAATCCCAGCTACTTGGGAGGCTGAGGCGGAAGGATCACCTGAGCCCAGGAGGTGGAGGCTGTGGCAAGCCATGATTATGCCACTGCACTACAGCTTGGGTGACAGAGTAAGCCCCCAACAACAGCAACAAAAAAGATTGTCCTTAAAAAGAATTTCAAAATATGACATTGATACATGTCTAAAGTTAGACATGTGCAACTGTGTGTGTGTGTGTGTGTGTGTGTGTGTGTGTGTGTGTGTGTGAGTGTGTGTGTGTGTGTGTGTGGATTGTTTAACAAATTCACTTAAAGAGTTATTATTCTCTGATAAAGACAGATTGGACTAATGCATGAATTCAGTCTGATAATACTGAACTCCAGTTATTGGGTGGTAGATAGTATTTATTACTTGTTATCATCCAAATGCGGACAATGTGGCGTTGGGTCTTACTGGGCAAATCTTTATGGGAAAGGGTGGGCTTGAATATAAATGGAGTCAGTCATCACTGCGGAAAAGTACTACTGCAGGCTGAGAATCCCCTCCCAGCTCCTGAGTGCCATTGTGGCAGTTAAGTCCCCGTGAGACTTGTTCGTTTAGAAGACTTCTTTTACAAGCTGGGTATGGTGGCTCATGCCTACGATCCCAGCACTCCGGGAGGCTGAGGTGAGAGGATTACCTGAGCTCACCAGTTCAAGACCAGCCCGGGCAACTTAGATCTCTACAACAAACCAAAAAATTAGCCAGGCATGGTGGTGTGCGCCTGTACTTCTGCCTGGAAGACTGAAAGGCTGAGGCGGAAGGATCACCTGAGCCCAGGAGGTTGAGGCTGTCGTGGCCATGAGCGTGCCACCGCACTCCAGCCTGGGTGACAGAGTGAGACACCAACTCAAAAAAAGAAAAAGAAAACTTCTACAAATGTAAAAACTCTGTCATTCTTTTGTTAGCTCCTTGCCTGTTTCTATCCCAAGAAGCTACAATGGGGGTGAAAGTCGGTGGGGAGAAAAAAGGAGTTTGGAAAACTCACACGGGCACACACGAAGTCCCACTCGTTTTGGCTGTGTCCAGACCTGCTGATGCAAAGTTCTCCCAGTATTTGGAAGGCTTTACCACCACACTGCTTTCTAAAGGCTGGGTATCCGTGAAAGAGTGCCTGCGATTACAAATGCTGTTTCTAAAGGCAGTAGCAACCGTGCTGACCCAGGCTACCTCTCCTGCCATGGGGCCAAGCTCCCCAAAGGGAGGGCTGCTGCTGGTCTGCATTCTTCTTTTCCTTCTGGAAGCAGCGCTGCATTGCTGGTGCTCGGAAATCCTGGGATGACCTCTGAGCTCTGTGGCTGTAAGTGATGTAAGGAAGGCAATATGGGTGATATACAGCCTGACCATCCCCGCCCTCCTCCTGTTCTGTGAGGGTAACAACCACGGACTATACATGTGATAATTATGTGGTTCACCCAGAAATTATCAATATAAGTCATATACCCAAGGCCCCGAGCTGTGATGGAATTTTTAGTGCATTTTAAGTTGACAGTCGGTTTCTGATTATCCAGCGGAGTTGCCTGAGCCTTGTGGTTCTGTTCTGGCTTGTCTTTTGACAGATTTATTTCTTGGGACTATCTTGGCTTGTGAGTAAGAGCTATGGACATGGGAGACAAAACTCAAAATGTGTCCACTTTGTAATTTGTGAAGAGAGGTTTCCTGGGAGGTTAAAACACAATGGAAATGGAGGTTTTTAAAAAAATGATAATTTTTCATTCTCAGAATGTTTGTCCCCGATTGTCATGGGCACTTGAGTCCTGCCTATTTCAAAACACCTTTATCTATGCCATTATTTGATAATAATTCAATAAGATAAGTAAATTTCATAGAAGCTGCATGATAGAGTTGGAAAGCTGGCAGAGATGATACTGAAATGTCTCCTCCCGGATTCATATTTTCCCCAAGTAAACCAAGTTGATTTGTTGAGATATTTTATTTTCATTTTTTGGGGTTTTTTTCACCTTTAAATCTTTTATTTTAAAATTGTGGGGTATAATTCAGGGTTAGGTATACAGATATTCATTGTGCAGGTACCCTTCTTGATGAGACGTGGAGATATTTTATTTTCTATATTAAGAACTCAGGCAATAGAAGGCAAGGCAGTTTAGGTGTATGTCGACAGCCGAGGTGACACTGTCTAAAGGTTTGCTGTTAGGGGAGGTTGCATTTATCAACATCACTGGCGCACGTTTGCAAAGGATCTGAGCAGTTTATTAAGTAACGAAGAGTGCATGTCAGCTCTCAGGAAATAAGGTGAACACCTTGTCAAGTGTGCTGTTTTTTTTTTAACTACCCTCACCATTTCCACTGTCACGAGATCTAATTTATCATATGGCCAGAGTGAAAGGTGAACACATGGTTTTGCACAGGAAAGATCTTACCTCTGGGATGGCCTGATTGTTGTCTGTACTGATTGGCTTCTCTGGTACTTGCAGGGGATTGATGACGTCACTGGCGAGCCACTGGTCCAGCAGGAGGACGACAAACCTGAAGCTGTGGCTGCCAGGCTGAGACGGTACAAGGACGTGGCAAAGCCGGTCATCGAATTATACAAGTGAGTATGCCTGAGTGTCTTCATGGCAGTGGGCCCGCTGGGAAGGACACTGGGCTGAGGTCGAATAGCTTCTTTACACTGGATAAACTCGAAAGACTAGTACCTCCCAGATGTCGCACGGAATACTGGGATTGGCGTGGGAGATGAGATCCAGTGCTTTTATCCCCAAACTGTTAGAACCTGAGGACCTAAACATCATTATCTCTGTCTGTTCTGGATGTAAAATGGCGTGTCAACTTGTTTTTATTTTCCTTTTAAAGTGACTGAGATAATGGTCTGTATAGTGACACCCCCACATGTAAATATGTGATTTGTATGGGAGATTGGAAGGGACGTTTGGTGTGTCTGTAGGGACTTTAACAGAGAAAAGCTAAAGCCAGACTGAAAATGCAGATGGCTGCAGGGCCAGGCAGGTATTGGAAAGGAGTCTCACACCTGGTGAAAAAGGTGTCAAGCTGGGCACTGAGTGACAGCTGAACTGGACAGGTCCTAGGCTGGGCCAGCCGAGGCTCCATCCTGCCATTCAGGAGAACCAAAAAATCTGTCTTTCTGTGTGTGTGTGTGTGTGTGTGTGTGTGTGTGTGTGTGTGTGTGTGTGTGTAGGGAATCTTAATTTTTTTTTTTTTTTGAGTTGGAGTCTCGCTCGGTCGCCCAGACTGGAGTGCAGTGGCCGCTTCTGGCCACCGCAGCCTTGCCTCCTGGGCTCTGGCGATCCTTCTGCCTCAGCCTTAATTTTTATGTTGACAACAAATTGCAATTTTTAAAAAATGGCATACAAACCAAACAAAACTATATGCTGACTGCATCCGAAACAGCAGTTGACAGCCTGAATATCTAGCCCTGTAGTCTTCAAGTAATTTAGTAAACCTTTAGATCAGAGTTTTCTGATCTTATTGTTATAATATATTCTCTCTTCCGTGATCGGTTGTTTTAAGTATTGAGGGGTTTTAGTATGCCAAAGCTTCTTAGTAGTTTGCTTTTGAAAACTACATACACAGCCGGGCTCGGTGGCTCAGCCTGTAATCCTGCGCCTTTGGGAGGCTAAGGTGAGTGGATTGCCTGAGCCCGCGGGTTCGAGACCCGCCTGGGCAACTTAGCTAGACCTCAACTCTACAATAAATAAAAAAAAAAATCAGTGGGGCATGGTAGCACACGCCTGTAGTTTCGGCTACTCAGAAGGCTGAGGCGAAAGGATTGCCGGAGCCCAGGGGGGTGAGGCTGCAGTGGCCGGGAGCGGCCACTGCACTCCAGTCTGGGTGATGGAGTGAGACTTCAACTCAAAAAAGAAAAGTATATACACGTGGTAGTGTGCGCCTATAGTTTCGGCTACTTGGAAGGCTGAGGTGGAAGGATCGCCTGAGCCCAGGAGGTCGAGGCTGTGGTGGCTGTGAGTGTGCCGCTGTACTCCAGCCTCAGTGATGGAGTGAGACTCCAACTCAAAAAAAAAAAAAAAAAAAAATGTATATACAGTACTGAGGCAGATTTGGGATTGTTCTTATGACATTATTCTTTAATATGGTTTTTTTGTTTGTTTTTGAGTTGGAGTCTTTCTCTGTTGCCTAGGCTAGAGTGCAGTGGCACGGTCACGGTTACCACAGCCTAGATGTGCTGGGCTCAGGCAATCCTTTCACCTTAGCCTTCCAAATAGAATCACAGGAATGCACTACCACGCCTGGCTAATTTTTTGATAGACCGTTGAGACGAGGTCTTGCCAAGTTGCCCAGGCTGGTCTCAAACCCCTGAGCTCTTGCTTCTGCTTCCCAAAGTGCTGGGATTACAGGCTTAAGCCACTGTGCCTGGCCCTTTGATGTGCTTTTAAAGGGGAGAACAGAAGGTGGCTTTATGTACGCATACTAGAATTGCAGAAGCTACAGCCTTATTTGGGTGCATCCATGGAGTTGTTTGTACTTTGAAAGAAGCTGTTTTGGCACTTAGCGAGATGTGGTATAGACCATGAGATCGTGCTTGCTGCATATCAGGATCTTCATTTGCCCTAATATGTTAAAAAGAATGCTAACGTGGCTTTGTATGTTCTTTGTTTTTCAGGAGCCGAGGAGTGCTCCACCAGTTTTCGGGGACAGAGACGAACAAAATCTGGCCCTATGTTTACACGCTTTTCTCCAATAAGATCACACCTATTCAGTCCAAAGAAGCATACTGACCCTGCCTGATGGAAGAACCAGGAAGATGTGATCATTCATTCAATTGTGTGTATAGTACTGGTGCTGTGTCCAAATTAGACGCTAGCTGAGATAGCTTGCAGCACCTTTTCTAGTTTAAATGGTGAACTAATAGGAAAACCAATGAGTAGGAAGAGTTCTTGAAGAGGCCCTCCTGAAGACGGGCCACCCACATGTGTTTAAGGTGCCTCTGCACACATCTCAAGCCCTGCCCAAGAAAGCAAGCACAGGCTGGGTTTCAAGCAGCATATAACCTAAGCTCTAGCTGATTTTTGACAGCCGTGTTGTTGCTACTGTATGCTTTTTACATGTGATGGTGGTGGTCTCTGGTTCTGCCCACCTTCTCAAAGGCAGTTGAGTCACGGCACCAGTAAGCCTGAGCTAGCCAAGGGCTCTAGCCCGGGCTCTGTCTCAGGTTCTTTGATGTGTGCCCTCTGGTGACAATGAAATGGAAGCTAATTGCTCTAAGTGACTGTTCCCCTGGTCTTGAGTGATTGTGTCCACAATTCACTTCTTCTGGTAGAAATGGCTCCTTTTCTGCATCCATGCTCTGTAGAATCTCTTATTTTCAGACATTCGAGGGTGAAAGGATTTGGGTTCTATTTTTAAAAACTTTTTTTTTGACATCTTTTCTCTCCTTAGGCTATTAAATAATACAGATATTTATTGTTCCTGTCCCTCTCAAATTCTTCTTTCTGAGAACTGAGAGTGAGGGGACTGTAATCCTTTTCTTCATACACCAGGAGCAGAGCTATGAAGAGGATCTTACTTAAACTGCTGGTCTGACTCTCATGGATTCACACTGCTCCTTTCTTTTATTGTGAAAAAGTTAAGCCCCTTAAGGTCTTTTGGGAATCTCCTAAAGTCTTTTGGGAATTCTCAAAAAATATTCACTGACATTATACTGAAAGATCAGATCTTATGTATAGAAGTAATAAGATCGTGTGGAATTACTGGACTAACAGCATAGTTAAGCTTTTTGTTCAAGACAACAAACCGTATTTTTAGAATGCTGCTGGTTGTTGATGTTGACAGTATTTTTCTCCTGTGAGTGATCTAAACATATTGTAAATAGTTGGTTAAGGGAGTGGAGCCTGTGAGGAGGAGAATGCTGCCCCAGGTGTACCTGGATTGAGTACGACGGCTGTACCAAGATGGGAAAGCAAAACATTTTTTTTCTATTCCAAAGATTCATTCTCTGGGGTGGCCATGGAGTCTAGAATTCGATATGAGTATCCTGTCCTTCATTGAATGTAATATGGACAAACCGTTAGTTAAAATATTTGCCTGGTTTCCAGACTCGGTGGCCGCCTTGAATAATTCTTGCTGTCCTCTGGGCAGGACAATGACATTTATTCCTGCTGCCTTAAATGTATGTTTTTCTTCATGCATCACTGTCCCCAGCGAGTGTCCTTTACTATTCCTGGGAGTGACTTCTGTCTAACCCCTCATACTGGTGAGAAAACAGAAGCCCACTTGAGCACTTCAGGGGTGCTGAAACCCGTTATTCACCTTCTGAGGATGCCCTGGCGAGTCCCGGTCAGTTCACTGCCATCTCTGTCCTGTACGGTGACACGTGCCTCTTCCTCATGGATGCTGCCCCAACGCCGGCCGGTTCCTTTCCCGGCGTCCCTTCGCGTGAATGTTCTTTGGCAACTTTAGTGGGAATGTAGACCAATCTCCTTCTCATCCTCTCAATCACAGCACAATAAGATTGTTTGCTTTTTAGTTTATGGGGTGGAAACGCCCAGTTCAGACCTGTGACACGTCAGTGCGTGATGACGTTGGCTCTAAGCACTTTAGAATTTAGAGTTGCAGTTGAGCACCAGCCGATGGAGACAGAGAGCATATCAGACTTGTAGCTAAGGCTCAGGTGGCCTGGGGAGCCAGGTGTAGGGAAAAACAAGTCTGATATGAGGGGCCTTGCACACTTTAGAGTAGTACTGCCAGGGGCATGATTTCAGCAAACTGAGAAAAGTAGAGAGTAAACGTTATTGCATGGATAATTCAAAAGGAGAAAGCGTGTGCTTTGCGGGGAGCAGAAACATCTTCATGCTTTGTTCTCCACTTCCTTTTGTGTTTAGCAGACCCTCGAATGTGATCATTGCCTTTGGAGTTTGGGGTGAGGTAAGGGAAACGTCCTGATCCCTGGTTCCACACTACCCCCCCAACCTGTCCATCCCGCTTCCCTTCCAGCTGAATAGACAATTGTAGCCAACACTGAGTCACCCAGTAAGTCTCTCCAGCGTTTGCTTTTGCTGAGAATGCACAGCGGTCGAGGGTCCTTGGCTAGGTGAGACCAGTAAGAGACAAACAACCTTCCTGTTGGTTTGAAAGGTGATGTTTGTTTCATAGTGAGCAGCCTCAAAAAAAAAAAAAAACAAAACGAAAATCAATTTCTGGTTTTCTTTAACAGATCTCATTTCCCCTTAAATGATTTTGTAAGAATTAAAGTTATCTTGAAAATATTTTGACAAAAGTAAAAAAGAAAGGGACACCTTTTCTTGGTTTTCCTTATGTTGCCGTATGTGCACTTCTTTCACATTTAAGCAGAGAGAGTAGTGTGGAGGGTCTCTACGATTCCAGCCTGACCTCACGTTCTGTGGTCCTGCCCAGCTTAGTTCAGTGTGCTTTCACCATCCTAACAGGCTTCCCACTTACTGAGAGCGTGGAGATGCTGCAGTTTAATCCCCTCCCACACTAGCGTAGGCTTACGATAGGTACCATTTATTGAAGCTCTCCTGAGTGGAATGTGCACTTTTAGGACCTTTGCACACGTAGCATCCTAGGAGACATTTTTTTAGCATCCCAGGAGATAGGCATGATTCCCCATCGAGAAACCAAGAAGGCGGGCATCAGGGATGGGAAGCGTCTCGCCCAGGCTTCTGCGGCCTAGGAACAGGGTTGCTGGGACTCCAGCCTAGGTTTTCTTGACTCGGAAGACGGGGCTCATTCCTGGGTGTTGACTACTGCCATCCTGTCCCAGGCATCCCAGGGCCCTGAGCCTGCCGGCGGACTCACATCAAGAATAGCAGAGTTCACTAAAGCGATGTTTGCCTCTGTATGAGACTGTTCTTTTTTTTTTCCTTTGCTTAAGCAAAGAAAGCTGCTAGAGCAGATTCTGAGCCTCAGTCCTCCTCCCCACACCCTTGTTTATAAATAGAATAAAAGGCTGTCAAGTAGGTGGGGCTTGGGCCCAGGCTCACCTGCCAGAGAGGCGAGCTCGTGTTTCCTCCCTGGTCCTCTCAGGTGTCCATTGTGTTGTTCCCCTGAAGTGGCCTTGACCCCTGAGCCGTCCCCAGCCAGGGTGCTCACGCACAGGCCTGGGCTCCTGGGAGCTTTCCAGACAGGGCTCAGTTTTCTTCCCCAAGATCAGAATAAATCACTCCCTCACTCCTACCCTGAGCAAGGTCCTGATGAATAACAAATTTTTTCAAAGGGCTAGTAGGCGAACACACAGTGATTGAGCCTGTAATGCAGGCAACTTTTAACTTATGTGCCATTGGCCCTGTGTTAGGTTACACGTTTATATGGCGGAAGGTCACATTCCCACCTTTGCCTGGCATTTGCTCACCATAAGCCCTTGTGGAGATTCACTTCCCGTCTTGTCCCCCTTCCCCGGGGCTCTCCCCTACCTTAGCCTTCAACAGCAGGCCCAGCGGGGCTCCGTCCTTACCCAAGGAGTGCCTTCTCTTTGGTAGGGAAGGAAGGGAGGATTCTTGGACCGCTGCTGTGGCATTTTCTACTATTTAAAATGTTGAAACAGGATAACTTTAGAGAGATGCCTGCACAAACCCACAAAGAGAGCGGTTAAAAAGCTTAGTTTACTAGAATCTAAACCCAACATTTGGTTTACTATTTGTCCGAAGAGTTTATGTCTACTTGAGGTCTTGGCCAAAATCAGTGAAGACCACATATTCTTGAATGGGTTAAGGTACAGGCGTTCTTAGGAGTTACTGTTTGTTTACTCCGTGTTAGGGAGATGAGATGCCTTGCTGATTAAATCTCAACCATCACCTAATGTAATTATGTATTATTATCTCAATGAACTAGCCTCTTTGTATTTGAAAACGAATGTAATCCTGTTTATTTAAACATGTGTTTTCCTGTACCTGTAGGGCTTCATCAGGAAGTTCCAAAGGGCCTTTCTCTGCCTTTCCCTAGTTTGAGCTCCCTGTTCTCGTTAAGAGATAAAACAGTGCAATCGCTCCAGCCTGGAATCTTGGCTTTCGGCACTCTGGTGCTGAGACAGGAAATGGGCACTCAACTGGGTCTCAGGGTAGTGACACACTGTATGCCGAGACGCAGCTCTGCTCTGGTGGGTTGCAGGCTCTCGGGAGGCATCTGTGTCCACCTGATGAATTTCGTTATCTTTCATTTCACGGACAGTGTCTTTTCTTTTTGTAGTCGGGTTTTGCCGGAGAGGCAGTTTGTAAGGGGAAGGCCTGTTTAGCGCGAATTGCTTCCTCGCTCTTCCCTTATGTTTTAACTTTTCCCTGGTCCATTTCGTGTCTCCAAAGAAGAACCCAGGAACGGAGATGTCTTTGACTATGGGAACGAGGTCTGGTCATGAGTTTTCTTTCCTTTCCATCCATAACCAATTCAGATGCTGAGAAGTCTTGAAGCTGTGTTTCAGCCATGAAAAAAATCTGCTTTCTGCATCTGTGGAGACATGGAATTCAGTTGTTTAGACATGCCGAATCTTATCTCTCTTGTAACAATTTGCACAGTTCTTGCCAGAATAAATGCCGTTATTTGTATGCTTCAGGGAATTCCCCAGTTTGATCATTGTATGTGTGTAAGAGAGACAGAGAGAGAGATTTAGTAAAATGTTTTCTAAAGGGGGGAGCTTTTGTATGGCATAGGGATGAATTCCTTCCTCTGGTAAAAATTAGGTTTTTCCGGGAAGCACAATGAAGCACAATCTTTTAAACAAAAGATTTCCTGTTTAAGACTTCCCAAAGGAGCAGATGACCTCGGTGATTCTCCCTAGGGTTGGTGTGTGCTTCATTCATTTTACAAAGCCATTCTTTTTTTCATTTTAAAGCTTTCACTATTCAGTCAGAAGTATACTAAAATGAAAACAAACTATTTTCTATTTAATTTAGAGAAAAGGAAGAAAAATGAAAACTCAGTCTTTATGTAAGCTCCAAGGATATTAGGGCTTAGAGGGCTTTTCTAGTTTTATGAGAATTTGTACTACTGATTTTCTATATTCTTGCTTTTGAGATAAACAGATCTCTGGGGAAATTGTTGAGTTACGATGGCATTTCACTGTGATCCCTCTCAAGCTCAGATCACTTCTCTAACCCAATGATGACCCATCCCTTTGGTTTACTGTCCCGTGAAATGTCAGCTCAAGTTTCCCAGAAGTTGCGTGTTTACCACGAGTCAGAGTGCTTTTTTCCTCAGTGCAACGGTTGTTGGGCCCTCTTGATTTTGGCATAAGTGCTTAATTCAAAGTACCTAACCTGTAGTCTCATCTGTACATGCTATCCTAACTGTTAATTGTGTTATTGGTGATTTGGATTATCTTGCTTGAAGGTTGATTCCTACTTTTCAATTTGATAGAAATAAAGTTTTTCTGCTTATAACTAGTGAATTCGTTTGTTTGTATAGCTTCTTATACACAACAGTACAAACTTGTGCAGATACTCTCACGCCACTGCGTTATCAATAGTGTTAGCCCCAATTTGCAGATGAGAAACATAAAGAACACAGTGTCACCCGGTTAAGGTGACAGTTGGTGGCAAGGCGAGACCCTGAGCCCCAGGGGAGTGATTCTCAGTCCCATTTTCTTCTCTGCTACATGATACTGGCGTCTTCGAACACCTTGAATTCCTTCCTTGTCCAGAGCTCTTGTTTACAGGCTTTTTTTTTTTTTTTTGAGTGGGAGTCTCACTCTGTCACCCAGATCGGAGTGCAGTGACCGCTCCCGGCCACCGCAGCCTCGACCTGCTGGGCTCCAGCGATCCTTCCGCCTCAGCCTTCCGAGTAGCTGGAACTACAGGCGCGCGCTACCACACCCGGCTAATTTTTTTTGATTTATTGTGGAGATGCGGTCTCGCCAAGTTGGCCAGACGGGTCTCGAACCCGCGGGCTCAGGCAATCCACTCACCTCAGCCTCCCAAACGCAGGATTACAGGCTGAGCCACCGAGGCTGGCTTTTTTACAGTTTAGTGAACATTCTTTAACGTTATTCTGGAAACAACCAGATGGTGGGAGCAGATTCTGCCCGTTTTAAAGATCAGGAGACCAGATCAGATTATGTGACAAAAACCGCAGTGTTTGGGGCTACTGGCAGAAGCAGAAATCCCAGCAGGCCCGCGTGGTGGGAGACACAGCCTTGGAGGGACTGGAGCCTCTGGGGGAGAAGCCCCCTGAGATGGTGAGGGAGGTGCTTTTCCCAACATCACATCTTCTGTGTCATTCTGGTGGCTTCCCTTAGCTGAACCCAGCCAGGAGCCAGCTGCGAAACACATTTAAAGACTTTTTCATGCCCCTGAAAAGGCAGAGGAAAGGGGAACTGGATGTGATAGCAATGGGGTAGATTGTATTAACGTTCACGACATTCACTCCCCCTCCTTTCAGGAGGGTTTGAGTCTGTTCTCATTGGTGTCATGCTTAGACAACGATTTGCTTTGGCCAATGAAATGTGAGCAGAAATGAAAACTGCCATTTCAAGCAGAAACCTTAGGAGCCAGGGCACGGTCGCCATTCCCTCCTTCTGCACGAGACTGGCGATCTCATGGGACTCATCTTTCAACTTGGATCCCCAAAAGACTTGGAGGCCAGGCGCAGTGGCTCAAGCCTGTGATCCAAGTACTTTGGGAGGCCGAGGCGAGAGGATTCCCTGAGCGCGGGGGTTCGAGACCAGCTTGGGCAACTTGGTGAGACCTCATCTCTTCAATAAATAAAAAAATAAGCTGGGTATAGTAGCGTGCACCTGTAGTTCCAGCTACTTGGAAGGCAGAGGAGGAAGGATTGCCTGGGCCCAGCAGGTGGTGGCTGTGGTGGCCGTGAGTGTGCCACTGCACTCCTGGGTGACAGAGTGAGATGCCAACTAAAAAAAAAAAAAGACTTGGAGTAGAGATGTAGCCAGCCCATGATGGATAGGCAGTGTACATGAAAAATAAAACTTTTTTAAGCCTCTGAGATTTGGATGAAGTTTGTGACTACAGCATAATTTAGCCTGAGCTAACTGATAGAGCTGGGCCCAAGACTAGTATATCTTGTCAGCCAGTTACAACTTGGATTCTTTTATCAAGCACCGTTAGGCTCTGGGGATATAAAGATGAACAAGACCCAGGCTTTGCCCTTGACTGGAGGAGATGGACATATGATTAGACAACTCTATCCATAACTTGGGATGAATCACCGTACTGTCACTGAGAGAACAGAAGTAGTGACTCTTGGCCAACCTGGCAGAGCCCAAGAAAGAGGAAATATTTGAGCTGAATGATGCAGGAAAGAGAACCCAGGCCGAGGGAATGGTGAGTGTGTGCCGGAAAGTGTGAGTATGCAGGCAGAGGTCACAGCAGGGCAAGGCAGGACTAGGGAGACGGGTAAGGTGGACACCTATTGGGAAGGGCTCGGTCTTCACTTGGTTGGTGGTAGGACAGACAACCAGAGAGTGACATAATCAGATCTGCATAATACAGACCTCACCGCAGGTCTGACCTAAGGCGCGGTCGTGGAGTTCAACAAAAGTGGGATGGTGGGATTTTAACAGGAAGAAATTGTACAAGTCAAACTGCACATCCTTGTATCCCAGTTTGGGACTTTTGAATTCGAGAGAGAAACAGTAAGTAGGAATAAGGGTCTTGATAGCTAGATGAATGTCTATGAAACAAGAGCAGGATATGTCAAGGCGAAGGAATACAGAGGGGAGGGTTCTCTAGCTTTGGCAACCATAAGAACAAAATGCAGAGTTATAGAGAATTCTGTTTTAATCAGTGCCACCTATCACGTGGGTTTCAATCGCATGATTCAGTCAAGTGCAATGCTTTTCCATATTGATTTCAGCCAGTGAGTATGTGATTATCTAATGAGAGAAAAGGAAAACTAGTCCCATACTTGAGGGAGCCCACTTGCTTCGATGTGTGCGTGTATGTACATGTATGCATATGTAATAGGAAGGTTTACTCTGGTGCCAGGCAATAGGCCAAGCATTGTATACCAGTTACATGGTGAACCTGATAACTGGAGAAACCAAGTAATGTGCTCAAGATGGCCCACTGCGTTGCGCTTGTGATGTCAGCTAGTCTTCCTTATTCTGACTCAATCCAAGGCACCTTTGCCTTGGCCAGGACCACAAGGCAGGAGTGGGGATGGGGAGCCCTACCACTAGGAGGTGACTGGGACTGAGGGCTGTTGAGTCTTTCCTGTGACCAGTTTTTCTCTTAGAATCCTGGGGCCAGTCCCTTTAACAAGCCTGAGGGCTTCCATGGAGACATTAGATTTCATATCTCATTAAGTGTTGCTACCCTGCATCCTCCCCAATTTAGGGCTATATACCTTGAGAGAGGAATATAATTTCCTGACAAGGGGGACTCGGACATAAAAATGAAGTCTTTATCCAGCCCAGTCAGGACAGACCAGCCACTCTCTTCAAAGTCGTGACCCACATACACTGCCCTCTCCAGATCCACTAGGTCATATGCACCAACTATCCTGGGCACACTGACCATCTCCAACAGACTATTCTGGACATCCTGACCATTAGAACATACCATCTCTCCTGGATACATTGATCCTATGTACCATTGATCCTATGTACCCACCGCAACACAAAAGCCTTCTATTGATCCAGCAGGGTCAGGGAGAAGGCTAACCTGCTTAGAGATCTAGATGAACGGTCTTCTGCATTTTGTCTGTGTATAAAAAAACTTTGGTATGTTTCTCCAGTATGAAACCAATAAAACAGGCCAATTATTTAGTGCACATATGAAAGTCTTATCTAAAAATTTGTAACAAGGCAGGGCTCAGTGGCTCAGCCTGTCATCCCAGCTCTTTGGGAGGCTGAGGCGAGTGGTTCGAGACCAGCCTGGGAAACTTGGAAAGTCCTCGTCTCTACAATAAATCAAAAATTAGCTGGGTGTGGTAGCGCACGCCTATAGTTTCAGCTACTTGGAAGGCTGAGGTGGAAGGATCGCCGGAGCACAGCAGGTCGAGGCTGTGGTGGCTGTGAGCGTGCCACTGCACTTCAGCCTAGGCGATGGAGTAAGATTCCAACTCAAAACAAACAAAACAAAAAATAAATAAAAAACCAAAAAACAATGGATGCTGGCGCAAATGTTGGTAAAAGGGAACGCTTATACACTGTTGGTAGGAGTGTAAACTAATACTACCTCTATGGAAATCGTTACGGAGATTTCTCAAAGAACCAAAAGTAGATCTACCATTTGATCCAGCAATCCCACTAAGTGTCTACCCAAAGGAACAGAGGTCGTTATATGAAAAAGACACCTGCACCCGCATGTTCATTGCAACACAGTTCACAATTGCAAAGATGTGGAATCAGCCTACATGCCCATCAACATCAGTGGATAATGAAAATGTGGTATATATACACCATGGAATACTATTCAGCTATCAAAAGAATGAAATAATGTCTTTTACAGCACTTGGGTGGAATCGGAGAACATCACAAAAGTGAACTAACTCAGGAACAGAAAACCAAACACCACATGTTCTCACTTATAAGTGGGGGATAAATAAGGATCTGCAAAGAAATAGAGAATGGTATCATGAACACTGGAGACTCAGAAGGGGGAGGGAGGGGAGGGGTGGAGGGAAGAAAAATCACCTATCAGGTACAACGTGCACAGATGAGGATGCTGGGTACCCTTAAGGCCCAGACCCAAAACTATTTGTATTCCCCCAAAGCTATTGAAATAAGTGAATACATAAAGTCTTGCCTAAAAATTTATGAATGTTGGTATTTATAAATTGAGGGTCGATAGTGGGGACTCTTTGACTACAATGACAAATGCCTAAATGTGAATCTTTCTACACGGTTTCAAAAAGTCATACAGATCACCACTAATACCCACCACATAAGCAGACAATAGAATACCGCAAGCTGCCTTTCACTTGAGTGGGGAAATTAATATCTGAAACCAGTGGTATCAGCTACGGAGCTCATGCAGAAGGGAGAGGTAGACAGGAATTATTTGGGAAAAGGAGAATATGGGGGGGGTGTCCCAGAGAGTCCCACACTAAGTGGAGAAATGCTAAGAATAGCCATACTGAAACAGAGAATGTGCTACTGGGAAGTTGAAGGGGACTGAAAGTGCATGAGCCCAAACATATAAGTTTTGAGAGAATACTGCTTCTAGGAGAGAACAAGATAATTCAGAAGGAAAGACATTTCTTGGAAATTTGATGATGAAGAGGGAAAAAGTTGAAAATTAATGATCCTACAGAAAGAAGAGTTTTGCAAAATCTATGACATACTAACCTCCTCCCTAACACTCCCCGCCCCATCACACACACACACACACACACACACACACACACACACACACACACACACGATGCTGTTTATTAAGGAAATTGCATTTCATTGTAGCAACAGAAGAGGGCACTCATGAGCTCAGAAACTCAGGAAGTTATTCAAATTTTCAAATTCTTTAACCTCCATCTGTAGAAATACCTGGCCCAGGAAAATTCAAGTCTTGAAAATGAACAGAAAAAGCTAACATCCAAAATTATTTTTAAAATGAAATAAACTGAGAATAAAAAGGTTTTCAGCTGATGAAGAAACTAAAGACTCTCAATTTCAAGGTGGATGAGATGTAGCAACACAGCACTCCAAGAATCAAATAGAAAAGCAATGACAGATAAGACAAAAACACACAAATCAGAAACTCACACATGCAGAATAGAAGTGGGCACAAAACAAACATTTGTGAAATAAGAGTTGACTGAGCACAGGAAAGAAAGTGAAAGATGACACTAATCCAAAAATCAGGACTAAATTACAAAGTATACAAGAGAGCACAAATTCAAAAATGTGAAGACATGGAAAAGAGGAATAAAAGTTTCCAAGAAGCCGGGCTCGGTGGCTCAGCCTGTAATCCCAGCGCTTTGAGAGGCTGAGGTGAGTGGATTGCCTGAGCCCCCAGGTTCGAAACCCACCTGGGCAACTTGGCGAGACCTCATCTCTACAATAAATAAAAAATTAGTCAAGCATGGTAGTACACGCCTGTAGTTCCAGCTACTTGGAAGGCTGAGGTGGAAGGATCGCCAGAGCCCAGCAGGTCGAGGCTGCAGTGGCTGGGAGCAGCCACTGCATTCGGGTCTGGGTGACAGAGTGAGACTCCAATTCAAAAAAAAAGTTTCCAAGAAAATTAAAATGAAGAAAAAGTGAAAAACTCAAAAAGAAAGTGATAGCTATAGAAGACAAAGAAGATCTAACACACTTACAATTGAATTCCCTAAAGAAGAAAAACAAAGCAATGAATTAAGACTAACATTCAAAGCTATAACTCAATATTACTTACCAAAAACTAAAGTTAAAAATCCTGAGTCTCTATGTTGAAAGAGTGTTCTGTGGAACTGTGAAAATTAACTCAGAATGGTCAACCATAAGACACCTTCTTGTATGCCCAGGAAAACTTCTCTGGGCCTCCAGGTAAAAAGATCAAGTGATTCAATACACAGATCAAAACAACAAAAGAGGCCAGGCACAGTGGCTCATATCTGTAATCCCAGCACTTTGGGAGGTGAAGGCAGGAGGATTGCCTGAGCCCAGGGTTCGAGACCAGACTGAGCAACTTGGCAAGACCTCTTCTCTACAATAAATCAAAAGAATTACCTGGGTGTGATAATGCTCACTTGCAGTTTCAGCTACTTGGAGGGTTGATGTGGAAGGATCACCTGAGCCCAGCAGGTTGAGGCTGTGATGGCCCTGAGCATGCAACAACACTCCAACCTGGGTGACAGAGTGACACTCCAACTCAAAAAAAAATTATCTTAAAGGTTGCAAAATAGTCATTTTATAATTATATCACTTATTTTATATTCATTAGATTATATTCTTCCATAAAAGAGAGCTTTCTCATTTTGGTCTCTCCTTCTCTCTGGCAGGGAGGAGCATTTGTATTTCTATGGAATAATTGACTTTTCTTTTTCATGCATTGCCATCCACTGACATTATTATTTTTTCTTAGATGTAATTTACACAGCAAATTCACCCTACTAAAGTATACAGTTCCGTTTTTTTAAAACATATTCACAAGTGTATACAACCACCACCACTATTTAATTTCTGACTATTTTCATATCTCCAACCCAAATCTCTTTACCCAGGACCAGTTATACTTAATTCCTCCTTCCTCCCAGCACCTGGAAACCATTCATCTAATTTCTGTCTAATTTGCCTATTCTGGACATTTCGTATAATAAGTAGCCTTTTATGACTGACCTTTGTCACTTAGTGTAGTATTTTCAAGGTTCATTCATGTTGTAGCACCAGTCAGTGCTTTGTTCCTTTTTATAGCTGAATAATGTTGTATGACTATACTACTTTGTTAATTCATTCATCAATTGACACGAGTTATTTACATTTTTTGTGATAAATAATGCCTTTATGAACAATTGTGTACAAGTTTCTGCGTGGACATATATTTCTTTTTTTTTTTTAGTTGGAGTCTCACTCTGTTGCCCAGGCTAGGGTGCAGTGGCACACTCACAGCCACCGCAGCCACGACCTGCTGGGCTCAGGTGATACTTCCGCCTCAGCCTTCTAAGTAGCTGAAACTACAGGCACGAGCCACCATGCCCAGCTAATTTTTTGATTTATTGTAGAGATAGGCTCTCGCCAAGTTGCCCAGACTAGTCTCGAATCCATAGGCTCAGGCAATCCTCTCACCTTGGCCCCCAAAGTAGTGGGATTATAGGCGTGAGCCACCGTGCCCGATGTTTCCTTTTTTTATAATAGCCATCTGAGTGGATGGGATGTGGTATCTCATTGTGACTTTAATTTTCATTGCCCTAATGATGTTGAGCTTCTTTTCATATTTCATTATAGACCATTTTTATATCTTCTTTGGAGAAATGCCTATTTAGGTTTTTTGCCCACTTAAAAATTAGGTTATTGTTTACTGTTGTGTTATGAGAGGTCTTTATACATGCAAGATACTAAATTCTTATCAGGTATAAGATTTGCAATATTTTCTCCTATTCTATGGGTTGTCTTTTCACTTTTTTTTTTTAAGTTGGAGTCTCTGTCACCTAGGCTGGAGTGCAGTGGCATGATCATGGTTCACCACAGCCTCAGCCTCCTGGGCTCAGGTAGTTCTCCCACCTCGGCCTCTCGAGTAACTGGGACTACAACCACCCAGCACTACACCTGAAAAAGTTTTTTATTTTTCATAGAGACAAAGTCTTGGTATGTTGTCCATGCTGGTCTCAAACTCCTGGGCCCAAGCAATCCTCTCACCTCGACCTTCCAAAGTGCTGGAATTACAGGCGTGAGCCACCGTGCCCAGCTATTTTCACTTCTCGAGAGTTCCTTTGATACACAAAGTTTTAAATTTTGAAGTCTAATTTACCTAGTTTTTTCTTGTGTTGTTCATGCTTTTGGTTCCATAGCTAAGAAACTATTATGCAATCCATGGTCATACCCCCTATGTTTTCTTCTAAGGTTTTGTGTTTTTTTTTACATTTAGATCTTTGATCCATTTTGAGTTAATTTTTAATTTTCAATGGTGTGAGGTTGAGGTCCAACAATTCTTTTGCATGTGGATACACAGTTGTTCCAGCACCACTTGTTGGAATGTCTGTTCTTTCCCTTGAATTATCTTGGCACCCTTGTCAAAAAACTGACCACCAACGTATGGTTTTCTCTCTGGACTCTTAATTCCATGTCATTAATCTATGTATCTATCTTTATGCTAGTACCACAGTCTTGATTACTGCAGGTTTTACAACAGAAAGTGTGAATTCTCCAACTTTGTTATTTTCTCTTAAGAATGTTTTGGCTTTTCTGGATCCCTTGTATGAGAACGTACATGAATTTTAGGATTAACTTGTCGATTTCTAAAATACAAACAGCTGGGCTTTTGATTAAGATTGTGTTAAAACCATAAATCTGGCCAGGCAAGGTGGCTCGTGCTGGTAATCCCAGCACTTTGGGAGGCTGAGAAGAGAGGATTGCTGAGCCCAGGGGCTCGATACCAGCCTGGGCCACTTGGCGAGACCTCGTCTCTACAATAAATCTAAAAAATCGGCTGGGTGTGGTGGTGCGCGCCTGTGGTTCCAGCTACTTGGAAGGCTGAGACAGAAGGATCACCTGAGTCTAGCAGGTCGAGGCTGTGGTGGCGGTGACTCTGCCACTGCACTCCAGCTTGGGTGACAGGATGGGACTCTGACTCAAAAAAAAAAAAAATCTGTAAATACATTTGGCGAGGTCCCTCCGCAGGTGCCATCATGGCAGACGCAGCCAGTCAGGTGCTCCTGAGCTCCGGTCTCACCATCCTGTCCCAGCTGCTCATGTGGGATATGAGCCTCTTCCTCCAACAATAGGATGAAATATCTTTTGGTGGCAAGTATGTCAGCTTCCTGGTCTTTTTTGTTATGCTCAGCACATTGCCAGCATTGATGGAAGACGCGGGCTGTTCACAGGCTGAACTCCAAGACTGTGTTCAGGAGTCCTTTGAAATGTGGTCCATGGGAGAGTTTTACAGCATTACCCAGGGACGTGACAAGGGTGAGAGTTAGGACCTGGAAATGTACAGAAAGAAGGCTCACCTTCGTTTGACCGAGTTATCAAGGAGACACCTTGAGAGATGATGACTCTTCCGCTGCTACCCTGATCACACATCCCTTCCACGTGACTACTCTGAGATCTGTGGTACAATTCATGGGCAGAGAATCCAAGTACTGTGGACTCTGACTCCACAGTAACCATCTACCGGGAAGAGAGCATCCTAGGATTTTTGGTGGGTCTTGTTCCTCGCCTCCTAGGTGACATCATTTCTTTGTGGCTCTGTAACTCACTGGCCTACCTCGTCAATACCTATGCACTGGACAGTGGGGTTCCCACCATGAATGAAATGAAGAGTTATTCCCAAGCGGTCACAGGATTTTTTGCCAGTATGTTGACCTATCCCTTTGTGCTTGTCTCTAATCTTATGGCTGTCAACAACTGTGGGCTTGCTGGTGGGTGCACTCCTTACACTCCAGATTATATAGATTGTTGGTGCATGCTACAAAAAGAGGGCAATCTGAGCCAAGGAAAATAGCGTATTTTTCCGGAAAGTCCCCTTTGGGAAGACTTACTGTTGTGACCTGAGAATGTTAATTCGAAGATGTGGGGCAGGGACAGTGACATTTCTATAGTCCCAAATGCTCAGAATTATGGGAGAGAATATTGATTTCTATACAGTACGGCACGGTTTTTTAATAATCATTTAATCTTGGGAAAATGGAAAAATATATATATATATTTGGTGAGTATTGCCATCTTAATGATATTACCCCTTCCAATCCATAAACTTGTCATATCTCTATTTCTTTAGTTTTCTTAGCCTGCCTGCCTATCTTCCTTCCTTCCTTCCTTCCTTCCTTCCTTCTTTCTTTCCATTCTTTCTTTCCCCTTTTTTTGAGTTGATATCTCATTCTGTCACCCAGGCTGGAATGCAGTGGCGTGATTATGGCTCACCGATGCCTTGACCTCCTGGGATCAAATGATCCTCTCTCCTCAGCTTCCTGAGTAGCTGTGACTTACAGAATTGTGCTACCACGCCTGGCTCTTTTTTGTTTGTTTTAGCTTTTTTGTAGACATGAGGTCTAACTATGTTGCCCAGAACTCCTGGGCTCAAGCAATCCTCCTGGCTTAGCCTCCCCGAATGCTGAGATTACAGACGTGCCCAACCCAGTTTCTTTCAATGATATTTGATAATCTTCAGTGTGCAAACCTTGAGCTGTTTCTAAAATTTTTACTTCTTTTTTTTTTTTTAGTTGGAGTCTCATGCTTGTTGCCCAGGCCGGAGTGCAATGGCACATTCATGGCCACCGCAGTCTTGACCTGCTGGGTTTAGGTGATCCTTTCACCTCAACCTTCCAAGTAGCTGGAACTACAGACGCACACCATCATGTCCAGCTATAAAATTTTTACTTCTTTTTTTTTTTGAGTTGGTGTCTTACTCTGTCACCCAGACTGGAGTGCAGTGGCCGCTCCTGGCCACCGCAGCTTTGACCTGCTGGGTTCCGGTGATCCTTCCGCCTCAGCCTTCCAGTAGCTGGAACTACAGGTGTGCACTACCACACCTGGCTAATTTTTTGATTTACTGTAGAGATGAGGTCTCGCCAAGTTGCCCAGATGGGTCTCGAACCCGCGGGCTCAGGCAATCCACTCACCTCAGCATCCCAAAGCGCAGGATTATAGGCTGAGCCACCGAGCTCGGCTAAATTTTTACTTCTAAGTGTTTGATTTGATTCTTTTGGTGCTATTTTAACAAAAATCTCAGACATTCATTTTGAGATTATTCATTGCTAGTATGTATAAAATATGATTTTGTATATTGATCTCACATCCTGACACCTTAGCTCTAATTGGTATTCCTTCTCAATTTGTCCCAGTTTGGCAAGTGGATCCTCTTCAAGTTGTTCTTGCTTCTTTTTGACATGGCACCATTAGTGTTTTAGTGCTTCCTTGATTTTTGGCATAAGATCTCATGGTCACCTAGTACTTTCCTTTCCAAGATCTGGAATTAACGATTTCTCCAAAGAGCCCTGGATTCTTCTAATGGGGAATGGTATTGAGAAACCTCTAAGATCTTGGCATCAAGTGTGGTTAGTGTTTTGGGGTGACATTAGACAGAGTTAGGAAATACTATATATTTTAAATTATAAGTTCACACTGATATTTGAATTCAAACTTAAACATTTCAGAATTGTTCCATACCTTATTTTATATCTTACACTGAAAATCTTATTTCTTATTAATATTAATATACTTACTTACTTGCTTTATTCCAGCGCCAGAATATAAATCAACTCCTTGCATTCTTCAGAAACTAGAAAGTCTCTCTTTTAAAAAAAAATTTAGGCCAGGCATGTGGCTCATGCCTGTAATCCCAGCACTTTGGGAGACGAAGCTGAGAGGATTGCCTGAGCTCAGAGGTTTGCGATCAGCCTGAGCAACATGGTGAGACCTCATCTCTACAATAAATAAAAAAAATCAGCCAGGTGTGGTGGTGCGGGCCTGTGGTTCCTGCTACTTGGAAGGCTGAGGTGGAAGGATCACCTGAGTCCAGCAGGTCGAGGCTGCAGTGACGGTGAGCATGCCACTGCACTCCAGCCTGGGCGGGTGACAGAATGAGACTCCGACTCACAGGAAAAAAATTGTCTTCCCTCTCTTGGATCTTCCGTGTATAATAAATATATCTGTACATAGAAATATACACTTGCTGCTTTATTATTTTTTTTTTTGAGTCAGAGTCCCACTCTGTCGCCCAGGCTGCAGTGCAGTGGCGTGATCACTGCTCATCACGCCACAAAGCTTGGCTAATTAAAAAAATGTTTTTTTTTTGGTTGAGACGAGATCTCTCTATGTTGCCCAGGCTGGCCTTGAACTCCTGGGCTCAAGCAGTTTTCTGGCACTGGCCTCCCAAAGTGCTGGGATTACGGGCATGAGCCACTACGCCCTACTCATTTACTTATTTTCTACTTCTGAATTCTAATCGTTTTGTCTTGTCCAATTGCAGTGGCTAATATTTCCAACGCACTGTTAAATTGCAGTGAAGACAATGCCATCCTTAACTTGTTCCTGACCATAGAAGAAATGCCTCTCATGTTTCTTCATTAAATAAGAATTCTTATTTTTCTTTTTTTGAGTTGGAGTCTCACTCTGTCGCCCAGGCTGGAGTGCAGTGGCATGCTCACGGTCACCGCAGCCTCGACCTGCTGGGCTCCGGCGATCCTTCCGCCTTAGCCTTCCAAGTAGCCGGAACCACAGGCATGTGCTACCATGCCCAGCTAATTTTTTATTTTAGTGTAGAGACAAGGTCTTGTCAAGTTGCTCGGGCTGGTCTCGAGACCGCGGGCTCAGGCAATCCACTCGCCTTGGCATCCCAAAGTGCTGGGATGACAGGCTGAGCCACCGAGCCTGGCCTACATCATAGAAATGATATGTATGAAAATAGGCTGGAAGCAGAATAAATTCTAGTTCCATTGCCCAAGGATAGGTATTGTCGATAGTTGGTTTTATCCTTCCAATTTCTTTCTGTCTCTGACCATATTTCTGTTACCATATAGTTATAATAATATTTCTTATGGATTTATATTCCCTTTTTGTGTTGACATAATAGGACAAGAATTTCCCTACATTAACACAGTTGCTTCCTAAATATTGTTTTTAATTATTTCTTAATCATCTATCATGTGAACATATTGATTATTCTTTTATTCTTAGATTTTTAACATTTTTAACTCTTTTTTTCTGATTTTGAAAAGAATACAATTTTATATATAACAGTCACATAGCACAGGAAAATAGAAAAATGATGCCCTTAATTCTTTCACCCAGAGGGTGACTTTATTAATATTTTGCTGTCCAGTTTTCTGGGTCTCTTCTTACTTTTCATAAATGTGATCAACTTAATAATCCATATAACCTGTGTTTTTTAAACTTAACAATGCTATTAACAACAACAACAACAAAAAACCCTTCCAATATTATATAACATCAAAGAATGTCCTTGCATAAGATGACAACTTTTTTGTTTTTTTGTTTTTGTTTTTAGTCTTACTCTGTGGCCTAAGCTGGAAAGCAGTGGTATGCTCACAGCTACTGCAGTCTTGACCTGCTGCCTCAGGAAACTTTTCTGCCTCCCAAGAAGCTGGGACTACAAGTGCATGACACCACGCCTGACTAATTTTTTATTTTTTTGTAGAAACGAGGTCTTGCTATGTTGCCCAGGTTGGTCTCAAACTCCTGGGCTCAAGCAATCCTCCCTCCTCAGCCTCCCAAAGTGCTGGGATTATAGGTGTCAGCCATTTCGCCCAGTTTAGTTTTTGCTGTTTCAACCAGGATTTCAAATAGGCATCTTCACTTATATAACTTTGCACATTTATATATTTCTGTAGCATAGATTCCTTGAGATAAAATTACAAGAGCAAAAGCTATATGAATTTTTCATTTGGATACATACTAGCTATTTGTGCTAATCAATGTATATGTCTGTGACAGTACATGGGAGTTTCTCTTTACATTTATATACACCCTGGATATTATTAGTATTTTTAATTTTTGAGAGTTTGAAATGGTTTTTCATTGTTCTTTTTAGTGTTATTTCCATAATGGGAGGTTTAACAACTTTTCATATGTTTATCATGTATATTTATTTTGTGAATTATCTATCTCTGTTCAGATCTTTTACCCATTGTTCTAATGAATTTCTCTCTAATATGTAGTAGCTCTTTTGTTGTTGTTGTTGAATTGAAGTCTCACTCTGTGGCCCAGGCTGGAGGACAGTGGCACAATCACGGTTCACTGCAGCCTCGACCTCCTGGGTTCAAGCAGTCCTCCTGCCTTGGCCTCCCAAAGTGCTTGGATTTCAGGCATGAGCCAACGCACCCATAATACAAATTTAAAACAAAATATTAGCTGGGTGCAGTGGCTCATACCTGTAATCCCAGCACTTTGGGAGGCAGAGGAGAGAGGATTGCCTGAGCCCAGGGATTAGAGACTAGCCTGGGCAACTTGGTGAGACCTCATCTCTACAATAAATCAAAAAATTAGCTGGGCATGGTGGTGTGTGCCTGTAGTCCCAGCTGCTTGGGAGGCAGAAAAGTTTCCTGAGTCCAAGAGGTTGAGGCTGTGGTGAGCTGTGACAGTGCCACTGCACTCCAGTCTGGGTGACAGAGTGAGACCCTGGCTCAAAAAACAAAACAAAACAAAACAAGGCCGGGCTCGGTGGCTCAGCCTGTAATCCCAGTGCTTTGGGAGGCCGAGGTGAGTGGATTTCCTGAGCCCACGGGTTCGAGACCTGCCTGGGCAACTTGGTGAGACTTCATCTCTATAGTATATCAAAAATTAGCTGGGCGTGGTAGCACGCGCCTGTAGTTCCAGCTCCTTGGAAGGCTGAGGGGGAAGGATCGCCGGAGCCCAGCAGGTCAAGGCTGCGGTGGCTGGGAGCGGTCCTCCCACCTTGGCCTCCCAAAGTGCTGAGATTATAAGGGTGAGCCACTGTAGCTGGCCGGGGGGGGGGGATTTGACTAACATTCCTATATGCTTTTCGCCATATCTTTTCACATATGCATTTATGTTTGGAAATGTAGAAGAAAGGTCTAGAAAGATATATCTCAAACAGTTGAGAGTGGCTTCCTCTGGGGAAGGCAGGGAAAAGCGGGGGCCTGAAAATCCGCCTTCCTGGAAGGTGGATTTGCAGACTCGGTGAATGCAACACAAGCTAGATAAACATATGAACAGTTGCTAAACCTCTCAATTATGAAAATAAATCTAAAAAACCAAGGAAAAGTCATTTCATATTCCTGGAGGTACAGAGCTTGACATCTACGAATCCTAGGAATGTCACTCCACACACTTCAAACTAGAGGTTCAAAGGCGAAAGGAAAGTGCCATGTCCAAGAGACACTCTTGTTTCTCTTCCTAGCTTGCTGATTACACGCAGACTAGGATCTTTCATTTCCTCCTGGCCAGGGATATAATCAACAGGTCATGGATGCCTCCAATGAGTTTCTGATCTATATTTAGTTTCCGATTAGATTCTTCAGCGGACCCCAGAATCTTGTGTTATCTCTGTTCTTTCAAAATCCTCCTGTGTTGAATTTTGATTTTGTCACCAAAGCTGTTAGGGAGTAGGAAAGTGAACTAGACATTCTCTCCTTCATGGCCCTTGATCATCTTTCAGTTCAAGCCTGATCAGGGAGAAGCGACACGGACGAGGAGGAAAAGTAGAGGCTTAGGGTGCAATAGAACACGTAGTCCTAGACGAGACTTCCGCAAGGGTCAGTGGAAGGGGACTCAGGTCACGCCCTCTCTTCACGTTCAAGCCTTCTTTCTCAGCCTCGGATGCTTCAGTGACTCCAGTGGAAGTGAAACTACACTGATTGGATTGACAGCTGGGAGGGATCACACTCTGGATGTTTAAGAAGCAAGCCTTTCAAAGTCCTTGAGTCCAGGTCAAACAACAAAAGGCAATTTAACAGAAATAAATGTTAAGTCTCACATTTAGGCTTAAGAAATTCAGTTACAGAGGTATAGAGTGGAGGCTGGGTGTGGTGGCTCAAGCCTATAATTCCAGCACTTTGGGAGACCGAGGCAGGAGGACTGCTTCAACCCAGGAGTTCGAGACCAGACTAGGCAACATAGTGTGACCTAGTCTGTACATAAAAAATTAAAAAATTAGCTAAGCATGATGACACATGCCTATAGTCCCAGTTACTGGGGAGGCTAAGGTGGGAAGATCACCTAAGTCCAGAAGGTTGAGGTTGCAGTGAGCCACTGCATTCTAGCCTGGGTGAGAATACCCCCCAAAAGGTATAGAATGGTAGAACCTTGAACCTTGGACTGATGACAATTTATATGAAAAAATTCTGAGATTTTAGATGCCTTACACTAGCTCAACCTGATACTAAAAAATCTGCCACACCCCCAAAACAGTTGATATAATCTTAGTTCCTATAATAGAAATGCAGTTTTGTAATCAGATTGATGGAAGTAATCATATCATTGTACTCAGCATTGGAAATATTTCAAAATATACTTATCATTAATGAAAAATATGAACAATATGTAGATTATAACACCATTTATGGAAAAATATTGCGTATGTGTGGCAGATATACACTAAGTTCTGCATTTAGGTTTCACATTCAGTTGAAATGATTTTTTTCTTTTCTTTCTTTTTTTTTTGAGGCACTCAGGCTGTAGTGCGGTGATGTGATCATGGTCACCACAGCCTTAAACTCCTTGGCTCAAGCAATCCTTCCTCCTCAGCCTCCTAAGTAACTGGGAACACAGGTGCATGCTGCCATGCTTGGCTAATCTGATTTTTTGCAGAGACGAGTTCTCATTGTGTTGCTAAAGCTGGTCTTGAACTTCTGGGCTGAAGCAATCTTTCCACCTCAGTCTCCCAAAGTGCTGGGATAGAAGTGTACCTGGCCTCAGTGAATGATTTTTTTAAAAAATGCATTGAGCAGGCTGGGCTCGGTGGCTCAGCCTGTCATCCCAGCACTTTGGGAGGCCGAGACGAGTAGATTGCCTGAGCCCGTGGGTTCAAGACCAGCCCAGGCAACTTGACGAGAATGCATCTCTACAATAAATCAAAAATTAGCCGAGTGTGGAACGGTTGCCTGTAGTTCCAGCTTCTTGGAAGGCTGAAGCGGAAGGATCACAGGAGCCCAGCAGGCCAACACTGGAGTGGCTGTGAGCGTGCCACTGCCCTCCAGCCTGAGTGACAGAGTGAGACTCCAACTCAAAAAAACAAAAAACAAAAAACAATGAGTTCTTTCTCATGGCCATGCTTCTTGGTAGACATTGAATATAGTAGTTGGACAATATCTGAAGTACTTAAGAGGGTACTAGGTTCTATTTTTTAGAAAGATATTGTGAAGAAAGACAATATTCAAAGGAGGGTGAAAAGGGCATAGGAGGAGAGGAGAAGGGTGAGAAAGGGGAGGGGACAGGTGTTAGTTCTTCAGCTACTGGGGAGCCTAAGGCAGAATGAAGACCCGTGACAAAATGCTGTAAAAAGACAGATCCATGTCCAACACAGTTACAATGATCCTATTATGGGAAAGGCTGAGTTCCCATACCTCTGTGTCCCCTGCCAACTGGGACAATGACGATATGAACGATAACGCCTGCCATTTGTGGAGTATGTACTGTTTTTCCACACAGTATCCCATCTCATTCCCACAGCAATGCTATGATGGTCAGCGAGGTTAAGTTACTTGCCCAAGGTTTGAGTGTCCAGCCATAAACTCGCAAAAGAAAGTATGTTAGTCTGCTTGGCCTAATGTAACAAAATATTATAAACTGGGTAACTTATAAACAAGAAATGTTTTTTTCACAGTTGTAGGTCGAGGCAGATTGGGTCAAAGATCAAGGTAGATTTGGTCTCTGGGGAAGGCCCACTTTTTGGCTGGTAGATGGTGCCTTCTAGCCATGTCCTCATATAGTAGAAAGGCCAAGGCAGCTCTCTGGGGCCGCTTTTGTAAGGGCACTAACCCATTTCCGAGGCTTCGCCCTCCTGACCAGATGACCTCTCCAAGGCCCCACCTGTGATACCATCACAATGGTATGACTTCAACATGAAAATTTCAGGGGACACATACGAGGGAAGACACCCCCATAGGAACTTATTTATTGAAAATTGTGTATTTATTCTTACATGCTTAAACTTCAGTCACCTTCAAAGGACTCTCCGTTTGATGCATACATCTATTGAGATGCTTTTTCCACTGCTCAGAACAGTTTCTGAACTAGTCAATTTTGATGCCTTTTAGTGCTTCTACCATTTTTTGTTTCACCTCTTCCACATCTGCAAAACATTTCTCTTTGAGGATTTTCTTCATCCAGAGAAACAAACAAAAAAAAGGTCACCGAGGGTGAGATGTGGTGACTAGGGAGGGTGGGGCCCGGGGGTGATGTTTTGGTTAAAAACTGCTGACCACTCAGTGCAGTGGGGGCAAGTGCCCTTGTAAATCAGCCATCATGAAATGGCAAATGCATCGAATCTCCAAACTGAAGCCAAACGCAGCCTCTCACCACCATGCTAGCTGGTACACTGATGCTGCTGGGCTCCTAGGACACTTACCTGGTGGTGGAAGCCTGTACTACAAGGGACTTGCCCTCCAAAAGATAATTCCATTTCTTTGGGGTTCCCCCTTGTACATTCAGACCATAGCAGAGAGGATAGCCTCGTATGTCAATATTTCATGCACTTTTGCACCAGTCATCTAAGACGTTTTAGCAAAATGATATTTGACAGTCCAGCACAGGGTCTGACACACAGGAGATTTTCAGTGCACATTACTTGAAGGAGAAAGAATGATCTAGAATGGGAGTCAACCAATGAAATAAGAAGGTCTTTGGAATAAAATGCTCTGCTGTGGTTATAGATTTGGAAATGAGCCCAAGGTGTGTGAAGCGTGTTTCTGGAGCAGTGCTTGTCCAGTAGAATTTTCTGTGATGATAGACATATTCCATGACTGTGATGTCCAGTGTGTAGCCACTAGTCACACCTGACTACTGAGCACTTGAAATGTAGCTAGTTCGACTAAGAAACTAAATGTTTTAAAATTTAATTTCTGCTGGGCTCGGAGGCTTAAGCCTGTAATCCCAGCACTTTGGAAGACTGAGGCAAGAGGATCGCCTGAGCCCGGGGGTTCGAGACCACTCTGGGCAACATGGTGAGACTTCATCTCTACAATTAAAAAAAAATTACTGGGCATGGTGGTGCATGCCTGTAGTTCCAGCTACTTGGAAGACTGAGGTGGAAGGATCAGCTGAGTCCAGCAGGTCGACACTGGGGTGAACATGAACATGCTGCTGCACTCCAGCCTGGGCGACAGAGTGAGACTTTGACTCAAGAAATTAAAAGAAAATTAATTTCTGTTTGTTAAATGTAAATTCAAATAGGCACATGTGGCTAGGGAACACCATCTTGGACAACGTAGCGCTGGAAGCTTTGGTTCCAGGTGCATTTTCTGTCCATGCAAGCAAGGGTGTGCAAGCTTGTGAACCGCGTGAGGAGGGCACACAGGGTGGTGACTGTGCTGACGGAGTTAGAGGCACTCAGCTCATTCCGGGCTTATCTGGGAGATGTGTCAGGTCGGCCGAGGGGTCAGAGGCAGCATCGGCAAAACTCACTTCTGAGGGCAGCCGCCGTTTTGAACGGATTGGAGGGAGACTCAGGTGGCCCCCGAGGCAGACCATCCAGAAGGGGATTGCTAAGTTCCTTGGAGAAGAACCGGTGGTTCAGTGGCCGTGTGAGTAGCTGTCGGGGCAGGACCATCTACCTGTCACCCACTGGCTGTGGCTCCCTGAGGTCACCAAGCTCAGGCGGAGAAAACAGATACCAAAAGGACCATGGAATTTTAGATTTTACTGACCTCTTAACGCATGCCACAGCTTCCCCCACCCCATCCAGAAAAGAATTCCCAAATCTTTCCTGCGTCACCTTGTGTCACCTTCTCCACTGCTCACCAAGCTTCAGCCATCATGCCTTTTTTGTTCCTGTCCAGAATGCGCTGAGTCCCAGAAGACCATCTTGATTCAGAGTACAAACTCTGGAGCCAAATCACTTGGGCTCACATCCTTCCTTTGCCACTTTGTAAAGATTTATTAACATTTTTTCTTTTGTAAAATGAGAGTCACAGTAGTACTTAGCTCATTCTTCCAGAGTTTCTGGAAGGACTAAATGCATCGATTTATGTATAAAGAACTTAGACCAGAACTGGATACATAACAAGTATTGTAAAAGTGTTGGCTATTATTGTTAATAGTAGTCGTAGTTAATAGTAGTCCTCCTATGTGAGGGTTTTGTCCCCTCTACCTGAAATACTCTCCTGGACAACTCCTGGGCATCCTGCAGTCTCAAAGTCAATGTCCTTTTCCTCAGGGAGACGTTCCCTGACTCTCAGTGCATTGACAGCCCTTCTCCCCGCCCCCATCCCTCATATATGCGCTGACAGGACCACTACTCTGTGCTTCTCCTTCATAGTATTTAGTCTCTAGCATGCTCATGTGATTATCTATCTGGGTGATTGGTTGTTTAATGTCTTTCTCTTCTATCAGACTATGAGATCCTTGAGTGAAAGAACCACAGTTGTCCACAGTTGCTCAGAGTTGTCTCCAAGGAATTAGCATACTATCTGTTCAAAGTGGCTTTTTAAAAAATTTGAGTTGGAGTCTCCCTCTGTTGCCCAGGCTGGGGTGCAGTGGCACACTCATGGCCACCCCACCGCCAACCTACAGGGCTCTGGCGATCCTTCTGCCTCAGCTTTCCGAGTAGCTGGAACTACAGGCATGTGCCACCACGCCTGGCTAATTTTTTGATTTATTGTAGAGATGAGGGCTGCCAAGTTGCCTAGGCTGTTCTCGAACCCGTGGACTCAAGCAGTCCTCTCTCCTCGGCCTCCCAAAGTGCTAGGATGACAGGCTTGAGTCACAGCACCTGGCCTCAAAATGGCTTTTAAATAGACAGAATTCACGCATGCATGTCAGCATTGCAGGAGAAGGCAATCCACTATTTCAAGCCGAGCTCATGAAAACAACCTTCCTTCACTTTGCAACACCTCTCATTCCCTCCTCATAGTTCAGTTCTCTCCGTCATCATAAACAACCCACGGGGCTGATCATAAGAAGTGGCTCATGGAAATGGGAAACATAAACCAGGAAATGTAATTCAGAGAAATTCATCCTCAGTGGCCCATCCGCTAATCTTTGCTTGTGGCGGTCCCTTGGGCGGAGCCGATGTGCAGCCCAGTCAATCTTCCCTTGGAGGTGTCCAACAGGCATCCTGTTGCCAAGGTTACCATTCATACTTGGCCCTTCCTCCCTCAATATCCAGCCCCACCGGGCATCCACAAGACTGTTCTAACTACTGTAACAAACAACTGCAGAGTCTCAATGCTGCGTATGGCAAAGGCGTTTCTTGCTTGGATTGCAGTCCAGTGTGATTGATGGAGAAGGGGGTAGATTCACTTTGGGCAGGCACTCGGGGACTGAGGCTCCCTACATCTGGCAGGCCCGCCATCCATCAGGGGCTCAGAGTCTGTCTGCCTCCAGCCAGCTCATGTGCAGAAGGAGAGCACCGGGGGCTGCATGAGAAGGGTCAGAGGCCAGGCCTCTGCATGGTGTCCATCATCCATCATGTCTCCTTCATTCCTTAAGCCAGACTCAGTCATGCAGCCAAGACCAATCGCAAGGCAGGAATTTCACCGCACTTTGTGAGTAGGCTAAGGCAAGGATGATTATTCCCAGTTTATAAACGTGGAAAGCGAGGCTCAGAAAAATCAAGTGATTTGTGTAAGGACATTAAAATGGCAGGTAAAGTAGACTCCAACCAGGTCTTTGGTGCCAAGCCTGGTTCTCTTTTCGCTTTACTCAGCCGGGGAGAGAGGCACAAGGCTTAGTTTGATCATAATGGATATTCAAAAAAGGTTTGTAGTTTTTGTTTTTTTTTTAATCAGAGTCTCACTCTGTCGCCCTGACTGGAGTGCAGTGTCACGCTCACGGCCACCGCAGCCTCGACCTGCTGGGCTCCGGCGATCCTTCCGCCTCCGCCTTCCAAGTAGCTGGAACTACAGGCATGTGCCACCACGCCCAGCTAATTTTTTGATTTATTGTAGAGGTGAGGTCTCACCAAGTTGCCCAGGTTGGTCTCGAACCTGCGGGCTCAGGCAACCCTCTCACCTCAGCCTCCCAAAGTGCTGGGATTTGAGGCGTGAGCCACTGCGCCCAGCCCAGGTTTCTAGTTTTCTTATGGTTTTAACGTGTGGTATTGCTTTGCCTTGAGTGATGGCCCCCTTCCCATGCCTGTTTCCCCATTTGGCGGGCCTTTTCCAGACTCCCTGTCCCTTGGGTGAGGAGTGTTCATTCAGTACAATGCATATGATCTCTAATATGAGACTCTGGACATTTACCTGCTGGTCGGTGCTGTTCTTTGGCTGGTGGAGGCCTGTGCTTGTGAGTCTCTAAAGATAATAACGTCCAACTCTTCTGCTCTCCTTGGTTTGCATGCCACTCCTCCCACCAAGAAGTGGAGCTTGAGTCCTTCCTTGACCAGCCGAGACTGTGACTGGCTTGACCAATAGGAGGTGCAGGAAGTGTTTTGGGGGACGCCCGTGAGCCAAGGCTTTAGGAAGGCCTAAGAGCCCCAGCTCCCTCCCTCTTGGAACCCAGCCACCATGCCGTGAGGAAGTCCACGCAACAATCTGGAGAAGAACCAAGGCTTTGGCTGAGTGCCCAGTGGGCGGCCAGCGCCGCCTTGCTCGCTATGTGAGTGAGCCATCCTGGAATCTTCCAGCCCTGAGCAACCCCAGTGGACATCAGGGGAAGAGAGATCAGCTGAGCCCCCCAAGCCCTGCCCAAATCGCTAAATCATTAACAAATAAGCGATTGTTGCTGCTTTAAGCCATGACATGCGGGGTAGCTTGTTTGTAGCAAGAGATAATTGGAACAGACTATGCAGAAGCCCTGAGACATCTCACATGCGCAGTTTTCTCTTTTCACACCAGGTACCACTGCTGAAAAATGTCATGGTCGGGGGGGTCCTTCTGTAAGTATTACTCTTTCACCTGAACTTTCTTTTTATTTTTTATTAATTTTTTTTCATCAATATTTTTAATTATGATATTGTGGGGTTCAGTTAAGGGTTAGGTATACAAACATGCTTCGTTCAGGCATCATCTGAACTTTCAATTAAAAAATAGACCAGGCATGGTGGGTCAACCCGGTAATCCCAGCACTTTGGGAGGCCAAGGCAAGAGGATTGTCTGAGCCCAGGGGTTCAGACCAGCTTGGGCAACTTGGTGAGACCACATCTAATTTAAAAAAAAAAAAATTAGCCGGGCATGGCGGCACACGCCTGTAGTTCCAGTTACTTGGAAGGCTGAGGCGGAAGGATCGCTGGAGCCCAGCAGGTCGAGGCTGCGGTGGCCATGAGCAAGGCACCGCACTCCAGTCTGGGCGACAGAGTGAGACTCGGACTCAATCAATCAATCAATCAATCAATTTCAAGAGCAGACAACCCTTGAATGTCTCCTGCACTAACAAGAAACCTATTAGCCCTGACATCAGAGCAACTGAAATGTGAAAAAACAATGTTGGTTCCAACGGCTCCAGAGGCACACCAGATGCCTTTAGGTTATACAGTGTAGTTTCTGTTCTGGAACTTTCTGTAAGAGAGGGTGGGTAACAGAGCTCCTCAGGCACAATAGGAGAGAGACACAGTTTTTTTTTTTTTTGAGTCAGAGTCTCACTCCATCGCCCAGGCTGGAGTGCAGTGGCATGCTCACAGCCACCCCAGCATTGACCTGCTGGGCTCCGGTGATCCTTCCGCTTCAGCCTTTCAAGTAGCCAGAATTACAGGCACCCGGTTAATTTTTTAAAAAATTTATTGTAGAGACGAGGTCTTGCCAAGTTGCCCGGGGCGGGTCTCGAACCTGCGGGCTTAGGCAATCCACTCGCTTTGGCCTCCCAAAGTGCTGGGATGACAGGCTGAACCACCAAGCCTGGCCGAGAGACATTTAAATTGTAAAGTTTGAAGAATGTAACCGTCTCCAAAAATTAAGAACTTCTCAGCCGGGCTCGGTGGCTCAGCCTGTAATCCCGCGCCTTTGGGAGGCTGAGGTGAGTGGATTACCTGAGTCCACGGGTTCAAGACCCGCCTGGGCAACTTGGCGAGACCTCATCTCCACAATAAATCAAAAATTAGCCGGGTGTGGTAGTGCGCGCCTGTAGTTCCAGCTACTCGGAAGACTGAGGCGGAAGGATCGCCGGAGCCCAGCAGGTCAAGGCTGCTGTGGCCGGGAGCGGCCACTGCACTCCAGTCTGGGTGACTGAGTGAGACTCCAACTCAAAAAATAAATTAAAAAAAAAAAAAAAAAGAGAGTGCGCGTGCACACACACACACACACACACACACACACACACACACACACTAATTTATTCATTGCTTTAAAAAGCCAGTTTTTTTGTCACTGTCTCTCTAAATGGATACAGTATTACAGTAAGGTACTGTTTATTGTGTATATTTGATCCTTTTCACATAACAGCAAAACTTATCACAACTATCAGATAAGTACTTCTTTTTGACATTTTTCATTCTTTTATTTATTCCACAGCCAAAAGAAGGTATAATTTAAAGCCATAACATTTTTAAAAGATGAGGGAGAGTTTGTGACACAGCTCCAGTAACAAGACAGCCATCAGTCTAGAGTGCAACACTAAACAGGTATTCTCTGTTCATGGTGAAATAAATACACAACAATGACATAAAATTTCCCTGAAGATCTGAGGTGAGGAGAGCAGCCCCTTTGAAATGAACTGCCCAATGAATAGCTGCACATAATTTCTATCAACGTTTCACTGCAAGATGGAAAAATCCCCAAGGTGCTTGCTCACTCAGACCCCTCATTTCAAGCTCTTGGCCTTGGTTTCTGTCTGCCTTCCTCAGTCACGCCCAAATCAGGAAAGGCTTCTGCCCTGTGTGGTCAAAAAGGCACCCCCAGGTCCCTGAGGTCCTCAGCACAGACTGATATGAATGAGCTGATGTGCAACCTCCATCCGGAACCTCCAGGGACATCAGGGTCACAAACACAGAGAGCAGCAACATTTCTTTAAACAATAGCTTCACTTGTTTGCAGTCAAATGCTCTTCCACTGAGCTATACCCCCAGCTTCACCTGTTTGAATGAGCTCTGGCAAGCCATATGCATTTCCTAAACAAACCAAAATGCTGACTTCATAACTTTCTGTTTTTCTTGCAAACAAGTTTAGTAAGCCATCCTTGTTAAAAAAAAAATTAACAGAAACAATGAAAAATGAAAATGTGAAGGGTTTATGCCAAAAAGCAAAACAGTCTTCTGCCGCCTAAATTATTTGTTTTGGGCTGTGGAGTCACGTTGAGGACGATCAGGGAGTAGACAGTCCTTCCCACAGTCAGTGCCATGGTGGTCTGAGAAAATGTTTGGTCAAGGTCGGTTGCGGTAGCCCATGCCTATAATCCCAGCATTTTGGGAGGCTGAGATGAGAGGATTGCCTGAGCCCAGAAGTTTGAGATCAGCCTGGGGAACATAGCAAGACCTCATCTCTATTAAAAGCAAACAAACAAACCAGATGTGGTGGCGTATGCCTGTAGTCCCAGCTACTTGGGAAGCTGAGACAGAAGGAATGCTTGAGCCCAGGAGGTTAAGGTTGCAGTGAGCCATGACTGTGCTACTGCACTCTAGCCTGCGTGACAGAGTGAGACTCTGACTGAAAAAAACATTAAAAAATTTTAAAAATATGCCAGGTGTGGAGGCTCAAGCTTGTTATCCCTGCATTTTGGCAGGCCAAGGTGAGAGGATTGCCTGACCCCACGGGTTCGAGACTAGCCTGGGTAACTTGGTGAGACCTCGTCGCTACAATAAATTTAAAAATTAGCCAGGCATGGTGGGCTACTTGGCAGGCTGAGGTGGAAGGCTGAGCCCAGCAGGTCGAGTCTGCAGTCACCACGAACATGCTACCGCACTCCAACCTGGGCGACAGAGTGAGACTCCAATTCAAAACAAAAAAATTTTTTTAAAATTATATTTAAGAAAACATTTGGTTGGCCTTCTTTTTTTTTTTTTTTTTTTGAGTAGGAGTCTCACTCTGTCACCCAAGTTGGAGTACAGTGGCACGCTCATAGCCACTGCAGCCTCGACCTGCTGGGCTTAGGTAACCCTTCCGCCTGAGCCTTCCAAGTAGCTGGAACTATAGATGCATGCCACCATGCCTGGCTAATCTTTTGATTTATTGTAGAGACAAGGTCTCGCCAAGTTGCCAGGCTGGTCTTGAATCCCTGGGCTCAGGCAATCCTTTCGCCTCCACAACCCAAAGTGCTGGGATTACAGGCATGAGCCACCCTGCCCAGCACCATTAGGTTTGAGAACAACTTCTGCAGCTCTGGAACTTTGTTTTCTCCACATGACCACCAGCAGTGGAATGGGAGGTCAGCTTAGTTGGTGTGGCAAATACGAGAGGCAGTGGAAACCACAGGTTGGGTGGTTTCCAAAAGGGCAAGCCAAAGAACGTGGTTCTAACACCACATGTCTAACACCTGCGGGCCACAGGCCTCCAAGCCCATGTTCCCACCAGCTTCTGCGTGCAGTTTCTCAGTGTGTAGCACATGACCCCAGAGTCTGGCATCCGCTGCCTGAGCGGCCACCCCAAAGAAAGTGATACTATTTATTATTTCCATCTTACAGATGGGGAAATTGAGACTTAGGGAAGCTAGGCATGTCGGCCAAGATCACAGAGTAAGTAGCAGAGCCAGGATTCTCACAGTTCTGTTTAGCTGCAAAGTCTCTCTCTCTCTCTCTCACACACACACACACACACACACACACACACACACACACACACACATCTTGTATCCCTTTGGCTTTGAATATTGTCATGGTCTTATTTCTAGACCTGATCTTGTAAATACCACGACATGACTGGAATTCAGGGGCTTTTCCTCTTTGTTCTTCTCCTTGCTCACAGTGCCAGATGTACGGATACGTGGGTTTACTTGTTCTGTGTTTTTGACATTTGAAAAGAAATTCCGTGTTGCTAATGCTCACGAATGTGCCTCAGGGCACTTGGGCAGAAGCTCTGTTCCAGGGGCTCCAGGGAAAGTGTCAAAGGCCCTCCCAGGGCTGTGCCTGGTGCAAGCCGTGGCTGTGGGGGCTGAGACGCTGGCTTTTTCCAGCTCCCGCGATGGCATGCCGTGAAACCACGTGACATTTGGGCTAAAAGGGCAAGCCAAAGAATGTCCCTCTCGTCTTTCCCTGACTGAGGAAGTCTAAGCAGTGAGCAAGGGCTGCGAGCAGTGAGCCCCCACTGTGTTGAGCCACTGGATGTGCCTGGACCACAGAATGAAAGGTGAGTCTCTAAGCCAGGCCCCCAGGGCAATTAACACCTAGCAGTCCTTCAGAGCCATTTAGTGAGAATCAGGGCATAAGGAGAAGGGTGGTGAGAGACTCTGGCAGGAATGTCTAGGTGTCTGGTTAAATCCTCTCTGTTAATGGGGGTGGGGGTGGGGGTGGTGGTTAAATAGTAAGCCAAGAGGGGAAGGGGCATAACCGATCTTTCACAGGTGGTATGGCTCACCAGGACTATGTGCCAGGCGCCTTAATCCTAGGCCCCATAAGAAGTCCCAGGAGCGGAGGCAAACCCTTGTCTAAGGTATTAGTTGCTTGATGACACATGACCACTATTTCTGAGTATTTTTGCTAAGTCTATCATTTCTTCCAAAGGCCTGATTCTTCAGTCTAGATGCCAGGGACTGAAGGCTGGTGTAGAAAACTCAGCTTATTGCTGACAGAGAAAGAGAGAGAGAGAGAGAGTGAGGTGAGGTGAGGCGAGGTGAGGTGGGGGTGCAGGGGAGGACATCTTTCAATTTCCACCTTCTCTCCCACTTCCCTTCTTTGTTTCATGTTTACATCTTTCTATTCTTCTGAATTACAGAAAGAATCACTTAGGGCTTTTCCGAGATTGCTTTGGGAGTGTTACCTCTCTAGACTGCTAAGGGATTCATTCTAAACTAGGAGAGCAATTTATCCCCCTGCCGCCCCACCAACAGACCTGGGCTTCCATGCTCCCGTGACCTCTCGGGGTCACACTCGCCTCCACCTTGAGACTTAGATGATCCTTGGCCTCCTTGAGTGAACCAAGGGTCCTGAGGAAGTCAAATGTAGCCATGTAGTCACAGCCTAGGTTGAATGAATCATGGCTTAAACACATTTTAGATGTTGGATTAAACCATACAGACAGCAGTTATGCAACTTTAAAAGTAAACATTTTGAGTTAATTGTAGATTGATATGCAATTGTAAGAAATGATGCAGAGAGATCCCATGTATCCTTTTTCCTGTTTCCCTTAATAATCACATTATGCAAAACTGTGGTCTAACATGACAGTCAGTTTGCTGACATTGACATGGTGAAGACACAGAACAGAATAATTCTGTCACAAGTTCCCTCCCTTCCTTCCATAGCCATGCCCTCCCTCTCCTCCCTGGCAACTACTATTCTGTCCTCTAGTCCACTAATTTTGCCATTTCAAGATTGCTACAGAAATGGAAACATACAGTATGTAACCTCTTAGGATTGACTTTTTTCACTCATCATAATTCCCAGGAGATTGATTGAGATTGTTGCATGTTTCTAGAGTTCATTACTCTGTACTGCTTTTCATTTTTTATTGCTTTGCATTGCTCAGTAGTATTCCATTGTACCCACAGCTGGTTTGACTTTTTTTTTTTTTTGAGTTGGAGTCTCACTCTGTCACCCAGGCTGGCGTACAGTGGCACACTCACAGCTACCACAGTCTCAACCTGCTGGGCTCAGGTGGTCCTTCCATCCCAGCATTCCAAGTATCAGGAACCACAGGTGCACGCCACCTCAACTGGCTAATTTTTTGATTTATTGTAGAAACAAGGTCTTGCCATGTTGCCCAGGCTGGTCTTGAACTCCTGAGCTCCAGCAGTCCTCCTGCCTTGGCCTCCCAAAGTGCTGGGATCACAGAGGTGAGTCACTGTGCCCACCTGCTCATTGAAGTTTTGTTATTTCCTTAATAACTAATGATGCTGAGTTTTTTTCATATGCTTATTTGCCATCTGCATATCCCTCTTCAGTGAAATATCTATTATTGTGTTTTGCACATATTTAAATTGGATTGCTTTTTAATGTTGAGTATTGAGAATCCTTAACCTACTCTAAATCCTATTCCTTGGTTAGTTATGTGGTTTTCAAATATTTTGCCCAGTATGTAGCTTGTTCATTCATCTTCTTAATAGGGTCTTTCACAGAGCAAAAATAATTTTGATAAAAATCCAGTTTATCAATTTTTCCTCTTATAATGGTGGGTTTTGGTAACAACTTTAAGAACTTTTTCTATGGCTCTAGATACTTGAAAGGGTTTCTCCTTTTCTTTCTAAAAGATTTTGCATTTAAGATTTTGTAAGGCGTGAGGTTTAAGGCCAGATTCTTTTTTTTTCTTTTTTTCTTGATCAATGAATGCCTGATAGTCCAGTATCACTTTTTGGATAGTTGAAGCTTTATGGTAGACCTTGACATTGAGTGGAGTAGAGTGATTCCTCTCATTTACTTTCCATACACACATACACAATTTTTTCCCCCTCAATTACTTAAAGGTAAGTTAAATGTATCATGGCCTAAATACCTCAATGTGTATTGTCTACAAATAGGGATTTTAAAAAAACAACCACAGTATAGTTTTCTCTGTCAATACATTTATTATTGATAGACAATCTTATCTACTGTACTGCCTATGCTTTCAATTTTTTTGGAAAATTAATCCAGTGGTGTCCTTTAGAGCCTTAAAAAAACAAAAAACAAAGACAAAAAAAAAAAAATTCCCAAACAAGGTCCAGTCTGGGGTCTGAGATGCGTTTAGTTACAATGTCTCTTTAGCCTCCTCTAGGCTAGAACAATTTCACAGCCTTTCTTTATCTTCTATGCCATTGACTCTTTTGGAGAATACGGAACCCCCACCCCTTTCAGTAGTATATTCCTCACTGTGGGTGGATCTGAGGTTTCCCAGGATTCGATTCAGGTTGCCATCTTGGGCCAGAATACTCCAAAGGTGATGTGTCTTTCTTAGCATTTCACATCTGGAGGCATTCAATTTCATCTGTGTCTGTCGGTAATTTTAATTTTGGTCACCTGGTGAAGCTCTTGTTCAGTATGCCATTGTTTGGGTCTACAAAAATGACAGTTTTATAATTCAATCTTACACATTACCATTTTCTTTCTCTTTCTTTCTTTTTTTCTTTTTCTTTCTCTCTCTCTCTCTCTCTTTCTTTCCCTTTTTTTTTTATTTAAAAAAAAAACAGAGTCTTGCCCTGGCATCCAGGCTGGAATGAAGTAGCACAATCATGGCTCACTGCAGCCTCCAACTCCTGGGCTCAAGCGATGCTCCAGCTTCAGCTTCCCAAGGTGCTAGGATTACAGGTGGGAGCCACCGTGCCGGGTATAACATATAACCTTCATTGAGGTTGGATCTGCTTTCCCTTGATGCTCAGTTTCCCCATCTGTTAAGCTCGGATATTAACCGCTTCCCCCAGGAGTATTACTGGTGGGTTAAATAAACCAACGTTTGTAAAATCTGGCACATGAAAAGCACTGTAAATATTAGCGTTCATAGCCGACTTGGTGGCTCAGCCTGTAATCCCATGCCTTGGGAGACTGAGGTGAGTGGATTGCCTGAGCCGCGGGCTCGAGACCCGCCTGGGCAACTTGGTGAGATCTCATCTCTACAATAAATCAAAAAATTAGCCGGGCGTGGTAGCGCACGCCTGTAATTCTGGCTACTCGGAAGGCTGAGGAGGAAGGATCGCCAGAGCAGGTCAAGGCTGCGGTGGCCGGGAGCGGCTACTGCACTCCAGTCTGGGTGACAGAGTGAGACTCCAACTGAAAAAAAAAAAAAAAAAATATTGTTCATGATTGCAGCTAGGCGGTGCGAAGGGGTCTCGGTTTCGGTCTTTCTCTCAGTCTCCCTCAGTTGCAGGCAAAATCTCGACAGGCTGGTCACAGGGGTGGGGGGAGGGAGCCGCAGAGCTGCCATTTCCGTTTGCTCATCTGGAAAATGGGCAAACGTCTCTCTCCCTAGGACTGTCATGCGCTCTAACGACGTGTATGCAAAAGAGGCTGAACAGAGTCGATTCTCTAAAACTCACGGATGGTTCCCAGTGTGTTGTATGAGGAAAGTAGGAACACCTGTCACGATGCTCAGCCTGTAATCCCGCGCCTTGGGAGGCTGAGGTGAGTGGATTGCCTGAGCCCGTGGGTTCGAGACCCGCCCGGGCAACTTGGTGAGACCTCGTCTCTACAATAAATAAAAAAAAATTAGCCGGGCTTGGCAGCGCGTGCCTGTAATTCCGGCTACTCAGAAGGCCGAGGCGGAAGGATGGCCGGAGCCCAGCGGGTCGAGGCTGCGGTGGCCGGGAGCGGCCCCTGCACTCCAGTCTGGGTGACAGAGTGAGACTCCCACTCAAAAAAAAAAAAAAAATTTCGACCACAACGTTCATTCGGTCCGAGGCAGTGGCCGGGTACGAAAAGGCAGCGGCAAAGCCCCAGACCTCGGAGTCGTCATCGATCAGCACGGAGTGACCTCGGGCCCTCACTTCAGCTCTCGGAGCGGCTCGTGTCGCCGCTAATAGGCGCGTGTCCCCGGGACTGTGCGAGTAGCGGCGCCCCACTGGCCCGGGACAGCCGGCGGACTCCTCGCGGGTGACGCGCCGCCCTGCACCAGGCGCTCCGGGGTCGCGGAGGCCAGCCCCTCCCCCGGCGCCGCGTCCCCGCCCTCCAGGCGCTGCCCCGCCCCGGCCCCGCCCCCAGCCCCCGACACCGCCCCCCCGCCCCGCCCCCCGCCCGCTCCGCGCCCCCGCCCGCCCGGCCCCCAGCCCCGCGCCCCGCGTCCCGCCCTCCCGGCGCCCCCTCGCCCGCCCCGCCTCCCCGCCCGCGCCCCGCCCGCCCAGCCCGCCGCCCGCCCCGCCCAGGCTCCGCCCCGCGGCCGCGTCGGCCGGCGGCGCCCGGCCCCGGGCGGACGCGCGGCGCGGCGGCGGCCGGGGACCTCGGGGGGCGGCGCACGATGGGCGCCACTGAGGACGGAGGCGAGCGGAGCGGGAGGCTGCTCGCGTCGCTGCGGCCGTGGAGGGCGGCCCGGCGCCGGCGGGGGCCGCGCTCGGCTCGCCGGGCGGCGCGGGGTGAGTGTGGGCGCGGCCGGCGGCGACCCGGGCCCGCGGGGCGCCGCGGCGGGCGGGCGGCGGGGCCTCTCGGGCGCGCCCCCCGCCGGGGACCCCGGTCGCGCCGGGCCCGGACGCGCGGCCCCGCCCCCGTCCCGGGGCCACACGCGTCCCCGAGCTCCTCCGGGAGCGCTCAGCCTCGGGGCTCCGCAGCGGCCCCTCCTCTCCCCGGTCCCGGGTGTCCCTGAGGCTCTGGGCCGAGGAAGTCCGGGCGGCGCGGCGACTCACCCTTACTAGGCGCGCGCTCCCGAGCCCCGGGCCTTGGCCCGGCGCCCGCAATGCCACTCCGTGGGGAATCGATCCCAGCCCGGCGCTCCCCGCGAGGTCCTCCGGGTCCGTCCGGACACGCCCCCTTTCCAGCCTGTCTGCGCGGGTCTCTGAGCTCCGGCCGCAGCCAACTATTTTCCGGGCACGTTTCCTCACCGGGGCCTGAACTCCATTCATTCCAAATTTTTGTCGAGCCCCTCTATCTGCCGGGGCCGGAAGAAAACCCGACAGGCGAGGGCCCTGCGTCACCCACGCAAAGACGGATGACCCGGGGGTGTGCGCTGTCGTGCGCTGGCGAGTCGGTGTGCTGGGAGCGGAGAAGCGGCAGGGCCTGGAACCGCCGTGGCAGGTGGACAGGGGAGGCCTCTCCGAGGCACTGCAAGGGGGCGGAGACGGAAGACTGACCGGGGCTTCCTCCAGCGCGGAGCCGGAGCCGCGCCCGGGAGCAACAGGTGGGAGGTCCCCAGCGTGCCTGAGCTGAGTGAGGAAAGGAGGCTGCGGGCCCGGATCAAGGCCCTGGGCAGGAGTTGGGACTTGATTCTAAGTGAGCCTGGGAGGGACACGACCTGCCGCTTCCCGCTTCTCCATCCGCAGTGACCGTGGGCTCCTCTCTCGGCCTGGCGAGGCTGACTTCCCGTCTGCGAGGACTGTCACGGTGGCTGAAGCCCTGCCCGGGGTGCCTGCCACCTGTGGCCTCTCTTTGAGCATCTCGTCACCTGTAGGGCGTTTGTCACTGTTCTTCTGGCTGTAAATTCCACGTTCTCATCCACTTGGTCTTTGCAAGTGCAGGGCGTGATGTTTTGTAGATTCTGCGTGTGTGTGTGTGTGTGTGTGTGTGTATCTTGCCTTGTCCTTTTTGTCTGTTCCCATCATCTGAGGATCCTTCCTCTGAGAGGCTGGCATGCCTTTATTTCTAAGATGGCGGACCTGGTGCAGGGCAGAGCTAGATGGCACCAGGGGCCCGTTGTTGATGTAGACAGCCCCCTCATTGTTTTGAAATGGAATAAATTAATGCATCAAATGAGTTAATAGTTATAAAGTGTTGCACACAGTAAACACTGTAAAAATAAATTTGACAAAGACCAGCAATCATTATCTCCCAATATTTATTTACTGGTTAGAGACCAGCCTTTCTATCGGTGGTGGTTAGGGAAGCCCTGAAGCTTGTCCCTGTTGTCTTGACGGCTTTCAAAGTGTGAGTTCCCACCTTTTTAAGTCAATGCACCAATAAAACTGTTGCTGAAACTTAGTATAGCTGAAGGCTGACCACCCCTTTTCTTGAGCTTGAATGAGACTGATGATTGCAACAGGTATTCCTTGAGTGATAATTAACAAGCATAGTGTTATTCCAGGTGTCGTGTGAATGTTTACAAGAGAGAAACAAATGGATATTGTCACTGTCGTAACTTGGGCTAGGGTAAGTGTTCTAGTCTTATGATTTTTAAAACCACACACAGTCCCGTCTGCTGCTCTGTTCTTGTCCTGGAGTTTACCCACAGCTTCCCAGGGCTCATGGCCATCCCACACCTCTCTTTTCTTAGGTAGGCTCTTGGCTGGTCACTGTGTTCCTCTGCAGTTTTTCTTCCCATTTCCCCGTATACCTGGGGATGAGACCATAATAGCTAATGTTCCGTGATACTTTACATCTTACAGAACAGTTCAACTACAGGATTTTGTGTAGATCTTGACAACACGCCTGGAGGGAGGGAGGGAGGGCAGATGTTACTTATCCCCCCCATTTTATCCATGAGGAAGGTGAAGCATGTCACTGAGTGACTTGCAGGATGGCATGTGACCGGTGAGTGGCAGATGACAGTCCTGAAGACCTACATAGCATCCTTTCTGCCACATCTCCCTTTACACACACATACGGGTTTCGATCTCTATACTTAAGGCAGAGAGAAGTAAAATTTATAAATATTATGCAATAAAAGAAATCCCAATTTGACTTGACTTTCTTTCTTTCTTTCTTTCTCTCTCTCTCTCTCTTTCTTTCTTTCTTTTCTCACTCTGTTGCCCAGACTGGAGGGCAGTGGCTGCTCCCAGCCACCGTAGCCTTGACCCGCTGGGCTCTGGTGATCCTTCCGCCTCAGCCTTCCAAGTAACTGGAACTACAGGCACGCGCTACCACGCCCAGCTAATTTTTGGATTTTATTGTAGAGATGAGTTCTCGCCAAGTTGCCCAGGCAGGTCTCGAACCCGCGGGCGCAGGAAATCCACTCACCTCAGCCTCACAAAGCACGGGATTACAGGCTGAGCCACCAGGCCCAGCTTGACTTGATTTTCTAATGTGAGTTTCACTTTCTCATCATGTTAACAACACTTTGGGCATCTAGAATCATATGCTTTGACATCACACAGGCTGTGATTGGCATCCACCACTAATAAGTGGCACACTAAATAAGCTGTGTGATCTTGGCTAGGGGACTTAATCTTTCTAAAACTCACTCGTATATTATCTGAAAAATGGGGATGCTCATTCGTCTGTCACCGTGTTACAGTGATGACTAAGTGGGCTCCTGGTACACAGAGGCTCACAAAGGGCTGCTTGCTATTTGTATTACTATTAGTACAGTTAGTTGTGGGGCAGGAAAAATCATTGAGCCCCCCATGGGGAGCGACCACAGCTGGAGGCTTCTTTGGGACAACTATCTCTGGACCAGCCACAATGTCTTCTGCATTACTGTCCTTCCTTCTTCACCTTTAAACCATTTTCACCAGGAGGCTGCAGGGAGAAGCCACACAGCATCTAGGGACTCCTAGTATGAGTTCCCACTTTTCATCCAAACATTGCCCTGAACATAGCAGACATTCAATAAAACATGTCTGGAATGAATCTTTCCATTCATGTTTATCTACAAGGAGAATGAGTCATTCCAAGTCTGAACACTTGTCACATGATTATAGGATGAATACCTAGAAAGGACAATTACTGTGTCAAAGGACATATGGTCTTTTAAATTTTGAAAGATATTGCCAAGCTGACCACCATACATTTGTGCTAATTCAGTTCCTACCAGATCCCCAACTCCCAGTTCCTTACTGAACGCTGTCAGATTTTTTTTTTGAGTTGGGGGGGGGGGTCTCCCTCTGTTGCCCAGCTGGAGTGCAGTAGCACCATCACAGCTAATTTTCTGCAGCCTCAACCTCCTGTGTTCAAGTGATCCTTCTGCTTCAGCCTTCTGAGCAGCTGGGATAACAGGTGCACGCCACCACATCCGGCTATTTTTTTTTTTTTTTTTGTAGAGATAGGATCTCACTATGTTGTCTAGGCTGGTCTCAAACTCTTGGGTCGAGTAATCCTCCTGCCTTGTTTTTTTTTTTTTTTGAACTGGAGTCTCACTCTGTCTCCCAGGCTGGAGGGCAATGACCAGTGGCATGCTCACAGCCACCGCAGCCTTGACCTGCTGGGCCCAGGCAATTCTTACACATCAGCCTTCCAAGTAGCTGGAACTATAGCCACGTGAAATCTCACCCAGATAATTTTTTTTTTTTTTGGATTTATTGTAGAGACAAGGCTGGTCTCAAACCTCTGAGCTCAGGTAATCCTCTCATCTCTGCCTTCCAAAGTGCTGGGGCTATAGGCATGAACCACCATGCCTGGTTCACTGTCAGACTTTTTAATACTTGCCAACTTGATGAGTGTGAAATGGTACTCCATGGTTGTTTTATATTGAATTTCCTTGAGGAATGCTGAAGCTAGGTATCTTTTCACATGAATATTGGCCATTCTTGTGTGAACCTCTGTAAAATGCTCATTGATATCTTCTCCCATTTTTTAACTTGGTGGTTTGACTTTTTCTTATTCATTTATGGGAATTTTAAAACTATTTTGTATACTAATTGTTGGTTTAGATGTCTGAACAACAGTTCTAAATGGGAATATGAACAAGCAGTGTCAAGTGGAAATTAACCCTCCAAATGCTTCCCTCCTTTCCAGAAAAGCATATTTTAGTCAAATTTCAAAGCTTGTAGCTTACAGAAAGGGGAGCAAGTGGCGAAGTATTTTGTGAGCAGTGAGCTTCTCTAGCCCTTGGAATTATGGTAGATAACTGGCCCTGAGTTCCTCCTACCAGAAAGCACCTCCTTCAAACCCTAGTGGGTTCAGGAGCCCCTTCCTGAGCTGTGTGTTTCTGAGAGGACACAGGTTGAAACTTGAGTCAGTCTTACCTGCAGATAGTATTTTCCAGGACAGGTTGCCTGGAGAAGAGGGCAGAATACTTGGGGTTATTGGTGGTTTAATCCCTCACTGCCATTTTCTAAAAACAAATCATAACAGCTGGAGGTAACGATGCCTACTTCACCCATTCCCAAGGATATTAGCTCACGTAGAAGCATTAAAAGGAAAGGACTGTGTAAATGCAAGGTGTGTTAGCTAGGCTCCAGGAAGTGATGGGCACTTGTCAGAGTGGAAACACCTCACTGACTTATTATCTGTAGACCCAGCCCCTTCTCCTCCTATCTGTTCAGCTTACATGATGATAGAGCCCTGATTTTTCTAGCATGGTCTCCAGGCCAGCAGCTTCAACAGAACTCAGGAACTCATCAGAAATGCAGATTCTTGGCCACCACGTTAGAGTCACCAAATCAGAAACTCTGGGAGTGGGGCTGGAAATCTATTTTAATTCTTTTTTTTTTTTTTTGAGTCGGAGTCTCGCTCTCTTGCCCAGGATGGAGTGCAGTTGCACACTCATGGCCACCGCAGCCTTGGGCTGCGGGACTCAAGCAGTCCTTCTGCCTCAAGCCTTTCAAGTAGCTGGAACTACAGGCATACATCACTGCACCTAGCTAATTTTTTGATTTATTGTAGAGATGAGGTTTCGCTAGCTTGCCCAGGCTGATCTCGAACTCGTAGGCTCAGGCAATCCTCTTGCCTCTGCCTCCCAAAGTGCTGGGATTACAGGTGTGAGCCACCTCGTCCGGCTTTGATTTGTTTCTTTTCTTTTCTTTCTTTTTTTTTTTTTTTGAATCAGGGTCTTACTCTGTTGCTTAGGCTAAAGTGCAGTGGCCCAGTCACGACTCACTGCAGCCTTGAACTCCTGGGCTCAGTGATCCTTCCACCTCAATCTTCTGAGTAGATGGGACTATAGGTGTGTACCACCATGCCTGGCTAATTTTTTTTTTTTTTTAGTTGGAGTCTCATTCTGTCACCCAGGCTGGAGTGCAGTGGTGCACTCATGGCTACCTCAGCATTGACCTACTGAGTTCCAGTGATCCTTCTGCCTTAGCCATCCAAGTAACCAGAACTACAGGTGTGTGCTACCATGCCCGGCTAATTTTTGATTTATTGTGGAGACGAGGTCTCACCAAGTTGCCCAGGTATGTCTTGAACTTGTGGACTCAGGCAATCCACTCGCCTCAGCCTCCCAAAGTGCTGGGATTACAGGCTGAACCACCGAGCCCGGCAATTTTTAAATTTTTATCTTTTGTTTTTGTAGAGATGAGGTTTGGCTATTTTGCCAAGCCTGGTCTTGAACTCCTGGGGTCAAAGGATTCTCTTCATGGGAGTTTATGCAGCTTTTCTTACAGTCATGCTGCCCTCTTCTGTAGTTAGCCCTTTTTTGTTTTGTTTTGTTTTTCCACCCCTCCTCTTTTATGGCTTGGCTGGATGGAGGAAGACGAAGTGTGGCGGTGAAGCCAGGTTCCCTCCACCCCATGTTGGCTCATTTTGGAAATGAATGACTAAGCTCCAAGAGATTCTAGATAAGTCATTGAAAGATCATTCCATCTGCCTAATTTGAGACATGTGTTTGAGTCTCTCTTTGGTTACCTGTGCACTGATCAAGAAATAAAATGCCTCAAAAGTTCCAAGGGAATGTATAAACGTTTTTCTTTTTTTTTTTGAGTTGGAGTCTCACTCTGTCGCCCAGAATGGAGGGCAGGGGCACGCTCCTGGCCACCGCAGCCTCGACCTGCTGGGCTCCAGCTATCCTTCCGCCTCTGCCTTCTGAGTAGGTGGAACTACAGGTGCACGCTACCACGCCTGGCTAATTTTTTGATTTATTGTAGAGATGAGGGCTCACCAAGTTGCCCAGGCGGGTCTCGAACCTGCGGGCTCAGGCAATCCACTCACTTAAGCCTCCCAAAGCACTGAGATTACAGACTGAGCCACCAAGCCCGGCTAATATTTTTAATTACATAAAATTTAGGGTTATATTTCATGATTTAAACTTTATAAAATTCTTATACCTGTAATAGTACCTGTAAACTATTATTGTTTCCATAAAGGCTTAAAAATTACCATAAAATAAAACCATATTCAACTAAATGAAATACTAATCTTGGGCATCAGTTAAAATGGTTTAGAGTTATAAATTCCGTTAATGCTACCATGCTACCCACCATGAAACTCTAATGGATGTCTTAAATGATAACTTCCAGATCTTTATTCAACTTACAACTTTTTTTTTTTTTTGAGTTGGAGTCTCACTCTGTCACCCAGACTGGAGTGCAGTGGCCACTCCCGGCCACCGCAGCCTCGACCTGCTGGGCTCTGGCGATCCTTCTGCCTCAGCCTTCCAAGTAGCTGGAACTACAGGTGCGCGCTACCACGCCCGGCTAATTTTTTGATTTATTGTAGAGATGAGGGCTCGCCAAGTTGCCCAGGCGGGTCTCGAACCTGTGGGCTCAGGCAATCCACTCACCTCAGCCTGCCAAGGCGCGGGATTACAGGCTGAGCCTCCGAGCGCGGCTATAAACGTTTTTTTCATCCTCAGTTTTTCTTCACAGTAAAAATGCAGCTGGGGGAAGTTTAGCCCACAATATTAAAAAACCCAGCAGTGTATTTTTTCTTTTTGTTTTGCTAGGACGATAATAGGCCTTATTCCCTTTCAATTCAGGGTCTCACTCATTGTTCTTGAAAATTCTCTTCGATTTTGTTCTCAAGATGGCCTCTGATGGCTGAGCATGACTCACAAGTTTGGTGACTCAGAAGGGCATCTAACAAGACAAGGATGTGCAGAGTTGTCAAGGACTTCCTGGCCAGTGGAGTCCGCCTGAAGCTTCCCCTAAACCCAGTTATTGAGATAGGGCATCACATCCATTCATGGCTGTTTATAATAGTGCATCAGATCAGTTTATTGCCAGAGACATACCCTGCTGTGGAAAGCTCCAAGGTGTGACCCATCCTTGTCCCTAACTGGGTGTGGCCTGGAGGTTGACCGTGGGACAGGACAAGACTTCTGAGAGTTCACCTGGCCCTGCTGGGAATGGCCACAGTATCAGGAGGCTTCAGACTTCTGTAAATGCTGTGTCAGGAGGGAAAGTAAAGGCTCTTTTTATTTGATGAGGCCTTCCAATTTCTTTCTTTTTTATTTTTTTCCTCTTTTAATTTTTATTTTAAAATTGTGGGGCACAATTCAGGGTTAGGTATATTCATTGTGTAGGTACCCTTATTGATGAAGTGTGCCCTCCCTTCCCCAGGCAGATATCGACTACTGTCAATCCCACCCAACTTCTTTCAACTTGACTATTTTATTGAAGATGGATAAAGAAATGGACACGTGTGATAAAGCAAATATACCAACATGTGTTTGGATATGGGGCTCATATATGATTCTTTCAATTTGTTTGTATGTTTGAAAGCTTTTGAAAAGACAATGTTGGGTAAAATGTAGATACCTCTAGAAATAACCATGCTTTTGAAACAATTTGGCCTCCTTTTTAGTGTAAATGGCCGCTCTCTTTCCACTTTGCAGCACTTGTCTTTTTGTCTGGGGGAAACTGCTGGTTAAGAAAGGCCTGGAGTGAGGCTGGTTGGTGGTTAGCTACTCCCTTTATGCAAGGGCTCTGTATTCTTCCTCAGGGGCAAATCTCGCAATAACCCTACAAACTAGTTATTATTTTCCATATTTCATGAGGAAACTGAGGCTCCGAGGGGTAAACTTGACCCAGTCATGGGTAATAATATTAATCTTGCAACATTTATGGAGCCCTTTATGTGTCAGGCTTTAAGCCATGCACTTGACGCGTATTACCTCATTGGGACCTCACCCGCCTTTGGCGGTGGGCACCATTATTATGACCTCAGTCCTACAGAGCAGGTGATGGAAACTTACAGAGATGCGTGCACTTGTCCCAGCTTACTCCGGGTGCTGGTGAGTGGTAGGGCCTGTGTTTGAACCCATCCTCTTCTGCTCTAGAGCCCTTGCCCTATGATTCAAACCCAGGCCGTGGCATTTCTTTGCCTGAGTCTGTAGATCGTCATACCTTATGGAAATTGCTTGACCTAAGACCACAATGCTCCCGAGGACAGAGAACGTTCTGTGCAGCATGGTGCCATCCCCCATGTTTGGAGCACCGCCATGGATATTCTTGAATGAAAGAGTGCATGAAGGGTGGCCGTTCACCACCTGCTTCCTCACCCTCTCAGCCTGGGTGTGCAGTGGCTATCCTGGACTTGGTCCTTGGAGATGAAGATGCCTGTTTCTCCAATGTGGCATATGGGCCAGTGGCTCATTTGGTGGCCAGGAAGGGGTTGTAGCGAAGGCAGATTTCCTTATTGGTCTTAGTTGTCAAAGAGGAACATAATGGTATTCTTGCTGATGAGGAAAGATGGGAACCAAAAGGAAATACTTAAAATGTCCCCAAACTTTCAGGGAGTCTTCAAATTGTGGCAGCTAGAAATCAACTCAAGGACCCCTCGTGGCCACGAAAGCTTTCTCTGTAGCCATCTTTGACTCTTGGGCTGCAGTAATGAATGGGTGAACACTGGCAATTAGTCTTCTTCAATGTGTCCAAGCAGTTGGTAATTATACCTTGCATTTATACAGCATTTAGTTTACAAAGTACTGTACCCATTCTCCCTTTTATCTTCTGAACAGCCTGTTGCAAATACAGGGCAGCCATGATTATCCCCACTTTACAGACAAGGAAACTGGTGCCAGAGAGGTTAAATCACTGCTCTACACTACTCGGTTAATAAATGCTAGAGATGAGTCTTCAACCCTCTTTCCTCCTAGTCCAGCAGGTTTTAAATGTCAGTGTTGCATTTAACCCCACACTTTCTGAGGATGAGGGTAAGAGACATATTTCTTTTTGTTGCTCTTCTTCCAACTTAATCAGGTCCTGGGTTGGGTCAGTTAATCTCTCTGGATATCAGTTTACCGATCTGTATAACGGGGAAGAAACACCACCCATCAGTGGGTGCGTATGAAGCAGAGGAGGCTGGAAGGGTTTAGAACTTGAGAAACAAGTTTTGAGTGAAGGTGTCGGAAGCGATGGCGGTGACTTTTTACCCACTTTCCATAAAATAAGTTACATGCCACCTAGTCTGGCCACCTAATCTTATCTCATGATCATGCTTCATTTTTCTTCACAGCATTTATTATATGTTTGTACTTGTTTATTTATTGCCTGTTGGAATCCTCCCCCCGGAATGTAATGGCCATGAGAACAGACGTCGGAAACTCTAACAGGTGGAACCGTGCCTGACACAACGAACCGTTTGTTGAATGAATGATTGATGGAATGAATGAATGAATGAATCTGAGCTGTGTAATGACGCAAGGGAAGCTTGCGCCGGATGACCATGATTTGCTTGACTCTTCTTGCCCTCCTCACACCTGTTTGTGGGTCAGCCATTCAGTGACTCAAGCCTCTTTGAGTATCCACTTACGCTTGGGTGAAGTGGCTTCAATAACTTGCGTCCACACAGCAGACACAGGTCATTGGATGGCATGTAAGCTTCTGTCTTGTAGCAGCCTGTGAGCAGCTTGGGGACTGAGGCTGGTCTTACACTGCTGTATCCCCAGTGCTTAGCAGAGAGCCCTGTCCACGGAGGGGTTTAAGGAATGTTCGTTGGGCGAATGAACGAAAGTACGCGGCTCTTAATCTCCCTCCAAAGTTGGGTCACCATCTGAAAACAAGCCTGGTGCATGGCACAGACACTCTCCCCCTCTCGGCGGAACCGAATCTCTTGAGACCAGGAAGCGCGAGCAGCCGGTCGCCTCTCCCGAGGGAAGGGAAGGCAGGCCTTGGCTCCAGATCCGGTTCCATGCCATGTTTTGGAACGTGTGTTTACGTCTGCCTCCATCGCCATCCTCGGGCTCCAGCATAAGCCAAATTATCACCCCGCGGGCCGCCTTGCGTGCGCTCGCCACGGCCGGTGCTCCTCCGTGAGGGACTTCGCCCCCGAGACCGCTGACGGTCTGCGAATGACAGACCAAAAGTCAGGGGCGCAGAATCAGCCGGACTTTTCTGCTCCTGTGCAGCAGAGGGAGGGAGCCGAGGATGAAAGACTCTGAAAATAAAGGTAAGGGCCGGCCGCGGCGGGGAGGCTGAGACCCGGAGGGAGGTGCCGCCTCGCCAGCGCGTTGGGCTTGCGTCCACACCGGGTTTAAAATGACGGTGCGCATTCTGTTTGACCGTTCCCGTTACATAATGAGGAGGATGACTTAGAAGATGACTAGCTTCTAGTTTCCGAATCTTGTGTCATTCGGCTTTCCCTTTCTGTGGTGCTAAATATAACTCAGTTTGTGCGCTCTTCATGTCATCTTGGCTGAGTAGCATGCTTCCGTTTCACAGATTTCCTTTATGACAGCTCCCAGAATTTTGATGGTTTTATTTGGAGGTGTTCAAAACAATAATGGGTATGCAGGTTATCTGTACCTTATCAGGATTGGAATATCTGAAATACTCGGGGCTTAGACAGTTGGGGTCTCAGGACGGACGCCGCCGCTGGAGGAACCCTCAGTGGACATCAATCTCTCCGGCGGGCGCCCTGCGGGGAGCCGCGCTGACCTTCAGAACTGTTTATCTTGCAGGAATGTTCGGGTGCACGCTCCCCCCACTCGTCGGCCTCCACCCTCTGGGCTCCCAGTACATCCCCCCCCAACACTCTAATTCTGTTGGAGGAATGGAGGAGGAGAGAAACGGATTTCAGTGAGACCGAGGGAAGGAAAGGGCTCGCTGAGAATGAGTCAACCACATTTTAAGTTCAGCAACGAGGATTCTGGGGTTTTAAATTCTAAGGCTCCTTGAATTTTCTGCCGCAGTTGGGGGAGGAGCGATAGCCCCCCACAGCCCCCCCTCCGTCTCCGGAGGCCGCACGTGCTCCCCGATCCTGTTTCCGGGGGTCCTTCCCCGCTGCTGCGTGGTCATGCTCCGGGCCCGCGTGCCCGAGGAAGGCGCAGACCGGCCGCGCGCCCCGGGACAGCGCTCGGCGGAGGACGCCATCTCCGCGCCGAAGCGCCCTGCCCCTGCTCCCGGAGTGCTAATTTTAGGGCTCGCCGGTCCCCCCTTTCTTCCCACCGGCGTGCAGGGCGAGATCGGAGCCCCAGCGCCACGGTCCGCACCCGCCCTGCTCCGGATGCGCTCAGCTCCAAGGAGGCCCAGCGCGTTGCCCTTGGCGCCGGGAGCTGGGGGCGCACGTGGGGGCTGCGCGCGGCGCCCCGCGCCCCTCCCGGTGCCCGGGTTAAGTTGTCTGGCTGATCCGTGCGACAGCGCAGGCCCAAGCCCTCCTGCGCGCGGGGCTGCCGAGCTCGGCCTTCCCCTGTCCCCGGGAGGCCGCCGCGCTCTCTGGCTTGTGACACAGGACCAGTCCCTCCCTGTGATGGGCAGGGATCTGTATACTCCACATTAAAACAAGACAAGGAGGGAGGAAGCACCGCGCACCGCCTGATGCCGGTGGAGTTTTCATCTACTGAACTGTGACGAAGGCTCTGAAACAGTCCCCCCTTGTGTCGTTGAGGTTTTGGAAAGGGCCAGGTGGCGGTTGTGGGTCGTGTTAGCATCTCAGAGGCCCGGGATCATTCACATGCGCGTATTGATCGATGTGGTTTTGATGTTTAAATTTTAATTCGGCAGTTCTAGTGGGTAAGAAAACACCACGCATGGGCCTAGTAAGTGCAAAAAGGACCTAGTCACCCTGACTCTAAGACGGCCTCTCATGGACAAGCAATACGTGTGTAATCAAAGTATTTAAAATTGACGCCAAGAAGAATGTTGGCTTCTCCCGTGCTGTTTTCAGTGGCTGGAGAAAGAGTTTCTGGAGAAGAACATTTTGCTTATTTGCCAAGTCATGCTAGGCCACGGACATGATTTAGGGAAAATGAACGCTGCCCGAATTGGAAGGCTCGAGTTAATATTCAACGTTGTTTAGAATGGAAACTCTCCCGTTTTCTCGGTGTGTCAGTATGTTTTATGCTTCAGAGTCTCCGCCTTTTTTTGAGGGGAGTTGGTGTTTAGAATTTTGGCTTGCCTTTCTATTGGAAAGAGCCTCGGGTTGGGAGTCAAGATAGGCAGGCCCTGGTTTGTTGAGTCATAACTCATTAGTGACCTAGGACAACGAGTTAACTGTCCGTTATTTCTTTATGTCTCAGTTTTTTTAGCCCTAAAATGGGGAGAGGCTAGATTAGACTACTGTTTGTCAGAGTATGGGTAATGAGAAAGTGACATAGTGAGTCTTAAGCAGTATTTTAGATGAAACAAAAGAAAATGTCAGAAACCATTGTACATGGTAGGAGTACTAATATTTCCAGAATCTTCAGTTGTAGACATTCATGTTTATGTATTAGGTATAAGCTGTATTCTCTGACATTAGATCTAATTTTTTTTTACCTCAGTCAAAAAAGTTTGGGGAGCACTGAAATAAATCGGAGCTTATTAACGGTTTTCAAGGAGCCTGCAAAATGCAGTTTTATATGCATATATATATGCACAACATGCATATATGTATACACACACGTATATATATATATATATAGAGAGAGAGAGAGAGACAGACAGATGAGACACACACACACACACACACACACACACACACACACACACACACACACACACACAGAAGGCCAGTAGTTTTCCTCAGATTTTCAAAGACCCCCAAACAGGTTATGAATTACTGTATTTCTGAGTCCCCCAATCCTCTTCCCAGCCAGTTTCTTTGAGATCAAAGAATTCCTTCCGGACTAGGAGATGGGCATGTGTTGACAAGGACCAGATGAGTGTGTTATGTGAGGTGGTGTGTGAGTGTGTAGATGTGACCATGGGAGCTGTTTGTAGGTACCAAAGTACCAACAGGCGACCTGAATATGAGATATAAAAACACTAAAAATTAGAGTCTCTTAACTGTACCCCACAATATCATAATAAAAAATATTGATTAACAAAAAATTAGAGTCTTTGTGTTGAAAAAGGTCACAGAAAAACAATTAAAATGTTGTGAAGAACCAGGTAAAATTTAAAGCAGTTCATGGGGCAAATAGGTTCAGGGTGTTACACATCAGAAAGTGAATTTTCATAAGCTTGCGATCACATGACTGGTTCAGAAAATGTCGAATCACGGTTTAATAACTGCTTTCTTTTCTTTTCTCTTGTTTTTCTTAAGACAGTTCAGTGAGGTTTTTAAATACAAAAACCAATGTATAACATTTACTCAGCATATCTCAAAAATGCTTTGCAAGCCAGGAAAAAAAATTATGCATGAGGCAACTAAAAAGAAAATAGTTGAGTGAGTTAATAAGTAGATATTGGCAAACATGACAGCTAATTATAATAATAATAACCATAACTCCTATTTAATGAACAACTATTATGCGCAAAGCTCTTTGTGAGGTGCTTGTACCTACTGTCACAACACCGCACTGTAGGTGGTACTTTACAAGTAAAGAAATTGGTTGAGAATTTTGTATGGGAATACACAGTAAATGGCAGAACCGAGGTTCAAACCCGGGTCTTCTTACCTCTGAAACTATTCACATGGTGGACAATGGCTTGAACTACTCTGTAGAAGTACAGATTTTAATAAAACTGTCAGCATCATTTATTACTAGAATTAATTTACCCATTATAAAAAGGGAAATGTGAACCTTAGAAAATGATGGCTTTGCTTAACTTTTTAGGTTGTGTTTATTTGGCAAGTAGATTTCAGCTCCAAATGTTCATTTTAGTAAGTTCTTGAGTATTTTGTGTAACAAGGTCTTAGAAGCAGAGACACAAAAGAATAGAAGTGAAGAAATTGAAAATTTGGGTGGAAAGTTTTTTGTCTGTAAAAGGTAGAGAAAGTAGTTCTCTTTTTCCAATTTTTCTAGACTTTATTTCAAAATGGAAAACATGGCATTTTGTGAGCAAACAGAGTTACGCATAACCTTTTAATGTGATATAACTAGGATTTGAGTGTTATCTAAGAGGTTCCTGAAATAATTTTTCACTGGAAGTCGTTACAAAATTGATTGGGAATTTGAGCAGGGTCAGATCCAGACTTGTAGGCCCTAAATATTAAAAAATAGATTGTCCATCCCCTAATCTGTGTCCACCCCCTACTCTGTAATTCAAAATAAAACACGTGTAAGGAAATCTAAATGTGATTTTTCTGAAATATCATGGCTCTTTAGATACTTTTAGAGAAAACACAGATTCTTTCCAGGAGTTTTGTCATTGTTGCATGTGATTGGGTGAGTCGGTGAAATGATACTTCAGCTGGGGTGATCTGTAAGTGACTGAATGATTTCTCAGGGCTTCAGGGCGTGGTGAAGTTGGGATTGGAGACTGGTTGGGGGCAGTGGTTTTGAATGGGCATGCTTTTGCTTCCTGGGAGACACACCGGAAGTGTTTTTTTATTGTCACATGATTGAGGGGCTCCGGTAGCAGGCATGGGCAGAAAAAAAAAACGCTAGCTGTCCTGTGATGTTCTAGAATGTTCCATTCAATGACAGATTAGTTTGTGTCCCCTGCACCTTTCAAATGTCTTGCCAAAGAGGTAGGTGAAAGCCCTCTATACTTTTCTGAGCTTAGACCATAAACTGGTTTTATATATGCACTGAAATTTCCAGGATTAAAAATGCTGTGTAACCTAAGGAAGATGCTACTTAATTTTGCTCAGAAAATCACTTGCTCAAAGCTGCACCGCTTGTGTTTGAGACATCAAGACAACACACCTGTCTCATTCAGTCCATATGCAGGTGCAAGTAGCTGACTACTAATTATGTTTCCTAATGTAGTCCTGTCTGAGTATTTGCATGTGGAAATGCATGTTGCCTTATTATAAATAACTTGTTTCACTTCTCCTATAATGTTGGAACATTATATCTATATTTCATTTAATTTTGTGATAGGTAGGTTATTTCATCTTGAGATACTAAACAGAGAAATTGTATATATATACAAAATTTGTGTTATGCAGAGTTTACAAAATGACTTGATTCTGACTCCCTTAATGTTTTAAAAAAAATTTGAGCCAAGAGTAAAACTTTCTGAGATTATTGGTTTAATAGGTATTTCTGCTCCTTTCAAAAAGATTAAAGCTGGGCATGGTGGCTCACCCTTGTAATTCTAGCACTTTGGGAGGCTGAGGTGGGAGGATTGCTTGAGCCCAGGAGTTCCAGACCAGACTGGACAATATAGTGAGACCCCCTCTCTACAAAATAAATTTAAAACTTAGCTGCATGTGGTGGCATGCCTGAGGTCCCAGCTACTTGGGAGGCTAAGGAAGGAGGATTGTTTGAGCCCAGGAGTTTAGGGCTGTAATGAGCTATGATTGCACCACTGAACTCCAGCCTGGATGACAGAGTGAGAACCTGTTTCTAAAAATAAAAAAAAACCAAACAACAAAAAAATTGAAGAGAGAGTGTTTTAAAAGTCTTCTGACCCAGTTGGTTGTGTATGGTGGCTCATTCTTGTAATCTCAGCACTTTGGAAGGCCAAGGTGGGACAATTGCTTGAGCTCAGGAATTTGAGACCAGCCTAGGCAACATAGCAAAACCTTGTTTCTACAAAAAATAAAAAATTAGCCTGGCATGGTGGGTGTGCACGTGCAGTACCAGCTACCTGTGAGGCTGAAGCTGTGGTGAGCCGAGATCACTGCACTCCTACCTGGGTGACAGACTGAGACCCTGACTCAAAAATAATAATTGTTATTAATTTTTTCATTTTTATTTTATTTTAGCCTGACAATAATAATTGTTTATATTTGTGGGGTAAAATGTGATGTTTCTTTCTCTTTTTTTGAGTTGGAGTCTCACTCTGTCACCCAAACTGGAGTGCAGTGTCACACTCACAGTCACCCCAGCTTCGATTTGCGGGGCTCTGGCGATCCTTCCACCTCAGCCTTCCAAGTAGCTGAAACTACAGGCACGTGCTACCATGCCTGGCTAATTTTTTTTTTATTTTTTTTGTAGAGACGAGGTCTCACCAAGGTGCCCGGGCTGGTCTTGAACATGCGGGCTCAGGTGATCCACTTGCCTCAGCCTCCCAAAGTGCTGGGATTATAGGCTGAGCCACCGAGGCCGGCCAAATGTGATGTTTCAATACAGTACATTATGGAATGACTACATTAGGCTGATTGGTACCTTCATCACTGCAAAGGTTCATCCTATCTTCATGTTGAGAATGTTTACAAGTCTCTCTTTTATAGTTATTTTGACCTATACAACACATTACTAACTCTAGTCACTGTCAACGCAGTAGAACCCCCGTGTATTCCTGTGTCTCACTGTAACTTTGCACCAGTTGGTGAGCGTTTTCCCTTTCCGGCCAGCCTCCCCCACACCCCAGTCTCTGGGAATGCCTTTCTCTTCTCGACTTCTATCAGCTTGACTTTTTAGATTACACACGTGAGAACAAATGGCAGGTGACTCTCTGTGGGACTTCAAATTTTCATTTTCTAATTGTTCCTGGTATGTAGCAATACAATTGGTTTTATATGTTGATCTTATTTCAGTGACCTTGGTAAATGTACGTATTAATTTTAATGGTTTTCAGATTTTGGGGGGTTTACTATGGAACTGGTCCTGAGTATTATCAAATATTTTTCTGCATTATGTGAATCATATGAGTCTTCTATTTGATTTTATTAATATTATAAATTGCATTGATCTTTTTGAATGTTAAACCAACTTTGCATTTCTGTAGTAAATTCGACTTGGTTGTGATGTGTTTGTTATCTTTTTTATATATTGCTGGATTTGGCTTGCTAATAGTTTGTTGAGAATCATCTTTATTTATGAGGGAGATTAGCCTGTAATTTTATTTTATTGTGTAATTCCTTTTGATGTCAGGTTTTGACATCAAGGATATGCTGACTTTATAAAATGCTCTTTTTCTATTCCCTGAAAGAGTTTTGTAAGGTTAGAATTATTCTTTAAATGTCTGGAAAAATTCACTAGTAAAATCATTTAGACCTGGAAGCTTTATTGTTGGAAGGTTTCAAAATATAGATTTACTTGTTTTAATAGTTATATAATTATTCAGGTTTTCTCTTTCTGTGTTTTAACAAGTTGTGTTTTTCTAGGAATATGTCTGTTTCACCTCAATTTTCACATTATCAGCACAAGGTTTTCTTATAGCCTCTTTTGATCTTTTACATGTCTTCAGGTTGTGTGGTGTTATCTCTACTTTTTATCCCTTACAGTGACTTTTCTATTTTTATACTGGCAATTCTCATTTATTTTGATGAATATTGTTGAGGTTTTATGAATTTTAGTAATCTTAGCAGTCTTCCACTTGGTTGCTTTTTGTATTACACATTTATCTTCTATCTTATGAGTTCTTTTCTCTTTATTATCTCCTTTTATACTCTTTGGCCCTGGTTTCTGAAATTTTTTTTAGTTTTTTGAAACAGAAGTTTGTATCTGTAATTTTTAGCTTTTCTTTTAAAGAGATTTTCATTGAAGGCTATCCATTTTCCTTAAGCGTAGCTTTTGCTGCATCCTGCAAGTATTGCTATGCCATATTTTTATTCTTTTTTTTTGAGTTGGAGTCCCACTTTGTCACCAGGCTGGAGTGCAGTGGCACACTCATGGCCACCCCAGCATCAACCTGCTGGGCTCTGGCAATCCTTCCACCTCAGCCTTCTAAGTAGCTGGAACTATAGGCGCGTACTACCACGCTCAGCTAATTTTTGATTTATTGTAGAGACGAGGTCTCGCCAAGTTGCCCGGGCTTGTCTTGAACCCGTGGACTTGGGCAATCCACTCACCTCAGCCTCCCAAAGTGCCGAGATGACAGACTGAGCCACCGAGCCCAGCCTTTTATTATTCTTTAGCTTACAATATTGTATATTTTCCTTGTGATTTTTTTGACCAGCGGGGTTATGTAAAAAATGTACTTTTAATTTCTAAACAGTTAGGAGGTTTCTAGTTATCTTTTTGCTGTTGACTTCTAATTTGCTTTCACTGAAGTCAAAGAATATGTGTTGGATGATTTTGAAATTTTTTGAGACTTGTGGTTTTGCAAATGGTTAATTTTTATATTTGTGTGTTGTATGTGTACTTTAAAAGATCATGCATACTAAGATTGTTTGGTCCCAATCAATGTACATGACATTTATTTAGCTTGTTAACCTTGTAGTGCATATCTTCTATATCCTCATGACTTTTTTCTCGTTCTGTTGGTTCCTAAGAGAGGGTAGACTCTCCCATTATGAATTTAGATTTACCTAGTTCTCCTTTCATGTTTACCCATTTTTGCTTTATTTAACTTTGAGGCTATGTTGTTATGCACATACCATACAAATTTGTAATTGTTGTATCTTTATTATGAAATATCCTTCCTTATCTTGAGTAATGCCTCCTGCCTTGAAACCTACCTTTTTGATATTAATGTAGCTATAACAGCCTTCTTTAGATTTATAAATACATGGTGTATCTTTTCCCATTTGTGTACTTCTGTTCTTCTGTGCCCTTCTATTTAATTTTTTTGTTTGTTTGTTTTTGAGTAAGAACCTATTGCCCAGGCTAATGTACAGTAGCATGATTATGGCTCACCACAGCCTCGAGAGACTCCTGGGCTCAGACGATCCTTCTGCCTCAGACTCTGAGTAGTTGGGACTACAGGCATGTGCCACCATGCCTGGCTAATTTGGTTCTTTTTTCTTTTTTTTTTTGGTAGAGATGAGTTCTTACCCCTGGGCTTAAGCAGTCCTCCCACCTCAGCCTCCTAAAGTGCTGGGATTACAGGTATTAATGGCTGCACCTGGCCTCAAGCATTATTTTTAACTTTCCCTTTCTCCTCTTTGCTAGCATATTAGTTACATGTTTGTTTTCATTTTACGTGTGTGTGTGTGTGTGTGTGTGTGTGTGTGTGTGTGGTATGTGGCTACCTGAATGCTACTCTTACTTAATCATCTTTTAGACAGGATTAGGATCTTAGAGCACTTTAACTCCATTTACCCTATCTCCTCCCTCACCCCACACCTGCCTTTTAGGTTATTATTGCATTTCCTTTTAGTTATACATATATTTAAACCCCCATAGGCGGCTGAAATGATTGCTTTGTAGAATCAGTGTTCATTTAGATTTACCCACATATTTGCCCTGCTCATTGCTTTTCATTTCTTCCTGAATTTCAGTGTTTTCCCTCTGGGATCTTTTCCTTTTGTATGAAACACTTCCTTTAATATTCCTTGTAGTGCCTATTTGGTAGGAAAGAATAGTCTCAGTTTTCGTGATCTGGAACTGAATTCACTTTGCCTTTGTTTCTGAAGGATAGTTTTATGGGGTGTGTAGAGTCCTGGGAGGGAGATACCCTTCCAGCACTTTCAAGATGTCCCATTGTCTTCTGACTTTCTTGGAGAAGTTGGCTGTCAGTGTTGTTGCTGCTATTTGATGTTGCATCTTTTTCCGTTGGCTGCTTTTAAGACTTCTCTCAATGTATCAGGTTTCAACTTTTTTCCTTGGTGCGGTTTTTCTTGCATTTATCCTGCTTGGGGTTTTCAGCCCTTCTTGAATCTGTGTGATTTGATTTTTTTTTTTTTTTGTAATTCTCATAATTCTCTGCCATTATTTCTTCAGATATCTTTTTGCTCCTTTATCTCCTGTTTTTCTGGAACTCCAGTTTCTTTATGTTAGGACTCCTTACCCTTTCCCAAATATCCTTTTCTTTATTTCCTATATGCCTAGTCCTTTTTTGTGTGTTTTAGTTTGGTTATGTATTTATTTTTATTTTTTGCTGGCCTGTCTTAGAGCTCACTAGCTCTCTCTTTGCTGTGTCTAATTTGTTGTTACACAATCTGTTAATTTCTTAATTTTGTATCTTTCAGTCCAAGAATTTCCATTAGACTCATTAAAAAATAAATTCTTGGTCGGGCTCGGTGGTTTGGCCTGTCATCCCAGCACTTTGAGAGGCCGAGGTGAGTGGATTGCCTGAGCCCAAAGGTTCGAGATCAGCCGGGGCAACTTGGCGAGACCTCGTCTCTACAGTAAATAAAAAATTAGCCGGGCATGGTGGCACGCTCCTGTAGTTCCAGCCACCTGGAAGGCTGAGGTGGAAGGGTCGCTTGAGCCCAGCAGGTCGACACTGGGGTGGCCATCAGTGTGCCACAGCACTCCAGCCTGGGCGACAGAGTGAGACTCCAACTCAAAATAAATAAATAAATAAAATTCGTCATCTGTTTTATTTAGTATATAAATCTCAGTCATGGTAAAAACTTTATGTAACAACTTCACTGTGTGGGTCACTTGTGAGTTTTTTTAATCTTTTCTGTTTTTCCTCTTTGGTCCTCTTTTTCCATATGCCTGGTCATTTTTTATTGTGTCCATCATTGTATATGAAGATGCTCAGAATGATGTCATCTACTGGATGAGAGTATTTATCTTCTTCCTTGCCAGCAGTAGAAAGGGGATCACTTTCTGCTGTCAGGTACTCAGGCCAATTAAAGCTGTTCTGCAGAGCTTTAGGACGTGGCTCCTTCAGGTTTCTCCCAGTCCTAGGCCCCGACGGAACTAACTGAGAGCCTGAGATGTTTCTCACCACCGCTTTCCTCAGACTGTCCCTGAGCTCCAATTTTTGTCTCCCTAGTACCGTTAGTCTGCTGAAAACGCGACTCTGCAAAAAGGGATTGTGCTTTTCACTTGCTTTCTCCTGGGCTTCTTAGCCCCTGGGCCTGTGTAGCTGAGTCAGGAGAAAAGTCTGGTCAGGCTCGCTTCGCTGAGCACTGTAGGATGAGCCTTTCAGTCCTGTCCTCCACCCTGTCTCTGCAGCCCCCTGAGAGTGTCCAGAGTTTTGCAGGCTTCTCTGTCTCTTACTAGTGGCCCTCTGCCTGCTCGTCAGCTCCTTACCCGCTGCCAAGCTGGCAGATACCCTAAGAGGGCTCTCCCCAGTGAATCTTCCCTCTCTCCAAAACCCAGTTCCCAAATCCTGGCTGATTTGAAACTTTCCTATTACTTTAGACAGATGTTTTAAAATTTTATCTGGCTTCTCCAATTACCGTCATCAGAACTGGTCTGCTACAATCCACTCTATCATAGCTGGAAGCTGAACCTGCCTGTGTTGTTTTAAAGTGGAGTATGTTGGCTGGGCTCGGTGGTTCAGCCTGTAATCCCAGCACTTTGGGAGGCCAAGATGAGTGGATTGCCTGAGCCCGCGGGTTCGAGACCCACCTGGGCAACTTAGCGAGACCTCGTCTCTACAATAAATCAAAAACTAGTTGGGCGTGGTAGTGCGCGCCTGTAGTTCCAGCTACTTGGAAGGCGGAGGCGGAAGGATTGCCGGAGCCTAGCAGGGCGAGGCTGTGGTGGCCGGGATCATGCCCTGCACTCCAACCTGGGCAACAAGAGTGAGACTCTGACTCAAAAAAAAAAAAAAAACCAGACTTTTTAATTTTCCCAAGTCTGGTTCTCCATCCAGATGTTTAATACTCCTGCGATTGTATGATTTGGAATGCTCAACTCTTACCTCCCAAGTTCAATGTGTTTCTAAAATTTACAAAATAATTTGAATGATTGAGTTACAAAGTTCTAGGAAACTTGGTCCAAACCTTTGCCATCGCTGAGTAGGTAGTTTTTCAACATCCTTCCCGGGATGCTGGTTATATAATAGTGCTGGCCATTATCATGTGCTTTTATTTATATATTTATTTATTTTTGAGTTGGAGTCTCACTCTGTCACCCAGACTGGAGTGCAGTGGCCGCTCCCAGCCACCGCAGCCTGGACCTGCTGGGCTCCGGCGATCCTTCCGCCTCAGCCTTCCAAGTAGCTGGAACTACAGGCGCGCGCTACCACGCCCAGCTGATTTTTTGATTTATTGTAGAGATGAGGTCTCGCCAAGTTGCCCAGGCGGGTCTCGAACCCGCGGGCTCAGGCAATCCACTCACCTCAGCCTCCCAAGGCGCAGGATTACAGGCTGAGCCACCGAGCCCGGCTTATCATGTGCTTTTATGTCTTTCATGTCATGCCCCATGGGTGCAGCCTCTCAAATCCAAGTTCGGTTCATTTACTCATTCATCTCATGCTTTGAGCGCTTATGCTTTCGAGCCTGGTTCCTTTCCTTTCTCTCCTTCTTTCCTTCCTTCTTTCTTTCCTTCCCTCCTCCCTCTTTCTCTGTCCCCTCCCTCCGTCTCTCCTCCCCTCTTCCCCCCCTCTTTTAGATAGATTCTCGTTCTGTTGCCCTGGCTGGAGTGCAGTGGCACAATTATAGCTTCTTGCGGCCTCAACCTCCTAGGCTCAAAAGGAACCTCCCTCCTCAGTCTCCCAAGCAGCTGGAACTACAGGCACATGCCACCATGCCTGGCTAATTTTCATTTTTTTGTGTGGAGATGAGGGTCTCCCTATGTTGCCTAGGCTGGTCTCAAACTCTGGCCTCAAGTGATCCTCCCACTTTGGCCACCCAAAGTGCTGGGATTACAGGCATGAGCCACATAGCCCAGCCCCTCAAATCCACAGTATGGTCGTTCTAGGAGTTGGCCAAGGAAGCAAAGGGCTCAACTTGTGTGACACAGAGCTGATGGATGACGAAATGGAAAGGGCAATGGTGGAAATACTTTCCGTGTCTCCCCAAGTTTTTTCTTAAAATCAGTTAAACAAACACACTTTTTTTGGTCTTTCAGATGTGCTCCCCACTCCAGTTCTGGTACTCAAAAACGTGCCAAGCCAGGGGGCTTTGGGATGCCAGTAATGTTCTGTGATTTAATCTGGCTGCTGATTTTTTTTTAAACTGCATTCAGTTTGTGAAAATTCCTTGAGCTGAACACGATTTATTCATGTTTCAATATGTCTGTTACACTTTGATAAAAATAAAAAACCAAGTAACTTTTTATGGTTACATCAACTAAAAAAGTGCCAAGGACAGAGAAAGCGGGTCAGGTCCAGTCTCCTCGTGCTATAGATGAGGAAACCGAAGCCTGGAAGGGAAGGTTGCCTGGGGCCTGGGGGATGTCTCCTAACTGTCAGAAGGACGGGTGCTCAGGCCTTGCGACTCCTCGTTCTGTCTTACGCTCCTAACTCATTGGTTGGAAAGAGGGTGAGGAAGAACCCGGCGTGCACACACACTGGCACCAGGTGTCGTTCTCGGGACCCAGGTGCGCCCCGTGTGGGTCAGCACGTCACTCCCCACTCCTTCTCCTCCCTTCTCCTTTCCCTTCCCTTCCCGTGGCGGTTTAAAAACAGACACTTGTATCTCATGTGAACTTGGAGAGGGGTGTTTCATCACATGAGCATCATTTGACTGCATATGCTGAGAAAAAAGGGAAATTCGTGCCTGTGAAATCTAACAAGAGTCCGGCCCAAGGTACATTAGATCCTTTTTCTAAGCCATTTTTAGTTGGGCGCTGCGTGGTTTACATTTAGAATATATATTTTTACGACATGGAGGGAGGGAGGGGCGTGTGGAGATTGAACCCAGCTGTGGCTCCTGCTGCCATGAGACCAAGGGAAAACTTGTGAACCAGTGTTAAAAGGAGAAGGCTTTCAAGAATGGCAGCTGCAGGGGGCTACTTTCTGTAACTGGGATGGGGTGAGGGGAAGGACTAAGAAGCACTGGGAACAGCCTCTCTTGTCCCTGGCGGATTTAACCTACTGAGGACAGGGTGAAGAGTATTTCTGATTTGTCTTGAAAATCCAGAATTTAAATATTAACAACTTCTCTGTTAAATATTTTAATAAACAAATATTAGTATGCTAGTAATAAATTAATATGTTAATGTTAATATTTGATGTTGAAGTCAGAATATTAAAATATGCATCTAGATCTGCATATACACATACACACACACACGCACATCCAGCTTGGAATTGGTAGTAAGTATTCCTGGACTCGTTTTACAACCCAGAGGCTAGATTCTGCATTTTCAACATGCTATTCCTTCAGCCTGGAATGCACTCATCCTGTTTGCCTGGCTTAGTTCTACTTCTCTTTCCAGTCATAGCGTCCTCTGACTCCAGGTCCTCTCCCCACACCCCGGTCCACACTTCCAGAGCATTCTCTGTCATTCTGTATTCTCCCTTTTGCGTCACTACCCGTACTTTTAATGATCAGATACAGTTTGGTCAAAGCATAGGCCCTCTGTACACATTGTAAGATGGAGAAAGGAGAGATGACAAGAGATGGAAGGAGACGGAGGATAAGAGAAGGTGACACTTGGGTCTCTCCTTTTAAACCCAGCAAGGTGAATGAGTTTCTTAACCTACGTGAACCTTGGTCTCCTGGTTTTCAAAAATGGATCTAGTAATTTGTAAGGTTGTTGTGAGATTAGAAAGGATACCTAAAAAGCCACTAGCATAGTGTCTGACGCATAGTAGGTACTCAGCATAGCATAATTAAAAATGTATGTATGTTCCTAAAAGGAAATTATGAAAATTCAGAAAAGCACAGAGGAAACCTGTAAAAACACCCATCATCCCATCTGTTAGGGAGAGTCACTGCTAAAATGTGCGTGTGTTGCCTTTCTGTGCGTATCTTTATATATCCGTGTATGTGTTTTCCTAAGTTGAGATCGTGTTTTCTTTTTTTGCTTAACATGATTGCTGAAACACTTTCCACATTTAAAAAAATGACTTGGGGTCTCACTTTGTCTCCCAAGCTGGGGTGCTGGAGTGGCATGGTCATGATCATGGCTCATCACAGCCTCGACCTCCTGGGCTCAGATATTCCTTCCTCCTCAGTCTCCTGAGTACGTGGGTGAGCAACCACACGTGGCTAATTTTTTGATTTTTTTTTTTTTTTTTAAGAAACAAGGTCTCACTGTGCTGCCCAAGCTGACCTCAAACTCCTGAACTCAAATAATTTTCCCACTTTGACCTCCCAAAATGCTGGCATTACAGGCATAAGCTACTGTGCCTGGCCACTTTTCACATTTTTAGTGTCTGTAAAATACTGCTAATAAAATACCACATATTCTTACTCATAAGCGGATCCTAAACATTTAGCATAATTCCATAAGAAAGGAATTGGCAGTAGTGGGATACTGCCGGAATGGGAGTGGGGAGGGGACACAACATCCGTAAGGGTACCTGATCTCAAACCAGGCCAAGTGGGGACCAAAGGGAGGCCCACACTTTGCCTGTACGATGTCCACTTGTATTGTATACCTAATCCTGAATTGTATCCCATATCTTTAAGATAAAATTTAAAAAATACTGCTGTATTTATAATATTTCATCAGAACTTGGCCTTCAGTTGTTAAGAGGAACCTTAGAAACTGACACTTTATTTTTATTTTTATTTGGAGTCTCACTCTGGCTACCGCAGCCTCGGCCTGTTGGGCTCCAGCGATCCTGCCACCTCAGCCTTCCAAGTAGCCAGAACGACAGGCGCGTGCTACCACACCTGGCTAGTTTTTTATTTATTGTAGAGACGAGGTCTTGCCAAGTTGCCTGGGTGGGTCTCGAACCCACGGGCTCAGGTCCACCCATCTCAGCCTCCCAAAGTGCTGGGATTACAGGCTGAGCTACCAAGCCCGGCCAAAAACTGACACGTGATACTCAAATTCTACTTTTACCAGGACAACATGCTTAGGGTAAGTAAATGACCTATTGGATGAGGGACAGATAGACCCCCTTTCTCCTTCTCTTCCTTCCTTCCAAACTTTCCTGCTTATTTCCATGCATTAGAGAGTTATTTTAGATTTTTATTTTATTTTATTTATTTTTTGTTTTTATTTTTTTCTGAGTTGGAGTCTCACTCTGTCACCCAGACTGGAGTGCAGTGGCTGCTCCTGTCCACTGCAGCCTCGACCTGCTGGGCTCTGGGATCCTTCCGCCTCAACCTTCCAAGTAGCTGGAACTACAGGCACATGCTATCATGCCCGGCTAATTTTTTTATTTATCGTAGAGATGAGGTTTCGCCAAGTTGCCCAGGCGGGTCTCGAACCCGCGGGCTTAGTCAATCCACTCACCTCAACCTACCAAAGCGCGGGATTACAGGCTGAGCCACCGAGCCCGGCTTATTTGAGATTTTCAAAGAGATGAGACAGCTAAGTAGAATGAAAAGCCCCTTGGCCTGAAGGGTAGGTGGCCGGGCGTTTTCCCACTTACAGTCCAGTCACTGACTCACCGTGAGACAGTCATTTCAGTCTCTGGTCTAATTTTTTCCAGGGAAAATTACTGGCTAAACAAATAAATCAGTTTAGCATTTTTAATGAAATCCCAGTGTACATTTTTCTCCTTTTAACTGAGATATGATTCTCACCTTATAAAATTCTCCCTTTTTTTTGTTAATCTTTATTTTATTTTATTTTAAAAATGTGGAGTACAATTCAGGGTTAGGTATACAAATGTTCATGATGCAGGTGCCCTTGTTAATGAGGTGTGCCCCTCCTTCCCAGCAGTTTCCCACTACTGCCAATCATTCTCTTATAGTATTACGATAATTGTTCAAGGTCCACTTACGAGTGAGAATATGTGACACTCAGTTCTTTGTTTCTGTGAGAGATCACTCAGTATTATAGGCTCTAAGTCCATCCAGGTTGCTGTGAAGTTCATGATTTTGTTCTTTATGATTGTGTAATATTCCACCATGTATATGTACCACATTTTTTTTAACCCGTCCTCTTTTGATGGGCAGCATGGTTGGTTCCATGTTCTTGCTACTGTGAACAATGCTGCAATAAACATATGTGTGTAGGTATGTTTTTTATAGAGTGATTTGAGTTCTTCTAGGTATATTCCCAGTAGGGGGATTGCGGAGTCATACAGAAGGTCGATTTTTAGAACTTTTAGGAATCGCCACACTGTTTTCTATAGAGGCTGTACTAGTTTATACTCCCACCAACAGTGTAGAAGTGTTCCCTTTTCACCACATCCTCTCCAGCATCTGTTGTTTTTTGAAAATTCTCCCTTTTATAGTGTCCAATCCAGGAGCTTTTTAGTATATCATACGGTTGTGTGGTCATCGCTACTAATTCCATGATCTCTTCATGGAGCCCATTGACAGTCACCCACCTTTGGCTCCTCCCCCAGCCCTGGCAACCAAACATCTACCTTCTGTCTGTGGATTTTGTTCTGGATATTTCTTGTAAATGGAAACATAGGCTGTGGCCTTCTGTGTCTTGTGTCTAACTGCTTTCACTTAGCATAGTGTTTTCAGGATTTTCTCATGTTGCAGCATGTATAAGTATTGCATTCCTCTTAACTTAAGCATTGTAGAAAAATTTATTTTCCAGGTTTGGAAAAAAAGTTGGCCACTTTTAGAGGAAGTCCCATAGCAATAGCATGCTGTATCTAGAGTGTTCATTGAGATGCAAAACCAATTTCATTATTTCAGTCTTAATAAAAGGCTCTATCTGGTGCCCGTGGAAGCTTTTCAAGCCCTTCTGTTCCCCCTTAAGGTCAAGAGCCTAATATATTGATTGGCCAGTCTTGTTTTCCTCCTCTGGATCTGGAGGAGAGGACTGGGGCCAGATTTTCATTGGATGAAAGTAATGGAGGATGGAGGAATTTGGGTAGGCCCTCAGTGAAAAAATCAAGGTAGTAACATGTCACCAGATGAAGGAGGAATGGATGGTGGACAGGTAAAAACAGCAGATGTCAAATGCACACAGTAGAGATGGGCTTTATCTGCTGGGCTGTGGTGGCAGAAGCCCTTTCTACAATGTGTCACCTAGTTTTCCCAGGGAAGTATAAGGACATCAACTGCAGTTTGTGGAGGATGAACTATTTACTTGTGTGTGAGCTGTGTCCTTGTTCTTAAGAGATTGAAAAGAACTGTGGCAGAGTCCCTGCCCAAATTAAGAGCTCCTTGAGGCCAGAGACTGTGTCTCATCACAATTATCCCTCCAGCATTTGGTATGGACCCTGGCATACACGAGTCATTCAATGAATGTGTTTTAGAAGACTGTTACCCAGTTGGTTGCATTGTCGACTTAAAAAATCCTTTTTATTTTGAGATAATTATAAATTTGTCAGAGGTTGCAAAGAAATGTACAGCAAAGCCCTATGCACTACATTCTATACCACTATAGTATTATGTCAAAGCCAAGAAATTGACACTTGCACAATCCACAGAGCGTATTAAGGTTTCGCCAGTTATATATGCACTCGTGTGTGTGTGCACACTTGTACACGTGCATAGCTCTATGCTATGTACTGTGTTTGTATGGTAATAATCAAGATGTTCAACTGAACCATCAACACAGACTCCCTTGTGTTACCCCTTTATGGCCGTCCCTTTCCCTCCGCCCCTAACCTCTAGCAATTTTTTATTTATTGTTTTTCATCTCTATAATTATGTTATTTCCCAATTGTTTCATAAATGAAATAATGAATTACACATCTTTGAGACTGGCTTTTTTCACTCAGCGTAATTTTCTTGAGATTCGTCCAAGTTGTGTTCAGTTCATTCCTTTTTATGGCTGGGTATTATTCCATCGTATGGATGTGCCATAATTTGTTTAAGTATCGAGTCACCAAAAGACATTTGAGTGGTTTCTACTTCTTGGCTATTAGGAATAGAGCTGTTGTGAACATCTGTGTACAAATTCTTGTGTGAAAGTGAGTCTTTATTTCTCTGGGATAAATGCCAAAGAGAATATTTACTGGATTGTGTGGTAAATCAATTTTTTTTTTTTTTTTTTTTGAGTTGGAGTCTCACTCTGTCACCCAGATTGGAGTGCAGTGGCCGCTCCCGGCCACCGCAGCCTCCTCCTGCTGGGCTCCAGCGATCCTTCCGCCTCAGCCTTCCGAGTAGCCGGAATTATAGGAGCGCGGTACCACGCCCGGCTGATTTTTGATTTATTGTAGAAATGAGGTCTCACCAAGTTGCCCAGGCAGGTCTCGAACTCGTGGACTCAGGCAATCCACTCACCTCAGCCTCCCAAAGGTGCGGGATTACAGGCTGAGCCACCGAGCCCAGCTGTAAATCTATTTTTAATTTAATTAATAATTTAAAAATTTTTTGAGTCTGAGTATTACTCTTTCACCCAGTCTGGAGTACAATGGCACAATCATGGCTACCTCAACCTTGACCTGCTGGGCTCAGGTGATTCTTCTGCCTCAGTCTCCCAAGCAGCTGAAACCACAGGTATGTGCCACCACACCTGGCTGATTTTTTCATTTAATGGAGAGATAGGGTCTTGCCATGTTGCCCAGACTGCTCTCGAACCACTGGACTCAGACAATCCTCTTATCTCCACCTCCCAAAGTGCTGGGATTACAGGCATGAGCCACCGTGCCGGGCCCATGTTTAATTTTAGAAGGAACTGCAAAACTATTTTTTGGAGTGGCTGTACCATTTTATATCCCTACCAGTATTGTATGTGTAACCCAGTTTCTCCATTTCCTTGTCAGCTTTTGCTGTAGTCACTATTTTTCATCTGAGCCATTATGATGGATGTGTAGTGATACATTGACGACTTTTGGCCCCTTCTTCTACCATCGAACGTGCATTTTGGACTCAGCTTCCCAACTCTCCGTGGGCCTGTTCTGTGATTTCCACAGGCCTCTGTGTTTCTGACTCTCACCTGTCTTTGTGACCTTGACCTGACTTCTCTTTCTTCCCTCCCCAGCCTGTGTCCCGGAGTTCCCATTTTGCCTCAGAAGTCCTTCCTCTCACGCCAGCCAGCTATCTTCCCCATGCCTGGGAAAAGTCACAGATTTGTACGGTCTACACCTGCCAGGCCTCTGAGGTCACAGCTCCTGGACAGTCCTTCCCTTTACCTCCGTGACTCTCTCACCATTTCCACCAGGCACTGCTCCAAGCACATCCTCCCTCATCCAGGCATCTTCTCAGAGCTGACTTCAGTGCCGCTCAGCGAGACGAAGCCCGGAAGTTCCTTGGTGTCTCTCTTTACATCGAAGCCCCTCCGCCCCTTCCTTCTCCTCTTCGGCCCTGGCATTTCTTGGGGAGGACAGGTGCTCGTGAGTGCTGTGTTCCCTGGGAGCCTCCTGTCCCCCCAGGGCAGGCTCCCATCAGAGGGGTCTGTGTTCAGACTCTCCTTCACATGGTCTCCTTTTCCTCAGGGTTTTCTTAACCAAACACTGTCACCTCTCCTCTAGTTCTGAGTCTGTGGAGTCAGAATCTCTGGAGACTGGCAGGGCCTGAGAGTCTCTGTTCTTAGCAGTCTCCTCGAGGGACTCCGGCGGGTCATCAGATTCAGAGACCAACACCCTGGGAATTTCTGGGCTCCTCTTCCTGCCCCTCCCTCCCCTGGCAGATTCCCACTACTGCCAATCCCTTTCTTAGAAGATTATGATAGTCATTCAAGGTCCGCTTATGAGTGAAAACTTGTGATACTTGGTTCTTTGTTTCTGTGATAGATCACTCAGTATTGTAGATTTTAAGTTCATACAAGTTGCTGCGAAGTTCATAATTTTGTCCTTCTTTATGACTGTGTAATATTCCATCATGTATATATACCACATTTTTTTATCCAGTCCTCTTGATGGGCAGCATGGTTGGTTCCATGTTTTTGCTATTGTAAATAAGGCTGCAATAAACATGCGTGTGCAGGTATCTTTTTCATGGAGTGACTTGAGTTCCTTCAGGTATACTCCCAGTAGGGGGGTTGTGGGGTCATATAGGAGGTTGATTTTTATATCTTTTAGGACTCACCCCGTTGTTTTCCACAGAGGCTGTTCTAGTTTACCCTCCCACCAACAGTGTAGAAGTGTTCCTTTTTCCCTGCATCCTCTCCAGCATCTGTTGTTTTTTGAGTTATTGATGATGGTCATCCTGGCTGGGGTTAGGTGGTATCTCAGTGTGGTTTTAATTTGCATTTCTTTCCCAGCACCATTTACTGAATAGGTTCTCCTCTCCCCAGTGGTTGGTGGTGGAGGCTTTGCCGAAGATGAGTTGCTTGAGAAATTGAGGCTTTGCTTCTAAAATCTCTATCCTGTTCCATTGGTCTATATGCCTTTTCTTGTACCAATACCAGGCTGTTTTGATTATTGTAGCTTTATAATAAGTCTTAAAGTCTGGTAGCATGATGCCTCCTGCTTTTTTTTTTTTTTTTTTTGAGTTGGAGTCTCACTCTGTCGCCCAGACTGGAGTGCAGTGGCCGCTCCCGGTCACCGCAGCCTCGCCTGCTGGGCTCCGGCGATCCTTCTGCCTCAGCCTTCTGAGTAGCCGGAATTACAGGCGCGCGCTACCACGCCCGGCTGATTTTTTTTGATTTATTGTAGAGATGAGGTCTCGCTGCCCAGGCAGGTCTCGAACCCGCGGTCTCAGGCAATCCACTCACCTCAGCCTCCCAAAGGCGCGGGATTACAGGCTGAGCCACCGAGCCCGGCTGCTTTTTTTTTTTTTTCTGAAGATTGTTTTGGCTATTCGTGGTCATTTATGTTTCCATATGAATTCTTGTATTGTCATTTCCAGGTCTAAGAAGAATGTTGCTGGTAATTTAATGGGTGTTGCATTAAATCTGTAGATTGCCTTGGGTAGAATGGACGTCTTAACAATGCTGATTCTTCCAACCCATGAGCATGGAATACTTTTCCATTTGTTTGTGTCATCTTTGATTTCTTTGAGCAGAGTTTTCTAGTTTTCATTGTAAAAGTCTTTCACTTCTCTGGTTAGGAAGATGCCAAGGTATTTCATTTTTTTTTTTTGTGGCTATTGTGGATGGGATTTTGCTTCTTATTTGGGTTTCTGTTTGTTTATTGTTGGTGTATAGGAATGCAACTGACTTTTGCACATTTATTTTATACCCTGAGATATTGCCAAAGTCCTTTATCCGTACAAGGCGGTATTTGATGATTCTCTTAGGTTTTTGAGGTATAGAATCACACCATCTGCAAAGAGGGATTACTTGACTTCCTCTTTTCCTATTTGGATACCCCTGATTTCCTTCTCTTGTCTGATTGCTCTAGCTAGGACTTCTAATACTACTTTGTTGAACAGGAGGGGTGAGAGTGGGCATCCTTGTCTTGTTCTGGTTTTCAAGGGAAATTGTTTTAATTTCTGTCTAGCAGTATGTTGGTTATGGGTTTCTTGTAGATCTGTCTAGCTCCTTTACATTGATCAGGATCATTGGAATTCTTAGGCTGCTTTGATTTTTCAGTCTGAGTGGTCCTTGCTTCTCATTTTTGTCAGTTTCTGCAAACTCTGATGTTCTAAATTCCCTGCTCAGACAGCATCAGTTGCTCTCCTTTCCTTGCATGGTGGCAGGAGTGTTCTCAATATGACCACCATCTGCTTTCCCAGCCTAGGCTCCCACTGGCCTTTTGTGGCCACTGACATGTCCTAGACCTACCATGGTTTTTTTGGAGTTAGTTATTTGGCCGCATGCTGCTGCCCGTGCCTTAGAAGTACACCTCCACAACTCACTTTTTGCTCAGTTGAAATGTACTCTTTGTTGAAGACCCTTTTCCTATGGCTTTTTATGAATTGTTGCCTGCACTAGATGTTCAGTCCCAACCATATGTCTTGCACACCATGCCAGGCGTGGTTCTGAGTCACGGTGATATGAGGTGAGGAGGGGATAATCCTTGCCTCCCTCGATGTTCCCAGCAATTTTTTCTTTCTCTAATCTCTCATAGCTTTTCCCTTCCCTCTCTTATGGTATTTGCCTTGTTTTTTTGCTCTATTTTATTTATTTTTTTCTTTTGTGGGGATAATTTGTTTAATCCAGGGCCCAGTTCTGTTCCCTCATGAAGTTGATACCCAGGCTACCTCCCTGTCCCAGCAACTTGGAAGATCAATGAAAATCATGTGCTGAATTAACCTCTTGCTGTGTTTGTATTTTTCCCTCTATAGCCCAAACTTGATATTTGTTTTATTAATTAGTATTTGGCATTTACCATTTGAATAGCAGAATTCCAAGTTATGTAGAACAGTGGTCATCCCTTTTTGTTTTTGCTTTCTTAACACCTATACATCACCTCTTAGAACTGAAAAGCCTATGGGCTGGCTCTTCCATCTTGTTTGATAAATGCAGAAAACCACAACAGAAATGATGGGAAAAACGTGTTGGTTTTGATATAACTCTAGTGAGGTGATGCATATAATTTAAAATCTCAGATATACAAAGTAGGTTATCAATACTTTCTTTTTTCAGTTGCCCAGACTGGAGTGCAATGGCACACTCTTGACCACCACAGCCTCAACCTGTTAGGCTCCGGCAATCCTTCCACCTTAGCCTTCCAAGTAGCTGGAACTACCACACCTGGCTAATTTTTGATTTATTGTAGAAACGAGGTCTCACCAAGTTGCCAGGACTGGTCTCAAACCCATGGGCTCAGGCAATCCACTCGCCTTGGGCTCCCAAAGTGCTAGGATTATAGGCTGAGCCACCGAGCCTGGCCAATACTTTCAAGAAGCAGTAAAGTTGTTGCTTACTTAACCTTTTACTATCTGCTAGCATTATGCTAATTGTCTAGCATATACTAACTTATTTAAACCTGGCACTAATCTTGATATGTAATCATTTAAACCTGGCACTAATCTTGATATGTAATCATATGTCCATTTTATTGATGAAAGTGTTGATGATCAGAATTATGAAATAAGCTACTCAAAATCAGATAGCTAGTAGACGGTGTATCCTGGATTATAATATTAGTTTATTTGATCCCACAGCCCTATATCTTTATGCTGTTTTGCCTTTCTGGATAAAAATAGAAACTGTCACATTGTGAGAGTTAATGTCCTCCTGAAAAATACATTATGAAGGTTAGGATCTTTAAATTATCGCTGGCCCAAATGAAAATACCTGTCCGTGAGTAAGGTAATGAATGAGGGAAAGAGTGAATGGAAGAATGGAGAAGACTGAAAGTGCCCTACATGTCACTCTGCCAGATACATGAACGCACTTCGGATCAGATATTTATGGTAATACATTTGCTAGAAAATCATCTTTAAAACAAATGAAAAGCCCATCTAAAAAAATGCAGACAAATGTAGTAGTGCAGTGTAAAAACATAGAGGGCACGATGAGCCTATATACAAGATATAAGCAGATGGATACTTACAAGTCCATGAGTCAGTGGGGTAGTGAGATGCTATAGCAGTTCATTTTGACCTCACTTCCCTACCTTCTTCTTTAAATGCCTTTCCCCAGTGGCTCCTGACTCGTGATTATTTCTTCCTGTTACAGTCTATTTCCCTTTGTTGGTTTTATCTTTTTAGTCTTTGGGGAGTTCATTCATTTTATTAAGCTTCAGGAGATTAAATGAAGAATATTCACTTGCCATTTGCCTACCTCTATTTGCTCTGCCATTTAATATCTTTTGAGAGAATGCCAGTCCATCCATGTAGTGCTGGGAAGAACACTGGGGTCTTAGCATTCAGAACGCAGGTACCTTCTCTGCTGTTTTCAGTTCCTTAGCCCTAAACTCTGCCTGGCATTCCTTTGTCTTGTGAATTTCTTGATGCCTTCTCAGGAGAAGAAGCCTTTGTCTTCTGCTGGGGTTGGGGAATGGCAGCTGCACAGCCAGTTGACCTGAGAAGGGGATCTGGGGTTGGACTGTTACTGGATTAAGCAGCCAGTCCTACTTAGTGTTTCAGCCTTGCCCCTACCCCTCCCTGCATTACTCAGATGTGGGTGTGCTGTCAAGTTCTGAGTCCTCACAGGATTCTGTATTACAACTTAGCCCGCCATGCTAGGATTTAGCTTTCCTGATTCTGTTTTATCCTCTAAAATTTGTTGCTGCTTTTCTTTGAATAAATAAGAACGGGTTAAATAATTTGAAGGAAAACCAAAACTGAGAGGCTTAACTCTAACATGAGAAATTCATAACTAATGACAGCATTGGGAAAAAGCGAAATTGGCAGCATTTGAAAATAAGTGAGAACATTGCACAAATGGGTATATTTAATCATCTCAGGAGATGAACTGCTCAACTTTGGCTTCAGAATTCTTCATAATGATTTGTGAGTATGTTTATGCCCAAAGAACAGTGAATTTTAAAGCAAACTTTTAAATTGAGTATATAGAAAAGTACACACAGCTTCTAAGCATACAGGCTGAGGCATCCTTAAAAAGTGAATACAATGTATAGCTAGCATCCAAATCAAGTAACAGGACATCATTAGCAACCCAGAAACCCCTTTCTGGTCCCTACCCACCCTCCCTCCTCTACTAAAAGTAACTGCTCTTTTGAGGTCTTATACTCTGGATTAGTTCAGTTTGTTTTTGAATTTTTTATAAATGGAATCATTCAGGGTATGATCTTTTTCTCTGGTTTCGTTTGCCTAGCTTTATATTTGTGACATCATCTGCATTGTGAGGTTGTTGTAGTTCATTTATTCTTGTTCCTATATGATATTCCATTGAGCAAATATGGTACTTTAGTTTTTTCGTTTTGACAGACATTTCCAGTTTTGGTCTATTACACAGGTACTGCTGTGAACATTCTCGTAAGTGTCTTTTGGTGCACATGAGAACATATTTCTGTTGGTGACATACCTAAGAGTTAAGTTATTAGGTCATAGGGTATGTATGCATTAAGCTTTAGCAGACACTACCCAACAGTTTTACGTAGTGGTCTTGCCACGTGTTACTCCTAACAGCAGTGAGTCTATGAGATTTGTAGTTGCTCTGTATCTTTTTATTTATTTATTTTTTTGAGTCGGAGTCTCACTCTGTTGCCCAGGCTGGAGTGCTGTGGCCCCGCTCATGACCACCCCAGCATCAACCTGCTGGGTTCCAGCGATCCTTCCGCCTCAGCCTTCTAAGTAGCTGGAGCTACAGGCGCGTGCTATCATGCCCGGCTAATTTTTTATTTATTGTGGAGACGAGGTCTCACCAAGTTGCCTGGGCTGGTCTCAAACCCTCGAGCTTAGGCAATCCACTCGCCTCGGTCTCCCAAAGTGCTGGGATTACAGGCTGAGGCAGCGAGCCCGGCCTTGCTCTGGTTCTTTATCAGCATTTGATACTGTTAGTCATTTAAACTGTGGTCATCCTGGTTGGTATGTGTATCACTGCGATTTTAAGTTTAATTTCCATGATGGCTCTGAGGGTAAGCACCTTGTCATAAGTTTACTGGCCATTTGTATATGGTTGTTTGTGAAAGGTCTAATTATGGTTTTTGGCCAAATTTTCTGTTGGGTTGTCTGCCATTTTCTTATTGATTTGTGGATTTTCTTATTGATGTATGTTATGAATCCTTTTGATACATGTATTGCAAAAATCTCAAAAACATGACTTGTCTTTTCACTCTCTTAATTATGTCTTTTGAGGAACATAAATTCTTTAATGTAGCCCACTTGTTATTTTTTGCCCAATAGTTGCTAATTTTGGGGTCCTGTTTAAGAAATCTTTGTTTGCCTCAATGTCATGAAGATATTACTTTATGCTTTCTTCTAAATGCTTTATCGCTTTACAATGTGTTGATTTTTAAAAATTTAAATGCATTTGTTCACATATCAGCCTGAGCTGTTGAAAACAGCTAAACACTGAAATAATGACTCTGTCACACACCCCCTATCTGTGTTATCTTTGGCAAGGCAGTGAGCATTTGAATTTAATTTCAACTATAAAATGGGAATAATGATATCTACTTTAAAAAGTATTATAAGCATCATGTCTATATAAATGTTGCTATTATTACAAAGTCAGTTATTACAAAAGGCTTTGGGACAATTGGGTATATTTGAATATAGAAAGGGTATTAGGTAACATTAGGGAATTATTAATTTTGTGTTGTGTAGGAAAATGTTCTTACTGGGAAACGCATCATGAAAAATTGAGAGGTGAAGTAACATGATGTCTCAATTCATTTTTTTAAAAGTTCAGCAAAAAGAAAAAAACTCAATATCTAGGCAAAGCAAACTTGAAAAATGTTTTAAGTTATTGAATCTAAGCATTAGATATGTGGGTATTCATTGTGAGAAATTCTTTCAACTTTTTTGTCCGTTTGAAATTTTCATCATAAAGTCTTCAAGGAAAAGTTAATAAAATTATAGCATTCCTTTTATTTAATGTTTTCTCCAAAACTAAAGGTACATAAAGGCCCAAATAAATGGATTTTGGTTTGTCCTACCTGGGAAAGGAAATGAAAATGAATGTAGAATAAATTGTGAACTTGAGTGGGATAAAGCTGAGCTATGAAAATGTAGGCATTGCTGGGAGTAGAAGGAAGGAGAAGGCAAGGGAGGGATCTGAGATGCACTGAGTGTCTGTTGAGTGTTGGATTCTCCACTGGGTGCTGCCGATGTTACCACCTTTAATTGAAGAAGCAACGTCATGAGGTAGGTGATATTGGAAAAGTTTGATAAGTTTTGTTTAACTTGACTAACACAGCTGCTGGATGGTAGAGCCAGGATTTGAACCTTGATCTTTGTGTATGTTTTTCTTCTTTCCTTCCTAGTTTCTTCTCTTCCTTCTTCTGTTGTCACTTCCTTCCATCCTTTCACTCTTTCCCTCCTTCCCTCCCTCCATCCCTCCTTCCCTCTCTCCTTCCTCCCCTCTCTCCCTCTCTCCTTTCCTCCTCCTTCCTTCCTTCCTTCCTTCCTTCCACCCACCCCCCTCCCTCCCTCCATCCATCCATCCATCCATCCATCCATCCATCCATCCATCCATCGAAGCTTTCTTTACAAAGTGAATGTTATGTTTTTCCTTGTGAAACGATGGAAAATACATATGTATCAATTAGGTTTTGCTGTAAAATAATCCACCCCAAAACTTAGTGGCTTAGACAGCATTCATTTACTCAGCTCACAGTTCTGCTGGCAGTAATTTAGGTGAGCTCAGCTGGGCAGTTTTTCTGATCTGGGCCAAGCTCGGCTGTTGTCACTTAGGCTCACTCACATGTCTGGGGCATTGGCTGGGATGCCGGGACCAGCCCCTCCATGTGGTCACTTATCCTGCAGCAGACTAACTTGGGCTTAGTCTCCTGGAGCAGGAGAAGAGGAGCCAAGAGGGCAAGCAGATGTCCACAGTGCTCTTGGGCCTAAGCTCGGAACCGGTGCAACACCCCTTCTCCTCTGCCTTAATCAGCTTGGGCTGCAGTAACAAAATGTAGGTTGAGTGGCTTAAACAGCAAATATCTGTTTCTCATGGTTCTGGAGGCCGGGAAGTCAAGATCAAGATGCTGGCAGATTCATTTCTGGTGTGGGCTCCCTTCCTGGCTTGTGGAAGGCCGCCTTCTCACTGTGTCATGTGGCAGTGGGGTGAGCATGCTCCTGTCTTTCTTCTTCATCTGAGGACACTCATCTCAGCGTGGGGGGGCTCCATCCTCATGACCTCATCTAAACTTAGTTGCCTCCCAAAGGCCTCACCTCCTAATACCATCACATTGGGGTTTAGGGCTCCAACATAGGGATTCTGAGGGACACAGACATTCAGTCTACGACATCCTCTATTGTTCAAAGCAAGTCACAAGGCCAGCCCAGATTCAAGGAGTGAAGTGGACTCTACCTCTTGGTAACAGGAAATGTATTGCAGTATCGCCAAGTGGTATGAACGGCAGCAAATGGGATTGGGGTGGCTGCAGTCATTTTTGCAGTCTTTTCCTTTTCAGAACATACAAACATAAGCGTCATTTTTAAGTCATTCCTAACACCAATATAAAAAGATTAATCATGGTTCCTATATGGGCATATGTCCTGCCATTGTTTTGCCTATGCACATATAGAGGCAGACATTTTCTGTTTTTAAAAACCTACACAGTTTGCACTTTGGAATACAATTTATGTTCTGTTAATGTCCTTAATGTTATATTGTAGGTATTTTCTGAGGCACTGAGTTTTCCTTGCAAACATGTTTACCGCATGCAAAGGAACCCAACATAAATTGCTGTGATCCAGGCACTATGCGAAGCACTTCCACACAGTTATCTTGCCAAAAAAGCAAATTTCTTATTAATTTGTAGGATTAGTTTGTACCAAAACAAAGACTTCATTTGTTGCTACAAATAAAAAGTAATGAATGGATTTTGTGAAAAGGCCCAGAGAAAATGGCAATGGTTAAAATACATCAGCAGAGTTTCTTTTTCTCTTAAAGCCTGACCTAGCAGCTAAGGAGAGGGAAATCTTCCTTTTGCCAGTGGTGGAAGGTCAGAACATTGGCCAGAGATGAGGGCGTGTTCTCCGTTTCCCCTTGTTGCCTAAAGAAACCATTCTGCTGGACGAGTGCACCTGGTAAAGTTATGTTGCGGACTGTTTCCTTGAACAGTTTCATTTGCAAAAATGTAAATTTTGATTTTGTGAAGCAGAGTGATAGTTTGTGAGAGAGGGGATGTAGTGGAGTGAGTACATCTGTTTGTGACAGTAAGCAATTAATGACATTCGTGAATCAACAGATACAGTGTAAATTTTGGGAGATGTGTCCCATTGGCAGGCTCTGTGACCCGCGTGATCGATCAGAAAACCCAATCCTTGTGCCATAGCCCACCTGTCCAAACTTCTCATTTTGTAGGTGAAGCCATATTATTATTTATTTATTTGCTTAATCTGACTGTGTTTCAGGATTGTGTTGAACAGTCAGTTCTTATTGTACAGATAACATAGTGAGGTAAGGAACATAACACCTGGGACCAAGGGCCAAGATTTGAACCTGGGCTTTGCACTGTGATATTTATTTATTTATTTATTTATTTATTATTTTTAGAAAGCTGGATTTATAGAGAGGACAGAAAAGCTCCCTCAGTGGGAGGAGACTCGAAGGGGTTGCCCTGCACTGTGATTATTATTAATTTTTTTTTGAGTTGAGGTCTCACTCTGTCAGCCAGTCTGAAGGTGTGCTTGTTGATTGTGAAAACATTACTTGGCTGGGCGTGGTGGCTCACTCCTATATTCCCAGCACCTTGGGAGGCCGAGGTGAGAGGATTGCCAGTCCACAGGTTTGAGATCAGCCTGGGCAACTTGATGAGACCTCATCTCTACAAAAAATAAAAAACAAAATAAAATAAAATTAGTCAGGTGTGGTAGCAGGCACCCATAGTTCCAGCTACTTGGAAGGGTGAAGCAGAAGCATCACCTGAGCCCAGCAGGTCGGGGCTGCGGTGGCCGGGAGCAGCCACTGCACTCCAGCCTGGGCAACAGAGTGAGACTCCAAATAAAACAAACAAAACAAAAAAAAACCAATACTTAATTTTTTGGTTTTATCATCTATGATTACAAAAACTTCAGTCTTCTTAATGCTGTTGTGAAGATGGCCTAAAGCATTTTATCTGTACTGTCTGATATAGTAGTTCTAAGTGGCTATTGCATATTTGTTGAAATGTGGTTAGTACAAATTGAGGTAAGCTGTAAGTGTAAAATACCCAATAGATTTTTAACACTTAATGTGAAAAAATAAAAAATTTTATTGATTATACGAAATAGCAATGTATTGTACCCATTGAACTAAATACAATATATTATTAAAATTAATTCACTTGTTCCTTTTCATTTTTTTTAAAGTTCACTTGTTTTTAAAATGTCTTTTGGGCCGGGCTCGGTGGCTCAGCCTGTAATCCCATGCCTTGGGAGGCTGAGGTGAGTGGATTACCTGAGCCCGCGGTAAGACCTGCGGTTCAAGACCCGCCTGGGCAACTTGGCGAGACCTCATCTCTACAATAAATAAAAAAAAAATGAGCCGGGCGTGGTAGCGTGCGCCTGTAGTTCCAGCTACTTGGAAGGCTGAGGCAGAAGGATCGCCGGAGCCCAGCAGGTGGAGGCTGTGGTGACCGGGAGCGGCCACTGCACTCCAGTCTGGATGACAGAGTGAGACTCCAACTCAACAACAACAAAAAAATGTCTTTTGGCTACTAGAAATCTAAAAATTGCATTCATGGTTCACATTCGTGGCTTGGATTATATTTCTACTGGACAATGCTATACTTCGTAAATTTACTCTGTTGACCATAGAATGTAGGATTAATGTTAATTATAGCCAGGAAAAGTGTAGATTTAGTTGAATGTGTAGGGATTGTACGTGATAGCATGAAGTTTATTGTTACTAAATTTCTAATGTAAATTTTTACTTAGGCATCTTAAATTTTCCTTTTAATGTATAATAGGGAAGTAGGGGTGGGAGTGATAATGCAAGCAAATAATAATGTCAGTGCATTGAGCCACAATGGCATTGTGTTAAGTACTGCATTAGGGAGGATTCCTTTGATTACAAGTGACAAAGGTGCAATGCGAATTAGCAAAGTTGAAAAAGGGAAAGTTTGTACCTGTGGGAAGGGTTGGGGGCATCTGGGTCTCCTCAATTCCTAGAACGTGGCCACTGCTTCCCACATCTCCCTTTCCTCCTTATTCAAGTTTGCTTCCCCCTCCTTGGCAATATCATTCTCTCAGACTGCAGCTCCACGGGCCAGGGAGCATGGCTTCTATGACTCCTGTATGTCATCCTGACTCCAGGGATTCAAACTTACTTCTGGTTTTAAATGGAAGAGTCCCATGAAAAACCCATGATTGACCCAGCTTGGTTTCAGGTTCCAACCTCTGGGTTACGACAGTTCTAACTCCAGCCACAGGGGAAACATTTCCCAGTGTTCCTCTTGGTTGATAAAAGAGTAAGTGTACACTCTACTCCCTAGCTAATGGAGTATGTACGACCAAGCTGTAAGGTAATATCTCATCTAAGAAATGAGGAAACTACGGTTCAAGGAAGTTATGTATTGTGCTTAAGTTCAAACATCTAGGGTGGAAGCCAAGGTATGCCTGTCTCTGAAGCCCATGTTCTTAACCACTATACTGAGAAAGTTCCAGTAAGTTTGGTATGAATTAAGTTTTACTGAATTAGCTCTTTGTTCTTTTTTTTTTTCCTCCTACCAAATGTCTTCCCGTGGAAACTTATGATGGGATTGAGGATAAGGGAACTCCCACTTGGTGACACTTAGTAAATCTTTTGAGAATTGAAAATCCAACACCACTAGACTCTTCAGTTTTGTGGCCAAAGCTTTAAAGGCGATAGAAAAGCACTGGCATCATTATCTTTGTACAAATGAGCTTAAAACATATCACTATTTGGACATTTCACTTTTGTAACTGGCAATCTGCTTTCTTTTGAAGACTTCTTATTTTTCACCTGCACATGGTTCCTTACAGTCTGTACTGCATGAGCATAGCAATTTCAGAGGCGAAGATGAAAGAGTTATTGTCTATGATTCATAACTAATATATGCCCCAAAGGAAATCTTTAAAGATGATGATCCATAAGCCTTTCAGAAAAAATGATCTGGAGTGTGCAAGTCTTCTACTCAGGTAAAAAATAAAATCAAAGATTTAAGCTAAAGTAATTTCAAAAGGCTACAAATCTAAGTTTGGCTACTTCAATCCAGTAGAAAGGGAAAATAGCAGTAAGTGACAGCCTTATTGACTTAGTTCATATTAAACAATGTGAGAGAATGCCAAGGGCTCTGACCTGGACTGGCCAGAAAACCAGTGCCCCATATGCAGCTCTGGGGCCTTAATCAATAATATGTACACCGTCCCTGGGTGCTAAATGGCATATGGAATACCTTCCCACGGGCTGTTCACTTACTCTTCCCAATGGCAGGAGCTGTTCAATCATTTAACACGTCTTGACCAAGTGTCCGTGCTGTGTCAGGTATGGACTAGGTACCAAATATGGCCCTGCTGTCATGGAGCTTGCAGTCTAGTGTGGGAAGTTTGGTGTGGCAAGTTGTAAGTGCTGTGCTAGAAGGTGCACAATGTTCTACAGGACCGCATGGAATCACATCCAACCTGCTTTTGAGAAATTGGATGGCTTCCTGATCTGAAGCCCTGACCGGGTGAGGGGTCACAAAGAAGCTCTATGTCTGGACTTAGAGAGATTTTGGGGAAAGAGGAAGTGGTGAGGCCTGAGGGAGCACTCACTGGATCTTCCTTATGCTAAATACCTAGGGCTGAGGCCAATGGGAAACCCTTGAATAGTTCTAAGCAACTGACTCACATAGTTGGACCTGCGTTTTAGAAGGCTCAGTTGTGAATCCATGTGCTCGCTTCTCTATCTCGGTTTTCTTATCTGTAAATTGAAAGAGACCCTTTATCACTCCTTCCAACTTAAATATTCTGCAAAGTTCTCCTATTCTGGCAAAACTTACTTTCATGCTGATTTTCAGATCTCCTGAGCAGCAAGGCCCAAGATTACAACTAGGGCTTGAAGAGGCAAATTTTGTGGGAATGAGGTGGGTGGAAGTGTGGGTGAAGTGGGGAGAGGAAGCAGGACGGACGCTGTGTCGTTTCCACTGGGAAATAAGGAAATGGGAAGGTGTGCAGTTTCCTCTGACGGTTTCCTGAAAAGGAACGGGTTTATAGCCTCAGACTCTCAGCAAGCAGGTGAATAGCCCGTTGCCCTGCTTCTAGTACAGATGAAATCTGACTTTTTATTTCTGCAACATTAAACGGACACATATGGAGGTATTTAGAGATGAAATGACATGAAGTCTAGAATTTGTTTAACTGTAGTTAGGAGTCTACACATATGAAACAAGATCGACCATGACTTGGTAATTGTTGGTTCTAAGGGTCACCTTTGTCATCGTACAAAGGGATCCCTTCCGCCGGGCTCGGTGGCTCAGCCTGTAATCCCGCACCTTTGGGAGGCTGAGGTGAGTGGATTGCCTGAGCCCGTGGGTTCGAGACCTGCCTGGGCAACTTGGCGAGACCTCATCTCTACAAAAAATCAGCTGGGTGTGGTAGCGCATGCCTGTAATTCTGGCTACTCAGAAGGCTGAGGCAGAAGGATCGCCGGAACCCAGCAGGTCGAGGCTGCGGTGGCCGGGAGCAGCCACTGCACTCCAGTCTGGGCGACAGTGAGACTCCAACTCAAAAAAAAACACAAAAAACAAAAAAATGGAATCCCTTCCACTTTTGTATGTGTTTGTCTCTACTTTTGTATATGTTTGAAAATTTCCATAATGGAAAGTGAGAAAGATGAAATAAAAATTCCACCATTAATTACCTAAATTCTTTATTTACTTTTAGCACTAATGGGGAATGAGTCAAACTCTCTCTCACTTGGTCATACTGAAGCAAGTAGTCTCAGAACCACTGTGTCATAAGCACTGACACTTTAAGTTGTATCAACTTTGATGGTGTAACACATTCCAGACTTTCTGCAGGTAAATCAAAGAGAAATAATTATACCCAAAGGAAGGGACAAGTTGGTTAGGGTAGACTATCCCCTGATGACATAGGCAGGACTCCGCAGCTCTGGGTTGGGTCTGTCCTGGAAAACGGTCCCTGGATGGCAGGGTGGGATGGAGAGATCGCTGGCTTTGGAGTCAGACACAATAGTCTCAGTTATGTTGAAGGACAGTGACAAGAAATAACACAATAGCTAGCATTCACCGAACCTTCACTACATGCCAGACACTGTCCTGAGCTCTTTTTGTGCTCTATATCATGCAATTTTAATCACTGCCCTATTAGTTGGGTACAATGATTTTATGGGTGAAGAACTGGAGGCTTAGAAAAGTTTTATAATTTGTCTGTGACCACATGGACATGTAATTCCAATTAAATATGCTACCTAAATATCTGGAAATCAGTGGTTAATGGTCACAGGTTGTATCCCAGTTAAGATTAATTTGGATGCACATAGCAGAAAAAAACCAAACAATAATGGCAAAGTAACAACTTTCAGTCCAGGGCTGCCAGGGCTCTCTGGGGCTCAAAGTTCTCCTATCTTATTGCTTCAAGGTTTTTCACCCTCAAGGTCACGTCATGGTCCAAGATACCTGCAGGAGCTCCATATTCCAATGGAAAAAAGGGAAAAGAATTGGAAGGGCATGCCACCTACCCTCCCTTTTAAGGATACATACCAGAAATATACAGACATGTCATTTTTGCTTGTATTACAATGGCTGCAACTTAGTCCAATGTACATACCTAGCACATTATAGAAAACTTGCACATGGCAAGTCCAAGACATGAAAGGAGACTTAAACCTTTTCTTTATCCTATGTAGCCATGTGCCCAGCCAAAGGGCATAGAAGCCTGGAAGATGGAGAGGAATATTAAGGATCACTGACAATCTCTTCCCAGGGCTCTCGTTTCCTTGGGTATGAAATGGGCATGGTAATCCTTCTGATAAAACCTTTCACATTTGAGTGAGTAAATACATGAAAAAGCCAGGCACTTAGTGTAGTGTTCAGGAAATGCTTGTTCCTTCCCTCCAGTTAGATGTGGTCAAGTGAGCAGCAGTGGTCTGGTGCTCTGGAGACTCTGTGTGGAAGCTCAGCACGTCAAGGATTTGATTAACTGTGTCTGGGGTGGTCACTGCCTTCTCAACATATGTGGCCCCTTCAATTTTTTTCTTACTCACCAGCCACCAGAACCGTAAGAAATGCAGCTCCATTCTTTTTGTTGTTGTTATTTAGTTTTTATTTCTTTGCAATCCAACTAGATGTGGAAGGGAATAAGGAATATATGGAACCAAAGGAATTGTAGCAAGAGCACAAAGATAATAGGATGCTTTGAGCAAATTGGATGGAGGGTGCTCTCCTGAGCTACAGAAATTAAGATAAAACAAGCTGAATTTATTACCATTGTCCACAGTTGGTGATGGTAACCTTCTTGCTGGCCTTGCCATTCTTGGACCCAAAGCCCTCCATGGCTTGCACAACATTCATGCCCTCTTTTACCTTGCCAAAGACCACATGCTTGCCATCCAACCATTCAGTCTTAGCAGTGCAGATGAAAAGCTGGGAACCTTTGTATTGAGTCCAGCATTTGCCATGGACAAGATGCCGGGACCTGTATGCCTCAGGATGAAGTTCTCAATATCAAATCTGACCCCATAAATGAACTTGCCACCAGTGCCATTATGACATGTGAAGTTATCACCCTGGCATATAAACCATGGAGTAATTCTGTGAAAGCAGGAACCCTTATAACAGGTTGACCATAGCTGATGGAAAAAGGCTCAAGGTGGTGACACCTGCAAAGCCACATCTCTGTTCTTTATAAATCACCCAATCTCCAGTATTCTGTTATAGTAGCACAAAACAGACTAAGACAAACATTGTTAGACCATGAGCATGTCCTTGAAAAGTCAAGGACAAGTGAAATGTTAGCAAGTGGAAACGTGTTTTAAGTGAGCTCACTAAGGAAACCCAAGGTGAATTTTTCTGTAAGCTAAGGATGACCTTCTAAATAATTGCTTGCATTTTCATTCAATTAGCAGTTTCTTACTGAAAACCTGTTACTTGGCATGCACTGTGCTAGGCCTGGCAAAACTTGTTCAGTTTTGTCTTTACCCACCAGAGTTGCTCAAAATACCTAAATTATAAGTTGAAAAATATATTTTCAGGCTAATATACAGTCAAATAATTTTAATGTTTGTTACATCAATTCTAAAACAGTTTTTTGCATTTTTACTATTTAAGAAATCTTTAGGCATCTTAAGGTGGTTATTTTGCTATACTTTCATCAGTAGTATACTTTTCTTTCATGCGGTGACTTAAAATGGATGGTCTCTTAGATTTAATAAGCTGCAGCATTTGATTAGGGCTTTATGATGCACTTTTGTGTGCCTTGGTTCCTGTGATTCTTCCTATGCAGGGGGACGGGCAGTCTCCTCCACTGTATAGGAAGGGAGTGCAGCTGGCTGGTTGAGCAGATGATAGGAACCTGCAGCTGGCAGGTCTAGGACTCAAGCACAGTTGTAATTTTGCCTCCAAAGCTAGTGTTTTTCTGCCATGCCTTGATATCACTTTAATCTTCATGCCCACATATTTATACAATACACGTGCAAACACTATCGAGTTCAAACTTTTTACATAGGAGCTTGTTTTTCTTTTAAAAAATTTATTTTCTTCTAGTGATTTCAGACTGCCAAGTGTGTCCAAGTTTCAATTTTTTTTTTTTTTTTTTTGAGTTGGGAGTTTCACTCTGTCACCCAGACTGGAGTGCAGTGGCCGCTCCCGGCCACCGCAGCCTTGTCTTGCTGGACTCTGGCGATCCTTCCGCCTCAGTCTTCCAAGTAGCTGGAACTACAGGCGCATGCTATCACACCTGGCTAATTTTTTGATTTATTGTAGAGGGAGGTCTCGCCAAGTTGCCCAGGTGGGTCTCGAACCTGTAGGCTCAGGCAATCCACTCACCTCGGCCTCCCAAAGCGTAGGATTACAGGCTTAGCCACCGAGCCAGGCCTCAAGTTTCAATTTTTAAGATTGCCTATTAGGAAGCTACATTCATGGAAAACTTTCAGGTTTCAATGTGCAGAGCTTGCTGTGTGGGAGGTATAGCAAGGGCAGTTTTTTTGTTTGTTTGTTTGTTTTTGAGTTGGAGTCTTACTCTGTCGCCCAGGCTGGAGTGCAGTGGCACACTCACGGCCACCGAAGCCTCGACCTGCTGGGCTCAGGTGATCTTTCCACCTCAATCTTCCAAGTAGCCAGGACTACAGGCACATGCTACCATGCCCAGCTAGTTTTTTCATTTATTGTAGAGACGAGATCTCACCATGTTGCCCAGGCTGGTCTTGAACTCACGGGCTCAGGCAATCCTCTCGCCTCGGCCTCCCAATGTGCTGGGATTACAGGCTGAGCCACTGTGTCCAGCTATCAAGGGCAGTTTTTAAAGGTGCCCAAACTATTTTTTGCTGACCGCACTTAGTAAGGCAGGTCAGACCTGAGGAATGACTCTGATATCCTCTAGTTTTCACTTTGATCAGTGGAATTGTCTCTTTAGCCTGGTGCAGTGGTCAAAGCATGATCAGAAAGATGAGAGTTTGAATCCTAACTGGTGGCTGTGAAACTTTGGACTGGTTACTCAACCTCTCCAAGTTTGCCTAAAAATAAGAATAAAATCTTTGCAGGGTTAATTGGAACATGAAAGTTAAAGTAGGTAAGCACCTGGCAAATGGTAAATCAGTTATTTTTATGGCAGTTATTTTTGTTACCAAGGAAACACAGGTTTCAGGATATTGAATTATCTTTAAAAAGATGCCCTAGTGGCCACGGGCAGTGGCTGACACCTGTAATCTCAGCATTTTGGGAGGCCGAGGTGGGAGGATTGCTTGAGCCCAGGAGTTTGAGACCAGCCTGGGCAACATAGTGAGACCTCACCTCTACAAAAAAAAAAAAAAAAAGTCTGGCATGGTGGTACACACCTGTAGTCCCAGCTACTCAGCAGGCTGAGGCAGACGGATTGCCTGAGCCCAAGAGATCAAGGTTGTAGTGAACCATGATGGTGCCACTGCACTCCAGCCTGGATGATGGAGACTCCAATTAAAAATGGGGGGGGGGGAGATGCCCTAACTGGAAAATTTGTCCTTTTTTCTGGGAGACCCAGCACTCCATCAGTCACCAAGAATGGACATTGCCACTCCTAAGTAACACTATAGGAATAGTTCAGGGTTTCTTCTATTAAATGTCAGCTCACTCAATGATTTTCCCAGCATTCCTCCTCTTTTCTCTTGAGTGTTGCTTCATGTCTCGCTCTTGACAGCTGCTACTATTCATGCATGCATTTCTATAGCAAAACCTTGATTAACTGGGACATAGCAAACTGGAACACTTGAATGGCCATGGTTTTTCCCTGTGGATATCATTTGGAAGAGAAAGGGAAATGATAACTACAGTTTTGAGAAAGATTTGAAAACTAATCTTATGAGAGTCATGTAATTCAGCATCTTCCATCTTACTGCTAAGAGAAGGAGAACGAACCAAGGCCATCCTGCTGATTAAGAGTAGAGGAAGGAGATGATTTCCAGTCCATTCCACTTTCTTCTGGACTGTCGCCTAAAGATATGGCTTTTGATGCCTGTCTTAAAGGTATTATTCTTCCAGCTTTTGCCACTACGCTGCAGGTCTCCAATGCAAATGCCTACCAGGGCTAATTGGTAGTGGGCACAAGTGTAGTAGAGTGTGTATCATACATTGTGAAGAGGTGATGGACTATGGCTCTCAAACTGGAATCTGTGTACCCCTTGTAAAGGCACCTAAACTAAAACAACAACAACAATAACAACAACAACAACCACCACCAAACAACCCACTTCTTTTTAAAATATAGGACAGGCCCAGCGTGGTGGCTCAAGCCTGTAATCCCAGCACTTTGGGAGGCTGAGGTGAGAGGATTACCTGAGCCCACAGGTTTGAGACCAGCCTGGGCAATGTGGTGAGACATTGTCTCCACAATTAAAAAAAAAAAATGTGCCTGTAGTTCCAGCTACTTGGAAGACTGAGGTGGAAGGATCGCCAGAGTCCAGCAGGTTGACATTGGGGTGGCTGTGAGTATGCCACTGCACTCCAGCCTGGGCATTGGAGTGAGACTTTGACTCAAAAAAATTAAGTATAGGACAAACAAAACATGTCTAGGGGCTAGATATGGTTTGTTGCTCTTCAGTTTGAGTGCCCTGCGCTATGTGTATCCATAGGCTTTATTCAATAAGGAAATAATCTGAATTATGAACCTCAGGCACATTGCCAAAATATGTTTTAATACTATTTATTGATTTATTTTAGTTAAAACAGAAAATTGAAGAAATGTACTTTAGAAACCCGATCATAATACATGTTGCAACAGAGAAAACAGAGTTGAAGCTCTTCCTCATTTTCTGTCTGGTTAGCCAAAACTCTTTGTTGTCCAATTATCCAGATGAATTCAGATGTCACAGTGTATAGGACATTCACAAGTGGGAGCACTGGCACCTCTCAGTATCAGAAGTTATACCATAATATGGACATTCAAACATTTACAATTGGGTCCTACAATGAGAAAGACATTTATATCATTACTGAGCAGTACCCCCCCACACACAATCACATAAATCCAAAACAATATTTTAAGAATCAATATTTTACCATGTCTAAAAACTCAAATGTTTTCCAACCTATTTCATTTCTATGACGAGTTTATTTTACAATTTACTCGTAGGCTACCAAATGTTGTTTTTAAAAAAATCACAGGACTAAGTGATACTATGGCATTTTTGTTTATTCTATTTATTAATTCAGTAGATAATTAATATCTACTGAGAGTGAAGTGCTCATTTGAGTGTCATGGGGTATGCATGAACAAAACATGGATTTTAGTCCTCAAGGAGTTCACATCCAAGTCTAATCGGAAAGACATGCACGCGAATATCTAAAAACTCAAGGCGGAACAGTCACTTCATATTACCCAAAGCATTTTTATATTTTCATGCATCATAAGGACAGCGGCTGTCTTTGGTAGGCAGAGCAGATTTAGCCTAATTTTACAGATAGGACACTGCATTTTTGAAAAAGTGACTCAGTAGAACAATAATAGTAATAATGGATAGCGTTTGTTAAGCACTTACTATATGTTTGGAACTCAATTCTCACCGTGACCTTATTATATTATGATGGCATTACTATGATGCTCATTTTATAGAGGAAGGAAGTGAGGCAGAGAGGTTAAGTAACTTGCCCAAAGTCATAAAGCCAAGAATCACTGGAACTAGGATTCAGTCATAGGCAACCTCAGTCTTAATCAATGTATATTTTCTGGGAAACAAAACCACAGATGAAAGTCCTATGCCATGGCATACGTGCCTTTCTCTCCTAGCCCACCTTGATGCAAAGGTGGTGTGGCATCTGCTGAGACAGGAAAACCTTTGGAATGGGGTGTGTGTGAAGGGATGGGAGGAATGGAGCCTGGCTCCTGAACTTCTCTTAGTGTGGATAATCTCCATCAAGTTAGTAAAAGCAACCAAAGCCAGTGAGAGAAAAGACAAAGGGTAAGAATGCTCTCCCTCAAAGAGGGCATCTAATCCTTTGTCACCGTCCCTTATATGTTGTGATATTCTTGAGATAAATTAGAAGGCAATCTTGATCTTGGGAATACAGGAGAGTTAGGCTTTAAATGTTCACCTTGGGTTCTACCAGTGTCACCTCCCTTCCTTAAGCCCAAATTCGCTTTCAAAATTACATAGACAACCCTCCATTGGCGTACTTCTGGAAACAATAATACTTAGGTTGGACACGGTGGCTCATGCCTGTAATCTCAGCACATTGAGAGGTTGAGGTGGAAGGATTGCTAGAGCCCAGGAGTTTGAGACCAGTCTGGGCAACATAGCGAGACCTCGTGTCTACAAAAAATAAAAAAAATTGGCCATGCATGGTGGCATATACTTGTAGTCCCAGCTACTTGGGAGGCTGAGGTGGAGGAATTGCTTTGAACCCAGGAGGTCAAAGCCATGGTGAGCCATGATTGTGCCACTGTACTCCAGCCTGGGTGAGAGAGTGAGACTTCTACTTTAATAATAATAATAAGTCTTTATTGAGCTTCTCCCATGGGAAGAACTAGGACTGCCAGGCACTGAGGACAGAGCTGCACCAAAGATAGACCAGTAATAGTAATAATTGAAAACATCTGTTAAGTATTTTTACTATCTATATGATAGGCACCAATTTAATTCTTCAACTATAAAGGGACGGTACTCATGCTGTACTCATTTTTTGGAGTAGAACAGTGAGATCTTCATGGATAAGTGAATCTTAATGCACTGATCTTTAGAATAGTAAAGAAAATGTTGGTGTTGAAATTGATGCTTATTCCAACTTAGGTCCCAAACTCTGGTTTTTAGACTGTTGTGAGTTAATCTCATTATTACATTTTCCTGCCTTAATACACTCTTTATATCCCTAATTTTGTAGGATTATTAGTGGTTATTCTGATTGACTTTATATTAAATTAAGCATAAAGATAAAAAGAAAATGTTCCTTATAGCCCATTCATGTTTTCCTTTAAATTTGCAAACTTGGGCAGTAGATGTCGAAAAGTACAAAGGCGTATGTCTCATCTATAATTTCTTCCAGCAATATGTCTCAACTTGGAGTTCAGCTAAAATAGCCAAGCGTGCTCTGTTTGAAAATAATAATTTTCACTTTTCGAAAACTATCCTCTCTAAATTCTCTTAATTCAGTGGTTGTAGATCCAGTATTTGTCAAGGTGATGTGATGGACACTGGGTATTTACTCTCCCTGTGGGTCAGTAATGAATGAAAAGAAAAAGTACAGAAAAAGATGATTTAAGATGTTATTGGAAAAGATTTCTTTACTAGACTGTACTGAGTTATTCAGGCAAGTAACTGCAATAGTTCAACCTGACAGATCTGGAAAACTGGAAGTATAAAATGTGTGTATCTGTGGCCATACCACCCTGGACGCACCCGATCTCATTTGAAAGTATAAAATTTGTTTAAAATTTTGTTACAGTTTTTCCTGCTACTGTTTAAGTTGTTTGATCATGTTGTAAACGAGCATGATTTGTGATTCAGATCACACCACAACTTCATCAAATAATGCAGTTAGGAAAACAGCTGGTCAGGAAGTTGAGGTCTTCTTGGAAGGACTGGAGGAATCTAAAAGACATTACTTTTGACCTCTCCTGATTCATCCTCTCCCTAGAAGAATCTGTGTTTGAGCGACCCTTGTAACAGGAAAATGTCTCTCAAGTCCATTAATTTATTTTATGTAAACCAATGTAGAGTTAGAGGTTCCAGGAAGCTCTTTGAGTCCCAAATGACCTGGAATGCAGTCTCTCAGATGCTATTGTTTGATTTTGTGTCCTTAGTGGATGAGATAATGACAACAAGAGAAAACCATGTAAGTTTTGAAGAAAGCAGAGCTAGCTTTGTGTATGGGCTCAAATGAATTTTACATGCATGCACGATTTTGTTGTTGTTTTGGCGAGGACACTCTGTCCAAGGTTCCGCACTTGGTCTCTCCAAGTCCTAGTAGAGAAAATTTATACTTTTTAGCAAAGATTTTCACTTGGCCTTCACCCGAGATGATGAGACTGAGGGATCTTTTTGAATTCTTGCTATTTCCGGTGAAAATAAACATCTGGTAATTATATTTTGAGGGTTAACAGAGTGTATCCAGGTTTTGTAAGGCCTGGGACTTACTCAATATTAGAGTCTTCTTTAAGAATACACAATCCATAAGCGGAACCTGAACATTTACCATAATTCTAAAAGGGATTGGCAGTAGTGGGATACTGTGTGTGTGTGTGTGTGTGTGTGTGTGTGTGTGTGTGTGTGTGTGTGTGGTGATGGGGGAAAGGTGGGGAGGTGAAGGAGTTGGGGAGGCAAACATCAATAAGGGCATCTGATCTCAAACCAGACCAAGTGGGGACCAAAGGGAGGTCAGGCTGAACCATTGCAGTTACTTGCCTGAATCACTCAGTAAAGTCTGTATACAAGTGGTCACGTGTATACCTAATCCTGAATTGTACACCACATCTTTAAAAAAAAATACACAATCATCAATATAAAATTAGGTACACAGCCTTGGAAGGGGCTTCTGCAAGAAAGGAACCTGGAAGCTTAATTAACTTCGTGATACATTCCCCTCTGATAATGAGAGACTGACTTTGCCCTAATTATAAAGGAAACACAAGAGGTGAGGCTGGAGGGTGGGAAGAAGATCCTGTACATCTTGCTTCCCAAGCATGCCCTCAAGCCAGCTGAGCGGTGTGGGTCTTCCTCCAGGTCCCCGGGCCGAGGATGGCCGATCTGAAATTGCACCCGGCTTAACCTTGCCCCTCCCCCGGTTTATTCGCCCAGCAAATAGCTCGACGCGGCGCTCCACTCACTCGGCAGAAAGGACCCTCACTGCCTCCCGGAATCGCGAAATCCAGCTCCTCGATGCCTCCCTTTAGGGTCATCCCCATTCTGGGGGAGGTGCAAAATACTGTTCTTTCTTTACGTCCCAGCAGACGGCGAGCCTGGACGCCACACGGTGTGCTTCTGTTCGTTTGAGTTCTAAGTCCGCCCTCCAGGACGGTTGTCGTCCCCGGGGGCTTCGACTTGCCGAATCTTGCAGCGAATTTAGGCTCAGTTACACGAAATGGGCGTGTCTGGATCTTCCCAAGCGACCCCTGGGCCCCAGGGCTCGCAGGCCGAGACACCTCGCCCCTTTCTCCTCGCTCCACGCGCGCGGATGCGCCCCCTCCCACCCCTGTCGTGCTGGTCCCCTCCCCCTCCCACCCCGCCCCATTTCCCGCCTTCACCCCCGCCCCCCGAGACTCTGCCCTCCCTCGCTCCCTCCTCCCTCTGCCCTCCCCGCGGGCCAGCCGCTCTTGGCGCTGCCCGGCTGCGCGGCGGGGCGACGCGGCGACACCTGGAGGACTGCTTCCGGGCACTCCCCAGCCGGAGCGCGCTGGCCCGGCCCGAGCTCGGCAGGCCGGGCGGCTCCGCGGCGGCGGCGGCGGCGGCACCGGGGACGCGCGCCCCCGCCCCCGCCTCCCTCGCTCCCGGGCCCGGCGCGCTCAGCCCAGGGCGGCGGCTTCCCTCGCCCCGCGCGGCTCCTCTGGGCGGCCGCTCCCTGTCCCCTCCTCCGCGCGTCATGTCGGGCACTTGATTTCTTTTCCCCCCCATTCCTGCCCGGCTCGCCCACCCTCCCCGTCGCTTCCCAGGTCGACCCCCCCTTCGCCGGGCTCACCCATGAGCCTCCTCGGGAACTACCGGAAAAAGGCCAGCAACGATGGTTATGAATCTTTGCAGCTGGTGGACAGTCACGGGGACTTGAGCGCGGGCGGCGGCGGCGGCCGGCCGAGAGTCCCCGGCGGGGCGGCGCGGAGTCCCGCCCGGCAGCCTCCGGCCCGCGCCAGCACCATGGACAGCTCAGGTAGCGCCGCCCGCGGGCCGCCGCGCCTCCCGGGGAGCCGCCCGGGGCCCGGCCCGGCAGGGGGAAGCCGGCTCGGGGGCGGGGGCTGGCGGCCCCGCGGGGCGCCGAGCCTCGCGCGCCGTCGTCCGGGGCGCCGGGGCGCGTGAGATCAGCCCGGAGGCCCCGGGACCGCGGCGCGCGCTCTTAATCTCCCTGGACCGCTGAACGCGCCCGCTGGGGGCGGGGAGCGGAGGGCGGGAGGCGGGGAGGGCTGGCGCGGAGCGCGGCGGGGAGGGCGGGGAGAGGCAGCCGCTGTCACCGGCTGGGCGCGGGCAGTGTGGGAGCGACCGCGCGGATGGTTGGTGCAGCCTGCGGACGGTATTTACGCCGATTGTTCTCGTAATGCTGGTGTTGTTTGCGGCGCTGTAGAGCTTTGCCCCTCTTAACTCAAGCCGTCTGCTGGGGTTAATGCTGTTACCTTTCTCCTGCAGTTTGCATCTGGGATCTGGAGCCCTTTTGCACAGCGCTTATGGTTCGCACGATGAAATTGATTCCATCTGTTATTGGCTTTGAACTTGTCTTTTTCCTTTTGCAGCGCGTGTGCGAATAGTTCATAAACCTTTTCATGTAGGGACAATGGAAATGCCTCGAAACTTTGTATCTGAGCTTGCACTCGTCTTTTGTAAAACGTTTGAGTAAGTTGGAGTTCTCTCTTGGCAACGCTGTTAGCATTTAGCGAAACAGTCACTGAAGATATGCATGTTGCACCGGGAGTATTATTATCGCGATTTGCTTACCTTTGCAGGGAACCAGAATGGGAGGATTGTTTACAGAGATCATTTATAATTGAAGTGCTCGATGGTTGGTTCTACACTGGTAACTGTAAGACAACAACTGAGGACTCCAGAGAAAAGATTCATTATGGGTTGCTCCGGCAGTCATGAGACCAAACTAAACTTAAATGCCACACTTTGCAAACAAAGCCTTGTTTATATTAATGGTTCTCACTGGGCGATCAATTTTTAATTTCCTCATCCTGAAGTGGGATGAAATACTGTTCACAGATGTTCAAATGTCCTGGGCTGAAAACGAATTTCACCCATTCACGCTCTTAGTGAATTTAAGTGTCTGTGGGACATTTTCTTAGGTTATTTTAAATAAAGCTAAAATTGTCCTCAAGAGACTGATGGTTTTCTGGGGCTTTGGTATCGCTATTGTACATAATTATTTGATTTATGTTTTTTTCAAATCTGTGGTATATTAAATGAAATCCATCTTTTGACTGGATGTAATCTCCTTTAAATTTCAAAAAAAAAAAAAAAAAATCACCGTGATGCCACCATAATCATTTTGGGAACATAGTGGGCATGTAAACAGTTAACATGGAAATGAACACATTCCAAATGAATGTGGAGCCCCTCACTTCAGGGAAATGAAAGAAATGTGAAATCCATATATTTTCATTTTTCATAGGGATTATCATTTTAAGAGTTGGAACTGGTTTTTGAAGTATGTTACTTTGTAGAATCGATGCAGTGCATATATTTCCCGAGCCCCACTGTGTGTCAGACACTATGCTAAGCTCAGTGGGGGAATACAGTCGTGAATGAGATTCTTCTGCCTCTAGGGGAACATCAGTCAGTACTGTAACAGGGAAGTCCTGGATTCCTGAAGGTTGTCTTTCCCCCTAAATCGGACTTTTTCAATAGGTAAAGGAAGAATGGATTGCCATGGTGAAACACTGTGATGGGAAAGCGTTTTCTTTCTTTCTTTCTTTCTTTCTTTCTTTCTTTCTTTCTTTCTTTCTTTCTTTCTTTCTTTCTTTCTTTCTTTCTTTCTTTCTTTCTTTTTTGAGTCAGTGTCTCACTCTGTCACCCACGCTGGTGTACAGTGGCATGATCATGGCCCACTATAGCCTCGACCTCTTGGGCTCAGGCAGTCCTTCCATCTCAGTCTCCTAAGTACCTGGGACGACAGGCACCTGCCACCATGCCTGGCTTGTTTTTTGTAGAGACAAAATCTCCCTTTGTTGCCCAGGTTGGCCTCGAATTCCTGGGCTCAAGTGATCCTCCCACCTTGGTCTCCTGAAGTGCTGGGATTACTGGCATGAGCCACTGTGCTTGGCCTGGGGAAACACTTTAAGTATATGTTATCTCTAAATTGCTGTTGCCAGGGGTTGATTCTTTGACTTGATCAAACTAGCATTGCATGAAGAGGCTGCAGGGATTCCCTTCTTTCCTCCCTCACCCACCGTTCCCTCCTATATCTGGTTAGGGGAATGTTGTGGCTTTGGTGCGGCAGTACAGTGTGTCCTGTAATTATTCTGATACATCTTTCCCATTGAGAATGCAGTTTGGAATGATGCTGTTCATTTGGTTTGAATGAGAGATTGGACTCTGAGAGTGGGATTCATTTACTAGTGTGACTATATCTGTCTTGTCTAATTATAGTTCTTTCTTCTAAGATCCTCAAAGTGTGGCCTGTGCAGTGTAAATGCATCCATTTGTTTAGATTTAATTAAACTCATTGATCATTTCTAAAGCAGCAATAATCTGACCATTTATTAAGCTGATTGTACTGCAAAATGCTAGATAGGATAGGTGGTTGATGGGGCTTTTGCTTTGACAGAAATGTTTATGAATGGGAAAAAATACTTCGTTGCCTCTCTAGAGAATTTAAAGCTTAGTCTTAACAATGCTTTACATTTGTATGGCTATTTATAAGAGATAGAACACTTGGACATTTATTTCATTTCCCTAGAATTCTATGAAATAGGTAGATAAGCAGCATGTGTCTGTACTTAGAGACTTGGAAACAAACCTCTGCACTATTGTTACTAGCTGAAAAATCTAGTAACCTTTTAAGGTCTGTTCCCATTTATAAAAGGGAAATTATGTAGCTGTTCTTACCAGAGAGCTGAAGCTTAAAACAACATGAAGGCTGGGCTTGGTGGCTCAGCCTATCATCCCAGCACTTTGGGAGGCCAAGGCGAGTGGATTGCCGGAGCCCCCTGTTCGAGACCAGCCCAGGCAACTTGGCGAGACTGCATCTCTACAATAAACAAAAAATTAGCCGGTGTGGTAGCGCATGCCTGTAGTTCTGGCTACTTGGAAGACTGGCATGGAAGGATCACCTGAGCGCAGCAGGTCGATGCTGGTGTGGCCATGAGTGTGCCACAGCACTCCAGCCTGGGTGATGAAGTGAAACTCCGACTTTAAAAAAAAGAAAGAAAGAAAGAAAGAAAAGAAAAACAAAAAAATAACATGAGAATACATTTGCAATTTTTCTTTCTTTTGGTGTCTTGCCCTCCCAACTTATCATATGAAGGGACTTGGTTTTAGAGATGCTAAGAGACCCATCAAAGGTAGTGACCGCCAGACTCAGGTCTGCTGACTATAAGGTCTGTTATTCCCACTGAATGAAACTTTCTGTGTAGGCATAATGCCAACTAATTGTTGCAATGGAAACAAAATTATTTGCTTTAATTTACCCCTCTGCTTTTACATAAAAGAGGGACAGATGTTCAGTGGAATGTAATGACTTTCTAAGTGCACAGACTCTCAAGTGGTAGACACCAGAGCAGTCTCCTAGCCGGGCGTGTCTTGTTGGCTCCCTGCCTTCCCTGTCTCACTTTCTCTTCATTCAAATTATTCTCTAGAAAAGGCTGCGATTTAAAGGTCAGCCTGTCATATCTCAAAGGCACTGCAGCTACTCCAATTTATTAGCCCAGAAACCCCATATTTCTGGGGTATGCACTCCAGCTTTCTGGTAAAGTAGAACCCACAAAAGTAGAACTTCCAAGGTCAGGCACGGTGGCTCATGCCTATAATTCCAGCACTTTGGAAGACCAAGGCAAGAAGAATACTTGAGACCAGAAGCTCAAGGCCAGCCTGGGGGACACAGTGAGACCCCAATTTAAAAAATAAAAATGAAAATAAAAAAAACTTCCAATCTTGAACCATGAAAGTGTTATAACAGTAGATAGTAGATGTAACTTACCAAGCTCATAATGAAAAGCTGTGAAAGAGTAGTCCAGTTAAAATCTGGAAACAGATGTTAATGAAGTTGAAAATAATAAGAAATAATGAAGAATGCTAAAATACTATGTGGTGTAAATCTGGTTGGAAACAAAAATTATCTTTCCAGATAGTGTTTAAACATAACATTTACATTTGAATCAGCCCTTTAACATTATTAGATATTTATTTGGATAACTTTATGCTTAATTGCAATTATAATAAGTATTTATTTACTAATAATCCTTTCTTAAGAATACTGCCCATTTAAGGGTCTTATAGGTTGATGGCAAAGTTGATTTATCCAATTTATTTATTTGTTTAAATTGGGATCTCCCTCTGTGGTCTAGGCTGGAGTGCGATTGTTGGATCACAACAATCATGGCTCGTGGCAGCCTCGACCTCCGGGACTCAGGCAGTCCTTCCACCTTAGCATCCCACGTAGCTGGGATGTGTGCCACCTTTTCCTGCTAATTTTCTGATTCTTTCTAAAGATGAGGTCTTGCTATGTTGTCAGGTTGGTCACGAACTCCTGGGCTCCTGCCCTCCTTGGCCTCCCAAAGTGCCTGGCTTGAATTATCTGTATTTTCTGAATAGCCACAAGGATGTGCTAGTTACTGGATTACAGAGCAAGATATGTCCATTTAAGTATCAAATTTCAAATGCTTGGAGACTGCCAAGTTTCATAGACTTGGAAAGGAAATCCCTTGAAGCAAATCTCGAAAGATGGCCATGTAGCCAATGATAAACACCTTCTGTGATGGGGCTTTTAGCACCTTTTGGGGCAGTATCTTTGGACTGCTCTTGTCAGTACAGAGTTCTTTCTTTTATTTTGGTAAAACCAGTCCTTCTACTTTCTAGTTACAAAATAAAGCCAATCCTTTTTTCACATGGCAGCCCTTAGACAATTTGAGAACAGATGTTTCTACTCTTGGTCCAGTTCTCCTTTTTTTCCGGGCTAATCAAACCTAGGTTCCACACCTTTTCTTTTCCTTATATAAAGTTATTGCCATATAATTATCCTAAGCTTTAATTTTTTTATTTAAAAAATTTTGCACAATAGAGTTTTTTAAAATCAAATTTTATTTAAAAAAATCTCTCCCTTCCCTGATTCTTTAGTTCCTTGCCTCAGAGATGACTTCTACTGTAAGTTTCTAGAAGGATTTTTTAACACTCAACATGTGTGTGTAAACATATATATTATATTATATATATACCATTAAAATTGTGATAAAATACAAATTCAAGTTTAACCACGTACATTTATGCACATTCTATAATTCTTAATGATAAAAATAGCTCCAATTTAATTATTATAATTCAGGTATCATGTTACACAAGGTACACAGGTGTTTTATTTAACTCTCAGAAGAATTCTATAAGGTAGATGATATTAACCTTTCTCTTACATTTGAATAAACCAAGACACAAAGAAGTTAAGCAAGTTGCCTGAGGTTACACAGACTCTACTCATTCTATATTGAGTAAAATGCCACACAGAAATGCCCATAAGATTGCAAATGAAGAATTTAGTGGTGAATTTTTCTATTTACTTCTTTCTCTGAGGCAAGGATAAACAAGTGACTAAAGGAACTGAAATGAGTGCAGTTGTTTTGAATCTTGTTAAATAAGACAAATATGTCTTCTTGACTTAAATATAAAACAAATACTTTTAAAATGCTGGAAATGGAGACAGTAAAAGCCACATTGAATAAAGTTGATTAAGCCTTGATATGACCCTGAAAGAACAATATTAATTGGCATAGCTTTATAAATGTTTGGAGCAATATCTTGCAAGGGAAAATGGATCCTTGCTGCTCTTAGGATAAAGTCCATGGTTTTTTGTTTTTTTGAGTGCAGTGGCACAATCACAGCTCATCGCAGCCTCAACTTCTTGGGCTCAGGCGATCCTTCTGCCTCAGCCATTTGAGTAACTGGGACAACAGGCATGGTGCCACCATGCCCAGATAATAAAAAAATTTTTTTTTTTTTTGTAGAGGCTAGGTGTCTCTATGTTGCCCAGGCTGATCTGGAACTCCTGGGCTTAAGCGATGCTCCTGCCTCGGCCTCTTGAAGTGCTGTTGTTACAGTCGCGTGTTGGCCACTGAACCCAGCCACATCCATGGTGTTCTTAACTGGAAGGCCACGCGGAAAGCCAGCCCAATGCAGCTTCTGGTTGTTTCTCCCTGGCATATCCCTTCCCTAGCTCTCACCTCCATCTCCATGTTTCGCACACAATGTTCCCCCAGGTTAGGCCAGTGCATCCCATAGCTGTCTGGATGCCTGCTTTTCCAGGTTATCGCCGACTCACTTTTCAGGGTGTGGCTTAGATACATTCCTTGACCCCACAGTCTGCGTGTGGCACATGACCACCATTCTTCATGCTCTGAAGCCTGACTTCCCCATCACAGCTCTCATCACATGGGGTCGTGATACGCTGCCTGGCCTGTCTCTCGCTCTAGACTATAAGTGAAGTTCAGAGCAAGGCTGTGTCTTACTCACCTCTGTATTCTTGTACTGTTTGGCATTGATTAGGAACCTGATAAATACTTGTTGAATGAACGAAAGCATCAACGGATTTTGAATCTTTAAAAAGGGCATTTATACTGAATTATGCTCATCCAAATCTAAAAATAAGCATACAGCTAGATTTTCACACAAATGAGGCCAGGCTTGACATAAATGAAGCCATTGGCAGAAAGCTAGACCAATTTAATAATGAGCATTTTTTCATATGTGGGGGTACCAGAGGGGAAAGAAAGACTATTAATACATAGCCTAGACCCCTAAGAATTTTTCAATGCAGAGATGAAATAATTAGCTTATTAAAAGACTGCTTTCCTGACTGAGAAATGTAATCTATTGTATGATTCATCATGAAAGTAATTTTTTTTAAAGCAGGATAAAGGGAACTCGAAATGTATACAGTTTTTTTTTACAAGCTAACAATAGATGATCTTTCCTTTATCTATATATCTGTGTGTTTCTATATCAGTACCACTAAGTTTCAATCCTAGCCATTTTCAGGTTTAATATTTAAAAGTTCTTTGTATCACATTTGGTCATCTGCAGCTGTATGTAAGTTTTGTGGTGATTTACTGCTTTTTATAAACCATGTTCACCATTTTGAACTCCTTTTGTGAAAAAGCTATCATTTTGAGATGCATTGAAGCATCCTGGAGTTTAGATTGTGCATTTCTTTGTTGCAAAATGTATAACTCTGGAAAAACTAAATTACAGTTATTGTATATTAAACAGCTATTCCTAAAATTTACTTGGAAGCTTTTGACAGAGCAGCTTGGTATCTGAGGAATCAGTTCTTCATGGTCCAAGGAATTAGGAAGCGTCATAACATGAGCCAAGAGATCTGGCAATTTCTACCCTCTTTAATTGCTTTATCTGACATATCTCAGGCCACAGTCTAGATCCAAAATATTTTTTTTATTGCAATAATGCATGAGAACATAAATTTAAAAGGCACTAGGGATAGAAACTTGGAAATTCAACCGTGGGTGGTTTTAACAATGAAAATGTGCCACCAACTAGGAAGAAACCAGATGACCTGATGTCTCCTGGGTTTACTCGTGCAGAAAATTACAACTGGCAGGTTGTGGTGTAGTCCTCTACCTGGAAGCTGGCAGGTCTTGGCATGCATGGTAAGCCACTTCCTGATTTTGGAAATGTTACGCTGCGAAAGAAACGCGCGTTAGAGTTGAGAATATTTGGCAAAAGGCAGGGTCAATAACTCTTGTCATTATAGACATATAAAGTGCCATAGCGGCTGCAGAAGAAGGAGCCTGCATTTCAACCGGAAGGACTAGGGAAGGCCGTGATGGAAAGTGAAGCTTGAACTGGAAACTAGTAGAAGGAGGAAAGGAAACTTGTTCTGGGCTGCAGGCTAAGGCGCAGTGGCATTGCAGCGGGGGGTGTGTGGAGAGAATTGTGTTGGGGCCTTGGGGATCTGGAGCCCAGAAGGGGGTGAAGCGCTGCAGCAGATGGCACTGGGAAGAGAGATGGAGCCCGGGTCGGGGCAAGCCTGCTGGTGATGGTGGCTGGACTCGATCCTGCAGGCAGGGGGAGGCCTCCAAAGACATGGGGACCGAGGGGAGGCAGGCGGCCTCAGCTGCCAGGCACAGTGTCTGGGCAGCACAGTCAGGTCAGGGGCCACAGAAGCGTTTACATTTTAATTGCTTTCAAAAACCAGGATAAAATAAATAAGTAGAACCAAAAGAGAATCGATCTTGTTATTTTATTTTATTTTTTTTTGAGTTGGAGTCTCACTGTCGCCCAGACTGGAGTGCAGTGGCCGCTCCTGGCCACCGCAGCCTCGCCCTGCTGGGCTCCGGCGATCCTTCCGCCTCAGCCTTCCGAGTAGCCGGAACTACAGGCGCGCACTACCACGCCCGGCTGATTTTTTTGATTTATTGTAGAGATGAGGTCTGGCTGCCCAGGCGGGTCTGGAACCTGCGGGCTCAGGCAATCCACTCACCTCAGCCGCCCAAAGGCGCGGGATTACAGGCTGAGCCACCGAGCCCGGCTGAGAATGGATCTTTATACCCATGTAGTCAGAAGATAGATCATTTCTTCTGGTAACAGAGGAATGGGCCCTTGCAGGTAAAAGTACTGAGGACTCACAAAAGTCACACTGCAGCCCCAGGAAAAGATGGCCACATGTGAGTCCTGGAGCTCATTTGCAGCTGAGTGAAGGATGAGTCCCTCCTGTGGCCCGCAACTGTGTTCTGGCTGTATCGGGCTTCCCTGAAGCGCTGGTGGAAAACATGGGTTTCTAATGGATTGTGATTTGGGGCCCTTACAATCTCTAATCTCCTCTCTGCCCGGCGCGCCATTCTCCCTTGTCCTCGCGGTCCCCCTCCATTCCCACATCCCAAAGAGTCTTTTTTTAAAACATTTTTTAAAAAATTTTAAAATTGTGAGGTGCAATTAAGGGTGAGCGTTAGGTCGGGAGCTGCCAGATGAGGGGGTCAACACAGGGCACCATACAAGAAACAAAGTCGAGGGGCAGGCAGTTTAGAACCTCCAGAGGGCAGGAAGTCATAACAATGAGGAGGGAGAAGAGGACTTCCTGATACCACCCGAGCAGAAATGGAGCTGAAGGCAGAAAACTTGTCAAGAGAGGAAGGGACTTAAAAAAAAAAAAAGAAAAAAGAAAACATGGGTTTCTGGGTCCCAAGAATGTCGGATTTAGCAGGAAGGGAAGGGGTGAACTGGAAGACAGGGCATGCACCAGGAAGGGGAGGCGGGCAATTGAGTGGCATCAGCTAAGACGCTGCTGACCTGAGAAAGATTCAAGGCCCAAGCGTGGGCAGCGCCTGTGGGACTGCGGAGAAAGCGGCAGCTCTGGGAAGAATCACACAGGTGAACCACAGGCTGCCAGCCGACCAGCTGTGGGGCATGAGATGCAGAGGACGCCAGCGAAGTCTAGCCCGCCTGGCAGCAGGAGAGAAGGTCGTGTTTCCAGTCTTGGCCAGGAGTGGAAAATGTGACCAACTGGTTTCCTATGCTGCAAGTTCGACGTGAACACACTTGCGGAAGGGCTGAGTACACTGTCAGCTTGGCGCAAGGTCCCCCGGGCTTTCGGCTCCGTGGCAGGCTGTGCAGATCCCCCGGGGAGTGCTGTGGCAGGGTGGGAGGCAGGAACAGGCCCTGCGCTTGCCGGGGTGGGGGCGGAGTAAGATAGCTGCAGAAATGCTAGGACCGAAGCCCTGTGGCTCTGGGCCGAGTCCAGGCCCGAGGCCTGAGGCCAGGGCGGTGTAAGGTGGCGGGGCCCACCCTCTGCGGTTTCTCACTGGGAGCCCTGGGCTCTGGTTCCTTGCTTGGTGAGGGAACAAGAAAGATCAAACACCCGAGAAACCTGGAAGCTGATTATTGAAAGCAGAAATTCTCAGTCTCTATGGAAACAGACAAGTGCCTAAAAAGAAAACCCTGACCCCAGAAATTCTCAAGGACTGTCTTGTTCCAGCATCCGGCGACTTGAGCACGGCTGCAGAACTCTTAGCAGGATACCCGTCTGCCTTCCTCCCGCCCCTTATTTTTCTTTCGGTTTCTTCCTCTTCGGCAGTCCTTCCCTTTCTTCTTTTGTCCTTCCCCCTCTCTTTCCCGCCGTCCTCAACTTCCTCACCCCTCTCTCCCCTCTTGGGCCGCCGCCCCTCTTCTGCTCTCTTCTGCCCTCCGGTGTCTGGGTCTCTGTCTGGTCTCCTCCCGTCAGTGAGTCAGCATGAAAGGCGTCTTGGAGTCCCATGCCATGGGAGGGCGTGCGGATGACTGTAGTTTGGGGGTACGTGCACGAATGTGACAGCTCTCAGCCTGCCGTGTGTGGCTGAAAAGGTGTGAAGACTGGTGTCACTTTCCAATTTGGGTAATTGCATCTGGCTCGCCTAAATTTCACTTGCTGCTTCAGTTAGCAAAGTGCTCCTTCCACAGTGTGACTCGGTGATGAGAGGCTTGCTTCATAAGCCTCTGCCCCTGAGGTAGCTACATTTCATTCAGACAAAGGAGTGAGTTTTACTTACTAATTCACACCCAGGGAGTGCAAAATAATAGCTCGCCATTTTTTCCTCCCTGTCGTTCCCACCTTACCTCTGCAGAAAGCAGATCTCCCCTCAGCCCACATCGCTGCAACCTAGATACGCTGCTCTATTTCAACCCTGTCAAGTCCAAATTCATGGAGGCAATTGAGCAGTGGGGGTAGTAGGGAAGTGTGTCAGGAACTCCAAATAGAAATCCTGGCTTTGTCATTTACTAGCCATGACCTTGGGCAAGCTGTTCAAATGAGGAAAATCATACTGATCCTGCCTGTCTCATAGGTGAGGTGAAATGTGAGAATATGCAGGAAAGCATTTCATAGTGGACGACTCCATTCATTCACTGCATGAATGTCTTCTGGGTGCCTCCTATGCGCTGCCTCTGTTCCACCCACAGGTGATATAGTAGAGTATGAGGTAGATAAAACTGTGGCACGAAGGAGTTTGGCTTATAGTGCCTACACCAGTGAGCAGAGATAAGTGATGATGTGACATGCTAAATGCTATGGAGGGACAAGAGTGAGAGGAGAACTCGGGAGGGTAGTAGGAGGGGGAGACCTGTCTCAAGAGGGTGCTCAGGAAGGGCCTTGTTGACTGGATAATGATTAAGTTGACACCTGAAGAAATAGAAACAATGGGGGGTGAAAGAGCTGCGTGAAGGGCATTTCAAGTACTAGGTAGAGCAAATGCAATGACCTGGAGGAGAGAGACAGCTTTGTGGAAAGGGGCATGTAACTGATGGAATAGGCATGTGGCGAGACAGGAGGGAACAACAGCAAATGAGGTCCGAGTTGTGTCTTTATGAGACCATTTTGGCTGCTTGCATCAAGAAAAGGTTGATGTGGCTTCATAGGCATTCCGGATTGTAGACAAGATTTCTGCACCATAGGCAAGACCAGCAATTGTATCATTCAACATGAAAGGTCAGCCTTCTATAAAATTAATTTTTTTTTTTGAGTCAGAGTCTCAGTCTGACGTCCAGGCTGGAGCACAGTGGCAAGCTCACGGCCACTCTGGGGTTGACCTGCTAGACTCCGGCGATCCTTCTGGCTCAGACTTCCAAGTAGCTGGAGCTACAGGCATGCACGATAAAATTAATTTTTAAATACTACTTTTGAAGAGCAGTTTTAGGCTCACAGCAAAATTGAGAGGGAGATACAAAGATTTCCCATTTATCTCCTGCCCCCATGTCTGCACAGTCTCCCTTGTTTTCAACTTGCCCCACCATGCTATTTCTTATTTTTATTTTAAAGATGTGGGGTACAATTCAGGGTTAGGTACAATGTGCTTTTTAATGTTCTATCATATACAGATCTTACAGTGATCTAGTGAAGTAGATGGTATTAACAAAATGCTTTAGAGAGAAGCTCCATTAGGTTCAATGAGCTTATACACAGCCAAGCTAGTGGCAGAGCTCAAATCTTCTGACATATTGGATGAGACAGAGATTTGTACGAGAGGAGAGGTGAGATCTTGAGCACCCTGTGGCCAAGATGTATCAGCCACTTTAGGAGGAAACACACTGGAGGGATAGGACAGGAAAAATTGGGTTTTAACTGTTAGAAAAATTGGTTGAGATTGCCCTGAAAGTATAGTAAGATTTTACTGTGTGACGGGGGACTCCAGAAAAGCCAGAATTATCTTTTGGAGGGTGGGCCCTTTGTAGTACAGGCTTCCCATGCTAGGTAAGTGTTCTAGGAACCCGTCAGAGTCAGTGTACCAGCTAGTATTGTGAGAGGCTACGTGTGGCTTGAGTGAATTTTTTGTTTTGGAGATTCCTTCAGCATATTTGCCCATTTCACGATGGGTGATTTACGAGCACATCTGCCCACACAGCGCTGAGTGTTCAGCAGTTTTTAACCCGAAACAGCATGACCTCTATGCCCCACCCTTCCTATTCACCCGATCTTTCCCTGAGTGGCTTTTTTGTGTTTCCCTGGATGAAAAAAGTCCTCAAAGGGGAACATTTTGCTGATGTGGAAGAGATGAAACAAAAACAGCAGAAACACTAAAGTCATCAAAATTGACAAGTTTAAAAACTGTTTTGAGCAGTGGAAAAAGCATCTTAGTAGGTGTATTGCATCAAACGGAGAGTACTTTGAAGGTGACTGAAATTAAACCATGTAAGAAAAAAATACACAATTTTTAATAAATAGAATCCAGTTTTTTTGCCCCCTCCCCTAGTTATTGATCTTCAAATTCAGCCATTAAAGCCTCCTAATGGAATAGGAGCCTGCCTTTGTCTCTGAATGTGCCAGGAGAGAACTGTCTCCATTATGCCTCTCGCTGGCACACAAAGGCTGGGCAACTTTCACACACTGTCTTGTTTTGTGAGCATTTGCAGTTAACAGAAGACAGCTCTATTTCATGTCTTGCTTTGTTTTCAAGCCATCACATGAAAGCCAGGCCTGTCGGCTCTTAGCAACCCAAACCCCCCAAAACCTGTTTTGGTTTATAGCAGTAATACATGTTCATGAGAAAATAAGATTTAAAACAGAGTGGTATAGACATGAAAAGAAAAATCCATTTTCTTTCTAGCTTCTTCAGATGTAACGAATATTAATGGTTTCTTGTGTATGCTTGCAAAATTTTCTACGCATGTACAAGCTTATATACGACCACATAGACACATGCACAGTCCTTAACACCCACGTGTGCATATACATCTATTCATATAGAGTGCACACTTGTATATCCTGGAATCCTTCTATTCATGCTGTTTTATAATTTGATTTTTGTGAGACAGCAGGATTTACTGAGAGGACAGAAAGCTCCCACAGTGGGAGGGGACCTGAGGGGGTTGCCCTTCTTTTTTTTTTTGGAGTCTCTCTCTTGTCTCCCAGACAGGAGTGAAGTGGCACACTCATGGCTACTGCAGTCTTGACCTGCTGGGCTGAGATAATCCCACCTGAGACTTCCAAGTAACTGGGACTACAAGCGTGCACCACCACTCCCAGCTAATTTTTCTTTTTTTTTTTTTTTGTAGAGATGAGGTCTTGCCAAGTTGCCCAGGCTGGTATTGAACTCCTGGACTTATGCAGTTCTCTCTCCTCTGCCTCCCAAAGTGTTGGGTTTATAGGCATGCGCCACCGTGCCTAGCTAATTTGATTATTTCTTTATTCACTTTTATTAATTTTCATTTTTTATTTTAAAGATGTGGGGTTCAATTCAGGGTTCGGTATACAAATGGTCATCATACAGGTAAAGTCTGGGCCTCCCTTTGGTCCCCCTTTGCCTGGTTTGAGATCAGGTACCCTTACTGATGCTGTGTCCCCCCTCCCCACCAAGCCTGGCAGTATTCTGCTCCTGCCATTCCCTTTCTTATAGTATTATGGTAATTGTTCAGGGTTTGCTTATGAGTGAGAACATGTGGTATTATGTTCTTTGTTTCTGTGAAAAATCACTGAGTATGACAGACTCTAAATCCATCCAAGTTGCTGCAAAGTCCATATGTTTGTCCTTTATGGTTTCATAGTATTCCATTGTATATATGCATCATATACTTTTTTTTATTCAGTTAAGCTTTGATGGGCAGCATGGTTGGTTCTGTGTTTTTGCTATTGTGAATATTGCTGCAATAAACGTATATATGTGCAGGTATCTTTTTTGTAGAATGATTTGAGTTCCTCCAGATATATTCCCAGTAGGGGGATAGCTGGGTCATATGGAAGGTCGATTTCTAGTTCTTTCAGAAATCACCACCCTGATTTCCACAGAGGTTGCATTAGTTTGCATTCTCACCAGCAGTGTTCTCTTTACTTCACATCCTTGCCTGCGTCTGTTGTTTGTTTTATTAATGGTGGCCATTGCTTATTGGGGTTAGGTAGTATCTCAATGTGGTTTTGATTTGCATTTCTCTGATGATGAGTGAGGCTGAGCACTTTTTCATGTGTCTGTTGGCTGCCCGTATATCTTCTTTTGAGAAGTGTCTATTCATGTCTTTTACCCGCTTTTTAATGGGACTGTTTTTTTTTTTCCTTTTGGCATGTTTGAGTTCCTTATAGATCCTGGATGTTAGGCCTTTGTCAGATATACAGTTGTCAATTATTTTTTCCCATTCTGTGGACTGTCTTGATGGTTTCTTTGGTTTTGCAAAAGATTGTCAGTTTGATGATATCCCACTAGTCTATCTTATCTCTTATGTCCTGGGCACTTGGGGTTTTGATTAGGAACTGGTTGCCAGTTCCAATTTCTATAAGGGTGTCTCCTGCATTTTCTAAGATTCTTATTGTTTGAGGTTTTATGTTCAGGTCTTTGATCCATTTAGAGTTCATTTTTGCGTATGGTAGGGGTAATTTGGTTTTTCAATTAACACTGTGTCTTAGTTTTCTACATTAGTACCTAAAGATGTGTCTCATTTTCTCTGATTTGAATTTCACTGCCTCAATTCCTGTATTGATAGGCAGTAAATATCTTTGAGCATATATGTATACATATAAATAAATATATATATATTTATTATTATTATTTTTTAAGAGACAGGGTCTTGTTTTGTTGCCTGGGCTAGTCTCAGACCCCTGACCTCAAGTGGTTCTCTGGCCTCTACCTCTAAGTGTTGGGATTATAGGCATGAGCCACCACACCCTGCTTAATATATATTTTTATATATTGTATATGTGGTATGCCTGTAGGAAAAGTTCCTAGCAGTGGAATTACTAAGAGAAAAAACATATGCAGTTGCTTAAGAACTTTGTATCAACTTAAATTTCTCACAGTGTATAAGATGACCTGATTTCCCACATCTTTGTCAAAGCTGACTATTGTCAAACTTCTTAATCTTTGCTAATCTCATAAATGAGAAGTGAGTTTGCCTGAAACTAGATTTAAGTGTTAATATTTCCCTGAATTCTTTTTGTTGTGGGAGATGAATTGTAATTACTTTTTATTAGGTATATTCAGGCAAAACAATTTAGAAAATGCAAAAAAACACAAAGAAAAAAATTAAAATAACTGATGGACATGTTTTCATGAATGACCATCATTAACATTTGGAATATATCCTTTGGTTTGATGCACAGAATACAAATGAAAAGATTTTCTGTTGCTTTCTTGGCTCTTTATTGATGGTGGCTACTAGTTTTCTTGTAGAAGACTGCAGCGCAACAGTAGAGAGATCACTGGAGTTGGGGCCAGCACTCGTTTGTGATTCAAGTGTTTGAGATTGCTGAGTAACTTTGTGACCTTGGGAAAGTCATTTAAATCCTCCAAGCTTCAGTTTCCCTTCCTTTGAAAAACAGATAATGCCTTTCTTATCTGATTGTTAGAAAGATGAAATGGGATAAGGCATAGGAAAGTGCCAAGTACATTCCCTGTCCTATAGTAGATACTTGATATGTGTCAAATCTGTCAAGAGGTTGAAGTGAAGTAAGACAGTGTTGGGAATATTTTATGATCCCAAGGTTTCTTCAAAGTGGATAATTTTCTATCTTTAGATTACAAGGCACTGAGCCTTTTGTTATATATGTCCTGGGACTCTTCATGAGCTTTGAGGCAATTTGTGGACATCATGAGTCCTCATAAATGTACTGAGTTTTATGGCTAAGTGCCCAAGCATCTAAGAATACTTGTCATCAGAACTCTTGGTTGAGGCAGTCACCAGGGAGCCAAGGTTGACTTGTACAGTCAATAAGTAATAATGCTTGTTACATTATGGGGTATTCAGAACAGCCTAGTTTAAGGAGAGTTTTGAGGGTAGGGGATGAAGCCCAGCAACTTTCCAAGGAGGAAAGAAAATTGGGATTTATGTTTAAACATGATGAGGCATTTCTTGTTTTTCTTGTTCCTTATTATTTTCCCAATGTTTCTACCAAAGCTAGTTGATGTAAGGCAGTGTTTGTCCACGTGGGGTTATATTATGTTCCCCTCCCAGGACACTTGGTAATGTCTGGAGACATTTTTGGTTGCCACAGTAGTGGGGGGAATTGTTACTGACAACTAGTGGAGAGAGGCCAGAGTGTTGCCAAACATCCTATGAGCTCCCCACAACAGAAAATTGTCCTGCCCAAAATGTCAATAGTGCTGAGGCTGAGGAACCCTGATAGAGGGAATACATGGGTTATGAGTTGAAGCTAATGAACTTGGTGAAGACCCATCAAGCTAATGGTGGAGTTCAGCACTAAAAATTAAATCATACCAAGAAGGAATTTCTTCCAGGCTCCAGGAAGTCTTTTTCTTTTCAGGAACATGGTGTGAAAAGACCTAAGTTATAAGAGGGCTCTGTTACGCCAGGACTATCTCCTGGAGGCAGCCAAAGTCAAGAAGAAGGTTCAAGGTTGTGTCTCAGTCTCCAAGGAATTTATTCATTCAGCAAATTTATCAAGTGCCTAGCAGCCCAAGTAATACGCTGTGGGGCATAAAACAGAAAAAGAAACAAAAACTGAGGTATCTACCCTTAAAAGGAGCTTAGAAGTCGGCATAATGTTGTGGTTAAGAGCTCAGAGCTGGAGCTGTGTTGCTTGTTCTCAAAGCCTAGCTTTGCCACTTCTAGTTTATGTGCTTTGGGTTCTCATTTTAGGACAGAGTTAAGAATACCTACAACGTAGGATTGTGTGACGATTAAGATGGTGATGCACGTAGAGTGTTTAGAACAGCATCTAGCTCAATGAAATTTTAGTTTGTGTTTTGGTTATTTGTACTATGCTTCTCCTGCTGCTACGGAATCTTGGCACCTTATGGATTTTCTAATTTAGGGGGTTCAAATTTGATTAGTATTAGATTCCTTTTGTCAACAGAGCCTTACCAAGACTATGTAAAATATGTAAAATCCACTCATGCATAGCTTAATGACAGGAATATATTGAGAAATGTGTCCTTAGGCAATTTTGGCATTGTGTGAACATTATCCAGCATATTTACAGAAACCTAGATGGCATGGCCTGCTACACACCTAGACTGTATGGTATAGTCTACTGTTCTTAAGCTATAAATGTATACAGCATATTCCTGTACTGACTCCTGTAGGTCACTGAAACACAATGCAAGTGTGTGTGTATGTAAACATAGAAAAGGCAACGCAAGGCTCTGTGACATTGTGGTGGCTAAGACATCAGTAGGTGATGGGGATTTTTCACCTCTGTTGTGATCTTACGGGACCCCCATTGTAGATGTGGTCTCTCATTGACCTAAACTTCCCGTGGCCCATGACCATGTGTTAGTCTGTTTTGGGTTGCTATAATGAAATAACTGAGACTGGAGAGTTTACAAAGGAAAGAGGCTTGTTTTGGCTTACAGTTCTGCAGGCCATCCAGGAAGCATGGTGCCGGTGTCTGCTCTGGCGAGGCCTCAGGAAGCTTACTCTCTCTCGTGCAAGAACTGGGGAGGGGGTAGTGCAGGTGTGTCACATGGTGAGAGCGGAAGCAAGAGAGGAGGGAGGCACCCGCAGGCTCCTTTAAACAGCGAGTTCTCACGTGAGCTAATAGAGTGAGAACTCACTCATTACCACTGCGAGGTCAGCACGAAGCCCTTCATGATGGGTCCACCCCCAAGACCCAAACACCTTCCACTAGGCCCCGCCTCCAACACTGGGGATCACATTTCAACATGAGAGTTGGAGGGGACAAACATCCACACCATATATGAAAGCAGATCATACATGAAGGGTGAGAGGCTAGACACTGGTTTTCTGGGACCCCTCTCCTCCTTCCCCCAACCATGTGGTCTGGGGCATCACCACGGCACCTGGGATTGTGTAGAATCCAGTTTGACAACCACCAGTCTCATCCTGTTCATTTACTTTGAGTTAGGAAACTAATGCCTAGGGAGGGGAAGCAATTTGAAGGGCACATAAGGCAAGCTGGGGAAAACGCCAACGTCCTTGTGCTAAGCACAGATAGGATGCGCTGTGAGAGAGTTCAGAGAAGGCAGAGACAGACCCCCTCTCGTTAGGCTGTGCTTGAGGTCAGTCTTGAAGGATGGGTAGGATGTGGACATTTCAGAGGAACTTGAAAAGCGTATTTTCCGAGGAGGAAACAGAATGATATGCAGGGATAGAGGAAAAAGCATTGGAGTCTTTATCCATTTCTTAGAAAAAGTCTATTTTAAAACATCTTAATTAAAAATCGTAGGAAGGGAGTTATCTCAAAGTCATAGGATGACTCCTCGGGCCCAGGGGCAGAGAGTGGAGCTCAGCCCCATATGTCCCTGGAGCCCCATGGAGCGCCCGCTGGCCTCCCATCTTCAGTACTCCAAGGTTTTCCCTTCTGTGCATGTACTTGGCTCTTTGCTCTCTCTCTGCAGTCCAGCTTTCTCACCTTTCTATGTATATGGCTTCCCCAAAGGCCCCCAGTTTCCATGTCACTCTTTCAAGCAACCAATCCTCATGGATCGTATGTCTCTGAATCCCAAGTTCTAAATTCCAAGGAGAAAAACCTAATGACACATACAGGTGTTATTTGTATACCTCTCATCCACTAGCTGGAGACATAGTCAGGGGCGTGAGAAGCCTGTCTTGTCATGTCAAGATGATTGACAAAGCCCTACTCAAAGATGAAAACAGAATAAAAGTGGTCTGCAAGTTGCTCCTTTACCAGCAGTAGACAGCAGTGTCTAGGTAGCTGTGACAAAGTATGACACACAACTAAAATAATGTGGGCAAGATGCAAATAGACCCCTGAAGAGGGACACTAGTGTTGGCCTTGAAGCATGGGCAGCATTTCCTTAGGGGAGAGGGGAGAAGGACATTCCAAACTAGAAGCTCAGAGGAACGTTGAATGTAAATATTTATTGAGAGCCTAGTAAGGAGGAAGGTATGTTTGTGGATGAAGACACACAATTAAAATAATTAAACTTCCCCCCAAGGTCACAGAGAAGAGAGTATGAACCATACCTGTCATGTTTCAAAGTCTTATTTTTCTCTGTAGTTTCCTTCATCTATGCTTTTTCCACCGGATTCTACAAGGTCAAAAATATCTTAGAGCAAGGTTGACAGCTCGTGGCTTTTTTTTTTTCTCCTGTTTTAGAGAGAACTTTTGAAACTGTGTTATTCTTACTTCCTAAAGTAAGAATAGGCATATAATTTCCATAACTATAAAATGATTTATGTGCAGGTGTATGTTTATCAGGGTATCAGGGGAATTGTTTGATCAGTTGATTTCTAAGATCCATTCTAACTCAACATTTTTTTACCTGGGGACTCTTTTTTTTTTTTCTATTTTTTAAATTCAGTCATATTGGCAACCTGTTAGGTTTAATCTATTATAAAATTATTTAAATAGAAAAAATTTTGGGACAGTCTAAAATGTCCCAAAATAGGAGACTGGTTCAGAAGATTATGATGTGCCTATACAGTTTTACTAAGTAGTAATAAAAAATAATTGTTTAAGGAACTGTTTAATGTAATGAGAAGATCTTTAACAAATATAAAACTAGAATAAATGATAAATAAAACATTGAATTAAACTACACACATATATGTTTATAACCACATAGAAAAATCATTGTAAAGTCATATACTAGTCAAAAATAAAGGAACTATAAAAGTATTACGGAAGAATATTTGGATAGTAGAGTACCAGTAATTAAAATTTTTAAATGTGTTTTGGTAAAATTTCAACAGTGAATTTATATTTCATAACTACAAATTTAGGTAACTATATTCTTTTTATGTAGCTGCTTTGGTAACTTTAATTTTTATTGAAATAATTCCAGGTTCACATGCATTTGTGAGAAACAGTACAGAGAAACACCTGTAAACTTTGCCCATTTCTCCCAGTGGTAATATTTTATTATAGTGTAATATCACAGCCAGGATATTGACATTGATTCAATCCACCTCAGGTTCTGCAAGTTTCTTGGACTCATTTTCACATGCATGTGTGTATGTGTGTTACATTCTGTACTATTCTATCAACTGTGTCGTTTCCTGAATCACAGTCAGTAAACCAAACTGTTCTCTGACCACAAGAATCACTTTTATAACCACAAGCATACCCACCGTTGCTTTTCTTTAAAAGTACTTAACCCCAATGGGTAGGGCATTTACTTTGTTTTGCTTTATCTGAAGCCACAATTGCAGAACTTCAGCATTGGGAAGGGCTTAGCAGCCTTAGTGGTCACACAGAAGGTGAGAATTTTAGAGGGGGAATAGGAGAGGCTTTGATTCTCCGCCCTCTTTGAAACATATCATCAGCTTGGGCTCTCTCCCCATCCCTCCACCCCAAATACCTTTGCCTTAGCAGTGCAGGTCTTGAATTTGATATCATCTCTGCTGGACACCCTGTGTAACCTTCTCAGTCTGGGTCAAGTGCTTCTTCTCTGTGCCCTGGTCATACTCTGTGTTTTCCTCATTGTGGCACTTTTCTTATTTTATACTTGCTCATAGATGATCAATAAATATTGGATGGGTAGCTGGAGGTCTGGGTGAGGATCCTGTCCCAGTTTCTGATGAGCCTGCCACTATACTATCTATCTTTCCTCTTCCACCCTGTGAGTGGCTTTTGATCCTGTCTACACTTCAACCACAGCGTTTATGTGGTAAGCCCTAGTTTTTGTCGGCTGTGCAACTACTTGCCCAGTACGCAGATTCCAGCTCTCTACCTGCTGATGCTTCCACCAGGATCCCTAACTCATCTTCTGGGCTCCTCACAGTTCTCTCTTCCTCCATTTATAAAGCTGGTCAGATGACTGTGATGACTTCTGTACGTAGCCATGAGCCTGCTTGTGCTATGTGCTTGATATATATTCTTTCTTTTCATAAAATGTATTTTAAGTTATGTTTTACTCTCCCTGTTTTTAAAATGGGGGAACCAAGTTTCAAAAAAAAGGGTGAGTAACTTGTTCAGGATCATGTAGCCAGGGTAGGTGGCAGAACTAGATTCAAACCCAAAATGGCCTATCGCAAAGCCCACTTTCTTGTCCAGTTTGTAAGAAGGACCTGAGTTTCTGGAGAGCTGTTTTGACTCCCTGGCTCTTTCGAGAATTAGCACTACTTCTAGGGACCTGTCTAGAAGTCCAGGTCTAGCCCTGGATTGAACTCTTCCAGTCAGGTAGCTATGGACTTTGGAAGCCAACCATTCCATTGCAGGTCAAGAAACATTGCTAGGAAGTTGTTTTTTGACGTTAGGTGGAGAACTGCCCTTCGCTATCTATATCTCTCTCTCGGTCTAACTATATCTAGTTGGTTTGTAGTTCTGTCCTTTGGTGCAGCATAAATTCTTTTGAATCCATAGATTCCTCATGGTATACCTAAGAAGGATTTTTGGGTCTTACCTATTTATTTTACAGATGAAGATACTTGAGCACAAAGAGAGGAGCCCTGTTTAACTTATCGCCCTTGAGTTAATTGAAACCTGATCTTGTCATACCTTTCTCCTTCTAGCTCTTCCAGTCTTTCCTCATGAGAAGGGTATTCTTGACCTTCTTTCATTGCCCAAGTCACTCTCCAGTTGGCCTGGGTCCCTCTTGTTTTTGAAGCTGACCTCATTATTCCAAATTTGGGCTGATTGCCTGGTGGCCTACAGAGGATGTTTAATTCTGCAAAAACACACAATTATGAGACCCTACTGTGTACCACAGGCACGTTGCAACTCCTACCACAGTCTGTCTTTCTTTTTCCCTTGCCCATGTTGTCGATAATATTTATGAGGCTAGAAGTTTAGCTGCATGTCACAAAGGCCATCATAACTGTGGCTTAAACAGATGGAAGCTTATTTCTTGCTCACATAATACTCTGATCTGGAATGGATGCTCTACTCTATGAGGTAGCTAGGGTTCTAAACTCTATCATGTTGCCTTTTTTTAATCCTTAGGGTGTTACACTCTTCCTTGTTGTCTAAGGCGGTCAGCCAACACATTTGTGTTGTAGCCAATGTGATGGTGAAGGGGCAGGGCTTATCTCTTCACACCAAGAAGCAGCTGGAAGTTGCAGTCACATTTCTACTCACATCCCATTGGTCAGAACTTAGACACACGGTCTCACCTAGCTGAAGGGAAACCTGGGAAATGTAGTCTTTTATTCTGGGAGGGGACATGACCAGGTAAAATATTCCTAAGAGAAAGAACAACGGGAGAATGGATTTTGGTTGGCAAACGGCAGTCTCCACCATACCCCTCCTGTTTCAGCTCCAGAAAATAGGCCGTGGTTGGTACTCTACAGTCACTGACCTCCTGTGCTTATGAAATTCCATTTCTAGGAAAGATGGTAAAGCAGAACCTCCTGGAAATTCTCAGGATTCCATGAAAGCCTGAAATTCATAATCTTTGGTGAGGAGGTCACAGTGGTAAAAATGCCATTTATTTGGGGCTTACTACTTATTTGCCAGGAAGGTGTTAAATACTTAACATGCAATAGCTTATTTAATCCTCACCAGAATTATAGGGGGCAGATACTATTATTAATTCCCACCTTGTAGACCAGATTTTCCAGAGAGATGAATAACTTCCCAAGGTCATGTGGTGAAACTCCCATTCATTCATTTCAGTGAGCCGGGGCCTGGAGTCAGTGCCCACTCCCTTTGATGCCAGATAAATCAGAATCGCCCATTAACACTTCATAATGACCTCTCATTTTCCTCATAATGATCAGACGCTTCTAATTATAACTGGATCAGCAAATGCTGTTTAAAAAAGGTTATGAGCCTCAAGTTGAAGGGATGGGTCTTAACGCTATGTTTGCTGAGTATGAGCTTAGGTCAGAAAAAGTACGTGGCTACACTGGCAAAGGGTGTCATCCCTGTGTTCTGTCTTGCTGTTGGCTGTGCTCTTGGTTGATTTTCTTTTGCCCGAGGAAACTGAGGAAGGCACAGGACTGTTGCAGGACTTATTACATGTGATAGAGTTGGGATTTGGCTCCATGCTGATTGGATGCCAAGCTGGAAATCTCAATTTGCTGGCTGCCTCGTGTTTCTTGCTTTGGTGGGCCTAGACTTCCATTTCCTCATGTCCTGGAGTCTCTCAGCATGTCCTGGAACCTAGTTCCAGGCCTGAGTGTGCCAGCCCTTGCTGCTTTTGGTTAGGGATTGTGGGCTCTGATTGATCATAGACTTTCCTAGGCTTTTTTTTTGCTGATGACTTTGCTTTTAAAAATTTGTTTTGTTTTTTCTCTCATCAACATGGTGGGCTATGGATACAAATATTAACAATGGGGCCCTCAGTGAGGAAGGCACGTGTCTGTGGTCAACTCTTTTCCAACCCCAGATTGGGATATGCAGACCACCAGAAGGGCACTGGAAACCTGAATATTTCAGAATAACAAATGTTGGGTGAACTGGGTGGGGGGCACCTTTCTGAAAGGATCTCCTGGAGGATGAGAAGGAATCAATTATGCCAAGAGCCAGGAAGAGGTTCTTAGTAGAAGGAATAGCACAAAGCAGATGCCCCGAGTGGGGAAATGGAAAAGACGTAAGAAACTAGCTGATACTGTGTTTGAGCTGTATACATTTTAGAGTTTGTTTTGGAAGGGGGGACAGAAGCTCATTGTGAACAATGCCGCCCCCTCCTGAATCAGCGACTATTTTGGAGTGCATGCCTTCATGCTTGTCAAATCTGCTGTGCTCAAGTGTGTTTGGAAAAGTGATCAACGTCCTTGATGAAGTGTTATCCTCTTCTGCTTCATTAAACTTACCTTTGGAAGCGCTTAAATTGACAGCATTTCTTTCACAATTCTCTTGAGGTCTCTCAGAGGCTTTGAACATAAGACGGCAGTGATAGTTTTGATATTAGCCGTGGTTTATAAAAATATTTAAATCACCCTTTCCTCTTAAAATCCACTCAAGCACTTAAAGGGTTGGAAATTAGATGTTATTTCAGAATCTCAAACTTGGAATTTATAGAAAATTGGAGGGTACTCAAAGGACGTTCTGCTGACAGAGGAGTTTAGCTGCTCTGAAAACAACAGATTCTTTTATTTACAGCGGGTAGAGCCTCACAGATGTGCATCAGCTGGCCACTGTCCGTCAGGCACTTGCACATTTGTACATTGTTCCGATTTGGTCACTTGGGTTCTCAATATAATATTAATTTACCTGCTTATGTTAAGAATTTTAACATGCCAAGAGGTTATTTTTAAAAAGCAGAGAGCCAGGCATAGTGGCTCATGCCTATAGTGCCAGCAATTTGGGAGACTGAGGCCAGAGGATTACCTGAGCCTGGGAGTTTGAGACCAGCCTGGACAACATGGCGAGATGTCATCTCTACCATAATCAAAAAATAAGCTGAGCATAGTGGTGCATGCCTGTAATTCCAGGTACTCGGAAGGCTGAGATGGAAGGATCACTTGAGTCCAGCAGGTCAAGGCTGCAGTATCCATGATTGTGCCACTGCACTCCAGCCTGGGCAACAGAGTGAGACCCTGTTTCTTGGGGAAAAAAAAAAGAACAAAAAGAACACAATCCCCCAAATTAATTTATTGTGGGCATTGAATAGTTCATTCTGGATTTGTTACTTGTCTGGGCTCAGCAGAGACCCTTTGGAAGTGCTTCCGACAGCAATGAAAATAACACCTTGTTGAAACAAATGGATTCTTATTGGAGAACTGAAGTTTTGGGACGTTTTGGGCAATATCTGCTAATTGCATTGCTCTTTGGCGCTGGCCATGAATAAAAACCATCAATGTTTTTTTGTTTGTTTGCTTGTTTATAGAGTACTTCCACAGACATCATTTTACTTCATTTTTACAAGGGCCTGATGAACTGGGTCTAGGGATAGTTATCTTCGTTTTGCAGCTGAGAGAACTGTGGCTCAAAGGTGTGAAGTGACTTGCCCACGATATAGCAAGCACGTGGCACAATCAGGATTCCAGCCCAGATGTTATTGCACAATAATCATAACTCCTGAAAGCATAGGAGCATTAAACTCTTAAGAAGCACCAGTGCCATCTTTAGGACACTGGCATAGGGTTTTTTCCCTCCATGGGTATTATTTTAGACATTTAAATAAATAACTGCAAATTCTGTTCCATCCTGAACCTAACAATGCTTTCTACATTAGTTCCTCAGCCCAGAATTCCTTGTGACTATTTGATATTTTTTTGAAGCTTCAGTCTTTAATATTGTCTTGTGTTTGTTTATATCGTGTCAAAGGCAGAACCTGGAGAATCATTATGAAGGATTTGTGGATTGTTTGCATGACCTTTTAAAGTAAAAAGCATAGATATGAATAGAAATAAATAAAATTATTTTGCAGGGTGACCAAGACTTCAACCGTATCTGTATCCACTTTATTCATGGTAAGAAGTTCTAATGAAGATATATTTTGAATTTCTTAGATAGATAATTGAGAGAAAGATGGTTATTTTATTGTTAGGCAATGTAGTTTTTCCTTCTTTGGGAGGATGATAACAAAACTCTGTCAAAAGAAAAAGAAGACTCCCAGATGAGATTATCCTTGCAAAATGTTCTAGGCAGACATGAAAACTACAAATATAAGATATAACCATGTTTGACAGAAGAACCAGGAGAACATAGGCTACAGAGCCCTCCAGCTTGACAGCCTCTGGCAAGGCAATGAATCATGCAAGGTATTTTAGAATGGCTTTCTTGGGATAAGGCACAGATTGCAATGCTACGCATGGGATTGGTGCTGGAGAGGAGACAGCAAAAGTCCTCTCGAGACAGCACAGGACACTGAGGAGATGTGTACAGTGCTGCAGAAGAAAGTGAGAGCACGGGCAGTTGGGAGGACTGCGAGGGATTCCCTGGGACTGGAGCAAAGAGCTGGAGGAAGGATGGGGGAGGGATGCAGGCACTGGGACCCGGGAGGTCATTTGAGGCCCGCTACAGCCTGTTTCAGTCTCCAAGAAGAAAGCGAGTGATAACAGCATGTTGGCATTTTACATTATCGCTTTGCAGGGGCCCAAAGCTGGCAGCAGGTGGGTCAGCCGGGAGGGTAGAGATGAACACAGCCAGACCTAAGCAAGGCACTGACCAGTAGGGTGTGTGCAAATGGGGGTGGGACTCGGCTTTTGCCCGTGGGAACGGGGAGGAAACAGGAGACTCTCAGCTTTCTTTGTGTCCACCCTTCTTACCCCTTAACTTTACCCATGCCATGAAGCCGGTGTCCCCACGAGGGCTTTTGGCCAATCAACAAGGGAGATCTTTCTTATTTTATTTTTATTATAAAGATGTGGGGTACAATTCAGGGTTAGGTATACAAACGTTGATTATGCAGGCGCCCTTGTTGATGAGGTATGCCCGTCCCTCCCCTGGCAATTTCCCTCAACTGCCAATTTCACCCCCCTTCCCCTAACAGTTTCCCACTACTGCCAATCGCTTTCTTATAGCATTATAATTGTTCAAGGTCTGCTTATGAGTGAGAACATACGGAACTCTGTTCTTTGTTTCTGTGATAAATCATTGAGTATGATCGACGCCAAATCCATCCAAGTTGCTGCAAAGTCTATATATTTGCCCTTCTTTATGGCTGCCTAATATTCCATTGTGTATATGTACCACGTTTTTTTAATCCAGTCCAGCTTCGATGGGCAACACAGTTGGTTCCATGTTTTTGCTATTGTGAATAGAACTGCAACAAACATATGTGTGCAGGTATCTTTCTTGTAGAATGATTTGAGTTCCTCCGGGTATAGTCCCAATAGGAGAATTTCTGGGTCCTATGGTAGGTCAATCTTTCACTTGTTGAGCAGATTCTTTCCTAACCACTCCTCCCCCAAGTTGCGAATGTCCTTGGGGCTTTTTATTCAAAGAACCTTGTGGGAATATGATTGCCTTTTTTGTGTGGATCCACAACTCTTCACACAGGAACGTTTTGTTCTAGCCCAGGAGGAGATGGCTGTCTGAAGTAGCCAACCAGAAGTATAGTGGGTCAATTTCTTTAATTAGAAGGTGATACGCCTTCTAATGTATATGCTATAAGCACCAAAAAAGCATGCGTTTCTTTTAATATAATCATGATGGTGGTAAGAAAGAATGTAACTAAAATTTGAAAGCCTGTTATAGATAACTTGAGACTTCCCTTTCACCTACAAGATCAAATTCAAGGTTATTTTTTTGGTGGTGGTGGTGGTTTTGTTTTAGAGACAGTGCCCTCTGTCTCTAGGCTAGAGTGACCTCCTCCTGGACTCAGCCTTCTGAGTAGCTAGGACTACAGACAGATGCCATCATGCCCGGCTATTTTTAAAATTCTGTAGAGATAGGATCTTATTATCTTACCCAGGCTGGTCTCAAACTCCTGGTTTCAAGCATTCCTCTCACCTTGGCCTCCCAAAGTGCTGGGATTACAGACATCAACCATTATGCCTTATCAAAATTCAAGTGTCTTAAAGGGGCATAAAGCATTCCATAATATGGTTCCTGCACACCCCACCACACTTTGCTCAATGCTCTGTGTGCAGTATGACTGGCCAGCTTAAAGTTCAGAATTTAAGGTCAAAATTAACAATATTTATTGAGTCAGATGCTCTGGGAAACAAGAGTGATTAAATCAAACTATGTCTGTCCTTTTCTGGTAAGAAAAGATAGGAAACAAACAAACAAGAAAACAACTCAGAACAAAAAGTGCCATGAAGAAAATTAAAGTAGACTAAGGAGACTTTATATTTGGTAATCTAGAACGCATCTCTGAAAAAGAAGTATTTAAGCAGAGACCGATAGGAAGTGAGGAAGTAAGCCTTGTGGCTTTCTGGAAAATAGTGGAACTGTAAGTGCAAAGGCCCTGAAAACAGAGGAATCTTGTGACTGCAACAAAGAGACAGAGAAGGAAAGCTTAGGAGATAAGACCAGAGAGGCATACAGAGGCCAATTCCTATAATGCCCTGTAGGCTGTAGCAAGAACTGATTTTTACTTCCAGTGGGTAACCATGGGAAGATTTTAAGCAGAAGAGTAGCATTTGCCTTATTTCTCAAAAGAATGTTTGATTTCTTGCTCTGAACGACACCTTAGGGAGGCAAGGGTGGAGGCAGAGACAGCCATGCAGTAATTCACAGGAGAAATGACTGTGGCTCAGACAGGGTTGTTAGCACCATATCTATGTATGTGTAGGGATATCCAAATATATTGTATACACTGCATGCAATGTGTATACAGTGTAAATACGTGTAGCTTTCAAAGTTCAAGTGTGCTGTGAAGTAAGCTGGGGAAACAACACCCGTAGAAAGTAGAAACACTTGTCCCCACCATTCAGCCTCAACAATGATCTGCTCATGACCAGTCTCATTTTTGCCCCTCCTTACTGTGAAGTGGACCCTAGCTACAATATTGTTTTACCCTTAAATATTTAAATGTGCCTCTAAAGTACAAGGGCTCCTTTTAAAAGATGTTGTCACAAAAGCCTCATCTCATCTGAAATAGTAATAGTCTCTAATATCATCAAATATTCCATCTCTTCAAATTATCCTGATTCTTAGAGTTGGGAGTGTTATTTAGCCTTTTTTTTTAATGTATTTTATGTGGGGTATAATTCAGGATTAGGTATACAAGTGGACATTGTACAGGTAAAGTTTGGACCTCCCTTTGGTCCCTGCTTTGCCTGGTTTGAGATCAGGTACCCTTATTGATGTTATGTATCCACCCCTCCACCCCAAGCCCCAGTAGTATCCTGCTACTGCCAATCCCTTTCTTATAGTATTATGGTAAATGTTCAGGGTCCACTTATGAGTGAGAAAATGTGGTACTCAGTTATCTGTTTCTGTGATCGATCACTGACTATTATAGACTCTAAATCCATCCAAGTTTCTGCGAAGTCCATATGTTTGTCTTTCTTTATGGCTGCATAATATTCCATTGTGTATATGGACCACATTTTCTTTATCCAGTTCAGTTTTGATGGGCAGCATCATTGGTTCCATGTTTTTGCTATTGTGAACAGTGCTGCAATAAACATGCATGTGCAGGTATCTTTTTCATAGAGTAATTTAAGTTTCTCCAGGTTTATTTCCAGTAGGAGAATTGTTGGGTCACATGGAAGGTCAATGTCTAGTTCTTTCAGAAATTGCCACATTGTTTTCCATCGAGGATGAACTAGTTTGCATTTCCACCAGCAGTGTAGAAGCGTTCCCGTTTCTCTGCATTCTCGCCAGCACCTGTTGTTTGTTTTATTAATGATGGCCATTCTTACTGGAGTTAGGTGGTATCTCAGTATGGTTTTGATTTGCATTTCTCTGATGATGAGTGAGACTGAGCACTTTTTCATGTGTCTGTTAGCTGCCTGTATATCTTCTTTTGAGAAGTGTCTATTCTTGTCTTTTGCCCACTTTTTAATGGGACTGTTTGCTTTTTACCTTTTGGCACATTTGAGTTCCTTGTAGATCCTGGATGTTAACCCTTCATCAGATATGAAGTTGACCAATATTTTTCTCATTCTGTGGGCTGTCTCCCCACTCTCTTGAAGATTTCTTTTCCTTCACAGAAGCTTTTCAGTCTAATGAGGTACCACTAGTCTACTTGTCTATCTTATCTGTTATGGCATAGACAGCTGGGGTTTTGACTGGGAATTGGTTGCCTATTCTGATTCCCATAAGGGTGTCTCCTGCATTTTCTGAGATTCTAATAGTTGAAGATTTTATGTTTAGGTCTTTGATACATTTAGAGTTGATTTTTGTATATAGTAATAGGTAGAGGTCTTGTTTTAAGCTTCTGCATGTTGTCAGCCAGTTTCCCCAGTACCATTTACTGAATAGGTTCTCCTCTCCCCAAGCGGTTGGTGGTGGAAGCTTTGTTGAAGATGAGTTGGTTGAGAAATTGAGGTTTTGCTTCTGGAATCTCTGTACAGTTCCGTTGGTCCATATGCCTGTTCTTGCACCAATACCAGGCTGTTTTGATTGTTGTAGCCTTATAGTAAACTTTAAGGAATGGAAATGTGATACCTCCCACTTTGTTTCTTTTGCTAAGGATTGTTTTGGCTATTCATGGTCTTTTATGTTTTCTTATGAATTTCTGTATTGTCATTTCCAGGTCTGAGAAGAATGATGTTGGTAGTTTAATGGGCATTGCATTGAATCTGTAGATTGCCTTTGGTAGGATAAACATCTCAACAAGGTCGATTCTGCTTATCCATGAGCACGGAATATTTTTCATTTGATTGTGCCTTGTATTTCTTTGAGCAGTGTTTTGTAGTTTTCATTGTAAACGTCTTTCACTTCTTTGGTTAGGAAGATGCTGAGGTATTTTTGTGTGTGTGTGGCTATTGTGAATGGGATTGTGCTTTTTATTTGTTTCTCTGTCTGTTTGTTGTTGGTATATAAGAATATGACTGTCTTTTGCACATTTATTTTGTACCTCGAGACTTTGCTAAAGTCCTTTATCAGTGCAAAGAGGTTTTTAACAGATTTTCTTGAATTTTCAAGGTATGGGATCATATCATCAGCAAAGAAGGATAACTTAACTTCCTCTTTTCCTATTTGGATACCCCTGATTTCCTTCTCTTGTATAATTGTTCTAGCTAGGACTTCTAATACAATGTTGAACAGGGGGCTAAGAGTGGGCAGCCTTGTCTTGTTCTGGTTTTCAGGGGAGATGCTTCCAGTTTCTGTCCACTTAGCAATATGTTGGCTATGGGTTTATTTACTCTTACTATTTGGAGGTATGTTCCTTCTATGACTAGGCGTTCAAGGGTTTTTATCAAGAAAGATGCCAGATTTTATCAGAAGCTTTTTCTGTGTCTAATAATCATGTGGTTCTTGTTTTCACATCTGTTGATTATTTCATTACATCTATGGTTTTGTGGATGTTGAACCAACCCTGCATCCCAGGATAAGGTCTGGTTGGTCATGGTGGATGATTTTTGAGATGTGTTGTTGGATCCGATTTGCTAGAATCTTGTTAATAATTTTTGCATCTATGTTCATCAAGAATATTGGCCAGTAGTTCTCTCTTTTTTTTTTTTTTGTTGGATATTTACCTGGTTTGGGTATCCATGTGATGTTAGCTTTGTAAAATTATTTAAGGAGAATTCTGTCTTTCTCAATTGCTTGTAATAATTTCAATAGGATTGGTATCAGCTCCTCCTTGTATGTTTTGTAGAATTCTGCTGGAAAGTTGTCTGGTCCAGGGTTTTTTTTTTTGTAAGAAGTTTTCTTATGACAGATTCAATTTCCTGAGTTATTGTTGGTCTGTTTAGTGTCTCAGTGTCTACTTGTTTCAGCCTTGGGAGGTTGTGTGAGTCAGAAAGTCCTCCATTTCATTTAGGTTACCGAGTTTGTTTCCATATAGATGTGCATAGTAGTATTTCTTCAGGGTCATTTATGATTTGGTCTTTTGCATTTCTGATTGTATTTATTTGGTCTTTTTCTCTCTTTTTCTTGGTCATTCTGGCTAGGGTTCATCAATCTTGCTTATTCTTTTAAAGAACCAGCTTTTGGTTTTGTCTAGTTTTTGTCTTCTGTGTCCTGTATTTGGGCTATTAGGGTTCTTCTGCTAAAGTTAGGGTTTTGGTGGTCTTATCTTTCCAGCTCTCTTTGGTGATTTGTTAGGCTATTAAATTGTGATCTTTCAATTTTCTTGATGTGTGTTTAGAGAGATATAAGTTCCCCTTGTAGAACTGATTTCATGGCATCCCAGAGGTTTTGGTGAGATGCTTTTTCATTTTCGTATGTTTCCAGGAATCTTTTAATTTCTCTTTTGATTTCTGTGTTGACCCAGTAATCATCCAGCATCATGCTGTTTAGTGTTCATGTCTTTGTGGGCTTCGGGGGAATTTTGTGGTTTTTGATATTTATTTTTATTCTACTGTGGTCTTAGAAGGTACATGGCAGGATTTCAATCTCGTGAAATTTATTTATGTTTGATTTATTGTTGAAGATTTAATCGATCTTGGAGTATGTTGATGAGTGAATGTATATTCTGTGGTTGTTGGGTGAAGTGTTCTGTAGAGATCTATTAAGTCTGTTTGGTCAAGTTTCAAGTTGAGGTTCCAGATCTCTTTGTTGATTTTTGCCTTGGTGATCTATCTAGGGTTGTTAACAGGGTATTTAAGTCCCCGGCTATAATAGTGTTAGAGTCAATATATTTTATTAGTTTACTTAGTAGTTGCTTTATAAAGGCTGGAACTCCTGTATTAGGTGCATATATGCTTAAGATGGATATTTCTTGTTGATTGATTGAGTCTTTTATCATTATGTAGTGTCCTTTTGTATCTCTTACAATTTTTGATAGGGCAGTCCTCTTGGGTCCCCTCTCACTGTGGGAGCTTTTCTATCCCCTCAATAAATCCTGATTTCTCAAAAAAAAAATTTTTTTTGAAACTTAAAGGTTGTTTTTTCTGATATTAAGATCACAACTCCTGCCTTCTTTTGTGATCCATTTTCCTGAAAATTCATTTTTCATCTTCTGAGTTTGAGTCTGTGTGCATCCCTTGTGGTGAGGTGAGTTTCCTGGATGCAGCAAATTATTTGGTCATGGTTTTTTATCCAGTTTGCCATCCAAACACAAGAGATACAGAGAACCCCTGCAAGACATCACATGAGAAGACCAATCCCTAGACACATAGTAATTTGCCTACACAAAATATATTAAAAAAGAAAAGAAAAGAAAAGAAAAAATCCTAAAGGCAGCAAGAGAGAAAAGTCAGACTCCCTACCAGGGAACACCAATCAGAATAGCAGTGGACCTATTGGCAAAAAACACTACAAGCTAGACGGGACTGGAGTCTAATATTCAAAGTCCTCAAAGATAAACAATTTCAACCAAGTATTTCCTATCCAGCCAAGCTCAGTTTCATCAGCAATAGAAAATTAATATCCTTCCCAGATATCCAATCCCTAAGAGATTATGCGGCTTCCAGATCAGCTCTACAGGAGGTGCTTTTTTTCTCTTAGAGGCTTTGTTCTTTCTTTCTGAGTTTTCTATGTTTTTTACAGATTGGGTTAATTCTATGTTCTGGTCTTCAAGTTCTGAGATTCTTTCTTCTGCTTTCTTAATTCTGCTTTCCATGCTTGTCATCTTGTTATTTATTTCCTGGATGAAATTTTTATGGCCAAAATCTCTGTTATAATTTCTTTTTTTTTTTTTTGAGTTGGAGTCTCACTCTGTCGCCCAGACTGGAGTGCAGTGGCTGCTCCCGGCCACCGCAGCCTCGACCTGCTGGGCTCCAGCGATCCTTCCGCCTCAGCCTTCCAAGTAACCGGAATTACAGGCATGTACTACCACGCCCGGCTGATTTTTTGATTTATTGTAGAGATGAGGTGTCACTGCCCAGGCGGGTCTCGAACCCACGGGCTCAGGCAATCCACTCACCTCAGTCTCCCAAAGGTGCGGGATTACAGGCTGAGCCACCGAGCCTGGCATAATTTCTTTCAGTGTTGCATCTTGTCTTTCTTGAGTGTTGTTCACTCTTTCCACCCATTCCCCAATCCCCTGTTGTATTCTGGGGCTAGTCATTGGTGACTTACATTGTTTGAGCTCTGACGTCTGATTTTTCAGACTTTTTTTTCTTTGTTACACTGGGAATTGCCTGTGTTCTTCTGTTGATTTTTCCTCATTTATGACAGATCTCTTTCTTTTCTCTTTAGTTCCATTATTCAGTGGCAGTGGGAGAGGCTTTCACTTCTGACATTTTCTCTGCCCTTTATTCTTCCATGATCAGGGCTCTGAGTTTGTACTATTTTGAAACAGGACTGTGGGTGTGAAGCTTTGCTGTCTCATATAGTTTTGAGAGTCGAATAAGGTGGAGGATGGGGAGCTGGGATTGAGAAACTTCTTGCAAATCACAATGTTCACCAATTGTGGTATGGGTTCCCTAAGACCTACTTTCCACCACCACTCTTTATGACAATGCAATGGGTATGTGTGTGTACCCCCTGAGTCCAAGATACAGTAACAGTAATGAGGAGAACAGAGAAAAGTAGAATGAAATAAGATGGGAAAAAAAGACACAGAAAAACAAAAGCAGAAACCAAAGCAAAAAACAAACACACACCCACAAAGACTGAGACAAACTGGGGGGATAGGATGGGGGAAGCAAATCAAATAAAAAACCCCACAAAAGACAGGAAAACCAAAGACACACACACACACACACACACACACACACACACACACACACACACACACCACAAAATGAAAGGAGAAGAATAAAAGAGAAGAGAGAGAAAAGAATTAAAATGGAATCTTAGCACATACATTCACATACAGTTGGCCACTCACATGCCCCCTTACTCAGACACATATGCAAAATTTTTCATACACTCACTCACTGGGATTCACATAGTCTGACTGATTCCACTGCCTTTTCCCCAGAAATTTCTATTTTTGTCTTTTAAAACTTTGTTTCTTTTCTTTTCTTTTTTATTTCAAAGTTTTAAAACAAAGTTTATTCACAAGAAGAAGAGAGGAAAGAGAGGACTGGCAGAAATTTCATGCCAGAAAGACCTGGCATGGGCAAGTCTCTCTCGAAAAAAAGAAAGTCTGCCTATGCTTCATTTCAGTTAGGATTCAAATAAGGTTTGCACACTGAAGTTGGTTGGTTTTCAGATTTCCTCTCTGTCTCTTCATTGTTCTCTTGCAATCTCTGTTGAAAAAGTTAGGTGATTGTATTGTCGATTTCTCGAAGGCTGCATCTTCTGACTGTATCCCTGTGGTGTCATTTAACTTGTCCCTCTATCCTCCATGTTCCTGATATTGAGATCGGAGGCTTGGCCAGATTTGGATTCAGGTTTGCTTCTTGCAAGACTGTTCCTGGGCTGTGTTTTGTGTTTCCATCAGGGACACACACTTCTATGAGGAGAACTCTTCTTCATCTGACATCTGGTGACCTGGAGTATAGTTCATGTATCCAAGGAAAGAAAAAGGCTGAATTCTTTCCCTTTACTTACTAGTTTTCTTTTCTTTTTTTTTGAGTTGGTGTCTCACTCTGTCACCCAAACTGGAGTGCAGTGACCTCTCCCAGCCACCGCAGCCTCGACCTGCTGGGCTCTGACAATCCTTCCACCTCAGCCTTCCGAGTAGCCAGAATTACAGGCATGCGCTACCATGCCCGGCTGATTTTTTTTGATTTATTGTAGAGATGAGGTCTCGATGCCCAGGCGGGTCTCGAACCCGCGGGCTTCAGGCAATCCACTCACCTCAGCCTCCCAAAGGCGCGGGATTACTGGCTGAGCCACCGAGCCCGGCTTACTTACCAGTTTTCAAAAATAATTTTTTAAAAAAGTTTCCTTCGCCTTCTCCAAGGGTGACTAATGAAGTTTCTCTCTTTCTCTTTTTTAATTCTTATGAATTCATGTTTTTATTATTATTATTTTTTTTTTGAGAAAGTAGGATTTATTGAGAAGACAGAAAAACTACCACAGTGGGAGGGGACCCGAGAAGTTGCCTGAATTCATGTTTTTAAACATACATTTGTGTTTTTACAGTCGTCTCTCCATAGCTGCAGGACCAGCATCTGTGGATTCAACCAACAGCAGATGGAAAATCTGACCCCCCGCAAAATAACACAAAAATAAACAATACAGGATAATAACTTATTTACATAACATTTACATTGTATCAAATGTTATAAGTAATCTAGAGATGAGTTACAGCAGGATTATATAGGTTACATGCAAATATCATACCGTTTTATATAAGGAACTCCAGCACTCTCAGATGATGGTGTCTGTGTGGGGTCCTGGATCCAATCCCCACCAGTACCAGGGGATGATGGTGTTCTTACTGATACTCAGAACACCTCTGGCCAGGGGGAGACTCTTAAGATGCCTTCGCAGGCCTTTGGATGCACCCCCATAGTCTTTGATGCTTTCTGGTATCACTAGATGTTCCAAGCTCATCTTGTGCATTTCTGCCTCAATCTTAGAATCAGCCACATTTTTAAAGGGCCCTCGTTTCTTTCAGAGGAAAATGGTCCTTCAAGACTACTGTCTTGGTCTTTGTATCTAGGCCTTTCCAGTGGAAAGGACTAGAAACAATTTTTTCTTTTTTGAGTCGGGGTCTCACTCTGTTGCCCTGGCTTGAGTGCAGTGGCGTGATCACGGCCCACAGCCTTGACCTCCTGGGCTCAGGCAATCCTTCCACCTCAGCCTCCTGAGTATCTGGTACTACAGGCATGTGCCACCAAACCCAGCTAATCTTTAAAATTTTTTGTAGAGACGATGTCTCACTATGTTGCCTAGGCTGGTCTCGGACTCCTGGACTCAAGCAGTCCTCCCGCTTTGACCTCCTAAAGTACTGGATTACAGGTGTGAGCCACCACACCCTGACTAATTTTTTTAAAAGGTAAAATACATTTTGAATTCATAATGATACTGCTTGCTCCCATGCAAAAAATTCTAGTCTTTAACCACATCATTATAATTACTTTTTGCTTGATACCAAAATACACAGTAACAGAATAACAGTACCAACACTGCCACCAAAATAGTTTAAGGTGGTTTTTAGTTTTTTTGGTTTTGTTTGGTTTTGGTTTTGGGGAGGGCTGGGTATAGTTTACTTTAAGAATGTTGCTTTGTATCTTAAAGTTACATGAGATAGTTTATTTCTGTGTGGTTGTATCATCAATTTGATACTTAGTTGGGTTCATTTGCTTCACTTTGTTTTCCCTTTTTGGAGGTTGCTTTAACATTTGTTTGTAACTATGTAAACTATTGCATAGTTCCAAAGTTGAATCTGTAAAACTGGTTGTGTTAAAACAAATCAAGCCTCTATCCCTGTCCCCGTTTCTTGTTGTCTCCTCCATAGGTAACTGTTTTCCAAGTTTTGGGTTTACCTTTTCACGTTGTGAATATGAGTGGGCATAAAATTTCTTATCCCTTCTACTCTCTCTTGAACAAGCGGGAGCTCTGTACGCATATTAGATTCTGGATAAAATTCGAAGGTAGCACAGACAGCATTTTCTGAAAGATTGGATGTGAGGTAAGAGAATAGCGTCTAGGTTGATGCCCAGGGGAGTGGCCTGATTGATAAGATGGCACAACCTGGCCCTCAGTGCCCTTCTCCTGTTCACCCATATTGGCATGGGTAGCCTCATTCATCCTTGCAAACTCCATTCAGCTTTCCTTGCCCTCGGGCACGCTCCTCTGTGCTCCAGGGATGCTCTGTGCATAACATTGTCCTTTCCACATGGTATTATACAAGGTGGGACCCCCAAAAACCCAGAGTTATTTTTTGGATGGCGGGCCCCTTGTAGTATAGGCTTCCTCCGCTAGGGGAGTGTTCTAGGAACCCATCGGCATCAGTGTACCAGATAACAGTGTTGTGGGAGGCTGCGTTTGGCTTCAGTCAATTTTTTTTGGAGATTATTTCAGCATATTTGCCCAGTTCATGTTGGGTGATTTATAAGCATGCCTGCCCACACTGCACCGTGTTCAGCAGTTTTTGACCCACAACAGCATGACCCCCATACTCCACTATCCCCATTCACCTTGTCTTGCCTGGTCTTTTGTTTCCCTGGATGAAAATAGTCCTCAAAGTGGAATATTTTGCCAGTGTGGAAGAGGTGAAACAAAAAAATGGCAGAAGCACTCACAGGCATCAAAATCGACAAGTTCAAAAACTGTTTCGAGCAGTGGAAAAAGCATCTTGATAGGCATATTGCATCCAAGGGAGACTACTTTGAAGATGACTGAAGTTTAAATACATAAGAATAAATACACCATTTGTTATAAATAAGTTCTGGTTTCAGGGACCCCCTTGTGTACTTTTTCGTTTGTGTTTGCCAATCAGTAGACTGTGAATAGGAATCGTGATTTTCCTCTGTTTTCCCACCGCCTGTCACAGGACTTGTCATACAGTAGGAGGGAGCTCCATGGACACATGAGTACACACACAGGTGGGCGCATCTTGGTCTTCCAAAGGACCCCATGAGGTGGATGCTGCTGTCCCATTTTGCAGATGGAGAAGCAGGCACAGGAAGGCTGAAGCAGTTTATCTAAAGAAATAGCTAGCAAATGCTAGCCTTGGAACCTGAGTCTGCCTGACACCACGGCCACGCAGTCCCATGTGTTGTCCTTGGACAATGGTGTGTGGGATGATCTGTGTCTTGCCTTTCTTGACAGTGTGACCTCAGCAAGTATGAGGTCCAACAGTTAGATTTGCGAACCATCCTAGAAAAAGTGCTACCTACCTCACTGCAGAATATCACTGCAGTCACCTTCGACGTGCTCCCCTTTGGAAGCTATGCACCGACACCAGCACCCATTCCACCTGTCAAAGCCATTCTGAATCTCTTTCTGGAATGGCCATCAGAGCTGTCATCAATTACCCTTGATGTCCTGAATGTCATCAAGTGTCTCCTTTTTGATATTTCCTCTATCTTCTGGTAAAAAAAAAGGTCACTGGGGAGCCAGATCAGGTATGTAGGGAGGGTGTTCCAATACAATTATTTGTGCAGTGCTCCAACATAAAGTCACAGTGGCAAGTTTGCAAACTTATTCAGACCTCAACAAATAATGACAACAGCTCTGATGTCCATTCCAGAAAAAGAGTTCCCAAATTGCTTTGACAGGTGGACTAGGTACTGACATTGGTTTATAGCCTCCCAAGGGGAATACTTTGAAGGGGACTGTAGTGATATTCAGCAGTGAGGTATGTAGCACATTTTCTAGGATGGTTCATGAACCTAATTGTCAGACCTTGTATGTGAGCCTCTCTCTAAGTTTTCACATCTGTAAAATACAGAATAGTAATAGTGTGTGACTTATAGGACCATAAAGCACTTAGGATGCTGTCTGGTACATTAGTAGGCCCTCAGAGGTTAGCTGGTTTGGTTACGATTTGCTATCTTTGTAGCAGAACACCAGAATATTCCAGCTGCCACTCTGTGCACAGTTCTGTGCTGGGCGCTGTGTCTGCTGTCTTCTGGAACTTGTTTGTCTTGCCTTCCAGGAGCCTGCAGACAAGATGCATGTGTTTAAAGGTTACAGGAAGGACAACCAGGAGGGGCCAGCCAGCAGGCGGTCACTGGAGATGAATGCCAAGTTCAGGGGAAGAGGCCAGAAGGTACTTGCAGTTGGCCAACCTGTTAGATAACAGCCCCCATCAGGGCTTCTTGGGCTAAACAGAAAGCAGAAGCTGCGATGGAGATGTGAATGCTTTTGTCTGCTGATGCCCCCACTGGTAGCAATTAACATTTCAAGACCATGTTCAGTCTGGTGGGGCTCCTACCAATCCTTGCCCGGTAGTAGATTGCATAAATGACAGTGTAACACTCACATTATGTAGTGTCTGTGAATCATGGAGTTACCCAGCGTTTGTGAGACCTGAGCTACTAATTCCCCCTCTTCCTTTTACAGAGGAAGAGACTTTGTCCAGAAAGGGAAAGCTCTTTGCTTAAGGGCTCACTGGTATTTAATTTTTTTTTTCTTTTTCTTTTTCAATCTAGGTCTCACCCTGTCACCCAGACTGGAGTGAGTTCAGTAGCACGATCATGCCTCACCACAGCCTCAACTTCTTGGGCTCAGGTGATCCTTCCACCCTGGCCTTCCGAGTAGCTGGGACTACAGGCACATACCACCATGCCTGGGGCATTTGTTGTTGTTGTAGAGATGAGGTCTTGCTGTGTTGCCCAGGCTGGGGTATTTGGAACTGGAATTCCAAACTGGTTACTCTCTCATGGGTCAGATTCCCAGATGCTTGGACTTCTGCCTGAGAGGGAGTGGCCTCCCTGTGTGCCAGTGTGCCAGGAGGGATGATGGATCCACGCCTGTGCATACCACATTACCTTTGGGGGGTCCAGGCTTCCACTCTTAGCAGAAGAACAGCAACACAGGCTGTTAGAGGAAGAAGTGGGCACCCCCAGGATGTAGCCAGTTCTGTTGACCTTGCTCAGGCAAGGTCCTTCCTGGTCCCTTCCGGCCTTCCAAAGCCACCCATGAACTGCTGGTAATCGTACCAAGACCTCTACTCTTCCCTCTGTCAAGACAGGGGATGTGAAGAATGTGGTGGTGGAAGGGCATGGGATTTAGAGCCACACAGATCTGGTTCATGTTCTGATCCTGATGTTTGTTCTGTATGTGGCTTTTGTCCAATCATTTTACTTTACTGGGCCTCAATTTTCCTTTCTGTAAAAGGGGCCTGATAATATCCCCTCAGCAGGATTAAGTAAGGATTCTATGAAGCACCTCACAGATAAAAAGCGGCCAATGGACCAGGTGTAGTGGCTCATGCCTATAATCCCATCACTTTGACAGGCTGAGGCGGGTGGGAGGATTACTTGAGCCCAGGAGTTTGAGACCAACCCGGGCAACTTGGTGATATCACATCTCCACAAATAATCAAAAAATTAGCTGGGCATGGAGGCACGCACCTGTCGTCCCAGGAACTCAGGACGCTGAAGTAGAAGTATTACCTGGGCCCAGGAGGTTGAGGCTGCCATGAGCAATGATTGATGTGATCACAGAGGCAGGATTTTCTAGCCTGGGTGCAGACTGAGACTCTGACTCAAAAAAAAAAAAAAAAAAATAAGAAAAGAAAAGGGGCCAATGAATGATAGCTCCCCTGCCTCCTCCCCCCCGCACCTGACCTTCCTCTAGGCTACCTGTCCTCTGTGGGGTAGCACCCTGTGTGATCTCACCTCCCTGCTTATCAGAAGCTCCTGGGGGTGTTGAAAGATACATACCTTAGGCCTCACCTCAGAGTTTCTGATTTGGAAAAAATATCTGGAGATATGTATTTTTAAACAGGCACCCCAGGCTGTTTTGATCAGTAGCCTAGCGCTTATGCTGTCCAGAGTCAGACCTGACATGCAGTTCTGGGAACCCCTTGCCCCACTGTTTACCAGCCCTCTTGGCTTGGGCAGGCTATGTCACCTCTCTGAGCCTCATGTCTGCACCAATCAAAAGGGACTAACAGCCTTTTTCTGCAGGGTCTTTTTAAGGGTGAAATGAAACAGTGTGTGCAAAGCCTCTTGCATGAACCTGGCACACAGGGGGGCCCAGGGAAGGGTAGTTTTCCCCAGGGCTCCCACGTTTGTGTGTCCAGGCATCCTGTCCACAGGCGGGCTTGTTTCAGGGGTTGAGTGAGGACCGACACCAGGCACTGAAGGGCTACATCGCCCCCTTGCAATCTATAAGCTAGCTGGAGCCCTGTTTCCTTCTTTGAAAACCAAACCTTTATAGCATGCCCACCAACCCATTCTTAACGTTCTTTGGATTTTGCAGAGGACACATTGTTCGTGATGGAAAGCCACCCGCTTTCAGCCTTGCCTGTCATCCGTCTTTTACCAAGACCTTTTTTGTGGCTGTTAGAGCCTGTCTTTGAAACCTCAGAGCCTGTGAGCTCTCAGCACGCTTCCTGGGATCTAAAAGGCACCACGGGAGACCAGACACTGCTAATACTTATCAGCTCTTTTGGGGAACACAAACACTGGGTGGCTCCATGATTCTGAGAAAGGAAACTGTGACCCTGGGCTTGTCAGAGCTCATGTGCTTTCACACCTCAAAGGGGCTTGACAGTGGAAGGGTTTCCAAGTCTGCAGAATGGTTCTCTGGGGAAGATGGGAAGCGTATTTGCAGTCTGGTTCCTTGGGCTCTTGCTCTCCTCCCTGCCCCCATGCTCTGCTGTTACCTCTGGAATGCTGGTGTGTGTGGCTGTTGAACTTGAGAATCGAAGTCTGAGCAACTGCTGACCCTAGAGACGGCGTGTACCTATGAGACAGAGCAGAAAGAAGAGGAGACTTAGGAAACAGGATTTTTTTTTTTTTGAGTTGGAATCTCACTGTCACCCAGGCTGCTCACAACCACTGCAGCCTTGACCTGTTGGGCTTAGGCGATCCTTCTACCTCAGCCTTCCAAGTAGCTGGAACTACAGGTGTGCGCTACCATGCCCAGCTTATTATTTATTATTATTATTATTATTATTTGATTTATTGTAGAGACGAGGTGTCACCAAGTTGCCCAGGCTGGTCTTGAACCCACAGGCTCAGGCAACCCTCTCACCTCGGCCTCCCAAAGTGCTGGGATGACAGGCTGAGCCCTCTGTGAGACCCAGTCTGTGTGAGGGACCACAGTTATGGCTGGACTGTGGTTTCCCTGTCCTGCCTGTTCAAGTCTTAGAAAGTCATTTTTATTAGTTTGTGCCTTCCCAGCAATGGATGTTTTGCAGTTTACCCTCTTCAGTGTCTGTCCCTGAAAATATCCTTAGATCATCCACAGAGTAGACATGAGGACAAGGTCTGGCTTTTCTATCCTCCAGCCATGCTTTTGGGGCTGACTGTTTCCCTTTATGCTTTAAGCTTTCAACAAATGCAATAGGAGGCAGAAAAATGTCAGAAAAACATTTGGAGTGAGACAGACAAGAGATACAGACCCAGGTTTTAGAGTGAGGCAGACCTAGGGAAGAGCCCTGGTTGTGTGCCCTTGATTTTTGGCTTGTGTCCCGCAGTGGACTGAAAGTTCATGTCCCGCCCCCCCAATCATATGTTGAAACCCAGTCCTGAAGGTGATGTTGTTTGGAGGTGGGGCCTTTGGGAGATGATTAGGTCCTGAGGGCAGAGCCACCATGAATGGGATTAGTACCCTTAAAAAAGGGACCTCAGAGAACTCGCTTGCCCCTTTTGCTGTGTGAGGAGGACACAGGGAGAAGGTGGCCTTCTGTGAAGCAAGAGGTGGGCCCTTTCCAGGCCCCGAATCTGCTGGGCCCTTGATCTTGGCCTTCCCAGCCTCTAGTACTGTGAGAAATGAATGTATGTTGTATAAGTCGCTCAAGGTACCCGTTTATGGTCCCTTGTTGCAACAGCCCAAATGGACTAAGATAGGTCCTCAATTTGCTAATCTGTAGAAGGGGGATAATAAAAATTACCTGGCAAGGTGACTGTGGAGATTAAATAGGGGATAACGGGTATAAAACTTGTAGTTGGTTCCCCGCAATCAGCCGGTGCTTAGTAAGTGCTGGCTGCTGCTGTTATCATCTTGGTGCGCTTCAATGCAGTTGCAGTTGGTTTAAAAGTGGATTGGAACTCGGTTTCTTGGCAGAGTTGATTCACTTCAATTAAGTGACCTTTTCTGGATGGTTTACCCTGACAAGTGCCATGCTGGGTGCTTCATACAGATATGATTTAAGCACTGTCTTCTCACCAAGATCTTCTTACTCATTTCCAATTAATTTTGTCTTGCAGCTTTCAACCAAAGCATCCCCATGCTCTTGATTCCAAATACCTTTATCTACTCCTTCAAAGGTCAGTTTGACTTTCAAGCCTTTTGGGATCTGAGGACCCCTCCCCTTTGTGGTCTTATCTCTCACCCCTCTCTACTGCACCCTCTATGTCTACCCAGTTCTTTGAGGAAACGTCCTAATATTTTTGCTCCAGTATGTGCCCTGCTCGGGGGCTTGTATTCATTACTCTCAGAATCCCCCTCCTTCCTCTTCTTTTTTTTTTTGAGTCGGAGTTTTACTCTGTTGCCCAGACTGGAGTGCAGCGGCCGCTCCCGGCCACCGCAGCCTCGACCTGCTGGGCTCCGGCGATCCTTCCGCCTCAGCCTTCCGAGTAGCTGGAACTAAAGGCGCGCGCTACCACGCCCGGCTAATTTTTTTATTTTATTGTAGAGTTGAGGTCTTCCAAGTTGCCCAGGCGGGTCTTTCCTCTTCTTAGTGGAGACTGCAATACCCATCTCTCAGTGTTAGATGAGGATTTTTGCATGTGAGTTGTGATTCCAAGAGCGGAGAGAACCCCACAGACCAGACTGTAGGAAACAGAAGAGACAAATTGTAGACCCCCTTATTGTTGTTTTGTTTCCATGGTTTCAGTTTCCCATGGTCAACCACAGCACAGAAGTATTAGGAAAGTTCCAGAAGTAATTTGCAAGTGTGAAACTGCATGCCATTCTGAGTTGCATGATGGCATCTCACCCTGTCTTGCTCTGTCCTGTCCAGGATGTGTGCGATCCCTTTGTCTGACATCTACACAGCCTCCCCGTTAGTCACTTAGTAGCTGCGGACGTGATCAGATCTACTCGGTTATCACAGTGCTTGTGTCTGCAGAACCCTTATTTTATTTTATGATGGCCCCAAATCACAAGAGGAGTGATTTGGCAATTCAGATATGCCAAAGAAAAGCCACAGAGTGCTTACCTCAAATGAAAAGATGAAAGTTTTGACTTAATAAGGAAAGAGGAAAAAATTATACATAGAGCTTCCTAAGAGCTATGGTAAGAATGAATCTTCTCTCTGTGAAGTTAAGAGGGAAAAAGAAATCCGTGCTAGTCTTGCTGTCGCACCTCAAACTGCAAAAGTTGTAGCCACAGCGTGGAAGTACTTAGGATGGAAAAGGCCATTCAGTTTGTGAGTAAAAGATGTGAACAGAAATGTGTTCCAGTTGGTGGCAGTCAAGTTCGGTACTATCTGTGGTTTCAGGCATCCACGGGGCATCCTGAATGTGTCCCCTGTGGGTAAGACAGGACTCCTGTACTGAATTCTACATCAGCCAAGCACAGAGTAGAAACAGCAGCTGCCTTGAGCTCATGGAGGCCCTGGGTGTACAGATGTTTCTGTGCCATTTTTGGTGCCACATCTGCAGCCAGTCAGCGTGAACCTGCAGAGAGAAGCCACCCAGCTCTTTCTCCCCCGACTTTACAGTAACGGGTGATGGTAAAGAGGCAGAGATGGGATGATGATAATGGCTATTTCCTCTTATTGAGCACTTCTTGTAGGTATGTGTGTATGGCGTAGTTCATTCATTCAGCAAGCATTACCTCAAAACTGAGGTTCAGAGAAGTTACATCACACTCTTGAGTGTGAAGAAGACAAGGAGGGTGCCTGAGATGATGGTTATGACCCTCCAAAGCACGACTTTAGATTCTTCTGATAGTTGGGCAGCTAGTATGCCAGGGAAATAATTATCTGTCTCCTCAGCAATGCTCCATGTTTGGCTTTGTTGCCATCGGTGCATTTCAGTTATCCTCATGTGAGTGAAGAAACAGGTCTCAGAAAAATTAATCCAGCTGGCAGTGCTATGCCCAGAATTCAATTAACTCCATGATTTCCAATTAATGGGCCGTCACGCCAGGATCAAGGTCACAGTGTTAATCTCACTTTTATTTTAGGATTTCCACTGTCATGATTTACAGTGAATGTCATGATTTACAGTGAAGTCTGGCCAATCTTGTCAGGATTATTGGAGCATAATTAAGCCAGAAAGACAGGCAAAGCCGCTAGTTAGTGTGGGAGCCAGGGAGGGACCCCATTCCTTTGCTTGGTAAGCCTGCCTTAGGCGGGACGGGGCTGCCTGTGAGGGTTTCCATCTGAGGACTGCTTCCTGGATGCCTCCACACAATGCAAATTTCCATACAGTCTTCAAAGAAAAGATTTCGGGGTCCCAGTTCGTGATCCATTGTGAGCAAAGCTGTTGTTAATTCAGTGCTACCACACACACCTTCACCTCAATGAAGTTGGAATTACTAAGTTGGAATTCTAGCAGACAGTATGCTTTTTCAGATGGCGAAAGATGATGGCAGACAGATGGCTTTTTCAGTATGCTTTTGCGATGATCCCATAAGGAAGGTATCATGGACTTTCTCTTTGAATAAGGTTACACAGCATGTAAGTGGCCTTTCCACTGAGTTGATGGATGGATGTGGCAGTTCCTAGATGCAGACCTTTTCTTTGTTTCTTTCTGTGTGTGTGTGTGTGTGTGTGTGTGTGTGTGTGTGTGTGTGTGTGTGTTGTGTGTGTATGTGTTTTGCCTGGTAGGATCCCCTCCACTCGTTCACATATGGGAATAAGAAGGTAGGCATGCATGGGCAAATATTTATGATTGTCTTACAGGTGGCAAATGTCATCCATTATTATCTCATTTAAACATGCTCATGCACATGGGAGGGGGATATCATCTGGCTCCATTTTACAGTTAAGGAAATGGAGGCTTAGAGAGATTAACTAACTTGCGCACTCTTACACAGGTAGTAAGGAGAAAGGGTCAGTGCCATTGATCTAGTTCTATTTGTTGGCAAATCCCTAGTCTGTGATTATATCATGCAAGTGCCACATGTTTTTCCTCTTTTCCTGGTTCTCCAGGAGTGGTTATTTTGTTGAGATGAGACTTTTTGGGGAAAGTAACACATGAAGGGAAGTAACACTTTTCGAGCGGAAGGAGTCTGAAGAGAGTAGGGACAAACCTGCTACTGCCCAGCGGGTGAAAGTATCCTTTGGGAATTAGCCCATGTCATCTGTGTGTAGAATCCACAGCCAGGTAGACTACTGAGTCTGGCCAAGCCCAGAAGACAACCCCCTCATTGACTTTGAATTTGCCCAGTGCTTGTTTTTTCCACAAGAGAGGGTAGTGGGTAGTGGTTAGACTACCCTCATGAGAATGTCTCCGTAAGCCACGTCCATGCCAGAATCTAGGCCCAAAGACAGCAGAAGTTTTCTTTGCCCATGAAATCAGTGAAACATAGGAGTAGCGGCTTCTCTTTGCACATAGGTAGCAGATTTTCCTCCGAGTGCTTGCTGTGGGGTTTTCTGTTTTGTCCTAAGATTCACCTCCAGACTATTAATATATCTGCGTTCCCCATACAGTGGGCATTTAGATGTGTCCTCACTTCAAGTTCCTTAGTCTCAATGAGCATTTGTATGCCTGGTGTGACTTACCACAGAGACTACCCATTGGAGGATCTTACTAATGCATTCATGTGATAATTAGATGCAGAAGCCTGCCTTGAAATTTCCTTCAGGTACCTGGGGATGGAATTTTTGCCTTTGAAACCTTCCCTAAAGAGTATGCTATCCTTGGGGAAATCCAGTTGTCTGAGGCTGTATTAATCTGCTCTGCGAACAGCCTCTTGGAAATTTACTGACAGTCATTTTTTCGTCATTTGTCATAATCAATGTGAGGACCAAATCCTGTAAGCATTTATACAGAGAGTTTGGTAAAAAGTTCTTTCATCTGCTTGACCCTGAAGCCCTCTGAGATCCCAGGGGCACTCGCCTTCCCAGTCTCCTGCGCTCCACCCCCTCTCACACGCCCTGGGCCTCTGGCCTCCAGGATCCTGGCGAAGTCCCATGGTGTCCTGGTCACGCTCCTTCTGAGTACTCCTCCTTCCTCTTCGGTTAGGGTGCTCAGTTGTGGTCCTTTGCACGTTCGTGTCTGTCCTTGACTTGACGGTCTCTTGGCTTTTGCTTGCTCTCCTCCATCCATCTGAAGTGTCCTTCAGCTCGTTTCCACACCCATGGCCACTAAGATACCACCTTTTCCATAATGGTGCCTTCGTTCCCACTTCCTACCAACACACACACACACACACACACACACACACACACACACACACACACACACATGCACGCATGCACACACACACGCACATGCACACACACACATGCACGCACGCACACACACACGCACACGCACACACACACACACACCCCCGCTGAAAATTAGTAACTCTGAACTCCTACCTACTTTATATATACTTTTATAATAATAATTGGCAAATCCGAGCAGTAGAAAATCCGCTAATAATGATGATACAGCCCTAGGAGAGATGTTAGAGAAAAACATTAATGAGTAGGAAGATGACTTTTCATTGTTAAATGAGGGAAATGGCAGGTTCAAAACTGCATACAGTATGAGCTCATTCCCATATATGTGGACAAAAAACACATAATGTGTGTGTGTGTGCATGTACACAGAAACACAAAACTAAGAATGCAAGGATATATGGTTTCCAAAATGTTAATAGTGGCTAACCTTGTTTCTTTTCTTCTCTGTCTTAATTCATTTTCTTTGGTGTTGGTAGGCCTCAGGTGCAGAAAAGTGTTAATCTTACTGCTTTGCGGTCTTTATACTACACTGGGCTGGTCTCTGTTTTTATTCTAGATTTTTCCTTTTCCTTTGTAGAGATAGGGTCTACCCATGTCGCCTAAGCTGGTCTCGAACTCCTGGCCTCAAGCAGTCCTCCTGCCTCAGCCTCCCAAACTGCTAGAATTACAGGTGTGAACCATCATGCTCTACCTATTCTAGATTTCTTTTTCTTCCCTTCATCTCCAATTTCACTCTCCTTTCTCATCCGTTTGCTTTCTTTCTAATGCTCTTTATATATGTTCCTAAAAGTGCTGAGTTACTTAGATCTGTAGTTGTTAACCAGGGACAATTGTGGTTCCCTAAGAAACATTTGGCAATGTCTAGAGATATTTTTGGTTGTCTTTACTTAACATTTGGTGGGAGAGGATACTACCAAAATCTAGTTAGTAGAGGCAAGGGGTGCTGCAAAAAATTCTCGATGTCCATAACAGTCCCACACAACAAATAATTATAGACCCCACAAATGTCAACAGTGCCAAGTGCCAAGATTGAAATACACTAATTTTTAAAGTTGTTTTTTTCACCAAATGCTGGCAATAAAATTTTTTTCTTCCCTATTTTATTTCTCCTTTCCTACTTTTTAGACTGTATTTACCTGATGGTAAACAACTTGATATTGTTGCAAAAGTCACCGAGACTCTGTTTTTCAATTTTCTTTTCTCTCTTTTAGATTGGAAAATTTCTACAGACCTGTCTTCAAGTTCACTAACCTTTTGTTTGGCAGTTTCCAGTTTACCCTTAAGCCCATTTAGCAAAATTTTTATTTCAGATGCCGTACTTTTCAGTTCTAGAATTTTCTTTTTTTAGCATTCTTTGGTGCTAACTCATTAAGACCACCTCTATGTTTTAAGTATTTGAACATAGTAATGAGTTTTAAAGTTCTTGTCTGCTAGTTCCAGGATTTGGGGCATTTCAGGATCTGTTTCTGTTTAGGCTATTTCATTGCTCAATTTTTATTGCTCCTTTACAAGTGTAGTTATATTTTTATTGTCTAATAAACATTGTGATGATACTTTGTCAGAAGTCTGGATTGTCATCTTCCTTTAAAACACAATTAATGTTATTCTGGAAGACAAACTGCTGGCATATCTTTCTGGTCTTATTAGGCTTGCTTTGATTCTTTTTTAAGATGTCAGGCAACCCCCTCCCACTCTGGGAGCTTTTCTGTCCTCTCAATAAATCCTATTTCTCAAAAAAAAAAATTGGTCTATTGTGGTTTTAAACTTAGTTCTAAGATGGCCTTTACTCCAGGATGTGGTCCTCATTCCAGTGTGAATGTGGCCTTTCTGACACAAGCATGCAGAATATTCAACTGACTGCTTGCAGTACTCAGCAGGCTCCTTCCATTCTGGCTTGGCTAGAGCTCCAGTAGATCCCAGCATATACAGTGTCTGCTGGGGCGGGCTGCTGCTGTTCTCAACTCTGAATCAGGCCATCTGCCCTGGGCCCTGTGAGGCCTCACTCTCTGTATTCACAGCTCAGACCCCAGCCAAGGAATCCGGGTGAATTTCCATGCAGATTTCTGCCCTGCATCCATGCCCCCACCTCCATTCACTGTGCCTCTCCCGTTTTATGTTTTTGTATCACCCCTCACATACCAGCTTCTTAGCAGTTTTTGTGTTTTTGATCCCTGCCTCCCCAGCTCAGCAAAACCATTATTCTGCTTGGGCTCTCGAGCGTTTTATGGTAGGGGGAAAGTCCAGGCAAAAAGCTGGAGCAACAGTGGGCCTCCCCTTTTGGGTTTCCCTTCTTTCAAAGATCCCGGTCCTTTTTGGCCTGTTGTTTAAAGCCTGGAAACAGATGTTTCGTATACCGTACCCAGTTTTTCTTTTTTTCTTTTGAGTTGGAGTCTTACTCTGTCACCCAGACTGGAGTGCAGTGGTCGCTCCTGCCACCCAGCCTCGACCTGCTGGGCTCAGGCCATCCTTCCACCTCAGCCTTCCAAGTAGCTGGAACTACAGGCGTGCGCTACCACGCCTGGCTCATTTTTTGATTTATTGTAGAGATGAGGTCTCGCCAAGTTGCCCAGGCGGGTCTCAAACCCGCGGGCTCAGGCAATCCACTCACCTCGGCCTCCCAAAGCATGGGATTACAGGCTGAACCACCGTGCCCGGCCCGTACCCAGTTTTTCACAAGATGTCAGGTCCAATACCATTTATTCCACCATGGTCAGAAGTAGAAATCAGGAATAGGCATTTTGAGTAAGGACCCCGATCACACTGAAGCTGATGGTTGATAGATCCCATGTAAGAACTTCTGATACAAACTGTTTGAAGTAGATAGAAAGTGTTCTGAGTAGCCCTTGCTTAGTAAGGGATGGTCAGGGGATCTCTCTTTCCAAGAAGTCTAGATGTTTTATATTTAGCAAAGAGTGAAGGACTCTTCTGGAATGCTTCTTGGTGTGAGGTCCGTTTGAGCATGGTGTTTGTGTGTATTTGTTACCATGCTGAGTTATACTCTGTTTTCACCATCTTGTGTACCGACAATGCACAGATAGAAAAGTCCATCACAGCAGAATCAGTGATCAAATATACTACTAGAATTAATCACATGGATGTGTGTACATGCACATATATGTCAGAAGTTATAAAATGTTTACATTTTAGTTATGCAGAGTTTAGGTCAATAAAGTGATTTCTTTTGAAAGAGTTAATCATACCAATGGTTTGGGGAGATCATTTTATCTTTCTATTGTGTCCATTTTAGCCATAGGGATACATTTCTAATGCTTCATTGAGAATTTTTTGGGGGGAAGGGGAGTCTGAGGTTTATTTTATTTATTTATTTATTTAATTATTTGAGTTGGAGTCTCACTCTGTCGCCCAGACTGGAGTGCAGTGGCTGCTACTGGCCACCGCAGCCTTGACCTGCTGGGCTCCGGCAATCCTTCCACCTCAGCCTTCCAAGTAGCCGGAATTACAGGCATGCGCTACCACACCCGGCTGATTTTTTGATTTATTGTAGAGATGAGGTCTCGCTGCCCAGGCGGGTCTCGAACCCGCGGGCTCAGGCAGTCTACTCACCCGCCTCCCAAAGGTGCGGGATTACAGGCTGAGCCACCGAGCCTGGTGGTTTATTTTATTTTATTTTTTCCTTTTTTATTTTAAAGATGTGGAGTACACTTCAGGGTTAGGTGTACAATGTTCATTTTGCAGGTACCCTTGTTGATGAGGTGTGCCCCGCCTTCCCTAGGCAGACTCCCACTACTGCCAATCCAGCCTTCCTCCCCAACCCCCCCGCCCTGGCAGTTTCCCGCTACTGCCAATCATTCTCTTATAGTATTATGATAGTTGTTCAAGGTTTGCTTATGAGCGAGAACATGTGATACTTGGTTCTTTGTTTCTGTGAAAGATCAGTCAGTATTATAGATTCTAAGTCCATTCAGGTTACTGTGAAGTTCATGATTTTGTTCTTCTTTATGGCTGCGTAGTATTCCATCATGTATATGGCCACATTTTTAAAACCCAGTCCTCTTTTAATGGGCAGCACGGTTGGTTCCATGTTCTTGCTACTGTGAACAATGCTGCGATAAACATACATGTGCAGGTATCTTATTTATAGAGTGATTTGTGTTCTTCTGAGTATATTCCCAGTAAGGGTGTTGTGCTGTCATATGGAAGGTCGATTTTTAGATCTTTTAGGAATCATCACACTATTTTCCATAGAGATTGTACTAATTTACACTCCCACCAACAATGTAGAAGTGTTCCCTAATTCACACTCCCACCAACAACGTAGAAGTGTTCCCTTTTTGCCACATCCTCTCCAGCGACTGTTGTTTTTAGAGTTATTGATGATAGCCATCCTGATTGGCATTAGGTAGTATCTCAGTGTAGTTTTTATTTGCATTTCTTTGATGACGAGTGAGGCTGAGCATAGGTTGCTTCTGTCATGGTCCAAGGAGGGCTTTTACCTCTCTGGCTGTGTACACCTGACTGCGCTGATGAACAGAAAAAAAGTATGAGTCTTGATATTAGACAGACGTTTGTCTATATCCTGAGTAACTCTGGGTGAATGAATTGGCTTTTTATTTATTATTTTCATTATTTTTTAATTAAAATTTTTTTTAAATTTTAAAGATGTGGGGTACAATTCAGCGTTAGGCATACAAATGTTCATGATGCAGGTACCCTTGTGGATGAGGTGTGCCCTCCTGCCCTGGCAGTTTCCCACTACTGCCATGAATTGGTCTTTTGGAGACACAGTTTCCTTACCTGAAAAATAAGAACAAAAATATCTTTCAGTTTTATTGTGTGGGCTACCTTATGTTCCTAGCATAGTAGCCAGCATGTAGAAAGGTCACTTCAGCATGTGTGTAGCATGTGCGTGTGTTGTGTGTAGCACATTGTGTGTGTGTGTGTGTGTGTGTGTGTGTGTTTGTATGCATGCATGAGTATCTATATATCCTGATGTTGTCTATAACAAGCAATATCTGTCCACAGCAGTCTGCTGCTCTTCTGGAAAGCAGCAATTTAATCTTTCTCTAAGAAGTTGGCTTGCAGTTGGCAATTCCAGAGTTTCTGTCTAGGAGCTGAGGGAGGGTTGCTAGAAGGGGAGGAGCTTGAGAAAGTCTTCCTAGAGCTACTTCGCATGACAAGCATGTTGGTTTCTCAGATTCTACTTGTATATGGGAAGTTAGTAGAAAAGACTGATGGCGTTCGCTACCCTGTTGGTGCTTATCTTGCCTCCCTGGACCCCTCCAAATGGAACTGAAATGCTGAAAAGATTTTTGCCTTATTTTTTTCTTTGCAGTTTTCTTTAAGCAGGCCATTAGGCCTCTGCTATCTCTGTTCTCCATCATGAACAGGGTCAGATAACAGTGAGGACATTTTCTCTGTTCCAGGCAACAAGGCTAGTAAATGGGAGGGAAATGTCATCGTCATTTTTTAAAATGTTTTTTGCCATTTAAGCCCTGATCTTTTGGTTAGAGGGAAAAGAAGCAATGGCTGGCCTCTCACTTCCTGAAGTGGAGAGTCCTTGCGGGGGGCAGTGCCTCCCTTTCAATTTCTTCAGATTTCGATTGGGGGTTCTGATCTCATTAAACAGATTTGATTATTATTTCATAATGTTGAACCTCTTTGTTTTATCCAAGTACTGGAGAGTAAAGATTTCTTCTACAGACCCCTTTTCCCTGGCACACCATGCTTACTGTATTTGTTGAATTAAATTAAGCAATATTCATGTACTGTTTGTTTGTTTGGATTTATTGTAGAGATGAGGTCTCGCCAAGTTGCCCAGGCTAGTCTCGAACCTGTGGGCTCAGGCAATCCTCTCACCTCGGCCTCCCAAAGTGCTGGGATTATAGATGTGACTCACTATACCTGGCCTCATGTACTGTTTTATATGGGAATGTATGGGGTTGATCTCCTTGATCTTTGAAGGAACCAAATGTGTAACCTTCACTTGGCTGGAATACCCCATCACCAATAGCCTGTTAGTGGACCCTGTGCTTTTCCTTTATTAGACACAAAGTCAATCTTGTTTTCATTGTGGACTTCACTTTGACTGCATTTCTCATTTTTTCTATTCTCGTCACTCTTTTTTTTCGAGTTGTTGAGCCTTTCTGGAAAGAGGAACTAGTATTGATTTCTTCATTAGCTCCTCTTCTCTCTCTGAAGATAAAAGCTTTTCCCCAGTCTTCTCATCAAATATTAGTCTTCTGTGCAATAAGGCTCTTGTTGAGTTTCATGAAATCCCCATCTCTTAAGCAGGCGTGCTCGGTGTTTGCTGAAATATACAATGCTGTAATTAGAAATTCAGCCTGGTACAGTGGCTCACGCCTGTAATCCCAGAACTTTGGGAGGCCGAGGTCGGAAGATTGCTTGAGGTCAGGAGTGGGAGACCAGCCTGGGCAACATAGCAAGACCTCATCTCTACACAAAAATAAAACATTTAATGGGATGTGGTGGCACATGCCTGTAATTCCAACTACTTGGAAAGCTGAGGCTGAAGGATCGCCTGAGCCCAGAAAGTTGAGGCTGCGGTGAGCCACGATCATGCTACTGTACTCCAGCCTGAGTGACAGGGTGAGACTCTGGCTCAAAAAAAAAAAAAAAAAATCAGAGAAGCGTGAGGTAACAGTGAAAACATCTGGTCGTGTTTGCTGTCTTTGGTTAGGCAAAGACCAGGTAGCTGCCAAAGTTGGTGTGTTTGGTCTTCCTAGCCATTCCTGCCATCTTCTCTCTGATTATGGCATTCTACAGCAGTTTAGTTTGACATCTGCTTATTGAGTGCCTACTGTGTGCCAGGTACTGTACGATGACCGTAAGGGGCTGTGGAAAAGTTGTTACTGAAATCTCAGAGTGGAGGGGAGACAGGCCCATCCACAAGTCATCCTCATCCAAGCACACCACTGGGTCCTGGGATAAAGGTGCAGAGGGAGGTGGAGAATGGAGGTGTGAGAGAGAGCCCGTCTTGAAAGAGGCAGGATGGGGAGGTGAACGAGAGCAGCCAAACCTTGGTCCACCTCATTCTGCCACCACCCTGACTAAACTTCCCCAGAGCCTCAGTTTCACCCGTGGGACTCCCGCCTGCCGCTGTGCTCAGGGTAAGGGCCCAAGTGGGTTGCTTGGGAACGCTTATCAGAGTGCCAAGCCTAGAATACGCGTTTAGTAGATGGCCTTTCTGCAATAATGAGTGTGTCAAAGAATTTTAGGATGAGAGGGGACATAGGAATGTGACTAGTTCACTCTCCTCTTTGCATACTCTTTGAGACCCTGGGTTTGAGATACTCCCATGGTTGCACAGCTTGGGAAGGAGCTGGGACTTCATAGTCCAGTACTCTTCCCATCAGAGTCCTGGAATGTGAGTACAGAAGTCGCATGTACTGGTTGTTTGCTTTTTTTTTTTTTTTTGAGTTAGAGTCTTGCTCTGTTGCCCAGACAGGGGTGCAGTGGCACTCTCCTGGCCACCGCAACCTCAACCTGCTGACCTCCGGCGATCCTTCAGCCTCAGCCTTCCAAGTAGCTGGAACTACAGGCGTGCGCTACCACGCCGGGCTAATTTTTAATTTATTTATTGTAGAGACGAGGTCTCGCCAAGTTGCCCGGGTGAGTCTTGAACCCACGGGCTCAGGCAATCCACTTGCCTCAGCCTCCCAAAATGCTGGGACTACAGGCTGAGCCACCAAGCCCGGCTATATGTACTAGTTTTATTGTGTCAGTAGTGATAATACAATGTTTAATTACTGGCGTGCTGGCACAACTACTATAGAAATGAATATATACAAATCTGTAAACTATAGTCTCCTTTTATTCTGTGAATAAATGCCCATGTAGCTTATCACTGTTTACCAGGTCATATGACTTACAACACAGACTATTTATCACCCTAATTTCCCGATTTTTTTTGTTGATTATTGGATATTCTCAGGAGCGGTTTTTTTTTTTGAGTCAGAATCTCACTCTTTTGCTCAGGCTGGAGTGCAGTGCCATGATCATGGCTCATTGCAGCCTCAGCTTCCTGGGCTCAGGTGATCCTTCCACCTCAGCATTCCAAGTAGCTGGGACTACAGGCACATGCCACCACACCCCCTGGCCAATTTTTAAAATTTTTTTGTAGAGATGAGTTCTCATTATGTTGCTCAGATGGGTCTCAAAGTCCTGGACTCAATCAGTCTTCCTGCCTCTGCCTCCCAAAGTGCTGAGTTTACAGATGTGAGCCACCACACCCAGTCACAAGAGTGTTTTTGTTATTCACTAAGTGATCTTTATTTCTTAGCCATGGTTTGACACAGAGGGTAGCAGCAGACCCTTTCAGCAACTTCTTCATGAAACTGAACATCCTGAGGACCCTGGCATCTTATTGCAATCCGAGGAGGGCTGGGCATGCTTTTGTTTTTTTTTGAGTTGGAGTCTCCCTCAGTCACCCAGGCTGGAGTGCAGTGGCAGGCTCACGGCCACCACAGCCTCGACCTGCTGGGCTTAGGTGAGCCCTCTGCCTCAGCCTTCCAAATTGGGCATGCTTTCGATTCGTACAAGTCGTGATGCTCTTGAATGCCAGAATTCCCACGTGGTCTGAACCCAGTAAGCCTACCTCATTGCTGCTCCTGCTCTGTGGCCTCTGCCTGCCAGTGCCGAGCTCTTCTGGAACTGCTCATGGATGCTACACGTGCCCCCTCTTCTGCCCTCTTGGTTTGTTGAGCAACCGCCAGACCTTTCTGTGTCCAGGGCCACTGCTGCACAATGTCATCACATGACTTGTAGTCTTAATAGCTCAGAGGCGTGCCAACTAGTACAAGAAAGATTGCAATATCCAAAGCCCAGGGTCACTGAGTCTGTGTGAACCTGAGTGTTAGTCCTGCAAATAGTTCCTGTAGGTCCCCTCACCAGTCACCAAGTCACATCAGAACAGGAGGTGGAAGCCTCGGGGCTCTAAAGAGGTTCACTCACCTCTGTCAAACATTTGTTCTTCTCAACTACCAAAAGCGAAGTGTTTCCACCTGCTGCAGCCAGAAGCACCAAGAAGAGATCCCACCCTTGCCACCCGTGTCTCCAGTCTGGCTTCGTCAACCCTGAAACTCAGCAGTGTGGCCTTTTGCGCTGTCTGCCTAACATTGCTGGAGGCAGCATTTTTCATGGCTTTGTCCCTCCCATCCTGTGGGGACCCAATTTTTTTTTTTTTTTTTTGAGTTGCTGTCTCACTTTGTTGCCCAGGCTGGAGGGCAGTGGGATGCTCACGGCCACAGCAGCCTCGACCTGCTGGGCTCCGGTGATCCTTCCGCCTCAGCCTTCCAAGTAGCTGGGACTACAGGCATGCGCCACCATGCCCGGCTAATTTTTTTTTAATTGTAGAGATGAGGTCTCACTAAGTTGCCCAGGCTGGTCTTGAACCCGTGGGCTGAGGCATTTTTCTCACCTCAGCCTCCCAAAGTGCTGGGATTATAGGTGTGAGGCACTGTGCCCGGCTCAGGTACCCAAATTCAACACGGGTGCTTTGTCCAATGCCTAACCTCTTGTTTGGCATAGGGAGTATTGATTTTTTAAAAGTTTTTCTCTGAAATTATAATTTCTAGTTGGATTCTCAGCCATTTTTGGTAGGCAATCTGTGAACTTATCTATTATGAGAGCTGAATTTCAAAGAACGTAAATAAAAATCCCCGATCATTTTAGAAGTTCTTCCTATGTAAAAATTACCTTGTCACACAGGGTCTCATTTAATTCTGTTGATGCTGTGAGACACAGAAAAGTTGTTGTTCTTAATCAGTTTTTGTTTCTGGGGATGGGGAGAAGCCTGGAGGAGCAAAATGTCATGCTCAAGGTCACATGGCTTTTTTAAAAAAAAATTTTGTTATAAAGATTTAGGGTTAGGTATATAAACACTGATCATGCAGGTACCCTTGTTGATGAGGTGTGCTCCTCCCTCCCCTGGCAATTTCCCTCAACTGCCAATCCCACCCCCTCTCTCCTGACAGTTTCCCACTACTGCCAATTGCTTTCTTATAGCATTATAATTGTTCAAGGTCCGTTTGTGAGTGAGAACATATGGAACTCTGTTCTTTATTTCTGTGATAGATCACAGAGTATGATCGACTCCAAATCCATCCAAGTTGCTGCAAAGTCCATATATTGGTCCTTCTTTATGGCTATGTAATAGTCCATTGTGTATATGTACCACATTTTAAAAAATCCAGTCCAGCTTCGATGGGCAACACGGTTGGTTCCATGTTTTTGCTCTTGTGAATAGAGCTGCAACAAACATACGTGTGCAGGTATCTTTTCTGTAGAATGATTTGAGTTCCTCCGGGTTTATTCCCAGGTCACACAGTTTTTAAGCTGAAAACGCAAGCCTCACATCTAAGACTGTTCTTCTTAAAGCCCATCTTCTTTCTCCAGTGCTTGCCTGAAGCAGGATGGGTGGGGAATAGTGTTCAAGCAGGATTTGATTCTGGAGCCAAGGCAATGGGCCTTTCATTGGTAGATCTCGTTGTTACCCCCATATGATCCATTTCTTTAACTGCTGAGAAGTCAAGAGCTTAAACGAGGATGCTGAAGTCTTTCATGGTAGTGAAATTGGTTCCTTGCTCTTTGCCAAGCCTTTGTGGAGAAGGAATGGCGTTTCCCCAGGGCAGGGTCTGACAGTGCATCTCTGCAGAGCTTGCTTTGATTTCAGGGATTTCTATCCTGCAGTCGTCAGCTTTGTGGAAGCCAAGACTAGACATTTTTAACGTCATGACACGTAAATAACCACAGACGAGAATGCCCACTGGTGAACAGAAACGCGAATATGACAAGATCCTGATGTCAAAGTTCAGCTTATCAGTTCTCTCTCCTGAACACAATGGGATAACAACTCGCAGTTACTAGAACTGGACAACAAAGACTTTCTGGAGAGAGAGAAGGTGATGTTCTGTGGAAGTATCTCAGAGGACCCACTGAGGAAGGTCGATATTGTTGCCAAGAGACCTCTGCCATCTCCTCCCTGTCCTTGACAAACGAGCTCATCTGGAGTATGGATGCCAGAGCTGAGACAGTTGCGACCACTGAAGCAGGATCTCAGGTCTTACAAGGAGTCAGGTGCTCCTGGCAAGCCCCTCGCCTGCTTGGGACTAGGGAGCCACACAGGCCACTGGAGAGCTCGTGGGCAGCCCACCTTCCCAGGCCGGGGTGAGATCCTGGTGTGACTGTGAGCTACGATGACTCAGGCATAGAGCAGGGAGCTCTCCACAGCTGCTGAGGAAGACCACGTTGAACTTTGATCGCGTGGCGCTTGGCTGCCGTCTTTATTTTTTGTGACATTTTAAATTGTAAAGCAAATGAATGTAAATTGCAGAAGATTTAAAAGATCCAATCATACAAACAAAAACCACTTATCATTCTCCCAGATACAATTAGACATAATTACCGTAACTATTTTGAAATGCCATGAATAGAAACCTGGACTCAGGAGCAGCCTGCTTGGGACACATCCTGGCCTGCTCGCTGAGGTACCTTGGGCAAATGACTGGTGTGTCCTTGCTTTGGTTTCCTCTTGTGCAAAGTGAAGATAGCAATTGTATTGCCCTCACGGGATGGTTGTGAAGATAGACCATGTTACTACATACAAAAAGTTAAATCAGTGGCCTAGTATAGGGTAGGCATTCATTAAGTTTGAGTATTTATTATTTTATGTTGATTATGTCTTCTGAATTCTTTCTCTAAACTCAAATATTTTTCTTCTATGAAAATAACATGGTGGCCGGGCTCAGTGGCTCAGCCTGTAATCTCAGCACTTTGGGAGAATGAGGCGAGTGGATTGCCTGAGCCCGTGGGTTTGAGACTAGCTCAGGCACCTTGGTGAGACCTCGTCTCTACAATTAACCAAAAATTAGCCGGACGTGGAGGCATGCACCTGTCGTTCTGGCTACTTGGAAGGCTGAGGCGGAAGGATCGTTGGAGCCCAGCAGGTGGACGCTGGGGTGGCTGTGAGCGTGCCACTGCACTCCAACCTGGGCGACAGAGTGAGACTCCAACTCAAAAAAAAGAAAGAAGAGATTGTACTGTGTACAACTTTTGTCTTTGGTGGACTTAGGATTTCAAACAAGACATCAGGGAGCAAGAATCTGCTTGGAGCCTTGGAGGCAGAGACCTGGACCTTTCTTTTTTGGACAGCACTCTCATGCTTTCTCAGCTCTGATCTTCCCACTCCCACCTGCTTAGACCCTCAAGGACCCTTTAGTAAGACCAAAGAGTGTTTTTCCCATTGGTGTCATTTTTGCCAAGGTATTTAGAGAGTTGTCAGAAGTGACAAGCTCTGCATTTGTAAGAACACAAGTGTTGCCAACCATCTGGTGCTGGGGGTGGAAGGCTTGGTCTGTAGAGGGTCAGATAGCAAATCCTCTAGAATGTGTGTCACAACTACTTAACTGCCATCACGGAACAAAAGCAGCCATGGACAATATGTAAACAATGAGCGCTTTACTTCTAGACGTTGAAATCCAACCTTTATATTATTTTTTCATGCTGCAAAACATTATTTTTCTTTTGACTTATTAAAATCATTTAAACATGTGGAAGCCATTGTTATTTCACAGACGGTACAAGAACAGGCAGTGGACTGGATTGGCTGACTCCTGATCCCCTGTGGTGATTATTTTTCTCCTGCTCTCTGACTACACCATTTCTCTCTTTGTTGTGACATTTTTTGAAACCTCTCTGCCCTTTCTCTCAACTAGCTGAGGCCAAAATATCTTTTGCAGAATCTGAGCTTTTGGCACTGGGGTAGCTCGTCAGGGAAACCCAGAATGCCTGCCTAAAAGAAGCATTAGGACAACATCAAATAACATCCTTCTTCTTTTGTGTGTGTCCTGGCTAGTTCATCATATAATTTGGGTATAGGAAGGTTACAGATGGGCTGGCAAGTAGCTCTGGTTTCTGTGGTATTCTAAGGCTCTAATGAGCAAACGATGCAGCCTGAGGGATGGTGAGAGCCCAATTTTGGACAATCAAGGATATTTATATCTATTAATAGGTTGGTGCCTCAGACTTCTGTTCCACCACAAAATTGAGAGTTGAAAAGATGTCTGGATGATCAATTTAGTGTCATCTCTTAGAACAGTGATATATCAGGAGGGTGTTCAGGCTTGAGTGGTGATTTGGGATGGAAATGAGGGAATGATAACATTTTATGCTGCCTTATCCCCACTATACTTGAAATGAAACCACAATACACATTTTTTACACAGGGTGCGTTTAAGGAGAAATGATGTGCCCTATTTCATAGGGAAACAGGACACAAGAGAATGCTTTCAGATTTGTGGCACTAGCCCTCCTCCGTGGAGCTGCCCCTGAAAGCTGTTTCTGCCATTTTATTCAGGGCTGTGAAGCAGTAGGGGTGCCAGAGGCTCGGCTGCCTACATAATGAGATTGGTTTGGCTGGTCTGACAGACGCAGTGATTTATGAGGGTGCTTGTGCAGGGACATTTGCCGCTGAGAGCAGCCAGATGAAAGGCATGCAGGGAGGCTGAGGAGAGCAGGGAATAGGAGGGAGGCAGTTGGGTACAGGCAGGCGAGGACCGTCTTGGTTACAGCAGTCGGGACCCAGAGCTGATGCAGGCTGAGGAATAGTGAGGATGGCAGATGAGGATAGGCTTTGGGACCACATAGCTCTGGGTTTGCATCACTGCCTCTTCCGTTTGTTAGCTGAGGTCTTAGGCAAGTTACTGTCCTTCTTTGAACTTCCATTTCTTCATCTGTAAAGTGAAAATAATGCTCTCTCCCTCTCTCCCACTGTATGGACCTATACTATCGTAAAGGTTCAAGCAGACTTCCTGTGGCCTGGGAGAGTTCAGTAAGTGAGAGACAGTATTAGTTTGTCCCTGTGTCCATTCATTTGTTGATTCACTAGCATTCATTATTCTCTGAAATTTCTGATAGAACTTCACTTTCAGATAGGTATCTGTTTGACTTAGATACCAATAGCTTCTGTGATCAGGATGGAAGAACATGAACGTCAACATGTATTTATACATCTGTGTATGAGCATCTAAATGGCATGCAGGGTTGTAGTAGGTTCCTGAAATATAACTTAAAGAGCAACTGCCTGGCCAATAAACATGATAAAGTATACCTCACCTCATTAGTAATCAGGAAAATCAACAAAATAAGACCAAATTGAGATACTGATTTATATCTGCTAAACTGGTAAAAATTTGAGCGTCCAATGATACCAAGTGTCAAGGAGAATGCTCTTTGCAGGAGTTTAAGCTGATAAGACTGCTTTGGAAAATGATTTGTCAGTATCTAGAAATTTGAAGACATGCATACCTTACCTCCTAGTGAATTCTGCTCCTATGTATTATGTAGAGAGAGTCTCCCATATGTAATCAGAGTGATGTATTTCTAATAATAACAAACAACCTAAGTGTCCATCAATGGGGTAATTAATCTATATTACATGAACTAAAGCTGCATGTGATGCCTGCATAGATGAATTTTAGACAATGGTGAGTGAAAAAATAAGGTTGCAGAAGAATGCAAACAGAAAAACATTTATGTACAGCTTAAAAATATGGAAAGTAATGTGTTTTTTATGGATACAAACATGTAATACAAGTTTAAATAAATTAACTGGAATAAGAAGTATAAAATTCAGGATGGTATTAGGAGAAGAAAGAGAGATATGGTTGGAAGGGTACCTTGGTTTTATATCAGTCTCTTAATTTATTAATTGATTATAATACAGACAAGTTCTTGTTGTGTTGCCCAGGCTAGTCTTGAACTCCTGGGCTCAAGCATTCCTTCTGCCTCAACCTCCCAAAATGCTGGGATTATAGGCCTGAGCCACTGTGCCTCTCCTGCACCAAGTCTTTGAAATTGTTTGTGTGTTGTCTACTTATAGCACATTCCAATTTGGACTCACTGTATTTTAAGTGCTCAACTGCCACATGTCACGGGTGGCAACTGCATCGGATGGTGGAGTTTTGGAGATTTCTGTGAGGGACTAATCTTGGTCCCCTCTAAGGCCCAGCAGCATTGCTGGAACTCAGAGCTGATAAGTTCTGAGAGTGAGGCATGACTTCCAGAAATATCTGTCCCAGACTCCCAGCGACAGCCTGTGTGTGTGTTTTGGGAATAGAGGGGGATGGTTTTCAGCGGGCTGTGTGTCATCACCTCCGTTTGTGATTTTCCTTGGCAGGTGCCTCGTCTCCAGACATGGAGCCCAGCTATGGGGGAGGTCTCTTTGACATGGTAAAAGGAGGTGCCGGAAGACTTTTTAGCAACCTGAAGGACAACTTGAAAGACACCCTCAAAGACACATCTTCTAGAGTGATACAATCTGTTAGCAGGTATGCACATTCCTCCCAGTTCGGTTAGTGGACTCCTGCCCCATGCTTCCAAAGGACCTGGTCCCCTACCAATGCTTGTCTGGCTCACAGTGTGTCGATTTTGTGATATAATTACATGGAATCTGATCAATTGTGGAGTGTCATTGAAGTCCTAAAGCCGAGTCTTTTAGAAGCTAAAAGCACAGGCTGGGAAGACAGCTCACTGGTGTGTTAAATGGTGGTTGCCATCTCTGGCTTTCTCAGGCGATACTGCCCTTGTCAACCATGTGGCCCAAGGCAAATTAATTAACCTCTCTGAGCTTTACTTTTATACCCTGATAGGATTGCGTCTTTGGGTGGTTTGACGACTAAGTGAGATAATAGTGCATATGCGTCTGGATAAACGATGCCTATGGATTGTAGATGAAACACAACTTGGTTTTTTTATATTCTATCAGCCCTCTAACACTCACTTAGTGGGAAAAGTTTTCTACTCTTCCACTGTGTGAAAATTCTTACAAGCTGGTCATTGAATTATTTTTTATACTTAGGTATAAGAAAATTCTAAGGTCACTTTGTTACAATATGCAGTTTTAAATCATAAATTCAAAGGTCAAGTCCAATATATTAATCAACGTTTTAGTCTTTGTTCAAAGGTACAATTTGCCCTTACCCCCAGTTCCCAACAAGGGCCTGTTAGGCAGAAAAAGTTTGTCATGTATTCTTTCTCCATCACTTCTCCTGAGCCTTAGCTGCTTACAACTATGGGAGATATTTCTATGTAGGCAAGGAGGCAGGAATAGTCAGTGTTGATAAATAAGCAGTGCTTTCTATTCTGAGTCTGATTCTGCTCATGAAGTGGTGTCTACATGGGCATTAGGACATACCAGTTAGAGCAATATGTTATACCCCTAAAGCCATGGGCCGTCTTCTCCTAGTGATGCATCTTTGCTAGAGAGAAGGGCTAGAGGGGAGTAAAAATATGCCCATTGGAGAGAGGTGTCCCAGTGCATGGTGGGCAGGTGATTGAGAGAGAGACATATCTGGCATAGTTGGATCATTTTAATGAGTGTCTTTTCTTGTCTTGCTTTTAGCTACACAAAGGGAGATTTAGACTTCACTTATGTTACCTCCAGAATTATTGGTACGTTTCTCACGTTTGTCAACTCTCTTTGGCTGAGCTTTTAATTGCTGTCCATCGCAACATCAGACCTGCTTAACCTGTTTTCTTTATGTGTGACTTCTCTTAGTGATGTCCTTTCCTCTGGACAATGTTGACATAGGATTCAGGAATCAGGTTGATGACATTCGAAGCTTTCTGGATTCCAGACATCTTGACCACTACACAGTGTACAACCTGTCACCCAAGTCTTATCGGACTGCCAAGTTTCATAGCCGGGTAAGGAGTTTTAGCCTTGGGTCACACTATTGAAGATGTAACAGGGTAATTTTTCTCCTAAATGATATCCTTAAAGCCTTTACCCTTAGGCATATAGATCTGAAAACTATAAACTCTGGATGCTTTTATTCACAAAATATTTATTAGGCTGTTAAGAGATATTCTGAAGCCTTCCCTTGGGCAAGGATATTTACAGAAAAGTGTATCTGTCAATGAAACACCATCTAAATTGGAGTCTCAAATTCACTGGTGGCCAGTTGCTTCTTGGCACATTGTTCGTGAGGCTCAAATTGGAGGCTTCAACTGCTAAGTAGGGCAGTTGGCTACCCTTAAACTGTAACAAAAATTATGCCTTTGACACTTCCTTATTGCTACTTGGGCATCAGGATTTAAGCAGTGTGGTGAGACTAGTCCAGACACACCAGTATGAATGGAAATTTATTTCTGACATTCAGTAAATGTGCCTCTTTCGTTAGTGAAGGTTAGCATATAAACAGTCCACACCATAGGTTTGGTAATACTGTTACTAATAAGGATAATAATGAGAGCGTTTGCACTGTGCTAAGAACTTTATATATAGTATATCACTTAATTCTCTCAACAGTCCTCTGAGGCAGTTGGAGAATCTGAGGCACAGAGAGGTATGGTAACTCGTCCAAGTGGTTTAAGGCTTGTGCTCTTAAAGTTACCCTGGGCTGACAGTATTACTTTGAAAAGCTGGATTATTCCTTTAAAGAACTTTTTGGACTAGGCAGAGAAATATTCCTAGTTTCAGGCTGGTTAAAGAACTTTGAGAGCTGGCTTAGGTGTGAACATCGAGCCTGGTATTTCTGGCTACTGAATTCTTGATTTAATCACTAAAATGAGGTTCTTTCCCCTGAAGCATATCTTCAAACATTTTTGACTTAGCCTTGAATATGCTTGGTCCTGCCACTTCATCTGGGTCTATTGACAGAAAGAATGGGCTTTCTACGCCTGGACCCTTGAAAGTGAAAGGTGATTTCAAATCTACAGAATGATAACTGGTTGACATGCCAGGACACGTTTGGCTCCAAATTCCGATGCCTACTTATAGTCTCTGGGCCTCAGTGTCTCCATCTGTGAAACACACAAGAAGGTTGGTCAATATGTTCTTTCTGCTCTAATATGCCCCATAAGATGTAGGAGGATTTTGTTCAAGGCAGTTTGTTTTTTTAGCGTGTTCTGCGAACCGTCTCAAATGTGTGCATCAGAATCACTTGCAGGGCTTGTTCAACACAGACTTATGTTTCAATAGGACAATGGAGGAGTGAGAATCTGCATTTCTAACAACTTCCTAGGTGCTGCTCTTGATGTGACCCCTCTGTGAGAAGCACTGATAAAGCCACTGTGGAATGGCTTGATCTAAATGGTTCTATGATGGAGATTTCACATGCAGCTCTTTTAAAATCCACCGCAGTAAACTCACCTTCCGAATCTTATTCCATCTATTACCTAATTAAGAGCAAGTGAATTAACATCAAACAAAATGTGGAAATCCCGTTCCTGGCTCAGTGCAAATCTTTTGAACTTATTTTTCTTGTTTGGAGACCAAGTCAGTGCCATCATTTTCATAATTGAAGGACTGTGAAACATTTTGCACAGTATTTCATAAAAATTCTATTTGATCTTGAAGGATCTATGATATTTGGAACAACTTCCCTCTGAAAGAAATTAAAGCTATTACATCATTATAGAAGCATTCATACATATGAAGATGTCTCTCTGTGCTTTATTTATAAAACGCAATCTCTATAAAGATATCTTTAAAGAGGGCAACCCCCTGGGGTTCCCTCCTGCTCTGGGAGTTTTTCTGTCCTCTCAATAAATCCTGCTTTAAAAAAAAAAGATATCTTTAAAGAATAGTTTCTATGGTGTAACCAAAGACTTTGTGACTGGACTTAACAGTTTACCAAAGGAGTCAGGAATGACATATGAGGGGAGGATTCCAAAAGACCCAGAATTATTTTTTGGAGGGTGGGCCTCTTGTAGTTCAGGCTTCCCTTGCTTGGTAAGTATTCTAGGAACCCACTGACATCCGTGTACCAGCTCACATTGCTGTGAGAGGCTGCATTTGGCTTCAGCGATTTTTTTTTTTGGAGAGTCTTTCAATGTGTTTGCCCATTTCATGATGGGTGATTTATAAGCACACTTCCCCACACTGCACTGTCTCAGCAGTTTTGGACCCAAAATGGCATAAACCCTGTGCCCCACTCCCCTTATTCTCCCAATGTTACCCTGAATGATTTTGGGTTTTTTTTTGGTGAAAAAAGTCCTCAAAGGGATGCCTTTTGCTGATGTGAAAGAGGTGAAACAAAAACAGCAGGGATCAACATTGACAAGTTCAAAACTGTTTTGAGCTGTGGAAAGAGCGTCTCAATAGGTATATTGCATCACACGGAGAGTACTTTGAAGGTGACTGAAGTTTAAACATGTGAGAATAAATACACTATTTTTTATAAATAAATTCTGGATGTTGGGGGGTCCCCTTTGTACTGAGTATCTATCCTGGGCTGCCCTCACTTGTCCTAGAAGATCAGTTGCCTACAACAGTGTCGAGCATGGCTGATCAATGTTTCTCCAAAGGGTGACTGTGCCAAGAATTGCTAAACACTACGGATATAAAATAAGTATTTGTTTCGTGTTTTGAAGACACTTAAGCCTAGGTAGGAGAGAGAACCCAGGACATTCTAAAGTCAAGTGCAAATAATGTTCATGACACCCACTGAGGGAGATTAGTGAAGGGAGACAGTAGTGAAGGGAGACAGTAGTGATGGCCTGACCTTAAAGCATGCAGAAGGCTTGTGTGGGTGAAATGTGAGGGGTCATCACTTGTCTACACACATTGTAGAATGAGCCTTGTGAAACTCTTCATGGCCTGGCCTCCCTCTCCCTCTCCAGTTTCATTTTTTATTGTTCTTCATGCTCCAGTCGGGGATGTGCCCACATACACACGCGTGCGCTCTTATCCTGTATCCTTGCATGAAAAGCCAACTCCTCCCTGAAAAGCCACCCATGCCACACACTCTCCATCTTTGTAAGCCTGACTTTGCTAGGGAGAGGAGTCCACTGACCGCAAGGCTTTTCCAACACTTGCCCCTTAGACTCAGGATGGCTCTACACCTTTAATCCTTCCCCCCTTGGGCCCATAATTCGGCAGACCTGGATTCTCTGGCCTATCTCTTTAGTTGCATCTCAGGAAGACGGTCTCATCTCAGCTTTGTTTTTTCTCTGGCTACATCCCTTTGATCCAATTCCCGGGCCTTTCTCTCCCCAGCACTAAATTAATTAATTTGCATCTCATTGTTGCATGACTTGGAAAAGTCTTCCTCCTTTTCACCTTCTCCAGGCCCTGAGATCCAGAACCATTTCTTCTTCCTTCCAGCTCAGTGGAGTGCTAGGTCTGCAACTGAGTCTTGTTTTAATGAATGCAGATGGCAGAGTCTTCCATAAAAACAAGTACTGGAAAAGACCAAACGTGGGACTGGTTTTCATTTATAGACTCGTGGGAGACTGGCTCTGTCTACATCATAGATCTCTGGGCCTTGAAACCTGAACTCAGTCACTTTACACTATGGTTATGTGATTGTGTTTTTGGGGGTGCGAGTGGTGGTGGTGGCAGAGACAGGCTGTGTCCAGGAAGATTTTACATGCTGAGGGTCATCATTCTGATTTTGATTAGCTTTTATGCTTAGAAGCCACACTGGTTGACAGGAATTGTAATGAATAAATCACATAACATTTTCCTCAGGATTTGCATACGTAACAGACTGTCAAAATGACTCTGTTTTGTCTCAGTTTAGCAGAGGCTCGAGTCCCAAACAGTGCCTGGCATACAGCTCTGTATTCAAAGGCAGGCTCTGGAATACCTATTTGGCACTGCAGGGGAGGCACTGAGCCTTAATGACTTTTCATAGCCGATATCCCCCTTGACAAAACCAAAGTACTGAGGCTGACAATGAAGTCCTAGAGACTGAGATGCACCTTGCTAACCAGACGTTTTTAATCTGAGTTAAACGAACCCATGACTCCTCTGTGTTTTTAGATTCATTGGTGGGCTTCAGAGCGTTTAACCTTCTGTTTCCATTCCTTTTTAAAAAATGATACGGTAAAATATCCTAACATAACCTATCATTTTAACCATTTGTAATTATACAGCATTCATTACATTCACAATGTTGTGTAGTCATTACCACTGTCTATACTCAAGCCTTTCTCATCACCCCCAACATAAACACAGCTCCCATCCACTGCGTGCACGTGTGTGTACACACTGGTTCCATTTTTGCATGGAAGGTTTATAGCTATGCCCCAGAATATCGGGAACCTTTTCACATTTCTTGGCATTGCTGTTGGCAATAAGGGAAGACTGGATGAATGGACTCCAAGTCTAACTTGACCCTCAAGTTCGTCGATCTGGTCACTGTCATTCCGGTGTCATGTACCCTCTCCTTCCTTGGTCCCACCAGGAAGGACAGTACGACAAGCCCCTGTTAGCAGCTCAGAAGCCAGTAGCCAGGCAGTCAGGGTCTTCCTTCCTGCTGCCCATTTCTGCACCACAGAGTCTGGTCAGATTTCTCTCCCTTAGGGAACCACCTGATTTTTGGGAAATGTGTTATCAACTTGGGCATCTGAAAGGGTTCATGGTTAAAGGTCGGCATTTTCTCCCATGTTCTTTCGGAGCTCACATATGAGGTCACCACAGCTCCCAGGTGTTTCTGCTTGGGCTTGAGGTGGGAGATGGGGGTTGGCTATAGTGGAGTGACTTCACAGTTCATGCTTCATCTTTCCTTTTCCACCATGCATCAGCGACAGGACAGGAAATAGGGGGCAGAAAAGTAGCCCCTGGGCTGGGGGCCGGGAACCAGAGATCCCCACATTCTAGCTATGCAGCCTCCTGGGGTTGAATGTCTTAACCTTGGCAAAATACAGCCGTCACTTGAAGCTGTAACCACCCCACCAATATAAGATGGAAATATTGTTAATAACCAGTCATCAGACAGTGTAGTATAATGGGGAGTACACAAATTTTATTTTTTTAAATTGAGATGAAATTAAACAATGCATACAAACTTTAAACTTTAAGAAGGACCCCAGGTTCACATCTCAGCTGTTCTTCTTCCTGGACAAGTCACTTCACCTCTCCTCGGACTCTGTTTTCTCTTGTGTAAAATGCTTGTGAGTGGTTTTTCTTTTTTTTTGTAGGTTTGTTGTAAGGAATGAATTTGATAGCAGTGTCTTGCTCAGAGTCAGCATTCAGCAAGTAGTAGCTATGAATAACATTGGTAATAATAAGGTGCTACAATAAATGACAGACCAAAATACCCCTGTCCTCCAAAAAGGGTGTAAGAGCCACGAAACACTGGATGTGGCACTTTGGTCTTATTCTCTGCAGAGCCCTTTGCTCTTATGCTTAGTAAATGGATGCTTCTGCCATCCCTTCGCATGCTAGGGACGATGGCGAGATGAACGCTGAATGGCATCCAGCCCTGGTGATTTTCTGGCCTCTTGTTTCTCCCCTGGGTGGATTGTGGCAGCCCTGTAATCCATGTGTGTCCTCTGGGGTCGGCAGCTTCAGGAAGTATTCAGCAAGGCTGGAGACAGCATCATGAAGTGTCATACACCCCAGCACTGTGCTTATTATGTGACGCTTTGAGCCCCAGAGTGCTGCAGAAATAGCTTGCAGTGATTGGATTTCTTTTTAACAATTTTTGGGATTTCTTTTATGCCTTAATGTTTTCCCCTTTTAGACAGAGCACATGCTTTTTTTAAAAAAATCTAATTGTATGTTTGCTTCATGGTGTATAATTATATCTCAAGTAAATATATAATTATGGAGTACTTTAAATTAATATTATTTACTTGATTGAGTTAATGATTCTGGAGCTATTAGCCTATTGTGCTAAGGATAATTTAGCCAACTTTTAGCTGAGACTCATTACAGGAATTGACATTTGGGGTGTGTGTGTGTGTGTGTGTGTGTGTGTGTGTGTGTGTGTGTGTGAGAAAGAGAGAGACTGAGAGAGAGAGAGAGGTGCTTTTTTTTTTTTAAGCAGGATTTATTAAGAGGACAGAAGAGCTCCCACAGTGGGACCCGAGGGGGTTGCCCCTGACATGGATTTTAAGACCTTTAAAAATATTGCCTGGGGAAGCAAATTTCCCATACTTTTATTCTGGAGCAATCTTTAAAAAAAATCAAAATTGATTCACCTGTTCCTTCCTCAAGATATCATATATATAGACAAATCTTATTACAAAAAGGAATTGCCAAATGAGCTTCACTCCATAATTCTTTCACTCATTTGTCCGGTTATCAAATCTCCTGAGCACCTGCCATTTGAGCAACACATGAACAGTGAACATGGGGCAGACAAAAATCAAGAAGCTATGGTCTCTCTCCTCATGGATCTCAGTGTTTAAAGGAGGAGACAGATACAAAGAGTTGATTCAGGACAGCTTGACAATAAGCTAGCACTTACTGTGTACATGTTGTGCTACTTAATTCTCACAACAATCCTATAATGCCCATTTATACTTTACACACAAGATAATTGAGGCTTGGAGAGGTTGGGAAGTTGCCTAAGGTTAATCAGATCATGGGTGGTAATTCCAGGGTGAAAACCCAGCCTGTGGCCTTAACCATGTGGCTCCACTGATAAAAACCGTAGTAGATAAATATAGACACAGGTATGAGTACAAAGATGACTAAGTATGTCTGTCTATGGGTTTTAGAGAAACTGTCAAAGACAAGAGAGTATTTGAACTTGGTTTTGGAAGGATGAATAGGAGTTTACCAAGGGAAGAAAAAACATTGCACACAGGAAGCAGCTTGTAGACAAATGTACATTTTATAATTCCTCTGACAGCAAAATTTATCTTCCCAGTTATTCTATATTTTTAGTCAATAAGTCATTTCTGTTCCTTGAGAGTACATCAGTGGGGAATATATTTGAAGGTAAAGATTAGACCAGAAACAGTGTTGAATCCTGTCGGATAAAAGGGGCAAACCATTACAGAGTTTAAATTGGCAGAGGCCTGATACTAGGTCACCCTGGATCATTTGGTAGCTATGTCAAGCATTTCAAATACTTTGTTTAATAAACCATGTTTATAAGTCCCAAATATACACAAAAATGGGTAATCTGGAAGGTCCCCCGCCATTGCCCCACAATTATCTTGCAGAAAAATGTTACAAAATAACTAAAAAGACTGAGCTTTCTTGGCAGCCCCAGAGAGAGAAGCTGTGTGTGTTTGCTTTCAGATATCAGCCTCACAGAGACCACAGATGATTTCCCATTTATATTTTGCTTAGTTTTCATCTGGTTACCAGAAAGGGGCTGAGGCAAGAAGTTCCTCCTGCTGCCTTTGCCCCAGTCAAACATAGGGAATTTGAGCCGTTCGGGTTTTCTTTTTTTGATTTTTATTGGCAGTGAGACCTCATCTCTACAATAAATCAAAAAATTAGCCGGGCGTGGTGGCGCGTGCCTGTAATTCCGGCTACTCGGAAGGCTGAGGCAGAAGGATCGCCGGAGCCCAGCAGGTCGAGGCTGCGGTGGTCGGGAGCGGCCACTGCACTCCAGTCTGGGAGACAGAGTGAGACTCCAACTCAAAAAATAAATAAATAAATAAAGATGTGGAGTACCATTCGGACTTTCTTAGGGCAGTGGTGTCAGTACTGCAGGGTGCATCTGACGACGCGCTATATATACAACCTGTTACTTCGCCAGAATTCCCTATCGCAGGAAATGGCACCTGGCTCCTCTTCTCCTATCCAGCCATTCAAGCCGGAAACCTGGGGGTCATCTTCAGCTATTTCCTCCCCCACTTCCTGCCCTGCTGTCTCTCAAGTCTGCCCATCCACATGCACGTGCTGCCACCATGTGACCTGTCACCGAGTCTCATGTCCAGGTGTTCCACTTGTGTGTCTCCTGAATCCCTCGGGTGTGTTTGCACCCACTGCCACTCAGCCATCCCACACTGCCACCCTCCCTTACGCCCTCTCCTCGCCACCTCCTGACCGGTCTCCCTGGCTTTAGTCTCCTGCCTTCCGCTTCCATCCTCTATACTGAGGTTGGGAGATCTGGAAAGTGCTGATCTGAGAGCCGCTGCTTCTTCAGTGCTCTCCCAACTCCCTCACGAGGACTTGTAGGATCTGGTCCTTCAATCTGCATTCTCGCCAGACAGGGCAAAAATTCATTTTTTTTCCAAACGTGGCCAGCTCTATCTGACTTCAGGGCTTTGTGTTGGCAGTTACCTGATGAAACAACAACAACAACAAGAATAGCTACCATTTATTGATCATGTTGTGTGTATGAGATTCTGAGAAAAGTCCTTGAAGTACATTCTCATGTATTATCCACAGCCCTGTGAGATATGTAGGTAGGTATTATTCACTGCATTTTATGAAGAAAGAGGTGACAAAGTTTGTCCACATCTAAGCTTCTCCTTATTGTCTTTTAGTTTGGTTAGCAAATATCTAAGCAGTTGGGGCTGATGCCTAGTGTATTTGAGACAGATGATAATCTCAAGCACTATACTGCTGTAGCACGATGATGTATATTCGAAGACCTGGGCTATATTGCTGGTGCTGGTCAGCAGTGTGACTCTGGAGAAGACAACCTCTGAGAGTCAGTTTTCTCATCTGAAAAATGGGGACCCTATTAGTGTCTGTCTCATGATCAGAGCCAAGATGCATTGCTAGAGCATAGTTGATGCTCCACAGTGTGTTCAAGGAATGTGTGTGCTCAGTGCCTCTGGGAATCGTGTGTCCCTTCATTAAAAGAGAAAAATGTAGGCCAGGCTCGGTGGCTCAGTCTGTCATCCCAGCACATTGGGAGGCTGAGGCGAGTGGATTGCCTGAGTTCGCGGGTTCAAGACCAGCTCAGGCAACTTGGCGAAACCTTGTCTCTACAATAAGTCAAAAATTAGAAAAATTAGCCAGTCATGGTAGAGCGCCCCTGTAGTTCCAACTACTTGGAAGGCTGAGGCAGAAGGATCACAGGAGCCCAGTAGGTCAAGGCTGCGGTGGCCATGAGTGTGCCACTGCACTCCAGCCTTGGCGATGGAGTGAGACTCTGACTCAAAAAAAAAAAAAGAGAGAGAGAGAGAGGCCGGGTGCGGTGGCTCAGTCTGTAATCCCAGCACTTTGGAAGGCCAAGGTAAGCGGATTGCCTGAGCCCATGGGTTCGAGACCCACCCAGGCAACTTGATGAGACCTCGTCTCTGCAATAAATAAAAAACTAGCTGGGCATGGTAGCTCCAGCTACTTGGAAGGCTGAGGCAGAAGGATCACAGGAGTCCAGCAGGTCGAGGCTGCGGTGGCCATGAGTGTGCCACTGCACTCCAGCCTTGGCGATGGAGTGAGACTCTGACTCAAAAAAAAAAAAAAAAAAAGAGAGAGAGAGAGGCCAGGCGTGGTGGCTCAGTCTGTAATCCCAGCACTTTGGAAGGCCAAGGTAAGTGGATTGCCTGAGCCCATGGGTTCGAGACCCACCCAGGCAACTTGGTGAGACCTCGTCTCTGCAATAAATAAAAAACTAGCTGGGCGTGGTAGCTCCGGCTACTTGGAAGGCTGAGGCAGAAGGATCACAGGAGTCCAGCAGGTCGAGGCTGCGGTGGCCATGAGTGTGCCACTGCACTTCAGCCTTGACAACAGAGTGGGGCTCCAACTCAAAGAGAGAGAGAGAGAGAGAGAGAGAAGAGAAACCCATGCCCAAGCCTGCCTTTGGCTCACTCTGGAGCACTTTTCATGTTACCATGAAAGCGGAGATATAAAATTAGGAAAAGCGCAGGATTTATAAATTAATTCTCTAATTAAGCATTTAGCATGGAGGTCAGAACATCTTATACTTAATAGAAATTGCCTCTATGCAAGCTCACAAAACAGAAAAAGATCCAAACATGTAGTCAAAATGGTCTAATGTGATTTAAAATGTTTTTCAAAATGTGTTTTCATAGTTTTACTGAAACAGAATTAATGTATTTTTAAAAACTGCATCAGACCCCTCTTCTTTTTGCATTTGGACCCTGTTCTCAACTCTGTCTGGTGACATTAAAAGGATGTGGCATCACTTCTGGGAGTCGCTTGGTACAATGCCTGCCTTTGGAGAGGAGGACGCTGGGGGAGCTCATTTCCTGTTCCTTGCTCCCTTAGGTCTCAGAATGCAGCTGGCCCATCAGGCAGGCCCCCAGTCTGCACAACCTGTTTGCCGTATGTCGGAATATGTATAACTGGCTACTACAGAATCCCAAAAACGTCTGCGTTGTCCACTGCTTGGTGAGTAACCTTCTGCTGATGGTGGTGGGGATGCTTTGGTTTGGTCAAATATTGATGGGCTGATGCAGAATGGTGGACAGGTGGCATTTGAGCTTAGTAGGATTTGTTGAGCCCATACTTAAGAGTTAGGTAATGTGAGGGGTGGAAACATGGGGCGGGGGTTCTCCTTCATGGCTTAAAGCTTGAGTGGGAGAGGCAGATGTGTACACAGCTCATATACCGTGGAGACTCTGGGATGTGCTTAGTATTATAAAAGATGCGGAAATAAGTGTTGTGGTGCCCAGGCAGTAATGCCATTGATCTTTGTGTGAATGAAATGGACATAAACATATTGGCGTATTTATTTTTCTTCCTATTTGTGTTTGATAAAAATAAAAGAAAAAGGCACCTATGCCTTACCAGGCATGGTGGTTCCTGTCTGTAATCCTAGCATGGTGGGAGGCCAAGACAGGAGGATTGCTTGAGCCCAAGAGTTCAAGACCAGCTTGGACGATATAGTGAGACTTTGTGTCTACAGGGGGAAAAAAAGTGAGCCAGGCATGTGGTGGAAAGCGCCTATAGTCCCAGCTCCTCAGGAGGCTGAGGCAGAAGGAGCGCTTGAGCTCAGGAGGTCAAGGCTGCAGCCGTGATTGTGCTGTGGCACTCCAGCCTGGGCAACAAAGTGGGAACCCTGGCTAAAAAAAAAAAAAAAGGCACCTATGTCCTTATAAGAAGTCATGTAGATGGACTGTATTTTAGAGACATTCTTGGCAGGACTGATGGTTTTTCTGACCATTGACTTCCCAGAGTTTCTTTCCCCAAACCATCTTCTCAGACTTCAGCTACCCTTTGAAACCCAGCTTTCAGTAAAATCTTTCTGGTGAATATTTTTACAATGCAGACATTCCCACCGTATATCTAAATGTCTTCTGTGGCATGTAACACTCTGTATCATTCCAAGCTCTTCCCTTGCTTTTTTTCCCACTAGACCATGATCATCTTGCAGGAAAGCACTGGGTGTGCCTTCTTTGCCTTTATTCCCCAAGCATGAAAGGTTTGAAGAACGGGTTGAATATACGAACAAGTGGATACACAAATGGAGGATCTGAGCATGAAAGCCGGAAATATTCACTGCTTCTATACACCCTAGTGTATATGTTTCTGTTGTAATATTACTTGATTCTCCATCCCCTGCCCTTTCTTGAGTGACAGCTGGCTAAAGCAAGGAAGAAAGTTGAAGAACACTCTTTCTTCTTTCCACTTCTCATCCCCAAACTCTTGGCACTAAAGGAAAAACACTTGGTGTTTGTAGGAATTTAAAGACCAAAGGGTTTTCCTTTCCAAGGCACAATAGATTATGTAACAGAACACTTGACTTTTGGGGACTAAGCAGCCTTAAGCACCTTGGTGATTTTGTCTACACTCAAGAATTTTCTAGAAGTTCAGAGAGGCTGTGTCTCTGACAGCTGTGTAAGGAAGATAGCTCAGTAGAGACCAGAGACTCCCAGTTCTAGTGATAAAATTGTAAGGAATAAAAACCCATTGAAGAAGAAAAAAGAAGCGACAAAGGCCTGTGGTGCTACTGGGTGTGTTTCCACAGCCTCCCTTCACAGGATGTGCACAAGCTGGATGGAATCCATGCCAAGACTTTGGTGAGCGGAGAGAGTTGGGGGTGGGGGCCCTTACTTGTATCTTAATATACTGTGTTTTCTGAAAAATAATTAGCATATACTTGTATTTAACTTAAAAAACAAAACTTTAAAAAAATACACGCAAGACAGAGAAAAGGAGGAAACATGAAGTGAAGAGCATGGAACTGTGAAAAAGAGCCAGGAAGATGAAATTCCCAAAAGAATTAAGATCAAGAAAAATGTGTTTTCTTTTTTAAAACAATGTTCGGAATAAGGACAACAACAAATTCTTGAAGCACGTGGCATACGCTTAATCTTAATCTTTTTATTCTAATTCCTTGATCAGAGGGAGCAAATGTCAAGCTAAAAAGGACAAAACTGATAGGTGGCGAGATAAGAGAGCCTCACAACCCCTATAATTAACCCACTCTCTAGACTTAAATTATGTGACAGAATGCTGAAAGAACTGGGAGGGGCAGGGATGAGGGCGCAGGAAGAAGAGGTGTAGGGCAATGGAGAGAGGAGAGTTTCCCCGAAAGATGGAGGAGGTTGGTCCTGGGAAGTTGCAGGCTGGCAAGCCTGATGGTGATTCGTGGCAAAATTCTGATGTATTTTTGCGTAGATGACTTTAAAGTCTTAGAAAACATGGAGTCCTCACTGGCTCCTCAAGAACACACCTGGCAAAACAACTGAACATTTCACATGACTCATAGACTAGTTGAGATAGTTTGTTGGACTCCTGGAAGATAGTTCCCAATTTGGGCTAGGTTGTTATACATTTATTTGAGTTGTGACTGAATATCTGCTTCCAAAGTCAGGTGACTAATGGATCAGGTTTTATTAGTCACTCTTGGAATCAACAACTTTGATGAAGATATAAAAACGAAGCCTATCAGTTTTCTTAGAATCATGAGGGTCACAAAATGAGTCTGGTTTTTTGTTTTTGTTTTTGTTTTTGAGTTGGAGTCTCACTCTGTCACCCAGACTAGAGTGCAGTGGCCGCTCCCGGCCACCGCAGCCTCGACCTGCTGGGCTCCGGCGATCCTTCCGCCTCAGCCTTCCAAGTAGCTGGAACTACAGGCGCGCGCTACTATGCCCGGCTCATTTTGATTTATTCTAGAGATGAGGTCTCACCAAGTTGCCCAGGCGGGTCTTGAACCCGTGGGCTCAGGCAATCCACTCACCTCAGCATCCCAAAGGCAGGGAGGGGATTATAGGCTAAGTCACCGAGCCCGGCTGAGTCTGGTTTTTTAAAAATTTTTAATTTTTTTGAGTTGGAGTCTCACTCTGTCGCCCAGACTGGAGTGTAGTGTCATGCTCCCAGCTACTGCAGCCTCGACCAGCTGGGATCTGGTGATCCTTCCACCTCAGCCTTCCCAGTAGCTGGAACTACAGGTGCACGCTACCACACCCGGCTAATTTTTTTTATTTTATCGTAGAGATGAGGTCTCGCCAAGTTGCCCAGGCGGGTCTTGAACCCACGGACTCAGGCAATCCACTCGCCTCGGTCTCCCAAAGCACTGGAATTACAGGCTGAGCCACTGAGCCCGGATATGAGTCTGGTTTTAAAAAGTTCCTGCAGACTGAACATTAACAAAAACCAGCCATGTGAAATTAAGTACAAGAAAAATATGAAGTCCTGAATTCTGGTTCTAAAACATCAAACATATTTGTCCATTAACCTAACAGATTATCTGAAAAAAGCAAAAAGCAAAAGCAAAAGCTACTAGTTTTAGTGGGTAGAGAGATCAGAAAGATCTGACAGTGTGACTTAACCTGCAATTATACTACTCTGGGCCGGCGTTGTGTTAATAAAAGCATGGAGTTCAGATCGAGGAACAAGTTTCCTCTCTAGTCTGGTCAGAATGCATTTCGCATCTGGGCAGCACATTTAAGTTGGCACATTTAAAACTTGAGTCTGTTGAGAAGAAGTGTGCTAAATGATCATCTATCTTAAAATGGACTAGTAAATGAAGAAGATTCAAAGAGATTGGGTTTGTTTTAAATGGGAAGTAGAAGCGTTGATGAGAAGGGAGAGTGTGTCAGATGTGTGAAGGGCTGCCACAGGGAGAAAGGGGTCGGTTTATTTCTTGTGTCACAGAAGGAAGAATGAGGGGCATCGGACAGAAACTATGGAGGAAGAGACTTCAACTCAACGTGTTCAGTATAAGGGAGAGCTCGATGCTGAAATGGACTGCTGTACGTAGCAGTAAATCTCCCTTTCACTTATTCTGGGAGAGATTGGGTCATCTGTCAGGAATGTTCTGGGATGTTGTCTTAGCTTGAGCTGCTGCAATCATATACCACAGACGGTTCTTATGCAACAGAAATCTGTTTCTCACAGTTCTGGAGGCTGGGGAGTCCAAGATCCAGTGTCTACCGAGGGTCTGCTTCTGAGGTGGCAGATGGCTGTCTTCTTGTGTCCTTACAGGGCCAAGAGCAGAGATAGAGGAGAGCAAGCTCTTGTGTCTCTTCTGATAAGGGCATTAATCCCATTCGCGAGCACTCCACTCTCATGACCTAATTACCTCCCAGAAGCTCCACCTCGTAAGACCATGACATTGAGGGTAAGGAGATCAGCGTAGGAATGGGGGGCACAAACATTCAGTCCACAACAGGTTTATTCCTAGGTTGGATCAGGTGAAGCTTCTTTATTTTATATGAATTTAGGAAACTATCCTGGGTAAAATACATATATAGCATATCGACAAACAGCATTTGCCTAACCTGTGAGCACTTTGATCCAGTCCTAAACCAAGAGACTTCAGCCATTTTTTCTGATCTACAAGTCCAAAGCTACCTTGAAGATTACATGATTTTTTCAGTGAACATATGTAGATAACATTTACTTTACTGGGCTTCTTAGGTTAGTGTGGAGCCAATATTATCCTAAGAATAAGTCTTTTCTTGTTGCTTTGAGATCTGAATAGGTATAACGGATTTTGGTTTTCAAGTGAACAGCTCTAGAGTGAAAGGCACCCCCAATTAAGAGCATTTCTCCTCTTGCTGTCTCTTAACTGCGAGTGATTTGGTCACGTTCATGGTGAGTTTCTGCCTTCTCTTTGACAGGATGGTCGGGCGGCATCGTCAATTCTGGTTGGTGCTATGTTCATTTTCTGTAATCTCTACTCCACTCCTGGCCCGGCTGTTCGACTGCTATATGCAAAACGACCAGGAATTGGACTTTCACCATCCCACAGGAGGTAACGTAAGCTAGATTCAGGGTGGGCACAGACTTGGCCTAACTGATATCATGTGCTGTCTGAAATCCTGCCTTGGAGGTGCATTTGTAACTTTCTTTTAGTTTATCTGGCGTTGTCCTGGATTATGGGAAAAAAATGAATTGGAGTATTGGGTTTCCATACAGTTTCATAAGCCCCCATGTGAGAATCTGTGATTTTAAAATTAGAAGAAAACTTTTTTTTTTTTTTTGAGTTGGAGTCTCACTCTGTCGCCCAGACTGGAGTGCATTGGCATGCTCCCGGCCACCGCAGCCTTGACCTGCTGGGCTCCGGCAATCCTTCCGCCTCAGCCTTCCAAGTGGCCAGAACTACAGGTGCGTGCTATCACGCCTGGCTGGTTTTTGATTTATTATAGAGACGAGGTCTCGCCAAGTCGCCCGGGTGGGTCTCAAACCTGTGGGCTCAGGCAATCCACTTGCCTCAGCCTCCCAAAGTGCTGGGATGACAGGCTGAGCCACCGAGCCCAGCCAGAAGAAAACTGTAGGGAATACTTTTGTTCACTTTCCTCATAGCATAAGTGAGGAAACAGACTAGACAGGTTGTGATCTTCCCCAGGGCTAAAAATACCTACTGACCTTGACCAGAACATCATTCCTGATCCCAAGCTCTAAGACCAGCCCCTTTCTGTTTCATGATACAGGTCTTTACTAAAATACACACAGTAGCTGGTTATGCTTACCTGGCGATTCTCTTGTGGGGAACATGATTAATAAGAGGAAGTGAAAAAATAGAGAATAAGATATTTTAAGATTCACTCTTTCTTTTTTCTTTTTGAGTTGGAGTCTCACTGTCACCCAGGCTGGAGTCCAGTCGCATGCTCGCAGCTACTGCAGCCTTGACCTGCTGGGCTCAAGTGATCCTTCCACCTCAGCCTTCCAAGTAGCTTGAACTACTGGCACGCACTACCATGCCTGGCTAATTTTTTGCTTTTTGTAGAGACAAGGTCTTGCCAAGTTGCCCAGGCTGGTCTCGGACCTGTAGACTCAGGCAGTCCTCTCACCTTCACCTCCCATAGTGCTGGGATTGCAGGTGTAAGCCACCATGCCTGGCCAAAAATTCACTCTTTCTTATGATTCTCATAAGGAAATAGATCACAAAAGAAAATCTGAATAGTAGCTTTAAAAAGAAAACCCTTTTTAGAGAACTGGTTTATTTTCTTGCCCTTAGTTAAAATTTCTTCCCTTTTCTTGTTTAAATTGTATCTCCTTACTTACACTGACCAGGTAGCTGGTGATGTGATTAAAGAAGTTATAGAATCCATAAAGCACTTCTTATGAGAAAATTCTAAAATTTATCCAAAGCCAGATTATGGTGGATAAATTTAATCTTCTAGAGAAAATAGGAATGAATATTTAAATATTGAGCTAGTGTAAAGTTCCCATCGGCTTTTTGACTTAATAAATATCCCCATTATCAGTTCTTTGGGGAGTACAACAATGTCAGTAGATAAAAGCTTTCCTAAATTATCGCCTGCATTCTCTTTTGCTAGAGGAAGTTTAAGAAACGGACAGAGTAAATTTTTATTGTAACTTAATAATTTGCAAGAGCAAACTTTGTAGCAAAGATGGCTCATTTCCCCTGGTGAGGCGCCTCAGCAGAGTGGCAATCTTCTGTTTCAGATACCTGGGCTACATGTGTGACCTGCTGGCAGATAAGCCCTACCGCCCTCACTTCAAGCCTCTCACAATTAAGTCGATCACTGTCAGCCCTATCCCCTTTTTTAACAAACAGAGAAACGGATGTCGCCCTTACTGTGATGTACTGATTGGAGAAACCAAAATATATACCACGTGCACAGATTTTGAACGAATGAAGTAAGTAATGACGGCCCTTTTCACTTTTTCTCGTGCATTGCCCAGTTCTTACATAATTGAGCTGGACCGAGTTGGAGAATGTTCTTCCTGCAAGACCCTGTCTTTGTGAAATGGGTGATCTATTTTTAAAATGCTCAAAATCAGTGGTGATCACAGAGACGTATGATTACATCAAGGGATGTCATGGCTCCTTTTCAGATCAGTTGGCGATAGAGACTGATGGACTATATGAGCCATAATGAGGGTTAAGACAGTGGTGGCAGACAGAGGACGTGGGCATTGAAGAAGAAGATGGCCTTGATGGGACTTGGGGAGCGTAACAGAAGAATCGGTGAAGAATGAGATCTCTAGGTGAACAACTAGGCAGATGATAATATAAGGAGAGATGTTATAGAATCCATAACAAGGAGCGGTGCCCGTGGGAGGTCATATGTGGTGTGGAGAGAAGGGAGTTGGTGATGACGGAAGATGAGGTTCGTTCTGAATAGACTGAATTTGGGGATTGGTGTCGAAGATTGTGTGGAGTATGAGATTTCTGTTTCTATACTGATCTCGATGGGATTTTTGTTCCCTTCATCTCTGCTTTTACTACTGATTTGAGGTTAAGAAAAGGCAAATACACCAGGGCTGTGTGCGTTTGAGGAAAACAAGATCTACAAAGCAGGGATGGACAGTTGCACCATTGGGAAGTCCAGATAGGATGGAGGGAGAAATCCTCACGGTAGACCAGCACCGTCCCATTGCGGGACTGGTTGACACTGGCCACTCTCCTGTTTCTACTCAAGATAAGACATAGTTTCTGGGTCTGGTCCTGGGCAGACAGGTCCCTTGGCCAGAGCCACAGAGAACTATACCTGTGTTGGTGTGATTAGAACAGATTGGACTCTCCTTCCTTCAATACATGTCTTTGTCTCTGTTTAAAGAGAATATCGTGTCCAAGATGGAAAAATCTTCATTCCTTTGAACATCACCGTGCAAGGAGATGTGGTTGTGTCCATGTATCACCTGAGGTCAACCATTGGGAGCCGGCTGCAGGCCAAGGTATGGTTTTAGGAAGAGTCATGGCGTAAGCTCGTCTGAGTCTTCGGCAGTAATGTTTCTGAATCTTTTCTCCACATTGCTTTGGGCTCAAGTGACTTGTGGCTTTAGAATGAGAAAGAGCCCTTGAAGATTGCTTATATTATCTCTCTCATCTTACAGGAAGGAACTGTGACTCAGAGACATTGCGAGTTGCCCAAAGTCCTTGGCATGATGATGTCTGTGCCAGGAGGTGGCAGCCCTAGAACTTTTAGCAAACTATGCTTTTGAGAAGCCCGTGGCTTTCCTAGTGTCCCCTTTGGATCAGTGTAAAAGGGGAGAGTTCTACTAAAGATGTATAATTAAATGATTGTATTATTGTCATTTTTTTACTGAGATAAAATGCATATAACATAAATGTCACCTCTTTAAAGTGTGCAATGCAATAGGTTTTGATATATTCAAAAGGTTGTTCAGCTATCACCACTAATTCTTTTTTTCTTTTAAAGATGTGGGGTACGATTCAGGGTTAGGTATACAAACGTTGATCATGCAGGTGCCCTTGTTGATGAGGTGTGCCCCTCCCTCCCCTGGCAGTTTCCCTCAGCAGCCAATCTCACCCCCCTCCCCTGACTGTTTCCCACTACTGCCCATGCCTTTCTTATAGTATTATGATAATTGTTCAAGATCTGCTTACGAGTGGGAACATCTGGTCCTCTGTTCTTTGTTTCTGTGATAGATCACTGAGCATGATAGACTCTAAATCCATCCAGGTTGCTGCGAAGTCCCTATGTTTGTCTTTCTTCGTGGCTACCTAGTATTCCACTGCATCACCACTAATTCTAGAACGTGTTCATCAGCCCCCAAAGAAAGCCTGTTGCCGCCAGCAGTCGCCACCCATTCCCTTGCCTTCATCCCCTGGCAACCACGACTCTACTTTCGTGTCTGTGGATTTGCCTACTTTGGACATCTCATACGATGGAATCACACAATATGTAGTGTTTTGTGACTGGCTTCTTTCACAATGTGTTGGAGCCTCGTCATGCTATAACATGAGTCAGCCCTTCATTCCTTTAAATGACCAAATAATATTTTATCATATGGCTATTTCAAAATTAGTCTCTTTATCGGCTGGTGAATGTTTGGGCCATTGCCACTTGTATGGCTCTTAAGAATAATGTTGCAAATAATTGTATTTTAATTCATCAGATATTTGCTAAGTGTGTGCTCTGTGCTAGTGTTTTTGAGGAATTTAGGATGGACAAGAATGAAACTGTGTCTCTGCCTTTAAGCAACTCACCCTCACAGGGGAAATTCACGTATGGACAAGGGGAGGGGCCAAAAAATCCTGGAATTATCTTTTGGAGGGCAGGCCCCTTGTAGTACAGGCTTCCCCGCTTAGGTAAGTGTTCTAGGAACCCGTAGGCATCGATGTCCCAACTGGTGTTGTTGTGAGAGGCTGCATTCAGCTTCAGGGGATTTTTTTTGTGGGGGAGATTCTTCAACACATTTGCCAGTTTCATGATGAGTGATTTATGAGCACGCCTGCCCACACCATGCTTAGTGCTCAGCAGTTTTTGAACAAAAATGGCATGACCCCCATGTCCCACCCTCCCTATGCACCTGATCTCACCCCGAGCGCCTTTCCGAGCACCTTTTTTTTCTCCCCCCGGACGAAAGAAGTCCTCAAAGGAAATGTTTTGCCAAAGTAGAAGAGGTGAGACAAAAAAAAGCTGAAGAACTCAAAGACATCATAATTGATGAGTTCGAAGGTGTACTGCATCAAACAGAGAGTATTTTGAAGGTGACTGAAGTTTAAACATAGAAGAATAAATGCACAATATTTTATAAATACATTTTATTTTGGGAGGGTCCCCCGTAAACGTGTCCATAATACCATATTGGAGGGATGATGAGGTGCCATCGTGGAAGCACCTTATTTTTGCCAGTGGTGGCCCTGAAAGGCTACAGTGAGGACATGATCTTTCTGGGTGGGCCTCGAAGGATGCGTTCATCAGGTTGCCTGGGTAGAAGGAATGCAGTTAGTCAAAGTATGGCAGCATTCAAGAACGGGGGACTTTAGCGGTTGAGGACATGGCTTGCCAAGGCAGAGTTATGGAGAGGAGAGGCTGGAGGCAAAGCTGAACCCATTCTACATGCGGAGGTTGTTTAATATTCACAGTAAACAAAGATTCAGACACAGTGGATGGGGCGTGGGTCCCGACAGTCTCATCTTTTGATCGGATCCCTTTGCACGGATCGATTAGAATGTGCTTCTTTCTTGTGTTTTTAGGTGGCCAACACGCAGATATTCCAGCTTCAGTTTCATACTGGATTCATACCACTGGACACAACAGTCTTAAAGTTCACCAAGTACGTACTGCTTGGGCTGGAAGTCAGCTGCCATCGGTGCAGCTGTGAAGGGTAGAGGCTCCGTGGCACCACGCAAGGGCACCCCCAGAAGCCTCTGTGTCAGCAGCACAGAGAGGCTGGGTGCACTTTATTTTTCTTTTCTATTCTTTTTTTTTGAGTCAGAGTCTCACTCTGTTGCCCAGACTGGAGTGCAGTGGCTGCTCCCGGCCACCGCAGCCTCGACCTGCTGGGCTCCGGCGATCCTTCCGCCTCAACCTTCCAAGTAGCTGGAACCACAGGCGCACGCTATCACGCCCGGCTAATTTATTTATTTATTGTAGACATGAGGTCTCACCAAGTTGCCAGGGCTGGTCTCGAACCCGTAGGCTCAGGCACTCCTTTCACCTCGGCCTCCCAAAGTGGTGGGATTATGGGTGTGAGCCACCATGCCCGGCTTTTTTCTTTATTATAAAGATGTGGGTACACAATTCAGGGTTAGGTATACAAATGTTCATTATGCAGGTACCGGGCTGGGCGCACTTTAAAACTTTCAGCTGGATATGATTTGTCTTGAGAAGTGCAAAGGGAGCAAAGACTTCAAATAGAGAGGTCTAAGATTCTATGTGCAGGGACAAGAGTAAACAAAGAGGGAACAAAGTATCCCTCCTTTTGATCCTTTGCACCTTTGTATCCCCTTGTGTTTGGTGGAAGCCGCAGGGCGGGCAGTTTCTTCAGTCATATTCATCAGTCATACAGTATGAGCAGTGGCGCATCAGAACGGATGCCCGGCTGCAGCACTGACACAGGGTCTGCAGGGTGCCTGCGCACCAGACGCTAACCTGTATCACAGTGTGGTCGAGGGAGCTCAGGGGGACGGCTGAAACCACAGGGGTGGGGAGGATAGGGGGGCAGGATAGGAGTGGGCGTTCCAGGGCCCAGGTGGGTAGGCCTATGTCACTGTTCTAACAGTGGTTTTGCCATGCCAGCAAATACTGGCCAGATAGATCAGCCCTGCTTCCTGGAGTGCTTTTTCATGCTGTAGCATCCAAATTCGTTGAGCAGGCATCGTTTTCTTTTTTTCCCTAGATTAAGAAAAGGAAACTCAGACACATAAAATAACTTATGCAGTTATGATTGATTCTTCCTTAGACACAAATCTCAGAGTTCACCTAAGAGGGTTTTTGTGCTGAACATCATACTGGTTTCCTTGTTTTTCACTTTTTTTTTTTTTAATCCCTATTTAGGCCTGAGTTGGACGCGTGCGACGTACCAGAAAAATATCCTCAGCTATTTCAGGTGACACTGGATGTGGAGTTACAGCCCCATGACAAAGCAGTGGACTTAACACCTCCGTGGGAGCATTACTGCACAAAAGATGTCAATCCCAGCATCCTCTTCTCCTCTCACCAGGAACATCAAGACACACTGGCCCTAGGAGGTAGGAGTCCGCGGGTGGTTTGGTTTTCCAGAACAGAGTGGTTTAGTTTTCCAGAGCATGTTAGTCATCACATGGACTTATTTCCTGTGTTTCATGGATGCTGTCTGGCCTTTTGTCTTGCAGGACAGGCTCAAGGAGATATCCCTCCAGACAACCCCAGGCACGCTGGACAAGGCGGCTTCTTTGCCTCTCTCTGTTGGCAAGGTACTTCCACGCCTTTCTTTAGCTACACGTTTTGATGATTGAGTGGTGTGTTTCTTCTATAAAGATGGTTAGCCCCAGGAGCAGCACTTGGAAGCCATCCAAGCTCCTCCTTGTTTCATACTCTTTCCACTTATCCTTCTTCAAACCGGGCAACTTCCACACTTTCAACTCCACAGATGCTCTTGGACTGATGCAAAAGGCCATTTTAAGTTGAATCCTTCTTTCACTGTGTCTGCTGTGTGTTGGCTCACACCTTCCTGGGTTGATGGATAAGTGTGATGTTTCTAGAATTTCCTTTTAGGCTGCTGACAATATGAAGAGGTTAACAAAGGACTCTGTCTCCTGCTTTCGACTAAATATTCTACAATACAAAATCAGGGCTGGGTGCGATGCCTCATGCCTAGAATCCCCCGGTGTTTTGAGATGCCGAGGTGGGAGAGTTGCTTGAGGCCAGGAGTTCGAGACCAGCCTGGTCAACATAGGGAGACTCTGTGTGAGGCACATGCCTGTAGTCCTAACTGCTTGGGAGACTGAGACCAGAGGATCGCCTGAGCCCAGGAGTTATAGGTTACAGTGAGCTATCGTTGTACCACTGCACTTCAGCCTGGGCAACACAGCAAAACCCTATGGAAGGAGGGGAATGGGAAAAAGAGAGGGAGAAAGAGAGAAAGAAAGTAGTATAACTCCTAGACCACTTAGCAGGACAGAACTGATCTTACCTTGGTATGAGGAAGGCAAACAGCAGAGACTTGGCCTATGTTTCTGCTACTTGCTTTAAGAACTATAGCAGAAATCAGGGCTTGATCACTGCATCCATTTCTCTCAAACTTCTAGATATTTTCAGAATCCTTCCTGGCATAACACTTCCAACTGCAGCCACCAGTAGACTGGCCTTGGCATCCTGATCCATACCCTCTGGGCATCCTTGCCCCAGAGCTGGTAGAGGTTATTTGCAAGGTTTAGTGTAGAATTGAGTAGTCAGGGCTCTGTGTGGAGGGGGTGGGCAGCTGACTTTGGGGCTGGTCTATTCAAAATTCTCTCTGTTGACCTTCCTCTGATATATGAATATTTTTATTTTATTTTTTATTTTTTTTGAGTTGGAGTCTCACTCTGTTGCTCAGACTGCAGTGCAGTGGCCGTTCCTGGCCACCGCAGCCTCGACCTGCTGGGCTCTGGCGATCCTTCCGTCTCAGCCTTCCAAGTAGCTGGAATTACAGGCGCGCGCTACTACGCCTGGCTAATTTTTTTTTTTTTTTTAATTTGTTGTAGAGATGAGGTCTCGCCAAGTTGCCCAGGCGGGTCTTGAACCCACGGGCTCGGGCAATCCACTCACCTCGGCTTCCCAAAGTGCGGGATTACAAGCTGAGCCACCGAGCCTGGCTGATGTATGAATATAAGACCGTATCTCATTGCCTATAGAAGTTTTCAACGTCTGGTAGAAAAAAATGTTCGCAAAGTTTCTTTGAACTGAAAGGCTGACTTCAGAATTTTCATTTAAGAACTGGGACTAGCAACTTCCCAGATGCTGGAAAACCCAGTGATGCCTGGACAGCAGGTGGATTTCTCAGCCCCTCTCGACTTTCCTTACCTCTTGTCTTTCTCACAGGAAGGGCTTTTACTAAAACGCCACTCTTACCTCTCCATTGCCATTTCATAATTTAATGAATAACTGAGAAATAATTCCTGCAGACTCTGAAACAGGCGTTAGCACAGATGTGCATCTGAACCTCTCAGGGCTGGATGTGTTTAGGAAGGCAGAACTGTCTGGATTTTAGAAAGGTGGTACAGTACATAAACTATATAGCCCTGAACATCCCCAGTGGCATCTCAGGCAACAACCTATAGTCAAACACTAATATTTCTGCAGTAAAACATATGCATGATAACTCCCAGAGAGATAAATAATGTATTTTCAAATCTGTTCCAGTCAGTTTTCTACCAACTGAGTTGATGCCCAACTTAGGAAAGCCTTTCCCTTTCAACGCATTCGTGCTGTTTAGAATGGTGGACAGAGGGTGTGATCTGGGCTTGATTTGGAAGGTGGGCACACCCCACATTAAGTAACCCATTTTCTTGGGAAGCTCTGCCTCAAGAAGGCCTGGAAAGTCGCTCCTTCCCCAGGAAAGTTCTCATTCCCGCTGACCACGCTGTGTTACAAGTATCTGCTTGCCGCTTGGTATAAGGACCATGCAGTGCTTCTCCCCCTCACTAGGTATGTGCTGCACCTTGGCTCCAGGCTGTGGGAGGGCAGCTTTGCTTTTGGCTACAGATTACCAGGAGAAGCCAAAGATAGTGAGAGGTGACAAGCAGATAAAGTTGACAACCCCCACCCCCCAAAGCACCTGGCATAGTGCCCAAAAACACCTAACACTTAGGTACTGTTGCTATTGATTGGAGGACTTGACAATACCATCTCATGTAATTCTCACAGTAGCCCATGAATTTGGTACAGTGTACTGCTCTCATTTTGCTGAGGAGGAGACCAGGGCACAGAGATGTAAAGTAACTAGCCCAGTGTCACAGAGCCAGTGAGTAGTGGAGCCGGGATTCCATCCCAGGCTGTCTGGCTCCTGAGTTCCACTCCTTACCCCTATGCTGTCCTGCCTCTCAGATGCTGAGCAAATGGTGGTTGAATATAATGTGCAATACCCCTATTGGTAAGGCTGCAAAAGCGCTGTTTGCCCTGGGCTGAATTCCTCTCTCTTTCTGGAATTATATAGCAAAACCCAATAGTGCTGTAGTCAGAAGCTAACCGTTTATGGGTGCACTGGCCTTCCGCAGATCAGAAATCAGAGAAGTCATTCTGTGAAGAGGACCACGCTGCCCTGGTGAATCAGGAAAGTGAGCAATCAGATGATGAACTTCTGACTCTTTCCAGTCCACATGGTAATGCCAACGGTGACCGGCATCATGGGGTCAAGAAGCCCAGCAAAAAGCTGCAGGAGCCAGCTGCCGCCCCACCCCCTGAGGACGTGGACCTTCTGGGCCTGGAAGGGTCGGCAGTGAGTAAGAGCTTCTCTCCGCCAGCAGCGCCCCCCACCAACTCCGAGCTCCTGAGCGACCTGTTTGGGGGTGCAGGTGCAGCTGGCCCTGCCCAGGCTGGACAGTCAGGCATGGATGACGTGTTTCATGCTGGTGGACCTGCGTCTGCCCAGTCAACACCACGCCGGTCTGCCACCTCCGCCTCCGCGTCTCCGACCCTGAGAGCAGGAGAAGGTAACTGTCTTCTTATCGCACGTGCCTCTTAGTCTTGAGTTATAGTCTTTGGACCGAGCAGCCACTGCGATTGAACCTTCCTAATAAACTAGACTTTTCTGGCTTCTGAAAGGTCTATGTCTTCATTTAAATAGAGAGCGCAAGAGAAAATAGAAATACTGTCCATTTTGGTAGGATGGCAAGGTAGTACAAGAGTGGATATTTGAGCTTCACACTATATTTATAATTTTCTTTTTTCAGGATTTCAGTTTCTGAGCAGCTTTAGTTACTTCTGATTGGAGATGTAGATTGATGAATTATTATTTATAAGAGCTAATATTTATGGAGTACTTACTGTTTCCCAGACATGGAATTTAGCACTAAACATGATGTGATTCCTATAAAAACCCAGTAAGTAAGTGCTATTCTTATCCCCCTTTTAGAGTTGAGGAAGTGGAGGCTTAGAGCTCTATTAGCAGTGTAAGTTTCTATGGCCGTAATGTGTGGGGCCACGGTTCAAAACACGGCCATTGACTCTGGAGTGTTTCCTCCATTTTCCTGTGATGCCCTCCTGGAACTGTAGTTTTCTGAATAAACTTTGGCGATGCAGAGGAGTGACTGGTGACTTCAAAATGTGTTTAAGTGAGTCTTGCCAGCAGCACAGCTGACAAGAGCAGAGGGAGCAGGGAAGGAGAAGAACCCCACGGGCCCAGTGAGTCTCACTCTGCTCAAAGCCGCCCACTCAACCCTTCTCTGACTGGTCATCCACAGTTTTTTGACATTTACAGGACAGTGTAGCTGAGCAAGCAGAGATCCATTTCAGCTTTTGAAGAACCAGCTCAAACCAACTGCCCCTTATTGTCACCATTAACCAAGATATACCACTTTAGGAAGGCTAAAGAGAAATGTCTCAGCTCTTCAGTATACTGGAGTATACTGCAGGGCCTTTCTTCCCCAAGCTTACCCTTCACTTCTCAGAGGGCTCTGGGCTGGCCTTGATTTGTGGTGGTTCAACTGGAGCGTCTTTTATGAGTAGGTCTCAGAATCAAAAAGTTTATAGGGGTTGAGGCTTAAGTTCCTACATTAGTTACTGGTGCAGCTGGGGTATGAACTCAGGTGCCTAGTCAAGGTTATTTCCTCTCTACTTTTTTCCATCTGACTTGCCGAAGTGAAAAAAACCTCTGTCAGGAAACAAGATATCCTCAGGACCCAAGGGAGACTAGTACTTGATGGGTGCATTTTGAGACCATACACCTTGTGTTGTTAAACCCGAGACTCTAATCAGAGAGAGAGAGAGAGACCACAAAGAGCCAGCTCCGATGCAAACACACGAGGGTCTTTATTCAGGCTCGAGTCTGGGCTCACGCATGAAGCCCGTAGAGGCTTCATGGACCAGAGCCCTGATTCACAATGGAAAGCAGTTTTTATGCACAATTACAGAGGGAGGGGAAAGAACTTTAAACTTGATTTTACATGATTGGGTAATTTCTCCTAATGGGTACGGGAACGCTTGGTATTGGTTGGTGCCTTTCATGGGCTGTAACCTGACTGCTCGTGATTGACAGAAACCCACTTAACGGGCAGAGTGGAATGTCAGATAAGTTAGGTCCATACAGTCACTGCGTATAAAGTAACCTGAGCAGGAAGGTAAAGGGTTACATTAGCCCTTTAAGTTTGCTGATCTACCCTGAGGTATGCTTAGGAAAGCTTGTTTGCTTAACATTTACATAACATAACATGGTCATTATGGGACAACAAAAGCCAAACTTAACAAAGTTTTAAATATGAATGCTGCAAACACATACAGTGAATGTGGGGTAGAAATTCATATAGTACTAATCTGGGAATTTATAAAATATCACAAACGTCTTAGAGCAAGGCGGTTTTTTTAAAAGTCCTTGATCCCTTCAGGTTTGCATAGCCACTGCATGTAAATTAACACTGGCATGGAAGCAGGTGGTTTAAATCAATATAAAGCCCACCTAGCAAGCAGCTAGGGCCTCAGAGTCTACTGTGATAGGAAAGGAATGTCTGAAAGGGGCTTATCGCTTTAACATTTACATCCCGTTGTAAAAGCAGAAGTCAGCATGGCAATTGGAACTGACAATGCTTAACCTAAGAGTTCTAAATACAAACACCACTTAAGACATTTTATATAACTACACAATCAGTCACTACCCGGCACCCAACATATGCCTAATTCTACGGAGTCTGAGGTAGGATTTAAAGTACTAAGATTTCATAAAGTACAATGAACATGAGGTAGGAATACACAAAATATATAGTAAACATGAGGTGGGATATATGAAATATAGTGAACTAAACACTACTTTTACAGCAAGTATGCTTTTTAAGTTTCTTGGTTTCTTGGGTCTCTCAATAGCATGCTCTTAACCTAAGTCTATTATTGTCCTCTCAGTGTGACTTCCAATGATCTCCTTCATCATACTCCCATGCAGAGAATTGTATTCCAGTGCCAGCACTAGAAGGGGCTTAGACATCAGTTAATTCTGTGCTGCAGGTTATAGACAGTGAAACCGAGGCCTAGATATATTGGTTGACCTGCCCGAGGATACCTAGTAGACTAGTGGCAGACCCAGATCCAGAATGCCACTATTCTGTCACCCGAGAGGAAATAGAAAGAATACCAAACATAGAGTTAAAGGACTAGATTTGAATCCCAGGACCAACATTTAACTATCTGTGTCACCTTATTGAAAAACCTTAACCTTTTTATAGTTATAAAATTGGAATAATACTTGTCAGTATTGTTATGAAGGCTAAATTTTGAGCTCTTGTGGTATTAGGCAGTGTTAGTTATTGGAGAATGCCTCTAATTTAACACAAATTAATACTTAAAATGTACTAAGTAACAGTAAGAAGGGATAAGGCTAGTTGACACATAAATCCTACTCTTAAAACCCGGGTAGAATACACAGTTTAAGGAATATTCAACCAGTGATGCCTCCACTGGCATAACGCTCTCCTAACATCATGTGTGCTCGTGTAGTGGCTGTGGTATCAACTGGGTGGTTCACCCAACAGATAATGCAGACTGCTTCTTTGTCTACAAAGATGGGATTATTCACGTGTGTCAGAGATTTTGGGGAGGGGTGTCTGTTGTTAGCCATGCAGGAAGTTTTGAGGCTAGGATGGGCACATTGAGAGGCCAGGAGGCATGCAGAATCCTGATCTTTCAAGCATTTGTTCTGAGGCCAGACAATAGTGACAGTTCTTCAGTAGTTAGTGAATGAATGAACTCATCGGACAAATAAGTGCATTTCCCCATTGTTTCCTAGCTGCCACTTTTGACCCATTTGGAGCACCTTCTAAGCTATCAGGGCAGGATTTGCTGGGTTCTTTTCTGAGTACATCCAATGCTTCCAGTGACCCCTTTCTCCAACCTACAAGAAGTCCTTCACCCACAGTGCACGGTAAGGAAGTATTTTATATTGGGTATGGTGGAACATAGTTTTCCACAAGATGTCAATCGGTGCTCAGATATAAAATATCCCATGGATACTTTTTCTTAAAGAAAAGGTTACATCGTGCATCTCTCTTTTGGAAATTCACATCCCCACGAACATATTAAAAGCTCTGGGGTGTCTTACGAAAATGAAGCCTGCTTCACTTTGTTTCACTCAGCTTTCCTAAAATGGACTTGACTGTGGAATTCTTTGTTGCATTAGCACTACATGGACAAGATTGCAAAGTCACCATTGATTGTAGGATGTATCATTATTTTATGTACCAATGAAAAAGAAAGAAACGTGGCACTTTTAAATGATTGGAAGATGTGTCCTGGTTGGACAGATGATCTTTGAAACATGGAAGAGTATGTCTTAAATTAATACAGTATATTTGTATTTCACAAAATTAGCATTCCACAGAACAAAGCTTGGGATGTGACAGCCACTAGCGACACATGGTTGTTGAGTACTTGAACTGTGGCTAGTCTGGTTTGAGGTATGTTCCAAATATAGAATGCATACCAGATTTCAAAGCTTAGTACAAAAAGAGAATGTCAAATATCTCACTAATGCTCTTTTGATTATGTGTTAAAATAATACTTTGAGTATATCAGGTTAAATATAATACATTATTAAAATTAATTCCACTAGTGTCTTTTTACTTGTTTTAGCTGATAACTACTAGGAAACTTAAAATTACATATGTGGCCCAAATTATATTTTTACGTTAGAGAAGCTTAGGTTGCAAAGAAAGAATAGTAACCTAACGTGCATTTTTAAGTGCAAAAGTGTATCATTTTGCTGACACTGATTAAAACTGGAGCTCTGGGCAATCCCCTGGGGTCCCCTTCAGCTCTGGGAGCTTTTCTGTCCTCTCAATGAATCCTGCTTTCTTAACAAAACAAAACAAAACAAAACAAAACAAAAACAAAAAAGCAAAACAAACATGGCCTTCTGGCCATGACCTAGAAGGCAGCTAATGGCTGAAGGCACCCTGAGCTTGCTTGGAGAACACAGTCCAGGCATCAGCTTGACTTTAGGAAGCCATGCCAATGCAAAAGGAAGAGTTCTGCAACGCAGGTCAGATGGAATTTGACTCAAAAGAGGTATCGGCTCAGGAGCAACCTTTCTGGGTGATTTCCAGCTGTTTAAAATGGCCCCACAGGACAGCATACAAGAAACTCACCTCTCCCCCATGAGCTGTGCCCACTTAAGAGAGTCTCCTGATTGGATGTTGATTACCTGTGGGAGAAAAGATGCAAGCATATAAGTTAGAGTTATGTTTGCTCACTCATTTATAATGTAAGTTATCTCATTGCTCTGTTCCCACTGGCTTCCCATGTCACTCCTCATAAAGCCAACATCTTTGATATGGCCCGTGTAGGCCCTGTGTGCTTGGCGTCCCAGTGCGTGCAACCTTGTTTCCTGTTCTCTCCCCACTTGCTCACTCAGTTTTAGCCAAATTGGCCCTTTTACTGTCACACTGGCTGTACACTGTGCCTTGTACTCTTCCCAGACATCTGCATGCTAATGCCTTCACCTCCTTTGCGTCTGTGCTCAGATGTCACCTTCTCTATGGTGTCTGCTCTGGCTGTGCCATTTCAGATTGCAACTCATACCCCCTTTCCATTGTACCTAGAAACTTCCAATATATGGAATAATTTACTTATGTGTTATGTTTATCTTTGTTTTATCTATGTCTTATTTTTGTTTTATCTATGTATAATTATTATCTACATTTGACTGTATGGGCAAAACCTAGAGGTGCCTTAGAAATAAATTATTTCTTATGGCATCTGATTTCTTATCCCCACTAGAGCATGAGCTCCACAAAGGCAGGGATTTTTGTTTGTTTTGTTTATTAACGCATCCCTAGTGCCTGGAAAAATTACTTGCACACAGTAGGTGCTATCTATCTTTCTATCTAATTTAGAAATACAAAATGAATTAACTCACTTTCTCCACCCAAGTTTCTTTGACGCATAGTGATTGTGTCAATAAGGCTATGTGTTTCCCTGATTTTAATGCTTTGAAGTTCTTGTTTTGATGAGAACCGCACCTTTGATGTCTCATGGACATGGGTGTTCACACTTCAGCATGGCAGTTCTGGATCTGATGAGTGGTTAGAATATGCTGCCTGTTACCCAGCATAGACAGGTTAATACTCCTTGTTTTTGTGGCTACATTTCTCCTTTTGGCCTGTATTATGCCAGTGATTAAGAAGAATTTTCCACTGTCTTTGCTCCGAAAGCAATTATTATTACACTCTTCATGAGTCAATTGCATCATCTTCATATAAAATAGCATATAGGTGACCCTCAGATGTCAGCTTTGGGAGTTCAAATTGCCCACCTCCAAATTCTTGGGGTGCTTCCCTCAGATTTCTAGAAGGCATCACCAATCTCTTCTGAAAATCAGGAAATGCCACCCTTGAGTTCAACAAATATTTACAGAACATCTATTCTGAAGAGAACAACCACTCGGGACATGGTGTTGGAAGAACAAGTAAACAGATAGCCATGATTAAAGGCAAAATAGAGATTACAGATATTAGGTTCACCTTTCCTTTAATCTATTCCTATCTCTCCAACATATTTTACATTTCTTGAGGATAGGCAATGCATCCTTTAGTTCTCTGTCCCCTGGTGACGTGCCTGCATGCAGTAGGTAGTCATAAATAGCTTCAGTCATATGGTTAAAGTTCCAATTCCTATCTCGACATCTCATTTGGATATGAGACTAATATGAGCTTAAAGGAAATCAGACAGCAAAGTGAGCAAAACTGTCTAATTTCCACCTCAGTTTTCATGCACTACTGTGGAAAAAGAGAAGGGAGGAATAGAAAGGAAAAAATTGTTATACCTGGTAATGTGTGTTCTTTTTAACTTCATTATGAGAAGGAACAAGATGTCTTGGTTGGTACCAAGTAAACAAGAGGCAAAGAAAAGGCTTGGAGTGCTAATCTTGGTGCTTTCATTTTTTTTTCTGGTGGTGATAGTGTGTGTGTGTGTGTGTGTGTGTGTGTGTGTGTGTGTGTGTGTGAAATCCCATTTGCAGTGTCAGTTTAGTATCTGTATTTTATTCACTGATTTTTATGGGCAAAACCTAGAGAGATGCCTTAGAAAGAAATTCTTATGGCATCCAGTTTCTTATGTAGATTTTATAGATGTAGAAAACACATACTCCTTATATGTATTCCTCTAGTGCACCTGATTCTCTTTAGCTTAACATTTCTTTTGAATTATAGGTTTAGAACTTTGAGGGGGGTCAGAATGACCTATTCTGAAGCTGAAATGAGTTTATTTTGAGTAACAGTAGACACACCCCTGCCACCAGCATAGAGGAGGGTATGTAGCCAGCACCCAATACATGCTCTGAATGACTCATCATTCTCAATTCATGTCACAGCAGAGGAGAAAACAAAATTTCAGTTCAAAGTGGGTCATGTCTCTGATACACTTGTTAATGCTCAGCTAAGGTGAATTAAGCCCACCCTTTTCTTTGTTGCCCACTGACTGCCATTCAGTATAGAAGTGGGACACATATATAAGATAGTTCTTGCCTTCCAGGGTCTCACAATTTAATGGAGACAGGCACATGCTTGTTTATAAATCACAGAGTGTGGATATGGAGGTAAAACAAAGGTGGCCCAAAGAAGGAGCAGAGACAAATAATACATGATTCTACCAAGTCTCCTGTGAGCGACCTTAGGGGAAGGTAAAACACATGCAGGGCTGCAGAGTGTCATGGAAACTGAGAAGGGAAAGGAATCCCTTGGGATCTTGGGGCATGGGATCATGGAAGGGATGGCGTTCTCCTGTGTGAATTCAGAAAAGTAGATTCTGAGCTATCTTGTTCTCATTCTTTTTCTTCTCCCCATTTGCAGCTTCTAGTACCCCTGCTGTGAACATTCAGCCAGATGTTTCGGGAGGTTGGGACTGGCATTCTAAACCAGGTAAAAGGCAGCAGGTGATTTTTTTTTTTTACACATTGAACCAGTTACTAAAGCATAATTCTTACGCAAGGTGAAGTGAGTACTCATAGAGTGCTATAGTCTACCTGTGTGATTTGTGTTGTTTTTTCCTAAGGATTCACTCATATTCCGGAGAGGCTTTTCCCAATGCATCTGATTACATGATAGTGCTACTTGTTAATTTTGAAGTCTCATTTGCTGAATGGAAGCAGAAACAGAAACATTTGATAATAGAAACAGATTTAGGTATACATGAGGTGTGACAATTAAGTTCACAAATTCATCCTAGGAAAAGTGCTCCATACCTCATTGCTGAATACTACCACAGTCACCTTCGAGTACTCCCCTTGGGAAGCTATGCACCCATGCCACCACCTAGTTCACTGGTCAAAGCAATTTTGGAACTCTTTTTCTGGAATGGCCGTAAGAGCTGTTGTCATATTACCCTTGACATCCTGAATGTTATCAAAATGTCTTCCTTTCAATATTTCCTTTATCTTTTGATAAAGAAAAGAATCACTGGGAACCAGATCAGGTGAATAGGGAGGGTGTTCCAATACAGTTATTTGTTTACTGGCTAAAAACTCCTTCACAGACAGTGCTGTGTGAGCTGGTGCATTGTCATGATGCAAGAGCTCTTTTGGTACCATTTTTGTACACACTTTTCTCATGCCAAGATTTTCAGTTAAGGTCTTCCTGTTTCTCTATTGATGTTTATTTGGTCTGCTATGTTTCTCACAGTCAGCAGATGATTTTGACGTACAATTTGACAAATTTTTGCAATGTTTTTGCCAGATCAGCTCTTTACTGGCCATCCTGACCTCTCTTCATCAGTGATGCTTTCTCTCCCTTCATAAAAACATTTAATCTGTGACCAGGCTGGTCAACATGGTGAGACCTCGTCTCTAAACTAAATAAAAAAAAATTAGCCAGGTATGGTAGTATGTGCCTGTAGTTCTGGTCACTTGGAAGACTGAGACAGAAGGATCGCCAGAGACCAGCAGGTCGAGGCTGGTGTGGCCATGAGCATGCCACTACACTCCAGCCTGGGCGACGGAGTGAGACTCCAACTAAAAAAAAAGCAAAAACAACATTTAATCCATTTGTACACTGTTGTTTTCTTCATGGCTTTATCCCCATAAACTTGGACTAACATGTCCCTGATTTTACTTCCACTCTTGCCAAGTTTAACAAGAAATTTAATGTTTTTTCTTTACTCTAATTCAAGCTCTGACATTCTCGCGACAGTGCACAAAAGCATGCAGCAACAATAACGAATGCCACTCAGCAAGGAACAGCCACATGTTGACACAAACACAGCTGTGAGACACTGAGATACCAAGGTTATAAAACCTGACTGCCGTTGGTAACATATATACATGGTGGCAAGTTCTCAAACTTAATTGTCAGACCTCGTACTTAACTCTGTCTCTTAGAAACTCTTAGATTTTTTTTTTTAAACAAATCTGAGCTTCAGTTTTCTTATCCAAAAAAGGGGGATAGTTATTTTTGTCCCACACAATTGTGTAAGTTTTAAGTGAATTTATATGAATGTTTCTGGCATAGAGTAGATGCTGAATAAATGTGAATATTCTTTCTTGTTCACAAAGTACTTATGTTTGTCTGTAACAAAGTCTTTTCCCCGTGGCTATGATGGCATTTACTGAGAGCTATCTTATGTGACTTCCTTCCCAACACTCTGCAAGTTAAGCACGTGTGTGCACACTCACAAACACACACACATGGCATGCTTATCGCAGCAACTTTCTCAAGCAATCACTGTTCCTTTTATTTTAGATTGTGGCAATCCTCCACCATAACCTAAAATTCACCCTCCCAACAGTTTCCAAGTGTACAATACAATATTGTCCACTACGTGTACTGTGTTGTGAAGCAGATCCCCAGAACCGCCTACCCTACCCCTCTGACCATCCTGCATAACTGAACCTCTGCACCCACCCAGCGACTCCCCACTTCTTCCTCCCTCCAGCCCCTGGCGACCACCATTCTGCTTCCTGTGTCTGAGTCTAACTTTAGAGAGTCTACTTCCTGTGTCTGAGTCTACTTTAGAGATTTCACATGGTGGAACCCTACAGATTTGTCTTTTTGTGGCTGGCGTATTTCACTTAGCGTGATGTCCTCAAGGTTCATTGTGTTGTAGCATATGACAGGATTTTCTTCTTTTTCTTAAATTTAAAAACATTTTTTAAATTAACGGATAACATTTTATGTATTCATCATGTACAACACAAAGTTTTGTCAAGTATAGACACATTGTGGAATGGTTAGACACATTGTGGAATGGTTAAACACAGCTGATTAACAAATGCATGACCTTATATAGTTATCATTTTTGTGGTGAGAACGCTTGACACTCTACGTTTTCAAGAGTACAGTATCTCATCATTAACTATAGTCAGCATGCTATACAATAGAGCTCTTGAACTTGTTCCTCTTATCTAGCTGTAATTAAACATCCTTTAACCAATATCTGCCTGGTCCACCCTGCAATTACCTCACTTCTTGTAACCATCAATCTACTCTCTACTTCTATGAGATCAGCTTTTTTTTTTTTAGCTTTCTCATGTGAGAACATGTGCTATTTGTCTTTCAGTGACTTGCTTATTTCTTTTAACATAATGACCTCCAGTTCTATCCAATTTGCTGCAAATAACTGGAATTCATTCTTTTTTAGGGCTGAATAGTATTCGCGCATGTGTATGTGTGTGTGTGTGTGTGTGTGTGTGTGTGTGTGTGTATCCATCTGTCTGTTGATAGGCACTTAGACTGATTTCATATCTTTGATGCTGTGAATAGTGCCACAATAAACATAGGAGTGCAGGCATCCCTTCGATATAGCGTTAGATATACTGATTTATTTCCTTTGGACAAATACCCAGTAGTGGGATTGCTGGATCATATGTTTGTTCTGTTTTTTGTATTTTAAAGAACCCACATACTGTTTTCCATAATGGCTGCACCAATTTATATTCCTACCATCAGTGTGTTTAGGTTCTCTTTCCTCTACAACCTCGTGCATACTGGTGTCTTTTGTCTTTTTGATAATGGCCATTCTAACAGGAGTGAGGTGATATGTCATTGTGGTTTTGATTTACATTTCCCTGATGATTAGTAATGTTGAGCGTTTTTCATATATCTGTTGGCTATTTGTATTGTCTTTTTTTGAGAAATGTCTATGCGTGTCTTTTGCCTGTTTTCAAGTCAGGCTAATTTTTCTTTTTTTTTTTGAGTTGGAGTCTCACTCCATCGCCCAGACTGGAGTGCAGTGGCCGCTCCTGGCCACCGCAGCCTCGACCTGCTGGGCTCCGGCGATCCTTCCGCCTCAGCCTTCCGAGTAGCCGGAATTACAGGCATGCGTTACCATGCCCGGCTGATTTTTTGATTTATTGTAGAGATGAGGTCTCGCTGCCCAGGCGGGTCTCGAACCCGCGGGTTCAGGCGATCCACTCACCTCAGCCTCCCAAAGGCGCGGGATTACAGGCTGAGCCACCGAGCCCGGCCAATTTTTCTATTGAGTTGTTTGACTTCCTTATATATTTTGTATATTGACCCCTTATCAGATAGTCTGCAAATATTTTTTTCCCACTTGGTAGGCTTTCTCTTCACTCTGTTGATTGTTCCCTTCCTGTGCAGAAGTTTTTTAGTTTGATTAATCCCTTTAGTCAATTTGTGCTTTTGTTGCCTGTGCTTTTGGGGTCATATCCAAAAAATGATTTCAAAACCGATGTCATGTGTTTTATTCTAGTCGCTTCATAGTGTCGTGTCTCAAATTTAAGTCTCTAATCCATTCTGAGTTGATTTTGTAGATGGCGAGACACAAGGGTCTCTTTACTCTGTTGCCTTTTTGCTCTGCAGAGTATACCTTACTGCACCAAAGTTATTAGTTTGATGTTGTCCCTTTTGTCAGTTTTTCTTTTGTTTCTTGTAACTCTGGTTTTATTACATTTCTCCTTTTTTTTAAACCAATGATGAAATGTTGAAGCTCAGTTAAGCAAGATTCCCAAACTCACTCAGTTGAGAATCAGCAAAGCCAGAATTCAGATCCAGATCCCTTAGGAAAGAATGAAGTCAGGTGACATGAGAGGTAAACAGAGGAAATGCTAGTTCATACATGTGGCCAGAAAAAAGCATCTGTGTTTTCTGTGTCCTGTCCTTGCCCCAGGTGACCACTCACCCAGGTCACAGAAATGGGGTCTAGTAACTTTTCACGTATTTCCAAACCCTGTCCTAATTTGCCTAGGAGACAAATGAATAGTAGCTCAGAAATTTTGAATTTCAGAATTCAGCCCCAGATAACTAACTTATTTTCAATGATCTTCTTTCCTTTCAGGAGGCTTTGGAATGGGAAGCAAGTCAGCTGCCACCAGTCCAACAGGGTCCTCGCATGGTACTCCCACCCATCAAAGCAAACCCCAGACTCTGGATCCTTTTGCCGACCTTGGGACGCTAGGTACACACTCATCTGATTAAGACAAAAATAACATTTACTTATAGCTACAAATCCTCAAGTCTAAATCTTGGATGTTGCAATAAGCTGGTATTGTCACCTGGGACCTAAAATGATGTGTATATATTTTTTTCATTGTAAAGATATGGGGTACAATTCAGGATTAGGTATACAAGTGGTCATCATACAGGTAAAGTTTGGGCCTCCCTTTGGTCTCTACTTGGCCTGGTTTGAGATCAGGTACCTTTATTGATGTTATGTGCCCCTCTCACGCCCTTCCCTGGCAGTGTCCTGCTACTGCCAATCCCTTTCTTATAGTAAATAATGTGTATTCTTAAACTAGTTTCTGAAACTTGAGGTTGTTTTTTTAAAAAAGGAAGCAGGCATCAGATATTGGGTTGGAAATCAACTCTATTAATTCATTTATCCAATGCCTAATTTCGGATTAGTGGCATAAATAAAACAAGAGCTTCCAGGAGCACATGACAATAGAGATTGGCTGCAGCAAAAGTAATGTGTGAGGAAATGGTGTGGGATGAGGCTGGTCAGATAGACTCGTGCCACGTGTGCTTTGCAGAACCTCACTGTGATGCTATGGTATCACCTGTAAGATTCTTGCACTATTATGTTTCTCCTCCCTGTTAACTGCAGTGCTGTCTGGTCAGTTTGTAAAACTCTGTACAGAAAATAGGCTGTTGTCTGTATGGTACTTCTGGAAAGCTTTTCACCATATATTAATGGTTGTTACAGGATAAGTATTCTGTGAATGAGTGAGTTTGGTAAACCCTGGGTTCAATAGATTTTGATTAACAGGGATAGAGTAACCAGGGTTCCCAAACCTGTTTCACCAAGGAAACATTTTTCAGGGAGTGCATTGAACTACTGTGTCCTGAAACCTTTTCTTCCTCCTCTTTCCTTCCTTCTCTAGGGCAATGCAGAGGTGTTAAATAAGGATGGGTTACTCCTGACACAAAGGTTTATGTTGGCCATGTTGACAGGTGATGTTCTCAGAAAGCCCACTTGAAGCATTTAGAGCCAAGTCGTCTGCAGGGAGCGTGAGCATGGCCTTTTCTGCCAATAATCGTGTCAGAAAGTTGACCTTCTGTTATATACTCTTTAGATTCTTATTTTTCTCTTTTAAGGACTCTCAAAATTATTGTACATGGTCATCATCTTCCCTGCTCTTCTTTGTATCTTAATGTAAGTTTCAAAAAATAAAAAAAAAAATTTTTTTTTATTTTTTGAGAAAACAGGATTTATTGAGAGGACAGAAAAGCTCCCAGAGCAAGAGGGGATCCAAGGGGGCTGCCCAAGTTTCAAATGTGAAAGTAATAAATAACACTAGGTGAAATTCTACTTAAATCTCATTTATTACTCATTTTTATGCATTTATTCATCCAACAAATATTTACTAGGTGCCTTCCAAGTTCTAGCACTATTTTAATAAAAACCAAACAAACAAACTGAAACAAAACTTCTGCCTTAATAAAATTTATATTCCAGGTGAGGAAGGCAGGGGGGAGGGGGGAGGGGTACATAACATCAAAGGGTGTCAGATCCTAATCCAGGCCAAGTGAGGTCCAATGGGAGGCCCAAAACGTCACCTGGACCTAAACCACTTATGTACCCAATCCTGACTCGTACCCTACAACTTTGAAAGAAAAAAAGAAATAATCTGTAGCCTCAAGTTGCAATTAAAGTGCATGAGTTTTCACAAACAAAACAAAACAACAACAACAACAAAACATATTCTTCAAGGGGCAACAGTCAATGAATATATAATATAATGTCAAATAATAAAAATAGCAGTTAATGTTTACTGGAGGGTCTTGCTATGTGCCAGGCATGGTTTTGAGTGTTTTACTTATATCATTGCATGTAATCTGCATAATCTTTTGAAGTAGGGACCAGGAAAACCCTCATTTTGCAGATGAGGGACCTGGGACACAAAGTGTTAAGTAAGATGTCCAAGCCACGAAGTTCAACCCCAAGAAGTCTAGCTCTGGAGCTTGCAGTCACAACCCTCATGCTAAACGCTATGGGGAAAACAAATAAGGAAAAGGAGAATACAGGGAGTGGAAGGAGATGGTAAATGATGTGGTCTGGAACGTTATTCTAGATAACAGGTGGTTAGCGAGCCCTCTCTGAGAGATGCTCTCTATAGGAAGCTCTCTGTAAGAGTCTAATGTCAGCATGTTGCATTTACTTGTCATGTCTTTTTAGATGCTTTCAACCTGGAATCATTCCTCAGCCTCTCTTCATCTTTCATGACACTGATATTTAAAGGACATGGGCCAACTGAGAAAGTCTCTATTTGGGTTTGGTGTTAATTTTACTCACTGTAAGCTTTCTTCACTGTAAAGTTACCATTTTCCCTTTGTAATTAGTAAGTAATCTGGAGAGATATTTAGAGACTATCCTATTTGAGGTAATCCTATTTGAGAATATCCTATTTTCTATCTGACTTTTACCCAATGGTCTTAGCATTCATTAATGATTCTTGCCTGAAGCAATTGTTGCTATGATGCTTACAAAATGGTAATTTTCTAGTTATATTCTTCTTTCTACATATATTGGCATTTTACTTTATGGAAGAATCTCCTATCTGTTATCTACCAATCAATCACCATCATCATCTATATCATCTTTATCATCAGAATGGACTAATGGATTCTTTTTTGGTTCAGTGAGTTATCATCCATTACTGTCATTGTTTACTTTGATGTTCTCATTGCCCTTGGTTTGATTTATGAAAGCCCCTTGTTCTGGCTTCTATATCCTTTTCATTTGATTTCATTATTTCTGGAGAATGTTTTTCCTTTATGGTACAACAAGATATTCCAGGCTTACCTTTTTTCACTCTGGTTCTAAAAGCAGTCACTCTCCAAGAAACCCTCATTCCTTTTTGTGGTAATGGCATTTAGAAACCAAGATCTGTGGGCTAAATATGTTCACTGTTATTGGAGCATCAGACTCTACCTTTCATGAGACAAATAAAAGATGAGTCAACATAGCTATATACAATTACATTCCAGTACCATAGGGCTCTTCCTTGTCTTCTTCTAGTCCATACGTCTGTCTTTCATTTTCTTGAATTGCAGCATTGACAGTCACACAACAAAAATAATTTCAGAATAGCTACACTCATATCACTAAAAAAGACAAATCTGCTTGAGCAGTTCAAGAACTTTTTGTCATTTTTTGAAATGCAGTAATTCTTTTGTTCTTTTCTTCTTCTCCTTCTCCTTCTCCTTTTCCATCTCCTTCTCCTTTTCTTTCTCCTTCTCCTTCATTTGGAGTCTCACCCTGTTACCCAGGCTGGAGCACAGCAGCATGCTCACAGCCACCCCAGCCTTGACCTGCTGGGCTCAGACGAGCCTTCCGTCTCAGCCTTCCAAGTAGATGGAACTACAGGCATGCACTACCACACCCGGCTATTTTTTTTTAATTGTAGAGACGAGGTCTTGCTAAGTTGCCCAGGCTGGTCTTGAACCCCTGAGCTCAAGCAATCCTCTCACCTCACCCTCCCAAAGTGCTGGGATTATAGGCTTGAACCACCGCATCTGGCTGAAAAGCAGTAATTCTTCCCTAAAGAATTTCTAAATCTCCCCATTTTTAAAGCCACATAACAGAAAAATTAAGTGACTTTCCTAAAGCCACACAATGAACAGATTATATAAATGAGAAATACCAGCCAGAATTTTCGACTCCTTAAGGCAAGTGCTCTGAGAGGAAACATTTAACTTCCAAATTCTACAGCTGCTGTTAGAAAAGACAGATCATGTCCTTCGCCTAAGGTCTTTTCACATTAAACAATTCTGATACAAACACCAGCACCTTGGTTCCTCCCATGGATATTCTGATATGATTAGTCTGGATGTGACTTGGGTCTAGGATCTTTGGAGAGCTCCCTGGGGACCTCCTCTGTGACATAGCAACGGCAACAGCTGGAAAGGGGCCAGCAAGCTGAAGATGCTCACAGGTGTCCTCAGATCACCTACGCCAAGGTCCAGGGCGGTGGGAAGGACTGGCAGAAGTGGTTTCTAAGCTGAGACCTGTGAGATGATTTGGAGGTGGACCAGGGAAGAGTGCCAGGTAGGTCGAAGGCGTGTTTCCAGGCCCCACCACCAGCAAGAGCAGGGGTTCTGGGGTCTGTGGCAGGAGGGGCAGGAAGAGACGGACTGGACAGGTGGGCTGATTCACGAGTGACCTCAGAAATGGTTTGGTCTTCAACCTGAGTGCAGGTTGAGGAAGCAGTTGGCTTTGTTACTTAGGAAGCCAGCTCTGGATGCATCGTAGAGAACCAGGAAGGAAGAGGGCGAGAGTAGGCGAGGAAGAGCTGGTTGCAGGCTGCTGCTAGGCAAGGTGAGGACGCTCTGAATTTGGAAATGGCAGAAGAAGAACCGCCTCGTATTTAACAGAGGGAATCAATAGAAATTGTTCATTGATTCAAGGGAAAATTGAGGGCGAGGAGAATTTTAATTCCTCCCAGATACCCGGAAGTCTTAGAAACTCTGGAGCAGAAGCAGGCTAAGAGGTTAGAGCAGGAAGGGGTATCAGTTCAGTTCATCGGGATGGTGAGTGTCTTCCCTTGAGCAATAATCCCTCATTCACTGGGTATTTTTGAGTACTTTCTATGTGGTAGGCATTCGGGATGTCATAAAGAATCAAGGCGGATAACTCTTTGGAGATTACAGTATAGTGGGAAAGAGAAACCTTAATCAAATGTGAAACATCCATGACTGTGGGGGCTCCACAAAATGGCGCATTAAAAAAAAAGACTCCCCAGGCGATTCACATGCACAGTCAAGGTTGAGAGCCACGGCTTTAGCTTTTAACGAGGATAGCGGCGGCTCCCAGCTTCGCTACTGCTTTGTATTTCTGTTAGTTCTCTGCTTCAATAGCATGCACAATGAGAACTGCCGAGCATGGATAGGACATATTCTGGAAGGGTAGGCATCAGAAGGACCCACAATGTGGATGAGCCCCATGATCGCACGGTCAGCATCTGCCCTTTCACCTGTATCTGCAGCCTGGCATGTAGAGATGCCCGAGAGCATTTCACAAAGGAATGAACAAAGGACAGGGTGGCGGGAAGACTTTTTAAAAAATCTTTTCCATATTTACCACATTTTAAAATAATGAATATGTATATTTACAACCAAGTAAGCTTCCCTACATGTAAGAGGAGACCCCAGTGTAGAGTGAATACCCAGCCTAGGGTGTGTGTGTGTGTGTGTGTGTGTGTGTGTGTGTGTGTGTGTGTGAATGTGCTGTTGGCAGAAGGGTGAGTTCTGGAGTGGCAAGCTTGAGGACAAGCCCTGGTGTTTCCTTGTCCTATTACAAAGTACTTATCGATCCCTTTTGATGTATGAGGAGTGTGCTTGGCACATGAGCTCACAGTATTTTATGATATATCCTACCTCTAAGTTGGCTTAATTCAGGGGTTGTGAAGCACCTTCCCAGAATTGTTGTGTCTTTACAGTATAGTTGTGATACAGACATAGTTTTGAGTCCACAGATAAGGAAACGGAGGTTTAGAGGAGGAAAGTTTTCTACCCAACTCTAGAAGAGCTAAGATCTCTATATCCTGCTTTCAGCGATCTTCCCAGTGCTCAGCATAGTACCTGGCACTTAGTGGATGCTCAGCAGATACGGAGAATGAATGTGTGAATGAATGATGAATGAGTAACAGAGCCAAGACTCAGAACGACTCCGGATTCAGTTACCTGACACAACATTGCCAGTGGGAAAGGCAGGGAAAGGGGGGTCCAAGGATGAATGAGAAGGTGGAACTACCTATAGAAAGCAGAGACGGGAAGGGATGAGTTGTAGTGAAAGGCCTAGAGAGCTGGGGAGAGCTAGGGATTATGGGCACAGCAAATAAGCATGACTTTTTTTTCTTTTTGAGCTGGAGTCTCCCTCTGTCGCCCAGACTGGAGTGCAGTGGCCGCTCCCGGCCACCGCAGCCTCAACCTGCGGGGCTCCAGCGATCCTTCCGCCTTGGCCTTCCAAGTAGCCGGAATTACAGGCATGAGCTACCACGCCCGGCTGATTTTTTGATTTATTGTAGAGATGAGGTCTCGCTGCCCAGGCGGGTCTCAAACCCGCGGGCTCAGGCAATCCACTCACCTCAGCCTCCCAAAGGCGCGGGATTACAGGCTAAGCCACTGAGCCCGGCAAGCGTGACTTTTGTAGGTAGGATGCATGTGGCGAATTCCCAGCCCATCTACCGGCTGTGTGATCATGAGGATTTCAAGAAACCTCTCGAGCCATGATTTCATCATCTTTGAGGTGGGGTCAGAAATACCAACTTACCTCCTCTAAGGGTGCTGTATAGATTAAAGGTAGATATATACATAAACTCATTTTGCAAACTCTGAAGAGCTATATGCATACATTAGTTATTTATTATCACTGTTACTTTAAGTTTGTTGTGTGAAAGGGTCTTTGGAGACACCACATTTCAGTTTCTCATTTTACCTCTTGAAACACAAGCCACGGCTGGTCTTTATACTTTGGAAACAGCCCAGCATGTATGAAGTGAATGTTAAAACGTCTGGAGATTATGGGACCAGGATTCTACTTAAATCCCTGGCACAATAGAATATCATCTTTAGAAGTTTGAATAAGATTCTTTGTCTTGGTTCAAAGTTTGTCAGAATGTTGGCTGTTTTTGCTGTCCTGCAAGGAAGTGCAAGTATACGAAAGTGAAACCTACTTGTGAAATTGCAAAGATCTTTATTTACTCCTGGGCACTAACCATTCATGTACGTATAACAAACAACGATGAATCCCGATCGTCGAAGTTTAAGTAGCATCTTAATGAGTGAACTGACTGTTTTCTCCCTCATTCCTGTCATGCAGTAGTTTTTATTCTAGTGAAGAGACAGGATCTGCTTAGAAGGTGGGAGGGCGGGAAAGGGTGGCATCGTGGCGAGAGCCAGGGCTCTTCTGCCTTGGACGCAAAGATCTAGACTGCAGCTTCAGTTCAGCCACTAGCCGTGTGCCTTTGAGATAGTAAAATGAGGCTAAAGCATACCTAAAAGGGTCATTGTGGGGATTAAGGGAATAATAAAAAGGCCTACAAAGTATTTACCTATTAGGAAGGTTAATGATGCCATCAATCAAGGCAGTTTCCACTAAAGTCATTGCCAGCGGTATCTTGAGACACAAGAGTGAGCGGCCACCCCAGAGAGCCTTAACTTCTTTCTCCCTTTTTTCCTGTAGGTAGTTCTTCATTCGCCAGCAAACCGACCACACCAACCGGACTGGGCGGAGGATTTCCACCTCTTAGCTCGCCGCAGAAAGCGTCTCCCCAGCCTATGGGTGGAGGGTGGCAGCAGGGAGGTGGCTACAGCTGGCAGCAGCCACAGGCAAAGTCGCAGCCCGGCATGCCGCACTCGTCTCCCCAGAACAGACCCAACTATAACGTGAGCTTCTCGGCCATGCCCGGGGGCCAGAACGAACGGGCGAAGGGCTCCGCTAATTTGGGTAAGGATGACCGCGTGGGAGCTAGCGACAGGGTGGCCTGTGTGTGTTGTCGTAATGCCTGGGTGTGTATGTCTGAAGGAGACAAAAAACAATTCAGCAGTTTCCGAGGCAATCTTATAGGTGTGGAGACACAACGGGATCCTCCAGCGCTGTACTTGGAGCATCCTGACTTGAGACCACACTCCTAATCTTTATGCCGTTTTGTGACCGCAGGCCCACTTGTCTCTCTCCAGACTGGAACCCAATGGAGGCCAAGGACTGCGTCTTATCCGCCATGTTATCGTTAACATAGAGTAGGCTCTAAATGAATGTTGAGTGGATGCAAGTGGAGCGGTGGATGGATCTTAATGCTGTCTTTCCTTTGGAGAAGGAAAAAGTTGGGGACTTTTTGAGCCCTGGGATCCCAATTAGAGAAGTGCGTGTTTTTTGGACGTTTGGTCTTTCTTGTGCTCTGGTTGGCGGATTCATGAGATCAGCAGAGAACCTTGATGATGTCAGTACTTGAGGCTGAAGGATCATCTGGGTGGATTTCTTGACAATGTGTGGAAAATGATATTTTTGCATAGCAGGGGTGGTTCGTGTGGGGTTTACTAAAAGGCTGTTCCAGTGTATTTTACATCTCAGTTGATTCGGCAAGACCCTCCAGTGAAGTATATGGGAACAAGATTCAGGAACAGGACTTTCTCTCTGTAGAACATGGAAAAGACAATGCTTCTACTTTTCCAGTAGCAGTGGTTTACTGTTTATTGAATACTTACTACGTGCCAGGTACTACCCTAACACTTTGATGTACAATTGTCCTCCCTTATTTGCAGTTTTATCTTCTGCAGTGCTAGTTATCTGCAGTCAACTGTGATTCAAAATATTAAGTGGAAAATTCCAGAAATGCATAATTCATAGGTTTTTGATTTTGTGCTTTTATGAGCAGCATAATGACACCTTGCGCCTTCCCACTCTGTCCTGGTTGAGATGTGAATCGTTATGTAGTAGGCATCTCATTTATCAGATGGAAAAAACATAGTACGTATAGAGAGAGTCCAGGACTATCCTCGGTTTCAGACATCCTTGGGGGTCTTGGAACATATTCCCTATGGAGAAGGAGTGACTCCTGTATTGTTTTCTATCATCTTAAAAACCAACCCCATGTGTACACAGGGAATCTGTGACACAGATCGATCATTGCCTACATTAATATAGCTTGTAAGTGCCGGAGCTGGGATTTGAACCCTGTCAGTCTGGCTCTAGAACCCCTACCCTTAACTGCCACATTCTACTGGCTAGAGCACAGGTGCCTTGGCATGCCACTAGCAGGTTAGGAATTCTGTTGTTGGGACTGTATAACATCATGTTTGTTATTTGGCTAGGAGGGGCTCTTCCCCGAACAGTTCCACAGCATCACGTGGCTTCCCCTCTGTCTTTTTCGAGTAGATACAGAGCGAATGGCTTCAGTATTTATGGAGCATTTTCAGTGCAGAAAACATTGAGGGTTCAGCAGTGAACAGGACAGACAAAATTCCCGGTCTCAGAGCGCTTCCGTTTCAATGTGTGTGTGTGTGAGTGTGTATCCAGCACGTCTCACAGTTTAAAGAGAGTAAATGGATTTCAACTCAGAAACAGATTTTGGTTGATTGGCAGGGACTGCAAGGACTGTTGTGCTTTGGTTCTACTTTGTTTTAATTTAACGGACATTTAGATGGGCAGGCACGATTCGAAGCACTCAGAATGTGAACTTATTCTTCCTCACAACAGCCCTGTGAGGTAAGTCATATTGTCAACACCACCTTCATTTTACAGATGAGGAAAACATAGAGACATAGAGATGATGAGTAACTTGCCTGCTAGTAAGCCGTAGAGCTGGAACTCAATCCTGGGAACTTCGGGTCCAGAGTTTTTTCTCTTTATCAACACCTCTCCAAACAGATTGAGAGAGGTTGTGAGGTCACAGCCAGGCTTGACAGGAAAAAGCACTGCGATAGACTGAAATATAGCTAGGTGTGGGAAAGGAAGTGGGGGCATGCATGGATTTCAAGTACCAAGCCCAGGTCCTAGCCCCATCAGGGATGCTAATTAGTAATGGCTGGGAAAAATCATGAGTATCCTCATCTAAAAAGAGGGTCCAGTAGAAATGGAATTGGATCTAGTTTAATCATCCAGAATCTAGTTCTGTCCTTGCCATGTACAGGTTCTATGACTCTGGACAGATTCATTTTCCTCATCCGTAAAATGGGTACAAGAGTCTCTTGTACTTACTTCTCACAGGGTCAGTGTGAGGGTTAAGGAGCTTAATGCATATAAAAACATCCTGACGATTCTAACTGCTATGACATTGTTTAAGAATAAAAACTATAATGATTTCTTTTTTTTTTTTTTTTCTGAGTTGGAGTCTCACCCAGACTGAAGTGCAGCGGCCGCTCCCGGCCACCGCAGCCTTGACCTGCTGGGCTCCGGCGATCCTTCCGCCTCAGCTTTCCGAGTAGCCGGAATTACAGGCGCGCGCTACCACGCCCGGCTAATTTTTTGATTTTATTGTAGAGATGAGGTCTCGCCTACCCAGGAGGGTCTCGAACCCGCGGGCTCGGGCAATCCACTCACCTCAGCCTCCCAAGGCGCGGGATTACAGGCTGAGCCACCGAGCCCGGCTTATAATGATTTCTAAAAATTATATTGCAGAAGGGAAACAAAAAGCAGCTGACTTTGAAGACCTGCTCTCTGGTCAAGGTTTCAATGCTCACAAAGACAAAAAGGGGCCTCGGACAATAGCTGAGATGAGGAAGGAGGAAATGGCCAAGGAGATGGATCCTGAGAAATTAAAGGTGAGCAAGCCCCTGACTCGGTGTGAGTATTCTGTACGACAAGGTCACGGGACAGAGCTGTGTGTGTGTAGCCTGAGATATGGACCAATTATCTTAGTCCATTCAGTCTGCTGTAACAAAATTCCATAAACTGCATGACTTATCAGCAACAGAGATTTATTGCTCACAGTTCTGGAGGCTGGGAAGTCGAAGGCCAAGGTGCCCGCAGATTCAGTGTCCTCTTCCTGGTTATGGATGGTGGTCTTTTACGCTGTGTCTGCACATGGCGGAAGGAGAAAGCAGTCTGGCTCAGGCCTCTTACCTTCGGGTGCTAATCCCATGGTAAAGACTCTGCCCTCATGACCTAAGCACCTCCCAAAGGCCCCAACATCCTCATACCATCGCCTTGGGAATTAGAATTTCAACGTGCGACGTTTGGGGGACACACACATCCAGACCACGGCAGCTACAGAAGGCACCGTATTAATCTCTGGTGACCACCATGTTTCAGCTGGTCCCTGTAGCTGTGATGTGAGTATAGCCAACAGCAACATTGTCTTAGGGAGGTTGCATAGGCTGTTTCATTTCTTTAGTAAAATGCATTCCATTTCATGGTATGGCAATACAGATTTCCTTTGTTTGCCTGTTCCAATGGGCAGTGGCACGCTTTAACTGGTGACTTTGTTGTTCAGACAGCATTCGCATTCTAAAGATAAATCTCATTAGTCTTTGGTGGTACAGAGGATGTAGTACTTAAGTTTTCTGTCTCTGCCTTGAGGGCTTTTTATTCGGCCAGATTGACCAAAGGCCCCAGGATCTCTTCTCTGCTGGTGGAGAGAGGGACTGTTTACATCCCCGGGAATGACCACCTCCTGTAGCACTGGGCCTGGAGGCTTGGGAAGGTGGGGAAAGGAAGGCTGAGCAAAGGGTCCTGTCTCCCCTCTGTCTCCCTCCACTTTTAAGCAGAACACTTCTACTTTTATCTGTTTTTTTATTCTAGGGGTTAGGTCAAATTTGATTTGGGGGAAAAAGCATGTTTGTGCGTTGGTTTGGTTCTTTTTTTAAGTTTGCCAGTCAGCGAATCCACCTTCCTCGTTTCATAGATGAGGAAACGCACCTTCATAGATGAGGACGTTGTATGGACAGGTGGACACAGATGGGCTTGGAAACAGAAAGGAGGTTATGCTGACGAAGGGTGTGAGGTTTTGGGGGCATGTATAAAGATCAAGAGACCTGGAATGCTCTTCACTGAGATGCTGAGTGATGAGACACCAGACAACTGACATTGCAACCAACTGACAAAGGGGGAGCTCATGTGTCCCTGTGTTAAAGCTTCTGCAAAACTAGGCTTTGAACGGCAAGTCAATCTTAGACATCTTGGAAGCACGTACCACCGTTCTCCCTACATTTCTGACAGATTGGACATTTGTTACAGATGGACAGATTCTTTGAGACATTCTTGAGTATAATGTAGGGGATTGGATTTGTGTGTTTTTCACTTCACGTATTGTCGAGGCTTAAAATTCCTTCCAAAAGCTTTGTGGTTCATCTCAAAAACATTTGCTCGTTAGACAAACTCTGACAGATTTCTGTAAAAGACAGTGGCTTATTCCTTTTAAATTATATAATTGGCGCAGGGCATGTAACTGGGTGGGAGAGCGGCCATCACTGAGGTGACCAAACCATTTGTCCAACAACAAACGCTGAGCTGTTACGACCTCCTCAACTTAATCACCTCATTTGTTCAAACTACGGTGGTTCAAACTATGAACACTCATAGTATGAATACATGAGGAAATGGAGCAATTCATTTAGCAAGCCTTTTTGACCTCCGTTCTGCCCCAGGTATATTATTTGGTTCCTGAGACCCAGTGATAATGGGTAAGAAACAGTATCTTTCCTCAAACAGCTCTGCCTAGTGGCAGAGAATGACAAACGTACATGCAATAAAGTGTGGCACATATTACGATAGAAACGTAAGGTAGAGTAGCCCAGAGGAGTTTGGCCCTTTTTAAAAAAATGTAATTTTATTTTATTTTAGATTCAGGGGGTACAAGTGCTTATTTGTTACGTGAACATATTGTGTAGTGGTGAGGATTGGGCTTCAGGTGACCCATTCCCCAGATAGAACATTGTACCCAATAGATAATTTCTGAACCCTGACCCACCTTCCTGCTTGTTTAGTGTCCCCAGTGTCTATTATTTGTGTTTAGTCCTTTTTTTTTTGTTTGTTTTGTTTTTTTTTAGTTAGAGTCTCACTCCGTTGCCCAGACTGGAGTGCAGTGGCCGCTCCCGACCACCGCAGCCTTGACCCGCTGGGCTCTGGCGATCCTTCCGCCTCAGCCTTCCGAGTAGCCGGAATTACAGGCGCGTGCTACCATGCCCGGCTGATTTTTGATTTATTGTAGAGATGAGGTCTTGCTGCCCAGGCGGGTCTCGAACCCATGGGCTCAGACAATCCACTCACCTCAGCCTCCCAAAGGCGCGGGATTACAGGCTGAGCCACCGAGCCTGGCTAGTCCTTTTTTTTTTTAAGGGATATTTATTTAGAGTAATGGGTGTCCTCATAGAGCTTATACAGAGTAATTAACTCTGGGGCAGCCAGATGGGAAGACATTCAAACTCTGAAAGGCTAACAGTGTGAAATTCCTGAGCAGGCTTTTGAAGGATGATAGAGTTATCCAGAAAGACAAGGTGGCAGGTGGAGGTAGACCAGCCTTCCAGGTAGAGGACACAGCTCGGAGTATGCAGGTCACCCCAAGTATTTTGATGTTGCCGGGGCAGGAGAGGTTTCCAGTGGAAACCTTTTGGACTGGTAAAGCATTTGAATTTGTTTATTTTTTTATTTGTTTTTTGAGTCTCACTCTGTCACCCAGGCTGGAATATAGTAGCGTGATCACAGCTTATCTCGACCTCCTGGGCTCAGATGATCCTCCCACCTCATCCTCCCAGGTAGCTGGGACTACAGACACATGCCTGGCTACTTTTTTTTTTTTTTTTGAGTTGGAGTCTCACTCTGCTGCCCAGGCTGGAGTGCAGTGGCACACCCACTTGCTGGGCTCCAGTGATCCTTCCGCGTGAGCATTCCCAGTAGTGGGAACCACAGGCATGTGCTACCATGCCTGGCTAATTTTTGATTTATTGTAGCAATGAGGTCTTGCCAAGTTGTCTGGGCTGGTCTCGAACCTGTGGGCTCAGGCAATCCACTCGCCTCAACCTCCCAAAGTGCTGGGATGACAGGCTGAGCCACCAAGTCCGGCCTACATTTTTTTTTTTTTTTTTTGAGTTGGAGTCTCACTCTGTCGCCCAGACTGGAGTGCAGTGGCTGCTCCCGGCCACCGCAGCCTCGACCTGCTGGGCTCCGGCGATCCTTCCGCCTCAGCCTTCCCAGTAGCCGGAATTATAGGCGCGCGCTACCACGCCCGGCTGATTTTTGATTTATTGTAGAGATGAGGTCTCGCTGCCCAGGCGGGTCTCGAACCCATGGGCTCAGGGAATTCACTCACCCCAGCCTCCCAAAGGCACGAGATTACAGGCTGAGCCACCGAGCCAGGCTTACTTTTTAAAATCTTTTGTGGGATGAGGTCTTGCTATATTGCCCGGCCTGGAGCATTTGAATGTCTCACTCCCCCCTCTGTGTACAGATTCTGGAATGGATCGAAGGCAAAGAAAGAAATATCAGAGCCCTTCTTTCCACGATGCACACCGTGCTGTGGGCTGGAGAGACCAAGTGGAAACCAGTTGGCATGGCGGACCTTGTGACACCAGAACAGGTGAAGAAGGTGTACCGGAAGGCTGTCCTGGTGGTACACCCAGACAAGGTGAGGACAGCCAGACCTGTCATGCCATTCGATGGGTCCTTCACTATTTTACTTTCCATTTGCTGGTGGAAAAGACCATTTATTTAAATAAATGAATAGCAAATAGTCATACTTTATGAAGACAAAAGAAATCAAACTATATATTACAAGGACTTTATTTAGAGACATGCAAGATCCACCAGTGACTAATTTGGGGGGCGCAGAAGTAAGTTGTATCTTGACTTACATAGTAAGGACAGACTAAAAGCTGGATAGAGGAGATACATCAGTATGTTTAGCCAGGATTGTCATGAAAAAGCCTCAAAATATAGTTGGCAAAATTGGTGCGCGTCCACAAAATATTCAAAATGGAACTAAACGGATCACTATATCATGTCAGTTTATGTTTTCAGTGAGGTATATGTATGCATGTAAGTGCTCTACACTATCAGAAACTTCCACTAACTCATGGCACAGTTGAGATCATAATACATTGAGACATTTCAGACAGAAGCTAGTCATCTTGCGGTCACGTAGACTAAACCAGTCATATGACATGAAACTGTGATTGAAGTGCCACTTGGGAACACACACTTGAATCGGATATATTTGATTTTCATCTCTCCACATTTTTGTGGCTACTCTGAATAGAAGAATGCGTGAGAAACAGTGTTACGACTTGAGTTTTGGTGAATCAAAAGAGAAAGGGAAACAGGAGTCCAGAAAAATCTCCAAACCATATGCCCTGTTACGGGCCTCAAAGAACTATTTAGAAATGGGAGTTTAGAAATACAGATAATTAACGGAGATAGACTTTCATCAACCTCTGTTGTTTGGTAGATGCTTCTGGAGAGCAAAGATGCACCTTTTCCTGCCCAGCAAGCCCTCTGTTATCTACTCATTGACTGATTACTGCCCCCTATGTGAATTTTGAGAGAGAGTGCATTGTAGATAGGTCATAGGAATTAGGGTCAAAAAGATTAAGTTGTAAAAACAAAAACAGCCAAATAGAAAACCATTTCAAGAACCTAGAACCCACATATTAGCAGTGAAAATTTTAATAGAAATGAGCATTTGATTGGTGGTATCTAACATGTGTGTGTTTTTTTTTTTTCTGTAGGCCACGGGGCAACCCTATGAACAATATGCAAAAATGATTTTCATGGAGCTAAATGATGCCTGGTCTGAATTTGAAAACCAAGGCCAAAAGCCCTTATATTAGTTTATGAGCTTTTCTGTCTCTGCTGCGGACTTGTGCTAATGCTTAGTGTGTCACAATTCTGAGGTTTTCACAGAAGAACCAAAAACTCCAGTAACATGTTTCTAAGACTGAACTGTTAAATTACTTGTGAATTAATTTCTCATTGAAAAGGAACATGGTTGTTTGGTTTCTCCAAGTCCCCATCATAAAAGATCTATAGCGTGAGAGGAACTTTTAGCTGGATGACCCTACAGAGAGACAACATTCCATCCTGACCTTTGGGGAACCCACTCAGCATTCTGCCTGGGGGGAATGGAGGCCACCACCCATGAAAGCATAACACCCATCACATTGCCCGAGAACAGAATTAGTGAGCACACGTTATAATAATTGAATGAAATGATGGCTTAAAATAGTGGTTTCTAGATTTTCTTAGAAAGATATAATTTGAGCAATGGCTTTATGCAGATTCCAGGAACACAACCATCAGGTACTTTTTTTTTTTAGTGGAAATTTACTAAGGCCTTCAGCATAATACTGTTTACATCTTTTGGTCAAGAGGACTAACACATACAAAGGAACTTGAATGGCAGGAACTGATTATTCTTCAGTAGAGTGATTACCACCAACTCCTGAATAGGCTAAAAATTAGTGAAAATGCTGCCTAAAGAAGATAGGGACTGTGAAGATGCAGCATCTCTATTTCTGGTCAGGGTGTCGGGCTATTGCCTTCCTTTCCCCTTGGAATACCACGGTTGTTTAAAGAAAACGTCTTAATCCGTAACAACAACTCACTCCAAACCTGATTTGAGAGAAACTTCTAACTTTGCCATAAGGCTTAATGCTCTTCCTTTTGTTTAGCCAAGAAATGTTCTTAGCTGGAAACATTCCAAAGCAGTTGGACCCATTCCCAATTTGTCAGGACCGATTCTAGAATGGGCTCAGGGTTCTCTAGGATTGTGAGCGGTTGTGGGAAGAGAACAAAGAAGGCAACACTGAAAGTCACAAGAAGGGTGCCGTTGCAGTGAGAGCCCTGCCCCCCTTCAGATCCAGCCTGGTGGGTGTCAGCATCTGTTTTGAGGGACCAGGTCCCACCTCCCCACATGGCGAATCTAGACCTCTTGGTTTATGACAGTGGGGTTTATTGTTTTAGAGTAGTTGGGGATCCACAGGAACAGAATTCATACAGGGACATTTGTGACAGTAAAGCAAGAAGGAAACCCTTCCAGACCTCAGACTGGCTCGATTTCAGATCAGTGTTCTGGCTGATTCTCATGCTGAGGAGTTAGCAGTTTACTATCCTGTGACTTTAGTAGATCTTGTTTGGCATGCACATACACATTGTGCATAATATATATATGCAAAGCAGCTGGGCAAACTTATTTTCATGCTAATCTTAAAAGGTTCACGCTCCATATTGTGAAAAGCTTTTTAAAAGTTCTTTTAAAAAGACAATCTTTTTTTGTTTGTTTCTGAATTAATTTTCTTGTGACAAACTCTACCAGAAAAGCAGCATGTCAAAAATAATTTCGGTTCTCTATAGAGCTCTCTTTTTGGTTATAAAGGTTCACTATTTATTTTACCTTTACTGACAATGTGAAACTTGCAGAAAATGTTCTCTTTTTAAATATACAGTCATAAGCTGTTCAAGGTAACCGTAACAAACTAGGTGTTATTTATTAACGTATTATAAAATAATGTTTGATCCAGTATGTGCTTGTCTTACTTAAAATTGGAATGTGAGACATGTTGCTGTGACCTTTTTTTTCTCATTTGCATTTGTAGATATCGTGTGAACTACAGTATATAATGATAACAATTAAAAGGATATTCTATGGATGTCACGTCCATTTTGAAATGATAGAACTATACTAGCTTTGTATCATGTTTGGATAATTCACCCATGTTCACAACCTAAAACATCATTAAACATTATGTAACTAGCAATGGGAAAGAATCTTACTTAACTTAAATTTGGGGATTTCTCCCACACCTCTTTTCCGGATACATTATAATTCTGGACCCCAGTTTATCTCAAAACTCTTAATACATGCAGACCAAAAGGTTTTTGCATTCCTTTTAAATATTTGGTTGTGACAGAGCTTGTTGTTGATCAGGTTCACTGTTTCATTCATATTTATTGTAATATATTTTTTTGTTTTGTAAATATGTTACACACGACAAAAATGTGACTGGTCTAAGATATTTGTAATGTATATTAAAAGGCTTAAAAATACTTGTAGAAACCCAAGTTTTTTTTGTACTTGTAGGAATACGATGACAAGCTTGAATGATACCTTCTGATGTGATTCACTTTTAAGGGAAGTGATGAGGAAAGAATATGGAAAGGATGTAATACATTTGCACCAAAATATAATCTGAGAGGATTTCTGGATTTATATGCAAATCACTCTTGCTATGTTGCCCAGGCTGGCCTCAAGAAATCCTCTCATCTCAGCCTCCCAAAGTTGCCAGGATTACAGGCATGAGCCACTGCAACTGACCAGGAAACTTATATTTGTTAATTCAGCCAATATATTTTTAAAAAGCATCCTATATATGTTTATTCAAATTGATCAAAGTTGTGATTAACAGAAGTTTTCCTGGGTTTTGCTTGGCAAATCTTGGATTCCAAATTTAGAACAAATATTTCTTTTTTTTTATACTTCAACTCAGCCAATATTTTGTGTATACTTAATGCACGATACTAATAGGTATGTAGAGGAAAGTCAAATCAATAGATTTGATGTCTTGTTCAACATAAGGGGGTTATTCACAGGGTTACTATAAGAATTCCTGCCTTTTTGGGGCAAAATGTCTACTGCAGGGATCAGTACAAGTGCCAACAACCATCTGACTTGAGAGCTGAACCGTTTTGGGCTTGATCTTGGCTTCCCTATTCATGAGTTACTATCTGCGGCCTAGTTTTTCCCGTCTGTAAAATGGAGACTTTATTACCTAGCTCATAGTGTGAGATTATTGAATGGGAGGACAGAATATGCAAATCCATCCTACGAAGTCCACTTGTGGTCCTAGGCAGCACGACAGAGGTCACAGATCCTTTACATTCAAGTAACACACTAATGACAAATGGGGGGTCAGGGTTTGGTTTCTAAGGTTTTACTTTCTGGTTTTGACAACTCTTATTCTTGAGCAAATGCGGAATGCATAAGTGGAGGAATAACTTTTTCAGTGCAACATCTGGCAAAAGTAAAGACGATTTTCTCAGATGCTTGAAGCCTACGGCAAGGTGGCTAACCTTTAGATCGTTTAATAACCTGGAAAGGACAGCTGATGTGGGCAGAAAATTTGTGGGAGACAAACACTGTCTGAGGGTTATTCTGATTCCAGACCTACCCTTGGGCAGATACCTCAACTTTTTGCTTCGCACCATCCTCCAGTGCTAAGCCTAGGGCTCTCAAAGTAGGCTCTGCCTCTGAAGTGTGTTTTCTCCAAAATCATTTTTCTTCTATGGGACTGGGTGTCAGGCTGACATGGAAGGCTCCAGCAAACTCTATTTAGGCTCTCTGGAGACATACTAGGTGACTGGGAACGGGAGGACACTTAACCCCATAGAATATTTTCATCAATTGATGTGAAAAAAAAAAAGAAAAAAGTCTTCCTTAAGAGAGTAGCTTAGCACCACACCAAGGGAGCTAAGCACCACAGGCTTCCAGAGCTGGGCTGCTGTTCAGTTTCCCGAGTGCCTTAACAGGTATCAGAAAGAATGAAACTAAAAACAGGGGAACAAACTTGTAGGGGAGAAGAAATCTTTTCCTCTACCCATCTTAGATTCTCCAGCTTGGACCCTGTAAATAGACTGGCCAAACACAGAAGAACAAGAGAAAAACAGAAGCTTATCAACATTTGCATTGTGCATGTAGGTAACACATGGGAATACTCAGAGGTTGAAGAACTCAAAAGTTTGGTTCGAATTTGGGTGTATATAGCATCTTAGCAAAGGAACAATAACTTTTTAAAGAAATGATAAGACATTCAACCAGACCTTGAGTCTCTCAGGGCAGCAAGTTGTGGGAAAATAAATGTATAGGAGAGACTAGAGGTAGATAAAGGCTCAGTAGTCAAGGTTTCCTGTAGAGTCCTCAGATGCAGCCTCCAGGCTGATGGGGGCGGGGCGGGGCGGATACAGCTGTCTCTGGGGATTTGTCTTTGTCTTTCCAGGTAGAGTGGGCAGGAGCTACACCTTTGTGAATTTATATCCCGCTTTGGGGCAAATAGGAGAAAGGCAGAGAGCTTTTCTTGTACCTGTCTGCTTCTAAATTGCCTTCCGCTCAAAATAATCCTTATGAGCTAAAGTGGCTACGTTCTCAATGACCTTGAATAGATCAAGGGCCCCAAAGTGGAGTGCAGCGGTACCGATCTCCAAGCACCTGCAGTGAGTCATTCGAAACATAGTGTTGCGAGTGTGCCACCCATCTTTGAGGAGAAATTAGAGAAGCTAGAATAAACTGACAGATAATTAGGCATTTGTTGAGACATTAACCTGCTCAACGTGCAATCCTGAAAAAGTAAACTGAGCAAGGATCCCGCAAGGTGGTGGTGGTGAGAATGTGCACTTCTCAGCAGCCAGGGGGAAACCAGGTTTCCACAGACCCCTTTCTCTTTCAGTCGTGTTGAAAACGGAGAAAAAGCAAGAGAAGAGGGACGCAACTAAAAGTGGGGAAGGGACCCCCATCCAACCTCCTCCAAAGAGATGCGGGAGAGGCACGTCCGACCCTTCCTGCGCCTCTTTCCTTAAAGGTAAGATGAAGCACTAGGATCAGATGGTTTCCAAAGTCCCTTCCAGTGTTCTCATCAAGACAAAACTCTCCATCTCTGGGAGGAAGTTAAGGATAACAGGGCTCTTGGAGATCTAAAGATTGGCCTTGGTTGTCCGCATTCTTTGCGACCCCAAGGTACAACATTTTTTAGAAAAACCAAAGAATAAAGGTGGGACCGGGGGGGTGGTGAGGCGGATCACGCGAGTTTTAGTGTTACGTTCCTAACCAGGGCGTCTCCTAGGGGCCCGTTTTCTGATGCCCTCACACCCCTCCTATGTCAGGACCCCGTAAACACAGCCAGGCACACACACGCACACGGGGGCTCAGGGGACGTAATGCTGGCTGGTAAGTGGGTGTCCCTTGGTCCCCCGCAGATTGTAACTTTCCCCGTCCGTCCCTCTCCTCACTTTCTCCAACTCCAAAATCAGGCAGGTTTCCTGGCAGCCAGACCAGGAGTGCTGGGCCTTCGCCCAGCAGACCCCCAAGCCGCGCATTCTGCGTCCCGAGCCGTCCGTGGGAGCGTCTGGTCTGGACGTCTGGACAGAGCCGAGGTCCCAGCCCACAAACTGAAGGGCGGGTCCAGGGTTTATCCGGAGGACTCAGGACCAAGAACGAGGGCCCGGGGCTCAGGGTCAGGGCTACTCTGGGCGAGCATGGGTGTGCCGGGCGGGACCTTTGGGCGGAGAGCCGGACTCCGCGAGCTGCCGGGGAGTTCTGGATCTTCTGGGGCAAGGCTCCGAGCGGCGGGGCGGGATCGGGAATGGCGTGGACGGGACTCTGAGTGACGGGGATCAGAACCAATAGGAATGGGGTTCTGCAAGCTGGGGGCGGAGTTATGGCCCGACAGGGGCGGGGCTTTGAGTGGCAAGGATCAGACCTGTAGGGGCGGGCTTAAAGCCTGCAAGGCGGGACTCTGCGAACTGGGGTCGGAGTTCTGGAGCTTCAAGGGGCGAGGCTCCGAGCGGCCGGGCGGGATTGGGATTGGCGAGGACGGGACTCAGAGTGACGGGAATTAGGACCAATAGAGACGGGGTTCTGCAAACTGGGGCGGAGTTCTGGAGCTTCGGGGGCGGGGCTCCGAGTGAACAAGGCGGGATTGGGAACAGCGTGGACGGGGCTCTGAGTGACGGGAATCTAACGAGATTCTGCAAGCTGGGGGCGGACGTCTGGACCGACAGGGGCGGGATCCTGAGTGGAAGGAGTAGCTCGGGACCAGCATGGGCGGGGCTTCGAGTGGAGAGGATCAGGCCCAGAAAGGGCAGGCTTGGTGCCTGCAGGGTGGGGTTCTGCGAGCCGGGGGCGGAGTTATGGACTGGAGGGGGCGGGGCTCTGCGTGGCAAGGGTAGCCTCCGGATCAGCATGGACCGGGTTTTGAGTGGATCAGACCCAGTAGGGACGGGCTTAATGCCTGCAGGGTGGGGCTCTGCGAGCCAGGAACCGAGTTCGGGGCCGGCAACGCGGGGCTCTGCGTGGCAGGGCTAGGCTCTCGGGCTCAGCATGGGCTGGGTTTGAGTGGATCAGACCCAGTCGGGGCGGGCTTAGTGCCTGCAGGGTGGGGCTCTGCGAGTCGGGGACGGAGTTCTGGACCGGCGGGGCGGAGCTGGGTGCGAACCGGGGACGGGGTTCTGAACCGTCGGGGGCGGGGCTGTGCGAGCCGGGGACGGGCTTGGATCCGCGGGGCGGCCCCGGGCCGGGCTTGGGCGGGGGCCCGGGCCGTGGAGGAAGCCGGAAGCAGCCGCGGCCCCAGCTCCGGAGACATGGCCGGCGTGAAAGGTAGCTCCGCGACCCCAGCCCGCCCGCCGTGCGGTGGGGTTGCCGCCCCCGCTCCGGGCTGAGCCTGGAGCTGCGCCTTCTGCGCGCCGGCGGGGAGCGGCCTCCCGCAGCCCCGCCGCCCCTCCCGCCTCGCTGGTCCCGTGGGGTGCGCGTGGAGGGGTCTCGGGGGAACCTCAGCCCTTTTTCTGCGAGGCTGCCGGCCTTCGCGCGCTCGAGCGGCGCCCGGCTGGCCCCCGGGGGCGAGGCGTCCCTGGGCGACCCGGCTGGCTCGGGGAGCATCCCCTCCCAGGCTCCTGTCGGTTCCTCGGAGTTTTGAGCAGGGTTTCCACTTCTCGACGAGTCCGCCCCAACGCCTTTCCTCCCGCTTCCTGCCCCTCGCAGTTTCCCACTTCTTACAAAGGAGCCTTTGTCTCTGTGCTCTCCGCACTGGAAAGCCTAATCCTCGCGTTCCCAGTGGCTTTTCCAATTGCGCAGAGTTGACTGCGGGCGAGTGTGGACGGAAAGCCCCCAGAAATCCTGCACTTCTGGTCACTGTGGAGACTAGATGAGGTGGAATTTGAACAGTACTTTCTTCCGGGTTTCCTCTCTTCGTCTATGGACAGACGAGAAAGGAGTGTCTGTGCAGAACCTGTTTTTGTGTGGGGCAGTTGATAAAAAGGGGGTACCAAGAACACCCTCTCCTTATTTATGAGTTCAGAGGCGTGAGAAGAGGTTATTAGAAGGCTTCCTGTTATTTTGGTCGGAAACCATTCCATTTCCATTAGCGTAGCGTAACTTGTTTTCATGTTGGAGTTTCGCTCTTCCAGATTTGCACCCGAAGATCTTTCCAGTTAATCAACTTCTGCTATAAACACGTATACAGTATATATACACGTGTGTATGTATATATGTGTGCGAGTGTGTGTGTTCACTGTGAATTTATCTGAGTGCATGAGCTGTTAACAGCAGACACACTTTATCATTATGTCTTACTGACTTTTATGTTCAGTATCTGTTTAGTAAACCAGGCTTTCTTGGATGGGATCCACTGTGTGGTATGTCCATCGGAAGCCAATGCGTAAAACAGATAAAAAGTGGTATCTCTTAGTACACATGACCAGAAACCAGCAAATCATGATAATGTTTATGTATTAGAAATTGTGATGTAGTAGAAAGGAAGATAGTCTGGGAAATGGAAAAAAGACGAAGGAAGGCAGCATTTTGCAGATAATTAATTCTACTTTTATGGAGGAACTATGGTATGCCGGAGATGTATGCTATAGTGTAAGTGTCTTTGGTGTGCTCAGATGCAGTGGGGGCACAGAGATGGTGGGTTGAATTTTGTCCCCCCAAAAGACACATTTAAACGGCACTGGCTTAGGGTGGGCCTGGATCCCACGACTAGTGTCCTTATGCAAAGGAGGAAGTTTGGGCTTGGAGACCTGCAAGGAGAGCCCCTTGTGAAGTTGGAGGCAGGATCAGGGAGGTGCAGCTGCCAGCCACCAGGTGCTAGGAAGAGGCAAGGAACGATTGCTTCCTACAGCCTTCAGACAGAGTGCAGCCCTGATGACAGCCTGATTTCAGAAGTCTACCCTCCAGAACTGTGAGGGAGTACACTTCTGTCGGTCCAAGCCACTCAGTTTGTGGTACTTTGTAATGGCAGCCCTAGGAAATGAATACAGATGGGATTACTTAACCCCGCTCCAGGGTGCAAGAGAACACTGGGCTCACAGAAGAGGCGCTGCCTGAACTGAATCTAGAGGGATCAATACGGCATCACCTGGCAAGGGATGGAGTGAAGATGGAGTATATTCCAAGTGGAGAGAACATCGTGCGACATGGGGCGGGGAGCAGGAAAGAACATACCTTGTTTCTATCAGGAACTTAAGCTACCGTAGTAAGACTGGAACTTAGTGGTGAGGGTGGGTGCAAGAAAAGCGGTAATGTCAGGCCATGGTGAGGTTCAAGTGCCAGAGCAACTTTAGGCTGTGAAAGCAGCTGCCAAGGGGTGGCACTGTCTGCTGTGTGGAGGATGGACAGTTAGAGGCAGGCACGAGGTGACAGGGCCTTGCACTGGGCAGCGGCTGAGAGTTCTGGAGAGGAGGGTGGATCTGAGTGAGGTCTGGGAGATGGAGTGACTTTGACCCCCAATTTGCTGGTTCGTGGGGTGCAATGATGGAATCAGTCCTCTAAGATTGGACCCTGACAGGAAAGACAAAGTGTGTGTGTAGGAGGAGGAGGTGAGGATGGTGGTTCAGTTTTACACATACTGAATTTGAGGTGCTTGTCGGCTATGCAGGCGGAGTCCAGAATGAAGGTGGAGGCAGAGGCCTAGTTCTTAGGACCTGCTCTGGGCCCTTGCGGTCCTCGGATTTTTGGGTTGAATATGGTATCTTGGCAGGAGTATGTGGACTGAAAAGACTGATGGAGTTTGATTCCTGGTCCACTTCAACTTTAAGAGATGCAGAGGTTATGATGCCTGAAAAAGAGGAAAAAAGAGCCAAAGAGAATGAAACAGAAATACAATTGTGAGCCTTGAGAGAGAGATGTCAGAACAGAAACGAGGTCTGTGGTTCCTGGCTTTGACAGGTCTCATAGAAGACGGAGTATTGCAGGTGGTTGGGCCCAGAGGAAGGGAGCAAAGCCAGCTAGGACAAGGTTGTCTGTCATGAAACAGTCTGTGAAAAGTTACTCTCCCTCCACTTGGGGACATTTTTCCATTAAAAAGTAGCAGCTAGGGAAGAGGCACGTGGCAACACTAAGGGTATCTAGTCCACTACCAAGGGGAGTGAGGGCCAGCTAGAAGCCCAGACTCCACCTGCATGCAGCCAACTTATGTAGCGAATCTTCACTTGTACCCCACAACTCTAAAATAAAAACAGTTTAAAAAATCTTTCAAAACAGTGGCATGTACTAAATGGAAGAAGATAAAACTGAGAGTTCTTCTGTGTCTTCTGTATACTTTTGTATGTTTCTTAAAAAGCACATTGGCATCTTCCTATAAAATAGTCTCCCTAAATTTCCGCTCAAACTAAGAAGAAGCAATCAGAATTGTTCACTAGTTCAACGACTAATTGTATTATGGATTTTTTCAGAAGCAAATTTGGGTAATATAATGTTCTCTGCTTTTGGTGTTTACTTTTAGCGAAGAACATTGCTAAAATGAGAAACTTGCAACAGTCAACATTTATTTACTGAGTACCTCTGTTTGTCGTGCACTTTACATAGATTATCTCATTTAATACCCATAAGGTGGCATTTTACATGTGAGAAATCAGGTTCAAAGCTGTTAGGCTTCTACCCAATGTCACACAACCAGTTGGTGGCAGAGTTACGATTTAGCTCAAGATTTTTTTTTTTGAGTTGGAGTCTCACTCCGTCACCCAGACTGGAGTGCAGTGGCTATTCCCGGCCACCGCAGCCTCGACCTGCTGGGCTCCAGCGATCCTTCCGCCTCAGCCTTCCAAGTAGCCGGAACTACAGGCGCGCTACCACACCCGGCTGATTTTTGATTTATTGTAGATATGAGGTCTCGCCAAGTTGCCCAGGCGGGTCTTGAACCCGCGGGCTCAGGCAGTCCACTCACCTCAGCCTCCCAAAGCACGGGATTACAGGCTGAGCCACTGAGCCCTGCTAGCTCAAGATTTTTTAACAACCCTAATATTCTGTCAGCATGACAAGGGTCAATACATTCCTCTCCCCTCAGTTATTAGTATTCAACAGATGCAGGAAATAAATAGTTCATTCAGTGGATCCTAATTTGGAGTTGTTTTCTATAAAGACATGAAAACAACCTTCAGCTACTTGAAGTATTGTGGTTTGGGGAAGCAGAATGATCTGAGGGATATATTACAGGGAGGCAGATCTGGATATAATTCACCAGAGGCCTTTCGACATTCACAAACTTTCAGAATGAAATGACTTTCCTCAGGTGGTAGTGGATTTCCCTTCACTGGAGTCGTGTGAACTGGCTGGCTGACAGGCATGGTTGCAACATCTGAATTTGCGGGCAGGGGAGACAGATATGCAGGTTATCACAGCAGTCTTTTGCTAGTCAAATGCAACATCTGTTAATCAAATAAGTGCTACATTTGCTTAAATTGGGGGCCTTTTGTTTATTTTTTTAGTAAACTTTTTTGAGATATAATTCACATACCATAAAATTAACCTTTTTAAAGTGTAGGGTTTCATGGTTTTTGCTATATTCACAAGGTTGTGCAGCCATCACTACTAATTCCAGAACATTTTATCACACCCGCCCCCCGCCCCCGCCCAAAGAAGCTCAGTGTCTTTCAGTAGTCATTCCCCATTGCCCCCATTCCCCCCCACCCCAGCTGCTGGCAGTCACGTCTGGGATCTTTAACTCTTGGTTTTATTTTTCACAGCTCTTGTGGCGTTATCCTTCAGTGGTGCTATTGGGCTAACTTTTCTTATGCTGGGATGTGCATTAGAGGATTACGGGTAAGTTGTCATTTCAGTAAGAGCTATTCTTCTTTTTGTGTCTTTGCCACTGTTAGTGTGGATGTTAGCGGGTTTGGTCAATTTAGCACTACGCTCTAACCAATGAGTCAGTGAAGCCCAGATTATATTTTTATATTATAAGGATGTGGGGTACAATTCAGGGTTAGGTATACAAACGTTGATTATGCAGGTACCCTTGTTGATGAGGTGTGTCCCTCCCTCCCCTGGCAGTTTCCCTCAACTGCCAATCCCACCCAACCCCCGATGAAGCCCAGATTAAAAACACAGTCTCTTCATGGGTCAGGTGTATTTGTGTAGAGAAAACCTCTTTTAAAATTGATAGATTTGTTTAATAAGCATTTCTCTGACGCTTCCAGTGGATGAGCTGTGGGGATACAAGAATGAAGAGAGACAGTCTTGTCCTCAAGGAGGCACACTTCTAGTTGTGAGCGGAAGGCAAGTGGTCCCGAGTGGTCCCATTAGGGAGGGCATTCCAGGCAGAGAGAACACTCAACAATTTTTTTTCCCCAGCTGCTGTTGGTTGAGTGCTTCCCATGTGCTGGCCACTGATAGGGGAACTGAGATTAAGAAATAAGGAAACAGAAGTCCTGCTCTCTCAGAGTCTGTATTTCAGTGAGGAGGGACAAACAGTACACAGATAACAAAGATGGATATTCTGCCAGAGGTAGAAGTGTTGTGAAGGACAGAGGGCACAGAAGCTGGGAAGAGGGTAGTCAAGGAAGGCCCCTGTTAGAGGCCTGACATGTGAGCAGCAACATTGAGCAAATCAGGAAGTAGGACACACAGATCTGAGGGGGAAAAGGCTTTAGGCAGCACGAAAGCTGTATGGTAAAGCCCAGAGGCATGAAAATGTACAGACTTTTCAAGAAACCACAAGTGGTTCATTATGGTAGAGCATAAGTTGTAGTTGGGAGTGGCCAAAGACCAAAGAAGGGCTGGTCCGGAATGCACAGGCAGCCCCTAGGGCTCTGTCTGTCTTGTAGAGGAAGTTAAATTTTCTACTTCTGGCAAGAAGGAGCTGGTGAAGTCTCTTGAGAATGGGCTTGGTGAAGGGGTTATGTGAAAAAGTCATTCTGGTCAAAATGTGACACTGGACAGGAAAGTGCTAAACCTGCAGTAAGGGACTGTGATAAATCAAGCAAAGTTTAGGGCTGTGATGATGAGAATGGAAGGAAAAGGAGGAGAGCAATCTAGGCAGCAGAACCAGGAGGTTTTGCTCATTGATGTTGGGGTTTCAACACAGGGGGCGAGTTTGTGATGTCTCCCAGGTGATCAGCTTGAACAGCTAGATAGAAGACAATGTGGTTAAGTAGAGACCAACCGAGCGAGTTGTTCCAACATTGGTGAATTCAAATCTATTGCCCCAGTTCTGACCGACTATCACAGTGTTGTTTAAACACAAGAGGGCTCCAAATATAAGCAGTAACTGATATTTGTCCAGTGCCTTCATGGCAATTACTTTATTCTAGTATAAGGGATATAAGTTATTATTATCTTCATTTTTAGTTGGGAACCCAAAGCCTAGCAGAGTTAAAGATGTATGTTCCCAGATTGCAGAGCACTAAATGTCAGAGATGAAAATGGAGCTTATATTCTGACTTTCTTGAGCAAAGATTTTTCTATTATTCCACAACCAACTCTACCAGATGTTGTCATTCCCTGTGATACACTGTGTGTCTGTAAGGTAAGAAAATGACCCGTGGTTGCTACTATAAAGAAATCAATTTTAGCTGGGCACAATGGCTCAAGCCTGTAATCCCAGCACTTTGGGAGGCTGGGGCAAGAGGATTGCCTGAGCCCAGAAGTTCGAGACCAGCCTGGGCAACTTGGTGAGACCTTGTCTCTACAATATATCCAAAAAAAAAAAAAAAATTAGTCAGGCGTGGTAGTGTGTGCCTGAAGTTCCAGCTACTTGAAAGGCTAGGGCAGAAGGATTGCCTGAGCCCAGCAGGTTGATGCTGGGGTGTCTGAGTTTGCCACAGCACTCCAGCCTGGGCAACACTGTGAGACTCTAACTCAAAAAACACACACAGAAAATTTTATACCTCAGTGATAGGGACCCAGGATTATCATCTACATCAGAAGTCAGCAAACTGGCCCACAGGCCATATATGAGGGGTCAGCTCCCAGAAAAACCCAGAATTTATTTACAAAATATTGTGTATTTATTCTTCCATGTTTAAACTTCAGTCACCTTCAAAGTATTCCCTGTTTGATGCAATACACCTGTTGAGATACTTTTTCCAGTGCTCAAAACAGTTTTTGAATTCATCCATTTTGCTGCCTTTTAGTGCTGCTGCCGTTTTTTGTTTCACCTCTTCCATATCAGCAAAATGTTTCCCTTGAAGACTTTTATCATCTGAGAAAACAAACAAACAAAAAATGTCCTGGGACGAGATCGGGTGAATAGGGAGGATGGGGTGTGGTGGAGAGTGGGGTGCTGTTGGGGGGTGCCAAGCCATTTTTGGTCAGAAACTGCTGGGCACTCAACGTGGTGTGGACAGGAGTTGTCATAGTGGGACACATGTTTGCTACAACTCGGGATGTTTCTTTCACATATCATCGCGCAATCTTCTCACCATTTCCAGATAAAATCTCTAGTTGACTGTTTGATCTGGAGGAACAAATTCTGGGTGTACTACAAGGGACCTGCCTTCCAAAAGATAATTCTGGTTTTTGGGGGCTTTCCTCTCATATGGCCTGCTACTTGTTTTTGTAACTTTAATTTTTACTGGAATACAGCCATGCGCACTTGTTTCTTGGCTTTTTTGGGGAGGGGGTTGAGTTAGGGTCTTACTCTGTTGCCCAAGCTGGAGTGCAGTGGCACACTCACAGCCACCGCAGCCTTAACCTACTGGGCTTAGGCGATCCTTCTGCCTTAGCCTTCCAGGTGGCTAGAACCACAGGTGCTTGCCACCATGCTCAGCTAATATTTTTATTTATTGTAGAGAAGAGGTCTTGCCAAGTTGTCCATTCTGATCTCAAACCCCTGTGCTCAGGCAGTCTTCTCACCATAGCTTCCCAAAGTGTTAAGATTACAGGCGTGAGCCATTGTGCCCAGCCTATGCTCACTTGCTTATGAATTATCCTTGGCTGCTTTTCCACCACAGTGACAGAGAAGAGTAGTTTAGACAGAGACTTTATGGCTTACAATTTGTCAATATTTACTGTCTGGTCTTTTACAGGAAAAAGTTTACCAACGTCTTACCTACATGTGTACTTAATGGCATATATTTAATATTTAAATTTTATATATAGACAAGATTGCTTCTGCATGAAGAATTCTCTTAGCTGGATATTGGTGGCTCATTATGAATGGAAACAGAGTCTGTTAGATTGTTTTTCAGAAGATTGGCACTATTCCGGGATGAATTAAGAGTTCGTGACTGTGGGGATGTTGGATGCTAGCTGGGCCTATTCGAGGCCCTTCCTTTCTGTATCTTCTTTTCTGGTAAAAGAACAGCTTTGGACTAAAGAATCTTCAAAAACTCCCTCTGCCAATACTGTTTGGTGACTCTTGAAAGAGAGTCCTACCCCTCTAGTTTAAAATTAGGAATCCAGACAGGCGCAGTGGCTCAAGTCTATAATCCTAGCACTTTGGGAGGCCGAGGCGAGAAGATTGCCTAAGACCAGGGGTTCGGGATCAGCCTGGGCAACTTGGTGAGACCTCATCTCTATAATAAATAAATAAAAAAAATAGCTGACGTGGTGGCACGCGCCTGTAGTTCCAGCTACTTGGAAGGCTGAGGTGGAAAGATTGCCTGAGGCCAGCAGGTCGAGGCTACCGTGGCTGTGAGCGTGCGATTGCACTCCAACCTGGGCAGCAGAGTGAGACTCCAACACACACACACACACAATTAGAAATCCAAACTCAGTGTTTTTATCTTAAGGCCTCTTGGTGAAGTGTGCTTTTTCCTTTTACCTTTTGGTTGCCCAGATCTGTGGCTAAAATAGGACGCTTTCATTAGTGTGGCTTCCCCCCAACTCTTCTTGTAAATACTGGCAGTCTGGATGGAGCATGTTATCACAGTGTTGTGGTGACAGGGATGAATGTGTGTACATACACATGTGTGGAGACTATTTTTTTCTTCTTTAAAAATGAAGCATAATCTATGTGTAATTGATGGAGGAAAAAATGATTCCTTTTGAATTATTTCTAGAAAAAAACACCATTGGAAACCAGATGGCCATTTTTAATAAGTGCAAAATGTTGAAATTTGAGAAGGAAACAGTATTGCTTTTGCAGTATTATTGTGATCTCATAATAAAAATTAGCATGCACCCAAAGTTTTTACTAGTGAGCATATTTGTTTTCATGCCTCCATGCTTAAAATCTATCTATTATTTTGTTCATTCAACAAGCATAAATTGAGCACCTCATTCAAGCTGGGCCCTGGAGATAAATGGTGACTTAACAAGACTAACAAGATCGTTGCTCTCATAAGCAAGAAACTAGCCAATGGGAATAAGTGCTATGTAGAAAGTTAAAAGGAGGGTGGCCTGGGGTACTTTAGAGTGGATGGTCAGGGAAAGCTACTTTTAGGAGAGACTCTGTTCTTTCGGATGGCGTGATATGGAGTCAGTCAAGGAGAAGGTCAAGACCACAGGCCTGCTGGACAAAGGACACAACTGATCTAAAGGCCCCAAGATGTCTCTAAGCTCAGAGCGTTGAAGGAACAGAGAGAAGGCTGGTGTGGCCACGGAGTGTGCATATGAAGGGAAGATGGCACAAAATGAATGGAAGAAGTAGACAAACCAGGTCATGTGAGGCTTTGTAGGCCAGGGCAAGAAAGGTGGGTTTTATTCTAAGCATCAAAAGGTTTCAAGCTTGCATACACTCAAAAGGGCTTTATTTAATTAGCATTGAATAATTAGTACTCACTGTACTGTGTTCTGTAGAGAAAGCAGAGATGAGTTAAAATTGTCTTTAAATAAATTGTGGCTCTGTAATTCAGAAGACAATAAAGTTTCTAGATTGCACATTATATAATTGTTTCTTAACACAGTGTAAGCTACCTACACATTAGTGAACTGGTAATTTTAAAGTTATCACGACGTATCTATTTCTGGTAGAAATAATCTCACATTCTAGTATTTGGAATTGATTGATGTTCTGCCTTTTCTTTCTGGGTTTCATCTGGGTCCAACTGACAGCGTTTACTGGCCCTTGTTCGTCCTGATTTTCCACGCCATCTCCCCCATCCCCCATTTCATTGCGAAAAGAGTCACATATGACTCGGATGCAACTAGCAGTGCCTGTCGGGAACTGGCCTATTTCTTCACTACTGGAATTGTTGTCTCTGCCTTTGGATTTCCTGTTATTCTTGCTCGTGTGGCTGTGGTAAGTGTTGTTTTCTATTGTTTTGCTGAACTGTCCCTGAGTTTACTTCGAAGGCCTGTGTCTGGGACCTCAATTTCATTTTCATTACTTAGACTTCATACTCAAAGCCAGTTGGATTTCTGATCTCACTCTTCCTCCACTTTAGAGCTTTCTCTCAGTATCTCAGCCGTGTTTTCAGAATGCTTTGTTTCTCTTACAACTTTTAATCAGACCGTGTGATTTCTTACCTTTTTCTGCTTTAAGCTGTGCTCTGGAATTTCCTTTAAATCCCTACCTCTTAAATCAGATGGCAATCCAAGGAGACTACACTAGCAATACTTTCTTGTTACAAAATGAAGATCATGTAAAATTCTTCTTCTGTAAATGGGATCATGGACTCGGTGCTCAACTCAATATCGAGAGACAACTATGTAGCTGCTAGAAGATACAGTAAATAAGATGACATCTTCAGCCAGGCTCAGTGACTCAGCCTCTAATCCCACGCTTTGGGAGGCTGAGGTGAGTGGATTGCCTGAGCCCGTGGGTTCGAGACCTGCCTGGGTAACTTGGCGAGACCTCATCTCTACAATAAATCAAAAAATTAACCAGGCATGGTAGCGCGTGCCTGTAGTTCCAGCTACTTGGAAGGCTGAGGTGGAAGGATCGCCGGGGCCCAGCAGGTCGAGGCTGTGGTGGCTGGGAGTGGCCACTGCACTCCAGTCTGGGTGACTGCAACTCAAAAAAAAAAAAAAAGATGACATCTTCACATCCAATATGAAAATTTTATTTTTGTTTCTAAAACACACACTGTGGATGTCATTTATCCAGTTTTTTGATGTTCACTGTCTTTCCTACTATTTGCTTTTATTCCCCCTCCTACATTCTCTTTCAATTTTATGAAACGTTTATTTGGGACACTGAGTATCAAATATGTGCTAGCTTTATTTGTTCATTCAATTAATATTTTTGAAACATTTACTATTTGTAAAGCACCAGAAATAAGAGTCACATTCTGCCTCTACTCCTAAAGAACACAGAAAATAGCTTGATGAGTATGTATACAGGTGTAGCATGGGTTATAATTCTAACATGATCCAAATGCCGAAGGAATGCCGAAGAGAGAAATTCCAGCCGGCATTTGATAGAGGCCTCTAAGAGTAAGCAACGTTTGGGCCATTGCCTTGCTAAGCTGTGGTCTGGCCCTGTGTTCTTTGAGCTATGGCCTCTGCCATGTTTTCCTAAGCTTTGGCCCCCTTCCCTACCTTGGGGAAGTGAATCCTCTTTGTTTCTCTCTCTAATTTACTTTCTAAATAAACTTTATTTTCTAATCAAAAAAAAAAAAGAGTAAACAACGTTTGAAGTAGGAAAGCTATGATGTGGAATGATGCCCAAGTGTGAAAATATGGTCCATGAAATAAAAAACAGTTCAATATGATGGAGCAAAAAGAAAGTAGTTGAGATTAAGCCTAGAATGGTGGTGAAGCCAGATTAGCAAGGGTCTTGAATGCCATACCCATTTGAACTTTGTCTAGATAATGGGGAAGCGTTGAAGGCTTTTGAATGCAGGAGTGTCATGACTTTATTCTTGTGCCTTAGGCTCGCACATCTTAAGTGCTGCTTTAAATATTTTTATTTTTCCCTTTCATAATTGCCATTATGTTTTGTGAAGAAACTTTCATTGATGTTTTCTTGGTTAAATTAAAACAAAAAATGCCCACTAGAGGGTACTCTCACCCCCAACTGTGCCTCTTAAAACCATCCGCCAAGCTGGAAAATCACTGTCATTTGTATGCAGATTATTGTTTAAAGTCTTTTTTCACCCAGAAAAGAAACAAACAAATCCATAACTCTCCGGTTCTTATTTTCCATGAAAGAAGTTGATGCCTGCAGAACTTTCTGTTCCCAATATTGTAATTGGACCGTTTATAATCTTACTACTTGTATTTTACTTAAGGCAATCATTGTCAATTAAAAACAAGTAGAAAAATGTCTAATAGTAAAATGTTAAGGATGATACCAGACTTAATTAACAACCATCACAGAGGTAATTAGACTAATTACTGAGCAGTTCACTGTCTCCTGCCTGTGACATTATTAAGCCTTTTAGCAGCTTTGTGTAATATTTCATTGGATGTTTCTAATGCAGAAAATAGCAGAGATTTGCAAAGAGTCCAATATGAAGGAAGTAAGAATTTAATCCTTCTGTTCTTGTGTTTCAGATCAAATGGGGAGCCTGTGGCCTGGTACTGGCAGGCAACGCAGTCATTTTCCTTACAATTCAAGGTTTTTTCCTTGTATTTGGAAGAGGAGATGATTTTAGCTGGGAGCAGTGGTAGTGCTTTCTTCTGACAGAATGCATTGAATTTCTTAGAATCCATACTTTATGTATATGTATGCACATGTGGCATTTTTCTCTGAAATTTACTATGCTGGATTTTTTTATACATTTATATCATGTTCACTTTGAGGACGACTTCATGAGTAAAAGTTCAGTTTTATTCTCAGTAATAGGCCTCTGAAGTTTAGATTACATTACTCAAGTTCAACGGTGTGACTTGTTTGGGTGTTCATGTAGTCATGGTTCTCTCCGTGCTCACGAACACAGCGCATGTCAGCCTTTGGCCTGGGAATGTGCTCGGGGAGGCAGGTAACCCTGAAGCAGGGCTTGGGTGGCCCAGGGGTAGAGGTGGCTCCCTCTCTGTGTCGTGGACCTTTGCTTCCCAAAGTGTCACCCACAGACCAAGAGCATGGGCACTTCCTAGGAGCTGTCAGAAATGCCGTCATGGAAGCCCTGCCCTGGACCCAGTGCATTCTGATGAGATCCAGTGAATCATGTGCAAGTTAAAGTTTGAGAAGCTTTGTCACAGAGGAAGAACGTCACAGCTGGCTTTCTTATCGTCCCCTGGGCTGAACGGTGTTATCTCTATGGGTGTTACCTGCTTATTTGTAAAAAATAGTCCCACTGGCCCTCATTTCACCGAGTTCAGACCCTGGTGTTGCTGAAATGTTCAAACCTGTAGTATATGGGCTGTTCCTTAAATTTATGAAAGGTGTTTTCAGAATGGGGAGATGACAGTCAAAGGGTACAAAGCCTCGGAAAGGAGCAATAAGTCGGATTTTTTTTAGGTCACTTGCATGCACAGCATGCCAAATATAGATAGTAATTGAGTACTGAACATCTCAATATTGCTAAGGGAAGAAATTTCTAATGTTCTCACCATGAAAATGTTAGATATTTGAGGTGATGGCTATGCTAATTGCCTTAATCTAATCATTCCACGTTGATTCGAAGTTGTAACAGAAATCATAAACCACTTTGTACCCTGTAAATACATGCAACTATAATTTGTCAACATTTAATAAAAGTAAGTTAAAAAAGCCATCTCCCTCCAACCCCAAAAAGTGTTGTCAGGAACAGTTATGTCCTCCATCATCTGAAAGGCAGTGCAGGGGAAGAGCCCCACTGGGAAGCAGAGGAGGGAGACCTGAACTAGGCCCTGTTCTAGCAGGGGGGGAAGGATAGCCAGGCCGTGCTTGTACATTTCCTTTTATAATCTGGCGCTTCTCCCCAGCTCCTTCCCTGTCCACCCCACCCCACCCCTCAGCAGTTCTCTGCATGACTTCTCCATGGCTCCGTCTTCTTCCTCCAGAGAGATGGGAGGGAGCCAGGTAAGCAAGAGGAGGGTGACCTGCTTAACTGTATCAGCGTGGTGACACGCTGTCTTCCATGTTCTGTGGGACTTTATGTACAACTTTATGTCACCTCTAAATGAATCATTTGGGACTCCTGTCACGTTGGATCCTGTAGTCCCAGTTTTTCTAGCTCATCTTTTTACCCAAGACCTGTTGAGAAAGGGAACTATGGGAAATAGAACCACTTGATTAGAATGCAACCAGTGGTTTTAAACTATTGTTAAAGTATGATCACTGAAGTGCATTCAAAACACTTAAACCTGGGGTCTGGGGTCTGAGTAACTAGCACGCCCCCGTATGCTGGTATGATGCTGGGACTGGAAGGTGAAATCATTGCCCAAAGGGTTAATGTGCAACGTTATTTTTTTGCCTTATGCATGATTTTATGTTTTCAGCGTCTATGTACATACACAGTTGTTTACCTTGTTATTTCTGATATTTATATTAGAAAAATTATTTAGATACTTTATGATTTTAACCAGCATTTTTAATAATGACACTTACACTTATTGTATTGTAATAAATGTCACTTTTAACACAGAAGAAAAGTTTAATTTTAAAAGTTTTTATTGTAATGGTGCCTTGCTTGAAGGATAACAAAAAAGTGAGAATTTCTTGATATTTTGAAATTAGCAGTTTTGAGCAATAATCTGTCCTGCAATAGAATAATAACAGTAAGTTTTAAGGCATCATTTTGAATGTCTGGTTGGCTTGTAATAGCTTTTGTTTCTAAAATGGCAATAGTGATTAATTTATACTACATTTTGCAGAAGTGTTTTTGTTGCTTATACACATTTCAGATAACCAAGGTGGCCTTAATATGTAGCCTTAAAGCACTACCTCTTGATTGTGTTTTCAGAATGACTTAAAGTACTTGCATACAGAGTATTCAAAGGGATAGATTATTAGATTTGCTGTGTGTCTGACAAGAGAGACATTTATTCTGCAGTGCTTAAGAATCATTTAAATAATAAACATCAGAGGGAAATATTCCCATATGTGAATGTACAGTACAAAGGCTTCATCCTTTTGATATACATGTTGGGCATTTTTTCCTTCTAATAAGTTTGTTTTTTCTCTATGTTGTAGAATATATTTGGGAATTCAAAGCGTGTTGATTACAGTCTAAAACTGATAATACACTTAAAAATTTTCCTGTAAGTAATCTTATGAAAGGATTTTAAAAATTGCATTCCAGGCAACTGGCTTCCAGGTACACAAACTTTGAAACAATTTTCCCACAGAAATGATTTTATGGTGGTTTAAACTGGTGATTGAGTTCTCAGGCCAAGCCGCCCAAGGCTGGCTTGACCCTAATATACTGACCTGTGATACTGAAGGTGCTTGCCCGAATTGGAGGTCCTGGAGACAGGGTAGCGTGAGCAGTTTGGAGGAGGGACAGTGCAACCTTCCACCTCTGCTACTGAGAACAAGGTTTGTCTCGCTTCAATATTTGCACCCTTCTCCGCCTCCCGTGTCCTTGTGGTCCAGGTGCACACCTGGGAGTTTTACCTTACCGCCTCCTGCCCCAACTGGCAACCTTCCTCCTGGCCTCTGCCCCCTCCTCCTGAGTTCTTCATCTTACAAAGCCACCCACCTTTCTACTCCCATGAATGAGTTTTCTAAGTGCAGTTGAGATCACCTGGTGCCAAAAAGGAGGCAATCTGATGAAACCTCTTCATAGGAAGAGTTCCTGCCTGGTGATTATCCCCCTATACCCGAAACTCATTGACATACCTGCATCAGGCAGCTACCACCCTCTGCTGCAGCTGCATTTTGAAAAAGAATGCCTGGTTCTTTAGGAGAGAACCCACTGATTCTCACAGAGAAGGGCAATGTTGCCAAGTACCATGAAAACACCTTCCCAGCATTTTATGGTAGGACAGCAATAACTGGGGACGGGGCAAGTCTTTCCCATCTCATCTCTTCCTCAGGGCGAGTTCTCCACTGGTCTTGCTTTTGCTTTTCTTCCACTTAGGAACCCACAGATTTTTCTTACCATCTTCAGGAAATCTTTACCTTTGATGTATATCTCCTTGAGGAAGACCCTTCTGGATCCTGAAATGGTTCATTATATTAATGGCATTCCTTATGCTCTCAGGGAAATGCTTAGGTGGTGTTGCAAAAACGTGCCTTTCCTAGATTTGCAAAATTCGGATTTTGTGCCCTGATAGAACCAAACTATGAATATGCTAGCATTTTCCAAGCACGGTTCACAACTGGAAAATATTTCTGTAGTAGATGAATATTAATTGTACATTTTAATTCTTTTTTAAGCACCTTATTTGCAAACATCCCAGTGTACAACAGATTGTGAATTTTAATCACACAAATAGCCCTGCTGCTGGGGTAGAAGAGTGGTGTAACCCCAATGTGGTGTGAAGGACCCCAGGGCCGCTCCAGGATGCATTACACATGTAATGTGGATGAGAATGAGTGCTTCTAAAATAAAACCTGACATTTACACTTTCACAAAGGCCTTTATGTACGTTATTAAACAAAAAAGTTTGTATTTTACTTTGGGATACATAGGTTTGAAAAAGAGCCTGGCAGGTTTATGTTCCCAGTGTTTTTGTCTGGATAATCTCCATGTGAATGGGACCAGTTTTGAACCTGTGCTTCCTGGGGTGGAAGAGAAGCCAACCAGGAATGTTGTGCTGACTGGAAGGAATTCAGGCCCTAATGACAGCGTTGCTGGAGCTGACTCTCCCTGTCGTGGACGTGGAAGTTTGGAAAAGCTGTATTGGAAAACAGAAAAACAGACACTTTAAAACAAAGTGCTCTAAGGCCAGGTACGGTGGCTCATGCCTGTAATCCCAGTGTTTTGGAAGACTGAGGTAGGAGGATTGCCTGAGCCCAGGGATTCTAAACCAGCTCAGGCAACTTGGTGAGACCTTGTCTCTACAATAACAAAAAATGAGCCGGGCATGGTGTTGTTTGCTTTTAGTTCCAGTTACTTGGAAGGCTGGAGGCGGACGAATTGCCTGAGCCCTGCAGGTTGAGGCTGTGGTGGCTGTGAGTATTCCACTGCACTCCAGCCTGAGCGACAGAGTGAGACTCAGACTCAAAAACGAAAAAAGGCTGGGTGCAGTGGCTCAACCTGTCATCCCAGTACTTTGGGAAGCCGAGGCAAGAGGATTGCCTGAGCCCGTGGGTTCGAGACCAGACTGGGCAACTTGGTGATACCTCGTCTCTACAATAATTCACAAAAACTAGCCGGGCGTGCATCTATAGTTCCAGCTACTTGAAAGACTGAAGTGAAAGGAACGCCTAATCCCAACAGATCGAGGCTGTGGTGGCCATGAGCGTGCCACTGCCCTCCAGCCTGGGCAACAAGAGTGAGACTGAACTCAAAAACAACAAAAAAGTTCTCTGCATGTTATGAAGTCTTTTTGTGAAATGCACTAACAGAAAATAGTACTTAAGGAATGACGTCCTCATGCATGCAATATTTGGGAAAGATCCAATGTTTTACAAGTAGATTTAGAAAACTAAGTTTTAAAGAAATGGAGCTCGGCCGGGCTCGGTGGCTCAGCCTGTAATCCCGCGCCTTTGGGAGGCTGAGGTGGGTGGATTGCCTGAACCCGCGGGTTTGAGACCCGCCTGGGCAGTGAGACCTCTTCTCTACAATAAATCAAAAAATCAGCCGGGCGTGGTAGTGCATGCCTGTAATTCCGGCTACTTGGAAGGCTGAGGTGGAAGGATCGCCGGAGCCCAGCAGGTCGAGGCTGCGGTGGCCGGGAGCGGCCACTGCACTCCAGTCTGGGCGACAGAGTGAGACTCCAACTCAAAAAAAAAAAAAAAATGGAGCTCGTTATTTCTTTGTGCTGTCCAACTAAGTATAAAGTTAAACTTCTAACAGAAAAAATTTGATAATGTCAGCATAACTATAAAATGTCCATCAGAGAAAACGGTTCTCAAAGAAAATTGATTGATGACTATTTTGAAGCAGTTATTTATCTTCAGTACAAGGCATATAGGCAAAGTGGTCTTAGTTTTAAGATTGCTCATTTGCACTGGGTGCGGTGGCTTATGCCTGTAATTCCTGCACCTTGGGAGGCCGAGGTGGGGGGATTGCTCAAGTCCACAAGTTCAAGACCAGCCTAGGCAACATAGCGAGACGTCATCTCTACAAAAAAACAAACAAAAAACTAGCCAGATAATGGTGTCGCTGCCACCACTGTGGTTCAAGACACTGTTGTGTCTAATTATTGCACTGGCCTCCCAACTGGTCTCCCTGCTTTTGCCCTTTTCTGTCTTCAGATCTCTCTCAACATAGCAGAGTGAGTCTGTGAGAGATCATGTCACTCGGTTCTAGAGGCTCCCCTTCTCACTTCAATAACAGAAAGACAACCTGGTTAAAAAGTAGGCAAAGAATCTGAATAGACATTTCTCCAAAGCAGAACACCAATGGCCAGTAAGCACATGGAAATATGTTCATTATTATTCATCAGGAAAATGCAAGTCGAAACCACTATGAGGAATCACTTCACATCCACTTAGAATAATTAGTAAAAGATAATAGCAAGTGTTGACAAGGATATGGAGAAATGGGAAACTTCATACGTTGCTGGTGGATTGTAAATCGTGTGGCCATTTTGGACAAGTTTGTTGGTTCCTCAAAATGTTAAACATTGAGTTACTGTATGACAGCAATCTCATTCTTAAATTGAGATACTGCACATTGCACCCTTTCAAAGTGGAGACTGGGTCCAGTGAACTACAGGCACATGCCACTATGTCCAGCTAATTTTAAAACTTTTTTATTGTTTTGTTGCTGTAGAAACGGTGTCTCACTTTGTTGACCAGGCTGGTCTCAAACTCCTACCCTTAATGCCCTCAAGTCTCAAGTGATCCTGCTCCTTGGTTCCGGTTTCCCAAAGTACTTTGCCTCTATATACTCTAAAAGGATGAATTAGGCAGTATCTGAATTTCATCTCAATAAAAAAACAAACTACCAAAAAAAAGAAATAAATATCCATCAACCGATAAAATGGTACAAACTTATGGATGATGAAATGTTTCAAATTGATTGTGGTAATGTTTGCACAACTCTGTGAGTATACTTAAAACCATTGAATTGTACACTTCAAGTGGGGGAATTTTGTGATATGTGATATTTCTCAATAAATCTGCAAAACATAATGAATGAATGAATGAATGAATGAACTCACTGTGTGAACTACCAAAGTCTAATACTTATTTCGAGGCTTTGTGGGAGAGTAGCTTCAGGAATCCAGCCAATACCAAAATCGTTCAAATTATGAGGTGGTGTTAATTTACCTGCATTGTCATTTTTCTAGATTTTATAATATTTGTCTTATTTCTCAGACTTTTAAAATATAAAGTGTATTTTAAAAAATCACTTCTTTTTTCTTAAGGAGTGCCTCCAAATTGTATAAGCATTAAGGCTTAAATGAAGGACTGCTCCTGGCCATAGCAGTGATCAAAACAGACATATATACTTGCCTTATAGAACTCATATTTCAGTATGAGAAGAAAAATAAAAACTAGATAAATAAAGTATATGATATGATGGGTGCTACTGGGAGAAATATAGCGGTCCAGGGGGATCATTCGTAGAGGAGACACTGTGGTTTTAGGTAGGGTGGCCACGTAGGCTTCACTGTGAAGGAATTCAAACTTGGAAGAGCAATGTGGATTTCTAGGGGAAGAGCTAATCTTTCTCCACATTGTCTTAATTGTTTTGTATATGCTTTTTTAGAAGAGTCTGGTTATGTTGAAGAGTATACAGGGGACCCAAAAAACCTGGAATTATCTTTTGGTGGGCAGGCTCCTTGTAGCGCAGGCTTCCTCCACTAGGAAGTGTTCTAGGAACCCATTGGCATCAGTGAACCAGCCAGTGTTGTGAGAGGCTGCATTTGGCTTCAGTGAATTTTTTTTTTTTTTTTTTTTTTTTTTAGATTCTTTCAACGCGTTTGCGCATTTCATGATGGATGATTTATTAGGGCACCTGCCCACACTGCACTGAGTGTTCAGTTTTTGGCAAAAAAAACGCCATGACTCCCATGCCCCATGCTTCTTATTCGCCTGATTTCACCCTGGGCAACATTTTTTTTTTATTCCCTAGATGAAAAAAGTCCTCAGAGGGAAACGTTTTATTGACGTGAAAGAGTAGAAACAAAAAATCGCCAGAAGCACTAAAAGGCATCATAGTTGACAAGTTCAAAAACAGTTCAAAAACTGCTGTGAGCAGTGGAAAAAGCATCTCGATAGGTGTATTGCATCAAACGGAAAGTACTTTGAAGGTGACTGAAGTTTAAATATGTAAGAATACATACACAATTGTTCATAAGTAAACTCCGAGTTTTTTGGGTCCCTCCTCAGACATATTTTTTATGCTGTCAAATCATCTTCCTACTCAGCAGATCTTAGGAATACTTTTTCCCTCCAAAAATATGTGTTTTTATATTTTAAAAGATTTGCTAATTTGTTCAGAAAAAATACCAACTTCGACTTTGCTATTTAAAAGTGAACATATGTTTAAAAAGGATAATGTTGAATTATTTTTTATACTCTTTTTTTGGTTATTTCTCTCTCTTTTGCAAATTGCCTGCGTTTCTTTTAGGGTGTTTGTCTTTTTTTAATTGATTTGTGAGATTTCTTTACATACTAAGACTCTAAGCACCATCTTTCTCATATTTGCCCCCCCCATAATCTTATTTTAGATTCAAGGGGTACATGTGCAGGTGTGTTATGTAGCTATCTTGCGTGATGGTGAGGTTTGGACTTTTACTGAGCCCATTCCCCAGGTGATGAGCATGGTACCCAATGACTGCTTTATCATCCCTTACCACTCTCTCTCTCTCCCCACTTTAGGAATCTCAGTGTTTGTTGTTTCCATCCTTGTGTCCATGTGTGGCAAATAGATATATATTTATATATCTTATTTTATATATATATATATATATATATATAGTGTGTGACAAATCTTATTTTATATATACTATATATATAGTGTGCGTGTGTGACAAATCTTATTTTATTCAGATAGCAGTCTGATCACACATGGTCCAACAACACTCAGATAACAAGTCAAATATCATCAGATGTTAAAGACTGGTCTTCTAACATTATAGCCAACAATGCCACATTTGCCCATGATCTTTCTGACATAAAACTACATCCACATCTCAGTGGCCACCAAACCATTCCGCAAAGCTGCCTTAACTGTGAGCTATTTGAAGCCTCCAGTTTGAGCACTATGGATTATTTTTTTCAGGCTCTGAATAGCTCTAGGGATCTCAGCAGGTATTGGAGGAATGAGTTCAACCTTGGCACAGGACCAAAATGTGGCCAATTGAGGCTTCGAATAAGTCATAGCAGCGTTCACCAGCGCCGGGGCTTTCTCCACAAGGTTATGGACAAATTGGGCTATGGTTCCAGGATGGAATGTCCATCACCCCCAGCAAATATATTTTTAAATCAGATAATTGACTCGCAAAAGGTAGTTCTGTGATTTTAAACTTTGCTTATGTAATTTTTCTATGTACAGAATATTCGGAGTTTTATTTAGCCAATATATTATTTTTTCCCTAAAATTCTAAATTTGTATGCATTCTTTTTTTATATTATTATAAAGATGTGAAGTACAATTCAGGGTTAGGTATACAAACATAGATTAGGCAGGTACCCTTGTTGATGAGGTATGTGCATGCATTCTTAAACAGATCTCCATTTCAAGAGTAGAATAATATATTCTCCTAGGCTTTTAAGTTCATTAAAAATACATTTACCTTTAATTCACCTAGAATTTACTTTGGTAAGCAATATGAAGCAAGAGTATTTAATTCCAGTATCTTTAGCCAAGTATCTCTACTGGTTAATAAGTTGGTTAAATAATTTGGGTTTTTTCCCCTTTATTTCAATAGCTTTAGGTGGTAAAAATAATTTTTGGTAACATGGTGGCATTGTATAGTGGCAAAGAATGCTGGGCTTTAAGTATCCCCACCACTCTCACCTGTGTACATGAAACATGATAAGTAATTTTTCAAATCTCCATCCCTTTCCCCCTCCCACTTCTGAGTCTCTGGTGTTCATTAAATCATTCTCTCTGCCTTTGCAGATCCTTAGTTTAGCTCCCACTTATAAGTGAGAACATGTGGTGTTTGGTTTTCTGTTCCCCAAGAATGATGTTCTCCAGTTTCATCCAATTTACTACAAAAGACATGATTGCATTCTTCTTGACAGCTGAATAGTGTTGCATAGTGTATATACCATATTTTCATTATCCACTTAGCAGTTAATGGGCATGCAGGCTGATTCCACATCTTTGCAATTGTGAATTGTGCTGTGATGAACATGTGAGTGCAGGTGTCTTTTTTATAAAGCAAATTCTGTTCCTTTGGGTGGATACCAAGTAGCCGGACTGCTAGGTCAAATGGTAAATCTACATATAGTTCTTTGAGAAATTTCCATACTGCTTTCCATAGACTTTGCACTAATTTACACTCCCACCAACAGTATATAAGTATTCCCTTTTCTTTGCATCCATGCCAGCATCTATTGTCTTTTAAAAATCTTTTATTAATGGCAATTCTGACAGGTGTAAGGTGATATCTCATTTTGGTTTTAATTTGCATTTCCCTCATAATTAGTGATGTTGAATATTTTTTCATTTGTTTGTTGGCCATTTGTATATCTTCTTTTGAGAGATATCTATTCATGTCACTTGCCCACTTTTTAATGGGCTCATTTGTTTTTTTCTTGCTGATTTATTTGAGTTCTTTGTAGATCCTGGATATTAGTCCTTTGTCAGATGTATAGTTTGTGAATATCTTCTCCCATTTATAGGTTGCCTATTTGCTCTGTTGATTATTTTTTTTGCTGTGCAGAAACTTTTTAGTTTAAGTCCCACTTATTTATTTTTGTTTGTATTGCATTTGATTTTGGGGTTTTAGCTGTCAATTCATTGCCTAGACCAATGTCCAGAAGAGTGTTTCCTAGGTTTTCTTCCAGGATTTTTATGGTTTCAGGTCTGGCATTTAAGTTTTTACTCCCATCTTGAGTTAATGTTTGTATATAGTGAGAGATAGGGATCTAGTTTCATTTTTCTGCATGTAGCTACCAATTTTCCCAGCACCATTTGTTGAATAGAGTGTCCTTTCCCCAGTGTATATGTATATATTTTTTCTTTGTCAGAGTTCAGTTGGTTGTAAGTATTTGGGTTTACCTCTGGATTCTCTATTCTGTGGTTCATGTGTCTGCTCTTGTATCACTACTGTCTTGTTTTGGTTATTATAGCCTTGTAGTATAATTTGAAGTCAGACAATGTGATACCTCCAGCTTTGTTCTTTTTACTTAGGATTGCTTTGGCTATTATGGCTCTTTTTTTGGTTCTTTTTTTGAATTTTAGGATTGCTATTTCTAATTCTGTGAAAAATGACATTAGTAGTTCTATAGGGATTGCATTATATCTGTAGATTACTTTGGGTATTATGGTCATTTTAACAATGTTGATTCTTCCAATTTATGAGTATAGGATATTTCTCCCTTTATTTGTGCTCTCTACAATTTCTTTCATCAGTGTTTTATAGTTCTCCTTGTAAATATCTTTTACCTCCTTGGTTAAGTATATTCTTAGGTATTTTAGCTTTTTTGGCTGCCATTGTAAATGGAATTGAGTTCTTGATTTGATTCTTAACTTGGTCACTATTAGTGTATAGTGGTGCTACTGATTTGTGTGTGTTGGTTTTGTATCCTGAAACTTTACTGAATTCATTTATACAGTCCAGGAGTCTTTTGGAGAAGTCTTTAGGAATCTCTAGATATAGGATCATATTGTCAGCCTACAAAGATACATTGATTTCTTCTTTTCCAATTTGGATGCTCTTTATTGCTTTCTCTTGCCTGATTGCTCTGGCTAGGACTTCCAGTACTACATTGAATAGGAGTGGTGAAAGTGGGCATCCTTCCATAAGTCCACTTCTGAGGTGGAATGTGTTCAACTTTTCTTTGTTCGGGATATTGACTGTGGGTTTGTTATATATGGCTTTTATTATTTTGAGGAATGTTCCCCTTTTGCCTGTTTTGCTAAGAGTTTTTATCATGAGGAGATGCTTGGTTTGGTCAGATACTTTTCCTGCATCTATTAAAATGATCACATGATTTTTGTTTTTAATTCTGTTTATGTGGTAAATCATGTTTATTGACTTACATATGTTGAACCATCCTTGCATCCCTGGAATAAAACTCTCTTGATTGTTGCGGATTTTTTTTTTTTATGTGCTATTGCATTTTGTTTACTAATATTTTGTTGAGGGTTTTCACACCTCTATTCATCAGGGATATTGTTCCATAGATTCCTTTTTTTGTTGTGTCTTTTCCTGGCTTTGATATCAGAGTGATATTGGCTTCGTAGAATAAGTTAGGGAGAATTCCCTCCTCTTCAATCTTGTGGAATAGCTTTAGTAAAATTAATACCAGAAGAATTTGAAAGTCTAGTAGAATTTGGCTGTGAGTCTATCAGTTTCTGGACTATTTTTGCTGGGACACTTTTAATTATTGTTTCAATCTTGCTACCCATTATTGGCCTGTTCAGGGATTTTATTTCTTCCTAATTCAAGGTGGGGGAGGCTTGTATGTTTCCAAGAATTTATCCATTTCCTCTAGACTATCTAGTTTGTTTGCCCTAGGGTCCACTTTAACTCCAATGTTTCTTTGTTGACTTTCTGCCTAGACAATCTGTTTGTTGCTGTCAGTGGAGTGTTGAAGTCTCCCACTATTATCATATTGCTGTCTTTTTTTTTTTGAGATCTAGTAGAATTTGTTGTATAAACCTGGGTATTCTGATGTTAGGTGCATATATAGTTAAAATTTTTATATCTTCTTGTGTGGTTGATCCCTTTATCATTATGTAATAACTGTCTTTGTCTTTTTTTTTTTAACTATCATTACTTTAAAGTCTGTTTCATCTGACAGAAATGGCTACTCCTGCTTGCCTTTGGATTCTATTTGCATGGAATATTTTTTTCCTACCCTTTTACCTTTAATCTATAGGAGTTTTTGTTAAGTGTGTCTCCTGAAGACAGCAGATATTTGGATTGGTTTTTTAATTCATTCTGCCAGTCTGTATCTTTTTAGTGGGGCATCGAGAGCATTTACATTCAGGGTTAATGATGATATGTATGTAAGGCACTATTCCATTCATCATGTTGGCTATTATCTGATTGCTTTATTTATTTACTTATCTGTCTGTCTATTGTGTTGGTATTCTAAAATTCCTGTGAGCTTTCTGATTTCCAGTGTTTTTCTACTGGTATATTTTGTTCCATATTTAGAACTCCTTTGAGTATTTCTTGTAGAGCTAGTCTAGTGGTGACACATTTCCTCAGTTTTATGAGAAAGACTTTATTTCTCTTTCATTTATGAAACTCAGTTTTGTGGGTACAAGATCTTTGGCTGACTGTTATTTGAGGAGATTGAAGATGGGGCCCCAGTCCCTTCACGTTTGTAGGATTTCTTCTGAGAACTCTGCTTTACCTTTTAAAAAATGAATTAAGAAAGGTTGATTTATTCAAGGTAAAATGAGCAGGATAACGGTGAGAGTGTCTACTGTCTGTTGATGATAGGTTTACCTTTGTAAGTCATTTGATGATTTTGTCTCACTGCTCTTAAAATTCTTTCTTCACATTAACTATAACCTGATGATTATATGCCTTGGCGATGACCTTTTTGCAATGAATCTTTCTTGGGTTCTTTGAGGTTTTTGTATTTGGATGTTTAAGTCTCTGGCAGGCAAGGTCAGAGAAGTTTTCCTCAAGTATTCCCTAAAATCAGTTTTCCAAACCTGTTGTTTTCTTTTCTTCCTCAGGAACACCTGTGATTCTTAGATTTGGATGTGTTACATAATCTCAATTTTCTTGGAGGCTTTGTTCCATTTTATTGATTCTTTTTCTTTATTGTTGTCTGATTGCATTAATTCAAAAGACCAGTCTTAGGTTCTGAGATCCTTTCTTCTACTTGTCCATACTTTCCACTGCACTTTTTACTTTCCTAAATGATTCATTTATTTCCAGAATTTCAGCTTGTTGTTTTTTTTTTTTTTTTTTAAAAAGCAGGATTTGTTGAGAGGACAGAAAAGCTCCTACAGTGGGAGGGGACCGAAGGGGTTGCCTGGTTTTTTTTTTTTTTTTTTTTTTTTTTTTTTTAAGGAGCCTATTGCGGGGGTCCAGCCCTGCAAGGTCGTGGGTTTTCCTGAAGGAGAGACGGATAGGCGAAAGACGAAGATAATATACTCGGACACCTGCTTCCTGAACAGATGACAATTTAATGTTAGTTAACACAGAGCTTTTATACCATTCGTAAAGGGGCAAGACAAAGAAAATTCCTTCATGTACATATGCTCTACAAGTTACCACCATCTAGTGGTCTTAGCAACAAACAAGCCAAGAACCCTGTAATCATTCAGACAATGAGTCTTATTCATAAGGCCAAAGATGATAGTTTTAGTCCAAAGTCCCGAATTACAGTCCTTGAACTGTCTCCAGAAAGTTTCCAAGTGTAAAGTTCTTCATGTAGCAGTAGTTTTCCTTCTGGGACTTTATGGCCTTCAGAGTTTTGTAATCGCCTTTCTTGTCCAGGTGTCTTCGTTACTCTTCTCTTATCCTGCAGTGCTTGTTTCTAAAGAGAACTCAAAAGAAGCTTTTAGTAATGTTTTCCAGGCCCCCAAGGTTGCTTTCTGTCTTTAGCTAAGTTATCATAAAAGTGTCTGATTAGTATATTATGAGTTCAGTGAAAACCCACTCTATAAATGTTAACCTAGAGTGTTAGCTATTGAATTAAGTAAAAACCTTAATGATTAATCTTTATCCTAAGTCAGTGAAAACAATGTTATAAGTCACCTACATAACTCCTAGAAAAGTGTTAGAACTTATAATGAATTCATAATGAACTTACTATAAACTTGTGCTTCTAAAAAACCTTATATCTAAACACTAAACTACATAATTCTAAATCAAATAAGGAGTGAATATACTTATATCATTTATTACTTAAGCAGTATCTAGTAACTTATAACCAAGTGAAAGAAAGCATTCTTGATGTGCTTTAGAGTTTAACCCTTGCATATGTTAGAAAAGGCCAAGTGGCATAGTGGGAAATGGAAAAATGAACCATGACATTCTCAGGTTAGCTGTAAGTACTTCACATAAACATGCCATTTTCTTCTTCCACGACTGCACAGAATTCTTCGGCGGTACCAAACAGCAAAGATGGAAGACAGAAGGGCCTCAGCTGCCCAGACTCGCTTTGCGGCTGGAGGTCCTCAGCGCACCTGGACTTTGTCAATCAGGCGGGCTCCAAGGCTGGCTCCCAACAGCCTATCTCTTTGGATAATTTTTCATTCATGTCCTGAATAGTTTTTTAAATTTATTTATGTTGGTTTTTAACTTTTTGCTGAATCTTACTGAGTAATTTTATAATCAACCTTTTGAATTTTCTCTCTGGAACTTCAAAGTTTTCATTTTGGTTAGAGTCCATTGCTGAAGGGTTCATGTTGTATTCTTGGGGTGTTGTAGAACTCTGGTTTTTCATATTGTCAGAATTATTTTTCTGGTTCCTTCTCATTTGGATAGACTAGCTCTTTTTATTTGAAGTTGGCAGGGGGCTAACATAGGCACTGTAGGATTTCCTTGGTTATATGTTGCCTTGGTGTGGTGAATTTCTCTATTGCCAGCTGTGGAAGTCCTGTGCTGGTGCCTGTGCGGGCTCAAGGCATCCTGAGTAGCTGGGTTGGCTTCAATAGTGGTGTTGGCTAGGGTCTGAGATCAGACCTTTCCCAAAGCTGAGGTATTATATCAGATGTGATGAACCGCGCTGTTAACCTCCAGCCAGGAGACTTCACTTGCAGGAGAGAACCAGCTGCCATGGTGGCTATGGGCTTTCTCCTTGGCATGTGTTTCTCCAAAGAATTGCCCAGCCAACCTAGGTGGTGGGTGGGGCTGTGGGGATCACCCAAGTTTTCTGTTTTGAGCCTTCCAAGGGGGTGTGGGGGAAAGGAAAAGCACTCTTGGCTACCCCGGTGGGGATTGGAAAGGAGTCCCCAGCCGCTGGGGTGATGCTGTTGCGTAGAGGAGACGGGCAGTTACCTTGGAAGTGAAAGGTTGCTATCACAATGAGTCTCACCCATCTCCTCGACATTTGTCTCAGACAGTCTGCATTCTAAATGTCAAAGTGCAGTCGGCAGTGGCAGTGGGGCTTCAGGCGTTCTCACGCAGCCTGCCCTAGCCAGGTACTGTCTGCCACTGTGGAGTTTGCCCTTGGGGCCTATCCCCTTCTGGTATGCTTAGAACTCAGCTGCCAGCAAGAGTGATTTCCTGGGATATGGTGGCTAGGGCTGCTCAGGGCTTTTTTTTTTCCTGCACGACTCCACATGGGTTTCAGCAGAGCACGGCTGTGGATAAGGCAGTTTCTTGTGAGGAACTGGAGTCCCTCAAGGCTCAGGGCCCCCTCCGAGTCTGTGCCAGAACTCCTGAATTTCTCTCACTCACCTTCCCCACTGCATGCAGAGACTGCTTGGGGTCTGTGCCATGATCTAGGCGAGAGTCTGGCTAGCTACAGCCCAGGTCAATTGATTTTTCTCCTTTGCACCATGTGGCTATTATCTCTTCTTTGATTAGTCTTGGGGCATGCTGCTGCTCCTGTTCCTCTCTGGGTGCTGAGGAAATGCTCTATCTTGGTTCACCCCACAGGAGAAACACACTGTAACTGTCTCTTATCAGTCATCTTAACCCTTCTCTCAATAATTTGTTAAATTTCAAATATTGCCTTTATCACATAGTACAAATGTGTATCTACTTACCTTGTTTCTGGATTTTCTCATCTGTTCATTTTGACTTACATATTCTTCTGAACAGGTACTACATACAAAAAAAGTTTTTTTTAGCTTTATGCTGTAACTTTATTTTTTATTATTATTATTTTTTATCAATATTTTTTATTATGATGTTGTGGGGTACAGTTAAGGGTTAGGTATACAATTACGTTTCATTCAGGCACCCTGTTGATAAGAGGTGTTTCCCTGTCCCCAGACAGATATTTGCTACTGTTAATCCCATCTCCCTCCCCCGCCCCCATAGTTTCCCAGTACCGTCAGTCATTTTCTTATAGTATTACATTGGATGTTCAAGGTCCATTATATGAGTGAGAACATGTGATACTCGGATCTTTGTTTCTGTGAGAGGTCACTCAGTATTATGGACTCTATTTCCATCCAGATTGCTGCGAAATTCATGATTTTGTTCTTTTTTATGGCTGCGTAGTATTCCATCGTGTATATGTACCACATTTTTTTAATCCAGTCCTCTTTTGATGGGCAGCATGGTTGCTTCCAGGTTCTTCGCTATAACTTTAAATTTGGTAGACTATTGTACTCATTTTTCTCTTTTCCCAAAGCTATTTTAACTAGATTTGGCATTTATTGCTTGAGAAATAAAAAGTATCAAAAGAAGTGCTCTTGATTTTGGAAGTGAAGTGATGTGCTAGGTGGCACCCTTGCCAGATTATGGTCATGATAAAGAAGAGAGAGTTGAGTTGGAGAGTAAGTAAAGTGGCCCCTAATATTCATGATGGGTGTAGGTGGATGAGGTGATACAGCCTAATTGTAGCCACTGTTAACTTTAAGGACTGATTCAGGCAATGCCAGGAAAATCTCATTTTCTCCTTTTTTTTTCTATTCCGTTTTTTCATTATCTGAATTTATCTTTTTGCAGGTTGGAAACTAGTGAATACAGTCTTATGGGCTTTTCTGTTCTCTGCCACATTGGTTGCATTGCAAACATCGTTGTATTTGAGATAACTCACGTGATTATTCAGGCGCTCAAAAGCTTTTTGAGAACTAAACCTCATGTACATCTGGGCAGTATTAGTAATTAGAAGAGAGGTGAAATTGATTGTGGTTTAGATTCCTTTATTTGGAATGAGAACTACTTTAACTATGTTAAATACAGCTAGCACATGCTAGGAACTCAGAATATTAAATGGCAATTTAATTGGTATAAAGTTTCTTAGAGAAGGGTTAGTTCAGTAAGATTATATAGCTTTAGCTAAAAATAGGTTTATTTGATGTAGTATAAAGAGATTAGACTGTGACCTATATATTTTAGCTTCTGCTTTTAGTTCTTTGCTATTTAGGACTATGTGGTTTCTTATTAAAAGAAATTATTAGTTCTGGTTTTTTTTTTGTTTTTTTGTTTTTTTTTGAGTTGGAGTCTCACTCTGTCGCCTGGACTGGAGTGCAGTGGCCGCTCCCAGCCACCGCGGCCTTGACCTGCTGGGCTCCGGCGATCCTTCCGCTTCAGCCTTCCGAGTAGCCGGAATTACAGGCATGCGCTACCATGCCCGACTGAGTTTTTGATTTATTGTAGAGATGAGGTCTTGCTGCCCAGGCGGGTCTCGAACCCGCGGGCTCAGGCAATCCACTCACCTCAGCCTCCCAAAGGCGTGGGATTACAGGCTGAGCCACCGAGCCCGGCTAATTATTAGTTCTTTAATTGATTTTTTGAGTTTGCCTCTTTCGACCCCATGAGAAATTATTGAACTCTTCCTTTGTAGTTTGTTTGGGTTTGACATAGCTGTCTGTCTATCCATCTATCAATCATCTATGGGTCTATCTATCTGTTTATCCATCCCTCCATCTATATCTATCTATATCTTTCTATCCATCCATCCATCCGTTCATCCATCTCTATCTATCATCTATCTGTCTGTCTGTCTGTCTGTCTGTCTATCTATCTATCTATCTCTATCATCTATCTACCTACATATCTATCCATCCATTCATGTCCTGTTGGTTCTGTTTCTGTGGAGACCTGAACAAATACATCTCATTTTCTTGTTTTTCTTTATCTCCTTTATTTCAAATCCAGGCCTCCCATGTCATTGGATGGATGAGAAATTCAACTCCGCATTTTTTTGGTGTTGAAACCTGGGACAGCACAGAAAACCCAGATCCCAAGCCAAGGAGCAGGTTTCCAGCCTTTCTTGTCACTTTTCATTGTCTCCCATCAGTTACCACTTCAAATAGACAAGACAAATAATTTTTTAAAGTAAAAAATATTTCCGTAATGAAATTTGATATAGTGAACGTTATGAAGAAATAAATCCCACATCTTTAAAATAAAAGGACAAAAAGAAAAAGAAAAATCAATAAAGGCATAGAGAGTGCCTTGCAGGGGAGCTACTTAAATAGGGTGGTTAGAGATAAGCAGAGGTGTGAATAAAAAGAAGGAACAAAATGAGACCTGTGTTTAAGTTTCTTCTTTTAAAAAATTTACTTACCTACTATGTGCCAGATAATATTCTAGGTGCTGAAGATACAGTGGTAGATAGAGTAGACAACGCCCCCTGCCCCCAACTATTCTCAATCGCAAAGATGTGAAATCAGTCTAAATGCCCATCAACTGATCCATGGATAAGGAAAAAGTGGGATGTATACACCATAAAATCCTACTCAGCTGTAAAAAAAAGAAAGAATGTCTTTTGCAGCAACTTGGATGGACTTGGAGAACATCATCCTAAGTGAACTAACCCAGGAACAGAAAAACAAACACCGTGTGTTCTCACTTATAAGTGGGAGCTAAACTAAGAAACTGCAAAGGCAGAGAGAAGGGTATAATGGACACTGGAGAGTCAGAAGGAGGAGGTTGGAAAGGGTTGGGGGGGTGAAAAACCACCTGTCGGGCACTATGTGCACAGGTGGGGGTGGTGGGTGCACTTAAAGCCCAGACTTCTTTGCCACTATACAATGCAGCCATATAACCAAAACTCTCCGTACCTCCTAAAACTACTGAAATAAAGGGAGAAAAAACAAACAAACAAAAATTTCCAAAACCCTGCTCCCAGATAACTAACTTTTTTTTTGAGTTGGCGTCTCACTCTTGTCACCCAGGCTGGAGGGCAGTGGCACGCTCACGGCCACGCCAGCGTCGCCCTGCTGGGTTCAGGTGAGCCTTCTGCCTCAGCCTTCAAGTAGCTGGAACTACAGATGCATTGTACCATGCCCAGCTTATTTTTTTGATTTATTGTAGAGACGAGGTCTCACCAAGTTGCCCAGGCTGGGCTCAAAGCCCCAGACTCAGGTAATCCTCTCGCCTTGGCCTCCCAAAATACTGGGATGACAGGCTGAGCTACCGCGCCCATTTAGCTAACTTTTTTTTTTTAATAGGGAAGCAAAGAATAAACTACACAAATAACTAAAATAGATGGTTTGCTGTGGAAATGCAAAGTCCAAAAAAAAAAAGGAAGAAAGAGATATAGACTCTGTATGAGTGTGCGTGAGGGGTGGAAGTGGGGTGGCCTCTGTTCAAGAGGCAGTGCCCAGGAAAGGCTTACTAAGAAGATGGCATTTGAGGAAGTCGGGGAAGAGTCACACATTTTAGAGGTGGCAGAGGGGAAGGAGGGTGCAAAAAGTGAATGAGCACGTGCTAAAGCCCTGAGCTGACCCAGGTGGCCTGTTGGCATGAAGCACAGGGAGGGAGACAGGACAGTGTGTGGGGGACTGGGCAGATCTTAGGGCCTCATGGGTCATTGTAAGGATGTCAACATTTCCATAGACATGGAACTCCACTAGAGAGATGTGAACAGGAGTCACATGATTTGGGTCTCACTGGGATCGCTCTCGTTGTGCTTTAATTAAACTATTCTATAAAGACAGGAAAAAACAACTTTGCTTTCCCAAATCAAGTGTGTTTATGTCTTTGAAAGAAGGGAAAAAAAGAGAGCAACAAATAATATATAACAGTAAACACAAATAAATGCACTTTGTTCAGGGACAGATGGCTGAAGCAATGAGAGTGAATCACAGAGTCACAGAATCACGGTTAAGTCCAAAGCACTCAGGAAATAGCTTGGTCCCTAATTAATCATTTCATGTCATTAAACTCTGTGGAGATAAATTTAGCCAGCTGTAGGTGGAATGAGATGAGCTCCCATGAAAACATGTTTTCAGTGAAGTTAGCAAAGAATGCCGTGAAACCCAAAATGGCTGAAACCACGTCCTGACAGTGTTGAGCTCGGTGTGCCATGTTTTTAGCAAGGGCCACTTGGGTCCCTGGGGCCCGAAGACAGAGGATGTTAACCTCTGATTGAACAGAAGGGCCAGGACAGTGATGGGGGAGAGGGAAGGAGGTGGTCCCCAAACATACTGATGCCTTGCGTCTACCGTCCCCTCGTGACCACCCTAGGAGCTGACCTTGGCGCAATTGAGGCATATTCCTGTCAAGACTGACACTTTCTTATTTGAGCCATCGGTAAAAGAAAAGTGGTTTCGAAGTATTAGCCCTTGGACTGCATTCGTTTAACTCACTGAGTAGAGCGGGGGAAAGTTGCCACTTGAATGTCTGAGGAGAAAACGTCTATTTGTTTAATCTCAGGTAAGCCTAGTGTGAAGAGCCAGGACCAGGACAGGGGAAGGGGTCTGAAATATTTTACATTCTATAATCCCAGCACTTTGGGAGGCTGAGATGAGAGGATTGCCTGAGCTCACAAGTTCGAGCCCAGCCTGGGCAACTTGGTGAGACCTCATCTCTACAATAAATCAAAAAATTAACCAGGCATGGTGGTGCATGCCTGTCGTTCCTGCTTCTTGGAAGGCTGAGGTGGAAGGATCACCTGAGCCCAGCAGCAGATGGATGCTGCAATGGCTGTGAGCGTGCCACTGCTCTCTCTAGGGTGAGACTCTGACCATCCTGCCAAAACAATTTTTACATTAAAAAGTGAAGAGAATTTGCACTTTGCATTAGAATGGTGACGGAAGAGTAGGGGAATGGAAGGAGACACGCTGGTGGAGAAGGAGTCTGGGGGAAAGAGATAGAAATCCCAGCTACCAAAGGGATGGGTGTGAGGCTGAAAGAGCTCCAGGGGACCATGTTTTAAAGGCTGACGGCCTAAGGATTTTTGAGGCCAAGGATGTTTGACAATGACATTTCTGTTGTTTGCAGGGCAGTGGGGAAAGCCCTTCTTCTTTCCCAGTGCCTCTTCCTCCCTTGGCCCAGACTCTACTAAAAGCCCGTGATGGATGCTCTTGTGGACACTGGTGTTCTGGTGTGTTGAGTTTATGAAGTTGTATGCTTACAATACGCACGCTTCTCAACATGTGTGATATATCAGAAGCTTAGAAAAACGTCACAGATGTGACCTTCTACTTAATTCAGCACATGCTATGTAGGGTTGCCATGCGTGGGACACCATGTGCACAGAGACCACACTCAGGAGCCCATGATGCGGGAACTCGGAATCGCTGCCCACGGGGGAGGAGGCATTAGCCCTGATCCAGAGGACTTCATATGTAAGACATGCAGAAATGAATAGCCATAGCCTGATTCTGGCAACATGGCTGATGGTGCTAGCTCTTGCCACTTATTCAACATTGTGCTAGAGATGTAAGTGGTAGAAAGACTGAAAAGGAATAAACAAATCGTTACTTGCAGTCTACAGTCTTATTGACTTAGAGAATCCAAGCGTGTCTATAAACTATTAGAAACATGATCACATCTATCCATCTTACTAGATAAATGATCAGTATCAGCTGGGCTCGGTGGCTCAACCTGTAATCCCGCGCTTTGGGAAGAAAAATGATCAATATAAAAAAAAAATCAATTGCTTTCCTATATGCTAGTAATAACTAATTAGAAAATGTAAATTTCCGATAGTAACAATCATATAATATAGAGTATAATATATAATTGTTTATAGCTTACTATATATAAAGACACATGTGAGGATTAAATCTTACAAAGATGTGCAATACTTGGAAAAAAATTTCAGAAATGTATTGCAGTACATATAAACTCTAAATATATAAAAATATATACTATGTTTAAACATTAAGGGATAAAATAGTAGGCACTCAATAAATATAAACAATGATTGAATGAGTTCATATTGGAAAGAGTCACATTTTAGTCTCTTTTTGGTATCCTTTCTTCATATAGTACCTAGACTAGTGCTTGGCACTGTGGGAAACCAAAATTTGCCACCTCAGAATACATTTCTTGGCATATTTTGGGTTGGCTATTCAGAGAAGCTGCAGACACAAGGAATACCTCCGAAGAGATGTCCTTTCATTGGAGAGATTTGCATCTGTAGAGGAAATCTATGTTGGTGAGGTAAACCACAGATGTAGAGGCTTTCTCTGACGTCTTCTTATCTGGAGCCAGGAAAGAGTAAATCAGGAAAAGGAGACTGAAGGTCTGACATTTTAAAAGTCCTGACAGAGAAACTTTTTTTTTTTTGAGTTGGAATCTCACTTCGTTGCCCAGGCTGGAGTGCAGTGGCACACTCACGGCCACCCTGGCGTCAACCTGCTGGGCTCTGGCGATCCTTCCACTTCAGCCTTCCAAGTAGCCAGAACTACAGGTGCGCACTACCACACCTGGCTAATTTTTGATTTATTGTGGACGCAAAGTCTCGTCAAATTGCCTCGAACCTGCAGGCTCAGACAGTCCTCTTGCCTTGGCCGCCCAATGTGCTGGGATTACAAGCTTGATCTACCGTGCCTGGCCCAGAGAAACTTTTCAACTACAGGCTACATCTATTCTTTCTGAGGGCTGCTACCTGGGAGGTTTCATCTGCATGACAAGAGCACCTTTGCTCGCCACGCCTTTCTCCCCTCACTCTGCCATAACTCGTTGCTACCTCCCTCTAAGAGCTGCTAGGCCCCTATTTCTCTCTGTAACTGAAAATGCTGCTTAAGCTTCAACTATCTGGCTCCTTTGAGTCTCGTGCTTTGTGTGGCACCTGTGCACACGTACATGTAATAAATATACTTTTTCTCCCATTAACCTGTCTATTGTTTGATAGACTCACATCATCAAACCTTCAGAAGGGAATTGGGGGGAGGAAAAATCCCTTTGCTCCTGGAGCATCTGATAGGGACTCAAACAATGTTGAAGGGAAGAAAGCAGAAGAGAGCAAAGGAAAAAGGGGTGAATAACTAAAGTCAGAGGTGTGGCACAGGATACAAAATTATTAAGTGTTTTGAATTCCTTGTATTTCATTACAATTTTTACTTCTGCTAACATCCTTTTGCTTTATTGATATAATAATGTGCATTTGTGTGGTCGCTTATAGTTTACAAAGCTGTTTCAGTTACATGCTTTCTTTTTTTTCTCTTTTTAAATTAAATTTTATTATAGAGATGTGGGGTACAAGTAAGGAAGTTATGTGCTTTCATGTGGCTCATATAACACTGAAATAGCAGAAGCAACACAGAAAAATCTTGAGGCTCTCTGAGGTTAAGGACTAGCCTTAGACGAGAAATAACCCAACAGTTACTCAGTCCTGTTTTTTTATTTTAAGGGTAGTTAGTGACTTTGTACTCTACAAATGTTGATGCTTAGATTATGGATTGCCACTTTTTTTTTTTTGAGTTGGAGTCTCACTCTGTCACCCAGACTGGAGTGCAGGGGCACACTCATGGCCACCACACCCTTGACCCGCTGGGGCTCAGATGAGCCTTCTGCCTCAGCCTTCTAAACAGCTGGAACTACAGGCACGCACCACCACGCCCGGCTAATTTTTTGATTTATTGTAGAGATGAGGTCTCGCAAAGTTGCCCAAGAGGGTCTCGAACCCGTGGGCTCAGGCAGTCCTCTCCTTGGCCTCTCAAAGTGCTGGGGTGATAGGTGTGAGCCATCATGCCCAGCTGGATTGTCACTTTAACTGGGATACTTTGGAGAGTGGAGATAGGTGTTCTCTATTATGCTGAGACAATACGTGTAAATTGGGACCGCCTCAGGCACACTCAAGGTACAGTTACTTTACCTGTGGCAGAAAACTGAGTTTAAATTAATTTTCCTCATGGGTAACACAGTCAAAAAACCCTTTACCAAGCTACAGGTACTGTAAATGCTGCTCCTGTGTTCAATTTTTTTTTTAAACAAAATCAATAATTACATAAAGGTCAACTAAGAATTAAGAGTTTTTGTTTTGCTTTGTTTTTCTTTGTAAAAGTAATTTCACTTGCTTAGAGAGGTTAATGTACTACATGTGGGGCAAAGTTCCTGGTAAATAGCTTTCTTCCTTTTGTGCTTCTTAACCCCAAATGCCATTTCTTGTTCATGTGTCCACTATGGTGTATGATATCATTGGGTGCTGGCTGTAAATTTATCTTCCTTCTTAAAGTCTTTTATAATATGAAAATAGTGAGTGGATCTGTGTAAGATTCACCATGATCGATTAATACTTATTTTGGGGGGGAGCTTTTTGTGTTTACATTAATGGAATAGAGTTTTCTTTAACAATGAATCTTTTAATGTATTAGCAATTTTAAGTAAGAATCTCTCACCTGTAATGATATTGAATTTAGGGTTTTTTTTTTTTACATGTTCCACTTTTGCAAGTATACTTAAAAAGCATTTCAACTCAATGGCAAAGACAATCAAATCTCAATTATATTTTATTTATTTATTTGTTTGTTTTTGAGTTGAAATCTCACTCTGTAGTTCAGGCTAGAGTGCAGTGACACCCTCACAGCCACCCCAGCATCAACCTGCGGGGCTCTGGCGATCCTTCTGCCTCAGTCTTACAAGCATCTGGAACTACAGGAGTGTGCTACCATGGCCGGCTAATTATTTTTTTATTTATTGTAGAGATGAGGTCTCGTTAAGTTGCCTGGGCTGGTCTCGAATCCGCAGACTCTGGCAATTCACTCACCTCGACCTCCCAATGTGCTGGGATTACAGGCTGAGTCACTGAGCCTGGCCAATTATGTGTTTTAAATTAAGTTAACCTGCTAACAGGAGCAGGCGAAACTCTCTTAATGTTATACGGACAAGTATTAAGTATGCAAATTTAATGCAAAACTAATGTTATGAGGTTGATTCTCTTCAACATTTCTGTGCTTAATTTTAAAACTTTTTGCAGATAAAATTGTTTTCAAGCTAAGAAAAAAATTATGTCATCCCAAGTAATTTGTTGAGATACCACTTAGCCAAATGAGATTGCATGATTACCAGAGATGTTAGCTGAGGTGCTGACTGTGATCTTACCTGAAACACCAGTGAAAGATTTTCTTTTCTTTTCTTTTCTTTTGAGTTGGAGTTTCACTCTGTCACCCAGACTGGAGTGCAGTGGCCTCTCCCGGCCACTGCAGCCTTGACTTGCTGGGCTCTGGCGATCCTTCCGCCTCAGCCTTCCAAGTAGCTGGAACTACAGGCGCGTGCTACCACACCTGGCTCATTTTGACTTTATTGTAGAGATGAGGTCTCACTAAGTTGCCCAGGCGGGTCTCGAACCCACGGGCTCAGGCAATTCACTCACCTCAGCCTCCCAAAGGCATGGGATTACAGGCTGAGCCACTGAGCCCGGCTCAGTGAAAGATTTTCAATGAATCTTTCTACTTTTTAAATAAGCAAGACGTGGTATTTCTGAGTTGAATGGTGGGTATATGTCTAACTTCATAATAATCTGCCATTTGGTTTTCCAAAGTATCTATACCATTTGTATTCCCATCAGGAGTATATGGGAGTTCCAATTCGGCATCCTCACCAGTACATAAAATTGACAGTTTTAAAATTTTAGCCATTCTAATAGGTATGTGGTAATAGGTCATTTTGGTCTAAATATGCATTTCTTTTGTGACTAATGATGTTGATAATCTTTTAATGTACTTATTTATAATCTCTGTATCTTCAGTAAAGTGTTTGTATAAATCATTTGTCCATTTTTTTTATTGAGTTGTGTGATTTCTTAACATTGAGTTTTGAAATATTGTTATATATATATGAATACAAGGCTTTATCATATATGCCATTTGCAAATATTTATTCAGTCCATAGTTTGTCTTTTAATTTTCTTAATGGTATCTTTTGAGGAGCAAATTTAAATTTTGATCAAGTCTAATTTATTAATTTTTTTCCTCAAATGGATCATGCCTTTGGCATCATCTTAGAAATCTTTGTCTAAGGGCTTGGAAATTTTCTCCTATGCTTTTTTCAAAGTTTTCTAGTTTTAAATTTTAGATCTGGGTCTGTAATGCGTTGAATTAATTTTCTGTAAAGAATATGAGTTAGGCATATCCACTCCCTTTCTCCTCTTTCCTTCCTTTTGAGATTTCTTTTTTGGCCCATGTGTTATTTAGAAGTGTGTGTTTAATCTCCATGTAGTTTGGAATTGTCCAGTTGTCATTCTGTTATTAAATTTTTAGTTTAATTTAGTTGTGGTCTGAGACTGTATGATTTCTATTATTTTAAATGTGTTAAATTGTGTCTTATCACCCACACCAGTGGTCTGTCTCGGTAACTGTTTTATCTGAGCTTGAGAAGAAAGTGTTTTCTGCCAAAGTTGGATAAAGTAGCTTATAGATGTCAATTATATCCAGTTAATTGAAGGCGTTGTTGAGTTCAACTATATCCTTACTGATTTTATGCCTACTGAATCTGTCCATTTCTAAGAGAGAAGTATTCAAATCTCTGACTATCATAGTGGATTCATCTGTTTCTCTGCAGTTCTTTCAGTTTTTGATTCACATATTTTGATGCTCTGTTTTAGGCACATTTATGTTAAGGATTGCTATGTCTTTTTGGAGAATTGATCTCATTATTGCTGTGTAATGCCTTTCATTATCCCTGATAATTTCTTTGTTTTGAAGTCTGCTCTTACTGAAATTAATAGGCCGGGCTCGGTGGCTCAGCTTGTAATCCCAGTGCTTTGGGTGGCGAGGTGAGTAGATTGCTTGAGCCCGCGGGTTCGAGACCCGCCTGGGCACCTTGGCGAGACCTTATCTCTACAATAAATCAAAAAATTTAGCCAGGTGTGGTAGCACGTGCCTGTAGTTCCAGCTACTTGGAAGGCTGAGACGGCAGGATCGCTGGAGCTCAGCAGGTTGAGGCTGCGGTGGCTGGGAGCGGCCACTGCACTACAGTTTGGGTGACAGAGTGAGACTCCAACTCAAAAAAAAAAGAAAGAAAGAAATTAATATAGCTAGTTCTATTTTCTTTCGATTAGTGCTAGCATGATGTATCTTTCTCCATTCATTTGCTTTTAATCCATATCTGTCTGTATATTTAAAGTAGTATCTTGAAGACAACATATATTTGGGTCTGGTTTTGTGATCCACTCCCACAATCTCTGTCTCTTGATTGATGTATTTAGCAATTGACATGCAAATTGATGATTGATATAGAGCGATTAATATTTAACACGTTTGTTAGATTTCTATTTGTTGTCCTTATTCTTTGATTCTGTTTTTGTCTCCACTCTTTTCCTGCCCTTTGTGTTTTTAATTGAGTATTTTTATGATATCAGTTTTCTCTGTTGTACGTATTTTCATATTCATTATGCTAATTTATTTAAATATTTTTTAAGTTGTTGCCCTAGAATTTGCAATGTACATGTACAATAAATCCAGTCTCACTTTTAAGTAACACGATACAGCATCATGGATAATGTGAGTACTTTTTTGGGGTTTTTTTTTTGAGTCAGGGTCTCACTTTGTCACCCAGGCTGGAGTGCAGAGGTATGTTCATGGACACTATAGTCTCAACCTGCTGGCTCAATCTTTCTGCCTCAGCCTTCCAAGTAGCTGGAACTACAGGCATATACCACCATGCCTGGGTAACTTTTTGACTTTATTGTAGAGATGAGGTCTTGCCAAGTTGCCCAGGCTGGTCTTGAATCCCTGGGCTCAGACAATTCTCTCGTCTCTGTCTACCAAAGTGCTGGGATTACAGGTGTGAGCCACTGTACCTGGTATATGTTTTAATAATAAAACTAACTAATTCCTTCCTCTTATCCCATGTATCATTGCTGTCATTTATTTCACTTCTATATAAGCATATTGCTATACATGAGATGTGTACATAAGCATATATAACCTAATACATTGTTGCTGTTATTATTTTGAACAAGCTGTTAACTCTGATCAATTAAGAGTGAAAAAATACAAGTTTTTATTTTACATTCACTTATTCTTTTCTTTCTTCTTATTCTGGTGTTCATATTATACATATGTTCTACCTTTTTCAGTTGTCCCACTGTTCCTGAATATGCTGTTCTGTTGTTTTCAGCCTTTGTTCCCTTTGCCTTTCAGTTTTGGAAGTTCCTACTGATAGAGTCCCAATCTCAGAGATTATTTCCTCCGCCATGTTCAGTCTACTAATAAACCCATCAAAGGCTTATTTTTCATGTTTGTTACAGTGACTTTAAAAACGTTTGTTTATATACATTTATGGGATAAAAGTGCAATTTTGTTTCATGCACAGTGGTCAAGTCTGGGCTTTTAGAGTATCCATCACCAGAATTCTGTACATTGTAACCATTAAGTAGATTATCCTTGCTCACTCTCAATCTCCTCACCATTCTGAATCTTTATTGTCTATCATTGCACTTCCTATGCCCATGTGTACATCTTTTTTCTTAGCACTCTCAGTGTTTACAGTGCTATAGTTTTTTTTTAATCTCCAACATTTATTTGGAATCCTTAAGATTTCTCTCTCTCTGCCTACGTTTCCATCTGTTCTTGCATATTATCTGCTTTATTCAGTAGAGCTCTCTGCATATTAACCACAGTTGTTTTAAATTCCCTGTTTGATAATTCCAACAGCCTTACCATGTCTGGTTCTGATGCTTGCTCAGTCTCTTCAAACCATGTTTTTGCCTTTTAGTATGCCTTGTAATTTTTTTCTTGGTAGCCAGGCAGGATGTATTGGGTAAAAGGAACTGTTGTAATTAGGCCTTTAGTAATGTGGTGGTGAGGCGTAGGGGGAAGGGAAGTGTTTTACAGCCCTATGATTAGATCTCAGTCTTTTAGTGTACCTGTGCCTCTGGACTGTGAACTTTACAAGTGTTTCTGCTTTTTTCTCCACCCTTAGGTGGATCAGGAAGGCTAGGGTGAGCTGGAGTTGGGTATTTTCTTTCCCTCAGGTCAATTAGACTCTGATTAAACCCCAGTAGGTTAGGCTCTAGTTAACTAGTTTCTGATGAAGGCAGACCTTGTTAAGAACAGAGTGCTCTGGTGTTTTTCAAAATGGTTCCTTTTCTGCTTTCCTGTTCCTCCCGCCAGAAACATTAGGGGATTTTTCTGCGTTATCTACTGTGAGAACCTGGTAGAGCTCCTACTTTCACTCTATAGAGCCATGTGTAGTGAAGAGTGATGTTCGACAGTTCCTTGGTGTGGTGTGTGTTTATGTGTGTGTGTTGCATGCATGCATGCTGTGTGCAAGTTAAAATGCCCATAGCATCCAGCCAGGTGGCCTACATGAGGAAAGCAAGTTGAGTACAAGAAATCAGGGAGTGCAGGGAGCTGTACCAAGTAGGGACACAGATTACCAGCTGAATTTTTTCTATGAAGGAGGTTGAACTGAGATGCCTCATTTTCTGATATTTCAAAAGAAGCTGGAAATCCAGATTTATTTTTTTAAGTGTGAAAAATTCTGCTTTTTAAACACTGACAACCATTGCAGAAAGTTTTTATTGAACATCAAAGATAATGTTTCTGTGGACTGCACATGGTCCTCAGAGTGTCAGTTTGCAATTACCTCTGTAAATCTGAGTTATGCTTGTAGGAGATGGGTATGCCTCTCTTCCCAGTTTTGCCATTAACAACGGTATGGAGGCTTGGAGGTCGGTGGAGTGAAGCAGTTTTTAAAAAAAAATAACGTTTTTACGAGAACAAGTGTCTTTCAAACGAGCAGGCACACTGGAGCAGTTACAATTGTCATTTATATACCCTAAGAAGCAAATCCCTCCTCTGTTTCCCCATTTGTTGAGGATCTCAGACGTCACATCAATCTCTAGGACCTTGCCTACCTGGTACATACTTGTTGGCTTACAGAATTATTACAAAGTTGCCTCACATGTTCTTTTCGCCGATTGGCTCATAGGGCCTTAATTTAAATTGGATCCCGCCAGAATTCATAGCCCGCCAGAGTGAAAGGTTCGCGAAAAGAGAACAAAGAAGCTGGAAGTGGGCAAGGATAAGGGAGTCAAGACGTTTAAATGTTAGTCAGGGTCCAGTTTTGAAAATAAGTCATTCTATTTCGTACTTGCTGAGCCGAGCAGGACAGTATAGGTGAGCCAGAGCTGCGTCTGTGTGGTGCAAAGTGTGGAGCTAACCTTGGTGTTCAGTTTGTGGGAGTAAGTGCCTGAGCTTGTCTGAGAATGTTGAGGACATCAGAGCAAAGAGCTGGGGGTGTTGATGGGGCGGGGCATGAGCACAGGGCGGGGCATGAGCACAGGTCCAGAGTTAGCGCATCATAGGATGTGTTTTGGGACTGGATGACTTGGGTCGGGATTCATGGAGAGAAGTAGTCATTGGGCTAGAAAGTTAGGTTGGAGCCAGATTTGGATGGGCCTGGTTGTCTGGAATACATGCTGTTGGCAGAGAGGACTAATCCCCAGGTTCTCCTGAAGAAGCACAGGGCAGAAATCAGAAATTACAGTGAGAAATTTGACATTTACACCTGAATTTTTCAGCCTGAAAGAGCAATGCTGAGTAAATCACTGCGCTGCGTCTAGTTAGAATGATTGGGTTCAGGTGAGAGTGACCATTAATAAGAATTAGCCAAAGGGTGTGTATGCATATGCTGGTGTGCAGTTTTTTGATTCGTGCGTACACTTTCAAACTAGGCTAAGCTGGTCTGTGGGCACCCCAGCATTACACTACTAAAACACAAACTGTATTCATCTACATTCCTGTTCCTTTCTCAGTGCCTCTTGACCCCCCCCAAGGATTTTTGCACTGATCTAGGCCACGGAAATGAAGAAACCCATGCCTGACCTGTGCACACAGCACACAGCAGTGATATTTGATGTGAGATTAGGTCAGAGTCAGCCAGGAAGCCTTCTAAAGCATGGCAGACAGCCAACAAAATGAAAAGGGTTTACATTTGGGGGAAAGTATTCCCTCTCTGCCTGGTTGGCTTTCCTTACCCTCCCTTAGGAAACCTTTGCCCTAAATTCTAGTTCACAATTTTTATTTGAAACTCACAAATTCCACTGGGCCAGGCAATAAGCACATTCCTCCCTAAATAATAGCATTGAATTTCAAACTGTTATTTGTGCTAATGTTGGCATTTAAAAAGCCCAAGAAAGGCTGAAATAACTACTCCCACCTCACCACCATCACCAAGGAGATTGAATATCATTTCTAGGATTTATGGGAAGCCCCCTGGGATGAAAACACAAAAACCAGAGGCCAAGACATTGGCAGCTACATATTTTAAGTAGGATTTTGTTAATTGTTGGCTGGTCCTTCCTAACAATGAGTTGAAGTTGGTGCTTTTGTGACTTCCGCCCATTGTTTCTCGTTCTGCCTGGTGAGCGGCTCTAACCTCACTTTTTATATGGGCAAACACTTATTAATAGTAGCAACTATTAGCAACCTTGGTAATGTTATAAATAAAGAATGTAAATCTCCGGCGGGGCCTTTCCCAGTCTCTTGCTCCCTTCCCAAATAAGCAAACAGAGGGACATTTCTGGTTTTAGTGGCAAAGATGTAACTGATAACCCACATCATTTACAACTTTGCCATTAAGATTCATGATGAGAACTCTATTATGTACCTATAATAGGAATTAAACCCTATGTGAAAAATTAAGCAATGAACATTCTCGATATTTGAATGAGTGCTTTCTCTATTCAAGTAATCAGTGTGGGAGACAGCATGCTACCTTTATTTCAAAATTGTTCTAAATATTTTGTAATAACTCGGTAATTTTAAACACTTATCAAGAATTATTTGAAGTTAAGAATGGTGAATGAAGTGGATGGTTGATAATCACTTGGGGCCAGTAAAGTGGATATGAGTAAAAATTAACGAGACAGTCTTCCTCACATGGTTCAAAAACAGCTTTTAAAGGCAATTCCCATGGGGGAATTCCAACGGTGTTCTCGGAAATAGCAAGAAAGAAAGTGAATACTTATGATGATTGGTAACTAAGTCATGCTGGACTAAAAAGTTCCATCTTTTATAATCAAACTTCCCTTGCTGATATAAAAGTTTTTATTTATTCTTGATTTGGTTGTTCCTAATTTGCCTCCATGCAAGGAGGACCAGATGGAGGGTGGGATCTGTTCATTTAATCATTGATGGCTTATTGGGTATCTTCTCCGTGCCAGGCGCTAGGAATAAGATGGGGAACCGGGTAGACTTGGTCTACCTTGAGAGCTTATGGTTGAGGCAGGAGCCCTTCTGAAAATACAGGAATAAGAAAAGGGGAAATGAGTTACTTCCTGCTTCTTTGTGCTACTCTTTTCGTGAACTTTCCATTTTGGCTGGTTACACGTTCAAACTTTTGGCAGAGTCCAATCAGGGTAGTGGTCTTGGAAGCCAATCAGCAAATAGGACATGCAAATGAAATGATTATGTAAAATCAATCAGCGTGTAACATGTAACTGCCACCTCGAGCTACAAAATTTCCAATCAAATGAATAAAGCCAAACGGTAACCTTATAAGGGAGACAAAGAGGTTACCATGTAAAGAAATCATACATAAGGCAATGGCTCACTGCACTGGGGACTCGTCCTTTCGATGCGAGTCCGCTGAGCCCAGGCAGGCATGAAGAAATAAATGCTGTTTCCTGGCAGCACACCTCGGTGTGCCATCTCTCTCTGTGGCCAGTTCCCGCTCCATGATAAGAGGTTGTGAGGTTAGGGCATGGAAAAAACAAAAGACATAGCTGTGAGGCAAACTGACTGGAGACCCACAGCTATTGGCACAATATGCCCACATTCTGAGTTCAATTTCTTCTGTTTCCCAAAACATCTTGACAACATTCTGGTCCCAGGAAGTATAAGGGAATGTGATAAACCAGACTGTGGCAGGTCGTGTGCCTTTACAATGTTTGTGTTGCTCATGACCTTTGTGCATGAATGCTTCTGCCTGCGTGGCCAGGCAGAAAAGGATCGGGTTGACCGTTTTTCCAAAAAGACCTTTGACCAAATCTTTGATGGACAAACAGAGAATCATGTTTTCAAGAATGAGCTACTCACAAACAAAATTCTACAGTGTAGTCAGGAAAGGCTCTAGGAAGAAATGATATTTTTAAGCAGAGATCTAAAGGACGAGTAGAAAATGGTCTGGTCATGAGTGAGGGGAAGAGATTTACAGGCAGGAGCAGCAGGATGGGATATATTTTGACTTTAATAAATCTTGTATTGTGAACATTTTCCGAAGTTCAAAATAGATACATAACATCCCGTGATATTAGAAAATCTAATTACTTTGGTCTGGCCAGAAATGTGTTAAGAGGAAAACTTCAAAGAGGCAGATTTCGTCTCTCTGACCCGAGATGCCCAAAACACTTCCCTAAGGCTTGAGATCAGTTTGTAGTTACTCTCTTTCATCACCCCAGATGAATTTCTAAACTGAAGTAACACAGGAAAACTTTTTTCTGCCTTTGTAAATAAATACTCTAGTATGAAATCTGTTTCAAAAGCTAAAGCAAAGAGCAACTTAGGTCTTCAAAACATTGTGTAACTATGATGTATTACCAAACATTCATTAAAAAAAAAAAGTAGCAAGGGAGAAAATACATCCATCAATGGCATGCTAGAGTGAGGTAGTAAAAGGAACAACTCAGACCAGAGGTTGTAATTCATTAACCAAGAGCGGTCACTTGAGAGAAGGGTGGAGTGGCTGAAGAAGGTAACATGCAGTCATTCTCCTCCATTTCTTCTATGCAATGAGCCCTATTCCTCTCGGTCATTTAGCTGGGCTCTAAGTAAAAAGTAAACGTATTTCTTTATTTTTTAAAGAGCGTGATGGATGCTAAAGTCACTTTTCCTTCAGGGCTGCTTAGCTACATAAAGCGTGCCCACCACCTTGGGATTGCAAATGGCCCTTTGTCAGGCTCCTGGCAAGGATGTGCCCTGGGGCCCAGTGGTGGGGTCGATAAGACTCTGTGCATCTCACCTTACCGCCGCAACTCAAGGCGGAGGTTCCCCTACTGGTCCTTCAGCTCATTTCATGGGTGGAGGAAAGCACATCTCTTCTTATAGAGCATCTCATCTTTAAGAGGGACCCCAGATGGCGTCTCACCCAAAAATGCATCTAACGCAGTGTATTAGTTCCCTTAAGTATGCCTATAACTGCCACCTCGAGCTACAAAATATCCAATCAAATGAATAATGCCAAACTGTGACCTTATAAGGGAGACAAAGAGATTACAATGTAAATAAATAGTATATAAGGCAATGGCTTGTATAATTCTGTAAATTCTATAAATTCTGACTAAATGCCCCCAGGGATGGAGTTCACCAAGGCAGTCAATTCTCTTTCTGACGGCTGCCATTGTAAAGTTTCTTCCTAATGTTGAGGTAAAGTCCATTGTCCTTCAGCTTCCGCAAAGAGTAGGGGTAATCTCTCCATCACTTTCCCTGTACCAGGGCTGTGCCAAGAAGATTCACAGAGCATTGTTTGTAATACTTGCAACAGTAGAGCCAGGAAGGGATTATCATGCACCTTTGTACTGGTGAAGGAACTGGTGCAAGGTCCCGCCGTTAAGAAGGGTGGGTACGGTCTGCTAAACCCAACACTCAGGTCAATTTCTTGACATCGCGCCCAAGTCCTTTTTCAAATTTGTATATTTGAAAGCTACTCTTAGACACCTCTCAGTTTCCTCATTCATGTCTCACATGGCATGCTTTCCAGTGCTCTCAGAAGAAGCTATGACAGTGTGCCTATAAAAAGTATAAATCAATATAAAATTTATTGATCCCCAGAAAACTGCTCACAGTACCTCAGCTGAGAGACGAGCATTGCAAAGAGACTTCTTTGAATATTTTTAATAATGGCATTTGGTTTTCAGCAACAATAACAGCATCTTGATTAAGACATGGATTTAGGTATATTTGACCCCTGGGTTCAACATTCACTAGCTGTTGGACTCTGGGCATTTTATTTGGCTTCTCAAATGATCTGTTTTCTCACCTATAATGTAGGGATGATAGCCGGGCTCCGTGGCTCAGCCTGTAATCCCACGCTTTGGGAGGCTGAGGTGAAGGGATTGCCTGAGCCCGCGGGTTCAAGACCTGCCTGGGCAACTTGGCGAGAACTCATCTCTACAATAAATCAAAAAAATTAGCCGGGCGTGGTAGCGCGCGCCTGTAATTCCAACTACTTGGAAGGCTGAGGCGGAAGGATCACCGGAGCCCAGCAGGGCGAGGCTGCGGTGGCCGGGAGCAGCCACTGCACTCCAGTCTGGGTGACAGAGTGAGACTCCAACTCGGAAAAAAAAAATGTAGGGATGATGATGATAATGCTACATTTTAGGATTGTTGTGAGAATTGACACAATATACGTAAGGCACTTAGCATTATGCCTGGCATTATATTCAATGAATGGCATTATTTATTTACAGTAAACAAAAAGCCTGTGTGATTGTTGCCAGGTCAGACTTCCCCATACCGTGTCCATAAATTAGAATTTTAGACATAAATCTAAGAAATGGAACAAAAAGATCCATGTTAAATTTCATCATGAAATGTATTGGCTAAATATCTAGCCGATACTTCCAGCTAGGATCTTGGTTCTGTAGTTAAATATATTGGTAATCTTTTCCAGTTTGTGTCACCTGCAAATTGGTAAACATATTTTCAGTATCTTCATCTAAGATGTTGCTAAAAGGGATTGAACAGAGAAATCAATATTTGTTCTCATTTGTAGCCACTGTTGCCAGGCTTGTATGTGCGTTGAACAGCTACTTATGGGATTTTCCCTGTTTTTCTGTCTGCAGCATATACTTGTTGCATCCCCTAGTGAGCCCTTGAGTTTTAAACTGCCTCTGACCTATGATTCTGCACATCTCCCCTTATTGACATAGCTGAATCTATTAACTTCTAGAATGGAAACCAGGACACCTGGGGCTTAGCACTATCCTCTCCACCAATGTACTTATGCTTTCTGTGGCTCAATTTTTTAACTTTTAAAATTGAGCAAATATTTGCCCTCTCCTACCTCTCGATGATATGGTGAAAATGAATTTAAAAACAGTTATGAAAGAACACTGTATTCTTATGATTGGGGGCATACCATTTACAGAGAAATTCCTCATCTAGTCACTAAGTAGCTAAATAACTAAATGGTTAGCAAGACAAGTCTCTGAGCAGTCAATGCAGATAGCATCAAGTCTGTGCATTTATTACATGCTTTGGTCGTAGACCCATCCTGATTCAGTCACATTATATACATGCGCCTAACGGTTTGGCTCTAATGTTTCCTGGTCCATAGTTGGGTAGAGGAAGAAAATGGATAGAGACTGCCAAGGGTAGGTAAATGGACCGCATGCAACTGACTTATGTTGTAGATCTTCACTTGGGTTGGAGACCACTGCCCCGCTTGAACTCTGCTGAAAACATACTTGGCTTACGTACAAAGTCACAACCAGCCAAGAATGCCTATAATGGCAAAGCCAGATGGGCACGTATGCTGAGGCAAGTTCTAAAAGTGCAGTGTCTGTTGTGTTAAATTAGATAAAAGTTATACATTGTCTTGCAAGCAGCTGCACTATATTTTGTAAACAGTCACGCTTTATCATAAAAGCTTTTAAAGATCCAAACAGGGAGTTTTCTTTGCACTGTCTGTACTTTGTCTTTGAAGGCTTCCTTAGCTACGTCATTTTGTTCTAATAAAAGTTTGATGGGCAAGAAACTCGGGCCTTTGTCCTGTGAGGCAAAGTGCCCCTGGCTCCCCCACCTTCTCGTTCTAAAAAGTGTCTTGTGAATTGTGTTATACCATGCTGCTCCTCTTTCAGGATACTTTACCATCCAGCTGCGCAGGACGCAGCCCACTGGTACCCCACAACTCAAATAAGATAAAATAAACAAAGGTGGGTAAATGGAAAGTAGCAAGAAAACAATCATTTTAAAAGGAGAAGGACACACAAACTATGCATCTCAGGAACTCAACCTGAGACCATTAAAGAGAAGCCTGAGACCATAATTAAAGGGGAAAAGTAGCTTGGATCAGCTGAGAAGGCCCCAAGAACATCACTGAAATATAACTTAGTACTATAATCATGGTCGAAATGCTCGTCTGTTCTTGTGTTGGACTTCTGTGTTTCCATGTGCTCAGCATTTGTTCTTCTCGCTTCTGGAAGCAGCACTGGGATTTTCCTTCGGAAAATTGCCCTTCCCAAGTTGGATTCCATTCTGGAGGAAACCTCGCTTAAGCTGTTCTTCCCTCTGGGGATGAGGCTGAGACTATGGTCTAAGCCTGGCGAGCCACTTTCTTGCAGGGTTTGGATACTGTGCAGAGCAACACAAGTCTGCTGGACTGATTCATCCTCATGGCAGTACCTGGATCCTTCCCACCTCACAGAGCCTTGGAGCTACATGGTCCCTGACCTTTTCAAGAGCCATTTTCCAATTTTCCTTTAATTTGAGGGAACTACTTTAAAACACTGCAGTAAAATATTTATTAAGTTAGCCAAAGGTATTTTTTGGCTTCTCACAATTTGTGGTTCATAACTGTCACAGGCTCATTAAAGGAAAGGCTCAGTTTTGTTCTAGACACCATGTATGAAAAGCTCAGACATTCATAATAACGATTAAAAATATTTTCATCCAACTCGCTTAAAATAAAATTGAAAAAATTTAGCATCAAAGGATGTTTCCATTTTAAATAATTTACTAATTTCCTGACCACACCAGATAAATGAGTTGTTATTGCATACAAGTCCAACAAATTATTACATTTAATTTGTATAGCTTGAGTATATCTTCATTGACTTGGTTTCTCGGCATGGCTCTAGTTAGCTCCTGATTAAAATGGATGTCACAGAAACTGTCTGAGGACACATCTAAAATGAACATGCTTTTAGTTGTGGTCAAAATACTTTGAACATTCAGCTAATATTTGCATCTCTTTTGTGTAATTGGCTGTGATAAGTGCTAGGCTAAAGCAGTGAACAGGGTGAATGCAGTCTCAGAACTCACAGAACTTGTGTGCCAGGAGCCCAGCACGTGGGCTCCTGAGTCAGAGGGAGACTTGTCTTTGCTCATGGTGAGCTCATTCCCCTGTCTTTGGTCAGGTACTGCTCCCACCTGGATAATCCCTCATCTGACTTTTATCCACATCTTTGACTCATTCCCTTTTCAAGGTCCAGATCAAACAGCTTGTTCTCCATTAAGCCTCTTACAAGAACAACAACAGTGATAATGGCTAGACATGTATGGGGCACGGTGCTAACCTCTTTACATGGGTTACGTCACTAACTTCTCCTGATGCACTGTGAGGTATTTACGTAGGATTCTTTAGAAATCCAATTGATGAGAATTTCAGGAAGATTTAAAAACATATATGGCCAGGCTCGGTTGGCTCAGCCTGTAATCCCGGCACTTTGGGAGGCCGAGGCAAGTGGATTGCCTGAGCCTGCGGGTTCGAGACCAACCCAGGCAACATGGCAAGATCTCGTCTCTACAATAAAATAAATACAATAAAATAGAATACAATAAAATAAAATAATTAGCTGGGCACAGTACTGCATGCCTGTAGTTCTGGCTACTTGGAAGGCTGAGGTGGAAGTATCGCCGGAGCCCAGCAGGTCGACGCTGGGGTGGCTGTGAGCGTGCCACTGTACTCCAGCCTGGGTGACAGAGTGAGACTCCAACTCAAAAAAATAAAAAAAAATAAAAACAGATGCTGGGTGAGGATGCAGAGAAAAGGGAACACTTCTACATTGTTTTTGGGAGTGCAAACTAGTTCAACCTTTATGGATAGCTGTGTGGCAATTCCTAAAAGAATGGGAAATTGACCTTCTGTATGACCCAGCAATCCCCCTTCTGGGAATATACATGGAGGAACGCAAATCATTCTACGAAAAAGATACCTGCACACACGTTTATTGCAGCACCATTCACAATAGCAAAAACATGGAATCAACCGTGCTGCTCATCGAAACTGGACTGGATAAAAAAAAATGTGGTACATATACATGAGAGAATATTACACAGCCACAAAGAAGGACAAAACTATGAACTTCACAGCAGCTTGGATGGATTTGGAGTCTGTCATACTCAGTGATCTATCACAGAAACAGAAAACTGAGTACCATATGTTCTCACTCATAAGTGGACCCTGAACATTGTCTTGTAGTGTTATGATAGGTTAACATATAACATAACACTACAAGACATAACACTACAAGAAAAAGATTGGCAGTAGCGGGACAGTGCTAGAAGAAGGACAGGGGCAGGGAGAACATAAAATCAATAATGGTGCCTGATCCTAGTCCAGATGAAGTGAGGGCTAGTGGGATGCTAAAAGGTCACCTGTACCTAGACCACTTATGTACCCAATCTTGACTTATCCTCACATCTTTAAAATTAAGAAAAATCACATATGTATAAATAACTTAGAATATTGACTTCAATATACCCATAATGACCAGGGTCTTGAGCATATCATCTAAAATATATGCCGGACTCGGTGGCTCAGCCTGTAATACTGCGCTTTGGGAGGCTGAGGTGAGTGGATTGCCTGAGCCTGTGGGTTCGAGACCTGCCTGGGCAACTTGGCGAGACCTCATCTCTACAATAAATTGAAAATCAGCTGGGAGTGGTAGCGCATGCCTGTAGTTCCAGCTACTTGGAAGGCTGAGGCGGAAGGATCGCCGGAGCCCAGCAGGTCGAGGCTGCAGTGACTGGGAGAGGCCACTACACTCCGGTCTGGGCGACAGAGTGAGACTCCAACTCAAAAAAAAAAAAAAAAAGTAAGGTAAGAAGAAAACAGTTTGATATTTGATTGTGCATCAGAATTGCTTGGGAGGTTTAAAAAAAATAGACATACCTGACTAAAATATCAAAAATTGTAATTAATTAAAAACACACAAGCACATGCACACAGGACACAACACAGAAAATTTACCTCAAGTCATATCTTCTAAAGATAATCACAGATATCATCGTACAGTGTTTCCATTTTCTTTTTCTTTTCTTTCTTGCAGCTATAAACATTTAAATGTAATATAAGGATAAATATCACCTTATCAGTGAGATCTTTTATGACCACCTTAAATTATAACCCACCTCCAATCTCCGTCGCCATTACTGCTTAGGTTTTCTCCATAGAATTTCTCACCTTCTATTTATTAAATGCCTGTTAATTTATTATGCTTCCCCAGAGCAATATCTCTTACTCCTGCACATACACTAGAATGTCAGCTCCACAAGGACAGCGGTTGCTGCCTTCTTTGCTCACTACAGTATCTACAGTGCTTAGAAAGAGCCTGGCGTGGAGAGGGAGCTTCGTACCCCTTTGTCCAATGATGGATACATGTCAAAGTGCCCTTCAGAAATCTGTAACATTTCTACTCCTACAAGAAATATAAGGTAGTGCAGTGTCAGAGAAATATTTTTGATGGGTAGGACCTTGAGTCATCACTTGAATGGTCTCCAGGACCTCTGTGGAGGGTACCAGGAGTTGGAGCCTTGCCACACCAACATGGTGCACGTTGTGTCTGGGGCCACCTGGTCCAAAGCAGGGGCCACACACAAGGGCAAGGCCATGCGAAGGACACCACCTGCCCTCAGAGGGGATCAATAGGAATATATATTTTTTTGAGTTGGAGTCACTCTGTCACCCAGGCTGGAGTGCAGGGGCATGCTTATGGCCACCGCAGCCTCAACCTACTGGGCTTAGGCAATCCTTCCACCTCAGACTTCTGTGTAGCTGGAACTATAGACGGATGTCATCATGCCTGGCCAATTTTTTGTGATTTATTGTCGAGAGGTGGTCCCACCAAGTTGCCCGGGCTGGTCTCGAACCCCTGGGCTCAGGCAATCCTCTCGCCTCAGCCTTCCATGAGCCACCACGCCCGGTCAGGAATATTTTTAAAGCAATTTCCAGCTATTGGTTTTAGGACTTGAGCACACAACTAGTCCACATAACAAGTTCTGGAACTTGCTCAGGGCTGTGTCCTGGTTCTTTTAGATCACATCTTTCTGCCACCCAGATTGACTAATTTTTGAGCTTTTAAAGAGCAGAGTACTGCTTTCAGTGCTATTTAGTCATTTCCCATGGCTCTCCATCCCTTTAAGGTAGCTTTTAAAGTTAGTTGGGCCATTTTGGATGGAGGACATTGGGTTACTATTTTTGTTCAACTAAATAAATAAATGGAAGGCCTCTTGGCATGGCATTATTAATGCTCAAAACATGCAACCCACACTCATATTATTCAACTGGAGACTGTTTTGAAGTCATTCTTTAATTATGGGGTTTCTTTCCAAATTAGACAGTAGCTTTAAAAACAGAAATTGGGAGCTAAATGTGCAAGAGCGTGAAGTGCTGCTTATAAAAATCAGAGGGGCAGCAAAGTGTCTTGGAAAAGCACCAGGGCTCAGGTTCAGGAGGCTTGGATCCCACAGACATTGCTGTAATTTATTGGTCCTGTGAGTCCCCCATTTGGCTGAGTGATGGACCCACACACCCTAACTCACAAGCTGCAGCTCTGTTGGGTGGAACTTTCCTATGAGGATCACAACGAAAAGTGTAAAATTATGTTGCAACTACAAGGTTACTCTAATTCTCTTAAACAGTGGAGAATGAGGGGAGGTTGGTATAAGGAGAAATTTGAAGGCTTCTGGAGCTCATTTCCCCAAATAGTTTTACATGGAACTCTACTTCAGTGAGATGTATTTAGTCCAACCTCAGTATGTTAGTTGCTTATACGCCATATACATTCTCTTACTTGTTTGTAGTTCCACTGCAGTTCAGTCCTGAAGTTCAAGTTGAAAGGAAGAAACTTGGTCTTAGTGAATACTTAATCAGTTCAGCTCACTAAAAAAACAAACAATGGCTTGTGCCTGTAGTTCCAGCTACTTGGAAGGCTGAGGCGGAAGAATAGCCTAAGCCCAGCAGGTGGACGCTGGGGTGGCCATGAGCATACCACTGCACTACAGCCTGGGTGACAAGAGTGAGACTCCAACTCAAAAAACAAAATAAAACAACAAACAACAAACAAAAAACAAAATAAAAACAAACAAACAAACAAACAAAACGAGAACTTTAGTTAAGTGGAAGGAACATGTAAACTATAAAAAGTAGAGGTGGGTCACAAGGAAGTCAGTTAGAAGATTAGTTTTGAAAATAGGGTCAGTGCCAGTGAAACTGCCCATCTGTTCTAGATTTGAGTACACTAGTCAGCCACTGTGCCAATGGACACCATGTAGGACCAGTGGAAACGCTACTCTCCCTACCTATTGGAAATCTGAAGCTTGACTAAGTCTGGGTCTGCTTAAAGAGTAGAGAAGAAATAATAAATTACTTCCTACATTTTGGTCAGGGCCAAATTTCATTGAAGACAAATGGAAATTGCGATAAAGTACTTGTTCCAGACCCAGTTTGCTTTGTGGGATTTAGAAAGAATTGTGTTTGTTTGATATAAACTTGCTACACAGAATCTCTATTACCAGAGGATACATGAAGCCGGCGTTGCAGCAACTTCCAGAGTGTTAGGTTAGAGAAGGCAGAATTTTGAAGATGATATATCTCAACACTATAATTTTACAAATGAAAAAAAAATAAGGCACAGAGAAGAAGATAAAGATTTTTTTTTTTGAGTCGGAGTTTCACTCTGTTGTCCAGTGGCATGTAGAGGAGGAAAGAGAGGAAATTATTATTATTAAAATTTTACATAATGATTTAATACAGAAAACCTACAACAGACTGTAGATACAGTACTAAAATTAGTTTAAAAGTTTAGATAAGTTGGATATAAATCAATACGGAAAGATACTGTATTTCTATGCAACAGCAACAAAACTCAAAATAGTTGAAATAAAAGTTACAATTCAACTTATAATAGCAATTTTACACAAACTCACACAGAAACACATCCTGGGAATAATCTGGAAAAATAAAGATCTTTATGGAGATAATTATTAAATGTATTAAAAATACCAGAATTAGTAAAGGTATGCCATACATATGAATTTGTAGACTAAATTTTTTTTTTTTAGTTGGAGTCTCACTCAGTCGCCCAGAGTGGAATGCAGTGGCCGCTCCCGGCCACCGCAGCCTCGCCTGCTGGGCTCCAGTGATCCTTCCGCCTCAGCCTTCCAAGTAGCTGGAATTATAGGCATGCTACCACGCCCGGCTGATTTTTTTTTTTATTGTAGAGATGAGGTCTAGCTGCCCAGGCGGGTCTCGAACCCGCAAGGCTCAGGCAATCTGCTTACCTCAGCCTCCCAAAGGCGCGGGATTACAGGCTGAGCCACCGAGCCTGGCTAAATATTTTGAGATGCAAAAAAATGGAACAATGCTACTCAAATGGAACAATAAATACACGGTATTTTTTAAAATTTAAAAACAGTCTGTGCTGTACTTGAAAGTTTGGCATGACATACTTGAAAGTCAGTTCTACAATTTATATAGACAATTGAGAGTCCAAGAATGACCAAAATTGTCCAGAAAAAGAAGAAGCAAATCTTACTATAAAGCTTATTAAATAAGAAGTGAGGGACTGGATGAAGACTAAGGGAACAAGGGACCAATGCAGTATAACCAGCTTGATATGACAGAAATAACCTGGCTGAAAAATCATGAAAAGATGGAATGGTCAACAAAAGGGGTTGAGATCGTTGGTTACCTATATGGAAAAAGTGGAACTGGGTCTCCAATTCACAGTAAACATTAATATGAACTCTCTATCCATTAAAAATGTGAACGTGAAAGGTAAAACTCTGAAACTTTTAGAAGAAAATATAAGGGAATATCTGAGACTTGTGGGGACGAAAATATGACTTTAAGAAAACAAAAAGAGAACAAACCATAAAGAGAAAGATTGGTTACATTAATTAATAATTTCTGTTCATCAGAAGACACCATACAGACAGCACAAAGCAAAGGCTTGGAGAATGTTATACATATGTGGGTGTGAATATCTGGCAAACAGATCATTAGTATTTGGAATATATAATATTTCTACAAACTGATAAGAAAAAGGTCAACAAAACCATGAAAATGTTCTTAAACTTCTTAGGAATCTCAGAAATACAAATTGACGCCATAATGTATCACAATTTCAGACCTATCGGATTGATAAAAACAGAACCTGACATTACAAAAAACTGGTGATGACATAGAAAATTGGGAACTCATATATACAGCGACAGACTCAACATGAAATTAACCTGAAGGAATCAAGCCTCAGTTTACTAAGTGTTTGAGGGAACTGTGGGCTTACAGCAACGCTATCCCTGCGTGGTGTCAGCCCAGGAATATCAATGACTACCAATGCCACTTATCATAAATTCAAAGCCCTCCAAATGCTCTAACAAGGACCTCTGTACTATGAGCCTCCATTGCCTCCCTTCTCTCATCTACGACTTTCTCCTTACTCCTGCCATCCTTATTTTTTGCTTTTTCCCTTTACAGTGGCCATTCTCTCTTACTAGAAAGTTCTTTCTCCAGACGTCCACTTGGCTCTGTCTCTCGATTCCAGTGCCTGCTAAAAGGTCACCTCTTAAAGATGATTTCTTTGATCACTTTATCTGAAAAGTGATCACTCTTCCATACCTGTCACTTTTTCCTTCCCTGCTTTGTTTTTCTTTATAACCTTTATCACTACCTGACATGTGCGTTTTATTTTGTGTTTGTCTCCCATCATTGACTTTCAGCTCCATGTGGGGAGGGACTCCCATCTCACTCATTGCTATACCCCTAGTTTCTAGATAGTATCTAGCTCATAATAGGAGCTCAATAAATACTTGTATAATCAAGGAACATGTGGAATTCTTTATAAACTCTTATCCAATATATTCACATTGACAGAGTATTTTTATTTCTAGATTTCAAAATGAAGTTTACGGCCGGGCTTTGGTGGCTCAGCTTGTAATCCCAGCACTTTGGGGGTCGACAAGAGTGGATTGCCTGAGCCCGTGGGTTTGAGACCAGCCCAGGCAACCTGGTGAGACCTCGTCTCTACAATAAATCAAAAATTAGCCAGGTGTGGTAGTGCAGACCTGTAGTACCAGCTCCTTGGAAGGCTGAGGCAGAAGGATCGCCGGAGCCCTGCAGATTGACGCTGGGGTGGCTGTGAGTGTGCCACAGCACTCTAGCCTGGGCAACAGAGTGAGACTCCAACTAAAAGAAAAAAATATATATACAGTTTACTGACATCAATTTGCGCATTTTGTTACTTACACATGCCCTCCCCAGGCTTGTTTTTTATACAATTTGTTACACACCTTTTTTTTTTTTTGAGTTGGAGTCTCACTCTGTCACCCAGACTGGAGTGCAGTGGCCGCTCCAAGCCACCACAGCCTCGACCTGCTGGGCTCCAGTGATCCTTCCGCCTCAGCCTTCCAAGTAGCTGGAACTACAGGCATGCGCTACCACGCCCGGCTAATTTTTTTGATTTTTTATTGTAGAGATGAGGTCTTGCCAAATTGCCCAGGTGGGTCTCAAACCCGCAGGCTCAGGCAATTCACTCACCTCGGCCTCCCAAAGCGCGGGATTACAGGCTGAGCCACTGAGCCCAGCCTACACACTTGTTTTTAAACTTGTGATTTGTTTTCAAGTTAGTGTTGTCACACTCCCAAGGTTTTCCTATGTTCTGGTCAATATTTATCCTAATCAGTTGTGGATTATGTGGATATGTCATCTTATAACACTGAGCTTTGTCAACATGAGCTAGGAAAAAATAGTAATGAAGAACATTGAAGGTGCAGAAGTTTGGGAGAGGCGTGGATCCATTAGATCAGAATCTCGAGTGGTCCAGGTAATTGAAAAACCTTCGACTTCACTGGTAACTCTTGGGGAGAGGGTTTTTCTGCACATAATGAGATTATATTTTGTTCCAGGCCAACGGTATGGAGAAGATCTGCTTAGTTCAATTTCAGAGTGATCATTAGATTGTTGAAGGCATCCTTCCTTGTGGTTAACTAGAATATGAAAATTCCACATTTCTTTAGAAGAAAAGAGGCGAGGGATGATTGGATGGTTCAATGGTACTGCTATGACTTCCATTCTGAAATTAATCATGATACTGTATATTTTCATAAGGAAATTTACTATCTGGTCAGTGAGAGGAACCACCTTTCAGACAACTAAATTCAAGTTCATTTCTTGTGACTGGAATGCAGTCAGAAGCCTGATATTAAGGTGCCAGACAAAGGGAATATACTTGAAGTAGAACTCTAGCTAGTAGTTAGAAACTGCCCCCAAATCATTTTACGAAGCTAACATCACATTGATACCCAAGCCAGGTAAAGACCCAACAAAGAAAGAGAACTACAGGCCAATATCTTTGATGAACATAGATGCTAAAATTCTCAACAAGATCCTAGTGAACCGGATTCAACAACACATCTCAAAAATCATCCATCATGACCAAGTAGACTTCATCCCTGGGATACAAGGCTGGTTCAACATTCGTAAAACCATAAATGTAATTAAATACATCAACAGATGTCAAAAAAACCCCACATGATTATATCATTAGACTCAGAAAAAGCTTTTGATAAAATCCAGCACCCTTTCTTGATAAAAACCCTCAAACAGTTAGGCATACGGGAACATACCTCAAAATAGTAAAAGCCATCTACGAGAAACCCACAGCCAGCATACTCCTAAACGGACAAAAACTGGAACCATTTCCCCTGAAAACTGTAACAAGACAAGGATGCCCACTCTCACCCCTCCTGTTCAATATAGTATTGGAAGTCCTGGCTAGAGCAATCAGAGAAGAGAAGGCAATCAGGGGTATCCAAATAGGAAAAGAGGAAGTCAAGCTATCTCTTTGCAGATGACATGATCGTGTACCTTGAAAACCCAAGAGAATCTGTCAAAAAACTCCTTACACTGATAAAAGACTGGCAAAATCTCAGGATATAAAATAAATGTGCAAAAGACAATTGCATTTCTTTACACCAATAATAAACAAACAGAAACCCAAATAAAGAGCACAACTCCTTTCACAATAGCCACAAAAAAAAATGAAATACCTTGGCATCTTCCTAACCAGAGACATGAAAGACCTTTACAATGAAAACTACAAAAGTCTGCTCAAAGAAATCAAAGATGACACAAACAAGTGGAAAAATATCCCATGCTCATGGATTGGAAGAATCAACATTGTGAAGATGTCCATCCTACCTAAGGCAATCTACAGATTTAATGCAAGACCCATCAAATTACCAGCAACATTCTTCTCAGACCTAGAAAAAACAACACAGGAATTCATATGGAAACACAAATGACCAAGAATAGCCAGAGCAATCCTCAGCAAAAAAAAAAAAAAAAAAAAAACAAAGCAGGTGGTATCACATTATCAGACTTCAAACTTTACTATAAAGCTACAATCATCAAAACAGCTTGGTATTGGTACAGGAACAGGCATATAGACCAATGGAATAGAATTGAGATTCCAGAAGCAAAACCTCAATTTCTCAACCTACTCATCTTCGACAAAGCCTCCACCACCTACCACTGGGGAGAGAAGAACCTATTCAGTAAATGGTGCTGGGAAAACTGGCTGACCACATGCAGAAGATTGAAGCAGGACTCCTATCTATCCCCATACACAAAAATTAACTCTAAATGGATCAGAGACCTAAATGTAAAACCTCAAACCATAAGAACCTTAGAAAATGAAGGACAAACCCTCATAGAAATTGGAACTGGCATCCAATTCCTGAACAAAACCCAAAACCCATAGGCCATAAGAGAAAAGATAGACAAGTGGGACCTCATTAAACTGACAGGCTTCTGCAAAGCCAAAGAAACCATCAAGAGAGCAGGGAGACAGCCTACAGACTGGGAAAAAGTATTTGCCAACTCCAGGTCTGACAAAGGCTTAACATCTTGGATCTACAAGGAACTCAAATGTGCTGAAAAGAAAAAAACAAACAACCCCATTATAAAATGGGCAAAAGATATGAACAGACACTTCTCAAAGGAAGACATCCGAGCAGCCAACAGACACATGAAAAAATGTTCAACCTCACTAATCATCAGGGTGATGCAAATCAAAACCACACTGAGATACCACCTAACTCCAGTCAGAATGGCAATTATCAATAACTCAAAAAATAACAGTTGCTGGAGAGGGTGTGGCGAAAAGGAAACACTTCTACACTGTTGGTGGGAGTGCAAACTAGTACAACCTCTGTGGAAAACAGTATGGCGATTCCTAAAAGCTCTAAATATTGACCTCCCATATGACCCCACAGTCCCCCTACTGGGAATATACCCAGAGGAATCAAATTACTCTATGAAAAAGATACCAGCACATGCAAGTTTATTGCAGTATTATTTGCAGTAACAAAAACATGAAACCAACAGTGCTTCACATCAAAAGAGAATTGGATAAAAAAATGTGGTACATATACATGGTGGAATATTTGCAACCATAAAGAACAACAAAATTATGACAACTTGGATGGACTTGGAGTCTATAATACTGAGTGACCTATCACAGAAATTGAGTACCACATGTTCTCACTCATAAGCAGACCTTGAACAATTATCATAATACTTTAAGAAAATGATTGATCATAGTTAGAAACTGCCAGGGTGTGGAGGGGAGTTGCAAGTTTAGCTGTTGTGGAAAACTGCCAGACGAGTAGGGGAGCACACCTCACCAACCAGGGTACCTGAATAATAAACATTTGTATACCTAATCCTGAATTGTACCCTACATCTTCAAAATTAAAAATTAAAAAAAAAAAAAAGAAACTGCTTGGGTTTAAAGTCTTGGTTCAAAGCTCCTTGGGTTCAAATTCCAGCCCTGCCACTCACTGTTTGACTTTGAGCAATTCACTGACATTTTCTAAGTCTCCATTTTCTCATCCGTAAAACACTTCTTTATCCATAAAACAGAAAAGAGAAATGGGAAAATTCAGGTAAAGCAGTCAGCACAACTTCATTATTGTGTAAATTTATAACAAACCTATCTTAAGCGCTTTGTCACCGGCCACACACTGCACTGGGCTAAGTGCCTTATGCATATTATTTTCTCTTTTAGTCATTATGTAAAGTAGGTGCTGGGATTATATTCCTTTTACAAATAAGAAAAAAGGCATAGAGATGAAGGAGCCAGGATTCAAACCCTCTGGCCTCTGGTGACTCCAAAGTCTGCGTTTAACACTCTTGGCTTTATTGCATTCTCCTGTTGCCATAGAAAGCATCGCATCTCAGATAAGGGGTTGGGATACAGATGGTCATCAAGGTTACTTACATCAATCCTTTATTGCCATCCTATGTGCATGTGTGTGCGTGGACACACATATGCGCCCATCAGCCTATTTCTTTTTCTGCTAGAAGTTGTCACTTTTCAGTATTGTTCTAAAAACAGATTAGTCACAACAGATCCTATAGTGCTTTTATTACCAATTTGTACAGTCATCCTGCAACATTGCTTATAAAAATGTTCTTTTGGATTCACTGTGTCTCTCTGAACATTTCTGCAATGTCGTCTGTACAGAGAGTACATCCGAGAAGAATGAGGATGGGGCATGATGACATCATTAAGCCTGTTGGGAAGTCCTCTCCAAGGTAAGCTGGAGTTTCGGGTGAGGTTATTATGCTTCTGAGCTCCATTTCCTGAAGTTCCATTTTGGAGTCTTAGAATTAAAAGGGACTTTGGCCCATACCTTAGTTAAACCTTTTCTGCATGCCAGAATCAGTTCTCCAGTATTCTGACAGTTCTCAACACTTGCTTTTGTTGGGCAAGGAGGCACAATCTACTGAGATTTTTCACTTCATTTCTGGACTCCATGACGACTGGAGGGTTCATTCTTCTGTCTTCCCTTATGTAATATCCTTCCTCTGATCTGAGTTCTGCCTTCTCAAACAATGTAGAATAAGTATGTATTTTCTACATGATAAACCTTTAACATTTGAACATAGCAATCAAGCTCCTTCATGAGGCAAAATTGGATCTTATTTGTGCTCCATGATAACCATAGCACATAGTACAAAGTAGGAAATATGGTAGGCGCTCATTGAACTTTCTTTTTTTTTAAATTTAGAAACAGGGTCTCACTATATTGCCCAGGCTGGTCTCAAACTCCTGGGCTCAAACGATTCTCCCACCTCAGCCTCCTAAGTGCTGGGATTATAGGCACGAGTCACTGCACCTGGCTTCATTCAATTTCTTGGTGAATGATGGAATGAATGTTCTCTTTTTACACAAAAGTGACTGGAACAAAGTATTCTATTTCTCTGACATGTGAAGCATAAATTATGACTACTAATTCTTCTCAAATGTGAGCCCCATGTGGTGAGGGACCACATTTTATATGTAAACAGATAGATTAGTGACTGAATGAATAAATGCTGAATGGCTGCTCCAGGCAATAATGATTATAACATTTGACCCTACCACACTTGGCTACAACTGGTTGAACTGAAGGTAAATATCTGATTTAATCTGGGCCCATCAGATTCCTCTTCTGGGAATTTGAAGTGAAGACCTGTCTTTGTGGGGTGATGGCGTGAAAGGTCCAGCACGGAGACAGGAAGTAAGGACTTGTTACAGCCTCACCGAGGCCAGAGTTTCTAGCAGATCTAAGAATAACACAGATGGGAGATGCAGAGACCCAGGGAGAAAGCAAGGTGGACCCCATGGCTGTCCAGGTCCCTGATGGCTTCTCAGCCTGTGAGGGCTAGCGAGTCTTCATTTCTGTGAGATCTCAGAATCCTTACACTAATAAGAGAGAATCATGTGTGCCTTTGCTGGAAATGGCCTGCGTTAGTTCTATTACTGTCGCTGAATAAAAGATTCAGCCTAATATAACATTAATTCTTGATTCATATTCTGCGCACAAGTAACTAAAACATTCAGGTCTTTTTACACAAACTGCTGTTCACCCAACTGTCTAATAGATTTTTTGGAAGGTTTTTTCCTCACTCACCATTCGTTCAGCAGTAATATTTTAAGCAACCGCTGTGTGTGAAGAGACTTTTTATAGTTTTGCTATTTGTCTGTCAGTTTTACCTTTGGCTGCTGCCAAGGACATTGTCTCTGATTTTCTCTTCTCTCTGTTTACTTCTGCTCAACAATGGAATTGAGCAATGGTGAGTAAAACAGAAGTTTGTCAGCTCAGAGGGCACCAGCCCTGATAATTAGGGCTCTGAGTACATGATGTTGACCATTCCTATTTTGAGTGTAGAGAGAACATTTTGCCTACTGTCTGTTTCTCTCTTAGATTCTGGGTTCCTTAAGGTGTTGTTTAGTAAATAAATATTGACTACTTGGAAAGTTATGTGTAGTTTTACACACACGCATATATATGCACGTATTGGATGTAAAATATGTATACATAGTTAGGGCAAAACTGAGTAAGGCTTCTACCAGAATAAGGAAGAGTTGATCTCATTTAGATAAATCAATGTGATAACGTTTACAGACCAGCAGATGTACTTGGGACTTTCGCTTTTTGACCATGTATCTTGAATAAAACAGAAGTTAGATTTGCCCATTCATTGGGACTTTAATTCGTCTCCTCTATCCTGCTCTTTACATCAACCAGATTTACCAACATTTAGACACCCATCCCAAGCTGCTTTTCTGCAATTCCAGTTGGTGTGGTCTTCTCCTGGCCCCATCACTTGTGGGTTCACTCTCAGAGGTGAGAGGGGACATGATGAAGAAGGTATATACATATTTTTTCCACAGCCAAGATGCCAGGGAAATGGTCCAAGTCTATACTTGGCGCATCTCCCATTTTCATGAGCAATAGAAACAGTGCAGTGATAAGACAGGGGTTCGAATCCTGACTCTGCTGCCTTTCAGCTAGATAGTCTTCCTGCAATTCTCTTAATTTCCTTGATCTCCAGTTTCTTAAGGTTTTACCTTATTTCTAAAGGGTGGTTCACACTACCAAATTGTAGGAATCGCTGTGACAGTTAAAAGACTTAATGTCTATAAATTATTTAGCATAGTCCCTGGTCTCTAGTAACCATTCATTCAACAGATAAGGAGCTTCTCTTGCTGTTTTCATTACCAGGGAATCCTGTCATCTGTGTCCCCAAAGAGAAATGTAGAAAACAACTTGCGAAGTAGAGGATTAAGGGAAACACTTTATAAGCACATAGCCCATTTTCTGGTAGTCCTGTTGTTAGTTTTAAAAAATCTTAAAACTGTGACAGTGGCAACACAATTTGTTTAGAGCCCTGTCCTGGGGATGATATGAATTTTCCTATGAGGACTATACCAGGCTTCCTTTCCTGTGAGAGTAAATTTCCTTGTTCTTCTTAAATTTCTGTTTTCTTGGTGGAAAATCTGCTTCCCTAATTTACTGTGGGTTTTCTGAACGTTCCCCGTTTGAATTCCAGCGGTTTCAATCTGGGCTGTGGCAGGAATGGTGATTAGAGGAAAGAGATAAGAGACAGGGTAGCCCTTTGAGATAAGCAAGGTGTTTTAAGACCCCAAATAATTCTGCAATAATTTTTCATCCCTTCTTAGACATTTTATGGAAATTGGCCTGTCCTCTGTGTTTTATCCTTAGATCTAAAAAGTTCTCACCAGTTAGCTGCTATGCCTTTGAAGCTTCAGTGCTTGTACTTTGGTCTCTACCCTCTTTCTTTTTTCTTTTTCTTTCTTTCCTTCTTTTTTCTTTCTTTCTCTCTCTCTCTCTTTCTTTCCTCCCTTCCTCCCTCTCTCCCTTCTTCCCTTTCTCCCTCCTTCCTTCCTTCCCTCCTTCCCTCCCTCCTTTCTTTTTTTGAGTCAGGGTCTTACTGTCACCCATGCTGGAGTGCAGTGGTACAGTCATGGCTCACTGTAGCCTCGACCTCCTGGGCTCTGGTGATCCTTCTGCCTCAGCCTCCCGAGTAGCTGGGACTACAGGCATGTTCCACCATGCCCTGCTAAGTTTTTGGTTTTTTTGTAGAGATGCTGTCTCACTCTGTTGCCTAAGCTCACTCTGTTGCCAGGAGATCTCGAACTCCTGGACTCAAGCAATACTCCCACCTCAGTCTCCCAAAGTACATGAGTCTCCACGCCCAGCCAGGACTCCAACCTCTTGAATGACTTGTGAAAGTACCTTCCAAGCTCTATCTGCATCAATTATCTGTAGACTTAAACAGAGAACTAGAAAGGACTGTGACTATACAGATTATTTTAGAAGTGAAAATAAGTTGTTATGTTGGAACACTGGATCAAACCCACAGGAGAGGCTGAGGAATCTGGATGCCTGTGGATTTTTAATAAAAGGAGAGAACACTTACTGGAAAGTGTAGATTGATTGGATCCTTTTTTTTTTTTTTTTTTTTTTTTGAGTTGGAGTCTCACTCTGTCACCCAGACTGGAGTGCAGTGGCCGCTCCCGGCCACCGCAGTCTCGACCTGCTGGGCTCTGGCGATCCTTCCGCCTCAGCCTTCGAAGGAGCTGGAACTACAGGCGTGCGCTACCACGCCTGGCTAATTTTTCGATTTATTGTAGAGATGAGGTCTCGCCTGCCCAGGTGGGTCTCGAACCCGCGGTCTCAGGCAATCCACTCACCTCAGTCTCCCAAGGTGCGGGATTACAGGCTGAGCCACCGAGCCTGGCTGATTGATTGGATCTTGACCACAAGATTACAACTCCAAAGTGAAAACAGTGGCTGAGCAATACGCAATTGTATACATGGTATGTGATGGGCTTCCGTATCCTTACCTCAGCCTGAGTCCTTGTTGCTGACAGGGAGTGCCGCCTGGCTTCAGAATTTGCTCCTGCTACTTTATATGCGAAGCGGTTAATGTTTGTCGGAAAGAGAAGTGGTGCAGGTAGTTATTTTCCTACATACACAGACTATCAAGGGGATCAAAGAACTCTAAGAAAACCCCCAGTTCCAGCTAACAAGTCTGTGTCGATTTGTGCTAACATTATAAAACTTTAGAAAAAACGAATAGGCTTTTGTTACTCTGAACAATAAATGAGATTTCTTAATAATATCTCCCTAAATAACTCACTGTTGCTGAGTGACTATTAAGGTAGCAGAATATCATCCTCACCTGTGCTTTAGTTTAAGATTTCAAAGAGAAGTGTGGTCAGATTTGTCCATGTGCTTCGCTCTCTAAGACTGCGTCTTCTGGGAGAGACCCTTTTCTCCTTCGATTTTCTGCCTAGGGGAATCTCGAGATCTCTGTGGTGTCGAAAGCAAACCTCTGTTTTAGCAAATAGCCAGATATTCCAGCGGGGAGTATGCAGATCATCTCGATAGTTTTACCATCCATCAGGGCAGAGATGGAAACACTGTGGGCTGGGAACATTGAGTTTCATTTTTACCAGTATCCTTGCCTTTTAGAAGGTATCTGTCAGGAGTACTTAAAGTGAAATGGATTGCCTCTAAAATTGCGAGATGGGCTATAGGATGGCTTTTCTACTTAATTAGCTCTTTTCATTTTGTATCTTTTGCTGACAAAAACCGAGCGAGCCCTAAGCTACCCATCCATTGACGCATCTGGGTTGCTTAGAATCCTTTTAGAAGTTAGCTAAGAACAATTTCTTGCTATTTTAAAAAGTATAGCTACATAACTTGTAAATTCAACTTCGTGTCAATTATAATCAATTTATTTTGCTCCTTCCTGGACTGTGGGTATTTTCCAAGCTCAACCACAGTTTATACCTTCAGTGAGAAAGATTAACAACAACAAAAAATATTTTCCACGCACAGGTGGGAGTAAAAGCCTCATTGCTTTTCTTACATACCCCCAAAGCACCTAGGCATCAAATTTCAAAATCATGTATTCGTTCTCTACTTCCTACTTAATATGCAGTCATGTTGCTTTTTATCTCGACTATATTTTTTTTATTTGCTTTTTCATTTTCATCATCACTGCCATTGTCTAAGCTCAGGCCCTCCTATTTCATTCACAAAATGTTTCTTTATTGTGCGTTAATTTATGATTCAACAAATATTATTATTCACTTACTAGTACTAGGTATTAGTGATTGGAAATGCCAGCCATTGTCAAAACCTCATCTTGGGTATAATCTTCTCACCCAAGTCACTGAAGACGCCTTTAAATTGGTATTTTATGTATTGTCCCTTTCGGCTCCAATGCATTAAAAACAGTATTGCCAAGTTAATTACATTTAATGCTTCCCAATGGCTGGAGATATCCTAACAGCATGGCCCTGGTCTTCTTCCTAGGGTTCTCTCATGCTATTTTCTTTTAGATCAATGCATCTGCAAGGTGTACATTGCCACGATCCCTGGCCTTTCATGCTTCAGTAGGCATGTTGTTCTCATCCTATGGAAATGGGTTTTTCTCCATGGCATATGCTACAATTCATCCATCTTTTTTTATTTTTGAGTTGGAGTCTCACTCCGTTTCCCAGGCTGGCGGGCAGTGGCACGCTCCCGGCCACCGCAGCCTCGACCTGCTGGGCTCCGGCGATCCTTCCGCCTCAGCCTTCCAAGTAATCGGAAAGACAGACGAGCACTACTATGCCTGGATAATATTTTATTTATTGTAGAGATGAGGTCTTGCCAAGTTGCCCAGGTGGGTCTCGAACCCGTGGGCTCAGGCGATCCACTTGCCTCGGCCTCCCAAAGTGCTGGGATGACAGGCTGAGCCACCGAGCCTGGCCTTCATCCATCTTTTAAATCTCACTTCAACCATCACCTTTCCGTGATGCTTTTCCTGGTCTCTTTCCTTCCGTTTCAGCAGATTCTTGCAGTTTGTTCTCCGGCATCAGACCTGGTTCTCTATCTGTGTCCACTCTATCCCTACACATCTTGAGTTGCTTACCTGACAACCGAGAGGAGGAGCTGGGGGTGCCCTGAGTAGCTGTTGGCCATTGCCCCCGGTGTTCTGTCTTCCTTCGGATAAGCCTTTGCACTCTGCCAGTTCTTCCTGGACCCTGCCAGCTCTTTGTGATCTCTGACCTATTTTCCCTGCACCTCACAACAAAACTGGTTCTTTGACTTTTCTGCTTGTTCTCTTAGCATTTGATAATTATCAAGAGCAGATTCTGAGCTAGCTTTTCTGTTTTTTTTTTTTCTGAAGTGCATATCTGTGAACAAAATCCTGCTTTTGCTCCATACTCCAAAATCCAGTCTTGTTTGGGGCAAAACCAGTCCAGTCTTTTCCTCTCTTTTTTGTCTCAAGGGGACAAGGTGGCTGATTATCTTTATTTACTTGCTTTTCATGAACAAAATTTTAAAATTCTGTGTTGTGGTGAAATGCACATAACATAAAATTTACAATTGTATCCATTCTTGAGTGCACAGATAATGTTAAGTATATTCACACTGTTGTATGATCAATCTCTAGAACTTTTTATCTTGCACTTTTTCTTTACATTCTTAAACAGACATTTACCTACTTATTTTACCCTGTATATCAGATCATAAGTTTCTTGAGGTCAGGGCTCTGTTACTCTTTACTGAACTGCTTGGTCTTATCAATTAATAATTGTTTTGTGAATTTGAATTGACCCTGGCTTCTCTACATTCTAACCCGATGTGCTCTGCACAGGAAACCTATTCTGTAAACAGACTTAAATTCTGCTATCGATGAAACAGTGCACATCTTGAAAACATTTCCATTTACGTAAGCAAGGGAGACAAAAGTCAACAGAGTTAGAAGTTGGCATAAAAGGTTGATTACATCTGCTTCAGAGATTTTGCTTTTTGGCTTAACTGTTACATGGTGCTGTTGTTTTGTTCTAGAAGGTGGGATGGTGCTACTTTGTTTATTTTAAGAAGGCAGCAAGCCAGGAACACATAATTGGAAGGAAGTTTCTGTGCTGGCATACGACTTTTTCCGACTAAGATGGCAACCAATAAACTGCAACTTCCTTTTGTTTGAAACGGTCAGTGTGACCTGGAGTTTAACACTCACAGAATTGCATGCGGAAAGTACTTTCGTGATTGCTGTTTTTAAATAGGCCTATACATTTACACGCTACCAGGAATGTGTTCCTTCGTATCCGAGCATCACAGAACTGTACTTTACATCACCCAAGTCCTTCAGCCTTGGGGGAATGCCATGGCTGCTCCTCCCACCTACACCTCCAAAGCTTCTCGGAGGGCTTCGGTCGCCCTTCATCCCTCGCGCTCTGCTTTCCGGCTTCTCCGAGTTCTTCGTCTCACCTGCGGTTTGCCTCTCGTGGCTGTTCTCTGTCCTCCGCCTAGCTTGTACCTCGAAGCATCACGTTTTCCTTGATTTCTCAAAAATATCACTCAAGGCAGTTGTCTATAAGAGATATTTAACGGAGAAAAAGGAAGCGCAAAGGCAGAGATTACCTTATGTCACAATGCTGCAGAAACATTTAAATTGGATTTTAGGCACACAATATTTTTCTTTTTAAAAACAGCTTTTCTGAGATGTAATTCACATGCCGTATGATTTATCCATGAAAAGTGTACAACTCAGTGGTTTTCAGTATATTTCCAGAGTCGTGAAATCCTACACTCCTTAATGGTCACCCCTTAAGCTCCTCACCCTCACCCCCAGTCTTAGGCAACCACTACCCTACTTTCTGTCTATACAGATTTGCCTACTGTGGGCATGTCATACAAATGAAGTCATACATTTTGCGTTGTTTTTTTGGTGGCTGGCTACTTTCACTTGGCTTAACGTTTTCAAGGTTCATCCATGTCACAGCATGCAAATGCATTCCACTTTGTACTTGTGGCTGAGTGATGTTCCATCACATGGCTGTACCATGGATGCTTTGTGGGTCCATGTGTCAGTTGACACACACATTGTTCTTAAGATTTCTCAGATACTGCAGATTTTTGGGGATTGACTTTTCAGTTTCCACGGCCTCTTGCCATCTCACTTACTTCTTTTATTTTCTTTATTGTTCATCTCTGGTCCATAATCTCCTTCTGTTAGGTGGCTCTTAGACTATCACAATCTCTGCTGTGCTCAGTGGCTCAGCCTGTAATCCCAGCACTTTGGGAGGCTGAGGCGAATGTATTACCTGAGCCCACGGGTTCGAGACCAGCACGGGGCACCTTGGAGAGATCTCATCTCTACAATAAATAAAAAATTAGCCAGGCATGGAAGTGCTTGCCTGTAGTTCTGGTCACTTGGAAGGCTGAGGCAGAAGGATCGCTGGAGCCCAGTTGGTCGATGCTAGGGTGGCTGTGAGCGTGCCACTGCACTCCAGTCTGGGCGATGGAGTAAGACTCCAATTAAAAAAAAAAAAAAGAATATCACAATCCTTCCCAATTCAGTTCTCTGATTATCTTTCTTTCTTTCTTTCTTTTTTTTTTTTGAGTTGGAGTCTCACTCTGTCACCCAGACTGGAGTGCAGTGGCTGCTCCCAGCCACCGCAGCCTCGACCTGCTGGGCTCCTGTGATCCTTCCTCCTCAGCCTTCTGAGTAGCCGGAATTATAGGCATGCGCTACCACACCCGGCTAATTTTTTGATTTATTGTAGAGATGAGGTCTCGCTGCCCAGATGGGTCTCGAACCCGCGGACTCAGGCAATCCACTCACCTCAGCCTCCCAAAGGCACGGGATTACAGGCTGAGCCACCGAGCCCGGCTTGATTATCTTTCTTTAGTCTCTGTCAGGCCCTGGAATGACCATTTCATAATCATAATGACACATTTTTTTCACTAAAAACATAATTTTTAAAAAAATGGATGAAAGGCTTAAATGTAAGACTAGAAATTATAAATTTACTAGAAGCCACCGAAATACTTTGGGACATTGGTCTGGGTAAAGATTTTGTGGATAAGACTTTAAAAGCACAGGATACAAAAGCAGAAATAGACAAATGGGATTATAAATATATATAATAGATATATAATAGATATTTATATATCTAAAATGTTTCTGCACTGCAAAGGAAACAATCAACACAGTGAAAGAGACAACTTGCAGAATGAGAGAAAATATTTGCAAACTATACATCTGATAATGGATCAATATCCAAAATATATAAGGACTCAAGCAACTCAATAGCCAAAAAACAAATATCCCATTTAAAAATGGGCAAAAAACTTAAAAAGTCATTTCTCAAAAGAAGCACACTAATGGCCAACAGAAGTACGAGAAAATGTTAACAAATATCACTAGTCACTAGGGAAATGCAAACCAAGCCCACAATGACATGCCACCTTACTCCTGTTAGAATGGCTTTTATCAAAAGACGACTTTTGACAAGGGTATGGAGAAAAGGGAACCCTTAACACATTGTTGGTGGGAATGTTAATTGATACAGCCTTAAAATATTAAAAATAGAGCTACCATATGATCCAGCAGTTCCTCTGCTGGGTATTTATCCAAAGAAGAGGAAATCAATATGTTAAAGAGATGAGATGTCTGCACTCCTATATTCATGGCAGTCTTATTCATAATAGCCAAGATATGGAGTCATCCTAAGTGTCTGTCAACAGATGGATACAGAAAATGTGATATATATACACAGTGGAATATTATTCAGTCATAAAAAGAATAAAATCCTGACATTTGTGGCACACTGATTGGCTTGGAGGATATATGCTTTTTTTTTTTTGAGTTGGAATCTCACTCTGTCACCCATGCTGGAGTGCAGTGGCACACTCACGGCCACCCCAGTGTCGACCTGCTAGGCTCTGGTGATCCTTCTGCCTCAGCCTTCCAAGTAGCTGGAACTACAGGCACGTGCCACCATGCCTGGCTAATTTTTTGATTTATTGTAGAGACGAGGTCTAGGCAAGTTGCCTGGGCTGGTTTCGAACCTGCGGGCTCAGGCAATCCACTCGCCTCGACCTCCCAAAGTGCTGGGATGACAGGCTGAGCCACTGAGCCTGCCTGGAGGAAATATGTTAAGTGAAATAAGCCAGGCAGAGAAAAACAAATGCTGCATGTTCTCACTCATATGTGGGTGCTAAAAAAGTTGATCTCATACAATTAGAGAGTAGAATAATCGTTACCAAAGACTGGGAAAGGTAGGATAGAGGGGGAGAGGCAAAGGTTGGTTAACAGGTACAAAATTATAGTGAAACAAATATCCCATCCCTTTGCCCTAATGACAGGTGGAACAGGACTGAGAGAGAAAGAACATTAGGAGCTGATTGTTTATACACTCAAGCCTCAGGACATATCAACAGGATGAAACCACTTATCTCACCCTTAGTGACTGTTTTCTACAGATTGTGGTATTTTCCTAAATTTGCTTTCCTCTCAGGGACAGCTCTTCAAACTTAGTCCTCTCTTTTCTGAACAAAAATTACCCAGTTCATTCATACCCTTTTGCATGCAGATTGGAATGTGACATTTTTGAGGGTAGGAATAAAGTGTTAACAGTTTTTCATGTTATGCGTGCTTAGCTCCTAAAATGCTTTTAATAATGTTTTTGAATGCACAAATTAATTAATGAAGGGGGAATGTGATTGCAAGATCTTGGTTGCCTTTTTTTTTTTTTGAAAGATGGGTTCTTACTCTGTTGCTCAGGCTGGAGTGCAGTGGTATGATCATAGCTTACTGCAGGCTCAAACTCCTGGACTCAAGCCATTCTCCAGCCTCAGCCTCCCAAGAAGCAGGGACTACAGGCATGTACAACCACGCCCAGCTAATGTTTGTACTTTTTGTAGAGGCAGGATTATACTATATTGACCAGGCTGGTCTTGAATGTCTGGTCTCAAGAAATTCTCCCACCTAGGTCCCCTAAAATCACTGGGGTTATAGGCATGAGTCATCCATCATCACTCCTGGCTAGGTTGCCATCTTTTAAAAACATATTAGTGGTTATTGTCCCAGATAAAATGGACAGAATACCCCATATGTTGTACAAATATTATAGAATAATGGTATTGCCAATTTCCATAATTTAGACTTTATGTTTTGATGAGTTTTACCTAATAATGACAAAAGAGAATATGGCCCCCATCATTTTGGCTATCTGTGTTTAAAAGGCCAAAATAGTCCTCTACAAAGTAGATTTAGCTTACCAGTGAGGCGGATTTTGCTTTAAATGGCATGTTTAGGGTTTTTTCTTGATGATCTGGAGAGCTTGACAAGAAGAGGAAGGCCTCCTGGCTGCATCACTGCTGAGGTCTTTCTCCCTATCTCCTTCCTGTTATTCTCTGTTTCCTTCTTCTAACTGCACTGGAAGCCACATCCCTTACCTGAAATCACCTTTTCTGTAAATATTACTATGAAAAAACTGGGGAGAAGAGTAATAAATGCAGGATGGATAAACATAATGATCCAAGAATGACAATGGTGAAATATAACATTTTCTGGTGTTGGATGTAATCACGGGTAGAGACAGAGGAATGAGAAAAGCAGACTGTCTCTCTCGCCATGGCAACAATAAGTGCATTTATTCCACAAACAGAAGGAGGAAAGGCATTTATTTGGTTCCTGTGTTTTTCCCTCTAATCCTCATGTTCTCCTCTTTTTAGTTTTGTTTCAGATTCTCAAAAGCTGGCAGCCAGTTACCTTGTAGTGACAACAATCATTTCTTTAAATGCCTAAGATATGCAGGCGTACACTTGACTCCATGATATTTTGTTGTTTAAAAATAAATAAATCAAGAATTTCTTTAAAAGCTCATTGAAGAATAGCTTGAGTCCTCTTTTGTCAAGCACAGAAGAATGCTCTTTTTAAAAGTTCATATCTTTATTTTGGGGCAATCGCCTTACAAGCAGGAGTCAAGGTATGGTTTTACTTCAATTCAGTATCATTAGAAAATTGTCTGGGGCAACTTCCTTGGGTCCCCTCCCTCTGTGGGAGCGTTTTTATCCTCTCAATAAATTCTACTTTCCAAAAAAAAAAAAAAAGAAAGAAAATGTCTGGTTCATTCATCTATGTCTCAAGGGCAAATGGTCATAAGTGAATCTGACAGAGAAACACTTAAGTGATCCTAGTTTGAAAGGAAAACCAATGCGTACTTGGATAGCAGCATTCACTTTACAGACAGTTCAAAGGGCACTTTGCTATGTCAAATGCCCCCCGATGTTTTCTGATGCCAGTAGGAAAAAGAAAGCTATTAAATGCTTTTAATAGTGAAACATTGTATTTGGGGAGAAGGAAAGATGGAGAAAATAGATGCCAGACTAACTGCAAGTCAAGAATACAGCGAGTTTTCCAAAGAGAATTCCTGTTTTTCAAAATATTCGTCCCTTCTTTAGGGGCAGCGGGGGTGAAAGAGGGTGCAGAATTGAAAAATGTGCAGAGTGTTCCTTAAAACGTTTTCTGTGTAATCCAACATTGTCAATGGGAGTTGTAGGGTGGGTTGGGGCAAATTCATCAACCAGGAGCCTAAAAATATACCAAATTTAAGGGTATACACATGAGCCCCACTATTTATTAGCTATGTGAATTTAAGGGAGATACTTAATGTCTTTAAGTCCCAGGCTCTGCAAGTGTGCAATTAAAACGATAAATTCTACCACAGAATGTTGTCAGGTTTCGTCTAAGGACATACCCAATGCCGCCAGCAGGGGGCTTGGCATGTGCTAGGGCCTTAAAGTAGCAAGTTCATTTCCATTTCCAGGAACACTTGAGTTCATAGCTGCAGAATCTCTTCTCCAGGCATTTTAATTTTTTTTTTTTTTTTTAGTTGGAACCTCACTCTGTCGCCCAGACTGGAGTGCAGTGGCACACTCCCAGGCACCACAGCCTCAACCTCCTGGGCTCCGGCGATCCTTCTGCCTCAGCCTTCCAGGTAGTTGGAACTACAGGCGCGCGCTACCACACCCGGCTCATTTTTAAATTTATTGTATAGATGAGGTTTTGCCAAGTTGCCCAGGCGGGTCTCGAACCCACGGACTCAGGCAATCCGCTCACCTCAGCTTCCAAGGCGCGGAATTACAAGCTGAGCCACCGAGCTCGGCTTAGGCATTTTAATTTTTCCGGGTCTTCCTTGTCTACAGTTCACCAATGTTTGATACGCCTTGATACTTGTATAACCCTTTACACACAGTCTTCTTAATATTGTGCCATGTCTCATTTTCTAGAGGAGAGTTCAAATTCCCTCTCAAAGCATTCAAAGACATCCATGATGTAACTCAAAATAACAGCTCCTTTTTGAAGATCCTTTGTTCCATTGGCCTACATTTTTTTCCCTCCATAATTTCACTCACTTTTTCCTGTTAACTATAGTACAAGTGACCCCTGAACAGCATGAGTTTTTTATTTTTTAATTTTAAAGATGTGGGGTACAATTTAGGGTTAGGTATACAAACGTTGACTGTTCAGGTACCCTTGTTGATGAGGTGTGCCCCTCCCACCCTTAGCAGTTTCCCTCATCTGCCAATCCCACCGCCTCTCCCCTGGCAGTTTCTCACTACTGCCAATCTCTTTCTTATAGTATTATGATAATTGTTCAAGGTCTGCTTATGAGTGAGAACATGTGGGACTCAGTTCTTTGTTACCGTGATAGGTCACTGAGTATGAGCCACTCTAAAACCATCCGAGTTGCTGCAAAGCCATAGTTTTGTCCTTTATGACTGCTTAATATTCCATTGTGTACACGTATCACATTTTAAAAATCCAGTTCAGCTTCCATGGGCAGCGTGATTAGTTCCATGCTTTTGCTATTGACCACATGAGATTTTACAGTGCAGGTTCATTTACACATGAATTTTCCTCTCCCAGTCACCCCTGAGACAGCGAGACCGACCCCTCCTCTTCCTTCTCCCCCTCAGCCTACTTGTCATGAAGGTGATGAGGGTGAAGACCTTTACCATGATCCCACTTGATAAATAGTAAATATATTTTCCCTAACATACGCTTTTCTTAATAACATTTTCTTTTCTATAGCTTCCTTTATCGTAAGAATACAGTATACGAAATGCCCAACATATAAAATGTGTTTTGACCGACTACTTATGTTATCAGCAAGGCTTCAGTCAGCAGCAGGCTATTAAGTTTTTCAGAGTCAAAAATTATACGCGAATTTCCAACTGCATGGGGTGTTGGCACTTCTAACTTTCATGTTTTCTGCACACTGAAATCTCACTTGTTCTTTAAATGCCAGCATCAATGTCATGTCTTGCATGAAGTCTTCCTTAACCTTTTAGACAGAAGTGATTTCTCTTCTTTTGAAACTGCCTAGCAATTCCTTATAATATTAATAATAAACTTCTATATATTTGTGTGATACTAAGTTTAATGGACACGTCCTCATTTGGATATTATTTAACTTGTATAGAGTGAGAACTCTCCATCCACTTTCTTCCTCTGACTTCTGAAATATTCTGGTTCTTTTTTTTTTTTTTGAGTTGAGTCTCACTCTGTCACCCAGGCTGGAGTGCAGGGGCACACTCCCAGCCACCGTGGCCTCAACCTGCTGGGCTTAGGTGATCCTTCTACATCAGCTCTCCAAGTAGCTGGAACTACAGGCACATGCTACCATGCTTGGCTTACTTTTTGATTTATTGTACAGATGAGGTCTCACCAAGTTGCCTAGGCTGGTCTTGAACCCCCAAGCTCAGGCAATCCTCTTGCCTCGGCCTCCCAAAGTGCTGGGATTACAGGCTGAGCCACTGTGCCTGGCCTGTTTTTCTTACTACCTATGTGGCTCTTCCTTCTCAGCCTTCTCAGTGCGTGTATTCACTTCCTAGGACTGTCTTAAAGTACCACAAACTGGGTGGCTTACCACCACAATACGAATTTATTATCTCACAATTCTGGAGGCTAGAAGTTCAAACCCAAGGTGTTGGCAGGGCCATTTTCCCTCTGAAGCCTTTGGAGGAGAATATTTCCTTGCCTTTTTTAGCTTCTGGAACCCCCTGGCATTCATTGGCTGGTGGCAGCGTAAGTCAAATCTCTGCCTCCATCTTCACATGACTGTCTTCCCTCTGCCTGTGTTGTTCTCCTCCTTGGGTCTGTGTTTTCTCTTCTTATAAGGACATCAGTCGTGTTGGATTAGGTCTCACCCTAATCAAAAATGATCTCATCTTAATGTGATGACATCTATATAGACCCTATTTTCAAATTAGGTCGCATGTATAAGTACCAGGGGTTAGGCCTTGAAGACATCTTTTTGGGGATCCAATTCAACCCATGACAGTAAGGATCCCATTTTTTTGCCTCTCTCTCAATTATTAGAATTCTTCAGAGCGATCTCCTGGGCCCCCTTTTCTCAGTACTCATTGAAACAATGAGAGAAAGTAAAAAAAGTTGGCAATGCTAAATATGGTGATTTGTAAAACAGATATAATATGAGATTCCAAGGAGGATTTAGTGTTCTGGTGTATTCTTCTAGAATATCACTATTTCCCTTAGCTTTTCCTTCAGAACCACACTTGAGTTGGTGGAACTTTTAAAAATATTTAAGGAATGTTACTTCTGGAGAAGAGAGTAAGAGTTTTAAACAAGGCAACACTGGTAACATGAAAATTATATGAGATAGCTATGCAGTGATTCTCAACATTGTCTCCTCCCTATAGAAAACAAGAAGAAATGATTGCCCACTGGGAAGGTAATTCCTGTGGGCTGAATGGTACTTTCCTGAAATTCCTATGTTGAAGCCCTAAACCTCACACCTGAGAATGTGACTCTACTTGGAGGTAGGCCTTCAGAGAGGTAATTAAGTTGAAATGAAGCCATTAGGGTGGGCCCTAATTCAATCTCACTGGTATCATTGAAGAAAAGGAAATGTGGACACACGAGGGGACACCAGATATATGTGTGGGCAGAGGAAAGACCGCTTGAGAAAGTGGCCATCTGCATGTCAAGGAGCGAGGACTTAGGGGAAACCAAACCTGCTGGTACCTTGATCTTAAACTTCTAGCCTTCAGAACGGTGAGAAAATACGTTTCTGATGTCTAAGCCACCCAGTCTGTGATATTTTGTTTTGGCAGCCCTGGTAAACAAATGTGGTAATTTTTAAAGTCATTTGATTAGTTAGTAGATACTATTCTAGTATCTACTATCTAGTGAGAGTAGATACTATCAGACACTATTCCAGGTGCCGAGGAAAAGTCCCTGTGGAGCTGATGTGCTAGTGGGTGGAGAAAGGGAACAACACTAAGTAAAATATATGTCAGGTGGGATTAAGTGCTACAGACAAAAATAAACCAGGGAGATTATCTTGGGACAGATCGTAATCTTATGGAGGCCTCCCTGAGAAGGTGACATTTTAGTAAACGCTTGAATGGATGAGGAAGAGAGGCATGAACACCTAGATGCAAGGGATCTCAGGTAGAGGAAACAGCAAGTGTAAAGACCCTGATCTGGGATTATATCTGACGTGTTCAGGGGACAACATTAAGAAGCCCATAAGGGCTGAATGTGTGGAGCCTAGGCAGAGAGTAATATGTCAGAAGATGGTGGAGGAGAGCTATGGAGTTTTGGGGGACCCACTTGTAGAGAAAGCTAGTCCCCAGAATGAAGTTAGTACAAAAAGAGTGGACAGATATAGAGATGAGGGAGGGTGTGGATAGGGGAGTGGTTGGGGGGGAAGAGAGAGAGAGAGAGGGAGGGAGGGAGGGAGATTAATGACACAGCAGAAGGTGAGAGAGAGGAGGGGAGAGAGAGATGGAGAGAAAGAAACCACTTTGAAAACACTATGTACTGTATGATATGACTTTATTTTTAGGTCATTCTAGAAAGGCATAACTATGGAGACAACAAATATATCAGTCATTACTGGTTTGGGGAGGGAGGAAAGTTGAGTGGCGAAGAACAGAGGATGTTTTTGACGAGTGAAGAAACTATTCTGCAAGGTGCTGTAGTGGTGGGTGTTCAACACTATGAATTTATGAAAACCCATAGAACTTTACAGCCCAAAGTGAACCTCAATGTATAAACATTTAAAAATTCATTTAAGAGGTCAGGGGATCCCAGGGTGGAATACAGAACATGACTAAACAGTTTAACTATATTACAGATGTATGAAGAAAATCTCACTGAATGGGTCGGGGGAAGAATTCCTGGTCTAAGAAACATTGGGAACGAAGAGAGATTGTAAGACTCAAGGAAAAAGGAATTGCACATAAGCGCTGTATTCTAGTTGGCCAAGTTTCCCATGGAAGACTGGGTTCACAATCTGAAACCACTGTACACGTGCGCTGTTACTGAACAATTAGGTAAGTGGAATGTGGGTGGTGGGAGCCAGATTTCTCACGGTTGCAAGTAAGAAGGGAAGAAGGCAAGAATCTTCTATGTAGCTAAGGATTAGAGTTGGAGACATCAGTAGGAACTCAGGCTTACATTATTATGGATACAGATGTTTACACACAGAAGTATTTATAGATATGTGTATATACAGGTGTTAGCTACACACATACACACACACACACACATTGCTCAGCTGAAAGGTTCAGGAAACAGGGATGCACCCAGCACTCACATTTTTGTTTCTAATACTATTTGTTCCAATAAATGGAACTAGGAATCCTTGGAGGAATAACTGATTATCAGGAAACATATAGTGTGAATCTGGAGCATGCCATAGCGCCGTAAAGTAAAGAGATGCAGTGGGGAAACTGCCAGGGGAGGGAAGTGGGACTGGCAGTTGAGAGAAACTGCCAGGGGAGGGAGGGGCACATCGCATCAACAAGGGTACCTGCATCATGAACATTTGTATACCTAACCCTGAGTTGTACCTCGCATCTTTAAAATAGCAATAAAACAAACAGAAAAAAACTGCCCACAATGATGGAGGATATCAAAGGGAAATGAGAGTCAGCGTAAGAGATCCTAATGGCCCAAGATGGAATGCTTTGAGCAACAAGATAAATACAGCAGCACTGGATTATAATCCAGGATATATAATAATTATCCATGTCTAAAGAAAATGTGATATATATACACAATGGAATATTATGCAGCCATAAAGAAGGACAAATATACAGACTTCGCAGCAACTTGGATGGATTTGGAGTTGATCACACTCAGTGATCTATCACAGAAACAAAGAACAGAGTACCACATGTTGTCACTAATAAGTAAACCTTGAACAATTATCATAATACTATAAGAAAGAGATTGGCAGTAGTGGGAAACTGTCAGGGGAAGGGGGTGGGGTAGGATTGGCAGTTGAGGGAAACTGCTAGGGGAGGGAGGGGCATACCTCATGAACAAGGATACCTGCATAAGGAATGCGTCTGCACTGCTGGTGGAAATGCAAACTAGTACAACCTCTCTGGAAGACAGTGTGGCGATTTCTGAAAGAACTAGAACTTGACCTTCCATGTGACGCACCAATTCCCCTATTGGGAATATACCCAGAGGAACTCAAATCATTCTACAAAAAAGATACGTGCACATGCATGTTTGTTGCAGCTCTATTCACAATAGCAAAAACACGGAACCAACCATCTGCCCATCGAAGGTGGACTGGATAAAAAAATGTGGTACATATATACAATGGAATATTACGCAGCCATAAAGGGCAAACATATGGACTTTGCAGCAACTTTAATGGATTTAGGGTCGATCATACTCAGTGATCTATCACAGAAACAAAGAACAGAGTACCGTATGTTCTCACTCATATGCAGACCTTGAACAATTATAATACTATAAGAAAGCATTTGGCAGTAATGGGAAACTGTCGGGGGGGGTTGGGGAGAGGGTGGGATTGGCAGCTGAGGGAAACTGCTAGGGGAGGGAGGGGCATACCTCATCAACAAGGTTACCTGCATAGTCAATGTTTGCATACCTAATCCTGAATTGTACCCCACATCTTTATAATAAAAAATAATAATAATAAAAGGAAAAATAAAATAAAATATTATAAATATAAAAAAATCCATGTCTATACCGATATAAATAAATAATTGCATAAGTAAATACACGGGGAAGAGGACAGATCTCCTCTTCCAAATACTTTTTAGGTAGCTTCTCCATCCTCAAGGGGGTAGAACTAACTTCCCACTCCTTGAATGTGGGCTGCACACAGGGATGTCCTTCCAAAGAGTACAGCATGGAAAGGAAGAAAAGAGGGACTTGAAGGGGGTGAAGCTCGATGATCACTACCTTAGCCAGGTGATCAAGGTCAGTATTGAGAGTGGTAAGTCACGTGGATAGTGTGTACCCTTAGTGTGTGTAATGGGAATGGCACTTGACCTCTGTCGTCTTCCTCCCTACCTAGCGAACAACCAACCTAGTCATGAGAAAAACATTAGGCGAATCACAATTGAGGGACAGTGCACAAAACACCTGGCCGGTGTGTCTCAAAACCATCAAGGCCGTCAAGAACAAGAAAAGCCTGAGAAATCGCCAGAGCTGAGTGTTCTGAGGAGACATGCCAACTACATGCCATGCAGCATCCTGGGTGGGACCCTAGAACAGAAAAGTAATGTGTCAGTACTGGTTCGTTGATTGTGACCAATGCATCGCACTGATGTGGGATGTAAGTACTAGGGGAGACTGGTTGTGAGGTACGTGGGTACACTACTATCTTCTCAAATGTTCTGTAAATCTAAAACTTTTAAAATTAAAAAAAGTTTATCTTAAAAGTCCTTATGCCAAGTTTTACACCATCTCAAGTCAACCAGAATGGCTGAGGGTGTGAGCCAGGCGTCAGCACTTTTTAAACATCTTGGGTGTTATCAATGTGCAGCAAAGTTTGTAGCCTCTGAAGTAGAAGTCCCCGAGCTATGGTAGACGTTCTATTTCGGCACTCCTTAATTCACGCAAAATGTCCTGAACCAAATGAAATTGTTGAGTGATGCCTCTATTTTATACCTCTGTGCAGCTGAATTTTTAATAACGAGTGTGATAAAAATAAAGAACTGGAACAAGTTGCCCATTTGAGCATCACTTGATGCTGCACTATTGAATATTCAGCCCCTAATTGACAAATGTATCAAGCATGTAATTACAAGCAGTATTCTATCTTAAAATGTCTCTTGTAATTTTCCTCCAATTGAAATGGAAAAAAAAGGGATATGACACACATACTATTTCCTGGCGCCTCCCCCCTCCCCAAACATATCAGTAGGCTCTAGCAGACCCCACCATGGTTCCATTTTCCACCATTTTTTGACCTGATCTGTGCTCCAGGAGACGGACTCTGTGGATTGCAATCCTCAGGCCTGCTTGTCATCTGATTTCCAGTTGGGTTTAGGCAGGATGCAGGAAAGAAGTGTCATATTTTTAGCCCTACTCTTTCCATTCCTTATCACGATTCTGGCAGTGGCTATGTTTGTTGCATCGCCAACTCCTGTCCACTCCAGTTCTCACTGGGCTCAGGAAGCACGGTTCCTTTTCCTCACCCTTTCAGGCTAAGAGGGGTCATGGTCTCCTGCTATTGCTAGTCTCTGAGTAACCGACCATCTCTTGCTGGATTAAAAAAAGAAAATACTTTGCCCATACCTCTGAAAATTGTCTCTTTACTAAAATATTTTCAGTTTAACCCTTTGAGGGTGCCATCTGTTTCTTGACAGAATTCTGACTGATACAGTTACAGTTGTCAACTCTATTCCTAGGAAGGATGACTCTTCCCCCCATTTTTCTCAGCTAAGAGAATGTACTGCCTACTTTTTTGGCCTTAAAAATGTTCTTTGTTTTGTGAAATGTTGCTGATAGTAGAGAACATTATTTTCCCTCGATCCTAATTTGGCAAAAGAAAGACTTGGCAAACTTATGCTGGTTCCCCACACATTTTTGAAATTTCATTTCCAGAATCCAGAGTCTGGGAACCATTGATCTAAAAGAGAATTCAACTTTGAAACATTAAAGGAATTTAGCTGTAATTCATCTTACCACAAGAATCTTACAAATCTGGTGAAGGCTGCCAATGGCTGTCACAGTAGACACTCAAGTTACGGGAGTTCAGTTGCTTGCACAACTTATTGTTCCACTCCTGGTAAAGAGGGACATCGTATCGCGGGAAAATAGGAGGAACCATAAAAGTTAAAGTGGCTATTTTTATGTTCATTGCTACCAAAGAAAATGTTACAGCACATTGTGTTTTGAGTCTCAAAAACACACACGAGTATCGCATTTCCTTGGAGAGTCAATGGGGGAAGGGATAGAGGAAAAGGGAAGTGTGCATCTGAAAGATTTTTGTTATTTGTTTTTTAAATTCAATTTTATTTTTGATTCGAGGGCTACATGTGCAGGTGTGTTACCTAGGTATACTGTGTGATGGGGGTTTGGGCTTCTAATGAGCCTGACTCCCAGGTGGTGAGCATGGGTGATTTTCAACCCTTCTCCTCCCCCCTCCCCTGCCTTCAGCAGTCCCCAATGTCTTTTGTTCTCATCCTTGTGCCCATGTGTGCTCAGTTTTTAGCAAGAAGTTGAAAGGACTCTTCAATGACGCATGGATGCTTGGTGGTAGTAATTTAGAACTTCCAAGTTTGCAGATACAGAAATGTTCACATTTACACAATTCCAACTCTTTTTAAAAATTATAAATAATTACAAAAGACCACCAAGCAGCACACATTGGGCATTGGTGGGTTTTTTCAAGTTTTATTGTATTTTTAATTGCCACACAGTAATTGTATATCTTTGTGGGGTACAATGTGATGTCTCAATACATGCATACGTTGTGGAATGACCAAATCAGGCTAGTTGACATAGCCAGCATCTTAAATATTTGTCATTTCCTTGTGGCGGGAACATCTAACATCATCTCTTAGTTATTTTGAAATATACATTATAATTGACTATAGTCACCATACTATGCCATACTTTGCAATAGAACTTATTCCTCCTGTCTAAGTGAAACTTTGTATCGGTTCAACAACATCTCTCCCTTCCTCATCCACATACCCCCAACCCCACCGCCAGCCTTTGGTAACCATCCTTACACTCTACTTCTGTGAGTTTGACGTTTTTATATTCCACATGCATGCAAGTTCATATGGTATTTGTCTTTGTGTGCCTGGATTATTTCTCTGAATATAATGGTTGTTGCAAATAACGGAGTTTCTTGTTTTTAAATGCTGAATAGCATTTTATTACCATATATATACCACATTTTCAAGTCCATTCATCCGTTGATGGACACTTAGGTTGTTTTCATGTCTTGGTCATTATGAATAATGCTGAATGAACATGGGAGTACAGACATCTCTTTGACTTAGTGATTTCAGTTCCTTTGGGTATATACCAAGAAGTGAGATTGTCGGTTCATATAGTAAGTCTGTTTTAAGTTTTTTTTTTTAATCTCCACACTGCTTTCCAAAATGGCTGTACTACCAACAGTATACAGAGCTTCTTTTCCCCTCACATCCTTGCCAATACTTGTTATCTTTCATATTTTTGATAGTAGCCAATCTGACAGGTGTGAGATGATATCTTATTGTGGTTTAAATTTGCGTTTCTCTGATGGTTCAAAATGTTGAGCATTTAACAATATATCTGTTGGCCATTTATACGTTTTCTTTTGAGAGATGTCCATTGAAGTCCTTTGCCCACTTTTAATAAGGTTATTTGTTTTCAAGTTCCTGGTTATTTTGGATATTAGCCTTTATCCAATGTATGATTCACAACTATTTTACCCCAATTTGTGGGTTTTCTCTTTAGTCTATTGATTGTTCCTTTTGTTGTGCAGAAACTGTTTAGTTTGATGTAATCCCATTTATATGTGTTTGCTCTCATTACTTGTGCTTTTGGGTCATATTCAAGAAATCACTGACAGACCAACATCATAAAGCTTTCTCCCAGTGTTTAGTTTTAGTCATTTTATAGTCCTATGTCTAAGTGTTTAATTCATTTTGAGATGATTCCTGTGCAAGAAGTGAGATAAGAGCCGGGCTTGGTGGCTCAGCCTATAATCCCATTCTTTGGGAGGCTGAGGTGAGTGGATTGCCTGAGCCCGCGGGTTCGAGACCCGCCTGGGCAACTTGGCGAGGCCTCGTCTCTACAATAAATCAAAACATTAGCCGGGCTTGGTAGCGCACGCCTGTGGTTCCAGCTACTCGGAAGGCTGAGGCGGAAGGATCGCCGGAGCCCAGCAGGTCAAGGCTGCGGTGGCCAGGAGCAGCCACTGCACTCCAGTCTGGGCGACAGAGTAAGACTCCTACTCAAAAAAAAAAAAAAAAAAAAAAAGAAGTGAGGTAAGAACTATTCTGATTCTTCTACATGCGGATTCTTCTACTGGCGGTGGGGCAGCGGGGAGTGGATGAGGAAGGGAGAGATAGTGGATGAGGAAGGGAGAGATAATGTTGAACTGATTTTATAGGACTATAAAATCACTAAGCACTATTATTATTGAAGAGATTGTCTTTTCTCGCATGGGCTTGGCACTTTTGTCAAAAATCAATTCGCTGTAGACATATTCTCTTCCTCCAACCCTTCGGGCTCTCTATCCTATTCTATTGGTCTGTGAGTCTGTTTTTATGCCATTACATGCTGTTTTGATTACTAGAGCTCTGTAATACTATATTTTGAAATCCAGTAGTGTGATATCTCTGGCTTTGTTCTTTTTGATCAAGATAGCTTTGACTCTTTAGGGGTTTTTTTTGTTATGTCATAAATATTTAAAGATTATTTTCCTGTTTCTGTGAAGAATGACATTGAAATTTTGATAGGGGTTGCATTGAGTCTGTAGATTGCTTTGTGTAATATGGACATTTAAAAAATATTAATTGTTTCACTCCACGAACACAAGACATTTTCCCATTTATTTCTATCCATTTCTTTTATCAGTGTATGGATCTTTTACTTCCTTGGTTTACTTCTAAATATTTTATGATGCTATATTGTAAATGGGACTATTTTCTTAATTTCTTTTTTAGTTAGTTCATTGTTTGTGCATAAGAACACCACTGCTTATATAAGTTGATTTTGTGTCCCATAATTCAGTATATGAGTTCTAACAATCTTTTGGTGGAGTCCTTAGGATTTTCTATGCGTAAGATCATGTCAGTAAACAGAGATAATTTCATTTCTTTTTTTCTCAATTTGGATGCCTTTTATTTCTTTCTCTTGCCTAGTTGCTCTAGCTAAGACTTCCAGCACTATGTTGAATAGAAGTGAGAGGCGGTATCCATGACTTGTTTCTCATTTTAGAAAAATCCTTCAACTTTTCACCGTTGATTATAATATTAGCTGTGAACCTGGCATGGTGGCTCATGCCTGTAATTTCAGCACTTTGGAAGATGGAGGCAAGAAGATTGCCTGAGCCCAAAGGTTTGTGACCAGCTTGGGCAACTTGGTGAGACCTCGTCTTAACAATAAATCAAAAAATTAACTGGGCATGGTGGCACACACCTGTAGTTCCAGCTACTTGGAAGGCTGAGGCGAAAGGATCTCCTGAGCCCAGCAGGTCAAGGCTGTGGTGACCGTGAGCATGCCACTGCACTCCAGCCTGGGTGACAGAGTGAGACTCCAACTCAATAAATAAATAATATATATTTATATATTAGCTGTGGGTTTGGTATATAGTGCCTTTACTGTGTTGGGAAGTATTCTAATTTATTGAGAATTTTTTTTATCATGAAAGGATGTTAAATATAGTCAACTCTTTTTCTGCATCTATTGAGATGACCATATGGTTTTTGTCCTTCATTCTGTAGGCATTTGTGTTTATTGGTGTTTTAAATCAAATGTACTTTATAATGTCAAGTACATCCAATCTATAATTAAAATAAAATTTTTGAAGTACTCTATGCTTGAGCAGGGTGCAAGAAACAGGGCATATATTTATCATAGTTTAGTCTCCTTGACTTTAAAATTCTTCTCTTGAGAATATAATATCCTTCTTTGTTATGTTATATTTAATCTTGACTGCAAGGGCATTAACACATGATTGTTTTTTAGTTTTCATCTGCTAAAGAACATTTTTTGTTGTTTTTATTTTCATAGCTCTCACTTCTCTGCATTTAGTTAAAGAAAAGACACAGAGCACTCTTTTCAAATTCATTCTTTCCTTTAAATACTTTTAAAAGGGCTAAATAGCTTAGTCATAACGAGGAAGTTTTCTTCACAGTCATAATCCAAATATAAGCTATTGTTCATATAGCAAGGGAGAATTAGGGAGCTCAAGGATTTTCTTTCTTTTCTTTTTTTTTGAGTTGGAGTCTTATTCTGTCATCCAGACTGGAGGGCAGTGGCCGCTCCCAGCCACCACAGCCTCAACCCGCTGGGCTCTGGCGATCCTTCCGCCTCAGTCTTCTGAGTAGCTGGAATTACAGGCATGCACTACCACGTCCGGCTGATTTTTTGATTTATTGTAGAGATGAGGTCTCACCAAGCTGCCCAGGTGGGTCTCAAACCTGCAGGCTCAGGCAATCCATTCACCTCAGCCTCCAAAGCACAGGATTACAGGCTGAGCCACTGAGCCCAGCTGGATTTTCTTTCTCTTTACATTTCTCTTACTGAAACAAAATAATAGAGACTGATTTATTTCTCCCTTTATCTGATGGTGGAAACCAGTCTATGGAAAGCCCAGGATGGTCAGCTATATGTTTTTCCCTATGTGGAGAGAGTCTTCCCCTCTGTAAGAGGGAATGAAAGTCAGTCATATGGAGAAGCAGAAACAAACGGAGAAGCTTACTGGTAACTTGAGGTTCCTGAGGAACATTTGGATGTCTCCTCTTCTTATTTGACTTGAAATGTTCTTGCTTCCATGAAATAAAAAACCCCCCTTTTGGCTAAGCTATTATGTTGGGTGGGACTCTATAGGGAGCAAGTGAAAAATAACTAAAAATAGCTTAAGTGCAAAGGGAGAATTAAGGAAAGATTCTGAGGTAGCTCACAAAATTAAAGGAAGAGTCGCTCAACTAAGCTTTTGGAAAGTAGGAGCAGGTGCCATGGAAGGGACTCAGAGCCCAGGGCCAGGAGAGATGTACCATTACAGCCCACTTGCTCTTTATGTGGCCTTTACTCCCTCTTGTTTCGAGTACCGTGCCCGTTGCGGAGGAAAACTTTGATGGCCTTAAGTGCTCTCCCCCAGAATTTTCTTTTATTTACTTGTAACCCTCTTCCACTAACTGGCATTCCTGTCTACTGCCACAGAAGATGTTACAGCACGCTGCAGTTTGAGTCTCAGAAATGTCAACCAGGAGTAGATTCAGGGTCTGAAAATGACGGAAGTTATCCCACTTTAGGGGAAAAAGAGGAAAGATGAAAGGGAAGCAGAGAGCTGAGTTGGTACCACTGGAACAAGGCACTGTGCCTGGTACATGATGCCATCACTAAGCAACACACAGTGGGCATTTGTGTTTATTAGTGTTTTAAACTGAGTGTGTTTTATTTATTTATTTATTTTTTGAGTTGGAGTCTCACTCTGTCGCCCAGACTGGAGTGCAGTGGCTGCTCCCGGCCACCGCAGCCTCGACCTGCTGGGCTCTGGCGATCCTTGCGCCTCAGCCTTCTGAGTAGCCAGAATTACAGGCGTGCGCTACCACGCCCAGCTAATTTTTGATTTATTGTAGAGATGAGGTCTCGCCAAGTTGCCCAGATGGGTCTCGGACTCGCAGGCTCAGGCAATCCACTCACCTCAGCCTCCCAAAGGCGCGGGATTACAGGCTGAGCCACTGAGCCCGGCTCTGAGTGTTTTATAAAGCCAAGTACAGCTGATCTATCATTGGAACAAAAGCATTGAAGTACCCTACGATACTCATATCCCAGGACGGAACCCTGTGGAGGAGACGCACAATGAGTTTGGGGGAAATCCAAGAGCTAAGAGAAGCACATAGTAGAAAGAGCTATTGCCCTTTATCCTAGATAAAGCTAGGGGTAGAGAGAAGACTCCAGTGTCCTCTGCAACTTGGGGTCATATGAGGCAGTGTCGAGAAATAGTTGTATGACTGAGGCAGTCGGATCTGAAGCAGCCTTGTAGAGTTCCAACTTGCCTGAGCAAGGTACAGGAGTGGCAGAGTGATTCCTAAGTGTAGCACAATCGCGTCACTGGGCCTTGGAAAACTCGAACAAAGTGCCACAGTTCAGAGTGGTGTTGGGCATCAGGCATAAGGAAGGAGAGTCACTGATCCTGAAGTGACCTCTGGCATAGATCCATGTAGATCACCACTCGGAAAACAGACAGGTCGAAGAGTGAGGTGCCAAACTCAACAGATGGTTGATGAGCCAATCTTGTGCTTGTAGGGGTCCTGCCTTCCTTCCCTCCCGTGTCCTGCCTAGATATTAGATATGGATGCAAGGAGAAGAAATAGGAACAGACTTAATTGAGGTTTAGTCTCTATCATTTGGTAAAATAGGATCTCATTGGAGAAATTAAGTTCAGTTTCAGAAAAAAAATTAAGCCACACTTTCTGAGGACCTGCTTATGGGGTCCCGAATTCCAACTCTGTCTTCTACTGCAAACTGTGTTCTTACGTGTGGCAGAGAACCTGGCTATCAGCAGCTGCAGTTCACAGCCGTGTATATTCACCCTCTGAAAGGAAGAAGCTTTTCACCCCTTTGACTCCCACACCCTGGTACCCACATCCAAGCTCCTGCTGGAAAAGCTTCAGGGAATAATCTTGACTGGCAGTTTGCTAGTCATGTTCCCACCCTATTTACTAATTACAGGGTTAGGGATAGGAAACACCATGATGGGTCCAGCTTGGACCACATGCTAACGTTGTCTCGGAAGCCAGGGTGCTCTGACTGGCAGCCCCAATCAGATCTGGGCGCTTGGAGTCAGGGAAGGAAGTGGTTCTCTGCCAGAAAGAAAGACTTTGACCCGAGGAATGAGAGAAGGGGAGCTGGTTGATAAAAACATTTTGAATGTTATTGTCTTTCTCATATGCCCATACTAATAAAGGTTTCCTTAATGTCACATTGATATGATCAAGGCAAGAAACTAAACAAAATTAGGAATAAGATCCTATGTCTTATATGACCCATTAGTTGAGAACTAAAACTTGGACTCTGGAAAAAGAAAAAAAAAAAAAGGAAAAACACAGCCTTTTCACTGTAAATGTGAAACTCTGCAGCGTTTAACTATGAGAGTTAGCTTATAGGTCAGTGCACAGGACTGGTGGGTTTTGCTCTCAAATCCCATTATACTCCTGCAGAGAACAAAGTGCTTTGTGCTACGTGAAAATTGGTTTGTAGCATGTGTGTGCCAATCATCAGGGTGGTCAGAAATGTTGGTCATTTTCCTTTAAGTTTCATAGGGACTTAAATCTGAAATTCTTTTTTTTTTTTTTTTTTTGAGTTGGAGTCTCACTCTGTCACCCAGATCAGAGTGCAGTGGCCGCTCCCGGCCACCGCAGCCTCGACCTGCTGGGCTCCGGCGATCCTTCCGCCTCAGTCTTCCAAGTAGCTGGAACTACGGGCGCACGCTACCACGCCTGGTTAATTTTTGATTTATTGTAGAAACTAGGTCTTGCCAAGTTGCCCAGGTAGGTCTTGAACCCACAGGCTCAGGCAATCCACTCACCTCAGCCTCCCAAAGCGTGGGATTACAGGCTGTGCCACCGAGCCCTGTTCAAATTCTTTCTAAAAACTTCATTTACCTGCATGATTCTGAAATTATTTAATCCCAGCCAACTGCTTATTCATAGCAATCTTTTCAGGTAACATTGCCAACATTTATCCTCTTTACTCCTCATTATATTATTTTGGTGCAAGAAAACAATACTTAATTTGGCTTATGTATGAAATTTGGAGAATTTTGTAGTTTTTCTTACACTGTGGTGCCCGCTTCTATAAATAGGCAAAATGATAACAATATAAGAATATAGCATGAATAATTGAAAAAAATTTGAAGAATAGTTTCTTGAGAAAAAGTTATATTTTAGTCCACCTTCTGGTACTAATTTTAATCTTGGAGTTAAATAATCTATGTTCTTGGCATGAAATTGTAAACAAACAATTGACTTGCCTTTCAACTCTAAACAGCTTCTTGGTCACAGTATAAATAGTGGCTGTTTTTCTGCTGTTACCTAGCTTTTTAGTAGTCGAGGTAACGTGATTCTTTGAAATTCACGCCAGCAACATTCCACAGGGTGAGGACAGATGTTCCAAAAGATTCAGAGTCTGAGTGAGTTACAGATTGGGGCAACCTGCTGGTGACCAGCACCCAACAGTAACTGGGCTGCCTCAGGCTACTAAGAGCATTTGAATGGCTCTAGTCCTAGGAATAGTTTCTCTGTAAGAATGCACGATCTTACAGAGATATTTTCAAATAATTCTTTTCCCCCTCGACTATAAAAGTAACATATGATTGTTGTAGATAACTTGGAATAGTAAAGATAAACAACAACAAAGAAACCTTATCCATTATTCTGTAATCCGAGGATGGCCTTTGTCAACATTTTGGTGTATTTCTTTATTTCTTATCATTGTTTCCCCTAGGCATGTCTATATTTAAAAATCCATGGAAATTATGCTACATCTAATTCCTTTAATATATGTTCTACGGAAATTTAGACTAAAAATCTCTCTGGTATGTGAATTTTAAACAGCACTCTAGGTATATAATCATTGTGAAATAACCATGCATAAAATAAAGCACTTTTTTGTTCTTTTTAATTATACAAATGGAAAACTATAAAGTTTATCTTTTATACTTCAGTCCAATGTATATTAGTTGAGCCATTTCTACATCTAAGATATAATCATACATTAGGGAATAAAGAAAAAAACAACATTAATAAGACACAATCTTTGCCCTCAGAGCACCGTAAAAAAACCAGAATTATCTTTTGGAGGATGGGCCCCTTGTAGTACAGGCTTCCTTTGGAAACCTTTTGGCATCTGTATACCAGCTAGTATTGTGAGAGGCTGCATTCAGCTTCAGTGAATGTTTTTTGGAGATTCTTTCAACACGTTTGCCCATTTCATGATGGCTGACTTATGAGTACACCTGCCTACACTGCATGGAATGTTCATCAGTTTTGAGACCAAAAAAGGTATGACCCTTGTGCTCCATCCACCCTATTCATCTGATCTCACCTGGAGCGACTTTTTTTTGTTTCCCCGGATGAAAAAAGTCCTCAAAGGGAAAGAGTTTGCTGATGTGGAAGAGGTGGAACAAAAAACGGCAGAAGCACGAAAACGCATCAAAATTGATGCACTCAAAAACTGTTTTGCACATGGAAAAAGCATCTTGATAGGAGAGTACTGTGAAGGCAACTGAAGTTTAAACATGTAAGAATAATTACACAATGTGTTATAAATAAATTCCAGTTTTGGGGGGGTTCCCCCTCATATGTACAAGTAATCATTAGATGAATTAGATAATGTTTCATGATAGAATGGAAACAAAATAAATTTCTAAATGATCACAGACAGAGATAACATCGTTCCAATATGGGAGATTACAAAGACTTTTTAGTTGGATCTTGGCATGTTGGCTAGGATTTCAACCAGCAGATAATGGCAACGGGCAAAGGCCGAGGGAGCATTGTCACGGAAGAGGGCAATACGTGCAGGATGGCATGTCATTAACGCAGTCCGAAAGTGATAACAAAAAAACAGCAACAACAACAACAACAACAACAACAACAAAACCCACAAAGATGTGTTTAGGTAACTGTGAGTTGTCTTCTGTAGTGGAAGAAAATATTGGTAAAATAAGATGGCAATTCACTGAAGATGAATTTGAATGCCAGACTTAGTTTAAACTTTGTTTTGTAGGCAGTGCAGAACCACAGAAAGCTTTGAGCAAGGGCATAGAATGACCAGGGCTGTACTGTAGGAGTATTTCATGGAGCCCAAAATTCCTAGAAGAAATGACATGGCCATTTGTGTGTAGGTAGGTGCTTGTCTAACTGTTCTCTAAACATCTCATTTGTGTTGTCATATAAATTATAGATATATTTTTATTTTTGTACCCCAAGAATGTCTTCCTAGGACTTCGTAGAAGAGCATAAGAATTTCCTGAAGTCACTTCGCAGCAACTTGGATGAATTTGGAGTCTATTATACTCAGTGATCTATCACAGAAACAAAGAACTGAGTACCACATGTTCTCACTCATAAGCAGACCCTGAGCATTTTCCATAATATTATAAAAAAGGGATTGGCAGTTGCTGGAAACTGCCTGAGGAATAGGGAGCTCATAACATCAATAAGGTCACCTGATCTCAAATCAGGCCAAAGTGAAGATCAAAGAGAAGTCCAAATTATACCTGTACAATAACCACTGAATTGTACCCTACATCTTTTAAATAGAGCAAAAAGGAATTTCCTGAAGTCTATTAATGTCTAAACTTCCTTGTCATTAATATTTGTTTTTCTCAATTTATGGCTTGGCAATAAATTGTTCATTTGTTCTGTATAGATTTATTTCTTTTGTCCTTACTTCATAAAATACTTCATTCACTCAAAAAGCATTTGTGAAGTATCTATACGAGTATTATATTGCATTGTATAATGAGCACAGTAGAAACTGTGTGTCCTAGATAATTTGAATTACATTTTGGGCCTGGAGTTAGCACTTTAGTAAGAGATATTTTAAATATCATCAATTTAAAGAAAAAATTGCTAGATTTAAGATAGACAAACTTGGTTAGTTTATATTAATTATTCTGCTTATTAAGTGTTTTGAAACCGAATTTTTCTTTTTTGTTCTTCGGTTTCCTTTCTAAAATTTTAAAGTACTTTTCTCTCATTGCTTATTAGTTATTTTGTTGAGCTTCGAATTCTTAAACCTTTGGAAAATGAAATATGTCTTAAGGGTACCATTTGTGTTCAATGAGAAAAACTGATTGTAGGCGTTTGTTAAGTCAACTTTTGCACTATCTGTTTAAAACCTTCCATAATGTATTTCTGGTGCAAGCAAAGATATTGGCTACCATTTACTCAAATAAGTGAGTCTGCTAATTATCTGCAAATGGCATGTCAAGTGACCCCAAAGTTTAAACATCGTTGTATAAGAGGTTTACCCTTCTCATGTTGACTTTGGTCTCAGAATCCATTATTTAATTAAACAGTTAAATTGCTGATCCAGCTAATGCAACTCAGTACAATGAAATATAAGAAGACATTTACTCACATCCAAGAATATGCTTGATTATTTATTGCTATTAATTGTATTGATGAATTATTTTCCACCATAATACCTTTCTTTTTTTTTATTAAAAAGATGTGGGGTACAATTCAGGGTTCAACAATAACCACTGGGGAGAGGAGAACCTATTCCTATTCTGGGAAAACTGGCTGACCACTCGCAGAAGATTGAAACAGGACCCTTACCTATCACCATACACAAAAATTAACTCTAAATAGATCAAAGACCAAAATGTAAAACCTCAAACTATAAGAATCATAATATCTTAATATACAACTCTTTTTTATTGTTAGGTCTAAGTACTTCTGTGGGACACCAAGGGTGGGGTGGGGCAAGGGGGAGGGGATAACATCAATAAGGGTACCTGATCCTAGACCAGGCAAAGTGAGGACCAATGGGAGGCCCAAACTTCACCTGTATATTGACCACTTATATACCCAATCCTGAATTGTACCCCACATCTTTAAAATAAAATAAAATAATAATAATACTAGAATGTTGAGTAGAACCCCTGTGGAGAGAAAAATAAGAGGAGGAGAGACATGTGAATTACTCCAGGTCAAAACTTTATCTGAGACCCTATAATAAAGTCCAAACATGCTCACCAAACACACACACACAAATCTAAGTGCTTCTTTACCAGCTTAATAAAGCCTCATCACATATTCTGATGTCTTAATTTTGCTACCCCATCACCCTTTTCCCTTCTAAAGGCAAAAATAAGTCAGAGCAATTGTAGCAACACAAAATCATGAAAAGAACCCAAAGTTTAGTGGTGCCCTTTAGACCATAGAAAACAAGTCATCTCAAATCATTCTCATGTGATTTTAATGTTTGAGTAATCTCCCATAGTTTTTAGATGCGAACTATAATGTCCTTTTACCTCTACCTGTTTGTTCTTAACTTTGACATTGCTAATGGCCCATGGAGTATAGAGCTGGTCAAAGTCATGGAAACTTTGGTAATTACTTCTGTAATGACAGACACTAGTGGTTCTTGCAAGGTACTGGTGCTCTAGACCTAAAGGTGTCACGAGCAGTCTGAAAGTCACAACAGAGCAGATACTTCAGAAGCGGTCAACTTAGTTAGTGGTTCTTTGATTGCTTAACTGAGGTGGTTAAAGTCAAGGCCTGTGTGTTTATGTTGAAGTAATAATCTGTGTCGGCTAATTGTCCTGTTTCAGATTTGCCAGTTCACCCTGTCTTGAACATGTTATATCTATCTGTATATCCCCCCTCTCTTCACCTCCCCCAGCTTCCATGTTCCAACAGAGGACAGAAGTAGGCCAAGTAAGGAAAGCAGTCACCACCTTTGGAGAGAAAAATATGTCTGTGATCAATGGGTGGGGCATTAACTCTATTGTGGGTAGTAAGTAGCATTTTTTACTATATAACTCGTCATTTATACCCCAAATCTTCTTCCTGTCAATGTTCTGTAGTTGCATCTTCAAGTAATAGAGTCTTTGATGTGGTGGGTCCTCAATCACCATTAAACTAATCTAACCTCTCTCACGTCCAATATTGTCCTGCAACATTCCCGATGGACAGCCACTTAGTGTCTATTTACAGATATCTGTGATGAAGAGCACAGGTCTCACCAGGTAATCCGTTCCACTTCCAATGGTTGCGAGAGTTAGAAAATTATTCTTTAGATTAGGTTTAAACCTGGCTCCCTATGCTTTCTGCTCATTGTTTAGTTCTGTTGATAGGTGCTACATGGAATAGTCTACCACATCTTCATGAATTTTTTTCCAGTGTGTGACGTGAACTATAATTCTTGTCTTCATCCTAAGGCTAATTTTTCCCCTTTTCAACCAGTTTGTCCTTTTCCCCCCACCTTTGGAGGTCTTCATTCACTAGGTCTTCAGTGGGCTTCAGGATTTCTCTCTTGTTCTGTTGTGTGACCTGTTTGTGACTGAGTAGATTTTTCAGCCTGTTTCCTGTCCATTGAATTTTGAGGGTCCAACATCTGTTTTTCATTTTATACTCTATACTTTAAATTTCAATTTGGCAATTTTTCTACTGGTATAAATTTTCAAAAACATTGTAGGTGTCCTGTGTATAATAGAGGAACTCACTCCAGAAGAAAAGAGACTTGTCTATAGATTTTCCCTGGATAATCTCAACTGTGTTTTAGGGCTCTGCTGAGATGACTGAGGGGACCTATAAATTACCTGTTTAATCTCTTCAAAAAGCCTTTTGTGTGACTGAATACTCTGATTTTTCAGTCTTTCTGAAGTATTAGCAAAAGTTTGACCAGCCACACTTTTGGCTTTTTCTTTACAATGTGCTCTCCTAGCAGTGAATCTCTTCTTGAAAACTGGGTGAGCTGAAAACATTCCAAATCATCAAGTCCTGGCTCCTTTTTGTTCACCAATTTTTCCTTAATTTATATCTTTTTCTTTCACATTTTACTCTATGCAGCAAGAAGAAGCCAGGTTGTAACTCCCAAACTACTTGAGAACATCCCCAGCTATATGCCCAATTTCCCTGTTTACAAATTTTGCTTTCCACATAACTGCAGAAATTGATTCTGCTGGGCTTTCTACCACTGTATAACAGGTATTGCCCTTCATCAAGTGTCCAGTAATGTGTTTTTCATTTCCTTCTGGGTCCCTACCCATAGCTGCTTTAATGTTCATATTTCTGCCAATGGTCTGTTTGTGATGGTTTAGATACTGTCTAAGGCTATGCATGTTTTGTCTACCATGCTTCCCCCTTCCTTTTGAGGAAGTGGTTAACATCCATATTTCTACAAAAAGTCTGTTGAATACAAGACAGGCATCTATTGTGCTCCTCAGAATTCTTTCAGTTTGCTCACTGCCCAATTCCAAAGCCATCTCCACATTTTTGGGTCTCTGTTATAGCACCTCATTTCCAGGTACCAAAATCAGAGAAGCAGAGTATCAATCAGATAGGCAGAACAAGTAAGATCTATGAAGTAAGAGATTTATGGTAAGAAATTGTCCTGTGTGATTGTAGGGAATGGCTAGGCAGGCCCAAAATTCAAAAGGCAGACTATCAGGAGTTGCAAGCTGGAACTATCCATAGGTAAAACTTCTTCTTCCTCAGAGAAGACATAGTTGCTTTTAAGGTCTTTCATCTGACTGGAAAACTTTGATAGCAGTCACCAGACTGAAAGGCTTGACTGAACCAGGTCCACCTTGGCTATTTAGGATAATCTCGCTTACATAAAGTCAACTGATTATGCACTTTAATTACATCTAAAATATACCTTCATAGCAACTGCTAGGTTAGTGTTTGATTGCACAAATAGTGTTTGATTCCACTAACCAAAGATGCCTCCTTCCATATGACTTAGTAATTTTCACTTGGACATTCGGGCTTTAAAGGGAGCTATTCTCAGGGATGCGTTGAGAATCACGATAGAGAAGTATGTAATTGACTCATTGAACTCAACAATTCTTCCATTAGCAGTTACAATGTTACATGTTGCAAATTATTTCTCCCTGAAGACTTAAAAGCTTCATGTACATTAAATGTGAATTTCTTTCTGCTGGAAACAGCTGTGGTACTTTTAAAATAACCCGAGGACCAGCAACTTTGGCAGGAAATGCAGACTCCAGGATCCCAGCCCAGCTCTTGTATCAGAATCTTTGTTTTAAAGATTCCTTGGTTGACTCATTTGCATATAGAAGTTTGAGAAGAACTGCTCTTTTTTGTTAAATAATCTTTTTTTTTTTAGTTGGAGTCTCACTCTGTCACCCAAGCTGGGGTGCAGTGGCATGCTCACAGCCACCCCAACATTGACTTGCTGGGCTCCAATGATCCTTCCTCCTCAGCCTTCCAAGTAGCTGGAACTACAGGTGCATGCTACCACTAAATAATCTTTTTAAAAATTATTTTTTATTTTAAGAATATGGGGTACAATTCATGATTAGGTACACAAGTGGTCATCCCGCAGGCAAAGTTTGGGCCTCCCTTTAGTCCTCACTTTGCCTGGTTTGAGATTAGGTACGCTTATTAATGTTATGTGCCCCTCCCGTCTTCTGGCATTATCCTGTTACTGCTCATCCCTTTCTTATAGTATTCTTGTAAATGTTCAGGGTCTGCTTATGAATGAGAACTGAGTGGTACTCAGTTCTTTGTTTCTGTGATAGATCACTGAGTATGATAGACTCTACATCAATCCAAGTTGCTATGAAGTCCATATGTTTGTCCTTCTTTATGGCTGTGTAATATTCCATTGAGTATATGTACCGCATTTTTTGCATTTTAAAGTTTGAGAAGCACTGTCATCCCTGGATCTTGCCTTCTTTTTTCTTTCTCTCCCCTACTCCACACATCCAGATTATGCTCTCCTCCTTAAAAATCTGAAAACATAATTCAAGACTAGGAGTTTTCAATATTTCATCCTGTGTAGAGGTTAATGATATGTAAGGTAAAAAGATACTGATTATTGTATCAGTATCTATTAAGGAAAAAAAAATGGTCAATGGTCAAAGTATAACTACATAAAAAGTTTTCCAGGGATGTTGTGAAGGCTGATTGAGAAAATAATAAACAAACAATAGATGACTAGATAACAAGGATTATTCTAGAGGCATTGTTATTATCGCATCGTTTTTCACGGCAATTCAGAGCGATGATTATTACCATCTTCATTTTATAAGAAAAGGAAACTAAGAGAGAAAGAGAGGAAGGAGCTGATTCAGGGGCTCATGGTGAAGTTGCCTACGGACTCTGGCAATCAGACTCCAGAGACTTCATGTTGGACTACTCCCCCAATGCACTTAAAAGCATTTTGCAAATATTTTTAAATGCTTTTATGGATGTATATTTTAAATATTTCTCTGGTAATTAGACATATAATCAAAGTCATAGCTATTATTTTATTCTAAAATACTTTCCAGAAAACATTTACGATGTCACGAACTAGGTGATGTGCTGCTTTATTTAAAACTACAGTCAGTTCAATCACGACCTTTCAGAATGTCTATTGTAGTAGATATGTGCTTTTTTTGCCCACTTCCTCTGCAGTAAAGGTGCCCTAATTTTATTTTGGGGTGTCACTTCCCCCACCCTCAGTTATTTGGTTAGGGCAAGACCAACCCTCCTTCCTTCAGCTGGTTTTCAAGAGTGGACAGGTGACTCATACCTGGACAGTCATCATATTTCAACTCACTAGTCACATGGCTAGATCAAGGATGAGTCTCTGACCCAAGTAAGTCCATGACTGAGGCTTACTTTGGTGTTTATTAACACACAGGTTGATTGTTTAAAATTGAAAGAGTGGAAGAGCAAGAAGGAAAGTCAAAGAGGTGAGCCAGGAAGAGAGTGGGGTCATTGAAATCATTGTTTGTAAAGAGTTCCAAGAAATGACGTATCAATATTGTTAGCTTAATAACTGAACAATGTTTATATTTTTGAACCTAACCACCAAAATACTTGGATAAGATATTTTACCCACTTTGAGTAACTGTAACTTCAGTCATGATTGATTGTTCTCTGCGGGATCTGTATCTGTGTAAATAGGCATATTATTGATTTTTTTTCAAAAGAGAAGACAGGTGATCTCATTAATTTCTCTTTCACATCAAAGCTTTCCTTTTAGGGATTTTTTCTTCTCTCAAGACAATACTATGAGTCAGAGTGTTAATCTGTTTTCCTCTTGTAAATTCTGTCTTCTTTATTATAGAGATGTTTTTCAGCATGGTAGTAATTGCCTAGCTGTTTGGTAGTGACTTATTTTTACTCATTCATTCATTCACAGTGCTTTATCAGGATTCAGATAGGCAGCAGCATTATGCCAGAGGGAATGAGGTTCAAAGGTGTCCCTAGCCTAGAATGTAAACTCTGTAAGGAGCTCCTGAGCAGAGCCTGATGCATGGCTGACACTCAGTATTGACACATGATCAGAAATCCATATGTAGGGATGTAGGATGCACTTCTGTAACATGGTAGCCTGTGAGATGCCATGCTTGGCTTTCAAGTACCACCTGTGACTCCTTGAACATCAGTTGAGGCCTTGGGCGTTGGTATTTCTCTTCCACAGGGCAGCGATGCTCTGCGTGGCCCAGGCTTAATGATGCTTATTTTTAGTAGCTCACAATGAAATGATAAATTATACTTAGCATCAATACAATTTTGAATAATGCTGCTGAAATGACACCCTGTTACCACAGTAGACGATAAGTTTTGTCTCCATTAGTTTGGTTGTAATAGACTAAATAATGAACCCCATCCCCCGAATGTCCACATTCTAATCCCTGAAAGAAGGGTCTTTGCAGATGAAATTGAGTTTAGGATCTTGAGATCATCTTGGATGACCTGGTTGGTCCCTAAATCCAATGACAGGTGTCTTTACAACACACAGAAGACACAGACACAGAGGAGAAGGCCATGTGGAGACTGAGGCAGAGATTAGAATTAGGCAGCCACAAGCTAAGGAAATCCTGAAGCCACCAGAGGCTGAAAGAGGCAAGGAAGGATGGTCCTCCTAGAACCTTGGGAGGGGAGGCGGAACTGCAGACACCTTGATCATGAACTTGTGGCCTTCCAAACCATGAGAGCATAAATCTCCGTTTTGAGCATCAAGTTGGTGGTTATTTGTTAGAGCAGCCCTAAGAAACGAACATGCTAGTTCATACTGATTATTTAATTGAGAATTCTGTTTGTGTTGTTTTGTTTCATAGTAATTTGAAGAAGCACCTGTCTCCACCCCAATTCTTGTCACCATTCAATGCACGCACCTGTTTTTTGAGATTTGGTGGAAACTCAAAGGTTCGTGTTTCTGGATTATTTTTGCTCCCCCCCAAAGTGCCCCAGAAGGTCCATTTAGTACACAAATACGACATTTTTGAATAAAGTGACTTCAACCAGTGGTCTGGAGATCCAAATACTCCTCAAAAACGTGACACTGGTCCTGAGAGGCTATTCCTGTGGGGGGAAAGTTTCATTTACAAAGTTATTGCCGTTTCTTTCTACAACGCAAAGCGTCTGGGCCAGGGAGCTAGGAGACCTGACTTCTGGCAACTCACTTTCTGTGCCCCCGATGCCTCCTCCCACGAGGGTGTTAGTCAGATTACTACTTCCTAGAGGCCTTTCCCTTTAACGATCAACCATCCCCCAGTCGAAAGTCCACTCTTCTTCATTCTTTCTCTCCTACCCCGTGGGTCTACGGACCACCCCGCACAATTGGCGGTTCCACGGATATTAGCGTATCTGTCTGCCCTTCTGCCGCTACTCAAAGTTCAAGGAACACAGTCACGGCCCCAAATATATTGTCTGGCACATAGCACATGCTCAGCAAAGATGTATTAAGCAAACATAGTGGATGCACATTTTGAGTGGGGAGCAAGAGGACGTTCGGTACCTGCAGGGTTGGAATGAGACTGTCGAGGGACACTTTTATTCGCTGCGCCAAACGTCACTGATTTTCAGGGTTGGGAGAGAAGTGGTGGTTCAGTTCCACTCCTCCCCCGCCCCCCCAGCTAGATGCAGGAATGTCTTCTCCAGCCTCCCCGACAGGCGTGCCCGTGACGCTGGCCGAAGCATCCCCGGCGCCAGGAAACTCACTCCCTCACTACGCTGGGTCTTTTGCACTTGGCTCTCCCGCCCCCGTCCTCCCAGTCGGCGCCGTCTTCGCGGCTGCTTTTCCCACACCTGTGGCGGCAGAGGCCCGGCCGTCTGCGGTGGGAGGCCCGGGGAGCCCCGGCGCGAGCCTCAGCCCCGGCTCGGGGTGGCCGACGGCGGCGCCGCGTCCCCGCGTCCCCGCGTCCCCGCCGGCCTGGTCCTCGGCCTTCCTGCCAAGCTCCCGTCCTCCCGCCCACGCTCGGGGTCCTCCCGCCCAGGCTCGGGGTCGCCCCCAGACCCGCGGCCGCGCGCACCGCCGCCCGGAGCCACCTGCGCGGCGCCCGGGGGGCCGCCCCCATCCCCCGCCCCGCGCGGCCGCGGAGGGCCCTCCTCCTCGCTACCCCTCCCCTGCCTCCTCCCCACCCCGCCCCTCCCCTCCTCCCCGCACAGCCGGCGCGCTCCTCTCGCCGGAGAGCTTCCCGGCGCCTCGGGTGAGGAGTTCGGAGCGGCCCCTGGCACAGCCGCGGCCGACCGAGCGCGAGCGACGCAGGTGCCCGCGCCCCGCGCCGCCGCCGTCGCCGCCCTCCGTCGGAGCTGGACCCGGAGCGAGGTGGGACCCCAGGGTCGGGGGACACGCGCTCGCCTCCCATCCGCCCGCCGCTGCCACCGCGTCCCGCTCCGGGGATCCCCAGCGCCCGCGGGCCCCTGGGGACCGGGAGTTCGGGGCCAGCCCAGCGGGGCACCCGAGCGGCCGACGCCGGGCGGGTAGGGGGCGGCACGCGGGGCGACGCGGGGCTCCCGGGGCGGAGGGTGGGGCGCGGGCGGGAGCGCCCGGGCGCGCACCTGCCCGCGCCGCCGAAGAGACGTGCCACCTGGCCAACTTCTTTTCCAGGCCTCCTGCCCGCTTTGAAGACTGAAGGGACTGCGACGCGCCGCAGTAAGCCTCGGGGCCCCGAGGAGGGTTGGCTGGGCTGGATGACCAGAGGGGTTAGATCTGCTGCCTTAGGGGTTAGATCTCCGCCGGTTCCCGCCCTCCGCCTTCCTTTCAAGCCAAATATTCGACGGCGGCAGCAAAACCCCAAACCCGATCCCCACCGTGAGCTCTTACTCCTTGAAGGGATTTGCAGAGGTGAGGGAAAGAGGCCCAGCTAAGCACCGTTTTGGAAACCTCAGGCATGAAGGATGCCATCTAAGAGACTGGTTACTTCGGGTGCTTTTTCTAGGACTCGTGTTTGCAAACAGAGATGAGAACGTCTCCTGTAAGCCCGAAGGGGCTCTTTACGCCGAGGGGTTGCCCGGAGTGTCCTCTGTCAACCGTTGTTCTATAGTGTTAAAGTATATGGAAACAAATACTCTTTCCAGCTCTGGACTTGGAATCAGAAAGTCTGAGCTTTGGTGTGATCTCCCATTTATTCCCCGTGGCACTGTGGGGAGCGCCACCTGCGGGCCTCCGTTTCCTTACCTTTTCAAATCGGAGTGTTGGATGAAGATACTTTCTGAAGGCCATTTGAGAATACCTAAGGTGTGTGCCAGATTAAAAGGATATAATTCCTGGCTGGCCGCAGTGGCTCATGCCTCCAATCCCAGCACTTTGGGAGGCCAGGTGAAAGGATTGCCTGAGCCCACGGGTTCGAGACCAGCCTGGGCAACTTGGTGAGACCTCATCTCTACATTAGATCAAAAAATTAGCCGGAAGTGGTGGCACACACCTGTAGTTCCAGCTACTTGGAAGGCTGAGGGAAAGGATCGCCGGAGCCCAGCAGGTCGAGGCTGCAGTGGCCGGGAGCAGCCACTGCACACCAGTCTGGGTGACAGAATGAGACTCCAACTCAAAAAAAAAAAAAGATATAATTCCTTAACTCTTTGACTTTGCTAGTTTCATCATTTCATAAAACTGAAAGGTCAGTATTGCTGGGCTTAGTGGCTCAGTCTGTAATTCTGCGCTTTGGGAGGCTGAGGTGAGTGAATTGCTTGAGCCCGCGGGTTTGAGACCCGCCTGGGCAACTTGGTGAGACCTGATCTCTACAGTAAAATCAAAAAAAATCAGCCGGGCGTGGTAGCGCGCGCCTGTAGTTCCAGCGACTCGGAAGGCTGAGGCGTAAGGATCGCCGGGGCCCAGTAGGTCAAGGCTGCGGTGGCTGGGAGTGGCCACTGCACTCCAGTCCGGGTGACAGAGTGAGACTCTAACTCAAATAAAATAAAATAAAATAAAAGGTCAGTATTGATCTTGTCATTTGATTTATATGCATATATAATCATATGACTTTTTTTTTTTTTGAGTTGGAATCTCACTCTGTCACCCAGGAGTGCAGTGACACACTCATGGCTACCTCAGCCTCGACTTGCTGGGCTCCAGCGATCCTTCCGCCTCAGCCTTCCAAGTAGCTGGAACTACAGGAGCGTGCTACCATGCCTGGCTTATTTCTTGATTTACTGTAGAGATGATCTCTCACCGAGTTGCCCAGGCTAGTCTCCAACCCCTGAATTTAGGCAATCCTCTTGCCTTGGCCCCCAAAGTGCTGGCATTACAGACTTGAGCCACCGCACCAGGCCCGACATATTTTTTTTTAAGAGTTTCCAACCAAAAGATGTAGAGAAAAACATAAAAAGCTCAGAAATATATAGTTTATCTGAAGAGTTAGCTCATCTCCCATACTCCCTTAAATAACCTTTAAGCCTGTATTTTCAACATTGTATCAAAACCACGTGGCTTTAGCATAACACTCAGTTTTCCTGTTGTGCTTTTGGAGGAAATAAAAATTATTTTAGAGGAAAACAAAAATTGCCCCTTTCCTATTAATTACTGCTTTTGAACTGCGTTTGCTACTTTTTAGCATAAAGTTGTACGCAGAATGTAAAAAAAACCGGTTTCAGACCACTTCAAAACTTCTCTGAAATTAAGCTCAATAGCGGAGATGCTAGTTTTAGTAATGCAGTTAGTTGTCTTGGAATGAATCCCAGAAAATATCAGAGGTTAACTAAACAGATAAACCAGAAACAAGGAGTTGACACATCACATACACAAGTTGTCCAAGAAGTACGTACTATGAAATGTCAATATACCCTGTACTTTCTTTTTGATTAAAAAAATGTTGGCTTGTTTAAGCAGACAGAATGATAGAACAGCTTTTGTTGTTACTTGTAATGTTTTACCTGTAACGTTACATTATTTGAAACTTAGTCATCACTAGTTAAGACAGGCTGGGAAATATTTCTGGCTCTTTTTTAGTGGCTTTGACTTAAGATAATAAAAGCAATGTCTTCCCACCCACATGTGCTTTGGTGCGCAATTTGGGAGGGTTGAATGGATTTGAAGTACTCTTTTCTAAACACGTTGTAACTTATTCTCAATGCCTTTTGCCTTTGGGCTGGAAATGTCAGCTGTCATCCAGGCATTTGTCTTTGCTCAACTTCTCTGGTGAAGTAGATGGCCATCTCCTTTGAAACGGAATGCTGAGTTAAGTAAGCTGTGTGTGGAATGAACAGGGAATGGTAGGACTCAAACACCCTGGGGGCCAGTCACTTGGAAGACACCTGAAGCAGTGGCTGGATCCACGGCTCATGGTCACAGCCAACTCATTCATGGCTCGGGGGTGCCATCGAGGTTGGCAAGACTCTATTCCTCTTTTGTCATGTGGGAACTTACTCTCTCACAAATTTACTGAGAAAAATACAGTTACCTCTCACACTCAGACCACTATTAGAGTACCAAATAGTTTGTTTCTGAAGTGCAATGTCTCTGTAAGGTCTTGGAAATAAAACCTAAAAGTATCCAGAAAGAAAAAAAATTTTTTGGCAGATATTGTACTGCATTTTTCACACTGAGAACCAAGCACACATTACTTAAAAACAAAAAAAAAGTCCCATGGAATTAAAAGTAAAGACTTCTAGTCTGCTCTAATTCTTAAGATTTTATGTGATTTACAAATTCCAATTTTAATTAAATTAGAAAGGTGCAAATGTTCACCTACTGGCCAGACTTCATACATACAAACCTTTTTGGAGTTTCTATTCAAATTTGATCTGCTTATAATTTGGAATATTCCTTCTCAAATACTTTTTGTGACTCAGTAGTGATATTATCTGTTGTCTTTTCACACACATAATCTTAATTTTAAGCTATAAATCACATATAGCTAAATTTATATAACTATAAACATAATCTTTTAAAATTGTTGAACCACAACATATATATAGAGAAGTGCATAAAACAAATTTATTCCTTGACAAATAATATAGCAAATCATTATACCAGGTGGATAAGGCAAATATCCCACTACTCACCACCTAAGAAAGAGAACATTGCCAAGGCCTGGAAGCTTCTTTCTTGCTCCTTCCTCATCACCCGTCGAGCTTTACCTTAAAAAAAACAACGACAACAACAACAAAACCCAACTTTATGGCTATAGTAGGCATTCTTTCATAGATTACTTGCTTAACATTATGTTTGTGAGGTTAAGCCATTTCTTCCCTTCAAGAGCAGAGCTGTCTATACTTCCTGTCTCCATCTCCCCTCTTCACATGTTCCCTTAAACCTGTTCCTGTTCATCTTTCGTTTTCAGTACTCTGCTAAAACTGCTTCAAGGTCTACTACTGTCAAGATCACCAGCGACATCTAATAGTCAGTCGCCAGTGTTCTTGCTGCACCTCTTGGCACCACTGACAGTCATCACTTTCTGCGCCTTGAAACAGCTGCTTACCGAATTTCAGGATAACCTGTACTCTTGATCTTCCTCCTTCTCCACTAGTGGCTCCTTTCTATCTCTTTGGCTGGCCTGTCTTCTTTTCTCAGAAGTTTGGAGTGGCTAAAACTTAAGCTTTTTAGAGTGCAGTAGGGTCTAACATGTAAGAGGTACTCAGTAATATTTTGATGGACTTGATTGAATTGAATTCATTGAATGCTATTGTTTGTCTATTTTAATTGCTGGTTATATTCCGTTATATGAATATAACACATGACTTTAAAAAATTGATTCTTTTTTTTTTTTTTTTTTTTTTGAGTTGGATTCTCACTTTGTCGCCCAGGCTGCAGTGCAGTGGCACGTTCCCGGCCACTGCAGCTCTGACCCGCTGGGCTCTGGTGATCCTTCTGCCTCAGGCTTCCAAGTAACTAGAACTACTGGCACATGCTACCATGCCCAGCTAATTTTTGGTTTATTGTAGAGACGAGGTCTTGCCAAGTTGCCTGGGCTGGTCTCAAACCTGCAGACTCAGGCAATCCACTCACCTCGTCCTCCCAAAGTGCTGGGATGACAGGCTGAGCCAACAAGCCCAGCCAAAAATTGATTCTGATTAGGGATGTTTAGTCTCTCCCCCCCCTTCCTGCTTTTGTTTTTTTGCTACTATAAGTAAAACAGCTGTGTTCCATCTACAAGTATCCTGATTCACAGAATGATCAGAGTATAAAATTAGTAGGCAAATTATGGGCTTGCAAGACTTGCAGACTTCAACTTTATTAGATAATACAACACATTTTTGGTGTGGTTTCAACAATTTCCATTTCTGTCTTATTGCTCTACTTTGCCAAAGCTTAGTATTGTCAGAAAATCGAATTTTTGTCCATCTGGTGGGTATGCATTATTATCTCATTTATATTCTTTGTTTTTATTTTTTTAGAGACAGGGTTTCTTTCTGTCACTCAGGATGGAATGCAGTGGGTGATCCTGGCTTACTGCAGTCTCGACCTCCTAGGCTCAAGCGATCCTCCAGCCTTAGCCTCCTAAGTAGCTGGGACTACAGGCATGTGCCACCACATTGGCTTAGTTTTAAATTTTTTTTGGAAAGCTGGGGTCTTGCTGTGTTGCCCGTGCTGGTCTCAAACTCCTGACCTCAAGAGACCTCGGCCGCCCAAAGTACTCGGATTACAGGCATGAGCCAACACCCCTGGCCAATATTCATTACTAATTAATTACTAATGAGATTGAGCCTGATATTTGTGAGGATAGGCTAGGTCATGCTGCAATAACATGTAATCCCTAAATCTCATTGACTTAATAGACTTCTTTGTTCATGCACATCTCCTAGAGGTCAAGACAGCTCTCCAGGGCAGCTCTCCTCCATGTAGTAACCTGGAGGTCGAAGTTCAGGGAAACTTCACAATTCTGTAGCTAAATTCTCGGAAACACAGGACTTTCACATTTGGTGTGGTAGGGGAAGAAAGAGCATTTTCATAATCATGAGCCATCTTTAAATGCTTCCATCTGGAAACGACATCAATTATTTCCACACACATTTTAGAAGTGAAAGATGCCTAACTTCAAGGGGATGGGGAATGTCACTTTTCTGTGCTAGAAGGAGAATAAATCTGGAAATACTGGTGAACAGGAATATATTAGCTCTCTATTGTTGTGTAGCGAATTGCCCCAAATTTTCTGGCTTAGAACAACAAACACTGATTATTTCCAGTACTAAAACTTGATATCTGTGTGGGTCTGTTTCTGGCTCTCTATTTGTTCCTTTGGTCTCTTTCTGTATGTTTGCCGATATCGCATAGTCTTGATTACTACAGACTTAAAATAAGTCCTGCTATCTGATCGTGCAAATTGTCCCAGGAGTGTGATAGCATACTTTGGCATTTAACCTCCATATGTGTTTTAGAATCAGCTTGTCAAGTTCTAAAAAAATGTACTAGAAATTTAATTGAGATTGTATTGAGATTGTTTTGAGTCTATAAACAATGAAAAGGAAATTGATGTCTTTTAAATATTCAGCCCTAGAATCTATGACTATCTGTCTCTATAGACCTTGAACATCTTGTTAGAGTTATTCAGGAATTTTATATTTTTGAAATTATTTTAGAGTATCTATTTAATTTTTTAAATTTTCTGTTTCTTGCTGGTATATAGAAATATACTTGATTTTTAGAAGTAGTTAAAAAAAATAACAGATTTATTGGTCTATTATTCATATACGGTGAAGTCCACCTTTTAAAATACAAATCACAGAGTTAATGCACATTAACAGAGTGATGCAACCCTCATCACTGTCTAATTTCAGAATATTTTTGTCACCCCCAAAATACACCCCATAGTCATTAGTAGTCTTTTGCCAACTTCCTCTGTACCTGGCACCACTGATCTTCTTTCTGTGCCTATGGATTTGCCCGTTCTGAATAGTTCATATAAATAAGATCATGGAGTCTTTACTAACTGGCACTTAGGATAATGTTTTTGAGACTCATCCATGCTGTAGTGTGTATCAGCACTTCATTCTTTTCTTTTGCTGAATAATATTCCATCATATGGATATGCCACTGTTTATTCATTCATCAGGGCTGGACTTTAGGGTAGTTTCCACTTTTTGGCTGTCATGAGGAATACTGTGACAAATACTTTTGTACAAGTTTCTGTGTGGGTGCATATTTTCATCTGTCCTGGGAATATACCAAGAATTGGATTGCTGGGACATAGTATCATATGACAACATTCAACACTATGCTTAACATAAAACTGTCAAGTTAGTGTCCAGAGACGCTGCATCATATTATTCTCCTGCTTCCATTTCTCTGTGTCCTTGCCAACACTATTATTGTCTGCCTTTTTGACTACAACCATTCCAGTGGGTGTGAAGTGGTGTCTCATTGTTTTGATTTGCATATTCTGATGGTTAATGGTGTGTCCATGTGCTTATCGGCCATTTGAATGTGTTTTTTTGAGAAACATTTCTTGCCCATTTTTTCTTAGTCTGCCCAATTCTCCTTATCTGAAAATATTGCCTGTACAAATTTAGAGATAAAAAGTAATTTGACACATCTTTGTTTTGTATCAATTATGTATCCTTAAAGAAATTGTATACATGTAGTCTCTCCTATGTAGTAATGGTATACTTTACTTTCTGTTGCTGTCCTCGGTATTTCTTTTCCGTTTAAAATTTTTTTTTACATTTTGTTTTAGAGTTGTGGGGTACATGTGAGGATTTACTACGTAAGTAAATTGCATGCAGGAGAAGTCTAGGCTTCTAGCAGGTTCTCTCACACCCGATAGTGGACCTGGTCCCCAGTGTGCAGTTGTGTGCCCCTATCTCTTCTCTCTCCTTTTGCTGTCAAACTTCTGTCGTTCCCACCTCTGTGCTTGTGTGACCAGTGATCAGCGTCCACTTATGAATGAGAACCCATGCGGTATTTGGTTTTTTGTTTCTGTGATAGTTCTCTTAGTATATTGGTCTCCAGTTATATCCATGTTGCTGCAAAGGCCATGATTCTTTTCATGTTCTTCTTTATGGTTGCATAATATTCCATCAGGTATATGTACCACATTTTTGTGAGCCAGTTCACTTTGATGGGCAGCTGGGTTGGTTCCATGTTTTTGATATTGTGAGTAGTGCTGCAATGAATATATGTGTACAGGTGTCTTTTTGGTAGAGTGATTTATCTTCCTCTGGGCATATTCTAAATAGTGGAATTGCTGGATAGTATGGTAGCTCAATTTTTAGTTATTTGAGAAAATGTCACACTACTTTCCACAAAGGCTGCACTAGCTTACATTCCCACCAACAGTGTAGATGCACTGTTCCCTTTTCTCCACAGCCACACTAACACCTCTTGTTTTTTGGGTTTTTAATGATAGCCATCCTTACTGGTATTAGGTGGTATCTCATTATAGTTTTGATTTGCATTTCTCTGATGATTAGTGAGGTTGGGGACGTTTTCATACGTCTGTTGACTGCTTGGATGCCTTCCTTTATGAAGCGTCTACTCATGTCCTTTGCTCACTTTTTAATTTTTTTTTGTTGAAGTTGCCAGAAATATGTGTTTATTTCTGGACTCTTAATTCTGTTCCTCTGATCTGTATATCTGTCTTTATTCCAGAACCACAGTTGATTATTATAGCTTTGAAGTAAGTTTTGAAGTCAGAAGTGTGAGTCCTGCAGTTTTGTTCTTTTTCATGTTTGTTTTGGCTATTCCCTCTTATAATCATATGAATTATAGAATCAGCTTGTCAATTTCTGCGGAAAATGTAACTTACTCTGGCTTAGGCATTATTCTAGAAGCTGAACAAAGCAGATGAGCATCTCTGTGTTTGTAAGACATAACAGGGGACAGATAAGTAATAAATATACTAAATGAGTAAATTATTCCATATATTAGAAATTTATATGTGTTATGGAAAAAATAAAAATATGGAGCAGGGTAAAAGGGATGGAGAGAGAGAGAGAGAGAGAGGGAGAGAGAGAGAGAGAGAGAATATGAGAGCACACAAGTACAAGTGAAAGAGTGAGTGAGTGTGTCCTACTCTTGGGCCAATAATTCCTATAGTTTGTGGGGGACGTGTACATATTTTATCTGTTTATACTAGAAAATAACTAAGATTCGAGCCAAGTAGAGATTCTCAGGAGCTTCTATAATGGTATTATAATAGGCTTCAAAAATGTGAACTCATGTTTTGAACAGCTGTTACCAAGTATCTATTTTGTGAAGGTGTATGACAACCTAGTTTTCTCAGAATTGTATGTCTTCATTTTATTTTAGCTAGCAGTTGTTATTTGGGTGTCTAAATCTATGAAAATTGAGAAACTATAAACATGAGATAACCGAACAATTAGATTTCTGTATGCACAAACAGATTTCTGAACCAAACTTGTCAATGTTTAGGAAATGAAAGAGACAAATTATACACATCCAAAGATAAACACAGGGAGAGAGAGTGTGTGTATCGACAGAGAGAGAAAGCATATTGACATACACATTAGCACCCATTAATTGTAGTTACTGCTATATTAGTAAGATGCTATCTCTTAGAATGATGGCATGCTTATCATGTTAGACCTACACTAGAAGTAGCTGGGTATTTCTCTAGTGACCTGGGTATCTTGCAACAACATTTCTAGTCAGAGGCCTGGCTTGGTGAGGAGGGAAGGTTTTTTTTTTTTTTTTTAAACACAGAACAAACAGAACAAAACAGCCTATAAAAAGCAGTCATTTGGGCAAGTAGCTTCTTGGTCTTTTCACAAATACGATTCTAATCTGGCAAACCAGTTCTTACACAGGATTTCTTACTGTTATTTACCAAGACCCTTTAGCCAATCTTTGTGTCTTTTTTTTTTTGTGGTGGAGTTTCACTGGGTTGCCCAGGCTGGAGTGCAGTGGCACACTCACGGCCATCCCAGCGTCGACCTGCTGGGCTCCGGCGATCCTTCTGCCTCAGCCTTCCAAGTAGCCGGAACTACAGGCATGTGCTACCACACCCGGCTCATTTTTTATTTATTGCAGAGATGAGGTCTCCCCAAGTTGCCCGGGCTGGTCTCGAACCCGCGGGCTCAGACATTCCTCTCCCCTCAGCCTCCCAAAGTACTGGGATGACAGCCTGAGCCACCCAGCCCAGCCCAATCTTTGTTTCTATTGACCACAGGTTCTGTGGAAATCTCATTGATAATACTTACCATGTGCTTCATATTCCTTCTCATCTTAATGGACAATTAAATGTTCACTCTATGGACTCTTTTAGGATTTCTCAACTGGAAGAGTCTTACTATTCTAAGTAGTTGTGATTCTTCAAATCTCAGACACCATGGACTTTTAAGCGACACCGCGAATATAGCCTGAGTGTTGGTCCATGAGATGCCCAGCGTTGGAGATGGAGCCTGGAGGGAGGTGTCTGAGTCATGGAGGCGATCCTTCATGAATGGCTTGGCACTGATCTTTTTTCTTTTTCCCTCCATGACATATAATTATTTTAATTTTTTTTCTTTTTCCCTCCTTGACATATAATTATTTCAATTTTCTGAGCTCCTTTGTTGGTTACATTTGTAATTTCCACCACTATTTTTGTTTCTTTAACTATAGACAATTATTCTTGACTCCCTGCTTCATGAGGTTGGTATGTTTTACCCTTTGCCTTTCTACCATCCCTTCTTATATAATTATACCACCCAAATCTGACAGCAGCACAGTGAGAATATTGATGACATTTTTTGTTTAGTATTTGTAATTCAGTTTTTAATTTTGTCCATTGGTTGACCCTTAAAGTTGAAAAATTAATAGATATCATTAGTATTATTTTGACTCTGTAAATATTGTTTACTGCAGAATCAAGAAGTGTTCTAGGATTGCATTTCATTCAAGATGATTCCTTAAGCACCAAAAAGAGAGTGTTCCTAGAATCAAGGTCAAGGGGATAATTACTTCTTTCAAATGAATTATTTAATTTCAGTATTTGCCTAAAATTTTGCCATATTTTATTTTGGTTCATATTTACATCATGACTTTCTGTAAAGCTTTTTTCAATTAGCTTTATTTCTTTCTTATTGGGAAAGGATATGTGAACCTTCTTTATTTCATTCTTAATCATTTTCCATTTTTTGCTCATTCTCTTTTTTTTGGTGGAATCCATTTCATTCCTTATTTTGAATCCCGCTGACTCATATTCTAATTTGGACTAGTGGCTACAATTTTGAACTATGACTTCCATTTTCCCTTGCATTATTCTGTATTGTTGCTTTACTTTTAAGTTTTTTCCACCTTCAGAATCCTTTTATATATGAAGGTACCTTCCATTCTTAGCTTCCTATTCGTCATCTCCTTTTGGAGGCCGTCTGTAGTACATTGCTTTTTAGACTGGTCATTCTCAAGTCTACAGAGCCATCAGACTTCTTTACAGTCACATTTCCCTGAAACTACGTTTTGCTCTTTCTTGGTTCACTCCTCATTTTGCTGGAATATCTTGTAAAATTGCTTTTGAGAAAGAGGTTCATGCTGTATACATTTTCTGAGTCATCACATTATTGAAGATGTATTTGTTTCTGTCTGATATTTCCTTGATTGTTTAAGTGAGAGAAAGATGCATCTCTAACAGAAAGAAAAAGCAAAAATTAGTGGCATTTGGAGCTCACTGAGTTTATTTATTAAAGCAACAGAATTATCAAAATTGCTTTTCTTACCCATAAACTTTTCTACAAATTCAGAGACTTTTTAACTCGCTGGGACAAGTTGTAAATAATTTTATTTGTAGAATGAGTACTGTTAGGTCTGAATGTGTGTGCCACCCCAGAATTCATATGTTAAAAACTAATCACCAATGCAATGGTAGCAAGAGTTGGGGCCTTTGGAAGGTGATTAGGACATGAGGGTGGAGCCTTCATGAATGGGAAGTTGTGCCCTTATCAGAAAGGCCCAAGGGAGCTTGTTTGTCTTTCTGCCACGTGAGAAACAGCAAGAAGGTACAATCTATTGAGAAATGGCCCCTCACCACATACTGAATCTGCTGGCACCTTGCTCTTGGAATTTCCAGCCTCCAGAACCATGAGCAAGATAGCTGTGTTGTTGATAAGCCATCCAGTTTATGGTATTTTGTATAGCCTCCCAAATTTACGAAAGCAGCTACATTTCAGGGGAATGTTAGGCAGTATTATTTCAAACTCCTCATAGCTTGGTGTCTGTTAATGGTTTAGTTTGTGGAGCTATGCTTATGGATTGTGCACTCCATTTATGTATCTATATCAGGAATTTTTAATCTGGGAGCCTAGGATAAGTTTAAAAGGATTATTTACCCCTTGGAATGATAACCCTAATTTTGACTGTATGTGCCTCATCCTGGCAGTTGGGACACTACTTTCACCAAATTCTCAATGAGGTTGATGTTCCAAAAATGATTGAGAATCACCATTCTGAAGTTCTTGGTATGAGACTAGATTCTTAGAAAGCTGTAAATGGGTGGTACTAACATGCCTCTTTGAAAGATTGTTTTTGTTTAATTTTAGTGTGATACCACAATTCTATTTTGAAGAGTATTTCAAGAAGGAGTCATATCTTGCCATCTATCCATTTGTTCCTTCACTCAACTAATATATATGGAGCACCTGCTATGTGAGAGACAGGCTTATATGTGTGAAGGCTGTAATGATGAAAAGAAAACAATTTTTAAAAATCCCTTGATCTAGTGGAGTTTACATTGCAGTGGGGGGAGATAGATAATAAACAAGAAAAGTAACAAAGCATATTCACATTAGTGTTAAGTGATAAGGAGAAAAAATATTTTTTATATATATTTTTTATTCTAAAGTTGTGGGATACAGTTAAGGGTTAGGTATACAAATATTCATTGTGCAGGTACCCTTGTTGATGAGGTGTGCCACTCTTTCCTCAGACAGATATCGACTACCGTTAATCTCACCTCCCTTCCTGTCCCTGTCCTCCCACGCCATAGTTTCCCACCACTGTCAGAAAGGAGAAAAATTTAAGCAGAATAGCAGATACGACATGTTGAGGTGGGGAAGGTGTTGACATTTTAGGTAGGATGCCAGGGAGGGCTCCTCTGAAGAGGTGACTTGAACAAAGAGGAGAGCAGTGGTTGATGAAATCAGAGAGGTGATTGGGTTCTGGGATTCAGTAGTCTTGCCCAGGACTTGGACTTTTACTCAGAGTATTGAGGAGGGCTATTGCATTTTGGGAAAGACCTATGGCTTAACAACACATTTTAACTGCTGTGTTCAGAATGAACTGAATCAGGGAACAAGGGAAGAAGTGGAGAGACCAGTTGGGAGGCTCTTCTGATAGTCCAGGGAGGACATAATGGTGGCTTAGAACAGGGTATTGGCAGCAAAAGGTGTGACACATTACTGAATTTTGAAATTCCCTTGAAACGCTGGTACTATTAGGGTGTTTATAAGGATGTTGCCTGTTAACGTATGAAGTTAATCAGGAACAATTTCTTACTGTCCTTAGTATTAAGATTATTTGTATGTTTCTGTTAATTTCACCTTAAGTACTCTGAAATTATAATCCATCGAATGGCTATAAGAAAACTTAGAATAAGTTCATGGCTTATCCTTGAGAAGTGTATGCACATGAGCAGTGTTTGGTGTATTAGACTTATTTTGGTCACCTTACCATTCATTTTCCTATTGCTTGATTCGTTCTCATAGTTTTAAAATATTGATAATTTTTTTCTGTATTGTTTATGCTTTTTCAAAACTATATTCTTTTTGATACAATAAAAAATTCCTTTTGAATCTTTGTGAATACCACCTTTCACAATCTTTTCAAGGTTGCATCTAAGGCCTTTTTACACTTGTGATTGTTTCTCTGTTATTTAAGAATGAAACCTGACTGCAAGAATCCAAACCATCAGAATAGTTTGTGTTTTACATGGAACATTAAATAAAGAAATGGTAGTCTTATGTAAGGAAAACAGATGATCTATTTGATCACTTAACTCAGCTGATCAGGTGGGTTAAAAGTGAGTCAAATCAATTGTTGGACTGAATTTCTAGTTACTAGTCAGTTTAATCAAAGCACTTAGTCCAGTGACATGTTGTACCTAGGACACATCTATGAAACTTGCCCTCAGGCTTATTTTATGAGAATATTTTATATCAGAAACAGTTAGTGTAAAAAACAATTTGCACCCATTTAGTATGATTATATAATGAGACTTTTAAATATTGAACTGATTTCTAGAAATCCTGGAGAAACATTGTGATATCAGTGTATAAAGAACCAAAATTCTGATGAAAAATTGATAGTCTGAAAAACAAATTTACTAAATTTAAATTATTTATACTCATCCATTTCTTCCTAAGAGTATATAAGTTGTAAAATGTAAAATAAACAAACATGTTTTTCAACTTATCACGTGGTGCCAATTCTCAGATATGAGCTATGAGACTGTTTCTCACTTAATATTTTATAATATTCTTTGTGATTTATCTTTTAAATTACATCTCCCAGAATCATAGACAGCACTGAAAGGGACTGTAGAGATCTTCCAACCATATAATTTGTAGACAAGGAACTTGAGGTCTAGGGTGTTGAAAACCCCCACAGCTAATTAGTAGAAGAGTAGACTGATACCCAACACTCCTAACACCTAATTCAGGGTTTTTAACCTCAAATTACTTTCATGTAATGAACTGAACTCCTAATTTGAGATCATTAAAAAAGACTGAAAAATCAAAATTATGTAAGGTTTCATCATAAGTCTAAGATCAATATATTAAAATGACTATCATTTTCATTCATGACATAGTAGAACAGATAATCTTATTTGTGATGTATTTCAAACTGAGTAGAATTCATGGGAGGGCTTGTCTCTACAGTCATTCTCTTCAATTGGATGCATTAAGCTATCAAACTGTCCTTGAATTACTCTGATAACTCTTCACTGTGAATATTAACTCATTTGTAGATGAACAATAGGTTTCCCAAAGCGTACTGGAAAATTTTCTACTCTTTGCTGGAAACAGACATGCAGTTGTTATCTATTCAATAACCTTTTGGCTTTGTAGTGTCATAGGAGAGATAAAGGCTTTAGAAAATTAGAGAAACTTAAGAACTGAGCATAAAAAAAAAATGAAGATGGGGATATTTATGATGTTCGATCAGCTGTTACATATTTAATCAACATTGTGAGCACTTTTTAAAATTTCAGTCTTACCCGCCCTGGTTTGTTATGGCATAAACAAACTGATTTTTTAAAAATTTTGGTAAGATATGCACAGAATACATCTATAACATAATTTGATGTGAGATGTTTCTCTGATATTGATCCAGAGTATCCTAGGGGATTAAAATTTAAAGATGTATTTATAATCCTTTTCTTTTTATAAGTTTCCCATAGACAGCTTATATATGTGTGCTGTTCTGTGTACATGTGTTTTAATTTTAGGTTTGCTGTTTTTCAGGTGTACTTCTCTGAAGTAAGATGATTTGCCAAAAATTCTATGTGGTTTTGTTACATTGGGGTAAGTTGTTTGCTATTTTAAAGCTCTTCTATAAGGTAGAGATTTTGCTGTTAGAGCTGCTGTTTCATTTCTCGATACCAGAATTTCCTTTTTTTAGTTAGGAATTCTCTTGCATGCTCATAGTTAAAAATGCAAACCGAAGTAAAAGTATGAAAATGAAAATCCTTCCCAGCTTCCTAAAAGCCACCTGCTAGTGTATCCTTTTAGAATTCTAACACACACACACACACACACACACACACACACACACACACGCACGCACGCACATGCACACGCACACGCACACATGCACGCACACACACAACAAAGCTTTATACATGTGTACTTTATACATCCTCTACAAAATTTTATACCATTTGCTGTCCCAACACAAGTAAATGAGAGTGCCGTTCTATTGCATTTCTGCCAAAGATGCATATTATATTTCTTTTACCTTTTTGCCCTGTCTGATAAGCAAAATATGGCATCTCATTTCAATTTTATCTATTTGAGTATTTCAAAGGTTGAGCACTGTTTTTTGATCATTTATATTTCTGATGTGATTTTCTAATTTATATACTTTGACCATTTTGTGGTTGGGCTTTATTGGTCTTAGTTGAATTTTAGAAATTTCTAAAATATGAGATATTTAGCACTATATTAGGGCTCTTCAGAGAAATGGAACCAATAAGATGTGTGTGTGTATGCATATATGTGTGTATGTATGTATACACACACACACACACACACAGATTTATTATAAAGAATTGACATATACAATTATGAAGGCTAAGAAGTCCCAAGACCTGCAATTGACAACCTGGAGATCCATGAGAGCCAGTAATGTAGTTCCAGTTCAAGTTCAAGACTGGAAAACCAGGAGAGCTGATGCTGTAAGTTCTATTCTGAATTCTCCAAGCTTGGGTCCCAAGAAGAGCCACTGTTTCAGTTCCAGACTGAAGGTAGGAAAAGACCCATGTCCCAGCTCAAGACAGTCAGGTAGCAGAAGTTCCCTCTTAATCAGCTTTTTTGTGCTATTCGGGTTTTCGGTTGATTGAATGAGGCCCACCTACATCAGGGAGGGCGATCTGCTTTACTCAGTTTACCCATGCAATTGTTAATCTCATCTGGAAACGGCCTCACAGCAACACCCAGAATAACGTTTGACCAAATGTCTGGGCACCTCCTGGTCCCAGTCATGTTGACACATAAAATGAACCATCACAGGCCTTATCAATCACTGCATTTGCAAATATTTCCTAAGTGCTTATTGTCTGCTTTTTGACTTTTTTCTAGCTGTATAAGAAATTTTTATATACACACACACCTGTATACACACTGAGAAACAAGATATAATGACATTTAACTATTTTATGAGCTAATGTAGCATGATTAAGTTGCAAATCGATATTAGATAATAGTCAAAACTTTCCTTCTTTATATCCAGGGTCCCCAGCCTGTTAGGAACTGGATCACATAGCAGGAGGCGAGTGGTGGATAAGTGAGTGCAGCTTCATCTGTGAAGCTCCCCATCACCTGCATTACCGCCTGAGCTCTGCCTCCTGTCAGATCAACAGTGGCATTAGATTCTCATAGGAGCACAGATCCTCTTGTGAACTGCCCGTGTGAGGGATCTAGCTTGCACACTCCTTATGAGCATCGAATGCCTGATGATCTGAGGTGGAGCTGAGGCGGTAATGCTAGTGCTGCGAGCAGCTACAAATACAAATTAGCATTAGCAGTGAGGTTTGACTGTACATCCACCCCCTGCCCCCAGTCCATGGAAAAATTGTCTTCCACGAAACCAGTCCCTGACACACCAAAAAGTTTGGGAACCACTGCTATGTATCAAGGAGTGGTTTCCTTAGTGATAATATTTAAAATAAATTACTGTGACACAGAATGATAGGTTTGTTCTTTAATGAAAGGGAGATGGCATTTTAAATTCTTATTCCTGTTAGAACGCTAATAAAGGTTGACAAATATAATGTTGTAAGGAGACTTATCAAGGGATAGTGTATATGTTGGAAATTGCCACCTTGAATACCACCAGAAGAATGCTGTCATGATTGAGCACCAGTATAATTAAATATATACTAGTCCTATCTTCTACCCATTGCAGGAATAATTGCTAGAGAAAGCTTCAGATGTTCTTTCAGAGTCTTGTGATTTTAATACCGTGGACCATAACAGTCTTTTGTTTGAGATTAGTCACACATAGCCAGGAACTCATTTTATTTTATTTTATTTTATTTTTTTGGAGTCAAAGTCTCACTCTTTTGTCCAAGCTGGAGTGCAGTGGCACGATCACAGCTCACTGCAGCCTCAACTTGCTGGGCCCAGACGATCCTTCCACCTCAGTTTCCCAGGTAGCTGGGACTACAGCTGCATACCACCACGCCCAGCAAATTTTTAAAATTTTTAAAATTTTTTTGAGAGATGAGATCTTGCTGTGTTGCTCAGGCAGGTCTTGAATTCCTGGCCTCAAGCGATTCTTCCTCCTTGGCCTCCCAAAGTGCTGGGATTACAATCGCTGACTCACTGCACTGGGCTACATTGCCAGTAACTTCTGAGCATACTCTTCTCACTTGTTTCTCACCATATCCTGGTAATATTATGATTTTCTTAAACCAAATCATCCAATTTAGGTCGCACACCAAATTTTTAAATTGAAGTCAGGCTATCTTTGAAAAAACTTACGTTATCTGGCAACTGTTACTTGTATGTCAACTGGTTCTGAGCAATCCTTGATTATTCCAATCTCAGGGTGCTCTTAAAAGCTTTTCTGTAAGACTCCCTTGTTGTGCTTACTGTTCTTTCTCATTGCAACCATCTGTATACGCAAAGAAAATAACCAGAATAACCGCACTGTTACAGATTTCCAAAAAACGATGCTATAAGAGACTATCAAAGAGAAATAGCTCATTCTCTTTTATATTCTCTAATTTTGTTAGATATGTTAAAGAAAACTCTTCATTCTCTTTTATATTTTAACATTTTTATTAGACTCTAAAGTTACAGAATTTCAAAAGATTTGCAGTTTCAAGTTTTGTGAATCAGAAGAGATCCTGGGATATTGTTACCTGATAACATATGCCTTCAGATGAAAATTCTGGATCTCTTTCTGTTTAGAATTCATTCACAGGGAAAGAACTATCCTTTTGCAAGGGAAGCATACAAACAAAATAGACCCATCTTTTAATTAAACTGATTCAATAGTTGCTATGCTTTTGAAGTTCATTATTATATTATAAATTTCAATGTTTCGTTGAGGATTTTAGGCTAATTCAGTTCAAGCAACTGAATCCTTCATGTGCAGCTAGAAACTATAATGCTTTTAATTAGTACTATTACATATTCATGGTTTTGTAAAAGAAACAAAAAGGATTCTGTTTTCATTGAAATGTTCTGATTTTAGAAATATATGTTAGAAGGATCAAAGTCAAAGAAACACAATTGCAGTGCAGATTTACTTTGGGTGATATTGTGACATGTAATTGTTATCAGCATGGAAACAATATGAGTCACGTTAATAATTTTGACCTTAATTTTGGCATCTATATATTTATATTAATTTATATTTATAGAAATGCTTAGAAATTAAAGTATTAACAGTTATTACTTATGTATTGTTTAAATATTGTACGTGTGTTGCTTTTGTCATTAAAAAATGCATTTGTGAATTGATTTTTAAGATTTTCTGGTTTTTTCTTTCTTTTTATTTTAGAGTTGTGGTGGTACAAGTAGGGATTTACTACATAAGTGGGTGGGTTGCATGCAGGTGAAGTGTGAGCTTCCAGCTCGCCCTCTCTCCCCTAATAGTGGACCAGGTACCCAGTGTGTTGTCCTGTGCTCCCTCTCCCTCCTCCCTTTTTCTCCCCCCACCCCCAGCAGTGTCCAGTGTCTGCCCATCCCACCCTTGTGCTAGTGTAACCAGGGATCAGGGCCCACTTATGGATGAGGATTTGCAGTATTCAGTTCTTTGTTTCTGTGATAGTTCACTTAGTATGATGGTCTCCAGCTGTATCCAAATTGCTACAAAGGCCATGATTTTGGCCTTCTTTATGACTGTGTAATATTCCATTGTGTATATGTACCACCTTGTCTTTATTCAGTTCGCTTTTGATGGGCATCTGGGTTGGTTCCATGGTTTTGCTATTGTGAATAGTGCTGCAATAAACATGTATGTGCAGGTGTCTTTTTTGGTTGAGCAATTTATGTTTCTCTGGGTATATTCCCAGGAGAGGAATTGCTGGGTTGTATGGAAGCTCAATTGGTAGTTCTTTGAGCAATTGCCACACTACTTTCCACAGAGGTTGAACCAGCTTACATTCCCACCAACAATGTAGAAACGTTCCCTTTTCTCCACAGATGCACCAGTACTTTTTTGATTTAATTAATGATAGCCATCCTTCTGGTGTCAGGTGTTATCTCATTATAGTTTTGATTTGCATTCATCTGATGATTAATGAGGTTGAGCATTTTTCACGTGTTTGTTGGCTGCTTGTATGCCATCTCTTGAGAAGTGTCTGTTCATGTCTCTTGCCCACTTTTTAATGGGGTTGTTTGTCTTTTTGTTTTTGTTTGAGTTCCTTGTAGATCCTGGATGTTAGACCTTTGCCAGATGCATAGCTTGCAAATATTTTTGGTTTCCTTTGCTGTGAAAAAACTTTTCAATTTGAAGAGGCCCTACCTGTCTACCTTAACTTTTGATGCATTTGCTTTGAGGACTTGACCATGAATTCACTGCCTACTCTGATATTCAGAAGTGTGTCCCCCACGTTTTCTCCTAAGATTCTTTTAGTCTGAGGTTTTACACTTAAATGCTTGATCCATTTTGAGTTAGTTTTTGTGTATGGTAATAGATAGGGTTCTAGTTTCATTCTTCTGCATGTGGCTAGTACCATTTGTTAAATGTGGTTTCCTTTCCCCAATGTTTGTTATTGATGGCTTTGTTGAGGATGAGATGATTGAGGGATAGTGTTTTTATTTCCAGATTGTCTTGTCTTATTGGTCTATGTACCAATATCATTCTGTCTTGGTTACTGTAGCCTTATAATAAAGCTTAAAGTCTGGAAGTGTGATGCCTCCAGCTTAGTTCCTTTTGCTGAAGATTGCTTTAGCTCTTTGTGCTGTTTTTGACTTCCATATGAATTTCTGTATTGTTGTTTCTAGGTCTGTGAAAAATGATGTTGGCAATTTGCTAGGGATTGCACTGAATTTGTAGGATTGCAGCCTTGGGTAGGATGGACATTTTGGCAATATTGATACTTCCAATCCATGAGCATGGGGTGTTTTTCCATTTGTTTATGTCATCCTTGATTTCTTTGAGCAGTTTTGTAGTTCTCGTTGTAAAGGTCTTTCACTTCTTTTGTTAGATGGATGCTAATGTATTTCATTATTTTTGTGGCTATTGTAAATAGAATTGTATTCTTTATTTGGTTCTCAGCTTGCTTGTTGTTGGTGTATAGAAATGTAACTGTCTTTTGTTCATTGATTTTTGTATCCTGGGACTTTACTGAAGTCATTTACTGAGGGAGTTTTTGACAGACTCTCTAAAGCTTTCTCGGTATATTTTCTAGAAAGAGGGACATCTTAACTTCCTCTTTTCTTACTTGGAAACCCCCAGTTTACTTCTCCTGCCTCATTACTCTGACTAGGACTTCCAGCAGATGTCGAATAGGAGAGGTGAGAGTGGACATCACTGTCTTGTTCTAGTTCTTAGAGTGAATGCTTACAGCTTCTGCCCTTTAAACATGATGTTGGCTGCAGGTTTGTCATAGATTACTCTTACTATTTTGAGGAATGTTCCTTTGATGCCTAGGTATTTGAGGGTTTTAAATCAAGAAGGGATGCTGGCTTTTTTTTTTTTTTTGAGTCGGAGTCTCACCTTTTGTCTCCCAGGCTGAAGTGCAGTTGCATGCTCATGCCCACTGCAGCCTCGACCTGCTGGGCTTAGGCAATCCTTCTGCCTCAGTTTTCTAAGTAGCTGGAACTACAGACACACGCCACCATGACTGACCAGTTTTTGTGATTTATTGTAGAGACGAAGTCTTACCAAGTTGCCCCAGGCTGGTTTCAAACCCCTGGGTTCAGGTTATCCTTTCGCCTTGGCCTCCCAAAGTGCTGGGATTACAGGCTGAGCCACTGAGCCTGGCCATGTCTTTGTTTTTATTTGTTGCCAGTAATCTTTTTATTTCTGTCTTGATTTCTGTGTTAATCCAAAAGTTATTCAACATGTTGTTTAGTTTCCATGTCTTTGTGTGTTTTGGAGGGTCCTTGTCAGAGGTGATATTTATTTTTATTCCACTGTGGTCTGAGAAGATGCTTGGTATTATTTTAAATTTTTGGAATTTGTTCATGCTTGATTTATGCCTGAGCATGTGATCTATCTTGGAGTATATTCCATGTGCTAATGAGTAGAATACATTCATTGATTAAGTTGAGTGTTGAGTTAAGGTTCTGGATCTTCTTATTGGTTTTTGCTTTGATGATCTGTCTAGGGTTGTCGGTGAGGGGTTAAAGTCTCTGACTGTGATTGCATGTATATCTATGTCCTCTCTTAGCTTATGTTGCAATTGTTCTATAAATTCGAATTCTCCTGTGTTGGATGCATACATATTTAAGATGGATATTTCTTGCTGGTGGATTGAGCCTCTTATCATTATGTAGTCTACTTCTGTGTCCTTTTAAACTTTTATTGGCTTGAAGTCTGTTTTGTCTGATATAATTTTAGCTAACCCTGTTCTTTTTTTGTTTTCCATTTGCCTGGAAGATCTTTCTCCAGTCCCTTACTTTGAGCTTGTGGGTGTCCTTTGCAGTGAGATGAGTTTCCTGGAGGCAGCAGAATGTTGGATCATGTTTCTTAATCCAGCTTCCTACTCTATGCCTTTTTTAGTAGTGCATTCAGTTCGTTCATGTTCAAGTTAATTATTGATACATGAGAGCTTTTCCCTATCATCATGTTCTTAAGAGGTTGCTTTGATGCTTCTTCTTTTTTTTTTTAATTAAGATTTTGCAGATGATCTGTATGCTCTGTTAACTCTGTGCTTGCCTGCACCTTTGTGAAGAATGGAACCATTTTTCCTTTCTGTGCTCAGGACTTTCTTAGCCCTTTGCACTCAGCAATATTTCATGGATCGCCTACCAGCAACTTGACTGTACTTTTTTATGAAATAGTGAAATATATATGACAAAAAAATCCCAAAATTTTATATCTTATATTTTTATAACATGTGGTTTTGTGTGAAACAGTCATCAACAGAGCATTGCAGGTTCATTGGTACATGTTGTGCAATAGTTATGTTTGACATATACCACCTGATGTTTTTCTTTTTGAGCAGACAATGTGTTCTTGTTTTCTTCCTCCCACACTAACAAAATGTAATTTATTGTCTTGTGTACCACTGTGAAAACATTTCACACATTCTCTTTCTACGTAATGCCAGCTGACTTTTTTTTTAATGTTTATCCCAGTATATATTTCATCTCTTTATTAGCTTTTTGGAGCAGCTTGAATGGACAACTTCAAGGAAACAAACATTTTTGAAAAGTGTGCACTAGCATGTTTGTCCTGTGTAATCACCAGAAATCTCTTATGTCCCCTGAAAGGGTATATCTGAGTGGTTTGCTAGATCTATGATGGTCCCCTTAAAGGGTACGTCTGAGAGCAAAGAGCTAAACATCTCCTGAATGACTGGTCTGGTGGTGGCATATTTTCTTAGGGATTGGATGTCTGGGAATGATTTTAATTCTCCATTGCTGATAAAGCTTAGCTGATTGGGCAGACAATTCTTAGCCAGAATTGCTTATCTATAAGAATGTTAAAGATGGGACTCCAGCCCCTTCTGGCTTGTAGGGTTTCTGCTGAGATGACTACTGCATTTCTGATGGGACTTCCCCAGTAAGTGGTCTGTCCCTTCTCTCTAGTTGCTTATGATTTTTTCTTTCATGCTTACCTTGATGGATTACTATGTGTCTTGGGGATTGTCTTGTCATGTAATACCTTGCAGAGGTTCTCTGAGTCTCTTGCATTTGGATGGTTGCCTCTCCAGCAAAAGAGAGGATATTTTCTTGGATGATCTTTTGGAAAGCTTATTCCAGATTGTTCCCAGTTTCCCCTTCTGTTTTGGGGATGCCAATCAATCATAGATTTTATCTTTTTACATAATCTCACACATCCTATAGACTTTGCTCATTTTTTTTGAGCCTTTTCTCCTTGTTTTTTTTTTTTTTTTTTTCAGACTTGATTAGTTCAATATTCTGATCTTCAGGTTCTAAGATTTTTTTCCCCTGAATGGTCGAATCTGCTACCTAGGCCTGTCATTGTGCTTTGAAATTCCGGGAGGGAATTCTTCATTTCCAGGATTTCAGATTGGATCCTTCTTATGATGTTCAACTCACCTTCTATTTCCTGCACTGCTTTTGTTGCCTGGGTAATCTTTCTTTCCAACTTTTTGTGGTTTTCCTTAACCATTTTAGCCATTTATTATCTGACCTCTGTCAGTCATCTCAGATGGTTCGTTATGGATGGATTCCATTGTTTTGGGGATTGGGAGGTGCTTTTAAGACTTTAAGGATTTCTGGTGTTTTTTCACTGGTTCTTTACCTGTGAGGATCAACTCTTCTCTTTTTAACATTATTTTTTAGGTTTGTTGTTTTATAGCTGCCCTCAGACCTTTTCTGCTGGAACAAAAATTTTTTTGCATTGGAGTGTCGGGGGGTTATTTTCTCTCATTTCACATTTATTGGCTTCTGGGGTATCCTAGTGTTCTCTTTATGGATATCTCAGTACCTGCGTGTCATAGGGTAACAGAAGCTGGGACAGAGCCAACTAGGCCTTCTAAAGAGTAGGACATGGAGCAGTGCAGGAGATGAAAAATTTATATTTTCTTACATTTTTAAATACTTTAAAGAAGTTTTTAATTCACAGCAAAATTGAGAGAAAGGTACAGAGATTTTTCCATAGAATCCTTGCCTCTCACATGCATGCCCCTCCATTACCAATATTCCCCTGCCAAAGTGGTATAGTTTTTATAATTGATGAGCCTACATTGACATCTCATTATCATCCAGAATCCATAGTTTACATTAGGGTTCATTCTTGGTGTTGTACACTCTATGAGTTTGACAAATGTATAATGACCTTAATCCACCATTGTAGAGTCATACAGAATATTTTCACTAACTTACTCATCCTTTGTGGGCTACCTATTCTTCCCTCCGTCCCCCCAACTCCTGGCAACCACTGATCTTTTCTTTGTCTCCATAGTTTTGACTTTTAAAGAATGTCATATAGTGGGAGTCACAGTATGTAGTCTTTTCAGATTGACTTCTTTCACTGAATAATATGCATTTGTTTCCTCTATATCTTTTCATGGCTTGATATCTCTCTCTTTTTTAGCACTGAATAATATTCCATTGCCTGAATGTACCACAATTTATTTATGCATTTACCTACTGAAGAACATTTGGTTGCTTCTCTTTTCTTAGATTTTTATATTTGTTATAATTATAATTCTTGAACATTTTCATTCCATACAACACAGTTGTTGGTAACGTGTAAAAAAGAAAAAGAATGATGTAGAATTACTATTTTATTTTCATACTATTTAAGAATAAGTTTAAGACTGGGTGTGATGGCTCACACCTATAATCCCAGAGCTTTGGGAGACTGAGACAGGAGGATGGCTTGAGGCCAGGAGTTTGAGACCAGCCTGGGTAGCATAGTGGAACCCTGTCTCTACAAAGAAAAAAAATTATCTGGGTGTGGTGTGTGGTACATGCCTGGAGTCCTAACTACTCATGAGGCTGAGGCAAGAGAATTTCTTGAGCCTAGGAGTTTGAGGCTCCTGTGAGCCATGATTGTGCCACTGTATTCCAGCCTGGGGGATAAAATGAAACTCTGTCTCTAAAAATTTTTTAAAAAATAAGTTTAACTTTTGAGGATATTTTGGGTACAGGAGTATATAATTGTTCTTAATTTTTGTATGGCTAAGAGTGATAATTTAATCAGCAGTAAAAATTTCCTATAAGAAGTCAATTGTTGTGCATCATTTCTTGGGGAGTGTGTTAAGGACATGTCTTATATGGTGCTTTATGTCCGGAGGATCATGGGAAGACTCAGGAGATCAAGCTGTCCTCGTGTTGAAGACAAATTCTTTGTAAAAGTGCTGGGTAAAGGCAATGTTAACATTTTGGTGTTACTCGCTTTAATAAATATTAAAATAGCACTCTAAAGTTTGTTTCTATAATGGCACATCTGAATGCTTCCCAGTTATGCTGGAAATCACAATAATTTGTTTTAGAAAAGGAAAGTAAAATATTTAGTGCATTGAATACATAAACATATCGCATTAAATATAAACATATTAAAGAGGAAAAATGGAGCATGAATTTCCAAAAAGAGGTACCGGAAAGTGGAGTTATTGCTATAAATAAATGCACCCTCTCAAATATAATGCTTTGTACAATAGAAGTAGGGAGTTATACATTAGGCACTGACTAAATGCTTAGGGAGTTAAATTACTGAGCACTATATGGTTTCTTCTCAGTTACTTCCTATTTTTGTCTACGTCAAAATGATTACTTGTTTTCTATGTGTCTTTTAATGTCTTAACAGAATTTATCTATGTGATAACTGCATTTAACTTGTCATATCCAATTACTCCCTGGAGATTTAAGTTGTCTTGCATGCCACCAAATAAAACCTATGACTACTTCCTCTTGCCTGCTGGAATCTCAAAGAATGCTTCAAATTTGAATGGATACTATGAGACAGTTGTTGAAACTAAGTTTAATTCAAGTGGTACCCACTTTTCTAACTTATTCAAAACAACTTTCCACTGTTGCTTTCGGAGTGAGCAAGATAAAAATTGCTTCATACATGCAGACAACGTTGAAGGGAAGACATTTGTTTTGACAGTGAATTCTTTAGTTTTTCAACAAATAGGTAAGTATTTTAATGTTCTTAGCATTAGCTATGGTTTTTTAACTGTACTGAACATAGTGTTTTAATTTTCTGAAACTTGTATGAAATAGATGTCTTATGGCTGTGATTCTTAACATATATTATCTTTTTTATATTAGTAATACAATTAGGATTCATTATGTGACCAAATTAATAAATAAGCCCCAAACAATTTCACAGCCCATAAAAATGTAATGAGATAACTCTTTTGCCTTTGAGCACATTCCTTGCAGTCTTCTAAATTTGCTTTGAAGTAGAAATACACACCTTATTTTAAAACATCAAATGACTAATGATACTGTTGAATTAGTTAAATTTTAGAATATTTATGAATAATGATATTTCTTCAAGCAAGGAATCTCCCTGAAACAATATTCTTTCTAAATTAAGGGGTTTTGTTGTTGTTTTAAGTGTAATACATACTGAATGTAGCTATTGTAGTTAGTCAGTCTACATCTGGAAATATAAACAACAAAATTGTTTTCAAGTCTTCTGGAATAGCTAGCTAGAGTCAATTGACTCAGCCATACAAAGAGAACTACAGTATGAAATATAGGTGTATATAAGTATAGTACTCCCATGTAGAGTTAGTCAGGATTTCTCAGTGGATGCTGTTGACATTTTGGACCAGATAATTCTTGGTTAAGGGAGTCTCTTCTGCGCATTGTGGGATGTTTAGCAGCAGCCCTGGCCTCTACCCACTAGATGCCATTAGTCCCTCTCCCCAGTTGTAATAAAGAAAAACCCAGACTTTACCAGATGCCCCCTGAAGTACAAAATCACCCCTGGTTCAGTGCCATTGATTAGATGAAAGAAACACTCCAGTATATTGAAATTAGCTTAGGAATAAGGATACATTGTACAGCTGCAACAAAATTAGATTTTAAAACACATTAGTAGTGATAAGTTCCAGTGTCTACAATTCAACTCATAGCCATTAATCTAATTGTTCATGAAGCACTCAAAAAAAGTTGTAAGGAACTTAACTTGGCCAATCCAGCGATTATTAAATATACTATAAAAATGAATTTTGAAGAGTTTAGATTTTTTGTGTGTGATGAACCTTGAGATGATAAAAAGAAGTTAGCACTTCAGTTATGAAAGGAAATGATTACAGTGCTGTAGAATTTAATTTTACATTCTAAAGGGAGGCTAATAAGTAGTTATTTTAAAGTGAGTTTTTATTTTGTAACTAAAATTGCTGGGTTAAGTATTGGTTACTGAGGATTTCCATGTGTTATTCTGTCAAGTAGGATGTTTACATCGTAGGACTCAGCATTGTTGCCAATCCTGTGGTGTAGGGAAATAATGTTAGTGTTATCAAAATAACTCAGTCCTGATTTCCAATTGTCGCTGTTTTTGCTCTCTAAATTGCAAATCACCAATAGTTGATTTGCATCATTATCTGGTGAGTTTCTCAGTGTACAATGACATACACTCTCATCAATTGCATTTGGGACCTATGATACTACAGTAATAAGCATTTAAGATATGCATCATCGTTCAAACGTGAATCACCGTGCCTTTATTTGCTCATACCTTTATATTCGGTGTTCCTTTTTCTCTTGAAAAGTGACAAAGAACTGAGGTAGGTGAGTTTTGAGGTCCTTTGTCCTACATAAGTGGTTTGGCATTATATAAAAGGTTTGAGAGACAATAATTGAATTTAATTCTCTAACTTTACACAGAAAGGAAACTGAGGGGCTGAGTGACTTAGTCAAACATATACCACTACTTAGAGCCTGTTTCTCTTCTCTCAGAATGGACAATGGCAGTTGTATTGCAACACTGGAAATTTTAATTTAGCTCTTCTCTTCACTTAGTTGTTCAGAATGTTTTTCATATTTCATGTAGTTTTTTTCATTTTTTAATTCAGGTGCAAACTGGAACATACAGTGCTGGATGAAAGGAGATTTGAAAGTATTTGTCTGTTATGTGGAGTCATTATTGAAAAATTCTTTCAAGAATTATGACTGTAAAGTCCATCTCTTATATGTTTTGTAAGTACCAAATAAATTAATCTGGATATTTCTGCTTCACATTTTTAAAAAGTGCTTCTATATGCAGAAGTGGATAACGAAACCTCTCTCAACTAACATTTTCTTTTATATTTATGTACCCCGAGAGGGATCAGTTTGTATTTTTATATATCTGTATCTACAGTATTCTTCCTCATGAAGTTTTCCCTCCTGTTGATTTTGATAGCAAGACATTGCAGATATGGGTGGATTTATAGTCTCAAGAAGTATAAACTCAATAGATATTTGAGTGGCAGAGGTGAAAATCTTGTTTTATATTTCTTTTTTGGGCGACTTTTTTCGAATTGAATTTCTTTACTTAAGACCATGAGTGTCTAATAGTTATCTGTGCTATGTAGAGAGCCAAGATGGTTGTTTCAAATAGTCGTAAACTTATAATTCTAGTAACTAATGTATCATTCAAATTTTCTAGTAGCTTCAGTGATAATATATGCCATTTTAACTGTTTAACATTTTTTCTCATTAGTTCTTTTATTTGATGCTTGAGGAGAAAGATACTTACCTGCTCCAGTCCTTTAGCTATTGAGATCATACCAGTGAGGGACATTGTGCCGGAATCTGTCCATATAAAAATGAACAGAGCCAGAAAGTAGACCGGGAGTTAGGAGGGATGGGAATTGGGGAGTTATGGTTAAAAAAGTTTCAGTCTGGGAAGAGGAAAAAGATCTGGAGTTGGTTGGTGGTAATGGTTGTATAATAGTGTGTATGTACTTAATTTCACGGAACAGCACACTTAAAATGGTTGAAATGGTAGGTAAATTTTATGTTGTGTATATTTTACCACAATACAAAATTAAAACAAGAAAGAAACTTAAAGTCATGTAAAAAAATGATGAATAGTTGAGATCTCAGCTCTTGAGATACCCACAGGTTAACAACTGAGACAGGTATGTAGAGAGTTTCAATCTTAGTGGTTACTGATCTGTATTTGGGAAGTACATGATGTCATGGGAGCACATGGTTTTTGTGGGGTCTTACTTAGATGGAGGTGTTCAGCTCAGCTAGTAGAGAAAAGAGGAGCAAAGTTCTCCTAAGGAAGGAGACAGCTGTGTTGAGTCTTCAGAGATGAATAAGAGCTAATAAGACAATATGTGGGCAAAGTGGGGTGGAACGGGAGATCAACGTCACCTAGAAACTTGTTAGAAATGTAGACGGGTCCTGAACATTTCTCACACTACTACAAGAGAGGGATTGGCAGTTGTGGGACACTGCCAGGGGAGAGGAAGGGGCATGTGACATCACTAAGGGTACCTGATCCTGCATGTGGACTACTTATATGCTCATCCTGACTTGTACCCGACATCTTGATAATAAAATAAAATTTTAAAAAAGAAACTTGTTAGAAATTTAAATTTAATTGCTTCACACCAGAACTAGTGAATCCAAAATTCTCAGGGTGGGGCTTATTAATTTATGTTTTACCAAGCCTTTTAGGTGATTCTGATGGAACTCAAGTTTGAAAATTCCTGGTGTAGCAGTTCATATGATAGATTTTAGAGTCATGCTACCTAGTTCTACCGCTTACTAAAATAAATGTACACCCATATTGTTTATAAGCCTAACAGAAGTTCTATCTCTAGAAATTAAGTTAATGGAAATAGCACACAAATGCTTAAAGTTTATTTGCTGAAAGAAAGAATTAATATATATTGTTGAATGAATGAATATATATTGTTGGGTGGTGGCAGTGGTTGTATAACAATTGAATGTACTTAATGTCGCTGAACAGCACACTTAAAATGGTTGAAATGGTAGGTATTTGGCAGTATATATTGCCAAATATATATTAATTTCTAAAAAAATTGCCAATTTGCCCTCCAGACACATCTTCATGAGCCAAAAATTATTAATAAAGAAATATTTCCAGGCCGGGTTCAGTGGCTCAGCCTGTCATCCCAGCACTTTGAGAGGCCGAGGCGAGTGGATGGCCTGAGCCCCTGGGTTTAAGACCAACCTGGGTAACTTGGCAAGACCTTGTTTCTACAATAAATCAAAAAAAAAAAAAAAAAAAAGGAAATATTTTCTTTTTTTTTTTTTTGAGTTGGAGTCTCACTCTGTTGCCCACTCTGTCGCCCAGCCTCGACCTGCTGGGCTCCGGCGATCCTCCTGCCTCAGCCTTCCGAGTAGCCGGAATTACAGGCGCGTGCACTACCACGCCCGGCTGATTTTTTGATTTATTGTAGAGATGAGGTCTCGCTGCCCAGGCGGGTCTGGAACCCGCGGGCTCAGGCAATCCACTCACCTCAGCCTCCCAAGGCGCGGGATTACAGGCTGAGCCACCGAGCCCGGCTGGAAATATTTTCTAAAGGCAGGAGAAGTGTGTGGTCAATGGTCAGATGTGGCAGAAAGGTATAACAGAATCTGAATAATATGTGTGGAGTTGGCCATGTGGAAGTATAATGGGTCTCTAGGTGGAGCTGGTTCAAGGGAGTGAAAGGCAATGTTTCCAGAACAAAGGGAAACTTGGAGGAGGGATCCTGAAGAGCTACTCTCTGAGGAGGTTGGTACTAGTTTCTCAGGCATTTACAAGAGGACCCTGCAGAACTGGAACTTATATATCCAGGGAGGGGACAGATGGATAGGAGTCTCTGAGGAGGTATACTTTGGCAGGCTCTGAGAATGTGGGCAAAAGCCTGGTCACTGAGACTATCTACTGCTGCCTGGGTGAGGAACCTTTGCTGGGGTGACACTTTCAAGAATGGGAAGCCAAACGGGAAGGATTGAGTTCTTTGCTCCTCCATTCACCGCCTAGGCTCCCTCTAGTGCCACGGAGGCAGAGTTTAATGAGAATCTAAGAGTCTTGCTAACTATGGCTTGCAGAGTCCAGCCCCAGCCTGGCAAAACACTGCACAAGATGAGTTTGAAGCTGAGAGGCAATAGTTGAATCACCGCATAATTCACCCATTTGGCTATTTAACATCCACACGCACCTTTCTACACGTACTTGAACTTCCCCACAGCTTCCCTATAACTTGATGCTTTCCCAGAATTAGATGCAACTGTACTTGGAACAAAAGGAGACACTCTTACCTTCTCCCTGAAGGGGAATGATGCTGTGTCACAGTTTTTGCTGTGACCATTTCCGGACAACATTTATATTACGGCTTTCTGGGAAATATTAATTGCTCCTGGCATTCAGTCACAGTCCCATTGGAATGACTATTCTTTTTTTTTTGCTATGTATATAAGTAGTTCTTTTTTTTTTCATAATCAATATTTTTATTATGGTTTTGTGGGGTACAGTTAAGGGTTAGGTGTACAATTACGTTTCATTCAGGCACCCTGTTGATAAGAGGTGTTTTCCCATCCCCAGACAGATATTTGCTACTGTTAATCCCACCCCTCTCCCCCTCCATAGTTTCCCAGTACCGTCAGTCATTTTCTTATAGTACTGCATTGGATGTTCAAGGTCCATTATATGAGTGAGAACATGTGATACTCGGATCTTTGTTTCTGTGAGAGGTCACTCAGTATTATAGACTCTAGTTCCATCCAGGTTGCTGCGAAATTCATGATTTTGTTCTTTTTTATGGTTGCGTGGTATTCCATCGTGTATATGTACCACATTTTTTTAATCCATTCCTCTTTTGATGGGCAGCATGGTTGTTTCCAGGTTCTTGCTATTGTGAACAATGCTGCGATAAACATACGTGTTCAGGTATCTTTTTTATAGAGTGATTTGAGTTCTTCAGGGTATATTCCCAGTAGGGGGATTGCAGGGTCATATGGGAGGTTGATATTTAGAGCTTTTAGGAATCGCCACACTGCTTTCCACAGAGGTTGCACTAGTTTACGCTCCCACCAACAGTGTAGAAGTGTTCCCTTTTCGCCACACCCTCTCCAGCAGCTGTTATTTTTTGAGTTGTTGATAATTGCCATTCTGACTGGAGTTAGGTGGTATCTCAGTGTGGTTTTGATTTGCATCTCCCTGATGATTAGTGAGGTTGAACATTTCTTCATGTGTTTGTTGGCTGCTCGGATGTCCTCTTTTGTGAAGTGTCTGTTCATATCTTTTGCCCATTTGATAATGGGGTTGTTTTTTTCTTTTCAGCACGTTTTAGTTCCTTGTAGATCCAGGATGTTAAGCCTTTATCAGACCTGGTGTTGGCAAATACTTTTTCCCAGTCTGTAGGCTGTCTCCCAGCTCTCTTGATGGTTTCTTTGGCCTCGCAGAAGCTTGTCAGTTTAATAAGGTTCCATTTGTCTATCTTCTCTCTTATGACCTGTGGGATTTTGGTTTTGTTCAGGAATTGGATGCCAGTTCCGATTTCCATGAGGGTATTTCCTTCATTTTCTAAGGTTCTTATGGTTTGAGGTTTTACATTTAGGTCTCTGATCCATGTGGAGTTAACCTTTGTGCATGGGGATAGATAGGGGTCCTGTTTCAATCTTCTGCATGTGGTCAGCCAGTTTTCCCAGCACCATTTACTGAATAGGTTCTCCTCTCCCCAGTGGTAGGTGGTGGAGGCTTTGTCGAAGATGAGTTGTTTGAGAAATTGACGTTTTGCTCTGGAATCTCAATTCTATTCCATTGATCTATATGCCTGTTCTTATACCAATACCAAGCTGTTTTGATGATTGTAGCTTTATAGTAAAGTTTGAAGTCTGGTAATGTGATACCACCTGCTTTGTTTTTTTTGCTGAGGATTGTTCTGGCTATTCTTGGATGTTTGTGTTTCCATATGAATTCCTGTGTTGTCTTTTCTAGGTCTGAGAAGAATGTTGCTGGTAATTTGATGGGTATTGCATTGAATTTGTAGATTGCCTTAGGTAAGATGGACATCTTCACAATGTTGATTCTTCCAATTCATGAGCATGGGATATTTTTCCACTTGTTTGTGTCATCTTTGATTTCTTTGAGCAGTGTTTTGTAGTTTTCATTGTAAAGGTCTTTTGGGTCTCTGGTTAGGAAGATGCCAAGGTATTTCATTTTTTTTGTGGCTATTGTGAATGGAATTGTGTTTTTTATTTGGGTTTCTGTTTGTTTATTATAGGTGTAGAGAAATGCGATTGTCTTTTGTACATTTATTTTGTTTCCTGAGACTTTGCCAAAGGCCTTTATCAGTGTAAGGAGGTTTTTGACAGATTCTCTTGGGGTTTCAAGGTACACAATCATATCATCTGCAAAGAGAGATAACTTGACTTCCTCTTTTCCCATTTGGATACCCCTGATGGCCTCCTCTTCTCTGATTGCTGGAGCCAGGACTTCCAATACTATGTTGAACAGGAGGGGTGAGAGTGGGCATCCTTGTCTTGTTCCAGTTTTCAGGAGAAATGCTTCCAATTTTTGTCCATTTAGGAGTATGCTGGCTGTGGGTTTCTCGTAGATGGCTTTTACTATTTTGAAGTATGTTCCCCATATGCCTAGATGTTCAAGGGTTTTTATCAAGAAGTGGTTCTGGATTTTATCAAAAGCTTTTTCTGCATCTAATGATATAATCATGTGGTTTTTGTTTTGACATCTGTTGATGTATTTAATTACATTTATGGTTTTACGAATGTTGAACCAGCCTTGCATCCCAGGAATGAAGCCTACTTTGTCATGATGGATGATTTTTGAGATGTATTGCTGAATTCAGTTTGCTAGGATCTTGTTGAGAATTTTAGCATCTGTGTTCATCAAAGGTATTGGCCTGTAGTTCTCTTTCTTTGTTGGATCTTTACCTGGCTTGGGTATCAATGTGATGCTGGCTTCGTTAAATGATTTGGGGAGAGTTCCATCTTTTTCAATCACCTGGAATACCTTCAGTAGGATTGGTGTCAGCTCCTCCTTAAATGTCTTGTAGAATTCTGCTGGAAAGCCATCTGGACCAGGGCTTTTTTTTGTAGGAAGTTTTTTTATTATGTAGTCGATTTCCTTGATTGTTATTGGTCTACTTAGGGTCTCAATTTCTTCTTCTTTCATTCTAGGTAGGTTGTGTGATGTCAGAAAGTCCTCCATTTCCTTAAGGTTTTCAAGTTTGTTTCCATACAAGTGTACATAGTAGTCTCTAATGATCTTTTGTATTTCTTCAGGGTCAGATGTGACTTCATCTTTGGTGTTTCTGATTGTGCTTATTTGGTATTTTTCTCATTTTTTCTTGGTCAGTCTAGCTAGGAGACCATCGATCTTGTTTATCCTTTCGAAGAACCAGCTTTTTGTTTCATTGATTTTTTGTATTATCTTTTTGTCTTCTATGTCCTGGATTTGGGCTTTTATTTTGGTGATCTGGATTCTTCTGCTGAAATTAGGGTTTTTGTGGTCTTGCTTTTCCAGCTTCTTTAGGTGGCTTGTTAGGTTGTTAATTTGTGTTCCTTCCATTTTCTTCATGTGTGTTTGTAGGGATATAAATTCCCCTCTTACTACAGCTTTCAAGGCGTCCTAGAGATTTTGGTAAGATGTGTCTTCATTTTCATTTGTTTTCAGGTATCTTTTGATCTCTGTTTTGATTTCATTGTTGACCCAGGAGTTGTTTAGCATCATGCTTTTTAGTGTTCATGTCTTTGTGGGTTTTGGGGGGACTTTGTTGGTGTCAATTTTTATTTTTATTCCACTGTGGTCTGAGACAGTGCATGGTAGAATTTCTGTCCTTTTAAATTTGCTTATGCTTGATTTATGGCCAATTACGTGGTCGATCTTAGAATACGTTCCATGCGGTGATGAGTCGAATGTATATTCTGTGGTCTTTGGATGGAGTGTTCTATAGGTATCAATTAAGTCCATTTGGTCCTAAGTCACATTGAGGTTCTGGATCTCCTTGCTGATTTTTTGTCCTGTAGAGGTGGTCTGGTGGCAGCGTAGGTTCTTAGGGATTGGATATCTGGAAAAGATTTCAATTCTCCCTTACTAATGAAGCTTAGTTTGGCTGGGTAGGTTATTCTTGGTTGAAATTGTTTCTTTTAGAACTTTGAAGATAGGACTCCAGGCTCTCCTAGCCTGAAGGATATCTGTGGATAAATCTGCTGCTATTCTGATTGGTCTTCCCTGGTAGGTAGTTTGGCCTTTTTCTCTTGCTGCCTTTAGGATTTTTTCTTTTATAGATACTTTGTTTAGGCGAATTATTATGTGTCTGGGAGTTGGTCTTCTCATTTGTTGTCTTGCAGGGGTCTCTGAATCTCTTGTGTTTGAATTTTTTCATCCTTGATGAGATGAGGGAAGTTTTCTTGAATGATTTCATGAAATGTTTGTTCTAGTGTGGCTTCTGTTTCTCTCTCTGCCTCAGGAAGCCCAATTACTCTTAGGTTTGGTCTCTTGAAGTGATCATTCATCTCTTGCAGGTTTTGTTCTGTCTTTTTGAGCTTCTTTTCTATGCTTTTGACAGTTTGGGTTAGTTCTGTGTTTTAGTCTTCGAGCTCTGAGATTCTTTCTTCTCCTTGGCTGATTCTGCTTTCCATGCTTATTAGTCTGTTATTCATTTCCATCACAGTATTCTTTACTGCTGTTATTTCTGAAATCAGCTCCTTCCTATTTTCCTCTTGTCTCTCCTCAATTTTTTAAATTCTCTCCATTAATGTCTTGATGTCTGGGTTTGTTGCATGTGACCAGTCATTCTGGGGGCTCTTCATTGTTTGTGTTCCAGAATCTGTTTTCTCAGTGTCTGATCTCCCAGGGGTCTGTGTGAGACCTATATTCTTCTTTTTTTTTTTCATTTGTGCGTTTTTCCCCCTCCCTACTTTTTCCTTCCCTCCACGTCACCGTCTTCTTTACTTCTGTTTTTCAGGGGTAAAGGGATTGGTTTTACTTCTGTTTGTTCAATCTCCTATTCTTTATGTATGCCCTCTTACTTTGCTCATTTCTGGAGTTGCACTGTAGGTTGGGGGTGGTCCTTTTTGCAGTTTTGAGATTTACTTAAGGGGGAGCTGTGATTCAAAATCTATCTGCAGGTCCTGGTATTTGCTGACAGGTGTGTGGATAATCTGGAACCCACTTCCCACTGCCTTGGAATCTGTCCATGCAGTGGGGCTGTAGGTTTACTCCCTGAAATAAAATGTGGTTAGCAGAGGGAAGAGAATGGAGCAGACAGTGGGTTGAAGAGGGGGGTGGAGAGATAGAGGAGTAAGGGGGGAAACAAACATGTGCCAACAAATGGAGAGAGAGACCTATACTGAAACAGATAAAAACAATAGACCACAGCTACAGACGAACCAACTCCCATACAAAAAAAAAAAAAAATATATATAGTGATGCTAACATACAAGCTAACCAACCACCTTATTGGTGTGCTGTTCCTGTATACAAAGATATGGTTTACAGGGAGAAGAAAAGAGAAGAAAATGAAGAGGAGAAAAAAAAAGGAACAATACAGTAGGAAGAGAATTAAGTCATTAAACTAACAGAATCAATGAAGCACACTCTGAGATTTTTCGTTTAAGTCCAATGTCCTTTCTGTTCTGATTTCTAGCTTTCTTTTCAAGCTGGTAAATTAGTTTGCAGTTAGGGTCAGTTGCCCCTGGTCTGCTGTGAAGGGCAGTTCAGATCACCCTCCGTTCACCACTCTGGCCTATGTCTTTTTCAAGCTTGTTTCCCCCGTTTCGGTGTTGTTACCTTGAATCGGCAGCAGGTGGTGCTATCTCAGCTGCTCGCCCCAGAGGGGGTGGTGCCGGACAGGAATCGGCAGAGACTGGAGATGGATGCCTGCCTCAGGGCACAGGCAGGAGACTCATGGTGGGCAGGGCATCTCGGTTGCAGGAGAGGTGGCAGCGATCCCAGCAAATCTTCCCTGAAGGGGCTTCAAGGACTGAAGTTGTGGATCGCCTCCGGCCCAGGTGGTGCGATGTGCTGCTGGCAGTGGCGGCGGCACTGCAGTGGCTGTCCAGTCCGCTCCGATGCCCCAGCGGTGGCAACGGCCGAGCTCCGTATGAAGAGCAGGCTGCGATGTTGGGGTCCGCAGCCCCCGGGGGTGAGAGCCAGAGACCCACTGCAGTTCTCCTTTGCAGAGGGTTTCACAGACCAGGTTGCCCTGTCGCCATCTTGCCGGAAGTCCTCCCGGAATGACTATTCTAAAAGGTAACTAGAGAATTGTGAAGTTAACAACACCAAGAGTCTTGTTATGACATGATAAGGAGAAGGAGGAAATTGAGAAGAAATTAGTTAATATATAGAAATATCCATTCAAACATATACAAACATACTGTAAATAAGGAAATATGCATAGCTACCATGTCTTCATTTTTGTATTGTTTCCTAGGTTTTAGTTAATATTTATAATCTATGTTAGACCACTGGTTTACTTATAAATGTCACCTACAAGAGTAATCCAGATATGAGGTCACTGTTGTCACATCTGGACACTGGGCAGACACCTAATTGGGTGCTTGATTCTGGACACTGATGCCACCATAGATTTGGATGAATCTTGAAGCCTGTTCTTCTTTGTGCAATTTTCATGAGATCCAGTGTCCCTGATGGGAGTATCTAGTTGGTGAGAAGTTGCTTTTGCTGCCAGCATTTCAGCCTTATATGGTGGTAGATTCTCAAGTCACATGCTGGGCAGCCAGAAACTAGACAAATGTCCATAACAGCAGTGACTGAGATATAAATCTTCAGAGACCCAAGAAGCCCAGCTGAGGGTGGAAAGTGGAGGTGAAGGAATAATGTGTCATGGATGTCCAAGAGTAGACAGCTGGATGATGAGAAATCATGGGCTTGTTTCTAGTCTATAGAAAATGATCCACCAGAGAGTAAAAAGTTGAAGATGTGATGGGGGGGCTCCCATTGAAGGTAAATTATAGGCAATTGAATAGGCAAATTTCTTAAAAACAGCACAGATGGAGGGTTGGTGTTAGAGTGAAAGAGGCTCAGCTCAACTTCTGAGTACTGAGAGAAGAAAGGAAGCACTGTGGTGGAAGAAAGTATATTTCAGGTTTGGGTTTGACAGTTCCTGCTTTTTTGAGCAAAATACATTTTAGCTCAGGGAAAAGTATTCCTTTGCAAAGTAGAGTCTTGCTACGATGACCTAAATGCTTTGGATGGTGATTAAAAACTCTCACTTGGGTGCTTATTCTAGAGAACTTCAAATCTTATCAGCAGATTAGGGCAGTTTTAAAATTTATTTTCATTTTTTAAGGTGCTCAGTTTTAAAGCTCTCTGGACATGTGTAAGAGCTCAAATTCTATTATGTATAGAGTGTAGTTATGTCTTGAGTTCTTCATTTTCTGAAAAAGATATTTCAGGGCATTATAAATTTGAATGGTAACTTAGCTACAGCTGAGAATTCTAACTTCAGTGTAGTCAGCTGGACATTCATAATTCTATTCATCTAAATGGTAGGATCCAGGAAAATGAGAAAATTATAATAAACTAAGTAGATTTTTCAACTTCCTTATAAGATCAATTTAATAGATTCATTTGGCCTGCTTTTGTTTGAACTTAGGTTTCTAAAAATATTAGTCGATAAAACTTGTCATAATTGCATGCAATTTGAGAAACATTTATTTTTTTCTGCCACATTATAACTTTGTATGATTTGATTAATATGTTCATTACACCATTGATCACATGCTATTTCTGCCTTTGATTCTATTTTTTGTGTGCCTTTTTAAGCAATATATCTCAAACAATTTAAATAAGACTCTTCAGAGCAAGAGGAGGAGCTGGCCAGTATAACAAACGAGACTTCCGTGGAAGAGAAAACCCATAAGATGGTTAATATAGAAAAGTTTTAAGTCAAAGTCACCTTTTTGGAGATCAGAATCCACAAGAGAAATCTTTCAAATGCTTTCATGTGTAAAAAAATGTATTTTTAAAGGGACTGAAACCCAATGTTCATATGGGGTTGAAGACCCTATAAATATGTCCCTTAAGGGAAAGCATTGTTTGAGCTCAGATGTTAATATTTGCCAGAGAACCTGAAGGAGAGCTACCCTAGACACGTGATAGTGTGAAACTGCTCTAGACATTTAATCAGAGACCTAGGAAGGAAATCCTCTTCTTTATGAGATGCCTACTTGTGTGTAACAGACACTGAGCTGGGCGTGAGGACTTGAGGTTCCACGACATAGACTCAGCTGTCGCCCTCTTGGAGCTAACAGTCTGTGATACAAACAGAAAACATAACAGCAAAGTTGGAAAATGCTGTGATGTAAATAAATACACGGACTTGTGGAAAAATATACTAGGAATATCCAGCCTAGAAAAAGAGGGAGCAGGAGAGAAGGAGCCAGAGAGAGTGAAGAGCATTTGCAAAGGCCCAGAGCCGTGAGTAGCACATCTGAGGACTTGAAAATTCAAGTGTGGTTGGGCTAGGAAGCTGGAGAATGAAGAAAAGCCAGGGTGAAGGAATACACAAGGGTCAGATTATAAAGAGCCTTTCAGGTCATGTCTGGGTGTTTGGACTTTTGTAACTGCTAACATCTAGTTTGTCTCTTCCCCATTACTCCAGTCAACATTCTTTGTGATTTCAACGTTGATGTAGATGATCATCAATTTCTTGAAAGCTTACGTTCAGTATTCTTATTTTTTATATCCCACCTTGCTTACCCTTTCTCGTGGACATACTGTAGACTTTATTACCACGAATAAGCATGCTCCTTCTATGATCTGAACTTCAAGAAGCCCACTCTTTGACCTTCTCTCCCCTCGTACTTATTCGTTTATTCCTTCTATTAACCAATTTCAGGAGTCATTCTCCATGGTTCTTGGTTCCCCCTTCTGGGTGCTGTTTTCTGGCCTGAGTCACTCTCCTTTCTTAAAGAAAGGTTGCACATATCTTAGCTGACCAGTGTTCACAGTCTGTTAGCACAATTTTGGGTGGTCCAAAGGCTTCCCCCCGCATTTTGTACTGTCTCTTTCAGTCTTTATATTAGCAGTTTATTTTGGCACCGTTTCTGCTAATGTACTTCTCTCACAAAACCACATGGACCTCTACTGAATCTTATTGGGGTTCATTTCATTAGATAAAAGCTCACAAGTCTCTTACAGATAAGCCCTTCTTTACCCTCTCTTTGATCTTTGCTCAGAAGCCATTTTTTTTCTTTAAAGATGTGGGGTACAATTCAGGGCTAGGTACATAAGTGGTCATCATACAGGTAAAGTTTAGTACTCTTATTAATGTTATCTGCCCCCCTCCCAGGCAGTATTCCACTACTGCCAATTACTTTCTTATAGTATTATGATAAATGTTCAGGGTCTGCTTATGAGTGAGTACATGTAGTACTCAGATCTTTGTTTCTGTGATAGATCACTGCGTGTTATAGACTCTAATTCCATCCAAGTTGCTGGAAAGTTCATAATTTTGTTTTTATTTATGGCTGCATAATATTCCATTTGTAAATGTACCACATTTTCTTTATCCAGTCCACTTTCAAAGGGCAACATCATTGGTTCCATGGTTCCATGTTTTTTGCTGTTGTAAATAATGTTGCAATAAACATGTGTGTGCAGGTGTCTTTTTTGTAGAGTTCCTCTAGATATATACCCAGAAGAAAGACTGCTGTGTCATATGGAAGGCCAATTTTAGATTTTTTAGAAATTGCCACACTGTTTTCCACAGAGGTTGTACTAGTTTACACTCTTACCAACAGTGTAGAAATGTTCCTTTTTACCCACATCCTCTCCAGCATTTGTTATTTTTGGAGTTATTGATGATGGTCATCCTGACTGGAGTTTGGTGGTATCTCAGTGTGGCTTTAATTTGTATTTCTTTGATGATTAGTGAGGCCGAGCATTTTTTCATGTGTCTGTTGACTGCTCATGTGTCTTCTTCTGAGAATTGTCTATTCACATCTTTTGCCCATTTTTTAATAGGGTTGTTTGTTTTTTTTCCTGTCAGCATGTTTGAGTTCCTTGTAGATCCTGGATGTTAGACCTTTGTCAGATTTACAGTTGGCAAATATTTTTTTCCATTCTGTGAGTTGTCTCCCCGCTCTCTTGCTGATTTCTTTTGCTTTGCAGAAACTTGTCAGTTTGATGAGGTCCCATTTGTCTATCTTATCTTTTATAGCATTTGCTTTTGGAGAGTTGATCAGGAATTGGTTGCCTATTCCAATTTCCATAAGGATCATCTCTACCTTTTCTTCTAGGATTCTTATAGTTTGATGTTTTAAATTTAGGTCTTTGATCCATTTAGAGTTGATTTTGTGTATGGTGATACGTAGGGGTCCTATTTCAGTCTCCTGAAACTAGGTCAGCTAGTTTTCCCAGCACTGTTTATTAAATAGGTTCTCCTTTCCCCAGTGATTGTTGGTAGAGACTCTGTCAAAGATGAGTTGGTTGAGAAATTTAGGTTTTGCTTCCAGAATCTCTATCCATTGGTCTATGTACCTGTTCTTGTACCAATACCAAGCTATTTTGATTTTTGTAGCTTTATAGTAGGCCATTTCTTAGTTTTAGCAGCATTTGCTATCTGGAGAGCCTAGACACTTCAACATTATCAAGTCCTTGGTCCTTTGTTTAATGGCCTTTTATAGCAAGAAGAAGCTAAGAGGCAACTTCAATACCTCCTTCTATATGTCAGTGAGTTCAGTAGGCACATTCTATGCTTTCCACATAGCTACAGATGATAGTGCTACCGAGCTTTCTGCTACTACATAAGAAAGATAACTTTTCTCTTGTTTCTAATACCTTATTCTGCACTCTCTTTTGTGCCTTCACTGGCAGAGTCCTTGAAGTCCAAATTCTGCTAACGGTCTGTTCAGGATGATTTAGGCTTTCTGTTTTTTTTTTTTGAGTTGGAGTCTCACTCTGTCACCCAGACTGGAGTGCAGTGGCCGCTCCCGGCCACCGCAGCCTCGACCTGCTGGGCTCCGGCGATCCTTCCGCCTCAGCCTTCCGAGTAGCCGGAATTACAGGCATGCGCTACCACACCCGGCTGATTTTGTGATTTTATTGTTGAGATGAGGTCTCGTTGCCCAGGCGGGTCTCGAACCTGAAGGCTCAGGCAATCCACTCACCTCAGCCTCCCAAAGGCACGGAATTACAGGCTGAGCCACCAAGCCCGGCTGATTTAGGCTTTCTTTACCATGCTTCTCCAGATCCTTCTAGCCACTGTCACCTAGTTCAATACTCCTCCTACATTTTTGGGTATTTGTCTGGCAGCACCCCATTTCCAGGTTCCAGTGTCTGTATTAGTGATCTATTGTTATAGAATAAATTAACCCCTGTACTCTGGTTTCTCTTCAGATTGCATAAATCTTTTGCCTTTTACTAAAGATTTCCATGGAGAGGAAAAATTCTGAGTCTTAACCCAATTTTTTAAGTCCTCATTTTTACGAGGTTACATTTCAGATGTTAAAAAGTAGACTTTATAGCTGGACACAGCAGTGCACGCCTGTAGTTTTGGCTACTTGGAAGGCTGAGACAGAGGGATCGCCGGGGCCCGGCAAGTCAACATTGGGGTGACTGTGAGTGTGCCATTGCACTCCAGCCCTGGGCGACAGAGTGAGACTCTAGCTCAAAAAAAAGAATAAATTACCTCAAAACTTAGTGACTTAAAACAATTGTAACCAGACCCAGGTCCAGTTGCTCATTGCCTGAAAGCCAAACTCAAGAGATGAGAGTCAGTGGAAGGAAAAATAGGTTTTTTCAAGAGCTGGCAACCTGAAAAGATGGTGGATTAAAGTTGCAAAGACCATTCAGACTCTCAGTTTTACCACAGAGCTTTTTAAAAGAAGTTTGGTGTGGGAAACATGTGGGAGTGGTGTAGGGTGCAGGATCTACGTGTCTTTGTTCCGATGGCTCTCTTGAGTAATCGCTCATCTGAAGGTCTGACTGGTGTTACTGTGGTGGATCAGTCATTAGTGACTTCCCTCAAGTGGAAGGGTTCTGCAGTTGGGACTCCATGCCTCTGGACTTTCTAAAGCAAGAACATAATTAGATACACAGGCACTGATGACATGGTCATGATGTAAGGAATTGCCTAGAGGGAAAGAGTGAAAGGGTGGGGGGACATGGAGGAGGAGAGAAAAAAAGGAGAAAACGGAAAAAATAAGGGAGTGTTCAAAATATGTTTCTAAACTCTACATTCTTGGTTACACAGCGATTTATTATCCACAGTTTCCATGGGTCAGGAATCCCGGTATTGCTTAAATGGGGCATGTGCTTCAAGGTCTCTCACAAAAGCTGCAGTGAAGTCAGCTACCAGGACTATAGTTGTTTCAATGTTCAGCTCCAGAAGGATCTTCTTCGGTGCTCACTCCTTGGCCTTCCTCATGGGATGTTGGACTGAGGGCCTCAGTTTCTCTCTGACTGTTGGCTGGAAACCTCCTTCAGTTCTGTGCCATACAGGTCTCTCCATAGGAAAACTTATAGCCTTGCAGCTGGCTTTCCTGAGAGTGAGCCAGAGAGGCCATCTGTGATCTTGCTTTGTATTTTCACTGAGAAAATAGAAGCGTTGGAGTTTCTATAATGATTACTTTTATCACTCAAATCTACCAGGCTTCCCATGTCAATGCCTATGCAATTATCTTCTCTGCTTTTACTGTAGATGTATTCTTTGTGCTCTCATCTAAGGTGGACCCTTTCTCATGTGTTATGAGTCTTATCTCCATTTACCTACTCAGGACTTTTTTCTTGCCATTATTCCCTCTTTTCTGCACCATCAAGTTTCCCTCTCAGCTGATAGACATGATATAATAACTCTCATTTAAAAAATAAATTCCCTTGTCACACATTTTCATAAAGTAACCACTCCTTTTCAAGAAAACAATATTTTAAACTGTGAATACATTATTTATTCAAAAGTCGATATAAAAAGTCAACAAAAGTGCCTGGATATGAGGGAATAAAAGAGTCTGGAATTACTGTCCTGTCATAAGCAACTAGAGACTGGATAAGATGTAGGAAATAATTATTTTTGGACATTGGACAAAGGCAGAACAAAACTGTGATTTCTGAGAGAAAGATGCAAAATTAGTCCTACCATTGTGTAGGTTTTCTGGATTGGAGACAATTTCCTGAACATGGCATGGGACTGAGGAACTCAAGCTGAGCTGAACAATCTTACAGAACTAAAGACACAGAGATAGAAGTATGGAGAGTGTAAGGAGGCTCATGTTTATGGGGCAGGGTGCTTAAAAACTGAAATGTACACAGGAATTTGGAGTGGGGTTAGTTCAACTCTTTGAATATTAATCTGTTCATGATGCTGAATAAGAAAAACTTCTAATAAGAGAACATTTATCAGGGAGCTACAAGCTACACAGATCATTCAGTTCTGGGAATCATTCAAGTTCCCACAGACCAGATTAGAAGACCTTGTGAGATATCAGTGACATTTAGTAGGAACCCCATAATAGCCATACTTTAAAAGTTGAGTCAAATGAGCTCTAGAGTCAAGACTACTCTATATTATTCCAAAAATGCTTAAAAGATTCAAACAAATGCCCAAATATCGTATCCAACTGTCTGGATAAAATCCAGCACTCTTTTAGGCAACACAATACAATACTCAAATATGTGATATTCACAATTTCTGGCATCTAGTACAAAAAATACTTGGTATATGAAGAAATAGAAAAATGTGACTCATAACCAAGAAAAAAAGAAAAATAAGTCAATAGAAACAGACCCCAAAATGACAGATTTGATGGAATTAGCAGACAGGGGCAACTTTCATTAATATGAGCTTAAGAATACAGAGGAAAACATGAACAAAATGAGGAGAGAAATCAAAGATATAAAAAAGAACCAAGTGAAGTTTTTTAGAGATGAAACAAATGTTTTACATTGACTTTACATTATTTGTAAACAAAAATGCTAACTATTAATTGGGAAATTTTAGAAATGGTGTTATTCAATCAAGAAACACTTGATGTGTGCAGGCTACAGTGCTAGGCTCTGTGAGGGATACACTCTCCGTTCGCCTGCCCCTCCTTCCCTCCTTCACTTCCTCCCTTCCTCCCTCCTTCCCTTCCTCCCTTCCTCCCTCCCTCCTTCCCTCCCTTTCTTCCTTTCTTCCTTCTTGTCAGGATGGACTCACAGATTCTTATTGTATTTTAAGTGATATAAGAAGTTACTCTCATTATTTTATTACTCAAATTGTCTCATATTTGGCTAGAGGGAGCCTATTCAAGCTGATTCCTATGTTTTTTTGATGTGTCCCTATCTTTTTTGTTTGTTTGTTTGTTTTAGAACTTTCTTAAGTCTAGCCCTATAAGGTAGTGCAATGGGCCACTTCCCCAGGGAGCCATGGTTCTTTTTCCTGGAGAATGGTATTTACAGACCAGTTTCTGGAGGCTAGTTGCTTATTGTTACTGGGCTATCATTGTTTCTTGCCCTCTTAGTGTGCAGATCTAGTTACGTGTATGTGCATACACAGTATACACACAATGTGTGTGTGTATGAATCTATATTTCTGAAACCACAGTGTACGTTCTAGACTTCCCCTCCCTCTGTCCCTCCCTTTCAGTAAACCTGAGTTCTAAGCCTTTCTTTTTTTTTTTTTTGAACTTCCTTCTCCAGCAGTGAGAAATCTGGCTATCTTTTTGCACAATATTTGCTCAGTCCTAGAATACGCATGAGGTAGTTTGGTTTTGCTAACCCTTACCACTGTGGAAAATGAAAACAATCATACGTACTAGAATACAATATTGTTTACATTCATTATGTCTTTACTAAGGCTAATGATTACATGGTCAAAATATTATGTTCCAGAGCTAATTAGGATACGTCTTCCTTCTCCCTCCATGTGGTTATGTTATTAACTTGATAGACATTAAGGTCCACTTGTTTCTTTTGCATTCCTCTTTTTTTCTCTCTTCCTCTCAATGTTGACTGTCCGTTTGTTTGGTAATAGCTTACATCTGAAGAATGCCCTGCATTTTACAAATTATTTCTTTCCTCCTTGATTTGTCTTGGTCAGTACTTCTCACCTGGATCTGGTTCCATAGGTCTGTGGTGGAGCTTGATTACTTGCATTTATTAAAAGCACAGAATCCTTAGCCCCAAATCTATTGAATTCCTTATGGAAGGTCTAGGAATCTTTTTAAAACAAGTGTTCCAGGTGATTCTTATGATGCAACTGGTCTGGGACACTACTCTCATCTTGAAGTTATTTGGGATTGACAAGGCAAATGTTTTGGGTAACATTTTTATAGATTACCAATCTGAGGTTTAAAATAAGTGATTTGATTAAGTGATTTCCAAAGCAAATACTAAATTTTTAAATTTCACTTCATTATTTGTCCACTATGTTTTCAGTTCACATTACAACAAGGGACCCATTTGATTTTATTCCTGTAACAATTTAGCATAGAGTTTTGCTTAGATCAGTTTGAATATATTCAATGAGAAATTTTCTGGAAAGAAAAATTAGAGGTCTGCGGACAGAATATACTTTCTTTTTATAGATGATGTATGACTACCAAAAATGAAATTTCTGTAATAAACACTTAGAGATATAACTTCTGAGTAGAAGAATTGCTAAAAAGGTAAAATTTGCAAAGAAATCAAAAGTTTAAAATTCATTTGACAAATGTTTTCCATTTTCAAGTAAAGGTTATTCACATGTAGAGTGATTAAATAAATAGTATGACTGAATTTGTGTGTGAGCATTGGCAAGGCAGAAAATATTTTGTTCAATACACAATTTTTAAAATTTTAGAAACTCTTAAGGTTTGCTTATATTAAGCCAAGTATCTCCTTTTTTTTTTTTTTAAATTTGAAGATTCTTTCATCCTTATGCTTTAAAATGATCAACTTTCTTATTGGAGTATTAGTTGATATAAAGACTTTTGACAGCCTTTTGGTACATATTTGGCTGATGGAGTTCCAGGTGTCACACCAACTTGAAAAACTTTTCCTTTCATAAACACAAGAAATATGTAATATTTTTCCTCCAAGAAAAAATAATTTGATATAATTATATAATTTGCGAATATTCCTATTTATAGAAATATTAATATGATTTGGATTTAATTGTTTTTTATTTGTGATCACTCATGTCTTTAATAATCCCTAAATAATGGCAATGATATGAGTGAAATTTTTCTTGTGATAAGGGATGTTCAGTATAATGAAATCAACACTGAACATGGAAGTACAAGACTTCATTTGAGTTCTGGGTTTTTGTTCTCTCTGAACCTTAGTTTGTTGTTGTCGTTGTTGTTTGGTTTTTACCTGTAAAGTAGATGATATTAGTTATCTCATAAAGTGGTTTGAAAAATTGGATTTTGTTGTGTTCCTAAGGGTGTTTCATGTAAGTTGTAATAATGAAATTGTTGTGTCCTTTGCCCATCAAGTACCACTGGCAGATAGTACACAGTGTTTTTGCCAATACCTGGGGTGGGCAGATTTTTTTCTTAAAGGGCCTGATGTTTGGGGCTTTGCAGACCAAACTGTCTCTGTCACAGCGATTCGATCCTGTCCTTGTAGTACAAAAACTGCCATAGTTAGTATGCAACTGAATTAGTGTGACTACATTTATGGGCACTGAAAGCACGGTGGCTCATACCTGTAATCCCAGAAATTTGAGAGGTGGAGGCAAGAGGATTGTCTGAGCTTAGGGGTTTGAGACCAGCCTGAGCAACATGGCGAGACCTCGTCTCTACAGTAAATCAAAACATTAGCTGGGCATGGTGGCTTGTGCCTGTGGTTCCAGCTACTTGAAAGGCTGAGGCAGAAGGCTCGCCTGAGCCCAGCAAGTCGAGGCTGTGGTAGCCATGAGTGTGCCACTGCACTCCAGCCTGGGCGACAGAATGAGACTCTGATTCAAAAAAACAAAAACAAAAACATTCTTCCTTTTCTTCTTTTTTAGAAAATAAATATTGGGATATGTAAGAAAGCATTCTTAGTTCATGGACTGTGTGAAAACAGGCAGGAGGTTAGATTTGGCCTGTGTGCTGTAGCTTGCTGATTTCCAGCTTAGAACATTTGGAAATCAGTTTTAGATTGATTCTCATATTTCCCTTTTCTTTTTGGAGTCAGCTCTTTTCTAGAAATATTCACTGTATTTTGAAAAAGCTGGTGTTGGCAAGACCACCTAAAGTAAGATTCTAACTAACAAGTTAAAAAAGAATAATATGACTAGAAAGTCCTATCCTCTTAAAAATATTAATGAGCCGGGCTCGGTGGCTCAGCCTATAGTCCCGCGCCTTTGGGAGGCTGAGGTGAGTGGATTGCCTGAGTCCGTGGGTTCGAGACCCGCCTGGGCAGCAAGACCTCATCTCTACAATAAATCGAAAATCAGCCGGGCACGGTAGCGCATGCCTGTAATTCCGGCTGCTTGGAAGGCTGAGGCGGAAGGATCGCCGGAGCCCAGCAGGTCGAGGCTGCGGTGGCCGGGAGTGGCCACTGCACTCCAGTCTGGGCGACAGTGAGATTCCAACTCAAAAAAAAAAAAAGAAAATTAATGGAGAATATATGTCTTGCTTTGTGTTTAATTCTATTTTTGCCTGAAAATTTTGGAGTTCTGCAATCAAAGCATAATACCTTGCAAGCATGTTTCTGACATAAAATACTATAATTTATTCAATTTGTTCACTACTTTTTATAAAGCTTTTATTGTAATATTTGAAAAATATACAAAAGTTCTGGCTATTTTTTAAAAATTGCATTGTATTTGCTATGTTTAAACATATAGATAAAATTGAAAGTGCTAACTTATTACACCTCCAACTGAAAACAATATTTTATGGTTATGTAGAATTTTAAAGTTTTTGAAAATACTTTCATGCAATTATTGTCCTTGATATTCCAGCCTTGTAAACACAGATGGTGCCGGCATTATCTTGGCTTTCCTGATTGAGGAAACTGAGGCTTACAAATAAAGTAGATTGGGATCTCACGATCAATAAGCAAAAAGAAGTACTTGATTTCAGGTCTCAGTGCCAATTTAGTGTGCTTTTTACAATACTTTCCCTTATACAGCTCCTGGTAGACTCCTTTGCACATTAAAGCTCTGTAAATGTTTCCTGGCCGATTTTTTTAGTATTAAAGTAGTACAAAATGTATCTCAGGAAACTTGAAAATCGATTAAAATTCAAAACATTTAGTGGGAGCATGGTAAGATTAGGGACGATTTTCGTCATGTTGTGTTTATATCTGGATGCTCACGTATGTACTAGTTAGTACAGGTTTTAAAGCAACATTTTAACTAGGCTGACTTTTTAATTATCATATTTATTAGTTACAGTGTTTTTCCTCCAAAAGGATTGCAAGATTGCTGAAGGCAGTGATCATGTGTAAATATTAATACTAGCTCCCTATCCTCACTCAAGTTCGTTAGAAAGCAAAGAGGGGTTTGGCTATAAGGTAGCAGAGATTTATGGACAGAAGGGGTAGCTCAGGTGAGAAAGGGAATAGGAGACACTGTTATTCCTCCCTGTTCTCACTCTAGTTGTTTCACTTATATCAAGGTTTAGACTCTCTAAGAGACAAGGCAGATTTTTAAAAATCTCATAAATAAGAACAATTTGTCTGTGTCTCAGTTGTGTTATTTTTTATGCACAGAGTTAGTTAACCCTACCCCCAGCTAACTGCTGGTATGTTTTTAAGGTTAGCAGAATCATCTGAAGGTTTACAATGTAAAAAGTATTGCTTATAAAAATTTTCCTATATTTTTCTTTTTTTGTAAATAACTTTATGGAGGTATAATTTGATGTATAATAAAACGTGCATGTTTAAAGTACACATTGGTAAGTTTTGAGATATGAACTCACTCATAGAACCATTACCATGAAAAAGAAAATGAATGTATTATCAATCGCAAAATTTCTTCCTGCTTCTTTGTCATCCCTACCCTCTTGTTCCTACCTGTGGCATTCCCATCCTCCCATCCCACCTCCATCCCCAGGGAGTGACTGATCTGATTTCTGTCACCATTGATTACTTTGCATTTTCTAGAATATTGTATAAATGCAATCTTCCAGTACTTTGTTATGAATTCACATGGCATGATTGTCTTGAGATACACTAATGTTTTATCTATCAGTATTGTATTCTTTGTCATTTCTGAGTAGCAGTCCATTATCTGGATATACCGTTCGCCTGTTGATAGACATTTGAATTGTTTACAGTGTTTGTTACAAATAAAGTTACCATAAGTGTCTGAATTGACATCGTTTTCATTTCTCTTGGGTGAGTACCTGGGTGTGGAATTAGTACTTCATATGGTAGGTATATGTTTAACAACTTAAGAAATTGTCAAACTGTTTCCAAAGTTGTATCATTTTATGCTCCCACCATTAATGTATTATGCTTAGTTTTAAAAATTTTGACCCTTGTAATATGTGAATAGTGATACCTTATTGTAGTTTTAGTTTGTATTGAGTGACCGATGCTGTTGAGTGTCATTTCATGTTTTTATTTGGCATTCCTGTACTTTCTTTGGTGGAGTGACTGTTGAAATCTTTGCTTACTTTTTAACTGGGCTTTAAAAATTATTATTGAGTTTTGAGGGTTGTATATATGAGGGGGAGCCCCCCAAAATGGAATTATTTTTTGGAGGGTTGAGCCTTTGTGTTATAGGCTTCCCCGACTAAGTAAGTGTTCTAGAAACCCATCAGCATCAGCATATCAGCTAGCATTGTTGGGAGAGGCTGAGTTTGGCATCAGTGAATTTTTTTTGTAGGTTTTCCAAGCATTTGCTCATTTCTTGATGGGTGACTTACAAGAGCACCTGTCAGCAGTTTTTGATCCAAAATGACCTGACCCTCGTGTTGCCTTCTGCTTATTCGCCTGATCTTGCTCTGAGCGACCTTTTTGTTTGTTTGTTTCCCTGATGAAAAAAGTCCTTAAAGGGAAATGTTTCACCAATGTGAAAGAAGTAAAACAAAAAATAGCAGAAGCACTAAAAGGCATAAAAACTGACAAATTCAAAAACTGTTTTGAGCAGTGGAAAAAGCATCTTTATAGGTGTATTACATCAAATGGAGAGTACTTTGAAGGTGACTGAAGTGTAAACATGTAAGAATAAATACACGAATTTTTATAAATGAATTCCAGGTTTTTTGGGGTCTCTGCTTGTATCTTACAAATACAAGTCCTTCATCAGAGAGACGATTGCCAAATATGTTCTCTCAGTGCATGACTTGTCTTTTTGTTATCTTTCATAAGGACTTTCACAAAACAGAAAATGACAATTTTGATAAAGTCGAACTTATCAGTTTGTTCTTTTATGAATCATACTTTTAGTTTTGTATTTATGAAATTTTTAATAGTCCAAGGTCACAATCTTTCCCCCATGTTTTCTTTCAGAAGTTAATAGATTTAGGCTTTACATTTAGTTTTATGATCGATTTGAAATTAATTTTTGTATCTGTTGTGAGGTATAGATTGAAGTTCTTTTCTGTTTTCGTATATAGATATACCATTGTTTCAGCACAATTTATCAGAAATATTATCCTTTCTCCACAAAATTTATTTTGTACCTCTGTAGAAAATTAGGTTGTCCATATAGGTGTTAGTCAATTTCTGGACTCTGTTCTGTTCCATTAATCTATTTTTCTATTTTTACACTAATACCTTATTGGCATGAACATTGTAGTGTTATAATAAATCTCGAAGTTAGGTATTATTATCTTCAAAATATGTTCTTAATTTTTAAAGTTGTTTTGGCAACTCTAAATCCTTTGCATTTCTATATGAATTTTTAGATTCATCCTGTCAAATTTGTATAAAGTTGCCTACTGGACTTTTGAGTGACATAGATAATTTTTTTTTTTTTTTTTTGAGTTGGAGTCTCACTCTGTCGCCCAGACTGGAGTGCAGTGGCCGCTCCCGGCCACCGCAGCCTCGACCTGCTGGGCTCCGGCGATCCTTCTGCCTCAGTCTTCCGAGTAGCTGGAACTACAGGCGTGTGCTACCACGCCCGGCTGATTTTTTGATTTATTGTAGAGATGAGGTCTCGCTGCCCAGGCGGGTCTCGAACCCGCGGGCTCAGGCAATCCACTCACCTCAGCCTCCCAAAGGCTCGGGATTACAGGCTGAGCCACCGAGCCCGGCTGTAAATGATATTTTTAATTTCTATTATCATTGATCAAGTATACATTTGGTAGCAGAAAAGCGTTCACAATAGTTCCTTATTATTCTTTTCATGCATATCTGTAGAATGTGTAGTAATGTCACCTCTCACACTTTTTAGATTGTTAATTTGTGACTTCTATAGTTTTTCCTGATCAGTCTGGCTAATGATTCATCATTTTAATTAACCTTCTTAACTAGCTTTTGGCTTTTTGATCTTTGTCTATTATTTTTCTGTTTCATTATATTCTGACACCTGATATTTTATGGTCTTGATTTCCTTTGGGTCAGTTCAGTCCTCCCATCCCCATCCAGTTTGTTAAGATGGAAGCTGAGGTAATTGACTTGAGACCTTCCTTCTTTCTTATACATTTAGTGCCTATATTTAGTGTTATATAGATGTCCCTGGAATTATTCCTTTAAGTAACATTCTATAACTTTTTATATGTTTTCATTTTCATTTACTTAAACATCCTTCTAATATCTGTCTTTTGTAATTTCTTTTTTTGGCCCGAGGGTTACTTAAAAGTATGTTGTTTCCAACTATTTAGGATCTTTCCAAATATCTTTCTGTTATTGGTTTCTGCTATTAAATCTATGAGGGGGAACTAAAAAAAGAGAAAAAACCTGAATTACTTTTTGGAGGGCGGGCCCCTCATAGCACAGGCTTCCCTTGCTAAGTAAGTGTCTAGGAACCCATTGGCATCAGTGTACCAAGGAGTGTTGTGAGCGGCTGTGTTTGGCTTTTTCAATGCGTTTTTTGGAGATTCTTTCAACACATTTGCCCATTTCATGATGAGTGATTTACAAGTGCATCTGTCCACATTGCACTGAGTGGTCAGCAATTTTTGACCAAAAACAGCATGAGCCTGGTGTTCCACCCTCCCTATTCACCTGATCTCACCCCAAGCGACTTTTGTTTCCTCTGATGAAAAAAGTCCTCAAAGGGAAGTTTTACCGATGTGAAGAGGTGAAATGAAAAAATGGCAGAAGCACTAAAAGGCATAAAAATGGATGAGTTCAAAAACTCTTCAGCAGTAGAAAAAGTGTCATGATAGGTGCAATGCATCAAACGGAGAGTACTTTGAAGGTGACTGAAGTTTGAACATGCAAGAATAAATACACAATTAAAAAAAATAACTGCTTTTTTGGGAGGAGTTCCCCCTCATGTTGTTGTGTTAATTGAATTCTTTTAAATTTATTGAGACTTGAAAATGATATTTTAATGTTCTATTATCAGTTATCGAATATACAGAATGTGGTCTGCCTTGGTAAATGTTACATGTGCTCTTGAAAATAATGTATATTCTGCTATTGTTGAGTGGAGTGTTCTCAAAATGACTATTATGTCAAGTTGGTTGATAGTGTTGTTCAAGTCTTCATTTTTATTAATTTTTATCTACTTGCTGTATCAATTATTGGAAGAAAGTATACTTAAATAAACATCAATAATTATGGATTAGTCTATTTCTCCTTAAGTTTCTAATAATCTTTTGCTCCATGTATTTTAAAACTCTGTTATTAGGTGCATACATATTTTGGATAGTTAGATCCTCTTGGAGAATTTACCCCCTTTTATTACAAATGACCTTCTTTATTTCTGGTAACATTCACTGCTTTGAAATTTACTTTATCTGATATTAACATAGCCATTTCAACTTTCATTTGACTAATCTTATAATGGTATATCTTTTTTCACCCATTTCCTTTTACTTGTGTTTTATAGTAAACATTTATTTCTTGTAGGCAGTTTTTAATTGGATCTTGCTTTTTAATCTATTTTTTAATCTCTGCCTTTTAAATGGGATGGTTGGGCTATTTGCGCTCAATGTGATTATTGATATGCTTAGATTTAAATCTATCTTTTCATTTCCTTTCTCGTCCATTTGTTCTTTGTTTCCCTTTTCCTGTTTTTATCTTTTCTTTTGGATTGAGTATTTTTTATAATTCCATTTAATCTCCTTTGTTGCTTATTAACTATATATTCTTATTTTATTATTTTAGTGGTTGTTTTAGGATTTGTAATATATGTCTTTAACTTATTATAGTCTGAGTGATATTATACTTCTAAGTGATAGCATGCCACTTCATTATCGTGTAAGAACATTACAAATTTCTCTTCTCCTAAACTTGGTACTAATGTCATATATTTTGCTTCTACCTATGCTATAAATCCCCCCTACAAAGCTATTATTTTTGCTTTAAATAGTCAATAAATAGCTATCCTTTCAGTTCAATTTTATTCCTTTGTTTGAAACCAGATTTTTATCTGCTGTCATTTCCTTGTTGCCTGAAGGACTTCTTTTAGCATTTCTTATAGCACGGGTCTGGTGTCCATTATTTTTGAAAGATATTTTTGCGAAGTGTAGGATTTTAGGATTGCAGTTTTGTCTTCCTTTTAGAACTTCACTTTTGCTCCTCTGTCTCTTCTGTTACTTCTGATGATTAACCTGATGTAATCTTTTTCTTTGTTTTTCTAATATAGGTATCTTTTTTCCAGATACCCTTCATGCTGTGTATCCACAATAGTTTATCTCAAGTTGTGTTTAGTATCCTGCTTTAAAAGCCTATCCAGTGCTTTCACGTCTATGCTAATACTTAGCTCTTATTTTTTAACATAGGCCTGAAATGTTAGAAGACTCACTGTTGGTTCCCCAGAAAGGCAGTTTTCAAGTTGTTCAGTGCAACTGCGGTGCTCATGAATGGTGTGAATGTCTTGTGCCTGTGCCAACAGCCAAACTCAGCAACACTCTTCTTATGTATTTGAAAATTGCATCTGGTGGAGTCATTTTTCAGTCGCCTCTAATGTCAGTTCAGCCCATAAATGTTGGTAAGTTGTGTATTAAAATGATAATAGAGCTGACACCAACTGTGCACACAGGTTAAAAATTGCTTACAAAATTTTTCACTAGCTTATTTCACTTTATCCAATGATGGCGGTACTGGGAATATTAAAAGCAACTTCTAGAATGATTTAACAGTAATATATAACAGTAATATATATATATATATATATATACATACACATATGTGTATGTGTGTGTGTGTGTGTATATATATATAAATAAATATATAAATATATATAAATATATAAATACAGCTGCCATGGCCACTTAAATTCTTTTTTGAAACAATTTAATTTCTTTAAATCCTGCATCTGTCTGATGGATATGTTTTGCTTGGCTATCACTTTTTTCATGTCAGATAACTATTTTTGAAAATAATTGAAAGCATGTTTCTTACCTGAATTTATTCCTTCAATAAATATTTCTTAGAGGCTCATGTGTGTCAGAGACTGTTCTAGGAGCTGGAGAAACAGTGTGTTGTTAGGCAAAATTCTACCTCATAGAGCAAGGAAAAATAATAGTGGATGGGGCCAAGTAAAAGAAACAAATTTAAAAAAAAAAGAAACAAGTAAAAGAAACAAATAAGTAATTTACTGTACAAATGCGACTATAGGAAAACCTCAAATGATAGGCAGTGCCCCATATTCTTGGTATAATAATCCCCAAATCTCTTTTGATCAATTTAAATATACAGTTACAAATGTGAATAATATAGACAAATGTTAACTTAAAGTATTCAATTAATTAATTTAGTTTAATTATATGTAATTAAATTCATTATTTTCCACTTATATTTCCTGAAACTATATATGTAAACTCTTTTATTTATTTTATTTTTTAGTCATGATGGCACTTAGGCTAGATATCAGGGCTTACTGCAGCCTCAACTTTCCAGGCTCAGGTAATCCTTTACAGGCATGTGCCACAACACTTGGCTAATTTTTTGGTTGTTTGTAGAGATGAAGTCTTGCTATGTTGCCACGGCTGGTCTTGAACTCCTAGGCTCAAGTGATCCTCTCGCCTCAGCCTCCCAAAGTTCTGGGATTACAGGCATGAGCCACCATACCCAGCTGGCTAACTCTTTACCTTCATTTTTGCGTTATTGATTTTGACATCACCTGAGCCACTTTTTCTTTCTTTCTTTTTTTTTTTTTTTTGAGTTGGAGTCTCACTCTGTTGCCCAGACTGGAGTGCAGTGGCTGCTCCCGGCCACTACAGCCTCGACCTACTGGGCTCTGGTGATCCTTCTGCCTCAGCCTTCTGAGTAGCCAGAATTACAGGCATGTGCTACCATGACCGGTTGATTTTTTAATTTATTGTAGAGATGAGGTCTTGCCAAGTTGCCCAGGCGGGTCTCGAGCCCGCGAGCTCAGGCAATCCACTCACCTCAGCCTCCCAAAGTGCAGGATTACAGCCTGAGCCACCAAGCCCGGCTTAGAGCCACTTTTTCAAGTATCTGACACAAGTTTCCATACTACTCCAACTTCACTTCTTTCTGAGTCATTTGAGATACAGCACTTTTTGAATATGTATATGACTTCTATGTTAACATTAGGATTTTCAAATAATTTGACCTCTAGGGATATATTTGTGTCTTCACAACATAATTGTAATGGCGTCCAAGCAATTCAATTGTGAAATTATGCCACAGATAAAAACATACAAATCTTTATTAAATATCATCTTCTCTTTCCAAAACCAACTCCACCTGGTGATTTGTGGTAGCATTTAGAGTCAGCGTTGAGTGACATTGCTTTTCAAAATGAAATAGGTAAGGGAAAGTGCATGATAGAATTTGAAAATGTTCTTAAATTTGCCTTTGTGCAAATATAATTTGGGGAATAGTCTTTCTTTATATTTGAACATATGTGATAATATCCCCAAATTGTAAGTTCTTTGAAAAAAATAAGTCAGGTGGTGTGATGTAGTGTTAGGGATGGGAGGCTATTGTTTCTGCTATGGAGGCCAAAAAAGACCTCTTTTAGGACATGCCATTTGACCTGAAGGAAAAAGAGATATCCATGCCAAAATTCAAAGCAAAAGTTGCTTCACAAAAGCCCTGAGATGCAATGAACTTGGCAGTTTGAGGAACAAAAGAGAAGACCTTTGTACTAGGAGTGAATGGGGAATATTCAGAGAGTTACTGAGTCCAGAGCATATCATAGGCTGGGGTTACAGTCTGGATTTTATTCTAATTGCAATGGAAACTATCAAATTAGGGAAATGATATGATCAGATGTGTATATGTGTTTAAAGTTTATTCTACATTGTAAGGAATGAAATGGATAGGGAAGTGGGTGACGGAAAGTTGGGGAAGTGATAGGAGGAGCCCAGATAGAGGGCTTTTGGAGTGGTTCAGTTGGTTTAGGCTTATAGCAGTGGAGATATTTGGGAGATGGTGCCGACAGGACTTTCTTGTGGATTGAGTTGTAGAGTATGAAGGACACAGAGGAATCCAAGATAACCTTTGGACTTGGACCTCAGTATGGAAGTGAGTGGTAATACAGTTACTAAGGGAAATGCAGGAGGATTAGATATGTCAAAATCAGGAGCTCTATTTGGACACATTGTGTTTGAGATGTTTATTGAAACCCAAGAGATGTTGAGTAGGACGTTGGGTATTTGAATCTAAGGTTCAGGGGAGATACATATTTGCGAGTTGTTAGCATAATGAGGTTTATGGGGTTATATGAGATCACTCATTAAGAGTTCAGGAAGAGAAAGACTGAGGGGTGATCAATAAGAATGAAGGGTAATAAAGTGTATTGTCCATGAAGTCAAGTGAAAAAAAAGTATTTCAAGAAGGAGGGAATGAGTAACTGTTTGGAATATTGCTGAAAGGCAGGGTAAAATGAATTGGGAACTGACATTGGATTTGGTAAGGGGTAGTGACCTTTATAAGCGCAGTTTCTGTGGGCTGATGAGAAGGAAGATCTGACCAGAGTAGGTTAGCTAGGGCATGGAATGCAATGTGGAGAGTGAGTAATGCCAGCCCTTCTGAGGAATGCTGCTCTGAAAGAAGCAGGTAAGGAGGAGTATTTGAGACTGGGCATATAGGGTGTCCAGGATTTATTTTTATGTTTCTATTAGTTTCTAATAGTATTGTGTATCTAAAGTGGGTGGTAGAGGCCAACTCTCCAAAGCTCAATGTTTGTTCAGGAATAGCAGGGGATTGCAATATAGGATACCCATGCCATGTGACCATGGGTGCATCCAAGGAGGTTGGAACAAAGGGGAAGCTTTTAAAGACAAAAAGGAGACATCCATGTAAGCTGTTTTCAATCAGAGACTATTGGCTCCAGGGACTTGTTGGAGGGGCTGGTATTAGCTCCTTGGTAAGACAGACATTGGTAAGCAAATGTCCTTGTGCAAGTGGCTTACAATACTGTGGTTTTGAGGAATTCCTTGCATGGTTTCTGTCATAGGTGTACCTGTTGAGGGCCTCTTCTTCATGACCTCCTCTTTCTATCTTGTTAGGGTTTAACATTAGTGACTCCATTTTGATAGTGATAACTTTCACAATATGCAGATAGGAAATGTACAAAAGTTTGTAGTATTGTGGTTTTGCTTTTCTTTGGTATATTTGTTTTGTTTGTGTTTGGTCATGGGAACACAGCAAATAACACTTGTCGTTTCCAGACTTTAGCGTTTAACTGTCCTTGCTTTAAAGTAACTGAAATTTGTAATATGTCACATTAAGTAAACTCTTATCAATTTTGACTAAAGGAAATGAGGAAAACTATGTCCAAAATCCTGAAGATATAGAATGTAAAAAATATCTTATGCCATTTTATTTCTTGAAAAGAAAATTTAAATAAATTCATGTTTCAATGTAATCATTTCTATGTACACAAATAATTTATGTTTATTGTAAAAACCTTGCAAATACAGAAATGTACAAAGAAGAAGAGGCATCATCTATTTTCTATCATTTTGGCAGTCTTTTTATTTTTAATATATATTGTACATATACTTTGTTTTAACTTTAACAAGTCAGGCATCCCAGTATAAATGTATGATCAACTTTTAAAATTTAACAATATTAAGCATTTTCAATATTCTTTGGCAATATTATTTTTAATGACTGCATAGATTTCTGTTATGCTATGAACCTTAATTTATTCAAGCAATCTTTTATTGTAAGATGTTTAAACTGTTTCTATAAGTACTTTTAAAGTTTTATTGTATGGGTAAAACTCTATATATGTGTTTATATACACAGATTCATGTACATACATAAACATACACACATACATTTGGACTCAGTGGTAATTTACCAAGTTAAACTCTACTTCAAGCTGAGAGACTTCATTCTGACTTCTGGTGACAAGCCAGCGCCTCCTGCTGTTGCATTTATTGCATGGGACTCTTCATGCTGTTGTTTATCTGAATAGATGCGTCTGGATGATTGTGATTTAAAATTAGTTGATACGCTGAATTTTGGAGAGTTCTGTGCATTTTCCAAATAGTGTTCTGCAGAATCCTTTTTTCTGTTACCCGCTGGAACCAGTGGAGTGGATGGGGTTGGGAGAAGACTTTAAATAAGTTTGAGAAGTGCTGGCTTAAATAAAGTTAAGCAGGTTTTTTTACAGCAGGAAATCACATTTAGCAAATTCAACTCATTTACTGAGTTATAGACTTTACTGCTTGGGGGCACAAGATGAGCATACATGTATCACTATGATAAAGTACAAGGGGCAGACCCAGCCTTCTAGCTTTGTTTTGGTTCTGGATTTAATCAGTCCTTGGATTGGAGTCACCCTTTAAGTAACTGAAAGGCAGGGTGTGCCGAAGATGCATTTGCTTTCTCTTACTAAGGTACAATTGTCGTGAAAAATTGCTTGACTTAAAATTCTTCTTCTTTTTTCTTAAGTGAAGCCTGATCCACCTTTAGGCTTGCGTATGGGAATCACAGATGATGGTAACTTAAAGATTTCTTGGTCCAGCCCAACATTGACACCATTTCCACTTCAATATCAGGTGAAATATTTAGAGAATTCTACAGCAATTATGAGAGAAGTAAGTATATTTTAGTAAATAAAACGAAAAGTTGAAAAGCAGCTGATGACCCCTTTAAGTCCCATAGAAACTACCCTCTGCATACTGAGTATACATGCTCCTTAGAGTAGAATGAGAATAGATATGTGTGTATATCTATATATCTGTCTGTTTATCCACCACTGGTACAGGGAAGTCTAGTTACAGATACTTGAATTCACAATTATAATTTTTTTCACATACAGTCCACTGATTTTAACATTTCACTCTTTAGAAAGTTGTTTAATATATTTGAGTCTACTTCTGAATCTGGTGACGGGAAAATTTTTGCTTGGTCAATCTTTAGTCAGGCTTCTGAAACTTCTGCTATGCCCATCTGTGAACTTCCTTTTCAAACCCAGTTTTAACAAATGACTCTGCTGTTATTTTAGTAAGAACTCCCCATCCTTGATATCTGATTGATAGCTCGTGAATTTCCTCATCCTCCACCATCCTCTAGGTGATGTTTGATCATCTCATCCTGTCTTCAGCAAAAATTCGTTTAGGTCAGTTTTGCCAGAATTTCCCTTACCCCTGATGTTAGCACTTAGTGATTTCCATCCACTGACCCCCATAGTGCTCCTTGACTGTCAATTCCCACTGTCCCATGCTATGTGGGGAGTTAGTCCAAATCTCTCTCCCCTGCTCCCTGTTGCACTGGTCCTGAATCAAGTCTTCCTTACTGTGCCTTTATAAGGATCATTGAATAACTTAACAGTTTATTCTGTAAGTATTTATTCAGCACTTACTAGATGCCAGCAACCGTCCTACTTGCATCAGGGTATATGGGAATAATAGAACAGGATAAGTGGAGTCGGGGGTGCTGGTAGGGGATGGAGGATTGCAATATTAAGTGGAGATCGAGGCAGGCCAGGTGGAGAGGGTGGCCTTTGAGCAGGGATGTGAAGGAGATGGCGATGTAGGTGCTTGGAACTGGGAACTGGGTTCCAAACAGAGGGAGGACAGCAATGCATAGTCGGAGTGCCAAGGAGGGGGTGACAGTCATAGTGGGTGAAGTCAGAGACTGGTGGCCAGGAGGGGCAGGAGCTCACGAATGGTCTCTTGGGCCAAGTGTACTTTGGCACTTTGAGAAACTAGGTGTAAGATAACTTAGAGGAATAACCGATCTTTTAAGATCTGGGCAAAGTTTTTTAAGATGGGACCTCAGTGTCATGGATGAAAAAAGCCTCTGTGGGCTTCAGTTCTGTCATCTGTAAAGTGAAGATAATAGGATTTTGGATATGAAGGATCTGATGTCGTTTCATGCGTTCCTGAGGCTTTTCATCATTTTGAGTCTAAGACTCCCTGTGTCCTCAACAGTGTTAAGAGGCCAGAGAGTTTAATAACTTTGGAGTACATTATCGGGCAACTGAATTTATTCGTGATGGTCCTGAGTAAAGTCTTAGCAATTTATTTGCTAAGCAGTTCTCCACTGGTGAACTGCATAGTTTTATGCAGGGTTTGGTCTCAGCTGTTTTTCCTCTGTTTGTGAACGGTGCTTTGGTTCATGCACTGCAGCTGATTATCAGGCTCAGGTTCTTCAAGTTGTTCATGCCCTCCTGGGCGGCTCTCCTCCAGGATCTCTTGTAGTCTACCCTGCAGGGTGCTCGGTGCCAGGTGTGTGTTATAGTTGGCAGCACTGGCTTGACGCTTCCCACTGACATCAGAATCCTAAACGTCTATTCATTATCATTCAGTAACAGTGTTTGCTAGATGTCATTATGATTTTTTTCCCTAGATCCATAGGCTGTTTAAAATGTGCAAACATTAGTTATTTGGCTATTGATTTCTGTTTTAATTCTACTGTGGCCAGATAACTACTCGGTAAGATTTCAGTTCCTTGAAATTTGTGGAGACTTGCTGAGGATCAGTTTTGCTAAAGGTTCCTTACTGATGCTCTGTTTTAAAATAATATTTAACAGGCCGACGAGATTGTCTCAGCCACATCCCTGTTAGTAGACGGTGTGCTTCCTGGGTCTTCCTATGAGGTTCAGGTGAGGGGCAAGAGGCTGGATGGCCCAGGAGCCTGGAGTGACTGGAGTACCCCTCATTTCTATACCATACAAGGTAGGTAATAGAATAACTGTTTCCACCGAGTGGCAAATGCATTTCCAGAATTTGCCTTTGGTGTCTTATAAGCATCTTAAATTTTATGGCCTTAAATCAAAAGGAGAAACACAATATTAACTTTTTAATTTAAATTTTGAATAGGCTAATTTGTTGGTTAAAACTGTGTTAGAGCTCTTAGGCTTATGTGCCTTCATAGCAATGTATTGTTGAATTGCTTTCTTATTAAAAAGGTAAACAGTTAATATAGTAGTTCCCATTAACAAATTCAAAGCACCACTTGTATTGATAGTTCCTTAATTTACATTTGAAAACCAAGCCTATTTATTTGACAAAAATCTGACAAGAATTCATAATAAATGAATTCTTTTCACTTTAGATGCTTGCTTTTAAGAATTTTCAGTATAAATTTTTCATATTTTTAAGCTTTTTTTTTTTTTTTTCTCACTCTGTCATCCAGGTTGGAGTGTAGTGGCATGATCTCAGCTCACCACAGCCTCAAACTCCTGGGCTCAGGCAATCTTTCCGCCTCATCCTCCTAAGTAGCTAGGACTATAGGTGCGCGCCACCATGCCTGGCTTATTTTTCGAGTTTTTGTAGAGACAAGTTCTTGCTGTGCTGCCCAGGCTGGTCTCAAACTCCTGGGCTCAAGTGATTCTCCCACCTCAGCCTACCAAAGTGCTGGGATTACAGACATGAGCCACCGCGCCTGGCCTAAGGTAATTTTTAACATTGAAACACGGCAGCTTGTTCATAAGCTGAAGTGCAGTGTTTTATTTTTACATAGTGGCCCAGGAGCCTCAGAAGAATCTTGCCACATGCCAAGTTGTGACTATGGGAAGACAACAGTCCTTTGGCTGGCCTGTCAAAAGGACAAAAGTTTTCTTGTTTACACTTAGATTGATTATGGCTGTATGGAGTTATCAAGTATTACCAAGTACCACGTAAAACATTAAGCAAGTATTCAGCCCATCTAACTCAACAGGGTTATTTACGGATGACTTACTATTTTGAAAGCATAGATTAGTCAAAAAACAAATAGCATGAGTGATTTAAGAACGTTGACTTTGAAGTCTGACAAAACTTGATGGATGTTCTTGTCCCACCACTTACTTGGAAAGTTTCTCAACCTTTCTGTGTCTTCGTTTCCTCTTTTGTAAAATAGGGATGCCTTAGTGAATAAGATGAAATGATGCCCAAAAAGTGCTTACCAGAGCACCTGCCTCTAGCAAGCACTCAGTCAAAATCATATATGCCCATAGTTTATGTATCTGTAGCCTCAGCGTTCACTAAGCAGTCGTGAGACAAGTTAAACCCGGTACTATCAAATGGGAAGCAGTTAGTCCTGACCCAGAGTAGGGGGTCTGGGTGAGCAGATTTAGAAGGTGTTAATTTCACATCTCTAGTTCTTAGATAAGTCAGTTATCACAATGTGTATTATGATGCTGACAACTCAGCTTTTGGATTTTTTCTTTTTCTAGGGAAGGCTAAATCTCCTATCTTCAAGTGTATGCCATTGATTAATAGGTCTTAATGACCACCTGTGCATATGTAGCGAGAAATGAGTTGATAATATCAAATTTTTTTTTTTTTTTTGAGTTAGAGTCTCATTCTGTCGCCCAGACTGGAGTGCAGTGGCCGCTCTAGCCACTGCAGCCTCGACCTGCTGGGCTCTGGCGATCCTTCCGCCTCAGCCTTCCAAATAGCCGGAATTACAGGCATGCGCTACCAGGCCCGGCTGATTTTTTTGATTTATTGTAGAGATGAGGTCTCGCCAAGTTGCCCAGGCAGATCTCGAACCCGCGGGCTCAGGCAATCCACTCACCTCAGCCTCCCAAAGGCGTGGGATTACAGACTGAACCACTGAGCCCGGCTACAATATCAAATTTTAAAAGTATCTTGTGTAGGGGTTTCTCCATAGTGTTTGGGGTGAAGTGAGCAGGGAAGAGGGACATTTTACAAATAAAGTAGAAGTCAACAGTCCCTGTCTCCACTGAGTGGCCTGTGACTCGCCATCTTTATTGATCCATCTGGTAAAATGTTTCTCTTCCGCAGTAAAAAGGCTTCATTCCTTACTGTTTTCCTTCTTAATTAGAACTGAAAATCTGTCATCTCTGAAAAAGAGGAAAATTCTAAAAGAATCAATGTTTTTGGTCAAAGTTTAGTAGGATTTAAGAGTGATAATTAAGGCGTTTCTAGAATAATAATTCTTAGAAAGATGATGTGTGCAGTGGGATCAAGATGAGAATTTTGATGTAATATCACATAATAGTTATTTCTGTTATACTTTGCCTAAGATTTTGTTTTGTATTGTCCCACTTAGACTTTTAGGCCTTTGGATGGACATATTTCTAGTTCTGTTTTACCTTACTGTTAACCCTTTTATGATTCATATCAACGTCAGTAGGGTTAAATTTGCTTGATTTCATAATATGTTGGCTTAGAAAGGGCAGAAGTTTTGTTTTAGCAGTGAGTGTGAAGTTAAGCTTACTACTGTTACAAACTTGGATAGCTTAAATGCCATTGACTGCCAAGATAAAGAAACCTCACCAGACAGAAAGCAGATTGGGGATGCCAGCCGTAGGGACAAAAGCTTACCAACTTGAATAGCTCTCGAGGATATTTCTCTGTTACAATATCATCCACCTCAGTGATGTAATGAGATCGCGCTGTGCACTGAATTAGAATGAACACATATAATTAGGTTCAAGATTCCTTGTTGAATAGTAATAATAGTAAATAATGATGATAATGATAGTTGACAGTTACTAGGTGCTTCCTGTGTTTCAGGCACCGTTCTAAGTGCTTTACATATATTACCATTATATCCTTTCAACAACCCTGTAAAGTACGTACTATCATTCTGATTTTATAGATAAGGGAATTGAGATTTAGAGAGGTTAAGTAACTTGTAGAGAGTCACACAGTTAGAAAGTAGTGGTGCTGCCTGTCTAATTCTGAAATCTATGTTTGTAAACACTAGGAAGGCAGATAAGTGCATAATGTATAATTATGCAAGATTTCAAAGTAGCACAAATTGATGTTCAAAACTAGTAAGCAGTAGGCTTAATCATGGAGCATTTTAATGGAATGCCTCATTTCCTTCACAATACCTAGGACATGAGGTTTTAGTGCTAGGTTATTAAGTTCAGGTTTGCTAAATTGCCTCTACCAGCAATTTCTATACTTCACAGCAGTTGGGCCTTGTCTCCTGAATGGCGTGCAACAACAAAGTATCTTCCTCCAAAACTTTGGAACTTTCTGTTCTTCCAATAAAGGGATTTGCATCTTCCTTCCTTGAGCCTAGGTATTGAACGCTATTTGACTCTCCTCCATTGATCACTGACGGGTTCTATAATGCATCCATCAAATAGAAACATTCTGTAGTATTCAGTTATTAATGTATTCAGAGTGAATTAGCACACCTGCCTTATCATTTCCAAACACTTCTGGATCTTACTGAATTTTTCTTTGAACAGAGGTTGGCTGGCACATTGTTGCCGTAGCAAGTAGAATATGAATTATCAGTACCTTTTTAACTATCATTTTTTATTCATTGACACAACTGCACCTACAAAGTACACAGTTAGTTAAGCATTAGCTATTCTGAATCAAGGAATTCTTATGGATTCTTTTGAAATGAATTGGATAGTTTCTCTGTAGCTGTTGGAAGGTCTTGGACTTTTAGAGAAAAACCTAGTTCTGTTTTACCTTACTGTTAACCCTTTTATGATTCATATCAATGTCAGTAGGACGTTTACCAGAATTTATGAAGCCTGAGAATATTGTGATTAGATTATCCTGCATATTGAAAACAACTTTAGACATGCTGAATTCTTGTAATACCCTATTAACCACTTTGTTATTGCTACAAAAAGAGAAGAAACAGATATTAAGCAATTTTTGCATTTCACACATGGCAACTCTTTTAATGGGTTAAAGAGAATATTTTTCCCCTTGAAGAAAAATAGGTACATCTGATCCCAGAACAAAAAAAGTCTATTTTCCACAGCTGTGATAAGCACACTTAAAATAACTTTATTTAAAATGTTTTGATTCATGATTCATATTGAGCAATTCGCTAATATTTATGAATAGAATTTCCTTTTTTAATAAAGTTCATTAGATGTTTTCAGGCCAGGTCTGTCTTGGTCCTCCCCCCTGAGAAAATGGCCGTGCAACTCCAGGGGACCTGGGCGCCGTCGCTTTGGTGGAGCCTGGGCTGACAAGGCAGGGCAGCGGGGGGAACCCTAGCAGTTCTGTGCCAGATAGGGAGGCCATGGCATCTGGCAGTAACTGGCTTTCCGGGGTGAATGTCGTGCTGGTGATGGCCTATGGGAGCCTGGTGTTTGTACTGCTATTTACTTTTGTGAAGAGGCAAATCATGCGCTTTGCAATGAAATCTCGAAGGGGACCTCATGTCCCCGTGGGACACAATGCCCCCAAGGACTTAAAAGAGGAGATTGATATTCGCCTATCAAGGGTTCAGGATATCAAGTATGAACCCCAGCTCCTTGCAGATGATGATGTTAGACTGCTACAGCTGGAAAGCCAGGGAAATCAAAATTGCTACAACTATCTGTACAGGATGAAAGCTCTGGATGCCATTCATGCCTCTGAGATCCCGTTGCATGCTGAAGGCCGGCATCCTCGTTCCTTAATGGGCAAGAATTTCCGCTCTTACCTGCTAGATCTGCGAAATACTAGTATTCCTTTTAAGGGTGTGCACAAGGCCCTCATTGATACCCTGCTGGATGGCTATGAGACAGCCCGCTATGGGACAGGGGTCTTTGGCCAGAATGAATACCTGCGCTCTCAGGAAGCCCTGAGTGAGCTGGCCACCATGGTCAAAGCACGAATTGGAAGCTCTCAACGACAACATCAGTCAGCAGCCAAAGACCTCACTCAGTCCCCTGAAGTCTCCCCAACAACCATCCAGGTGACATACCTCCCCTCCAGTCAGAAGAGTGAACGTGCCAAGCACTTCCTTGAATTGAAGAGCTTTAAGGACAACTATAACACATTGGAGAGTACTTGGAGCTGAAAGACTCTCACTGTAGATTGAGCCAGACAGTTGCAGTGTGCAAGACAGACTGCTTGCTGGGCAGCCCTCAGGACATCTGACTCAGCAGACCCAGACTGTATTAGCAGAAGCTCCTGTTGTCTCCAGAGTTCTTAGAGCTTGTGCCTAAAGGGTCATTCCCAACCCTTCTTATTAAGCATTTTCAGAACATCGGCTAAGACTTTGTTTTCTTCCAGCAGCACTTTTTTTCTGGATTTGAATTCAGATGTTACTAATGTTTCTGTCAAAGCTTCCTTAAAAATCTTCACTTGGTTTTGGCCATAGTTTACCTACACTGTTTCAGGCTATTTAATCCCAAAGGTGAGAGTTGGAGTGAGGCATCTTCCCTGTCTACCCCTTTGTACACGGTTGAATGGAAACTGTTTAGATTTAAGGCATCTCAGAGTTGATTAGTGAAAAAAAAGCAGACAGGAACTGGTGGGGAGCTCAGATGAGGAAGTTGGTATGTGGAACAGCTTACCCTGGTGCTCCACTTAAAGCAGGATGTGTTGCAACTTTTCTGATATGCAAAGATCTGCTTTTCCACTTTCATTCCAGAGCATTGTGAATAAGTGGAATTAAAGGGAATGTTCTGACACCTAACATAACCTGTGCCAGGCTGTGAGACAGGGGGAAGGAGTGGTTTCCCCTAGCAAGCCAATGTACTGATCTGACTTTATAAATTATTTAATAAAATGGAATTAAAAAAATAAATAAAGTTCATTAATGTAGATCTTGCAAAAGTATTGCTACTTGTCATAGGAAGAAAATCATTGTTGTTTTCTTATTTTGCAAATTAAATATTGCATAGCATCTCATGAAGATAGAATATATGTTTATATTATTTTGCAAATTAGATATCTGATGTTTACGTCATACCAATTTTAACATATTTGTTTAATGTAAATTTTACAAACTGTCATATTTTTATTAACTTATTTTTATTACTTTTAAGCCTGGGCTTTGGCATCTAATCATGTCAAAATACTATGACTTTAACCTTATTTCTTGATTAAGCCTTACTACACGCATTAGATTTGGGAGTGAAACGCTTTGAGTTTCTTTAAAATGAAAACAAGAATTATTCTGAGACTCTTGAGGCAGTTCAGTAATGAGGTTGTGGAGTCGATTGAAGGTAGGTTAATGATCTCTCGGGTCTACGTGAGGTACTTTTCCACAGTAAGTAATGTACAAGTGAATCTTGAATGGTGCCTGGGCTAGGTTGTACTCAGCTATGCCCTTACATCTTATGGTCTGGCTTCTGCTAAGTAATTTCATGCTAATCCATTTTTTCCTGTTTCTGTTTGACTGTAGACATTCACAATGCAAATATCTTGTATGGATTGTAAATATAAAGACATCGAAGTTTGCAGAATAAAGAAAATGTAAACACGAAATGCTAATTAAATTTTGTTAGCTCTTGCTTTTAAGGGTAATCTAGAAATATGTGTGCACACAGATATCCATATTCCATCAGCAGAAAATTATTTGCCTTAAATTGTACAATTGAAATGTACTGATCTTTTTGTAATGCTCTAAGGTGGAAATAATTTCTTCCTAGGGAAATCATTATTTACTTTTATCCTGTTCATCATGGCAAATAATAGGCAAACTAAGTTTCCAACAGTAGGGAACTGAAATATAGCATGGAATTGCGTATAGGAATTAAGAAATCATGTTGTATGTTCTCACTCATAAGCGGACCTTGAACAATTATCATAATACTATTAGAGAATGATTGGCAGTAGTGGAAAGCTGCCGGGAAGGCGGGGGGGGGGGGGGAAGCGGGATTGGCAGTAGTGGGAATCTGCCTGGGGAAGGGGGGGCACATCAACAAGGGTACCTGCATCATGAACATTTGTATTCCTAACCCTGAATTGTACCCCACATCTTTAAAAAAAATTAAAAGAAAAAATAGAAATCATGTTTTAGAAAAATATCGACTGTCCTTGTCCTCAATCAGAGGACACTGGCATTAAATAACTCAAAATGATATTACAAACTAGTATTTACCATTTTCTCTGCTTTGTATATTGGTGCATATTCATGTTACTTTTTAAACTATTTTTTAAAAATTTCATACTTTGTTTCCTTACTTGCTTATTTGAAGTCTTCACATACCCAAACAGGACAATAGCAGCAATCATTTTTGTGGAAGATTTTTGCCTCCTAGTGATCTGTTTTAAGAATTTGCCCCAGGTTTCACTGATTCCTAAAGCAGGCTCTGTGGAAAACATGTTGTGGAATGAAACTATATTTCATTTTGACCAATCTCCTAATCTGTCAGTTAGCAAGTAACAATTACTGACTAAAATACATTTCATAATGAACAAGCCTCTGTGTTTGGAAGATCGTGAAGGCATTCGTGGATGCTCAGCTCCCTTCAGTGTTGGGAGTACTTGGGACACTGAATAATGCACACAAACAGGCAACTCCTGAGTTACCCAGTTTCTGAATACATTCATTTTATTTTGGGTCATATAACTCTGACATGTATTGTGAATTTTTGGATGTGGCATAAATTGCTCACATAGGATGTTTTCTGCTTTCATCTGATAGCCTCCCTTTCTTCTTTCATTACAGATGTCATATACTTCCCACCTAAAATTCTGACAAGTGTTGGGTCTAATGTTTCTTTTCACTGCATCTATAAAAATGAAAACAAGCTTATTTCCTCAAAAAAGATTGTTTGGTGGATGAATTTAGCTGAGAAGATTCCTCAAAGCCAGTATAGTGTTGTGAGTGACCGTGTTAGCAAAGTGACTTTTTGCAACCTGAATGCAACCAAACCTCGAGGAAAGTTTACCTATGACGCAGTGTACTGCTGCAGTGAACATGAATGCCATCATCGCTATGCCGAATTATATGTGATTGGTAAGAATACTGAGGATTTCTTCCTTTGGTTCCACAAGTCAAATTTTCATGATAGACCCTCCCTATATTAGATTCCCAGTGAAGATGTGAGGAAATTTTTTTTCATTTTTTTGGTGCTTTTGCTTTGTATTAATATTTTAATGTGTTTTAAATAGATGTCAATGTCAATATATCATGTGAAACTGATGGGTACTTAACTAAAATGACTTGCAGATGGTCAACCAATTCAATCCAATCACTCGTGGGAAGTACTTTGCAGTTGAGGTATCATAGGTATGTATCATTTTTGCTTTTTTGTTTTTCTGTAGATAAAAATTTTCTGTAGAAATATTACAATAACGGTAGTCTTGTAGATGATCCTTTTTGCCTGAAAGAGAAAGGTCAAATGCAATTCATTGGGAAATTTTTAAGACATTACATAAACTGACTGTTCTTGAAAAACATTCACACCTGAGAGTTAAAAAAATTGTAATTTAATTGTACTTTATTTATTTTTTTTGAGTTGGAGTCTCACTCTGTCGCCCAGACTGGAGTGCAGTGGCCGCTCCCGGCCACCGCAGCTTCCACCTGCTGGGCTCCGGCAATCCTTCCGCCTTAGCCTTCCAAGTAGCCGGAATTACAGGCATGCGCTACCACGCCCGGCTGATTTTGTGATTTTATTGTTGAGATGAGGTCTCGCTGCCCAGGCCGGTCTCGAACCTGCAGGCTCAGGCAATCCACTCACCTCAGCCTCCCAAAGGCGTGGGATTGCAGGCTGAGCCACCAAGCCTAGCTTAATTGTACTTTAAATAATCTTTTCTGACTATCAATTCTATTAATTCTATATAATTGCATTTTAGCTTGTAAATGAAATACAAGAAAAATTAGTAACATATATATGTTTATTATTTTTATTTTTGAGTCAGTCTCACTGTATCACCCAGGCTGGAGTGCAGTGGCACGCTCACGGCCACCGCAGCCTTGACCTGCTGGGCTCAGGTGATCCTGGGCAATGGAGTGAGACTCCTACTCAAAAAAAAAAAAAGTGGACAGTGAAAGAGGATACATTTCGTATCTCCTCCTAACCTCCTCACTCCCATCTGTATGGAAAGAGTAATTGCTACTTTAGACATTTAAATATATTGTATTCATAACAAATAGTGACAGAAGAGCTATTTCAAAGAAGAGGAAAAATGCTTTATGAGGTGGGGTGTTGGTTAGGACTCACTTATAAAATGTTCTCCCCCCCCCCCCGCTTTCTGTCAGGGTCTCTGTCCCCAGCTTGGAGTGCAGTGGCACAATCATAGCTCACTGCAGCCTTGACCTCCTGAACTCAGGCACTCTTTCTGCCTTAGCCTCTTAGCTGAGATTACAGGCATATGCCACCACAGCTGACTGATTTTTAATTTCTTTTTTGTAGAGACAAAGTCTCTCTATGTTGCCTAAGCTGGTCTCGAACTCCTGGGCTCAAACAATCCTCCTGCCTTGGCCTCCCAAAGTGCTAGGATTACAGGCATGAGCCATCATGCCCAGTTTAGTAAAATTAAAAAAAAGCTTTTCTTCTTTGATAAAATGGGTAGTAGACTTGATTACATAATTTGTATATATATCAGGGATTGGTATTATTTTAGTTTATATTAGTTCAAACTTGAAAATATTAGGGCATTGTCAATTAAGCTATAAGTTACTCTCAGTTAGAATCTCAAACTGTGTTGGAATACAATCTTCTCTTTAAGTTGTGAGGAGTTTGCCTTCCTTTCCATCCCAGGAATGCCCATTACTACTTTTAAAATTGTATCAGTAATATATAATATTAGTTTAACTTTCAAAGTGCTGTAGGTTTTATCTGTAACTGGATTGTTATCTCCTTGCTGGAACATTTTTTCATTTGCATCCCTCTGAGTGTTTAATGAAATATCTCATAAGAGTACTGTCTGTTTCTAAGAAAAGATATAGAATTGGGATCTAGCTGGGAATTTAAGAACATCTATTTTTCTATGGAGCAAAACTGTCTTTTAAACAACAAATCAGAATTCTTAAATATCTTCTTATAGCTTTTGTCAACGCTGTGTATTAATTGAGTATTTTTTATCTTCTAAGGAGAAGCCTTTACTGTTCTGATATTCCATCTATTCATTCAATATCGGAGTCCAAAGATTGCCATTTGCAAAAGGATGGCTTTTACGAATGCGTTTTTCAGCCCATCTTTCTATTATCTGGCTATACAATGTGGATTAGGATCAATCACTCTCTGGGCTCACTTGACTCTCCACCAACATGTGTCCTTCCTGACTCTGTGGGTATGTCAAGCTGCGTTATATGTCTTCATTTTTATTAGCAGATTGAGTTAGGTTTAATGTTTGATATTTAGGTTTAATTTTTAGCCATTTTTCTGTCCACACTCGATTTTGAAAAATAAAATATCCCTGTTTACAGTGGAATTGAGTAAATAATCAGCCTCAGAAAGTTTAGCAGTTTTGAGTTCAAGTCATTTATACTTTTTTCAGCAGTAGGAATATTTTAGTGCACTTTTTGATGAATTACATGGATCACTATGAGTGAATTTTGGTAATATTTTTCTAAATAATGGATTATTTCATATGTTTTTCTTCTGGTGTATTTATGAAAACATCTAGTGTTTGTAATTTAAAAGTTTAATTGGGATAGTCTGAGGGTCTTGGAATTCTGAGTCGTCATAACTTAAGGCTTGATTTTGTGAGGCTGTTAGGACACAGAAGCATTCAAAATGAAAGTGGAGAAACCAGACAAGAAGATGACATCCACTATGATATTTAGAACATTCTTTGCAAAAGGCATTTTTATTTCAAACATATTAAAAGAGCCCTTGGAAAATTTGACATATTCTTCCGATATTATTGCAAAGTCTTTGAAAAAAATGACCCATTGATTGTGCAGCGGGAATGAAAGAACATTTTTTGGTGCTACGTATTATTTTGTCAGAAAATTATGCCAAAAATCAGTATTTGATTCATTATTTTTTCAATTAATTAGTACACGTTTGGAAAAGATTTACATTTTCCTAAATATAGAACAGAGTTGTCTTAATTATTAGATCTAATTGTCAATATAAAGTCATAATCACTTGATTCTCTTCCTACTATTTGATTTCATTTTGAGTTATTTTTGCTGCAAGTCATGCTTTTCCAGTACTAAACATCCTGAAAAAGTGAGAAAGACTCCTATACTTCTTCTCAAACACACACAGATAATAACACACTCATATGGAATACATGACACATGCAACATGGACTTAGTAACATGTGCTATCTGAATAACCTTTGATGTTATTCCTTTCAAAACCAAACTAAAGAGTTTAGGTTGAGCTTATATTGCCTAATTAGTGTGTGGCAATTCAACTTTGGGATCCAAATGTTAGCCTCACTTCTTATTAGCTTTGTCAACTTGGACTAGTTACATGTGTACTCTGTGTCTATTTTAATACCCATCAAATGTGGATAGTTCCTAATACCTTCCCAGCATGAGTATTGTGGGAATTAGGTAGACTATTGAACTTCAAAGCATCCTTTCTGTGATATTCACTGAATATACTCATATAATCCAGTGTGATACAGTCATAGATTCAACATCTTATGAAGTCTTTCACACATTGATACTTCCTTACCTGAGGAGAAATTCTCTTTTCAAGAGATGAAATACAGCATATATCATCCTGCTGGGTGACAAAGAGTGCTTTTTCATTTTATGAAGAATTGAATAATTGTGACAAAGTTTACCCTAAGAAAAAAATTTAGGCATTTTTGTCATCAACAGTCTAAAATCTTGTTGATTGCTTAAAAATGGCAAAACAAACAAACAAACAAACAAAAAAACTGTACAAATAAGAGACCACACCTCTACACAGTGTTGGGCCTTAAAAGTGAGATTTGGAGGGAGGGAATGATAATGCACACCTATGTTGTACAAATCCAGACTTTGTGTTTTTCCTTTGAATCGTAACAATATTAAGAGTCATAAGACATGAGGAAATAAACATATCAGTAAGGTAGGCCCAAGAACTGCTACAGTCAGTTCTTTCTTAAAGTTTTCCTTCACAGAATGTCTATATTTGGTGTTAATATGGTTTAGATTATTTAGTTTTTCTTGTTGGTTTGTTTCACACCATTAGCCCTTTGGCTTCCCTTTTTGCTGCTGCAGTTGTTTCCTGCATACTGTAGCCAAGGGCCACCCCCCACTGATGATCGTCCACTGGCGGGGATGACTGTCAAAATAATCACCAAAATGAGTGGCATTCTAGCCACACCTCAGAGGCCTCTGATGTCCCAGGCAGTGACCTTTTAGGTGCTGGGTCAAGGTTAGGTGTGGAACCAGTTCTGGGGGCTGTGATCCTCAGAACAGCTCTTCACCAGCTGGCGTGGAAATGCTTACAATTCTTAACGACTGGCTTGGCTGAATGTATGTCCTCTTCATGAAATCCTTCACTATCAGTGCAGATAATCGAGACGTGACTATATAAGTGTAATTCTCATTGTAAAATCGAGGCTTGGAGTTGTGACCAAAGTTCGGAGCTTCAGAGGCACTGTTACATTTGGGCTTTCAAGCTTTTAGTTTCAAAGATGCTGAGTTTCTTCTATGTTGCCTTTTATTGTTAGAAAGAGTGACCCTCAAAGTAGAAGATTCAGAATGTGGGGAAAATCTATGTAGAGGATATAAGCCTAAGCTAAAGTTTGCCTTTAGCTCTGAAAGTTGCAACCTGAGAAGATAATAAAACAAGAAAGATGACTTCTTTCTTTGGATTTCTGTGATTTTTACATTATGCCTTTAAACATGTCTTGTTTATATATATATGTTTTTTAAAGCTATTTTTAAAAAAATCAGTTGCCATTCAGGTCATTTTGCGTCTACTTCTGCCCGTTAAAAGCTTTTTTCTTCAGATTGTAGAACATCAAGGCTATATTCTGAGAGACTATCTTTGACCTTGACATAGAAATACTTAATAATAGACAGCGGGAAAGGAGTTTCAGACTCACACATGTGGAAATTGATGCAGTGCATGTTTTTAATTTAAGCTCTATGTAGAACACAGTTTGCTATTGATGTTTATCTTGTGCTCAATATAGTGTCTTTTGCATGCAGAGCCAATGGCTCAATTTTTAATCAGGTATTACCACTATTAACTTGCAGAATGACATGGATAATATATTGAGTTTTTTCGGTCGATTTCCTTATTTGCAAAATAGAGATAATAGCTATTTTAATGTATCACATAAAGTAATAGGGAAACAAATGAGATAATGAATGAAAAGTTTTGAAAAAGATTTATTGCTTTATAAATATAAGGTATGACAAATATAGTTTGATGACATTATTACTATTTAAATTCCCATTATATAATACTGTTTTAAAATTTCTAGTGAAGCCACTGCCTCCATCTAGTGTGAAAGCAGAAATGACTGTAAACATTGGGTTATTGAAAATATCTTGGGAAAAGCCAGTCTTTCCAGAGAATAACCTTCAGTTCCAGATTCGTTATGGCTTAAGTGGAAAAGAAGTTCAATGGAAGGTACCTTTTACTTAGAAATTTCTTCAACTTTCCTCACAGAATGCTGTTTTTGTGATATCTAAGAGTTTATTGCATAAGATTAATTTTGTTGTCATAAAACTATGTCTTCCTGCATTCTGTGGCTATTTTCATTAAATAGATTGATCTAAGTCTAATCTTTTTAAGGTACAAAATTTTCTGTGGTCCCTCATTTTCCAAAATGTGTTTTACAGAACACTGGTCCCGTAAAATGTTCTTTGAAAAAAGACTGCATGTCTTCCTAGCGTAGAGTTGCGGTATATATAACACACATTAAAGGTGCTCAGAGTTCCTGCGTTAAAGAAACATTTGTGATTTTATTTCATTCCATATTCCCCAAACTCATTTCCCCAAGGAACTCTTTTCCCTCTAGCATCTATTAATATCTTTCAATTCACATATGTTCAGTGGAATGCATATTGGAAGAAGCTACTTTTCATACAACCAGAATCATGCCTATATTGACTTTCCATGTCAGTTTTGTGATGGCAGCCTGCAAAGACCTACAAAGATCAGGAGTGAACAGTTATATTATTAATTATTAGATCACAATGATATCAACTAAAACAAATGTGAAAGTTTAGCTGCTTATTGAGGGAGACTGGATATCAGAGATTCTCTGCAGTAGATCCTATCAAGCCAGTAGGTTAAAATTTTAAAAGTCTCTGTGGAGAGAGGATGAATGATCAAGGATTAATAGTCGGACAGGAGAGTGTTTGAGAAATGAGGTTGCAAGTGAACCAGTCCAAAATCTTGACATCAGTGAAGGAATAACAAGATTAATAGGAAAATTCTTAACTTGAAGGAGTTTACAGACCAAGTCTGATGTGACTGTTCTGAAACCAGAAGCCACAAAATCAGTTCTCTTAATTTGGGAATAGTGTTAAGGTTTAAAATGAAATGTACTTAGGGTTTTTTAGATACTTCTATGTTAGTAATGATCAGTCTAATGTTTTGACTTATTTTACAGATGTATGAGGTTTATGATGCAAAAGCAAAATCTGCCAGTCTCCCAGTTCCAGATCTGTGTGCAACCTATGCTGTTCAGGTGCGCTGTAAGAGGCTAGATGGACTGGGATATTGGAGTAATTGGAGCAATCCGGCCTACACAGTTGTCATGGATATAAAAGGTCTGCAGAGATTTTGTAACTGTGTTTTGAAAGTGCATTTGTGTGTGCTTCAAATATGCCTGGAAAATATTCCTTCCGAAACCATATGTACAACTTGGGTTCCTTGTCATTTTGCAGTTCCCACAAGAGGACCTGAATTTTGGAGGGTGATTAATGGAGATATGACAAAAAAGGAGAAAAATGTCACCTTACTGTGGAAGGTATTCTTTCCTTTCATGCTATTCTTAAATTTTAATTTTATACTCTTAAAAATGTACTTCCATTGTTTTTAATCCTGTCAGCATTGATCTTTGGAATGCTTGGCGATACTATATTTTCATTTCATTTTTGAGATGTGTTTGCAGAGGGCTAAGACGTATGGTGGCTGGAACCCTGGCATGGAGTTAGAAAATTTTAATTCTCTTCTCAGGCTAACATATTATTGTCAGTGCTATTTTTGGCAAAGTCACTTAGACTCTTTGGGTCTTACTTTCCTCATCTGTATAAATGTAAGATGATATTCAGTGTCCCTTTGAGTCCAAAACTTGTATTAATATTTAATTCTGAGCAATGTAAATGTTGGCCTTCCTAACACATTGCAAGGACATCCAAAAAATGAGTTTATTTCGTTTGTGCGATGGCGTATAAATGGATATTTCCATCGATAATGGATATTCAGCCTAGCAATTTTCAACCATTCTTTCTCCCAAATGAATTGGTGTCTGTCCCAAGTGAATAGATTATTTGGTCTGTAGACACCAAATTTAAGATTGATTTGGGAGTATAGCCCAAGAAGTAAAACAAAGTTGAATGGAGATGAAAGCACATGTTTGAAAATGTTTTTTTCCAAATGCAAATCGAATTCCTGTGTAAAAGGTGGGTTGTCTAAGTATTTGTGTTCACTTAGTTTGTAAATCTAGTTACTACCTAACTTCATTTGGTTAATAATCAATGCAATTTTTAAACTGTTTTCTGTTTCAATATTTCTAATTCAAAGTCAGCATTAAGAATGAACAGTTGCTCAAGCCTGTAATCCTAGCACTTTGAGAGGCCAAGGAAAGAGGATTGCGTGAGCTCAGGGATTCGAAACCAGCCTGGGCAACTTGGTGAGACCTTGTGTCTACAGTAAACCAAAAACATAAGCCGGGTGTGGTAGCATGAGTCTGTAGTTCCAGCAACTTGGAAGGCTGAGGCGGAAGGATCGCCTGAGCCCAGCAGGTCGGGGCTGTGGTGGCCACGAGCGTGCCACTGCACTCCAGCCTGGGTGACAGAGTGAGACTCTGACTCAAAAAAACCCCAAAAAACCACAACAAAAACTGACATTCTTGAGACATTTGTTGTATCCTAGCACTTTATGCGTGTTTTCACCTCCCAGGGTATTCATAACCTGTACGCTGAGAGACTGAAGGGGATGTTGAACTCACTGGGGATGGAGGCCCTGCTGACTCAACTCCAATCTTGCCCAACAGATTTCCTCTGCCTTCTTTGTTTGATCTCCACGGACACTGCCTCAGCGATCTGAGTCTCCACAGTGAGGGAAAAGCAGTGATGTTCCTCAGGCAGTAGCAGGCCTGGCCATCAGCAGAATTGAAGTAGCTTTTCTTTTTCTTTAATTTCTCCTCTCATCGCTGCGGTCAGCTGCCCTCTGGCCCAGGCTGCAGCTACCCCACCTCTCTTCTCCCACCCCAGCATACCCTAGAGCAAAATAATTATCTTTCTTCCCAGACAGTTCTCACATTTTCTTTATATCACGGATTTCATGTTTCCCAGCAATGCTGCCCAATAGAACTTTCTGTAATGATGGAAATGGTTTATACCTGCATTATCCAAGATGGTAGCCACTGGCCACATGGGACTCTTAAGTGCTTGAAATGTGCCTAGTATGACTCAGAAACTGACTTTTAAACTCTTTAAAAATTTTAAGTAATTTAAATTTAAATAGCTACAAGTGGCTAGTGACTGTCAGATTGGACAGCAAAGCTGTCCGAATTCTTTAGGACTGATTAGTGGGAAAAGGAGAGCACCCTTGCTAATCTACCATCTTTGCAGGTGTTAGAATGCCTTTTATTAGCGGAATGGTCTTTAACTGACATTATTCTTGCTTTGTGTTGTTTTGTTTTGGTTTCCTAAACTGAGGTAAAAGTTCAATGATTATGGTTTTCCAAGTCTATGCTCCTTAGACTGAGATAAGATTTGTCCAAGGATATACAATAGGTAAGCCACAAAGCCACCAGGTAAGTATGGAACTTTAAAAGAGACATAATTTCTTTGGCACTTAAAAAATAACACATTTTATTTTAGAGCAGTTTCAGACATATAGGAAAATAACAGACAGTATAGTACAGATAATTCCCATATATTTCCACACCAAGTTTTCTCTACTATTAACATCTTACATTAGAATGATACATTCAGATTAAAACTTCCTGAGTTTTTGCCAAATATTCTCTTTCTAGTCCAGATTCTCATCCAGGATAGCACACTACTTTTAGCAATCATACCTCCTTGTGCTCCTCCTGATTGTAAAGTTTCTTAGACCTTTTTGTTTTTTATGAACTTGACATATTTAAGTAGTACTGGTCAGGAACTTTGTAGAATCTCCATCAAATGATGTTATCTCATGAGTGGATCGGGTCCTGGGTTTTTGGGAAGAAGAATGCTGTTTAGTGGCATCATATTCAGGCTACAGGCTACTAACATGACTTAACATAGTTGATGTTAACCTTGCTCACCTGGCTGAGGTGTGCTTATCTAGTTTCCTACTGGAAAGGTACTCTGTTTTCCTTTTTCTATGCTGTACTTTTTTGAAATGAAGTCCCTCTCTGCAGCCCACACCTAAAGAGTGAAAGTTGTGTTCCACCTACTTGAGGATCTACATACATTATTTAGAATTCTTCTGCATGGGAAATTTGTCTGTTCACCCACATTTATGTATTGACTTCTTTATTCCATCATTTGTTTATACCAATGTGGACAATGAGTACTCTATACCTTGGATACCTCTTTATTTTGTTGCTCAATTTATTTCTGCTTCAGGCGTTGGGAGCTCTTTTAGTTCATTGGCTCATGTCCTTTTGACATGCCCTCTTTGTTTTATTTTTTGTTAATTTTTGAGTACTGGTAAGTTGGACTTTATTCAGTCACAAACTTCTAATCTGGAAAGACTTTTAGGAGGATGAAAAGATGAGGTACAAACTGGGTGAAGATACTTACAAAACGTATGTCTCATAAAAGACTTATAAACAAATTGTATAAAGAACTCTTAAAATTCAACAGTAGGCAAACAAATAACCTAATTTAAAAATGGGCCAGATATCTGAACAGAAACCTAACCAAAGTGAATGTACAGATGGCAAGTGGGAATATTAAAAGATGTTCAACATCATTTGTCACCAGAGAATTGCAAATTAAGGCAAAAATGCTACTCCACGCCTAATAGAATGACTAAAATCCAAAAAACTGACAATACAAAGTGCTGGAGAGGATGCAAGGCAATAAACTTTCATTCATTGCTGCTGAAAATGCCAAACGGTTCAGTCACTTTGAAAGACAATTTGGTAGTTTCTTATAAAGTTCAATGTATTCTTTTCTTTTCTTTTCTTTTGAGTCAGGGTCTCACTCTGTAGCCCAGACTGGAGTACAGTGGCGTGATTACAGCTTCCACATCAGCCTTCCGAGTAGCTGGGACTAGCATGCACCACCAGCTTATTTTTCTGATTTTTTTTTTTTTTTTGGTAATGACAAAGTCTTGCTATGTTCCCTAGGCTTATCTCAAACTCCTGGGCTCAAGCAATTCTTCTGCCTCAGCCTTCCAAAGTGCTGGGATTACAGGCCTGAGCCACCACACCTGGCCCTAAATGTATCCTTACCATAAGATGCAACATTGCGCTCCTAGGTATTTACTCAGCTGATCTGAAAACTTCTGTCCACAAAGAAACTTGCACATGAATGTACAAGCAGCTTTATTCATAATCATTCTAAACTGAAAGCAACCAAGATAACTTTCAAAAGTGAAACTATTCTGTATGATACTGAAATGATGGGTACATAGCCCTATGCATTTGCCGAGATCCATAGAAATTTGCAACACACAGAGTGAACCTTGATGCATGTAGATTCAAAGAATCATTTAGGAGGTTGGAGGATCCCAGGATGAACTGCAGACTGTGACAAGGGAATCTACATGGATTACAAGTGTATGAAACCACCTCACTGAATGTGGTGGGAGAAAAGACCTTAGTGACTTTAGAAATAAGTAGCGTCTTAAGACTAAAGGCAAGACAAACTGTACATAAGAACTGTACTCCAGTTGACCTGTTTCTTACTGGAGTAGGAGTTAGCAATGATGCTATCACTACACATGTATAGTGGAATGGATAAAGTAAGTGACAGGATGGCAGAGGCTGGGAAGTCACAGACAAGCACCAGAATGATCCATGTGGGAACGGGTTAGAGTTGGAGACATCGCTGTCAACTCATATCTAGCTTGATAAAGATATAGATTCTGGGTTAGTATACAAGCTCATTTCCTTGATTTGTTAGCTAAGAGGGTCCCCAAAACATTGACACCCTGCAGTAAGGGGCATGTCCAGATTTGTCTCTGATATCATCGTCCAATAAAAGGAATCAGGACTATTCAGAGAAATGGCTAATTTTAGGCTGGGATGGGGGAATAGGCAGTATGAACCAGGAGTATCTTGTAATACCAGAAAGTGAGGAAATTTAACATTATTTTTACTTGATGGTTATAAAAATGTTTTAATATTAAAACTGACATAAGCCGGGGTCGGTGGCTCAGCCTGTAATCCCGCGCCTTTGGGAGGCTGAGGTGAGTGGATTGCCTGAGCCCGCGGGTTCGAGACCCACCTGGGCAGCGAGACCTCATCTCTACAATAAATCAAAAAATCAGCCGGGCATGGTAGCGCATACCTGTAATTCCGGCTACTCGGAAGGCTGAGGTGGAAGGATCGCCAGATCCCAGCAGGCGAGGCTGCAGTGGCAGGGAGCGGCCACTGCACTCCAGTCTGGGCGACCGAGTGAGACTCCAACTCAAAAAAAAAAAAAAAAATACTACTGCCAACCTATCCAGATGCTTCTAGGCTCTGCAGGGATACATGTATATGTGTTTATCTTTCCCTGCCATTTCTGACCTAGGAGTATCTCACTGACAAAGGCAACTGAGATGCACTGGTCTTGTATATGGTATAGAGTCCAGATTTCCCTGGCTTTATAGAGGCAGGGGCAGCATTTAATCTTACCTGCCACAAGCGAAGGTGTTTGGGGCAGTCGGGGCTATTGTTAGTCTCTGCACAGCGGAAGAACAGATTGGACTAGATGTGTATTTTACATTGGAATCTTCATTGATCGGGTATTATCATTTTCTAAAATGATGGGACAGACATTCTGGGGTGCCATATTCACTGTGCTCCTAGCCTCTGCTACTTGTTAGCCTTTGTGAACTCTTCTTCAAATAAGCCTCCAGGCTTATCAGAGGAAGGGAAAACGAATGACAGCTCTTATTAAAATCTTCTCAGCTCTTCTTGTTGTCGCTGAGGGTTATTCCCTGTTTGCTCGACTCCTTGTCAGCCTTTCTTTCCTCTAAAATTAGCTTCTTAGTAGAAAAATATTCTAATTGTATTTTTACTTTATTGTCTTTGAGCGATTTATTCTCTGGGCCTTAAAAAAATCCACAAAGGGGAAAATAAGTTTCTTGTGCTTCATAACCACCCAGACAGTTTCATGAAGACTGTGGCAAAGGCAACCCTGTATCCATCTACCTTCCTGATTCCTCAGCCTCGTGACAGGCAGGGCCTGCCCTGATCTGGCCCCTGCCTCCTAATGAGAAATGCGTAATGAGCGTTCCATGACTCTGTTGATATAAAAAGCACTGTAGTCCTTAAGCGAATCAACTTTTATGTTTGCCACAGCCCCTGATGAAACATGACTCATTGTGCAGTGTGAGGAGATACGTGATCAACCATCAAACTTCCCGCAATGGAACATGGGCACAAGATGTGGGAAATCACACCAGATTCACGTTCCTGTGGACAGAGCCAGCGCATACTGTTACGATCCTGGCCGTCAATTCAGTGGGTGTTTCTGTGGCAAATTTTAATTTAACCCTCTCATGGCATATGAGCAAAGGTAAGAAGAGGTCCAGAGTTGCAATCCATTGCCTCTTTTGAAGTTTAACTTTTGCAAGCTTCTCCCATTTTAAATTATCTTCCAATCAGCCTGCAGTGCTCTGAATCTGAAAGTCTCTATTTCATCCTTTATCTCTTCTTTGTCTGAAAAAAAATACATTGTACACTAGTTATGTAATGCAGTTCTTGGATTTTCATGTGGTGGAACATTATTCAAATGATATTATAATAAATGAGACTATCCTAGTAAATCTAATACTTAAACCAGTGCAGATTGTCGGTCACTGTCTCTCTCTCTCTTCTCTCTTTTCTCTCTCTCTCTCACCATATGTTTGAGTGTGTATAAATAAATATATAAAATGAAATACATTTATCTGTCTAGTATTATATATAAAATACTGTGTATCATTGTAATAGTACCATGTGTTATATGGATGCGCATTAATTGCTGAGGCTTAAAAATTACTGTCAGGAGCCAGTGCTTTTCCTGCCCTTTCCTGCACTTTTTGGAAACGTTTGAATCCTACTACATTTTAGATTTCAGTTCAATACCACTTCCTCAAGTGACTTCTCTGACCCTCAGTGCCAGGTCAGGCCTACATTTATTGTAAGTGGTGAATCTTCTTTCATTAATTTTGGTATATTTGATTAATCAAGTAATTGAGAACCACTTTCAGTAGGCATTTCTAATCTATGTACTCAAAGTATAAATTTTTAATGGAAAATACAAATTTTCTGTATCTCTACCAATCTATAAGGATCCTTCCAAGTACACGAAGTTCCCAATATATGAATAAGTTCCGGTCTGAAAGCACGTTTGTAAAATTCAATTTGTTTTAAGTCCAACAAAGTTAACCTAGGTACCCAACTAACAGTTGGCTATATAGTACTGTATGTGCTTAACAGTCTATGCTGACACTTTGTGGAAAGAAATAATACATAAAAAAAACAGGTGTGCATTGTCAAAGTTCATAACTCGAATGTTTGTATGTAGGGGACTTACTGTATTACCTCCGCTATGAAGTCTTTGCTTATTGCTTTAATTGACTATATCCTGACCTTTCTTTAAATCTCTGAGTGATTTCTACCTTTCATAAGTTATATGATAATCTTCCCTTGTATTATGACTATTTTTTATTTATATTGTAAGCTTCTTTTAAGTTACATAGCACCCAGCACAATATTTTACACTTACAATTTTTTTCAGTAAATATGTTCTAGAAATATCTGTAGAATGCTGCAGAGTTAGGTGATAGGAATTCCAGCGGGAGGGAAACTATAATGGGTGCAGTCCCCGAGTCTAATAGATTAAGACAGTGAATATCTGTTCACAAATCGAGACAAGTGTCCTCAGGAAAATAACATAGTTTTATAAAAGAAAAGAAAAAAGAAACCTGCTCTGGCATTGAGGGTCAGAGAAGCCACCTTGAGGAACTGGTAGTGAACTGAAATCTGAAATGTGGTAAATTAAATTTCCCCCAAAGTACAGAAGGAGGGCAGGAAAAAACACTGGCTCCTGACAGGAACAGCCTGATCAGAAGTCTTTATGGTTCCAGACAGGAAATGAAGGAAGACCCAAGTGGGTTCAGTGTGGAGAATGGCGAAAGGTAGGGAGGTGGGTGGAGACTTGGCTCTTGGGTCTTGCAAGCATGAGAGGAATGTTATCGTCAAATGTGGAAATCCCCTGGAGACTTTTAAGTAGGACCCTGTGCAGAGGGCATGGAAGTAAACAGTTTTGTGCTTTGAGAATGTCGCTCCATCAGCAGGAGAGGAGTTTGGAGGGGACCAAAGAGGGTGGTAGACAGGCTTGTGCAGTATTCCAGCTGGGAGCATCTCTGTGACTATATCACAAAATTTATTTATTTTTTGGTTTTAGGTAGATTTACATTTCTCCTGAAGATCTCACCTATAAGTATATCTCTCTGCTTATATGACTCTTGTGATACAAAAATAATTGCCGTGTATTATGTTTGTTTGTATAAGTGGTCTGCCTTCTCTTCCATTTCCTCTCCTTCAACAGATGATAAGTTCCTCAAGGGTATTAGTAGATTTTCATTAATTTTGAATTTAAAAATTAATTTCCTTCTTTTCCCCTCAGTAAATATCGTGCAGTCATTCAGTGCTTATCCTTTAAACAGCAGTTGTGTGATTCTTTCCTGGATGCTATCACCCAGTGAATACAAACTAATGTATTTTATTGTTGAGTGGAAAACTCCTAATGAGGACGATGAAATAAAATGGCTTAGAATCCCTTCATCTGTTAAGAAGTATTACATCCATGGTAAGTCTGCTGTTAATAAGTTTCTCTCACGGATCAGCATGATACTACAGATCATTCATTCAATTAACGCAACTGGTTCATGACAACTTCACATATATAGATGACACTACCACCCTAACACATATAATCCTATCACCTTACTGAAACATTTAATTTCATTTCCTTGGATGCTTTTTCACTTTAATACTTTCACAGTTGTAATCATATCATGTTTTCCTTCCAATCCTTTCTACTGTTACTTTTAGTGACCATACAGCATTTTATTCAAAGGTGTACTTAAACTGTTTATTTGAGATTATTTATGTTGCTCCTTGTTTTACCTTTTCTTAAACTATTTCTTAATGACTTCTGATATCTACTGCCAGTTTTCTTTCCCCCCCAAACTCTGTACCAACTTAAAATACCACTAGGAATGAGTAGAAGTGCCTAGACTTTTACTCAGACTAGTGTCTGAGGATCTAGTGCCTAGTGACCTAGAACAGTGTAAGCTGCTAAAGGTAGACCAGTTATCCCAGGAGATGCATGAAGTACAAAGAATAAGCATACGATACAGCATGTTCATATCTAGGAAAGAATTAAGGGAAGTTAAGTAGGGAAGCTAAGGATTGCTAAGATCTTATAATACATTATTATTTATTCCAAGGACTCATACTTTTATTTCATTCCAGAAACCTAGAAGGAAGCATTAGCATAAATTGTTTGCAATTTTTTTTTTAATGTGTCTCACTCTGTTGCCCAAGCTAGAATGCAGTGTCATGATCATGGCTCACTGCAACCTTGACCTCCTAGGCTCAAGGGATCCTCCCACCTTAGCCTCCTGAGTAGCTGAACATGCACCACCATGCCTGGCTAATTTTTCTGTTTTTTGTAGAGAAGGTATCTCACTATGTTGCTCAAGCTGGTCTTGAACTCCTGGACTCAAACAATCCTCCCACCTTAGCCTCCCAAAGTGCTGGGATTGCAGGCATGAGCCACTATGCCCAGAATAATTTTTTGCAAATTACTGATGGAGAGCTGAATTTAGCTCATTACCACTGTTGTCCAGGTGGTTATTTTCTGTGCTTTTTAAAGACCCATGAGGTAATTAAAGTTAGGCTTCAGAGAGATCTACCTTCTTCAGGATCTACACTTATAGAAAAATACTCGTATATTATTAACATTTGTGAAAGCCATTGATAGATCCATTTATAACTTTGTTATCTGGATGGTAATTTTCTATGAATTGAGATTCCAGATTTTGCAAGAGGATTCCTGGTCTCCACCATCATTTTCTTTGCATCATGAGACTATAATCTCCCAGCTACCCTGAGCAGGGAAATTAAGTAAGCTAAATTCCTATAAAAAGGGAATATTGCCTGCTTTGGGCATAAGGAAGAGGTGGTAGAACATATTTCCCAGGAGAAAGAAGTGAGGGGAAGAAACAGCTCATACACTCTGTACTTGGGCAAACTGGCTATCATTGAAACATGCCTTTGGAAAATTGCAATCTTCTATCTCTGGGTAAGATTTGAAAACAAAACAAAACAATTTGGGGCAGGGCGTAGTGGCTCTTGCCTATAATCCAAGCATTTTGGAGGCCAAGGTGGGAGGATTTCTTGAGTCCAGGAGTTCAAGATCAGCCTAGATAACATAGCAAGACCTTGTCTCTACAAAAGTATTTTTAAAATAGCCAGGTATGGTGGCGTGTGTCTGTAGTCCTAGCTACTCAGGAGACTGAAGCGGAAGGATTGCCTGAGCCCAGAAAGTTGAGGCTGCAGTGAGTTATGATCACCAGCTGTATTCCAGCCTGGGTGACAGAGTGAGACCTGACCCCCATATCCCAAAATCTGGAAAATTATTATCATTACTAACTTTGGAGTGCTTAGTTTGTTTTGAAACTTCTTGATCATTAATTTAATACATAAATAACAACTGATTTCTATGTTTGGAAATATAGGATAGCTAGTTTTTAAAAACATGTTCTTCTTATTAATTAAATATAAATGAAACTTAAATATTTTTCTCCTCAGATCATTTTATCCCCATTGAGAAATATCAGTTCAGTCTTTACCCGATATTTGTGGAAGGAGTGGGAAAACCAAAGATAATTAATACTTTCATCCAAGGTAAAATTTATAATTTTAGTTTATTTTTACACCAATGTGTGTTTCTGAATTTTTTTGCCACCTGACTATTCTTTCTCTAATAGAATTATGGAAAAGTCCAGAGTCTTATGTAGATGTGTCATTGGCGGTTCTAAAGGAAATATTTTTTTCCCTTACCTATAAAACTGGAGATATAGAAATAAACTCATTGGGCTTCATTTATTTCTGATTTATCTTATCATACTTGGAGTACCAACATTTTGATTTTTTATTATTTTTTAAATTGTCTTCACATCCAGCAACCCAACAACAAAGTGTGAAGAGAGAAACATCTTCTCTGGTTTTAGAATAAAAACAACTTTTAAACTCATACATGGATTATTTGATAAATATTTATTGAGCATTGTTCTAAGCACTGGGGATTGGGGATTGAATAGTGAACATCAGTTTCTGCCCTTAATAAAGTTTACACTCCAGTGCTCTAATGGCAACGATGGGCAATAGATACATTATGTATAATAGAATGTCACATAGAAATAAGTGCGTAAAGGAGAATAAAAGCAAGATGAAGGGATAGTTAGAATGTGGTGTTTTAGTCAAGAGAACCAAAAATGGTCTTTCTTGGCCGGGCTCGGTGGCTCAGTCTGTAATCCCAGCACTTTGAGAGGCCGGGTGAGTGGATTGCCTGAGCCCGCAGGTCTGAGACCTGCCTGGGCAACTTGGTGAAACCTCATCTCTAAAATAAATCAAAAGGTTAGCCGGGCGTGGTAGTGCACGCCTCTAGTTCCAGCTACTTGAAAGGCTGAGGCGGAAGGATCGCCGGAGCCCAGCAGGTTGAGGCTGCGGTGGCCGGGAGCGGCCACTGCACTCCAATCTGGGTGACAGAGTGAGACTCCAACTCAAAAAAACAAAACAAAACAAAACAAAACCCCAAATGGTCTTTCTGTGGAGGTGATGTTTACTATTAGTAAAGCCCTGCAGATACAGTAAATGCTCCCTTAACATCACTGACAGGTTCTTGGAAACTGCAACTCCAAATAACAGAACGTATAGCAGATCCTCGAACAATGTGCTTTTGTTCAAGGTAGTTTCTTGTTTGAGCTGGCAGAAAAAAGAAATTGGTTTGGCTATATGTCTCTCCACTTAAAGTCGCAGTTTCTAAGAACCTGTCCATGAGAATTGAGAACTTACTGTGCAAAGAGGAAGAGCATTCCAGGATCAGGGATAGTGTGTACAGAGGCCCTGAAGAGTCAGTGAGGAGGGGTCGGTGTGTCTGGAGTGAACAAGACTGGAAGGTGCGAAGACTGGGTCCACCAGAGACAGAGTTATCGTAACAACTTCACTCAATACTGTGACTCGTGTAACCTAAAAATGATCAGATTGAGAGGACTGGCAGATAAATAATTTTGAGAAAATGTTTTGCTAATTTGTAATCAGTGTGATACCAAACAAATAATAAGTATTTTATTAATATGCTGATATCATACTTTTGTCTTGCACTTTTGAAGGTAATAGAGGTTTAAGATGAAATCTGGAAAAAGTGTACTATAATTTTTGATACAGAGTGATTCATATTTCTTCAGGCTTCTGAATTGTATGAATTATATTTCTTTTTCAGAAGACATTGAAAAACACCAGAATGATGCTGGTCTCTATATAGTTGTACCGATAATTATTTCCTCTTTGGTCTTATTACTTGGAACATTGCTAATATCACACCAGAGGTACTGTACTTGGTGTTACGAGTCTTTGTGGCAAAAGTCCTTAAGCATAGTTAAACCTAGATTTAAAATCTAAATTAGTAATATTAAATCTCCTGAATGTTTTTCAATGTATTCAGTATACAATTAAGATGGCATGAAAAAGAAAGGCCTGCTTTTAGGAAATGACATTCCATTTTGCTAGAATTTACATAAACATAAACCTCAGAAAGAATTTAGTTTTTAAAATACATACACATTTAGAAAATAGCAGACGTCCAGCAGGAAATCATAGACAGGATGTTCTCCGAGGTGGCAAATGTGGCTTTCAGAGTCCTGCTGTTTGGGTCAGGGACTTTTCGTGGTGAAGTGGAATTCAAAAGTAGATTTCTTTGAAAGATTTCTGGAGCAGTCAGTTCACTTATGATCAGCAGACACTCTGCTTTTTAGAGATCAGTGCTGCATGGCTACAGTCTGTCTGGTTTGTCAGGCAAATGGCCTTGAATTCCCAGGATGGTTCTATGGGTGCCACATTACTCTGTGCTGAGAAGTCCAGACCAATGAGGTTGTTTTACACAAATACACAAATCTCTGTAGAAACTTTTGTCTTCTAGTAAAAATGAAGGAAAATATATTTTAGAATCTGAATCTATCTTCTAGTCAAATGAGTTGATAGGACCATATCAAGTGGAATTATTTCTTACATTCAGTTGATGGTCATTTTTAATATTTCATTGCTAAGCCTATGCAATGTTTAGCACAGGACTTGGCCCACAGCTTTCAGTAAGCATTGGCTATTTGTATTATTATAGTGATTATTAACCTTGGTCTAAAGAGATGTTTGGTGAAATCTTCATGGGCTGGCATGTGAAAATGAATCTGACCCTATTAGACATAGTGGATCTGGTTCACTAGTTTCTAGTTTGTATATTTGTTAACTGTTAACATTTTCAATAAGAATGTTTTTCTGTAATTCTGATGCCTTGTTTATCCTTTGTAGAATGAAAAAGCTATTTTGGGAAGATGTTCCAAACCCCAAGAATTGTTCCTGGGCACAAGGACTTAATTTTCAGAAGGTCGTTTTTTCTATTTTTTTTAACCCAGAATGTATAAGATAGCATTTTAGATGCCATGTAATTTCTAGGGCTTTAAACATTTTTAAGTTTTAGAATTTTTTTTTATTCAATTTATTTTAATATGTCTGTTTATTATATATTTTAAAGAATAGGAGGATGCAGGGATTTGAAGCCAGGAGGAAACAAAATTCAGTATATAGTTTGTCATATGAGAGTTTGCAATATACATCTTAATATACCTAATTAAATAAATATTTAGAATATGAAGGGTCAAATCTGCTGTATAACAGATATTTGGATACACTTTTTTGGTATACATCATCTATAGGCAAAAGGCTGGAATCAATATTGTAAATCTTTATAGTTATCTCCACAATTATTTAAATACATTCAAAAATTATACAGATAAACTCATCCTTAAACACTACAATCTGAAAAATACAATTATTATAATACTTATATTTGCATAGATATTTTCATTCAAGTGAGAGTACTTTATGAGATAATCAACTGTAGTAAGATATCTTGTACTTCTAAATAGAGTTTTTCCAAAAGCTCTAGAGTTCAAATAATTTTTTTTTAATTACTGTAATATCCCTTGGAATAAGGTTGGCTTTTGATCCATAAAATTAGAAAAATAGAATTCAAGTTTTCATGTCAAAGTACACTATTTTTTTTTTTTTCAAGTTGGAGTCTTACTCTGTCGCCCAGACTGGAGTGCAGTGGCCGCTCCCGGCCACCACAGCATTGACCTGCTGGGCTCCGGCGATCCTTCCGCCTCAACCTTCCAAGTAGCCGGAATTACAGGCATGCGGTACCATGCGTGGCTGATTTTTTTTGATTTTATTGTAGAGATGAGGTCTCGCCAAGTTTTTTGATTTTATTGTAGAGATGAGGTCTCGAACCTGCGGGCTCAGGCAATCCACTCACCTCAGCCTCCCAAAGGCGCGTGATTACAGGCTGAGCCACCGAGCCTGGCCAAAGTACACTATTTTTTTAAAAGTACTTATTTGAAGCTTTATAGGCAGTTTCAACGACTGCATTTTTATCATTAGTCATTTAATAAAAGTCTTTCGCAGTTTCCTTTTGGCTACAAGATAAAATGCAGTCCCCTTAAGCTAGTACTTAGCGACCTCTCTCTATAATCTATTATCAACCTACATATATGATTTTTTTCTGTGTCTGGCCCTGATCATGCTTTTACTATTCCCTTTCACCCACACAGAGACTTCGTCATCAATGAAGATCTTAATCTAGTCCCTTTCCCCCCAAATCTTCCTTTAACAAATGTAATTCAGATAATTTCTACCCTATTTAGTTTCCTAGATCATTTTATTGTTTAATGTATTTTGAATAGTACTCTGAATTGAAAGCCTATGTTTTAGCTGTCACAAATATTTGTTGGAACTTCTCCTGCTATGTGCAAGGTAATAAAGAGAGTACTCATTAAGTATATGCTAGTCATATATAATAATAGTGCCCATTATTTATAAATCACTGAGGTACATACTCCTATACTCATAAAGATTTTTATTTAAACTCTCAGTTTTTTCTCCTGTAAGATAAAGTTAATAGTACTTACCTTATTGGGTTGTTTGGGTGATTAAAGAAGATGGTATTTGTGACATAGTAAGGGCTCAATAAATGTTAGTCATTATTTTACACATTTACATATTTCACATTATTATTATTCTTTCAGTTACCCTGTGGGATAAGTATTATTATCTCAATTTTATAGAGAGAAAACTGAAGCTTATAGTAGCTGGGTAATTTGTTTTAGAGCCAAGATTAGCTTATCATTTTGTCTGATTTTGAAGCCTATTCTGATAGCAGCAGTTCTCTTTAGCAGTGGCTTTTTTTTTAACTATGACCCACTCACATTGAGAAATATATTCTGCTTTGCAATCTAGTGCGCGCATAGACATAGATATGCAAAATTGAAAGATGCACAAAACAGTTGTACTACTTTCTTGAAATAAGATGTTTTTTTGTTTGTTTGTTTGTTTTATTTTAGCAGCTACCAATAAGATTCAGCTTTATTTTACAGTAACCTTAACAGTTTACAGTATGTAATGTATTATGCAAAAGAATTTACAAAGTGCAAATTATTCACACAAATGTTCTTTAGCTAATAAACCCCTACTTAATTTTAATACAACATGATTTATGACATTTCAATTTACTGAAAACCTTCAGTAATTCTGCTGTGGCATAAAAGGATTTGGGTCTGCTTACTTTAAACAATGAGGTGAATTTGCCATTAAAAGTATTTCCCCCACAAAGGTCACCTTGAACTACCTACAAAAGAAGGAACAAAAACCAACAAACTGATGTTCAATTTCTGTGTGAATGTATCTAAACATCAGGCAAATAAATCAGCCATCTTACTTGTTAGATTTGAAATAAGATGTTTTAAAGCTCTATTTTATTTGTTTAAGACACTGATTGCAACCCACTAAATTAGCTTCACATTTGAATGGCCCATGATTTGCCCTAAAAGTACATTGCTCCATAGCTTTATAATGAATGAAGAAATGAGTAATATTGTAGACATAATGAACACTGCAAAAGATTGAATTGTGGTCTTTCAGCAGAAGAAACAATGCCCTGACTTCAGAAGAGACAGCAGTGTAGTCATATATATAAATCATTCTTTTTATAGAAATTTCTTTTTGCCTGAGTCTAACCAGTCACACACTATACACGTCTCACCTGTGCTGTTCACCATAAGCTGAGTCTCCTGTCGTTAAAACAGAGCTGCTGATTTTTTCCAATTAATAGAATATTTGCTCTTATTTCTCTTTCATTATGAATTCATATAGTAACATTTTTATAGTTATGGTGATAGTTCAGGCATAGATATGTCAGTTGTTCGATAAGCACATAGCAAATATTTTTAGGGAAGGCTAGGCTCTGAGGCAAGAGATAAGCATTCATAAACTTATCATGGAAATAACCTTACAGTTTTTTTATTTGTACACATTTATGGGAGGGGGTGTATAAGAAATTTCATGACACGTATACAGTATATAGTGATCCAGTCATAGCCTTGCAGTGATGAACTGTATGTAGTGAAAGAAAGGGACATGCTGTGCTAAGAGCTTATAATGTGGAGACCTGGCATTGTGTGTTGGAAGCAGGTGAGTGGGTAAAGTTAAAAAAAAATGGTATTTGACCAATAACTGGTTGATGAATAGTCATTAGCTAGATTATCAGGGCAAGGAAATGATCAGGCCCACATCAGCAAAATACAGGCTGAACCTGTACCAAATTACTTTTCCCTTTTCCAGAAAATTCCTAGCATGAAGGCACTACTGGCACTACTGGGAGGAGGTGGGTTGAATTAGTACATGTTCGTAGACTGTGCCCTGCCCCACTGTCTGTCCCACCTGCACTCTCGAAAGATGAGCCCACGGTGGCAGCAGGTCATCTGACAGATGTTATGTACAAGTAGATTGAAATATCACCAGTTTCTTCCAGTTGCTGGTCAAATGGAAGAAATGTGAAGCATTTCCAAGATACTATGGATGAGAATGTTCTCATTTGTGGGACTGATTGTTTTTTAATCTCTGCAAATATTTGACTTTCTAACCTTATAAGCTATTTCTAAGCACAGTATTACTTAGTTTATTATTAGGGCCTTACATGTACATAAATAATACTATTAAGAATAAATCAGGTTTTGGAATAATGAGGTCATTTAAAGATTGAAGAAGAATATAACTTCAAAGATTTTGTTAAAGATAAAACATCTAAAATTCAGTAACTTTTTCTATCTAGGCTTCTGCTTCAATCTCCTACATAACTAAAACTTACCTTTTAAAGGAAAAATAATATAGTATAACACACTTTAAATTACCAAATTTATTGTTCACCATATGCTTTCATATTCATATTTTTAAATTTAATTATCTAATAGTGCTAATAACCTCATCTTTTCTGATGATAAACTGAGGCATGGAATTGTTCAGGAGCTTTATTGATTACCCAGACTGTACATGTAAAAACCACAGTTCAAACCCAGATCCATATAAACTCAGCATCATTAGACATTAGGGAAATTCCTATAAAAACACAAGGTACCACTTCACACCCATTAGGATGGCTGTAATAAAAAAGATAATAAGTGATGGTGAGAATGGACAGAAATTGGAACTATCATCCACTACCAGTGGGAATGGGAAATCATGCAGCCCTTTTGGTATGTAGTCTGGCAGTTCTTCAAAAGGTTAAACATAGAATTATATAAACCAGGAATTCCACTCCTGGGTATGTACCCAATAGAAATGAAATCATAAATCCACATGGGTTCTTGTACATGAATATTTGTAGCAACATTGTTCATATTAACTGAAACACAAAAGCAACCCAAATGATGAATGAATAAACAAAATGCGATATATCCAATTCTAGAACAAACAAAAACTCCACAATATATTGTGACAGATCAGAGGCACCTATTATTTTTTAAAAACAATTCAAACATGAATGCAGTATTTAAAAAAGAGAGCAATAATTTTTATGTAAAATATTTCCCTAATTTGTTTTCTAAATTCAGATTTTTTGATCATTGAGTGTTATGAAAGATACCTGTAGATACCTGCTAGATACCTGTAATTCCTAGACATTGAACCTGATTTTTAAAATCTTTCCTATAATTAGTCTATTCCACTTTTTTTTTTTTTGCTATTCCCCAAGAAATTTTACTGTTATATTGGTACATGTAATCACACTACAGTTTTTAATTCTGAGGTTACCGAATTCACAAATAACTGCAAAGAACTGAGCAAAGTAGAGGAATAAATGATACCTGATAACAACCCAACAATAACTGGTAAAATCATTAATGGAATTTCTTCTAAATTAAAATCATCCAGAAAATAAATTCCAAAAGAAAATAATCTAATATTAATTTTTATATTTAGGAATAATATCCTCCTGTCTTGACACAATTCCATCAGTGCCTAACTACATTTTTAACCAAAAAATACTGTTCGTGGCCAGGTCTCTTTTAAAAAGAAATGCCCCTCCTCTGCTTTTCCCGGGACTGTCCCAGAGTCACATTCACAGATTCCCATTTGTGAACCTTTAGCCAATACTGGAAAGTTCTCTAGAACATGTTATAAAATAAAACTTTGGACAAATTAAACTTTCTGTGTAAGAAAATGATGGAGTCATCATATAAAATGAATTTAAGATACTATTTTTGAATACATTTGTATAAATGTAAGGAAATGTTTCACCTGCTAATATATTTTCAAAGGTTGAGGTAAGCATTTAATTTCCCTTTTTATTTTCATAAAAATGACAGTATCTTATTTTTTCTGAGTATATTTGCATTTCTTTAATATTCACATTTTTTCAGCTTTATGGAGGTACAGTTGACAAATAAAAATCGAACATAAACTATATACATGTATTTATAACCATTGAACTGCAAGCTTAAAAATGGTAAAGATGGTAAATTATATATGCATATTACTCTCAATTTTCAAAAAAATGAAGATATTTAAGGTGTACAACATGGTTTGACATTAGTCTGTCCCTCTTTTGCAGCTATTGTTCTCCTTCTCTTTGGGTTATATTACATCTATACTGACCCAATAAATATGCTAGCCAAAGATGTAAAAAAGCCAATATTTTGGTATATCTCCAAAGAGAAAAGTGAAAACAAAACATTTATGAAAACCACTGTAAGCCAGACATTGCTGATAACAATATTGTGATATTATATGTGATTAAAAATTCCACCAATGTCGTTTCCCCCAGATCTTCTTTCTTTTGTATGTTCCTCTTTCTTTTCCCCTTTAAAGTTAATTCTTCAGATAATATAAACACATTAAAATAGAATAAGATAAAAAGTTTTATACTAACACAGTATCTTAAAATTGTCTGTATTTTCCTCATTTTAAAAATAAACAAAAACTTCAAGTACAGTTTGCCCTTCTTGTTCCTCTCACTATTCCCAGCACCTCCTTTTCTTCCTAGAGGAGACTATTTTCAAGGATATGGTCTATGTTTGTCTGGTGTGTGCGTTTATGCTTTCCTGCCTCCACACGTGCATATCCATGACCAATGAACAGTAATCCTTTGGGGTATTGTCAATCTTAATATACCTTCCATATCATTCTCAAACCAACATACTTTGGTTGGGAGGCTAAAGCAAAAGACAAGTGGATGTTTTTCTTGGGATCTACAACCCGTTTTAGATTCCTCAGCTTGTGCTAGGCTTCCAAAGAAGCAGCTCAACCTCCTGTGGACTCCCAGAACCGCAACCCACAGAGCTAAATCTGAAGCATCACTGAAATTGCTAGATTGGCCTTGCAAACATTTGGAAAAGCTGGTGCATTTTGGAGTTAGAAGTTCAGTTTGTGGTAGCTGTCTCCTCTGTGCTTTGAACTGGGATTTACTGGACTTAGGAGTATCTATTTCACTTTCCAAAAATATGACTTCAGTTTTGTTGATTTTCTTGTTCCTTATAGTCCTCAGGTTACCTTTATCACAGCAAGTAGTAAAAGGAGGACAAAGAACATGTTTTCTGTCTATTTATGTGCGGGACATCTTTTCGTCTTCCATTGTGTTATAGAAAGATTGTTGGACTAGAAAAAGGAACTAAGTCAGGATCCTCACTCTGTTTGAATTATCTGTATAACCTTCAGTCAGTAATGTTGGCAGGCTTTTGCTTTGTCTGCAAATTTGGCTTCATTGCTTAGTCTAAAAAAAGGGAGAGAGAGAGAGAGAGAGAGAGAATTGGGCCATATGATTTCTTAGATCTATTTCTAGATTTTAAAAGAACCATGATAATCATTCTGTAATACTGTCCTTCAGTATTTTAGCCCTTCTTTATCTTTATTTTTTAATTTTTCATGTCATGGTTCTGCTTTTTTAACCTATCTTATTCCAAGCTCTCCTATATTGCTGTTGATTACATCCCCTTTTTATTGTCCCAGCTCTTTGTTCTTCACTCTATTTACTTATTCTGTTATTCCTCTATATTTTTCCTTTTCTGGGATAATCAAGACTGTCTTTAGAGTGGGATATTAAAGTGTCCATTAAGAAAATGGGAGAAGCCACCTTAGTTCAAAATTTTCCCCTTTCCTAAAAGGATACTTTAGTGTAATGTAACACAAAAATTTATAGTCCAGAACCAATGCTTGACAGAAAATGTTTTTGAAATATTTTATTTTTTGCTAAATGATTTTTTATTTTCTTATTGTTTTTTATTTTATCTAAACAGAGAACGGACATTCTTTGAAGTCTAATCATGATCACTACAGATGAACCCAATGTACCAACTTTTCAACAGTCTGTAGAATATTAGAAGATTTTTACATTTTGAAGAAGGGGAACAAATCTTTAATAAAATTTGGTTGAACTTTTGAGAACTAACATATGGTGGATTTTGTTGATTTAGAAAAAATAGATGTGTAATTTTGGGGTCAAGATACAGGTTTGAGTCCAGTTCAGTTTGGATGTATGATTAATTTTCAGGTCATTTATCATTTTACAGGTCATAAAACATTAAAAAATTATGACTGCTGCTGTCATTGCATAGCTATTTGATATTATCAAATACAGACAATGTTGTCACTTGGTGAGCTCTAAAACTGCAACTTCTGACACATAGGTTTGCAAATACAAAGACTTTAATTCCAGAATCAGTGAAAGTATTTAGTTTATATTTTCATGTCTAGAGTTTTCCATCTTAAATTCCTTTATAGATGCTTCAGTCTATAAATTGACCTAGTCAGGTGTTCTTTTGAATATCTTGTAGCTTTTTTGTATCTAACTTAGGTCAGTCTGGGAATTTCAATTTTCAACAGACTTGAAAATAGGTTAAGTGCTAATTTCCATTTAAGTTCAAAGAAAGCTAGAAGTTGTGATTTGTGCTGGTCACAGGCCAGTGGAATTTACAGTTCATATCAGGATGACCCTACATATGCAGGTCAGATTGACCAGATTAGAAAAGAACATCAGTGTTCATCTGGCCTTTTTTTGAAATTTTTGTCTAAATCTAATTTTTTTCCACTGAACCATCAAAGACTTCTGGCAGGCAGGGAAGTGAACAGTGATGCAAGAAAGGAGAACTCTTTGGTGCCTTTACAAATAGTTCATGGTGGGGATAGGGCTGTTCTACCTGAAAAAAGACCCTTTGCTAGTTGTGTAAACTTAGCAGATGAAGTGTGCTGTGTTGCTCACATTCAGTCCAAACCAAAGCCTCTGTTTGATGAACCCAAATAATATTCAAACTTAAGAGATATATGAATCACTTCCATTTAGATTTTATTCATAGTTTTTTTAGAATGTAAAAAAAAAAGGACACTAAAAAACAGGAAGAATATGTTTTTTCCCCCTTCGTTGACTACTACCAGATGTTGTTGGAATGCAAAATCTAAACATGAAATTATGAAAGGATATTTCTTAATTCCTACCAGCTGAATACATACTTAATATGTGCCCAGGCTGATCTAAAATCTAAAATAAATAGATACATATAGTGGAATCATTTTTTAAATGAACATACTTATAATAACGTTTTGTGACTCATGGATAAAATATATTTCATAATGTATCAGTATGTGATTTCTTATTGTTAGTGAAATATTCCATCTGAATGCACAATATTTGATTTCAACTATTAGTTACCAATTATAAAGTTTTAGAGAGCATGAAATATATTAAACACGAAATTTGAAGAGTGTATGGGAGTTTGACTGCATGTTATGGGATATGTCCATGTATTTTGTTTTCATATTGGTTTTGTCTAATTCCTTCATTTAGCAATTTTATTTCTAGGTTCATTTAAATTTTAAGACAATTCAATGCGTCTGTAGTAGAAACCTTAAGAAAAACAAAATAAGCAAGCAAATATTTGAAAGAAGTCATAAATCTATAGACTTCTATCAGATAAAAATAGGCACAGAAATAATTTTCATATATTATGTTTGTAGAATAACAGAAAAAGTAGTGTTAACAGAGTATTTGTCATTATGCAGCATTTTAATACCTATATAACTCTATTTCATTATTATTATATTAAGCGTTTGGTATATTTATTCATTTATGTTTTTAGTCACTAATATATATTTCACCTAAAATATGCTAAATAAATTGTATGTTTATATGGAATATACTTGCCATTATGTAGAACAGCTGGATATACCATTATTTCAGGCAATACATCTGAATTCTATTAGTTTAAAAATTGTAAAATCCAAAAGCTAAATCGCATGTATGGTATATCAACTGAACACATATTCTATAGCACTTAATTTGAGTTGTGTTAATTTTTAAATGTGACGTATCAAAGTATTTTTTTATTTGGCATTTATTTTTTCAATGTGTTTCCATTGTATAAATTGAGCTTTTGCACAGAGATTCTTGATTTGTAGTTGCTTGGCAGGAGTTTTGTTGTGATGTAACCATCATTTCTATAAAAATATGATGTACATTTGTCTTGTGTATTTGTCTTCATTCCACATGTCCCATACCATACATTTTTATATGAAACTATTTATAAGGTATAGTAATTGTAAGTCTGTGATCATCTCTTTCGCTATCATTGCTTTAAAAAATAGATATTATTAGTTTTTGTTTTCAGAGAGTCTCAAGCAGATTCTCAATATCATGTAAGGCAGATCAGTTCCTAACAGTCAGTCACAATTATTTTACCTTTGTGCCATATCTTATATCATAAAATAGTTATTTTGACTATTTTTGGAGAAGGTTTTTTGCTCATTTGATTTTATTTCAACTTGCTTTTTCTGCTTAGGGCTTAAAATTTCAGCTGTGGAAATGGAATTTACTGTAGAGTATTCAGAATTCTCCAGAAGACAGTATTTTCCAGTTACAGTAACCAATCTTTATTGAGTGCGGACACTAATTTATTTCTGACCACAACACCATAAAGCAAGTGTTGAGCACATTTTTACAAATAAACTGAGAGACAGAGAGGTTAATGTACGTGTTCATGGCCGTAGAATTAGAAGAACGCAAACCTAAGTCTGTCTTGTCTCAATTTTAAACACTATCTTAAATTGCCTCTCCTCTATGATTTTTGAGGTTTCTGTTTTAGTTCAAAACTAGTTGATTTGTGGTTGACTTATATCTTTTATTACTAACCTTGCACACTTCCGTTTCTGCCAGCATGACATAGTGAAGCAAACATTTTAATATAATTGAGCATTAAAATATGTCTTTCCTTTTAGCCAGAAACGTTTGAGCACCTTTTTTTCAAGCATACAGACTCAGTGACATTCGGTCCTCTTCTTTTGGAGCCTGAAACCATTTCAGAAGACATCAGTGTTGATGCCTCATGGAAAAATAAAGACGAGATGGCGCCAGCAACTGTGGTCTCTCTGCTCTTGGCAACTTCAGATCTTGGAAAGGGTTCTTTTTGTGCTAGTGACCAGTGCAACGGTGCTAACTTCTCTGATGCTGAGGGCACCAAGGTAACCTGTGAGGACGAAAGCAGGAGACAGCCCTCTGTGAAATATGCCACGCTGGTCAGCAACTCCAAATCAAGTGAGACGGATGAAGAACAAGGACTTATAAATAGTTCAGTCAGCAAGTGCTTCTCTAGCAAAAATTCTCCCTTGAAGGATTCTTTCTCTGACACCTCATGGGAGATAGAGACCCAGGCATTTTTTATATTATCAGATCAGCATCCCAAAATAGTTTCACCGCATCTTACCTTCTCTGAAGGACTGGATGAACTTTTGAAAATGGAGGGGAATTTCCCTGAGGAAAATCATGATGAAAAGTCTGTCTATTATTTAGGGGTCACCTCGGTCAAAAAAAGAGAGAGTGATGTGTTTCTGACTGATGCATCAAGAGTATTGTATCCATTCCCAGCCCACTGTTTATTCACTGACATCAGAATTCTCCGGGACAGTTGCTCACACTTAGTAGAAAATAATTTCAACTTAGGTAGTTCTGTTAAGAAGACTTTTGTATCTTACATGCCTCAATTTCAAACTTGTTCCACTCAGACTCATAAGATAATGGAAAACAAGATGTGTGACCTAACTGTGTAATTTCTTTGAAGAAACCTTCAGATTTGTGTTATAATGGGTCATATTAAGTGTCATATATTACTTTACAGTTGTGAATGGGAGAGAGAAAAGAAACCAGTTAGAGAATTAGAAAATGTTTGTTCCAACATTAATGTTGTCTGTTTGTCCTCTCAGTAATGTGGACAAAAAATTGTGAAAGTCTTCATAAGCCTAGCAGTTGTTGATGGACTCTTCTAATCATTCGGTTCCCAAGCTCCAGTGGGATGGTCTCTTATTTCTAGCTAGAAATAAGCCCAAACATCCCATCTGTTGTGAACATTAGACCCATGTAGAAAGAGTTCACCTTCTGTATTACACCTATAGCTGACAGAAGGCTTCAAGTTAACATTTGTGAGATGTCATTGTTGTTTCAGTGTTGTGCTTCTTTTTATCTTGAGTCGTCTTTATCTTGCACTAATTCATACACACACATACACAGATTTATGCTTATCAGATGTCCTTGTATATTTTGAGAGTATGTGATATGTCTGTGTTTTGTGCTATCAGACTGTGTGATAGGGAAGTCCGGACACATCCCTCCATGTTGAAGATAGAGAATTTAGCCCTAATCTAAGGGTAATACTTGTGAAGATTAATAAGTAAGCCAATCATTAAGTACCAACTCTAAGATACTTACCATGGAATGAAACCACCTATGAGAATGGCAATACCCACAACAAATGTTTTGAGCACTTTTGGAAAAATAATGTAGTTCTAACTCTTTTCTCTAAAAGATTTTGAAGTGGTCACTTTCCGATGCAGTCAGCTTGCCAGATGTCACTGTGTGTAACTCTGGGATCTTTGTCTTTCCCCATTTCCATTTCCATTACACTCATTTTTTCCTCAGTGAGCATTCTCTCTGGGTAAACCAACCACTGTGCAAGTACTTTACTTACTTCAACTCATTTAATCATTGCAAAAATTGTATGAGACATGTATCATTTTTCTGCTCCCTTTAAAAATTAGGAGATTAAGTAATTTGCCTGAGGTCACTGTTAGTGGGTGATGGAACCAGAATTCAGATTTAAACCTAGATTTTGTTAATGCTAGTGATTAGGTTTTTGACCTATACCTTATGTTGGCATGCATTTGTAAAAAAACTGACTTGTAATCAGATAAAATGTATTAATGCTGGATGAAAAATTATGAAAGAATGGATGTCAGGTTTGTCTTTAAAGACTTTTAGATTAATGTGGTGATTAGTTATTTATTCAACTTTTGCTATGGTAAGAAAATTCAAAGACAGCACTTTGGGCAACAAACTAAATTAAGAAATCTGCACATATAGATATTCAATCTCAAGAAGTAAGAAGTTCAAGATTATTAGTACATAAAGATACTTTAGTGCTCAAAAATATGTGTATGGATTGCAAACATCATCAGCACTTCATACTTGGACGGAGACAGGATTCTCCTGATTTTATTGCTACTCTAAATAAATCCCTACATTCCATCTCTATTCCAGTTGTGGTCACATGAAGTGAGCAGTTCTAAACAATGACAAAGATTCCAGACCCCAGCTGATAGATGTTTTTCATACTTCATGATCATTCGCCACTCAGAAATCAATAAAGTTTCTGTTCTGTTGTTCTGTTTTGTCTCGTAAGTTTTGTTAAGATGTCTCAAGATCTCACATACCAACTCATTAATGAGTGTGATATGAAAGCTCTGTGTAACATAAATGGAAGTTTTCTTTCGTTGATAATGTTATGTGACTTAATAAATTCAGAAACAGGCACAATATTCTATGTATGGAACTTTTGGAAAAATTGACTCATTTTCATACATGCTTATATAATATGGACATTTAATTGAAGGTACAGTATAGAAAAGACAGAAAATTAAATTTCACTCACCTCTGTGTATAGTTGGAGATTAACCTCTGAGCATGTCTACTGAGACACCATTCTTCTGTGATCTGGGATCCAGCACAACAGTAAGGAAAATCCAGTACATGTTCCAATCAGCCCAAGGATGCACCTTGCCACGTGTACGCTGGAGTGAATTCAGAAGTTCCAGGACCACCGTAGTGCGACTGCTGGACTGAGTTAAAGAAATCAAGTGATGACACGTTAACCTGAGATCATTGATACCATTCTGGTACAGTTTCAGATCCCCAAATAAGCAAACAAACAAACAAAAATTACAAAAATAAGAAAATTCCAATGTAATTTCTTTATGGAAAGAACCAAACTAGTGTAGTTTGGCTTATTGATAATATAGTTAGAGATCATATTTACTATCAGTGGGCTTGAGTTCTGATTTCCACATTTGAGAGTTTATTTCATTATATATATAATATAATGTTTTATTTGGTTCTAGTAAACATCTGCTATAAATAGGGGATTCTAGTAAAATTTAGGGAAAATTTAAATGTTTTATATTTCATAATGGCCAGATACTCTCCATTTCTTCTCAGGACTTCTGTAAAAAAAATTAAGAGGAGGAGGAGCTGAAATATAAGCTTTGGTCTTCTAAGCTTATAAATGTAGACTTTAAAATATTTCATTTAGAGAACTCCAATTGAAACAAGCTACTGATCAATCTCTCTGAATCTAAACTTCATGAAAAGCAACTCAAAAATTAATAATTTGAGCTATGGTTTCAAGTTTAAACAGATTGTTTGAAGATAAATCATATGTCAGTGTTATCTGGATTATGTTTCTTAGCTTAAAACACCCAAGAGCAAAGATGAAAAAAGGTAAGGCAAACATCACCAAGAGTAGAGACCTTCTGTTGGAGTCCTATGTCTCATTTAGAGATAAGTTACCTGTTGACAAGAGAAACAAGAACAGTTATTCTTTTCTTTTTAAACTTAGTCTTCAAGTCATAAAAGGGCTGGACAAACTTCTCAAGCCAGTGAGAGCTCCTGGACTTAGAATGAGGTTTCATAATATGTGCATGATATTCTTCTTTCTTTCATCCTCTTCCAATAAACCAACTCCCTCTTTCCTAATAGCATACATATGGCCGCCTTCCTTCAGGAATACTCAGATTAACTACACAACAGTTGAAAGAGGATACACTTTGGACTGTAAACGTTGTTGGGAATTGTGCTTACGGGACTCACAGGTGGAGTGGAGAATATATAGCAGCTATCAAGTTCTATGTCACCTAGCTGTGGTTGAGAAAAGACCTCTTTCTAAATTATTTTCTGTGATCTTGAAAGAAATTTCTGCTTCTTTTCTTCTTTCAAATGTCATCTTGATACTTACTTTACCAAAGTCTTCTAAACTATCCATTGTTGAGAAAGCCCATTCTCAAATTTTAAATCACAAAATTAAGATTGTCCACTCTACTATGATTGAAATAAGCCACATTTGAGAAAAATTAAACATAGTTAGCAAAAAAGCAAAGTACTAATTATAAAATAAAGCTATATAAATTAGTAATTTTACTCTTGAACAACTATTTTTAAAACAGTAAAGCATTCCTGTACCTAATTACAGTGTTGGGGGGACAGTTTACATTTTGAGGCCTGTATTAGAGCTGAGATATTGTTACATGTATCTGTAAAAGCATCAGGAAATTATTTCCATGGAGTTTTCTATTGAACGAAAAATTTTTATATAAAGTTTCCCAGTGTCTATTTTGGAAGCTGCTGAAAATGTCTGCTTTTCACAATTAATTTGTTTAAGATGTATGGCAGTAAATTCGATTTTATGAGGATCTCTGACAGAATAATAATATGTTTACTCAAAAGACCTGGAACTGAGAATGAATTTGGAAGATATTTAATTTTGTACTAAGATATCTATATTGTAGATATTGTACTTTAGAAACTTGTCATTAAGTATTTGGTATGCAGTTAACACTTTCTCTTTAGTCATAATTAGTATGTTAATAAATGTTGTAAGTGATGAGATACTCATTTCTAATTGTACTATAAAATCTAATTATCCTAATTCTCCTTTATGTCCCTAAGGTCGTAGAGAAAGCAGTGTACCTTACAACTGTATTTTCATCTTTTTATTATTATGAATCATAAACCATGTTAGAATTTTGAGAAGTAGAAAATTCAAATAGAATTATTATGAATTTAAGTTACTTTAGGGTTATTTTGTCCATTGTATGATAAGTAACAATGATAATATTTTAACCAACATTTGAAAATATAAAGATGTAATCCGTAGTTTATATAAATAGCTGATTTAACATTTTCATCTGTTGCTAGTTAGCTTTTAACTGTGTCTCAAGAATTCCTAAAAATATGTGCTTTGCATTTGGTAGGGGTTTGAAAACAGTTTAGCTCCAAGGACTTTCCTTTACTGTTACTCAACTTCTTCGTAAATCATCCCACACCAGATTCTTGCTGGCATTATAGCCAATTTTCATTTCAATCATTGAGAAAGATACTCATTTCAGCATTAAGAAATCTTTAGTTTGATTCCTTAGTTCTTTAAGAAATATTGATTTATAGTGACTTATGAACATGTTTGTTATTTAGGTTTCTAGCAATTGGAGTTTTTGCCATTATTTGAACATATTCAGGCATACATATTCTCTGTCTTGCTTTTTTTTATTATAAAGATGTGGGGTACAATTCAGGGTTAGGTATACAAATGCTGATTATGCAGGTACCCTTATTGATGAGGTATGCTCCTCCCTCCCCTAGAAGTTTCCCTCAACAGTCAAACCCACACCCCCTCTCCTGACAGTTTCCCACTACTGCCAATTCCTTTCTTAAAGTATTATAATTGTTCAAGGTCCACTTATGAGTGAGAACATATGGTACTCTGTTCTTTGTTTCTGTGATAGATCACTGAGTATGATTGACTCCAAATCCATCCAGGTTGCTGCGAAGTCCATAAGTTTGTCCTTCTTTGTGGCTGGATAATATTCCGTTGTGTATACGTACCACATTTTTTATCCAGTCCAACTTCGATGGGCAGCATGGTTGGTTCCATGTTTTTGCTATTGTGAATAGAACTGCAACAAACATGTGTGCAGGTACTTTTTGGTAGAATGATTTGAGTTCCTCTGGGTATATTCCCAATAGGGGAATTGCTGGGTCATATGGAAGGTCAATTTCTAATTCTTTTAGAAATCGCCACACTGTGTCCTGCATTGTAGAAGAGTTCCTTTTTCTCCACATCCTTGCCAGCATCTGTTGTTGTTTGTTTTATCAATGATGACCATTCTTACCGGGGTTAGGTGGTATCTCAATGTGGTTTTGATTTGCGTTTCTCTGATGATTAGTGAGTCTGAGCACTTTTTCATGTGTCTGTTGGCTGCCCGTATATCTTCTTTTGACAAGTGTCTATTCATGTCTTTTGCCCACTTTTTAATAGGGCTATTTGATTTTTTCCTTTTGGCACATTTGAGTTCCTGGATGTTAGGCCTTCGTCAGATATACAGTTGGCAAACATTTTTTTCCATTCTGTGGTCTGTCTCCCTTCTCGCTTGATGGTTTCTTTTGCTTTGCAGAAGCTCGTTAGTTTGATAAGATCCCACTTATCTATCTTATTTCTTAAGGTAGAGGCATTTAGGATTCTGAATAGGAATTGGTTGCCAGTTCCAATTTCCATAAGGGTGTCTCCTGCGTTTTCTAAGATTCTTATAGTGTGAGGTTTTACCTGCTTTGTTTCTTTTGTTGAGGATTATTTTGGCTATTCATGGTCATTTATGTTTCCATATAAATTTCTGTATTGTCATTTCCAGGTCGGAGAAGAATGATGTTGGTAACTTAATACGTATTGGGTTGAATCTGTAGATTGCCTTTGGTAGTATGGACATTTTAACAATGTTGATTCTTCCTATCCATGAGCATGGAATATTTTTCCATTTGTTTGTGTCTTCTTGGATTTCTTTGAGGAGTGTTTTGTAGTTCTCATTGTAAAGGTCTTTCACTTCTCTGGTTAAGAAGATGCCAAGGTATTTCATTTTTTTGTGGCTATTGTGAATGGGATTACGCTTTTAATTTGGGTCTCTTCCTGCTTCTTGTTGGTGTATAAGAATGCAACTGTCTTTTGCACATTTAATTTGGACCCTGAGACTTTGCCAAAGTCCTTTATCAGTACAAGCAGGTTTTTGACAGATTCTCTTGGATTTTCAAGGTATAGGGTCATATCATCAGCAAAGAGGGATAACTTGACTTCCTCTTTTCCTATTTGGATACTCCTGATTTCCTTCTCTTGTCTAATTGCCCTAGCTAGGACTTCCAACACAATGTTGAACAAGAGGGGTGAGTGTGGGCCTACTTGGTCATGGCGGATGATTTTTGAGATGTGTTTTTGGATCCGATTTGCTAGAATCTTGTTGAGGATTTTTGCATCTATGTTCATAAAGGATATTGGCCTATAGTTCTCTTTTTGTTGTTGTTGGATCTTTACCCGGTTTGGGTCTCAGTGTGATGAGAGTTTCACAAAATGATTTGGGGAGAATTTCATCATTCTCAATTGTCTGGAATACTTTCAGTAGAATTGGTATCAACTCCTCCTTGTACATTTTGCAGAACTCTGCTGGAAAGTCATCCGGTCCAGGGTTTTTTAATAGGTAGTTTTTGTTTGACAGAGTCAATTTCCTGGTTGTTATCGGTCTATTTAGTGTCTCAATGTCTTCTTTTTCTATCTGGGGAGGTTGTGTGATGGTAGAAAGTCTTCCATTTCATTTAGGTTATCAAGTTTGTTTCCATATAGGTATACATAGTAAACTCTGATAATCTTTTGTATTTCTTTGGGTTCAGCTGTGATTTGATCTTTTGTATTTCTGATTGTGTTTATTTAGACTTTCTCTCTCTTTTTCTTGATCATTCTGGCTAGGGGGTCCATCAGTCTTGTTAATTCTTTCAAAGAACTAGATTTCTGTTTTGTTTATGTTTTCTATGATATTTTTGTCTTCTGTGTCCCATATTTGGGCTCTTATTTTGGTAATTTGGATTCTTCTGCTAAAGTTGGGGTTTTGGTGGTCTTCTCTTTCCTGCTCTCTTTGGTGATTTGTTAGGCTCTCCACTTGGAGTCTTTCTGTTTTCTTGATGTGTGCTCATAGGGTATCAATTCCCCTCTTAGAACTGATTTAACAGCATCCTCGAGGTTTTGGTAAGATGTTTCTTCATTTTCATTTGTTTCCAGGAATCCTTTAATTTCTGCTTTGATTGCAGTGTTGACCCAGTAGTTGTTCAGCATCATGCTCTTTAGTGTCCAAGTCTTTGTGGGCTTTGGGGAAATTTTGTGGGTGTTGATACTTATTTTTATTCCACTGTGGTCTGAGAATGTGCATGGCAAGATTTCAACCTTATGGAATTTGTTTATGCTTGATTTATGGCCATCTCCCTTGATTTTTAATTTTAAGATGTAATTAAAATAAGTGCACATAGGAAAAATGTTAAACAGTATAGAGAAATATGGAATACAAAGTGATGTTCTCCCCCTACTCTCAACTGTCAGTTTCTGTTCCTTAAAATGTTATTATCATGCTCTATATATTAAATATAAATATATGTTAAAATATATAAGTTTAAAATTTACTCAGTTGAGATAATGTTCTGCTTGCTGTTATGAAGTTACCCTTTTCCCATAATATAACTTAGTGATATTTCTGTATCAACTCAAATATATTACTTCATTATTTTAATAGTTACTTAGCATTTCATTGTATCACAGTACAGTGATTTATTTAAGAGTTCACAACTGGTGAATATTTAGAATGTTTCCAATCTTTTTTACTACTATGAGCAATACTGAAGTGAGCATTCTCATCCATAATTATGTCTTGGCATACTTTTGTAAAACTGCTTGTTAGGACTCTTGGCTGCAAATGTAAGAAACTAGCTCAAGTTGGCTTAAGTGTCTTTTGGTATTTTAATTTTACATGGTGAATGAAGTTTTTAGCATATCTTCCTATGTTTATAAGCTATTTGTTTTTCTGTATTTTTTTTTATATTCCTTGCCTAATTTTCAATCAGGTTGTTGGAATTTTTAATTTCTTGTCATTCTTTTTATATATGTGATAAATTGTTTTTTTTTTTAAACTGTATATAGTTTACTTTTTTTGTATTTTATTTTAAAGATGTGGGGTACAATTCAGGACTAGGTATATAAGTGGACATAGGACAGGCAAAGTTTGGGCCTCCGTTTGTTCCCACATAGCCTGGATTGAGATCCCATACCTTTATTGATATTATGTGCCTTCTTCCTCCCCTGGCAGTGTGACCCCCACTACTGCCAAACTCTTTTTTAATATTATGGTAAATGTTCAGTGTACTCTTATGAGTGAGTACATGTGATACTCAGTTCTTTGTTTCTGTGGTAGGTCACTGAGTATGAGAGATTCTAAATCCATCCAAGTCATTCACCCCTCCTGTCTAACATTGTGTTGGAAAGTCCTAGCTAAAGCAATTAGACAAGAGAAGAAAATCAGGGGTATCCAAATAGGAAAAGAAGAAGTTAAGTTATCCCTCTTTGCTGACGATATGATCCTATACCTCAAAAATCCAAGAGAATCTGTCAAAAACCTCCTTGCACAGATAAAGGACTTTGGCAAAGTCTCAGTGTATAAAATCAACATGCAAAAGACAGTTACATATATACCAACAGCAAACAGGCAGAGAACCAAATAAAAAGCACAATCCACCTAAACATTCACAATAGTCACAAAAAAATGAAACATCTCGGCATCATCCTAACCTTAGAAGTAAAAGACAGTTACAATGAAAACTACAAAACACTGCTCAAAGAAATTCAAAACAATACAAACAAATGGAAAAAGATTCCATGTTCATGGTAGTATAGGAAAAACCACCATTGTTAAGATGTCCATCCTACCAAAGGCAATATATAGACTCAACATGATACCCATAAAATTGCAAACATCATTCTTCTAGACCTAGAAACAACATTACAGAAATTCATGTGGAAACATAAACGACCACGAACAGACAAAGAAACAAAGATGAAGGTATCACACTTTCAGACATTAAACTTTACTTAAGGCTATAATAATCAAAACAGCCTGGTACAAGAATAGGCATGTAGACTAATGGAACACAATCAGAAATGCAAAACCTCAGTTTCTCAACCAACTCATCTTTGACAAAGCCTTCACCAACAACCACTGGGGAGAAGAGAACTTATTCAGTAAATGGTGCTGGGAAAACTGGTCCCATGCAGAGGATTGAAACAGGACCCCTACCTACACCATACACAAAAATCAACTCTAAATGGGCCAAAGACCTAAATGTAAAACCTCAAATTATAAGAATCTTAGAAAATGCAGGAGACACCCTTATGGGAATCAGAATAGGCAACCAAGTCCTGATCAAAACCCCAAGTGCCCATGCTGTAAGAGATAAGATAGACAAGTGGGACCTCATTAAACTGAAAAGCTTCTGCAAAGCAAAAGAAACCATCAAGAGAGTGGGGAGACAGCCCACAGAATGGGGCTGTATTTTGATCTTATGAAATTTGTTTATGCTTGATTTATGGTCGATGATGTTATTGATCTTGGAGTATGTTCCATGTGATGAGTAGAATGCATATTCTGTGGTTTTCTGGTGGAGTGTTCTATTGGTCTCTATTAAGTCCATCTTGTCAAGTGTAAAGTTGAGGTTCCAGATCTCCTTTTTGATTTTTTGCCTCAATGATCTATCCAGGGTTGTTAGTAGGATATTTAAGTCCCCAGCTATTATAGTGTTAGAGGCAATATCATTTTTTAGTTTCCTTAGTAGTTGCTTTATAAAAGCTGGTGCTCCTATTTGGTATATATATGTTTAGGATAGATATTTCTTGTTGCCGGATTGAAACTTTTATCATTATGTAGTGCCCTTTGTATCTTTTTGAATGTTTGATAGCTTAAAGGTTGTTTTGTCTGATATTAAGATCATGATCCATTTATCTAGAAGTTCGATTCATTTACCTAGAAGTTTGTTTTCCTTTCTGTATCTTTGAATCTGTGTGTGTCACTTGTGGTGAGGAGAGTTTCTTGGCTGCAGAAAATCATTGGAACTTTGTGTGTGTGTGTGTGTCTAGTTTGTCATCATATGTCTTTTCGGTGGTGCATTTAGTCCATTCATGTTCAAGCTGGTTGTTGAAATGTGAATATTCATCCCTTCTTGAGGGTCTTATAAAGTTTTTTCTTTGTTTTCTTTTAAATTTTGGGTTGATGTGTGTGTGTGTTTTCAAGTTTGCAGTCATGATGTACTCTCTCTGTTAATTCTGTGTTCTCCTGTTCTCTTGGGAAGTGTGTGACCATTCTTTTTTTTTTCTTCCTGCTTGCTTAATTCCTCTATAAGCATCTCATGTATAGCTGGTCTGGTAGTTGCATAATCTCTTAGGAATTGTATATCTGGGAAGGATTTTAATTCTCCATTGCTGATCAAGCTGAGCTTGGCTGGGTAGGAAATTCTTGGTTGAAATTGTTTATCTTTGAGGACCTTGAAAATTGGACTCTGCTGGGTGTGGTGTCTCATGCCTGTAAGTAATCCAGCACTTTGGGAAGCAGAGGCAAGAGGATTGCCTGAGTCCATGGGTTTGAGACCAATCTGGACAACATGGTGAGACCTTGTTTCTACAGTAACTCGGAAAATTAGCCATGCATTGTAGCATGCACCTTTAGTTCCAGCTACTTGGAAGACTGAGGCTCAAGGATCACCTGAGCCCAGCAGGTCGAGGCTGTAGTGGCAGTGAGGATTCCACTGCACTCCAGCCTGGGTGACAGAGTGAGACTCTAACTCAAAAAAGAAAAAGAAAAAAAGAAAAGAAAGTTGGGCTCCAGTCCCTTCTAACTTGTAGTGTTTCTGCTGATAAGTCTGCTACTATTCTGATTGGTCTTCCCTGGTAGGTAGTCTGACCTTTCTCTCTTGCTGCCTTTAGGATTTTTTCTTTTGCACCTACTTTGTAAGGTGAATTACTTTGTGTGGTGTTGGTCTTCTCATTTGTTGTCTTTCAGTGGTTCTCTGTATCTCTTGTTTTAGAGGTCAGATCTCTGGTGAGATGGGGAAAGTTTTCTTGGATAACTTTCTGGAATACATTCTTCTTATTATTATTTTTTTGAATTGTAGTCTCACTCTGTCACCCAGACTGGAGTGCAGTGGCCACTCCTGGCCACCGCAGCCTCAACCTGCTGGGCTCCGGTGATCCTTCTGCCTCAGCCTTCCAAGTAGCTGGAACTACAGGTATGCGCTACCACACCCGGCTAATTTTTGATTTATTGTAGAGATGAGGTCTCACCAAGTTGCCCAGGTGGGTCTCGAACCTGTGGGCTCAGGCAATCCACTCACCTCAGCCTCCCAAAGTGCGGGATTACAGGCTGAGCCACCGAACCCAGCTGGAATACTTTCTATAAACTGTTCTCTGTTTCTTTTTCTTCTCCTGGGATGCCAATCAGGCATAGGTTTGACCTTTTGATATAATCACACATCTCTTAGAGGATTTGTTCTTTCTTTCTGAGTTTTCTTTCTATGATTTTTACAGATCAGGTTAATTTCATGTTTTGGTATTCAAGTTCTGAGATTCTTTCTTCTGCTTGATTAATTCTGCTTTCCATGCTTATCATCTTGTTACTTATTTTCTGGATGACGTTTTTAATGGCCCAACTCTGTTAAAAGTTCTTTCAGTGCTGCATCTTGTCTTTCTTGAGTCATATTCACTCTTTCCATCCATTCCCTAATCTCTTGTATTCCAGGGTCAGTTGTTGGTGACTTCAATTGTTTAGGCTCTGAGGTCTGATTTTTCAGGCATTGTCTCTTTGGTACACTGAGGATTACCTGTGTTCTTCCACTGATTCTTCCTCACTTGTGACAGATCTTTTTCTTTTCTCTTGGTTCCATTATTCAGTGGCAGCGTGAAGGGCTTTCACTTCTGATATTTGCTCAGCCCTCTATTCTTCCCTGATCATGGCTCTGAATTTGTTCTATTTTGAAGCAGGGCTGAGAATATAAAGCTTTACTGTTTATTGTAGTTTTGAGAGTCAAATAAGGTGGAGAATAGGAAGCTACAATTCAGAAAGAACTTGGAAATCATAATGTGCACTGATTGGGGTATTGATTCCCTGATAACCACTCCCCACCACCACTCTATATAGCCATGCAATGGATATGTGAGTGTACCCCCTGAGTCCAAGATAAAGTAACAGCAATGAAGAGAACAGAGAAAAGTAGAATGAAATAGGATGGAAAAGAATAATAACATAAAAACAAAACAAGAAACTGCAGAAAAACAAAAACTGAAACCAAAGCAAAAAACAATAAAACAGACACACACACACACACACACACACACACACACACACACACACAAATCCAAAAGAAAACAAAAACATTCACAAAAACCAAAAACCAGGAAAACTGAACACACACACACCCAATACAAAATGAAAAGAGAAGATAAAAAAGAGAGAAAAAAGGGGACTGCAAATCAAACCCTCACACATACATTCACACACATTAAACTAAAAAGAGAAGAACAAAAAAAAGAAACTGAAAAATGAACACTCTATTATTCATGTACACATATAAACAGAAAACAAAGAATGAAAGAAGGAAGAAAAAGAAAAGGAGAAAAAAAGGAGGGGAATGCAAATCTAACCCTCACATACACATTCATACAAACAGAAAAAAGAAAAAAGCTGAAAAATCTTTCTGGACACTAAGGGTCCTCTTGTGGTGGATTCTGTAATTATTCCTCACAGCTGCTTACAGGTACGACACTCTGTTGTCTCCCATGGAGCTGTGGCCTCACAATCTTCCCAGCTCGTGTCCCACAGAAGGATGGGGGGGCAGTGGGGATGGGTGGAGCTTCAATCTTCCCCTCCCACTCATGTATGGTCAGGGGAATCCCCTCCAGTGGAGAAGTGTGGGATTATCTTCTCCACAAGTACTAGCGGGGCACCCCAGTCCAGGCTTATCCTGGAGTAAAGTTCTCCTAGTGCAGCTGTTGTCCACACTCTCCCTGGATTTGTCACTCTCAGTCTTGCCCCAGCCTTGTGGTTCTGACATTCAGAGGATTGCTGGGGAGGAGGGGATTGGGTCAGCCCCAGACTCACTGCTGATTTCTTCGGGGACCTTCTTCATCCTTTATTGGTTGCACCCTTTGTCCTATGGCTGAATCTGGGTAGGGGTGGGGCACCTGAGTCTCAGCATTCCTGTTCCTCTAAAGTTTATGTTTTCAGGATATTCCCTCTGGGTCACCATCTACCCCTGAGTAGTTAACCATCAGTCACAGAGATCAGATCTGTTGCTCCATGGTGAGCAAGTTGGAGCACTTCCCTGCCCAGTTTTCAAGATGGTGGCAGGGTGCCTGTTTTGTCTTCTCCAGTGAGGCTCTGCCTCTATCTGCCTCACTGTGCTCCCTCTGCATCCCTTGCTGCCAGTTTCTGGCCAGGTGCTGCAGCCATGGTAGTCTTTATTATTAGCCCTAGACGTGGTCTTTCTGGGTTGCAACTAAATCCTTGTTGTTCACTAATGTCATTCCATTCTGGCTAGGACTAAACAATAAACTTTTTCTAAAATTGTGCTGTTACCCCAATCAGTTCTTTAATCACAAGTAGCTCTTTTCTACTATGTATTTTAGAGTTTTGCCTCAGGATCACACATGTAGGATTTGCCAAGGATTCAAGGGAAATCTCGTGGATTTTTGGAGATTCCTCTTTACTGCTTGCTCCTACTGAATGTCTTGCCCCCAAGTCGTTGGACTTTGCTGTTCAAAACTTACATTCCCAAGGATACTGCTGCTCTGTTCTAAAGCTCCACTTACAGTCCCAGTGAGAAAACCATGATATATATGGGGCTCACTTTGTGTGCTTCCTTCCCTTCCTTCCCTGTCCAAACTATGTCTCATGCCAGAAAGCAGTTGTGTGATATGTTTTGTCAAGTTTTAGAGTTGTTACGGGAGAATAAATCTGATATAACTATTCTTCCATGGTCACCACAGGAAGTGTGCACAAATTCTTTATAGATGAAAAATCGATTCCTTAACTCTCATATATTTAAACTTTTTTTACAGTCTTTCATTTATATTTTGACTTTGTCGTATTACTGCCATTTAACATTTTGCATTCCACATCAATACATTTTTCAACTTTTCCTTCATTCATTCTGGGCTAAGCTTCATATTTAGAAAAACAGTCAAAATTCAAATACTTTATTAGTAATCATCTGACATTTTATGCTGTCATTTTAATTTATATTTTTAATACACTTGAAATTTATTTTAGTGTAAGAATTGGAATAGAGATTTATCTTTTATTTTTTTCCAATTAGTTGTCCCAACTAGAATTTGATTATGGGAAAGTAATCTTTTATTCTTCTCACATAAAATGTTACATTTGTCACTAATTTGTAAGTATATTCATGTTCATTTTGGGGCTGTTTATTCTTTTTCGTTGCTTGTTCAATCTGTTTTTCTCTCGTTCTGAATTTGCTAATTACCACTGTTACTTAATAAATGTTAATATCTGAAGGGCTGGATTCTCTACCCTGTTCAGTATACCTAATTGTTTTTATTTCCAGAGTAATTTTAGTTGAAATAAGTTTTTGTAATAAAGATGTTGAAAAATGTCATCACAATAATATTTACTAACTCAAGATTATCTGTCAGTTACAAGACAGATTTAGAATAAAAATACTACTTGCATCTTTCTTAATAATAATCAAGATAAATTTATATCATATCTATAATTTCAAATTCTTCCCAGAATCCACTTTTGCTGTTAGAGAACAGAAATGTGGCAGGTGCTTGCCTTAGTAGTCATTTGGGGCTGCTATCACAAAGTACCATAGACCGGGTGGCTTACAAACAATAGACATTTATTTCTCATAGTTCTTTTTTTTTTTTTTTTTTTTGAGTTGGAGTCTCACTCTGTTGCTCAGACTGGAGTACAGTGGCCACTCCCGGCCACTGCAGCCCCAACCTGCTGGGCTCTGGCAGTCCTTCTGCCTCCGCCTTCCAAGTAGCTGGAACTACAGGCGCATGCTACCATGCCCGGCTAATTTTTTTAATTATTGTAGAGATGAGGTCTCGCCAAGTTGCCCAGGCGGGTCTCGAATCCGCGGGCTCAGGCAATCCACTCACCTCAGCCTCCCAAAGTGCGGGATTACAGGCTGAGCCACTGAGCCCGGCTTATTTCTCATAGTTCTAGAGATCAGGGTGCCAGCATGGTTGGGTCTGGTGAGGGCCCTCTTCCAGGTTACAGACTGCCACTGTCTTGTTACCTTTACGTGGCAGAAAGAGAGCTAGTGAATTTGCTGGGCTCTCTTTCATAAGGGCTCTAATTCCATTCTAGAGGCCTCCGGTCTCATGACCTAATGACCTCTCAAAGGTCCTGCTTCCTACATCATGACATTGGGGGGTTAGGATTTTAGCATGGATTTTAGAGGGATGCAAGCATTCAGTCCACTGCAGTGCTCTAAATGTTTTAAATACAAACAGGTTATTTATGTGGGTTATAAATAGAGTGGTTGTCCATCCCACTGTGTCTGATCAAGTCTTCCTTCATGTATATATAGTGACCCCTTTCGCTCGGGAGGGGAGGGCAAACACCACTGTCCCTTTAAGGTTCCAGCTGGGTGTGAGAATTAAATCGATGTAAGATCGATCAACAAGAGAAAAGCATACACATTTATTGAATGTAGGTTTGATGGGGCGCAGGAGCCTTACAAGGACATGAAGACCCAAAGAAATAGAGTCAGCCACTTAGGTACGGAAGTAGACAAAGAATAAGAAGTTGTGAAATGTGATAAGGCAGAGGGGCTTGGGCTACGCGTAGGTAGTTGGATAGAGACGTGACCAGGAAGACAAGTGTCAGTTTAACAAAGTTTGTTTGTTCAGATTTCCCTCAGCTTCAATGACCTGTCCTTGATGATAGGAATGTTGCTTTTGTTCTAGTATTGGAAGGACATCTTTCACTTGGGAATTTCATCACCTACTTTTATTTTATTTTTTTATTTTTTGAGTCAGAGTCTCACTCCGTTGCCCAGGCTGGAGGACAGTGGCATGCTCACAGCCATCCCAGTGTCTACCTGCTGGGCTCTGGCAATCCTTCCAAGGAGCCGGAACTAGAGGCACACGTTACCATGCCCGGCTCATTTTTTTGATTTATTGTAGAGATGAGGTCTCTCCAAGTTGCCCAGGCGAGTCTCAAACCTGCGGGCTCAGGCAATCCACTCGTCTCAACCTCCCAAAGTGCTGGGATGACAGACTGAGCCACTGAGCCTGGCCATCACCTGCTTTTAAAAAACAGAATGAAGACCAAAATGATTTTCTTGCACCTGCTGGGGTTTTCTAGGTGCCTTTCATTCAAAATAGTGAGTATGCCAGAGCTGCACATTGTGGGTGACATAATCTTAACTCCTCCAATTCTTCTAAGTGTCCCGGTTTAAACAACAAAATTATGGTCATCCTAACTATAAAGGATTAACCCTGCTAGCAGTAATTGTTACTGTTGCTTTTATCACTTGGATGTACCGGTGGTTTTCAAATTTGTTCAGGCATAGAACACCTGGACAACACGGTGCACTCTAAAGAACATCAAGATATTGATTTACTTCTATTGAAAACAACAGCCTAGTAGCTAATAGCTATTATTTGTATATCCATATCTGTTCTTCAAAAGGAAGATAAAAGATAAAATTCTTTATCCAGCAATGTGGTGAACTAGATTTTCAGAGGGACCTTTCCCAATATAGTGTAACAACAACAGCAACAACAAAATCCTAAATTTAAAAAAAGTTTTAATGTATAGATACATTGAAGGGAAAGTGAAGGACTTCCAGAGGGGAGTCTGCTAACATTAGAGTCACCTGATTTCTATGGCTTATAACCAAGTTTTGAGAGGGCAACATATAGGGAGAAAGAATGGGGAGACCTTACCATAAATCAAGGATAGGAGACATAAACAGGATAAAATGATGCCCAGCAGAAGGAGATGGCAGGGTTTATTGCCTATTTTAGTCATTGCTCTGAACTGAACTGAAAAAAAAAAAAAGAAAAGAAAAAGCTGCCCTGAGAAGTGCTACACCCAGGCTTGTGTCTACTCGAATTTGTATTCTCAGATTTTCATTCTGAGAATGGATTTTTGGCCAGAATTCATACTACCTGTGTGGTCTGGAAAAATAACAAGCAAGATATTTATTTTTAAGAGTCCAGAATGGTTGATCCTTTAAGGTATATTATAGAGACCAAAGCAATTGACCTCTGGGGAAATTCACCTTCAACTCAGATCTGGAAGACTTCAAAGTTGGAACATGAGGTCATTAACAAGATTGCTTAACACAAAATGACATGCCTTCTTAAATGATAGTCAGCAGAAACAACAGGTGACAGTATCAGAACCACAAAGACTAGAAAACCAAGCCAATAAGCTGAGGTAGGCAGAAGGGGAAAAAAGGAAAAGCCTTGGTCCTTGAAGATGATATTGAAATCCTGAAAAATGTCATCATGATAATATTTACTAACTCAAGATTATCTGTCAGTTATAAAACAGATTTGGAATAAAAACACTACTTGTATCTTTCTTAGTAATAATCAAGACACATTTATACTTCTGAACTCCTAAAAGAGGAGAATCTTTTTTCCTGTGGACTGGGTATCCTATGGAGAGAGGAAGCATCTCAATGGAGAGAGAAAGAAAAAAAAAAAAACCAAAACTGACTCGAGAGTAGGGTGGCTGTGATCACAAAATAACAACAGTGTGATTGATTCCCAGAGGAGGATGGATGAATATTCTGTTCCTGGTTTTGGAGAACCAACCCTACTAATTTGGGGGGATGAGGTAGTCGGGGAGACTAATCTAATTCTCAGGTTGAGGGAAATTCATAGTCTTAATAATTAAACAAAACCTGACCCCAGTATCACAGAAGAATATTTAGTATATATTTCTTCTTCCTTTAGATGTGATGAATGCAGTTCACATAGTTAGAAATTTCTGATTGTATGCCATGCCTCAAGCAGTAATATGAAGTCAAGTGAGCAGCTATTGACCCTGAGACAAAATATAAAGAAAACTCAAGTGACATATGAGGTTCTAACCAGCCTAGATGAACCCAGAATCTTCTTAAAAATTTCAGGATATTTGAGAGGAGGAATATTCTGATTCCTTCTCACAAAATGGAACAGAATACAAAAGGACAGTCGTGTGGAATGCTGTTGGAAATTGTTATGCCGAAGTGCCCAGTAAACCTTCCCTGAAAGTCTTCTCTTTAGTACAGTGACATTTGCAATTTGTCTTTGCCCTATCTCATTTCAAACCCTGTTGGAGACCCTTCCTTTCACTGGGCCTCAATTCCTTAAGTGTCAAATGAGAAGCATGCTTTATGGAATTTCTGAGGTGTCTTTCAACTCCAAATTATTTAGACCATATTTATTTTACCAATAGGCCTCTTTGCTGATATTACCAGTCTCAGTAGTAAAGACAAAATAGATGTTGACCTAGGGGAGCATTTTTAATTCCTGGATATGTTTTTCTTTTTGACTCAGTACTTTGGGTTCTTCTGATGTGCTGATTTTAATCTCAGAGACCTGCGACTGCCTTTAATAGGCTTTGAACGTGTGCAGTAAATGTGCTCCAGCCACAATAGGGGATTGAACCTCCAAGAAGGAGTTTCATGTGGCTCAAACTGATAGGATCGGTAAACAGCTTGATGTAGCAGGCAGTAGAGAGCTATTTCACATAGATTATATCGACAACACATTGGGATATGTGATGTCGATATAGATTTAAAACAAGACTTGTATGTGTGTGTACACATGTGATATATATATATATATATACACACACACACACACACACGTATATATGTTTATATTATATATGTCTGATGGCCTATTTTTATGAAAACTTATTTAGTAAATATTTTGCCAACAACCTCAAAGCCTGGTGTTTCCAGGCATGGTAATTCCATTGGAATGGCTGTCAGGGAAAATGTCTGACCCTGTGATAGATAAATGCTTTTTAGTGAAACTGTACCAGGCTTCTTTTCAATCCCCAAGATGGAAAGCTGCCCAGCTTTCTGCTGCAGGGTCTTTAAAGTTATCACTCTTGGCCAGGGAATTCACTCCATGATTTCACTTATATCACCAATACCACCACTTTTATTTCCCTAACCTAACCACAGTTTTCAATCTCCTGTATCACCATTCTTGCCCAGGCTTCCATGATATCTCACTGGATGCTCGCAATTGTCTGTTTATTTCAGCAGGTGGGTGTATGGTATAGCATTGTTTTGCATTTCTCTATATGAAAAATGAGATTGGGCACCTTTTCTTATAAATGTTGGTCATTTAAAAAGTGTCTGATTAAGTCTTTTTAAAAATAGTTTGTTCCTTTTTCTTGCTGAGTAATATTCCATGATGGGATGTATCACTTCATTTAACCATTCACTTACTGTAGGACATTTTAGTTGTGTCTAGTTTTTGGCTATTACACATCAAGCAATGATAAAAATTGTGTACAGGCTTTTATGTGAACATAAACTTTAACTTGGTTACTTGTTGTTTTCCTATATGAGTTCATTGTGAAATGATTGCCACAAACAAGCGAATTAACACCTCTATCACCTCATGTAGTTACCGTTTCCTTCTCCTTTTTGTACAGTGAGAACGAACACTGAAGACATACCCTCCTAGCAAGTTTAAAGTGCATAATAGAGTATTGCTAACTTTCATTGCCATTAGATCTCCAAAACTTATTCATCTTGCCTAACTGAAACTTTTACCATTGACCAACATCACCTTATTTTCCCCTCAATCTCCTTATTGTCCCTGGCAACCCCCATTCTACTCCCTGCTTCTGTGAGTTTCGCTGTTTTTGATTCCACATAAAAGTGAGATCATCTGGTATTTGTCTTTCTGTGTCTGGCTTCTTTCGCTTAACTTAATGCCCTCCAGGTTCATTCACATTGTTGCATGTGGCAGGATTTCCTTCTTTTTCAAATAAGCTGAATAATATTTCATGGATTATAGTATATGCAGCACATTTAAAAAACCCATTCATTCATCAACAGACATTTAGGTAGTTTCCATATCTTGGCCATTTTGAATAAGGCCACAAAAAACATGGAGTGCAAGTATCTCTTCAAGATTCTTATTTTAGTTCCTTTGGATATTTACTTAATTTTTTTGAGGAACCTCCATGTTGTTTCCATAATGGCCGTACCAATTTATGTTCCCACTAACAGTGTACAAGAATTTCCTTCTCTTCACATCATTGCTAACATTTATCTTTTGTATTTTTGATAATTACCATCCTACAGATGTGAGGTGATATCTCATTGTGGTTTTGATTTGTATTTTCCTGATATTAGTGATTTGAGATTCTTTTCATATACCTATTGGTATGATTTCTTTTGAGAAATGTCTATTCAGGGCTTTTGTTCATTTAAAAAGGGCATTATTATTTTTTGCCATTGAGTTATATGAATTCCCTATACATTTTGAATATTAGCCCCTTATTGAATATATAGTTTGTGAATATTTTCTCCCATTTTGTAGTTGTCTTTTCACTCTGTTGATTGTTTTCTTTGCCGTGAACAAGCTTTTTAGTTTGATAAGATTCTGCTTATCTATTTTGGCTTGTGTTGTCTGTCCTTTTGGTACCATATCCCTCAAATCATTGCCCAGATTAGTGTCCATGCATGCTCATGACATGTTGTGTAGTGGTCAGGAATGGGTCTTAGGTCATCCATTCCCCAGATAATGAACATTGTACCCAACAGGTAATTTCTGAAGCCTTTTAGATTCTGGAAATTAGTCCTTTGTGATGTAATTGGCAAATATCTTCTACCATTCAGGAAGTTTTCTGTTCACTCTGTTGATTATTTCTTTTGCTGTTCAAAGGTTTTTTTTTGTTTGTTTAATTAAGTCTCATTTGTTTTAGTTTTTGTTGCAATTGCTTTTGGGATCTTTGTCATAAATTCTTTGCCTAGGCCAATGTCAAGAAGAGTGTTTCCTAGGTTTTCTTCTAGGATTTTTATAGTTTCAGGTCTTACTTTAAGTCTTTGATTAATCTTGCATTAATTTTTGTATCTGGTGAGAGATAGGGGTCCAGTTACATTCTTCTGCTTATGGTTAGCCAGTTTCCCCAGCACCATTTATTAAATAGGGTGTCCTTTCTCCATTGTTTATTTTTGTTGGCTTTGTCAAAGATGAGTTGGTTGTAGGAATGTGGTTTTATTTCTGGGTTATCTAGTCTAGTCTGTTCCATTCGTCAATATGTCTATTCTTGTACCAGTACCATGCTGTTTTAATTCCATTACCTTGTAGTATAATTTGAAGTTAGGCAGTGTGATACCTCCTCAGTTTGTTTGTTTGTTTGTTTGTTTTTGTTTGTTTGCTTAGAATTGCTTTGGCTATTTGGCTTTTTAAAAAATTCCATATAAACTTTAGGATTGTTTTTTCTAGTTCTGTGAAGAACGAAGTTGGTATTTGATCAGGATTTCAGGGAATCTGTAGATTGCTTTGGTCAATATGGTCATTTTAAGAATATTGATTCTTCCAATCCATGAGCAAGGGATGTTTTTCCATTTGTTTGTGTCATCTATAATTTCTTCCACCAGTGTTTTGTAGTTCTCCTTATAGAGCTATTCTACTTCCTTAGTTAGGTACATTCCTAGATTTATTTTATTTTATTTTTTGTGGCATTGTGAATGGAATCGAGCTCTTGATTTGGTTCTCAGCTTGAGTGTTGTTGATGTATAGGAACACTGCTGATTTTTGTACATTAATTTTGTGTCCTGAGACTTTATTAAAGTCATTTATCAGATCTAGAAGCTTCTTGAAAGAGTCTTTAGGGTTTTCTAGGTATACAATTATATCATCTGTGATCAGGGATAGTTTGCCTCCTTGCCGATCTGGATGTCTTTTATTTCTTTCTCTTGTTGGATTGCTCTTGCTAGGACTTCTAGCACGATGTTGAATAAGAGTAGTTAGAGTAGACATCCCTGTCTTGTTCCTGTTCTTAGGGGGAGTATTTTCAACTTTTCCCAGTTAAGTATGATATTGTCTGTTGGTTTATCATATATGACCCTTATTATTTTGAGGTATGTTCCTTTATTGCCCAGTTTGTTGAGAGTTTTTATCATGAAGGGATGTGAGATTTTGTCAAATGTTTTTTCTGCATTTAGTGGGATAATTATATGGTTTTTATTTTTGCTTCTATTTATGTGGTGTATCATGTTTATTGATTTGTGGATATTGAGCCATTCTTGCATCCCTGGAATAAAACCCATTTGGTCGTGATGAATAATTTGTTAGATAGGTGTTGAATTTGGTTTGCTAGTATTTCGTTAGAAATTTTGATCTATATTCATCAGGGAAATAAGCCTGTAGTTTTCTCATTTTTGTTGTGTCCTTGCCTGATTTTGGTATCAGTGTGATACTGGTTTCACAGAATGAGTTAGAGAGGAGTCCCTCCCCCTCAATTTTCTGGAATTCCATTTCAGTAGGATTGGTACCAGCTCTTTTTGGTACATCTGATAAAATTCAGCTGTGAACCTGTCTGTCTCTGGGCTTTTTTTGTTGTCGTTTTGGGGAAATTTTTAATTACTAAGTCAGTTTCATTGCTTGTTATTGGTCTATTTAAGGTATCTACTTCTTCCTGGTTCAGTCTTGGGAGGTTGTTTGTTTCCAGGAATTTATCCATTTCCTCTAGGTTTTCCAGTTTGCTCCCAAAAAGATACTCATAGTAGTCCCTCATGGTCTTTTTTATTTCTGTGGTATCAGATGTTATGTTACTACTGTCATTTCTGATTGAATTTACGTGAGTTTTCTTTCTCTCTCTCTTTTTTTTTCTCGGTTAGTCTAGCTAGCAGTCGGTCAATTTTGTTTATCCTTTTAAAAAACCAAATTTGGCCAGACGAGTTGGCACAAGCCTGTAATTCCAGCATTTTGGGAGACTGAGGCAAGAGGATTGCCTGAGCCCAGGGGTTAGAGACCAGCCTGGGCAACTTGGTGAGATCTCATATCTACAATATATAAAAAAATTAGCCGGGCATGGTAGTGCTCACCTGTAGTTCCAGCTACTTGGAAGGCTGAGGTGGAAGGATCACCTGAGCCCAGCAGGCCAATACTGGAGTGGCCATGAGCATGCCACTGCACTCCAGCCTGGGTGACAAAGTGAGACTCTGCACCCCCACCAAAAATAACCCCTGAAAAAACAAATGTTTGATTCATTGATCCTTTGTATTTTTTTTTTTTTTTTGGTCTCAATATCATTAAGTTCTGCTCTGATCTTTGTTACTTATTTTCTTCTGCTAACGTTAGGTTTAGATTGTTCTTGTTTTTCTAGTTCTTTGAGGTACAAGGTTGAGCTGTCAATTTCTGGTCTATTTGTTTGATGTAGGCATTTAAGGCTATACACCTCCTTTTCAGAGTTGCTTTTGCTGTGTCCCAGAGGTTTTGGTACTTTGTGTCACTATTTTCATTTGTTTCAACAAATTTTTTTTTATTTCTGCCTGAGTTTCATTGTTTATCCAAGAGTCATTCAAGAGTGAATTGTTCAGGTTCCATGTAATGGTATAGTTTGGGGAATTCCTCTTAGTGTCACTTTCTAATTTTATTCCACTGTGATCTGAGAAGAATCTTGGTATCTTTGATGTTTTTTTTTGTTTTGTTTTGTTTTTTATAATCAGTATTTTTTATTATCGTTTTGTAGGGTACAGTTAAGGGTTAGGTGTACAATTACGTTTCATTCAGGCACCCTATTGATAAGAGGTGTTTTCCCAGTCCCAGATAGATATTAGCTACTGTTAATCCCATCCCCCCCCCATAATTTCCCAGTACCATCAGTCATTTTCTTATAGTATTACATTGGATGTTCAAGGTCCATTATATGAGTGAAAACATGTGATATTCTGATCTTTGTTTCTGTGAGAGGTCACTCAGTATTATAGACTCTAGTTCCATCCAGGTAGCTGCGAAATCCATGATTTTGTTCTTTTTCATGGCTGCGTAGTATTCCATCGTGTATATGTACCACATTTTTTTAATCCAGTCCTCTTTTGATGGGCAGCATGGTTGTTTCCAGGTTCTTGCTATTGTGAATAACGCTGCGATAAACATACGTGTACAGGTATCTTTTTTATAGAGTGATTTGTGTTCTTCAGGGTATATTCCCAGTAGGGGGATTGCAGAGTCATAAGGAAGGTCAATATTTAGAGCTTTCAGGAATCGCCACACTGTTTTCCACAGAGGTTGCACTAGCTTACACTCCCACCAACAGTGTAGAAGTGTTCCCTTTTCACCACAGCCTCTCCAGCAGCTGTTATTTTTTGAGTTGTTGATAATTGCCATTCTGACTGGAGTTAGGTGATATCTCAGTGTGGTTTTGATTTGCATCTCCCTGATGATTAGTGAGGTTGAGCATTTCTTCATGTGTTTGTTGGCTGCTCGAATGTCTTCTTTTGTGAAGTGTCTGTTCATATCTTTTGCCCATTTTATAATGGGGTTGCTTGTTTTCTTCTTTTCAGTACGTTTCAGTTCCTTGTAGATCCAGGATGTTAAGCCTTTGTCAGACCTAGAGTTGGCAAATACTTTTTCCCAGTCTGTAGGCTGTCTCCCTACTCTCTTGATGGTTTCTTTGGCTTTGCAGAAGCTTGTCAGTTTAATAAGGTCCCATTTGTCTATCTTCTCTCTTAAGTCCTGTGGGTTTCGGGTTTTGTACAGGAATTGGATGCCCGTTCCGATTTCCATGAGAGTATTTCCTTCCTTTTCTAATGTTCTTATGGTTTGAGGTTTTACATTTAGGTCTCTGATCCATTTGGAGTTAACCTTTGTGCATGGGGATAGATAGGGGTCCTGTTTCAATCTTCTACATGTGGTCAACCAGTTTTCCCAGCACCATTTACTGAATAGGTTCTCCTCACCCCATTGGTAGGTGGTGGGGGCTTTGTCAAAGATGAGTTGGTTGAGGAATTGAGGTTTTGCTTCTGGAATCTCAATTCTGTTCCATTGATCTATATGCCTGTTCTTGTACCAGTACCAAGCTGTTTTGATGATTGTAGCTTTATAGTAAAGTTTGAAGTCTGGTATTGTGATACCACCTGCTTTGTTTTTTTTGCTGAGGATTGTTCTGGCTATTCTTGGACGTTTGTGTTTCCATATGAATTCCTGTGTTGTTTTTTCTAGGTCAGAGAAGAATGTTATTGGTAATTTAATGGGTATTGCATTGAATTTGTAGATTGCCTTAGGTAAGATGGACATCTTCACAATGTTGATTCTTCCGATCCATGAGCATGGGATATTTTTCCACTTGTTCATGTCAGCTTTGATTTCTTTGAGCAGTGTTTTGTAATTTGCATTGTAAAGGTCTTTCACGTCTCTGGTTAGGAAGATGCCAAGGTATTTCATTTTTTTTGTGGTTATTGTGAATGGAATTGTGTTTTTTATTTGGGTTTCTGTTTGTTTATTATTGGTGTAGAGAAATGCGATTGTCTTTTGTACATTTATTTTGTATCCTGAGACTTTGCCAAAGGCCTTTATCAATGTAAGGAGGCCTTTAACAGATTCTCTTGGGTTTTCAAGGTACACCATCATATCATCTGCATAGAGAGATAACTTGACTTCCTCTTTTCCTATTTGAATACCTCTGATTGCCTCGTCTTCTCTGATTGCTCTAGCCAGGACTTCCAATACTATGTTGAACAGGAGGGGAGAGAGTGGGCATCCTTGTCTAGTTCCAGTTTTGGGGGGAATTGGTTCCAATTTTTGTCCATTTAGGAGTATGCAGGCTGTAGGTTTCTCGTAGATGGCTTTTATTTTTTTGAGGTATGTTCCCCGTATGCCTAGATGTTCAAGGGTTTTTATCAAGAAGGGGTGCTGGATTTTATCAAAAGCTTTTTCTGCATCTAATGATATGATCATGTGGTTTTTGTTTTGACATCTGTTGATGTATTTAATTACATTTATGGTTTTACGAATGTTGAACCAGCCTTGCATGCCAGGAATGAAGCCTACTTGGTCATGGTGAATGATTTTTGAGATGTATTGTTGAATCCTGTTTGCTAGGATTTTGTTGAGAATTTTAGCATCTATGTTCATCAAAGATATTGGCCTGTAGTTCTCTTTCTTTGTTGGATCTTTACCTGGCTTGGGTATCAGTGTGATGTTGGCTTCATAAAATGATTTGGGGAGAGTTCCATCTTTTTCTATCGCCTGGAATACCTTCAGTAGGATTGGTATCAGCTCCTCCTTGAATGTCTTATAGAATTCTGCGGGAAAGCCATCTGGACCAGGGCTTTTTTTTGTAGGAAGTTTTCTTATTACGTAGTCGATTTCCTTGATTGTAATTGGTCTATTTAGGGACTCAATTTCTTCTTGTTCCAACCTAGGTAGATTGTGTGATGTCAGAAAGTCCTCCATTTCCTTGTGGTTTTCAAGTTTGTTTCCATACAAGTGTACATAGTAGTCTCTAATGATCTTTTGTATTTCTTCGGGGTCAGATGTGACTTCATCTTTGTGTTTCTGATTATGCTTATTTGTTTTTTTTCTCGTTTTTTCTTGGTCAGTCTAGCTAGGGGACCATCGATCTTGTTTATTCTTTCGAAGAACCAGCTTTTTGTTTCATTGATTTTTTCAATTATCTTTTTGTCTTCTATGTCCTGGATTTGGGCTTTTATTTTGGTGATCTGGATTCTTCTGCTGAAATTAGGGTTTTTGTGGTCTTGCTTTTCCAGCTTCTTTAGGTGGCTTGTTAGATTGTGAATTTCTGTTCCTTCCATTTTCTTCATGTGTGTTTGTAGGGATATAAATTCCCCTCTTACTACAGCTTTCAGGGCATCCCAGAGATTTTGGTAAGATGTTTCTTCATTTTCGTTTGTTTCCAGGTATCTTTTGATCCCTGTTTTGATTTCGTCATTGACCCAGGAGTTGTTTAGCATCATGCTGTTTAGTGTCCATGTCTTTGTGGGTTTTGGGGGGACTTTGTTGGTGTCAATATTTATTTTTATTCCACTGTGGTCCGAGAAGGTGTTTGGTAGAATTTCAGTCCTTTTAAATTTGCTTATACTTGATTTATGGCCGAGTATGTGGTCGATCTTAGAATATGTTCCATGTGGTGATGAGTAAAATGTGTATTCTGTGGTCTTTGGATGGAGTGTTCTGTAAGTATCAATTAAGTCCATTTGGTCCAAGGTCACATTGAGGTTCCGGATCTCCTTGCTGATTTTTTGTCCTGTTGATCTGTCTAGGGTTGTGAGTGGGGTATTAAAGTCCCCAGTTATGATAGTGGTAGAGTCAATATCTTTCTTTAGTTTTCCAAGAAGTTGCTTTAAGAAGGTTGGTGCACCTATGTTGGGTGCATATATGTTTAGGATAGATATTTCTTGTTGATGGATTGAACCTTTTATCATTATGTAGTGACCTTCTGTATCTTTTTTGATTTTTAATAGTTTGAAGGATATTTTGTCTGAAATTAAGATGGCTACTCCTCCTTTCTTTTGTATTCCGTTCGCCTGAAAGACTGTTTCCCATCCTCTTACCTTGAGTCTGTGGGTGTCCTTTCTAGTGAGGTGAGTCTCTTGAAGGCAATAGATTGTTGCCTGATGATATTTTATCCATTTTGCCAATCTATGTCTTTTCAGTGGTGCATTTAGTCCGTTCACATTTAGGCTAATAATTGAAATGCAAGAGTTGATCCCTGTCATAAGGTTCTTACAGAGTTGTTACTGTTTGTTTGTTGTCTTTCTTTGGGTTTTGGAGTTGGTTCAGGTGTGTTTTTAATCTTTTGCCTGTACTCTTGTGAAGAATGCTGATGTTCTTTTTTCTTTTTCTTCTGTGTTCAGTACTTTCTTGAGTGTTTCTTGTAGCGGTGGTCTGGTGGCAGCGTAGGTTCTTAGGGATTGGATGTCTGGAAAAGATTTTAATTCTCCCTCACTAATGAAGCTTAGTTTAGCTGGGTAGGTTATTCTTGGTTGAAATTGTTTCTCTTTTAGTACTTTGAAGATAGGGCTCCAGGCTCTCCTGGCCTGAAGGGTTTCTGTGGATAAATCTGCTGCTATTCGGATTGGTTTTCCCTGGTAGGTAGTCTGGCCTTTTTCTCTTGCTGCCTTTAGGATTTTTCCTTTCATAGCTACTTTGTTTAGGCGAATTATTATGTGTCTGGGAGTTGGTCTTCTCGTTTGTTGTCTTGCAGGGGTTCTCTGAATCTCTTGTGTTTGAATTTTTTCATCTTTACTGAGATGAGGGAAGTTTTCTTGAATGATTTCATGGAATGTTTGTTCCAGTGTGGCTTCTGTTTCTCTTTCTGCCTCAGGAAGCCCAATTATTCTCAGGTTTGGTCTCTTGAAGTGATCATTCATCTCTTGCAGGTTTTGTTCTGTCTTTTTGAGCTTCTTTCCCAGGCTTTTGACAGTTTGGGTTAGTTCTGTGTTTTGGTCTTCGAGCTCTGAGATTCTTTCTTCTGCTTGGCTGATTCTGCTTTCCATGCTTATTAGTCTGTTGTTCATTTCCATCACAGTATTCTTTACTGCTGTCATTTCTGACAACAGCTCCTTCCTATTTTCCTCTTGTCTCTCCTCAATTTTTTTAATTCTCTCCATTAATGTTTTGATGTCTGGGTTTGTTGCATGTAGCCAGTCATTCTGGGGAGTCTTCATTGTCTGTGTTCCAGAATCTGTTTTCTCATTGTCTGATCTCCCAGGGGTCTGTGTAAGCCCTATATTCTTCTTTTGGTTTTTCTTCATTTGTGCGGTTTTTCCACTTCCCTACTTCTTCCTTCCCTCCACGTCACCGTCTTCTTTAATTTTGTTTTTCAGGGGTAAAGGGACTGGTTTTACTTCTGTTCATTCAATCTCCCACTCTTTATGTATGTCGTCTTACTTTGTTCAATTTTGAAGTTGCACTGTAGGTTGGAGGTGGTCCTTTTTGCAGTTTTGAGATGTATTTAAGGGGAGAGCTGTGATTCAAAATCTGTCTGCAGGTCCTGCTGTTCGCTGACAGGCGTGGGATAATGTGGAACCCACTTCCCACTGCCCCGGAGTCTGTCCGTGCAGTGGGGCTGTAGGTTTACTCCTTGTAATAAAATGTGGTTAGCAGGGGGAGAGAATGGAGCAGATAGTCGGTTGAAGAGGGGAGTGGAGAGATAGAGAAGTAAGGGAGGAAACTAACGAGTGTGCCAACAAATAGAGAGAGAGGTCTATACTAAAACAGCTAAAAATGATGGACCACAGCTACAGTCGAACCAACTCTCATACAACCACAAATAAAACATATTGTGATGCTAACATACCGGCTATCCAACCACCTTATTGGTGTGTTATTCCTCTATACAAAGACATGGTTTACAGACAGAAGAAAAGAGAAGAAAAGGAAAAGGAAAAGAGAAAAAAGGGGGAAAAATACTGTAGGAATAGAATTAAGTCATTAAACTAATAGAATCAATGAAGCACACTCTGAGACCTTTCGTTTAAGTCCAATGTCCTTTCAGGTCTGATTTGTAGTTTTCTTTTTAAGCCGGTGAATTAGTTTGCAGTTAGAGTCAATTGCCCCTGATATGTTGTGAAGGACAGCTCAGGTCAGCTTTCCTTCAGCAGTTTGGTCTATGTCTTTATCAGGCTTATTTCTCCCGTTTCGGGGTTGTTACCTTGAGTCGCCAGCAGGTGGTGCTATCTCATCTGCTCGCCCCAGAGGGGGTGGGGCCGGACAGGAACAAGATGGCTGCCTGCCTCCGAGCAGGCAACAGAAGCCCCACGCGAGCCAGCAGCACAATCTCAGACACAGGAGATTTGGCAGAAATCCCTGCAGATCTTCCTTGAAGCCGATTTGTGTGGATCTCCTCTCAGGCCGGGTTGTGATGAGCTGCGCGGGCCGAGCGCCGGGGCGCCGGGAGCGCCGGGGCGCCGGGAGCGCCGGGTCCGCGGGAGGCGGGAGCGCCGGGTCCGCGGGAGGCGGGAGCGCCGGGTCCCCTTTGATGTTTTAAAATTTATTGAGACTTGATTTATGGCCAAGTATATGATCTATTTTGGCCAAGTATATGATCTATTTTGGAGAATGTTCTGTGTGGAGTTGAGAAGAATGTATATTCAGCAGTTGTTTATTGGAAAGTTCTGCAGACGTCTGTTAGGTTCATTTGGTCTATAGTCCTGTTTAAGTTCTGTTTCTTTATTAATTTTCTGCTTTGTTGATCTGTCTGATGATGTCATTGTGGTATTGAAGTCACCCACTATTATGGTATTGCTATTGATATGTTTTCAGAGGTCAAGTAGTGTTTGCTTCATGAGTTTGGATGCTCTGGTGTTTGGTGTGTATATGTTTAAGATGATTAAATCTTCTTGTTGGCATTCACAATATTTATTATCATTATATAAAGTCCTTCTTTGTTTTTTTTTTTTTTTTACTGTTTTTACTTTAAAGTCTGAGCTATCTGAACTATCTGATGGCTACTCCTCCTTGTTTTTGTTTTTCTACTCATGTGTTTTGAGTCTGTGACTGTCTCTGGCCAGTAGGTGGGTATCTTGTAGGTAGCATATAGTTGGGTCCTATTTTTTATCCAGTTTGCCACACTAATTCTTTTAGATGGAGCATTTAGCCCATTTTCGTTCAAGGTTAATATTAATATGTGAAGTTTTGTTAATGCCATCATTTTGCAAGCTAGCTGACTAGGGGATTCTAATGTGTACTTGCTTCACAGGCACTGTGAGCTTTGAACTTGTGTTCTTTTGTGATATCAAGAGTTGTTTCATTTCCAATTTTTGAACTCCTTTGAGCATCTCTTGTAGGGCTAGTTTAGTGGTGAAAGATTCCCTTAGTGCTCTCTGGGAAGACTTTATTTCTCTTTTGTTTATGAAGCTTTGTTTGGCTGGATGCAAAATTTTTGGCTGGCATTTTTTTCTTTAAGTAGGTTGAAAATAGGTACCCATTCATTTCTGGCTTGTAGGGTTTCTGCTAAGAAGTCTGTTGTTAATATGATATCCTTTCCTTTATCAATGATTTGGTACTTCTCTCTTACTGCTCTTAGGATATTTTCTTTCACATACTTTGGAAAGTCTGACAATGACATGGTGAGGTTCTTTTTGTGACATATTTTGCAGGAGTTCTTTGGGCTTCTTATATCTGGATGTTTAGGTCCCTCTCAAGACCAGGGAATTTTTCTTGAATTATTTTCTGGTGTGTGGCCTCTGATTGCCCAGAGGTATGAGTCAGTGAGGTGTTAGGATACCTCTGCTGCCTAAGATACTCTTAGGGTGGTGTGACCTGAGTTCCTAATTTAGGAGAGCGGGAGCTCCAGGTACCTGGGAATATGTCTGGGCCTTGAGCAGAGAGAACAGTGCAGTATCAAGGACTCTGCCCCAGGGGGAGGGGGACTCAGGCTCCTACTCAAGGTGATTGGGTGTGCTAGGATGTGAAGCACAGGAGACCTCTTGAGTATGGATGACTGCCCAGAAAGCATGGGGTGGCTGAGGCTAGTTATCTGGGCACGTAGAGCTGGGGGCCACCTGACACTTGGCGCTGGGGGGTTACATTTCGCCAACGAATGATACTTGCAGCTTGATTCTGAGTCGTGGAGCTGACCTTGGCTTCAGGCCTCACTACCTAGGGGAAACTACAGGGTCAGGAATTCTGCTGCTAAGGCTGCTGATTCAAATGCAGAGTGAGGTCTTTCCTATTGGTCTCTTGTCACTTAGACTGCTTTCCCAGTTGTGCAGGAGTGTGTGTGTGGGGAGTCCTCCTCAGTATTGCTGGGGCATGCTACTCCCACTAGTCTGGGAAGGCAGCTGGGGTTCTTAACACTGGTGCTCACTGAAGACTTCCAGGTTGCAAAACTGCTGTAGGCTGTAGGACTCACTGTCCATGAGAAATCACTGCTGCCACCAGTCTCCTGCTCAGGATGCTGGTGTGTGGAAGTGTGGGCCCCTGCTAGGCTCCTGACATTTAGGCTGTTATTCTGGGTATTCCTTGGTATTGCTGGGGCCCCTTGCTGCAGCTACCCAGAGGGGTGGTGAGGGTGGGGTGCCCAGCAGTGACACAGAGACTGATTCTGAGCTGAAGATCTGACCTTGGCAGCCTGTCCCTCCAGGAGGGAAATGTGGCTTTGGGGGGTTCCCTGCTGCTCCCAACCACAAAAAGGGATGAACCCATGTCCGGTTCCAAACTCTGAGGTGATCTCCATGCTCCCACTTTGTTCTGCGTGTGGGAAGCCTCTCCCCTGCTTCAGAGTGGCCTTGTCTCTGGGCAAAAACCCAAGTGCCCACAGGGGCCACTGTTGGTGTGAAAATGAGCCTTGATATAAAAAGGTATCTGTCCTTTTCATTGACCCGGATTTGGGAGAACACCTGTGGCTTTACTGGGTATCTTTTCTTCCCACCAACTCTCGCCTTCCCACTGAGACAGCTCCAGGGCCCAGGAGAAACGGGGTGTTCTCCCTTGGCCTGAGTTACACAACTCCCTGACTGGAAGGTATATGTCAGAGGGGAGTTTTCAGCCCCGTCCTGTGGTCTGGGGTTCACATGCACTTTTTTCTGCAGAGCACCATTGCAGGGCTTTTTGTCCATCTTCTCCTCTCTGAGACCTGGGGTGTCCTTTGCCATTGTGCTGAATATCTGTTTTCCTTTTTGAGTTGGGTTCGCTGTGTTGGATTTTCCACACTATTTCAAAAGGTTCTGATGAATGAGGCATGCTTGAAAGCCGTCTTGGGAAACAAAACAAAAAGGATGTACCTCCAATGCCATTCACTGAAGTGATTATCCTTTCATCATTTGTGTTTTTGGCACCCTTGTCATAGATCAGATGACCATAAATGCATGGATTTATTTCTGGGCCCTGTATTCTTTTTATTGATCTATATGTCAGTTTTAATGCCAGTAGCATGCTGATTTGATTATTATAGGCTTGTAATATATTTTAAGTTAGGAAATGTGATGCCCCCAAGCTTTATTCTTCTTTTTAAAGATTGATTTGGTTTTTCAGTATCTTTTGTGGTTCCATATGAATTTTAGAATTTGTTTTTCTATCTCTGTAAAGAATGTCATTGGGATTTTGGTAGGAATTGACTTGGATCTACAGATCATTTGGGTAATAAAAACATTTTAATGTTAATCCTTCCAGTCCACACACATAGATGTCTTTCAGTTTATCTGAGATTTTGATAAGAATTGTATTGAATCTGTAGATCATTTGGGTATTTCAATGATATTCATTCTTCCAATCCACAGACATGGGATATCTTTCAATTTATCTGGTCTGTCTTTAATTTCCTCCATCAATGTTTTATAATTTTCAGTATACAAGTCATTTATTTCTCTGGTTAAGTTTATTCTTATGTGTTTTATAATTTTTGTTGCTGTTGTAAGTGGGATTCCCCCCCATAATTTCCTATTCAGATAATTTCTTGTAAGTGTATAGAAGCAGCACTGATTTCTGTGTGTGGATTTTGTTATCATGAAATCTTACTGAATTCATTTATTAGTCATAACAGAATTTTGTTGAGTGTTTAGGGCTTTATACTTATAGGATCATGTTACCTGTAAGGACAGATAATTTTAGTTCTTGTTTTCTGATTTGGAAGTTTTAAATTTTATTTTCTTATCTAATTAATCTAGCTAGGACTTCCAGTACTATGTTGACAAATAGTGAGAGAGAGCATCTTTGCCATGTAATGGATCTCAAAGGAAAAGTTTTCAATTTTCCCCCATTGATTATGATGTGAGCTGTGGGCTTTTCACATATGGCTTTTATTATGTTGAGGCAAATTTCTTGTCTACTGGCCTTTTTTTTTTTTTTAGAACTTTTATCATGAATGGATATTGAATGTTGTGAAGAATTTTTTTGATCAGTTGAGGTGACCATGCAGGTTTTATCTTTTATTCTGACCTATAGTGTTGTTCAAGTCAACTATTTATTGATTTTTCCATCTGGATGCTTTGTCTACTATTGAACATGGGGTATATGTGTCCTTACATCTAAAATGAGTTTCCTGTTGAGAGAATATTGCTGGGTTTTGAATTTTTAAATCCATTCAGCTATTCTATGTCTTTTGACTGGGGAGTTTAATCTACTTACATTCAGGGAAGTTATGACAGGTGAGGACTTACTATTGCCATTTGGTTAATTGCTTTCTTCTGGTTTGTAGTTATTTTGTTCTGCTCATCCTCTTAATGTCTTCCTTTATTATTATTTTTTGGTAGTAATTTGTTTTGATTCTTTGCTGTTTATCTTTTGTACATGTTTTATTGGATTTTTCTTTGTGGTTACTATAAGGCTTGCATAAAATATCTTGTGGTTATAGCAGCCTTTTTTTTCTTTTGAGTCTAGGTTTTACGCTGTTGCCCAGGCTAGAGTGCAATGGCATGATCATGGCTCACTGCAGCCTTGACATACTGAGTTCAGGCAATCTTTCCACTCCAGCCTTCTGAGCACCTGGGACTACAGGCATGCACCCCCATGCCCCAGATGATTTTTTCTTTATCTTTGTAATGATGAGGTCTCATCATGTTGCCTAGGCTGGTCTCAAACTCCAGGAATCAAGCTGTCCTCCTGCCTTGGCTTCCCAAAGTGCTGACATTATAGGCATGAGCCACCGCACTTGGCCTATAACATCTATTTTAAGTTGATCATAACTTCAATTGCATGTGAATATATACACTTTTACTTCCTCCGTTCCCATTTTGTGTTCTTGAAGTCAGAGTTTACTTTTTCTTATATTGTCTACTCATTAACAAGTTTTTGTGTTATAGTTATTCTGAACATTTCTGTCTTTTAACTTTTTTTCTTTTTTTTTGAGTTGGGGTCTCACTCTGTCGCCCAGACTGGAGTGCAGTGGCCGCTCCCGGCCACCGCAGCCTCGACCTGCTGGGCTCCGGTGATCCTTCCGCCTCAGCCTTCCGAGTAGCCGGAATTACAGGCGCGCACTACCACGCCCGGCTGATTTTTTGATTTTATTGTAGAGATGAGGTCTCGCCTGCCCAGGTGGGTCTCGAACCCTCAGGCTTAGGCAATCCACTCACCTCAGCCTCCCAAAGGCACGGGATTATAGGCGTCTTTTAACTTTAATGTTAGTGTCAAAGTACTTACTCACCAGTTTGAATCTGAACATCATGTTTTATTGATCTCTTTGTCTGCCCTTGTGTAAATGCCTATATTGTTTAATGACTGCAATTGTACCATATAGCTTGATGTCTTACAGTAGCCCTCAGTTTTGTTCTTCCTCACTTTTGCATTGACAATTCTTGGTCCTTTACATTTCCACTCAAATTCTTGAATCAACTTATCAGTTTTCCAAATCAGACTGCCAAGACTGGGGGAGAGGGCCAGAACTTCCTTAACTATAAGCCAATGTAGGAAGACTTTATGTTTTAACAATATTAGATCTTCCAATCCATAAACATGATATAGCTCCTTATGTTTCCATTAATTTTGCTTAATATTTTATAGTTTTCAATGTAAAGTTTCTTACATAATTTTTTTCAGTGTATTTATATAAATATTTGGTGTTTTAAAAAATGGCAAGTGACATAATTTTAAAATATTTGTTTTTTGTTAATTTATTGTTGATACATAGAAATATAATTGGCTTCTAGATATGTCTTAAATTCTTTATAAATATGTTGATTAATTCAATTAATTCACTACTGCCAATTCCTTTCTTATAGTATTACCACAGTTGTTCAAGTTCTGCTTATGAGTGAGAACACGTGGTACTCAGTTCTTTGTTTCTGTGATAGATCACTCAGTATTTAGACTCTAAGTCCATCCAAGTTGCTGTGAAGTTCATAATTTTGTCCTTTATGGCTGCATAATATTCCATCCTGTATATGTACCACTTTTTTTATTTTTTATTTTTTTTATTTTTAATTGTTCTTTTTTTTTTTTTTGAGTTGGAGTCTCACTCTGTCGCCCAGACTGGAGTGCAGTGGCCGCTCCCGGCCACCGCAGCCTCGACCTGCTGGGCTCCGGCGATCCTTCTGCCTCAGCCTTCCAAGTAGCCGGAATTACAGGCGCGCTACCACGCCCGGCTGATTTTTTGATTTATTGTAGAGATGAGGTCTCGCTGCCCAGGCGGGTCTGGAACCTGCGGGCTCAGGCAATCCACTCACCTCAGGCTCCCAAAGGTGCGGGATTACAGGCTGAGCCACCGAGCCCGGCCACTTTTTTTTTTAAATCCACTCCAGTTTCGATGGGCAGCATAGTTGGGTCCATGTTTTTGCTATTGTGAATAATGCTGCAATAAACGTGTGTGTGCAGGTATCTTTTTCATAGTGATGTGAGTTCTTCTGGATATATTCCGAGAAGGAGGATTGCAGGGTCATATGGAAGGTCGATTTTTAGATCTTTTAGGAATCACCACACTATTTTCCACACAGGCTGTACTAGTTTACACTCCCACCAACGGTGTAGAAGCGTTCCCTCTCCATCTCCCCCATCCTTTCCAGCATCTGTTGTTTTTTGAGTTATTGATGATGGCCATCCTGACTGGAGTTGAAAAGCAAGTATGAAAACGTAAACAAAAACAGAAAGGGAAAAAAGAGAGCTCACTCTCTGACCATTTCTGGGACTGCAGCTTCCTTTTCCAAGCTCTGCTGCGGCTCTGGGCTGCCACCCCATTAGGGGACTGCTCCTATCGCCAGCCCATCTTTTCCGCTCTTAGTACGGGCTCTCAGCATGGGTCAGAACTCCACAGACTGCTGTGGGAGGAGGGTGGATCGGATCCGACTCACCTGACTTGTCTGCTGCTGCCAAGGTTCCCACTCAGATCAGAGGTGCCTGTGCCTGGTCCAGTGTGGGTGAGGGGACTGTCTCTCCGTGCCTGAGGGTCAATCCCAGAAGCCTGTGGGGATGGCCTCTGGGTCTCAGGTTGGAGGCTGGGCAGAGCTGGGCAGGGCACCACAGGTCTCTGCCACCCCCCAACGGAGAAAATGGTGGCTCAGCTCCATATTTCCTCCCCACGACTTCTCCTTGGTTCCTTCTGCCAGAGCCCAGCCTGGGCCACAGGTGAGGATGTGGGCCAGGTGTCAGATGCTGAGGAGCGCCTGGTTTCTGCCGTCTTCTCCCAAGAGACCCCCAGAATGCTCGATGGTCCTGCCCACCTGGAGCTCCGATCTCAGGGCTGTGGAGCGGTGGGTTTGGGTTGTGGTCACCTCCCGAGGAGAACCCCGGGTGCTTGGACCCAAGTCTCCCCTCAGGTGGACTTTCACTCACCCACCAGTACACACCCACTCACACAGTCTATGCACACTCATTTTGCAGAGACTCACACTCCCACCAGTTCTGTTGCCATCTTGCCTGTCTCTCGACAAAGTGGGTTTTAGGACAGAGAATATTGCCAGGAATAAAGAGGAAAATGTCATAGTAATGAAGACATAAATTCATTAAGGAGATAAAACAGCACCATTTATGGAAGAGGGTGTTCTCTCTCTATTGTTTATTTTGGTCAACTTTGACAGAGATTAGTTGTATGGTTTTATTTCTGGGTTATCTCTTCTTTTCCATTGAACTATGTGTCTATTTTTGTACCAGTGCAATGCTGTTTTGGTTACTAAAGCTTAGAACATAATATAGTTTTAAGTTGGTTAATTTGATGCCTCTGGCTTTGTTCTTTTTGCTAAGTATTGCTTTGGCTATTTGGGTTCTTTTCTGCTTCTATAGAATTTTTTTTTCTAGTTATGTGAAAAAAGACATTGACAATTTGATAGGAATTGTGAAAAGAAATTGTTTTATCAAAAAGGCATCTGTACTTGTATGTTTATTGCAGCACCATTTGCAATAGCAAAATCATGGACTCAATTTAAGAATCCATCAGTGGTAGACTGGATAAAGAAAATTGGTATACATACACCACGAAATACTATGCAGTCATAAAAATAATGAAATCATGTCCTTTGCTGCAATGTGGATGCAGCTGGAAGGCATTATCCTAAGTGAATTACTGCAGAAACAGAAAATCAGATACTATATGCTCTCACTTTTGAGTGGGAGCTAAATAATGAGTATACATGGACATAAAGATGGAAACAGTAGACACTGGAGACTTCAAAAGGGGGGAGGGCTGAAAAACCACCTATTGAGTACCACATTCATTATTTCACAGATGGGGTCCATAGAAGCCTAAAGTTCAGCATCACGAAAGATATTCATGTAGAAAATCTGCCTGTGCACTCCCTGAATCTAAAAGATGAAAAGAAAAAGAAAAAAATGTTATTGATGGTACTATAAAAAAAGAGAAATGACAATCCTGAATATGTTTGTGCTAAAAACAGCTTCAAAATGTCTGAAGAAAAAACAGATGGAGCTGCATGAAGAAGTAGACAAATCCATATTTATATCTGAAACATTAACACCCATTTCTTGATAATTGATAGAACACATAAACAGAAAATCAGTAAGAATACAAAAGACTTGACCGGCACCATCAAGCTTCTTTCCTAATTACATTTTTTAAACACTCCACCCCAAAACAGCAGAATATATGTTCCTTAAAACTGCATGTGAGACATTCACCAACATGGGCCACATTCTGGGCCATAAGACAAATCTCAATATATTAAAAGGATTTAAATAATGCAAAATATTTCTCTTTCTACAGTAGAATAAATCTACAATCCAATCACCAAAATAAATAAAAGAAAAAAAATTGCCAAATACATAGAAACTACATACTACACTTAAAAATAACTCATGGGCAAGTATGAGATCAATAAAGAAAAATATAATATATTTTTGATTGAATTAAAATGAAAATTAATTAAAAATAAAGTGCTATTTAGCAGGAAATTTATGGCACTAAATCTTTAAATTAGAAAAGGAAAAGTCTGTCAAATAAATGACTTCGTCTTTAGTTCTTAGAAACTAGAAGAACACATAAAATATGAAGTATGCCAAAGACAAGAAATAATAAATATCTAAGCTGAAACAATGACATCGAAAACAATAATAAGAGAAAAAGTCAGTGAAACCAAAACCTAGTTCTTTGAGAAAACCAATAAAACATAAAATCCAGCCAGACTGAGCAGGAAAAATCAAACAAACAACGAATGACGGCACAGTTACCAAAATCAGGAACAGGAGGTGTGATATCCCAATAGTTTCAAGAGATATGAAAAGGAAAATAGGGACCCAGATGCAGTGACTCATGCCTGTAATCCCAGCACTTTGGGAGGCTGAGGTGGGAGGATCACTTAAGGCCAGGAGTTTGAGATCGGCCTGGGCAACCAAGTGAGAACTTGTCTCTACAAAAAATAGGAAAATTAGCTGGACATGGTGGAGTGCATCTATAATCCCAGCTTCTTGTGGGGTTAAGGCAAGAGAATCACTTGAGCCCAGGAGTTGGAGGTTGCAGTGAGCCATGATCATGCAACTGTACTCCAGCCTGGGCAACAGAGTGAGACCTTGTCTCTCAAAAAAAAAAGGAAAATGAGGGAATATTTCAAACAGTCTTATGCTAGTCCATTTTACACTTAGATGATATGAACAAACCCCTCAAAAAATCTAAACTACCAAATCTCACTGAGGTAGAAATAGATAACTTACACATTGCAATATCTATTAAATAAATTGAATCTATAGTTAAAAATCTGCACAAAAAGAAAACTTCAGCCCAGTTGGCTTCAATAGTGAATTCTTCTAAACATTTTGAAAGTAATAATCCCATGTCCAAGAAATTTTTCCATTAAAACTGAAGTAGATTATTTTCCAAGTCATTCCATGAGGCTAACCTTCCTGATACCAAAATTAGAACAAAAAAATATTATGAGCAAAGAAAACCACAGACCAGCACCTTTCCTGAACATAAACTCCAAAATTCTTAACAAAGATATAACAAAACATTTTTAAAAATTTATTTTATTTTAAAAATGTGGGGTACAATTCAGGATTAGGTATACAAGTTGTTATCGTACAGGTAAAGTTTGGGCCTCCCTTTGGTCCCCAGTTTGCCTGGTTTGAGGTCAAGTGCCCTTATTAATGATATGTTCCCCATCCCCAGCAGTTTCTGGCTACTGCTGTTCGCTTTCTGATCATATTATGAGGGTCCACTTATGAGTGAGAACATATGGTACTCAGTCTTATGTTCCTGTGATAAATCACTGTGTATTATAGACTCTAAATCTATCCAAGTTGCTGTGAAGTCCATAATTTTGTTCTTTTTTATGGCTGCATAAAATTCTATTGTCTATATGTACCACCTTTTTTATCCAGTCCAATTTTGATAAGCAGCATGATTGGTTCCATGTTTTTGCTATTGTAAGTATTGCTGCAATAAACATGCGAGTGATGGTATCTTTCTTTGGCAGAGTTATTTGAGTTTCTTCAGATATATTCCCAGAAGGGGAATTGCTGGATCATCAGTTCCTACTTCTTTTAGGAATTGCCACACTGATTTCCATAGAGGTTGAACTAGTTTGCATTCCCACCAACAGTGTAGAAGTTTTCCCTTTTCTCTGCATCCTCACCAGCACCTGTTGTTTTTTGTTTTATTAATGACGACCATTCTTTTTTTTTTTTTTTTTTTTTGAGTTGGAGTCTCACTCTGTTGCCCAGACTGGAGTGCAGTGGCCGCTCCCGGCCACCGCAGCCTCGATCTGCTGGGCTCCGGCGATCCTTCCGCCTCAGCCTTCCGAGTAGCCGGAATTACAGGCATGCACTACCACGCCCGGCTGATTTTTTGATTTATTGTAGACATGAGGTCTCGCTGCCCAGGCGGGTCTCGAACCCGCGGGCTCAGGCAATCCACTCACCTCAGCCTCCCAAAGGCGCGGGATTACAGGCTGAGATGACCATTCTTACTGGACTTAGGTGGTATCTCAGTGTGGTTTTGATTTGCATTTATCTGATTAGTGAGGCTGAGCACTTTATCATATGTCTGTTGGCTGCCTGTATATCTTCTTTTGAAAAGTGTCTATTTAGGCCTTTTGCTCACTTTTTTTTTTTTTTGAATTGGCATCTCACTCTGTCCCCCAAGCTGGAGTGCCATGGCACACCCACGGCCACCCCAGCATCAAGTTGCTGGGCTCTGGCAATCCTTCCACCTAAGCCTCCCAATTAGCTGGAACTACAGGCACACGCTTCCACACCCAGCTAATTTTTTATTTATTGTAGAGACAAGGTCTCACCAAGTTGCCCGGGCTGGTCTCGAACCCGTGGGCTCAGGCAATCCTCTCACCTAGGCCTCCTAAAGTGCTGGGATTACAGGCTGAGTCACCGGGCCTGGCCTTGCCCACTTTTTAATGGATCAGTTTGTTTGTTTTTTTCCTTTTGGCACATTTGAGTTCCTTGTAGATACTGGATGCTAGGCCTTTCTCAGATATGCAGTTGGGAATATTTTTCCTCATTCTGTAGGCTATCTCCCCACTCTCTTGATGGTTTCTTTTGCTTTGCAGAAGCTTTTCAGTTTAATGTGGTCTCACTTGTCTATCCTATCTCTTATGGCATGTGCTTTTGGGGTTTTGATCAGGAATTGGTTGCCTATTCTGATTTCCATAAGGGTGTCTCCTGCATTTTCTAAGATTCGTAAAGTTTGGGGTTTTATATTTAGGTCTTTGATCCATCTGGAGTTGATTTTTGTGTATGGTGATAGGCATGGGTCCGGTTTCATTCTTCTGCATGTGGTCAGCAATTTTCTCAGCACAGTTTACTGAGTAGTTTCTCCTCTCCCCAGTGGTTGTTGGTGAAGGCTTTGTTGAAGATGAGTTAGTTGAGTAATTGGGGTTTTGCTTCCAGGATCTCTATCCTGTTCCATTGGTCTATATGCCTGTTCTTGTACCAATACAAGGTTGTTTTGATTATGGTAGCCTTATAATAAAGTTTAAAGTTTGGAACTGTGATACTTACTGCTTTGTTTCTTTTGCTAAGGATTGTTTTGGCTATTAGTGGCCATTTATGTTTCCATATGAATTTCTGTATTGCCATTTCCATGCCTGAAAAGAATGATATTGGTAATTTAATGGATATAGCATTAAATCTGTAGATTGCCTTCGGTAGGATGGACATCTGAGCAATGTGGATTATTCTGATGCATGATCATAGAATATTTTTCCATTTGTTTGTGTCATCTTTGACTTCTTTGAGTAGTGTTTTGTAGTTTTCATTGTGAAGATCTTTCACTTTTCTGGTTAGGAAGATGCCAAGGTATTTCTTTTTTGCATGGCTATTGTGAATGGGATGGTGCTTTCTATTTGGTTCTCTGCCTGGTTGTTGTTGGTGCATAAAAATGCTACTGTCTTTTCCATATTTCTTTTTGTTGTTGTTGTTGTTTTGAGTTGGAGTCTCACTCTATCACCCAGGCTGGAGGGCAGTGGCACGCTCCCAGCCACCGCAGCCTCGACCTGCTGGGCTTTGGCAATCCTTCCGCCTCATCCTTCCAAGTAGCTGGAACTACAGGTGCACATTACCACTCCCGGCTAATTTTTTATTTTTATTTATTAATTGTAGAGAAGAGGTCTTGCCAAGTTGCCCGGGCTGGTCTCAAACCTGCAGGCTCAGGCAATCCTCTAACCTTGGCCTCCCAAAGTATTGGGATTACAGGCTGAGCCATCGAGCCCAGCCTGTTGATTTTTTTCCGTGGTATTTTTGTCTTCTATGTCTTGTATAGAACTCTTAATTTGGTGATTTGGATTCTTCTGCTGAAGTTCGGGTTTTGGTGGTCTTGTCTTTCCAGCTCCCTTAGGTGATTTGTTATACTGTCAACTTGTTCTCTTTCTATTTTCTTGATATGTGTTCATAGAGATATAAATTCCCCTCTTAGTACTGATTTCATGACATCCCATAGGTTTTGGTGAGATGTTTCTTCATTTTCAAATGTTTCCAGGAATATTTTAATTTCTGCTTTGTTTTCTGTGTTCGACCCAGGAGTTGTTCAGCATCATGTTGTCTTTGGGGGTTTTGTGGTAGCTTTATTGGTGTTGATATTTATTTTTATTCCACTGTGATCTGAGAAGGTGACTGGCAATTTTTCAATCTTGTAAAATTTGTTTATGTTTGATTTATGGCTGAGGATGTGATTAATCTTGGAGTGGTGATGAGTAGAATATATAGTCTCTGTTTGTTGGGTGGAGTGTTTCTATTTCTGTAGGTATCTATTAAGTACATTTGGGCAAGAGTCAAGTTGAGGTTCTGGATCTCTTCTTTGATTTTTTTTTGCCTCAATGATATGTCTAGGGTTGTTAGTGGGCTATTTACGTTCCCAATTATAACAGTGTTAGAGTCAATATATTTTATAAGTTTACTTAGTAGTTGCTCTATAAAATCTTGTGCTCCTGTGTTGGGTGCATATATATTTAGGATGGCTATTTCTTGTCAATGGATTGAGCCTTTTATCATTATGTGGTATCCTTTTGCATCTTTTCAAATTTTTGATAACTTAAAGGTTGTTTTGTCTGTTAGTTTGTGATCTGTTCACCTGAAAATTTGTTTTCCATCCTCTAACTTTGAATCTGTAGGCATCCTTTGTGGTGAGATAAGTTTCCTGGAGGCAGCAAATACTGGGTCATGTGTTTTTATCCAGTTTGCCATTCTATGTCTTTTTAGTGGTGCATTTAGTCCGTCCACATTCAGGCTGACCATTGAAATGTAAGAGTTTGTTCCTGACATATGCTCTTATAAGGCTGTTTTGTGTTCATTTAGCTTTTATGTTCATATATGTATGTGTTTTTATTTTTGTGGGTATACTGTGTGTTCTGCTGCTTCTGTGTTTGTTTGTGATCTTGTGAAGCATATGGCCTGTCTTTTTTTTTCTTTTTTCTTCTGTGCACAGCACCCTTTTAAGCATCTCCTTAGAGCTGGTCTCAAAGCAGCATATTCTCTTAGGGATTGCATGTGTGGGAAAGATTTTAATTCTCTGTCACTGATGAAGCTTAGTTTGGCTGAGTAGGAAACTCTTGGTTGAAATTGTTTATCTTTGAGAACATTAAAAATTGGGGTCTAATTCCTTCAGACCTGCAGTGTTTCTGCAGATAAGTCTGCAGCAATTCTGACTGGTCTCCCCAAGTAAGTAATCTAACTTTTTTCCCTTGCTGCTTTTAGTATTTTTTCTTTTATCCCACTTTATGTAGGCAAATTATTATGTATCTAGGGGTTGGTCTTCTTATAAGATGTCTTACAGGGGTTCTCTGGATCTCTTGTGTTTGTATAGTTGTCTCTCGGGTCAGGTGAGGGAAGTTTTCTTCAGTGACCTCATTAAATGTTTGCTGCAAAGTATTTTCCTTTTCTCTTTCTATTTCAAGTATTCCAGTCAGATGTAGGTTTGGTTTCTTGACAAAATTGCACATCTCTTGGAGAGTTTCCTCTTTCTTCTTAAGTTTTTTTTTCTAGAGTTGGGAGGCAAGGTGGTGACAGAACCAGTGGGAGCATGAAAGTCTCTGCAAGGGTGAGTGTCCATAAAGATAGTCTGTGTGAGTAGGTGAGTGCAGTTGGGTGAGTGAAAATCTGTCTGACGGAAGACTCGACTCAAGCACTGGGGCTTCCCTCTGGAGGCAGCTGAAATCCGCCACTGCCCTGAGATCAGAGCCCCCAGTGTGCAGGATCATCAGCCATTCAGGGGATCTCTTAGGAGGAGAAAGCAGAGGTCAGCTGTTCCTCAGTGCCACACCATCACCTGCAGCTGCAGGCCAGGCACTGGCAGAGGGAACCTTGGAGAGAACACTAAGAGAAAATCTGGAAGTGAGTCCCACCACCAGTGAGGAAACACTGATCGCTACCATTTTCTCTGTCCCTGAATGGGCAGAGACCTGCACTGGCTAACCTGGCTCTGTTTTGCTTCCATCCTGGGACCCAGAGGTGATCTCTGTACCCCTATGGGGTTGACCGTCACTGGCCCAGAGAGGATACTTCAGGAGCAGACACAGAGAGACAGACATCCATCCATATGCTGGACCAGGCATGGACATATCTGATCTGAGTGGGGGATTTGGTGGCAGCAGCAGCAGCAACAGACAAGGTGGGTGAATCTGGATCTGATCCACCCTCTTCCCACAGCAGTCTATGGGGCATCTGAACTACACTAGGAGTAGCCCCATTGGCCTAAGCCTAGAGCAGAGGGAAGGGGCTGGAGACCAGAGCCTGCTCCCTACCACGGCTGTAGCCAGAAACCATAGCAGTGCTTGGGAAAGGAAACTGAAATTCCAGAGGCTCTCTCTCTCTCTCTCTTTCTCTCTCTCTCTCTCTCTCTCTCTCTCTGTTTTAGTACTTGTTTTGTTTTTGCTATTTGTGTGTGTGTGTGTGTGTGTGTGTGTTTAGTATTTTTTTCTCTTTTTTTTTGAGTTGTGGTCTCACTCTGTTGCTCAGACTGGAGTGCAGTGGCACACTCCTAGCCACCACAGCCTCGACCTGCTGGGCTCTGGCAATCCTTCCGCCTCTGCCTTCCAAGTAGCTGGAACTACAGGCATGCACTACCACGTCTGGATAATTTCTGATTTATTGTAGAGATGAGGTCTCACCAAGTTGCCTGGGAGGGTCTCCAACCCAAGGGCTTAGGCGATCCACTCACCATAGCCTCCCAAAGAGCTGGGATTATAGGCTGAGCCATTGAGCCTGGCCTGGTATTTTTAGTTTTTCTGTTTGCCTATGAGGATGCGTGCATTATCTTGATATAGTCAGGTTTTTTTGTTGTTGTCTGTATGCGTGTATGCTCTTTTTTGTTGTTTTGTTTTCTTTGTTTCTTTGTTAATTGGTGAGCCTGTTTTCCTTTTCCTTCTCCTCTGTATTTATCTTGCTTTCATCTCCCTTCTTCCATTTCCCTTCTTTTCCTTTTTCTTATTTCATTTTGCTTTCAGGGGCATATATACACTCCCACCACATGGACAGATTGTAAGGTGATGGGAAGGTTGTTTCAGGGGGCTCACACACCTGTCAGTGAATACTGTGATCTACAGATAGCTTCTGGACTGCAGCTCCCCTCATTTCACCATAATCAAGTCTCAAAATTACAAAAAACACAGCACTCCCATCCCTAGTCTGATTTCAAAATTCAACAAATCCAAAGAATCTACATAAAGAGGAATAAGGGATTGAGCAAACAAAGGTGAAACTATCCCCCATCACTGAGCAATGGAATTTATGAAGGTGAGGGGGGAGAAAGGAGGAGGAAAATCATCACAAATAAAGAAGAATCAAAGGAAGAACACAGGTCCCATACAGATACCTGGGAAGACAGCACCTGAGAATACAGACTTCAACTCTAAAAATGAAGACTACCCCAGAACAACTGGTCTCAAACCACAAACCCAGAGATCAAGATTTAATGGAGAGAATGCATGGAAATGAGGAGAGACAAGAGGAAAGAATGAAGGAGTTGATAACTGAGATGCCAGCAATAAAGAATACAGTAAATGAAATAAATAACAAACTGACAAGCAAGGGAAGCAGAATTAACCAAGCAGAAGAAAGGATCCCAGAACTTGAGGACCAAAATATGGAACTAACCCAAACTGTTAAAAACATAGAAAAGAAGCTTTAAATAACAGCATAAAGCATCTAAGAGATGTGTGACTATAGCAAGAGGCCAAGCCTATGGTTAATTGGCTTTCCTGAGGCAGATAGAGAAACAGAGACTACTCTGGAACAAACATTCCATGAAATTATCCAAGAAAACTTTCCCCATCTCATCATAGACATGACCATTCAAACACAAGAAATTCACAGAACCATTGCAAGACAGCAAATGAGAAGACCAACTCCTAGACGCATAGTAATTTGCTTACATGAAGTAGGCATAAAAGGAGAAAGCACCTAAAGGCAGCAAGAGAGAAAGGTCAGACTTCATACCAAGGGGACCAATTAGAATAGCAGCAGACTTAGCTACAGAAACAATGCAGGCTAGAAGAGACTGGAGTCCAATCATCAAAGTTCTCAGAGATAAACAATTCCAATCAACAATTTCCTATCCATCTAAGTTAAGCTTCAAAGTTTCATCAGCAATGGAAAATTAAAAACCTTTCAAGACATTCAATCCCTAAGAGTTTATGCTGCCTCCAGACCAGCTCTACAAGAAACACTTAAGAAAGTATTAAACACAGAAGAAAGAAAAAAAAGAATGAACATGCATTCCCAAGAATGCAGGAAAAAGATTGAATACACACCCATATGGTAACATCAAAATTAAAAGAAAGCCAGCAAACAAATAAACAAACAAGCAACAGCAACAAACCCTGTAAGAACCCCCATGAACAGGATAAACTCTGACATCTCAATAATTAGCCTGAACATGAATGGACTAAATGCACCACTGAAAAGACATAGAATGCCAAACTGGATTAAAAAAACATGATGCAGCTGGGCTTGGTGGCTCAGCCTGTAATCCCGTGCTTTGGTAGGCTGAGGTGAGTGAATTGCCTGAGCCCGTGGGTTCAAGACCTGCCTGGGCAACTTGGTGAGACCTCATCTCTACAATAAATAAAAAAACTTAGCCGGGCGTGGTAGCGCGCACCTGTAGTTCCAGCTACTTGGAAGGCTGAGGCAGAAAGATCGCCAGAGCCCAGTAGGTTGAGGTTGTGGTGGCCGGGAACGGCCACTGCACTCCAGTCTGGGCAACTGAGTGAGACTACCACTCAAAAAAAATAAAAAAATAAAAAACAAAAAAACATGATGCAACATAATGCTGTCTCAGTAGACATATCTTACCAGAAAGAATACTCACAGACTCAAACTAAGAGGATGAAAAAAAATTTTTTTAGATGAACAGAACACAAAAGAAAGCAGAAGTTGTGGTCTTAATATCAGATAAAATATCCTTTAAGCTATCAAAAATTTTAAAAAGATATGGAAGGTCACTACATAATGATAAAAGGTTCAATCCACCTATGAGAAATATCCATCCTAAACATATATGCACCCAACATAGGAGCACCAACCTTTACAAAGTAGCTTCGAAGTAAACTAAAAAAAAGATATGACTCTAACACAATCATAACTGGGGACTTAAATACCCCACTAACAACCCTGAATATAACATCAAGGCAAAAAATCAACAAGGAGATTTGGAACCTACCTTTATGCTTGACCATATGGACTTGATAAACACCTATTTTGAGTGTTGTTGAACACTCCTTCCAATAACCACAGGACATTCTACTCATCACCACATGGAACATACTCCCAGATTGACAACATCCCGGGCCATGAGTCAAGCATAAACAAATTTAATAAGATCAAAATACTGCCACACACCTTCTAAGACCATGGTGAAGTAAAAATAAATATCAACACCAGCAAAGCTACCCCCAAACCCACAAAGACATGGACACTAAACAGCATGATGCTGAACAACTCCTGGGCTAACACAAAAATCAAAGCAGAAATTAAAAGATTTCTGGAAACAAATGAAAATAATGACACATCTTACCAAAACCTCTGAGATGCCAACAAAACAATACTGAGAGGAGAGTTCATTTCTTTATGAACACACATCGAGAAAATGGAAAGATCACAAGTTAACAGCCTGACAAATCACTAAAGGGAGCTGGAAAGACAAGATCACTAAAACCCTAACTTCAGCAGAAGAATCCAAGTCACTAAAGTAAAAGCCCAAATACAGGATAAAGAAGACAAAAAAATCATAGAAAATTATCGATGAAACAAAAATCTCATTCTTTGAAAGGATAAACAAGACTGACGGTGCGGGGGACCAGCCCCTGCAAAGAGAATTAGGAGGTCCCTTGGAAGATGTGGCAGCGTCGGTGAATATTCTGGGAGAATAGAAGGGAAGAAAGAGACTGGACTCTGTCTAGTGCAGAAGCCGTTTATTGGGAACAAACGTGAGTCTTTTATCCCAAATTTTCACATGTTAAATCACAAGACTTTCACGTGGGCACAAAGCCAGGTAGGTGAGGGGCGTCCCCCACCCACCAGGCGTTTCCTTAGGAATGAGGAAGGACAACCCCAATCAAATCACAAGAGTTTTACATGAACACAAAGCCAGGTGGGGGGGGGGTGTCCCCGCCCACCAGGCGTTTTCCCCAAGCCTGAGGAAGGACAATCCCAACATTATCTCACTGTTCCTTATGCTTGGTTTATGTTCCTCAAAAGCAATACAACAGTTTTAATATCATAAAATCCTAATAATCAATAACTTCTAAAACTTATGCATACCCAACACCTAATGACTGACTTAAATCCTAATACCTTTCTATTCTGTGCTAACTTTACCTGTACTATAAAAAACTCTTAGTTATAGGTCAGACCAGTTCCTAAAGAATGTGGCCCAGTCCAAAGATCACGCTGGGCCATTTCCAGGAACAATTGATTATGATCTCTTAACAAAATGGCTATTCTAAAATCCTATGTATCTATCTTAATTTCTATAAAAGTTTCTAATTCCTAATCCTGATATATAAGGCTGATCATCAGCAATAAAGCTTCTAAAATAAAACCCAAACACAAACTGTAATTGTACTAAAGCCAAAATCACAATTAGTAGAAGGTGGGAATAATGAAATTTCAAAAGTTAGCTGTATTCTTATAAAACCTTATAGTATCATATTTGATCATGCTTGGACTAACATAATTCCCTGACGTAGCATGACCTATTCTAAAATACTTTCTATGAATTCAGTTTCTATTATAAGTAGAAAAAACGTACACTAATTGTAACTAAAGAACCCTATTAAAAGAATGCAGCCCAGCCCAAAATGGATGCTGGGCCCTTAGGAATGTGGCCCAGCCCAAAGTTCGTGCTGGGCCATTTCTGGTAACCCTAGATAACCATCTAAAGCTGGGAACAGCTCTCTAAATGTATATACTAATTCTACGAATATATTTTTAAATCTTTTTTTTTTTTTTTTTTTTTTTTTTTTTTTTTTTGAGTTGGAGTCTCACTCTGTCGCCCAGACTGGAGTGCAGTGGCCGCTCCCGGCCACCGCAGCCTCGACCTGCTGGGCTCCGGCGATCCTTCCGCCTCAGCCTTCCGAGTAGCTGGAATTACAGGCATGCGCTACCACGCCCGGCTGATTTTTTTTTGATTTATTGTAGAGATGAGGTCTCGCTGCCCAGGCGGGTCTCGAACCCGCGGGCTCAGGCAATCCACTCACCTCAGCCTCCCAAAGGCGCAGGATTACAGGCTGAGCCACCGAGCCCGGCTTATTTTTAAATCTTATAAAGAAGCTTGTATCACATATAAGGCTTCTAAATGTGATCTGAGTTTGAACTGTGTTAAGTTTAAAGCCGAAACGCAGTCTGTGAGAAACGGGAACAGTGGATCCCTAGAGTCAGCCATGCCTGTCATATTCTCAGAACTTCATGCTTAGATCATCAAAATCCCTGCCAGTGGGTAATGTTAAACAACAAGGAAAGGAGGAGGGAATGGGCCTTCAGCTCCTGAACCAGCCTGGTGGTCTCAAGGCCCGCAGCCTGCCTGGATCCCTAACGCTCAGGCAGGCCTCCACGGCCGGCTCCCAACATGACAGAACTCTGACCAGACTGACAAAAAAAAGAGAGAAAACTCCCAGATAAACAAAATCAGAAGTGCAAAAGATCAAATCACAATGGATCCCGAAGAAATAAAAAAATCAGAGATTACTATGCACAGCTACATGGAAACAAACTCGAAAAGCTAAATGAAATGGAGAACTTTCTGACATCACACAACCTCCCTAGGTTGAAACAAGAAGAAATTGAGACATTTAATAGACTAAAAACAACCCTGGAAATTGACTCTGTCATAAGAAAACTACCCACAAAAAAAGTCCTGGACCAGATGGCTTTTCAGTGTAGTTCTCTAAAACATAAAAGAAGGAGCTGATACCAATCCTATTGAAAGTATTCCAAGCAATTGAGAATGATGGAACTCTCCCCAAATCACTTCATGAAGTTAACATCACACCGATACCCAAACCGGGTAAAGATTCATCAAAGGAAGAGAGCTACAGGCCAATATCCCTGACAAACATAGGTGCAAAAATACTCAGCAAAATACTAGCAAATTAGATCCAACAACACATCTCAAAAATAACCCACCATAACAAAGTAGGCCTCATCCCTAGGATGCAGGGCTGGTTCAACATCTGCAAGACCATACATGTAATTAAATACATCATCAGATGTAAAAATAGGTATCACATGATTATATCATTAGATACTGAAAAAACTTTTGATAAAATCCAGTATCCCTTTTTGACAAAAACCCTTGAACACCTAGGCATAGAGGGAACATATCTCAAAATAGTAAGAGCCATCTATGATAAACCTACAGCCAACACATTGCTAAACAGACAGAAACTGGAAGCATTTCCCCTGAAAATGGAAACAAGACAAGGCTGTCCACTCTCACCCTTCCTGTTCAACATAGTGTTGGCAGTCATAACTAGAGCAATCAGACAAGAGAAGAGAAAGAAATCAGGGGTATCAAAATAGTAAAACAGGAAGTCAAGTTATCCCTCTTTGCTGATGATATGATTGTTTACCTCAAAAATCCAAGAGAATATGTCAAAAACCTCCTTGCATTGATAAAGGACTTTGGCAAAGTTTCAGGGTGCAAAATCAATGTGCAAAAGGCAGTCAAATTCTTGTACAGGCCATAATGTTTGCTATCCGGTGAATGGGGTTCAGCTTGGAAGGCTGAGGTGGAAGGATCGCCTGAGCCCAGCAGGTGGAGGCTGCGGTGGCTGGGAGCGGCCACTGCACTCCAGCCTGGGGGGCAGAGTGAGACTCCAACCCCGCCCCAGCCCCCCAAAATAAAGCCAAGAGCAAAGAAAGAAAAATAGAAGTAAAGAAGAAACCAACCAACAAGCAAGGCAACCCAACGAGATAATCAAACCCCCAAACAAAACAAAACCAGAAACAAAACAGTCGATAAAGAGTTCTCAGCTTTAGTATGTCTCTTTGAGAGGGAGAGCTCCCTCTTTTGACAGGTTCTGTAACTGCGGGACTGTGACCGCAGGCTCCCTATTCCTGTCCGCACTTGAGATGTCAGACTCTTCACCTCCTGCTGCCTGGGCTTGGTAGCTGTCACACGCCCGTGTGAGGGAAGGGGCTGAAATAACTTGACACAGTGTCTTGGGATCTCACCCCTTTCCTTCCTTTCCCAGCTTTGGCACAGCTCCCAGGGCATCCAGCTCACAGCAGGGGAATGGTGCCTCCTGCCTCTGCTCTGCCCTCCTGATCTCTTTCACTTGTTGGCAGGGGCAGGGGAGCGAGTCGGTTAGGCGCTCACCAGCCTCCTTCTGGGCAGCTCTGCTGTCTGGTCTCTCGCCCAGCAGCTGGCTCAGGGTGGAGGGTGGATCCTCTGGGCTTCCCTATCCGCCGTTACCTGCCAGGGCTTGCGCACTGGGGACAATGTTCTCTGAGGTCGCAAAGAGCAGCCCCAACCATACAGAGACAGCACCTGGTCTCAAGAGGCAGTTCTGCTGTTCCGCAGAGGCCGCCCTGGAGCACTGCTCTGCCCAGGCTTGAGAGAGTCTGCTCAGTGTCTCTGCCGGCTGCTGCTCCTGTCGCCAGTGGGGTCGACAGCGCCCTCTCCAGCAGCTGCCGCAGTCTCCGGATCTCGAGACCGGGTGACAAGGTTCTGGAGCCCAGTCTAGGCTCGGGTGGCTTCTTCCGGCTGTTTCCTCAGGACTCTGCATCAGGCTCCCCGGCCCAGTCCCTCCGCAGCCACTGCTGCCAGCATTCAGCCCAGCTGTGCTGGCAATCCCTCCAGCCCATCTTCCCAGGAGAAGCTCTGCTGCTTTTAGGAAATGGCGCTCAGCGTCTGTGCCCTGGGAAGCGCTAGGGTCGGTCCGAGCAGAGCAGCTGCGACATCAGCGGCTTCACCAGGAAGGCCCTGGCCACTTGCTCTCGGGTCCCCACTCAGACAGCCTCCCACACTCCCGCTTGCACACAGAAACACACGCAGAATGTGCATACAATCGCTCACACACACTGGGTCTCACACGGCCCAGCTGGTTACACTGCCGTCTTCCCCAAATTGAACAAATGATCCCCAAAATACATATAAAGGGTTATACGTCGTAACCAAGTGAGGCTTATTCCAAACATGGACCATCGCTTTGACATTTTCCAAATGTTTTACGTAACACCTCACGTAGGAGTCACCCTTGTCACCCAGAGATATAAAAGCACGTGTCATACAAAGACGGGTACACCAACGTTCTCGTCTGTAATAGTAATAAACCAGAAATAATCCACAGCCCATGAACTGCTGTATCGATAACAACATTTTTTCGTATTTGCATTTAATAGAATGTTACTTAACAGCAACGAAGATCAAACTATTAATATAGGCTACAGCATGGATGGAGCCCAACGAAGTTTTACTAAGTCAAGGAAGTCAGATCAAAAAAAGAGAAGAGTATAATTCTGAGTCTATCTGTTTAAATTCTAGAAAATGTAAAGTAGTCTATGGTTATGGAAAGCAGGTCAGTGATTGCCCGAGGTCAGTGGATTGGGAAGCAGAGCTGGGAAAGGAGGGATTGCCAAGGGGCACACTTAGGTCTAAATTCTTGGCAGTGGAATGTGAATGGAAAAGACGTATACCACTTTTAGAATGGAAACGTGAGGCCCAGCCATGCCGCCTGTTCTCTCCTTTCTCATTTGTTACCGGGAACCCACGACACATCACTTTCCCAAATTAGTTACCGGGAACCCACGACACATCACTTTCCCAAATTAGATGTCAAGAGGAGCGCATCGTATCCCTGAAGGGCCAAGTGAGGTAGAACTCAATTCTGAGCTTGAACGTTCTCTCAGATTATTATGTGAGCAGAAAATAGACTTCAGTCTCCCTTAAGCCCTTGATGCTGTTGAGTCTTTTGGTTAGATCAGTTCACCCTGAGCTCAAATATTTATTAAATTTTAGATTTAAATGTTAACTTTTTAAAAATTGAGATACTCTCTTTTAAATCTTCCTAGTTTTTTGTGACATCTTGTTCTATGTTTACTTTTAAAGATTCCAACTTTTATGTTTAATATAGCTTGTCAATTACTAACATCTTATATTCTGTAGGTGATGGTGCCAATATTTGAAATCTTAAATCACTGAAATCTATTGTTAATTTAGCTAACAATCCACAGTCCATGAACTGAATCATAGTTTTTTGGGTTTTTCGTTTTTTACTCTTTTTATTTTTTAAATTGTGAAATCATGTTTGACTGAACTCTTCGGTGTATGTTTCATGCAATATTAATTTACTTAAATTCAAAATTAGAGTGTGTGTTCTATACTTCTGTTTTCTCAGTATGGTATCTGACTTGATTTTTTTGTATTTCTGAACAAGTCCCTGCTCAAGATTTCTTTGATCTTGAGGATTTCATTAATTTTTTCTTGTCATTTATCCAGCATGAGGTGTTTTACAACGGAGTGTTCATTTGAGAATTTCTAGTCCACCCTCCTGCCTAAAACAGTCATCAAATTCTGCTTTATGTATAGAGACCCCTTTAGTAAGTACACTGAGTCTTGGACCCCAGCCTTTCACATTAAGGTATTGCTTATCTCTGGTGAGATAAGTTCTTTCGATTTCAAGGAACAGTTAAGACAATTTAAGAAAAAAAATGTTTGTTTTTATAAATGTTTATTTTTAAAGAAGCAACCTTAGCTAGATAGATCTTTTATGGTATGTTTCTCAATATTCTGGAAATATTGGCTTTGAAAAAAGAGGCACTTTATAAACCTTAACATTTTAGACCCGATGTAAAGCTTCCGAACTCAAGAAATTTTTATGTGCTAGAATTTTTTCTACTTACTACTTCAGCTGGTTCCAACTGTGTGTAAATTCTTTAATATGTGTTGAACTGATGTTATTTCACAGAATGAGTGGATACTCTTTCTATTTACTTAAAATGACATTTTGTAGTAATTGCTTAGACCTGAAGGTCTGGAGTCTAAGTCTACCCCTCTTTATGTTTCGGCAACAATTCATCAACACCCACCTACCTGGCCAATTACTACTCATCTAGATTTGAACTAGTCCTGGAATCAGGGGCTAAGGCAGCTCTAAGGGGAGCTAATTCCGTTTTCTTTGTCCCAAGCCCCACCCCGACTGACTCTCAAGGCAACTAGATTCTGATATGGGTAGTTTCAAACTCTGTGTTCTACAAATACAGAGGTTGTTTGATTGACTTTGTTAATTGCCAGCACTCCTATTATGCAGGGCTTCAAGTTGGTGTCATGTTGCCGGTGGTCACATGCCCACCAATTGGTACAATTACTGGTTATCACTTTGGGAAGAATTACCTATTACTTCTTCCTTGTAGTGGGGTTGGGAGGGATTTAAGCAGAAGGGTATCTTGAGGCTGTGTGCTCAAGTTCTATGGGCTTCACAGAGGCCTTCTCCTCCACCTAAATATAGCATGATCCCATCTCTTTTAGCACAGAATGTCGATGTCAAAACATCAGAGGAAGGGATGATTCATATCTAATAGTGAGGCCATTGAGATAGGAGAATGCCAAAAGGAAATGAAATCTTGGCAAAGTAGATGTGAATTGCACGGAAGGTTATTCTTTCAGAGCTGGGAGGTGTTTGACCCAAGACAGAGGGCACTTGAAGTGAGAAATGTGAATTATTTTCTCCAGGGCAGCTGGCCCATTAGAATCCTTGTGACAAATTGACTGCTTTAATTCCCCAAACTCCCCTTTCAGCAACTTCAGCAATATGTGCCCAGCGTTGTCTGATAGGCGGCTATTTGTCTGACGTGAGGCTTTCTGCCATTTGTACTCAGGTCATGAAGGTTTGGCAGAAAACTGCTTTCGACTGAGATTTATAGCTGGATTCAATACCTTTGCCAGATATGTAGGCTGAGAGTGCTGGGAAGTAAGAGAATCAACAGAGGCGTTATGGCTGTGGAAAGCACAGCACAGTAGAAGAAAGAATATTTTCAAAGGAAAAAACATCATGCCTGGAGGGAAAAGATTCATGTTGGGTAGGGCCTAGGGGAATAAGAGTTGCAGGCCACCAGAACTTAACTTCACCAGAAATACACACACCCAACGCCAGAAAAAGTACAAGGTTTTAAAACACTACATAGGAGGAATTTCATTTTCTGAAATAAAAATCCCTAACGGATATGTAATACTAATTCTGTATTTAAAAGCCAACAAATTATGAGCATCCGTTTTTAAATCTTTTTTATTTATTTTTATTTTTTATTTTTTTGAGTTGGAGTCTCACTCTGTCGCCCAGGCTGGAGTGCAGTGGCACACTCCCAGCCACCGCAGCCTCGACCCACTGGGCTTCGGCGATCCTTCCGCCTCAGCCTTCCAAGTAGCCAGAATTACAGGCATGTGCTACCATGCCCGGCTGATTTTTTTTTTTATTGTAGAGATGAAGTCTCGCCAAGTTGCCCAGGCGGGTCTTGAACCCATGGGCTCAGGCAATCCACTCACCTCAGCCTCCCAAAGCACGGGACTACAGGCTGAACCACCGAGCCCAGCTCGTTTTTAAATCTTATCCAGTTAAGAAGCATTTTAATTATTAGGAGGTACATGCCAGAAAGTCTGCTCATTGAAAAATGTAGCCATTAGCTGTGTTGTATTGGCAAAATGCTAGCTGAAGCTAACATTTAGCTTTGATTTCAGTCTAGAAGTAAAGGCAGTCCAAGCCAAGATGGTGGTGTGTGCTGCTGCTGTTTTTTATTACAGCTGGGACATCCATCATCATTCTAGACCAACTCATTTGCACCAGAGTGTGGCTTACTTAGGAGACAGCTAGATAGGTACAAGCTAATGGACTATTGCAGGAAATGAAGAGAAGAAGACTTAGAACTCAGGCCCTCAGTCCTAAGGTGACCATCCAAGGTAATTTTTGATACCTCACTGGGTCATTTTTGAAAACCTAAATGGAAAGTTCAGCTATTTATTTAGTGCAATAACATCAATTCTCCAAAGATTAAAGAACTTGCATGCAGTTGGAGCCAATTAAAATAGTAAGCAGAAAATAATCTAGTCTATAAAAATTTCTTGAGTTTGGGAGACTTATATTTGAGCTGAAAAATTAAGGTTGATAAAAACGAGTTTTGCAATTTCAAAATTCCCAGAATATTGAGAAATGTACCACAGAAAATCTATCTATGTTATGTCTTTCTGTTTCAAGGGCTTTTTATGGTCAAATAATGAAATGGTCATCCCGTTCTTCCAAAGCTTTGCTATAATAAAGACATCCAGTAGCAATTGAGTGTTCTCTTTATTTAAAACTCTGTGGAAGGGGGAAGCTATAAAAGCACACGTTTGAACATTTGCAAAGGGACTGGATATTAGATGATACTTGGGAATTATTGAAACAGTCTGTGTGATCACAGTACGGCTATGTAGGAAAATATCTTATTCTTAGGTGATATTCACTAGTCCTCCCTTATCCACAGCGTTGTTTGCCATGATTTTTTTTTTTGCCATGGTCAACTGCGGTAAAAAATATTGAATGGAAAATTCCAGAAACAAACAATTTACGTGTTTTAAATAGCATGCTATTCTGAGTAGTGCGACAAAATATCATGCTGTCTTGCTCTGTCCAGCCAGGACATGTATCACTCCTTTGTCCAGCATGTCCTCCCTGGCTGTGCTCCCCCACTGTCATTTAGCAGTCATCTGGATTGTCTGTTATGTATTACCATGCTTGTGTTCAAGTTGCCTTTCTTTTAGATCATAATGGCCCCCAAACACAAAAGAAGTGACACTGGCAATCCACGTATGCCAAAGAGAGGCTGTGAAGTGCTTCCTTTAAGTGAAAAGGTGAATGTTTGCAACCTAATAAGCAAAGAACAAAACTGTATGCTGATACTGCGAAGGTCTATGGTAAGAATGAATCTTCTGGCTCTGAAACTGAGAGGAGCATATTGTTATTATTGTTATATTTTATTATTAGTTGTTATTGTTAATCTCTTACTGTGCCTAATTTATAAGTTAAACTTTATCGTAGGTATGTATGTACAGAAAAAAACATAGTGTCTCTAGGGTTTGATACTCTGTGGTTTCAGGCATCCACTGGGGATCCTGGGATGTATTTTCCACAGATAAGGGGGCTACTGTATGTTGAAGTTTGACAGACGGAGTGTCAAAATATCTACAACTTACTTTCAAGCCTAGGTAGAAGATTTCTAGGTGTCCATTGTATCATTCTTTTAGCTTCCTGGATGCTTAAAAATTTTTTATAATAAAATGTTGAGCTGGGCCCTGAGGCTTGCGCCTGTAATCCCAGTTACTCAGGAGGCTGAGGCAGGAAGATCGTTTGAGCCCAGGAATTCAAGACCAGCCTGGGCAACATAGGGAGACTTCCATCTCAAAACAAACAAACAAAACAAAACAAAAAACAAATAAAATATCTAAAAAAGAGAAACAAATTTTTAAAAGGAAATATTAGAAAAGTATTATATGTAGCATTGCAATATGTTTTTAAATATATTGACCAGCATATTTAAAATATTGCCTGATGCCTATTCTCTTCCCACTCATTTCCTGACCCTCCTATTCCACAGCCATTTCCTACCTAGACTAAGTCAAAGGCTGAAATCTATTGGCCTAGGGAATGGGGAAGATAAATACAGTCCAGACAAAGCGGTCACTAGTCAACTTTGACTTTGAAAATAGAATTTATTTTAATTCTGTGGCTAAAACAACACTCTAGAAAGCAAGGACTTTATTTGAAAGAGCCACGCTTTGTCAGTGTTTATCGATAGAGTATGGTGTTCAAAGAACCATAGCTCAGTGGGCTTATGTTAGAGCTGTATTCTAATTACTAGAAAATGAGGCCGCATTTTCCAGCATTATTGTGAGTGAAATAGGTTGAAATATTTCTATTAAAAAAAAAACTAGGCTGGGCTCGGTGGCTCAACCTGTAATCCCAGCACTTTGGGAAGCTGAGGCGAGTGGATTGTCTGAGCCCACGGGTTTGAGACCAGCCTGAGCAACTTGGTGAGACCTCGTCTCTACGATAAATAAAATATGAGCTGGGCATGGTAGCATGCGCCTATAGTTCCAGCTACTTGGAAGGCTGAGGCGGAAGGATCGCTGGAGCCCAGCAGGTCAAGGCTGCAGTGGCCAGGAGTGTGCCACTTCACTCCAGTCTGGGTGACAGAAGTGAGACTCCAACTCAAACAAACAAACAAACAAAAAAACTAGAGGCTGAGCACAGTGGGTCACACTTATAATTCCAGCATTTTGGGATGCCAAGGCAGGAAGATTGCTTGAGCCCGGGAATTTGAGACCACCCTGAGCAGCCTAGCAAGACCTTGACTCTACAAAAAAAAAAATTAGCTAGGCATGGTGGTGCATACCTGTAGTCTCTGCTACTCAGGAGGCTGAGGTGAAAGGATCGCCTGAACCCAGGAGGTAGGCTGCAGTGAGCCATGATTGTGCCACTGCACTGTAGCCTGGGAAAAAGAGTGAGTCTCTGACTCAAACAAACAAACAACCCCCCCAAAAAAACCCTGGAAATGCTTATTAAATATAAATATCTTTTTATATTCTTATACAATTCTACCAAATTAAGGCATATACTCATGAGCTTAAAACAAGAAGGACTTGAATACAAGGGCCATAAGCACCTGAACTTCTATTGCTGATTTTCTGCAGTGTTTACTGATTCAAGTAACCATAGGGGCTTGTATTTTAGTAGCATCTTAGGGGCAAATGAGATCTTGGCCCATCAGGAGCTACAGATTTAGAACTAAGACCAGTTTACTTGAAGGTCTCCATCCTTAGTAAAAATCCAGCTACTAACAAGGAGTTGTAACTGTAAGCTTATTTACTTTGTCTTGGGATCCACAATTTTTTTGGGAAAAAATCTTCCCTGAGAGTCCATAATGAGTCTTGTCTTGACACAAGATTGAGAAATGAATGTATACCATTTGCAAAGTCTCAAACCAACACGTAAAGATGTAAGTCTAAACGTGATCTTGTGTTGTAATATCCCTATAGTTTTCGCCAAATGCCAATTCCAGACCATTCTGGAGGGACACATCTTCAACTCAGGCCTCAAGATTTATACAAAATCAGCCAAACATGAACTCATAGTTCAAAATTATAAAGCATGTGAACATATAATCTTCCATAATTAAGAGAGAGAAGAAAAACTTCTGTATTAGACATCCCAGAATTTAAGAAAATGAAATTATCTAAGATAAATGGTAATATAATTTAGGAAACAAAGGAATAAAATATATGAGAAAAGAAAAAGACATAAGCAAAGATCAGACTGATCTGAAAAAGACACAAATACAACCTCTGGAAATACAGCAGACAGTCATTGAAATTAGAAAGTAATGACTGCCATTGACAAATATGAGGTGATTGGCAAGAGCAACTATTAGACCCCTCTGCAGGGTCACGCCCTCCAAATGAGCTCCCCTGGATTCCCATAGATAACTTTCACTAAAGAGAAGTTCACAATCAAAAGTATGAAGCAAAAGAATAAACCAGGCACTTTGCGAATAAGTCATCAGACCCAATAAAAAAAAGAGTTAGACCCATAAGAATTTTTAAAATAGCCTGCTGATAATAAATAAAGACAAAATAAATAATTGAAAGTGATATAGGAAATCATTATTAGTAATCAAATATAGCAGGTCTTGAAAAGGCTAAATATAGCTTCTAGAAATTAAAAAATAATTTATTACAGTTTAAAAAATAGTGAAAGGTTAAAACAGCAGAAGAAACACATCCAAAGAGAGATTAGTGATCTGGAATATAAAGTTCATAAATTTACTCAGAATGTTGCCCATAAAGATAAAGAAAAGAAATGAGTGAAAGAGAGGTGAACGACATGGAAGTGGAGAGAGAAGGTATATCATGTATCTAACAGAAGCTCCAAAGACAGATATTGGAGGGAATGGGGAACGGTACTATTCAAAGAGTCTTCTGACAGATGACGTTTCAGAATTGATGAAAAACATGAATCTAAAGACCCAGGAATCACAAGCCTGGGTTATGAATAAAACTAAATCCATACCCATAGAGATGATGAAACTTCCAGGCTATGGACATGAAGAAAAGATACTTTTTAAATAACCCAAAAGAGCAACTTCCCAGGAAAGAAAAATTAAAACTCTAAATAGGCTTCTCAACAGCAAGTGTGGAAACTAGGAGACAATAGAAGTAATGAAAGAAAATAACAGTGCACCTAGGACCTGCTACTGATAGAATCTTGCTGAAAGAACCACCAAATGTTTAGGTCCAGAAATAAATAGATTCCAGAATGATAGAGTAAAATACAAGTGGTATTCTTAATAAATGAATTAGTAAGCATGTGGGTAAACTAATTATATGAAGTAGTAATACAAATGTTTACCAATAAACTCATAAGAAATTTCTGTGTATGTTAAAGAATACTGTCTTAGTCTGTTTTGCACTGCTCTAACAGAATATCACAGACTAAATTAAAATGAACATAAATGTATTTATTGGCATATGGTTCCAGAGGTTGAGAAGTCCAAGATCAAGGGACTGGCAGCTAGTGAGGGCCTATCATAACATGGCGTGAGGCAGAACATGGGTAAGAGAGAGAACGAGAGAAGGCCAAACTGACTCTTTTGTAGGGAACTCACCCTTGCAACAATGGCATTAATGTATCCATGAGGGCAGAGCCCTCATGACCTGTCTTAACATTGTTGAACTGGGGATTAAGTTTCCAACACATGCTTTTTGTTCCAACACATTAAAACCATAGTAAGTTTCCAACACATGCTTTTTTCCCCAACACATTAAAACCATAGCAACAGCTTTGCTATTTTTCTTGTTGATACGGTAGCTATAATATAATTACACAACCTCTCCCTTGAACACAGTCAGATGGTGGATACCTCCAATAACCCTCAGATCATTCCCATGTCCTAGCCCACAACTGGGCTCACTCTTAGACCTTTAACCAAGCCACATTCTTTATCTTCTATATTATCCTACCTGCAACTTGACAGGAAAAGCAGAGTTGCTGAACTGTTTACTTATAGTTATGCCTAATTGATCACAGTGTCTCTAGAAATGAAATAGATGGCCAGTCTAGTAAGGAGTTGATATAGAAAGGGAAGTTTTTGGTTTACTGAGTGGACAGAAATTTAATCTGAGCCCCATACAAGAGATTCACAGCTTCTTACCTAGTTCTCAGAATGAAGTCAGTGTACAGAACCAAAGACCCTACACTGAGAACAACTGCAGCCATTCACCAAATTGTACACTGGGGAAAGAGAAATACCCACATCTTCCAGCAGTTATTAGATACTGGCTCTGAATTTATGCTGATTCCTAGGGATCAGCAATACCACTGAAGGTTTATAGTGGTCAGTGCCTCATCTATTTCTGTGCTAATTTTCCCAGTCTCGGGTTACAAAGTGGAAACAGACCTTCTTTGTAACTGTAAGAATCACCACATTTGTCCTCTGAGCCATGGAGTGAGAGCTATTGGCCACTGGAGCTGCTCCATCCCAGGGCCCATTACAGACCTTACTGCCATTGTTGGAGCCATTAGATCCCCAAGTGTAGCTCTTCCTATCAGAGCTCAGGCTGGGGGTTCTTAGGGACCTTTGATAAACTGACTGCCAATCAAATATGTCAAGAGAGTAGCAGCCAAGTTCTTGACACTCCTAGGCCTAAAAAGATGAGAGGAGGGAGCTCTGGTCAGAGAACAGTATGAAAGAAAGTCAGCCGCCTTGGGAGGAGCAGTGAACGTCTGCTGAGGGACGCAGAAAACTGGAGGCTATCAGCCAGGAGAGGCCCGGGAAACAGACATCTCAACATCCCTCTCCTCACCTCTCCACAGCTTTCTTCCAGGACTTTGGTCGCCAAACCCAACCAGAGAAGGAGGGCGTGGGAGCCCTGTTGACATAGCCCACACAGGTTAGCCTCCTGAGGCAAAGGGCTGAGTGAAAGAGAGGGGAGAGTGGACAAAGACAGATGGACAGATCTTTTTGGTCTCCTACTCAGAAAAGAAGTAAAGATATTTAAGTAAGTTTAGTGAGTTTGTAGGAGGAAAAAAGTTTGTTTCCATCTACATGGTAGTAATAGATAAATGTTAAAATGGTAGCACTAGTATTTTCTTGCTACTTCCAAAAAGAAAAGAGATCTGAAGTAGCCCACAGAGACAGAAGATCCACCACAAACCTTGTCAAGAGGTAAAGTGAATTAACCTGGATCAGAACACATAAGAGGAAGGCTGATCAGAAATGACGACTGTATGAAATGCTGTCTTCCCACAATTTTGCGTGGGTCACTCTCTCACTTCAGGGTCAAATTGATTTCCTCTGAAAGACCATCCAAAGACGGGCTTGGTGGCTCAGCCTGTAATCCCCCACCTTTGGGAGGCTGAGATGAGTGGATTGCCTGAGCCCACGGGTTAGAGACCCGCCTGGACAGTGAGACCTCATCACTACAATAAATCAAAAAAATCAGCTGGGCGTGGTAGCGCATGCCTGTAATTCCAGCTACTTGGAAGGCTGAGGCGGAGTCCAGCAGGTCGAGGCTGCAGTGGCCGGGAGCAGCCACTGCACTCCAGTCTGGGTGACAGAGTGAGACTCCAACTCAAAAAAAAAAGAAAGACCAGCCAATACTAAGCTATCTTTTTATTTATTTATTTATTTTTTAAATCATTTTTAAATATTTTTTATTATGATATTGTGGGGTACAGTTAAGGGTTAGGTATACAAATATGCTTTGTTCAGGCACCCTTGCTGATAAGAGGTGTCTCCCCATCCCCAGACAGATATTTACTGCCGTTAGTTCCATCTCCTTTCCCCTCTCCCCCCATAGTTTCCCACCACTATCAGTCATTTTCTAATAGTATTACGTTGGATATTCAAGGTCCACTATATGAATGAGAACATGTGATACTCAGATCCTTGTTTCTGTGAGAGGTCACTCAGTATTATAGACTCTAGTTTTATCCAGGTTGCTGCAAATTTCATGATTTTGCTATTTTTTTTTTTTTTTTTTGTGTGTGTGAGTCTCACTCTGTCACCCAGACTGGAGTGCAGTGGCCGCTCCCGGCCACCGCAGCCTCGACCTGCTGGGCTCCGGTGATCCTTCCGCCTCAGCCTTCCAAGTAGCCGGAATTATAGGCATGCGCTACCATGCCCGGTTGATTTTTTGATTTATTGTAGAGATGAGGTCTCACTGCCCAGGCGGGTCTCGAACCCGCGGGCTCAGGCAATCCACTCACCTCAACCTCCCAAAGGCACGGGATTACAGGCTGAGCCACCGAGCCCGGCTGATTTTGCTCTTTTTTATGGCTGCATAGTATTCCATCGTGTGTATGTACCACATTTTTTTAATCCAGTCCTCTTTTGATGGACAGCATGGTTGCTTCCAGGTTCTTGCTATTGTGAACAACGCTGCGATAAACATACGTGAGCAGGTATCTTTTTGATAGAGTGATTTGAGTTCTTCAGGTTATATTCCCAGTAGGGGGAATGCGGGGTCATATGGGAGGTCAATATTTAGAGCTTTTAGGAATCGCCATACTGCTTTCCACAGAGGTTGCACTAGTTTGCACTCCCACCAACAGTGTAGAAGTGTTCCCTTCTCACCACACCCTCTCCAGCAACTGTTATTTTTTGAGTTATTGATAATTGCCATTCTGACTGGAGTTAGGTGGTATCTCAGTGTGGTTTTGATTTGCATCTCCCCGATGATTAGTGAGGTTGAACATTTCTTCAGGTTGTTGGCTGCTCAGATGTCTTCCTTTGTGAAGTGTCTGTTCATATCTTTTGACAATTTTATAATGGGGTTGTTTGTTTTTTTCTTTTCAGCACGTTTGAGTTCCTTGTAGATCCAGGATGTTAAGCCTTTGTCAGACCTGGAGTTGACAAATACTTTTTCCCAGTCTATAGGCTGTCTCCCTGCTCTCTTGATGGTTTCTTTGGCTTTGCAGAAGCTTGTCAGTTTAATGAGGTCCCACTGGTTTATCTTATCTCTTATGGCCTGTGGGTTTCGGATTTTGTTCAGGAATCGGATGCCAGTTCCAATTTCGACGAGGGTATGTCCTTCCTTTTCTAAGGTTCTTATGGTTTGAGGCTTTACATTTAGGTCTCTGATCCATTCAGAGTTAATTTTTGTGTATGGGGATAAATAGGGTCCTGTTTCAATCTTCTGCATGTGGTCAGCCAGTTTTCTCAGCACCATTTACTGAATAGGTTCTCCTCCCCCAGTGGTAGGTGGTGGGGGCTTTGTCGAAGATGAGTTGGTTGAGAAATTGAGGTTTTGCTTCTGGAATCTCAATTCTATTCCATTGGTCTATATGCCTGTTCCCATACCAATACCAAGCTGTTTTGATGATTGCAGATTTACAGTAAAGTTTGAAGTCTGGTAATGTGATAACACCTGCTTTGTTTTTTTTTTTGCTGAGGATTGTTCTGGCTATTCTTGGTCGTTTCCATATGAATACCTGTGTTGTATTTTTCTAGGTCTGAGAAGAATGTTGCTGGTAATTTGATGGGTATTGCATTAAATCTGCGGATTGCCTTAGGTAGGATGGACATCTTCACAATGTTGATTCTTCCAATCCATGAGCATGGGATATTTTTCCACTTGTTTGTGTCATCTTTGATTTTTTGAGCAGTGTTTTGCAGTTTTCATTGTAAAGGTCTTTCATGTCTCTGGTTAGGAAGATGCCAAGGTATTTCATTTTTTTTGTGGCTATTGTGAATGGAATTGTGTTTTTTATTTGGGTTTCTGTTTGTTTATTATTGGTGTAAAGAAATGTGATTGTCTTTTGCACATTTATTTTATATCCTGAGACTTTGCCAAAGTCCTTTATCAGTATAAGGAGGTTTTTGACAGATTCTCTTGAGTTTTCAAGGTACACAATCATGTCATCTGCAAAGAGAGATAATTTGACTTCCTCTTTTCCTATTTGGATACCCCTGATTGCCTTCTCTTCTCTGATTGCTCTAGCCAGGACTTCCAATACTATATTGAACAGGAGGGGTGAGAGTGGGCATCCTTGTCATGTTCCGGTTTTCAGGGGAAATGGTTCCAATTTTTGTCCATTTACGAGTATGCTGGCTGTGGGTTTCTCTTACTATTTTGAGGTATGTTCCCTGTATGCCTAGATGTTCGAGGGTTTTTATCAAGAAGGGGTGCTGGATTTTATCAAAAACTTTTACTGCATCTAATGATATAATCATTTGTTTTGTTTTTTTTTACATCTGTTGATGTATTTAATAACATTTATGGTTTTACGAATAATGTTGAACCAGACTTGCATCCCAGGGATAAAGCCTACTTGGACATGATGAATGATTTTTGAGATGTGTTGTTGAATCTGGTTCACTAGGATCTTGCTGAGAATTTTAGCATCTATGTTTATCAAAGATATTGGCCTGTAGTTCTCTTTCTTTCTTGGGTCTTTACCTGGCTTGGGTATCAATGTGATGTTAGCTTTGTAAAATGATTTGGGGAGAGTTCCATCTATCTCAGTCGCCTGGAATACCTTCAGTAGGATTGGTATAAATTCCTCCTTAAATGTCTTGTGGAATTCTGCTGGAAAGCCATCTGGTCCAGGGTTTTTTTTTTGTAGGTAGTTTTCTTATTACATAGTCAATTTCCTTGATTGTTATTTGTCTATTTAGGGTCTCAATTGCTTCTTGTTTCAACCTAGGCAGGTTGTGTGATGTCAGAAAGTCCTCCATTTCCTTAAGGTTTTCAAGTTTGTTTCCATACAAGTGTACATAGTAGTCTCTAATGATCTTTTGAATTTCTTCAAGTCAGATGTGACTTCATCTTTTGTGTTTCTGATTGTGTTTATTTGGGCTTTTTCTCTCTTTTTCTTGGTCAGTCTAGCTAGGGGATCATTGATCTTGTTTATGCTTTCAAAGAACCAGCTTTTTGTTTCATTGATTTTTTTGTATTATCTTTTTGTCTTCTATGTCCTGGATTTGGGCTTTTATTTTGGTGATCTGGATTCTTCTGCTGAAATTAGGGTTTTTGTGGTCTTGCTTTTCCAGCTTCCTTAGGTGACTTGTTAGGTTGTTAATTTGTGATCCTTCCATTTTCTTCATGTGCGTTTGTGGGGATATAAATTCCCCTCTTACTATAGCTTTCATGGCGCCCCAGAGATTTTAGTAAGATGTTTTTTCATTTTTGTTTGTTTCCAGGTATCTTTTAATCTCTGTTTTGATTTCATCATTGCCCCAGGAGTTGTTTAGCATCATGCTGTTTAGTGTCCATGTCTTTGTGGGTTTTGGGGGGACCTTGTTGGTGTTAACGCTTATTTTTATTCCACTGTGTTCCGAGAAGGTGCATGGTAAAATTTCAGTCCTTTCAAATTTTCTTATGTTTGATTTATGGCCAAGTATGTGGTCGATCTTAGAGCACATTCCATGTGGTAATGAGTAGAATGCGTATTCTGTGGTCTTTGGATGGAGGGTTCTGTAGGTATCAGTTAAGTACATTTGATCAATTGTCACATTGAGGTTTCGGATATCATTACTGATTTTTTGTCCTGATGATCTGTCTAGGGTTGTGAGTGGGGTATTAAAGTCCCCAGCTATGATGGTATTGGAGCTGATATCTTTTTTTAGTTTACCTAGGAGCTGCATTATTAAAGTTGGCGCTCCTATGTTCGGTGCATATATGTTTAGGATGGATATTTCTTGTTGATGGACTGAACATTTTATCATTATGTAGTGGCCTTCTGTATCTTTTTTAATTTTTGATAGCTTAAAGGGTATTTTGTCTGAGATTAAGATCGCGACTCCTCCTTTTTTGTGTGCTCCATTTGCCTGAAAATTTGTTTCCCATCCTCTTACTTTGAGTCTGTGAGTGTCCTTTCCAGTGAGGTGAGTCTCTTGAAGGCAGTAGATTATTGCCTGGTGATATTTTATCTGTTTTGCCATTCTATGTCTTTTCAGTGGTGCATTTAGTCTGTTCACATTAAAAGTAATTATTGAAATGTGAGAATTGATCCCTATAATAATGTTCTTACAGAGTTGTTGTTCTTCCTGTTTGTGTGTTATCTTTCTTTTGGTTTTAGAGTTGGTTCATGTGTGTTTTCAATCTTTTGCCTGTAGTCTTGTGAAGAACATTGTTTTTCTTTTTCCCTTTTCTTCTGTGTTCAATACTTTCTTAAGTGTTTCTTGTAGGGGTGGTCTGGTGGCAGCACAGGTTCTTAGGGATTGGATATCTGGGAAAGATTTTAATTCTCCCTCACTGATGAAGCTTAGCTTAGCTGGGTAGGTTAATCTCGGTTGAAATTGTTTATCTTTTAGAACTTTGAAGATAGGACTCCAAGCTTTCCTAGCCTGGAGGGTTTCTGTAGATAAATCTGCTGCTATTCTAATTGGTCTTCCCTAGTAGGTAGTCTGACCTTTTTCTCTTGCTGCCTTTAGGATTTTTTCTTTTATACCTACTTTTTTTAGGCAAATTATTATGTGTCTAGGAGTTGGTCTTCTCATTTGATGTCTTGCAGGGGTTCTCTGAATCTCCTGGTTTGAATTTTTTCATCCTTGATGAGATGAGGGAAGTTTTCTTGAATGATTTCATGAAATGTTGTTCCAATGTGGCCTCTGTTTCTCTCTCTGCCCCAGGAAGGCCAATTACTCTTAGGTTCGGTCTCTTGAAGTGATCATTCATCTCTTGCAGGTTTTGTTCTGTCTTTTTGAGCTTCTTTTCTATGCTTTTGACAGTTTGGGTTAGTTCTGTATTTTGGTCTTCGAGCTCTGAGATTCTTTCTTCTGCTTGGCTAATTCTGCTTTCCATGCTTATTAGTTTGTTATTTATTTCCATCACAGTATTCTTTACTGCTGTTATTTCTGACATCAGCTCCTTCCTATTTTCTTTCAATTCTCTCTATTAATGTCTTGATGTCTGGGTTTGTTGCATGTGGCCAGTCATTCTGGGGGCTCTTCATTGTTTGTATTCCAGAATCTGTTTTCTCAGTGTCTGACCTCCCAGGGGTTTGTGTGAGATCTATATTCTTTTGGTTTTTCTTCATTTGTGCAGTTTCCCCCTCCCTACTTTTTCCTTCCCTCCACATCACTGTCTTCTTTAATTCTGTATTCAGGGGCAGAGGGATTGCTTTTCTTCTGTTTGTTCAATCTCCTATTCTTCTTTATGTATGCCCTCTTACTTTGTTCAATTCTGGAGTTGCACTGTAGGTTGGGGGTGTTCCTTTTTGAAGTTTTGAGATTTACTTAAGGGGAGAGCTGTAATTCAAAATCTATCTGCAGGTCCTCATATCTGCTGACAGGTGTATGGATAATCTGAAACCCACTTCCCACTGCCTTGGAATCTGTCTGTGCAGTGGCGCTGTAGGTTTACTCCCTGAAATCAAATGAGGTTAGCAGAGGGAAGAGAATGGAGCAGACAGTGGGGGGAAGAGGAGGGTGGAGAGAGAGAGGAGTAAGGGGGGAAACAGATGAGTGTACCCATTAATGGAGAGAGAGAGAGACCTAAACTGAAACAAATAAAAACAATAGACCACTGCTACCGACTAACCAACTTGCATACAAAAAAAATTAAAACATACAATAATGCTAACATACAAGCTAACCAATCACCTTACTGGTGTGCTGTTCCTCTATACAAAGATATGGTTTACAGAGAGGAGAAAAGAGTAGAAAAGGAAGAGGCAAAAAAAAAAAAAAAAAAAGGAACAAAACAGTAGGAATAGAATCAAGTCATTAAACTAACAGAACCAATTGAGCACACTCTGAGACTTTTCACTTAAGTCCAGTGTCCTTTCAGCTCTGATTTATACCTGTCTTCTCAATCTGGTAAATTAATTCACAGTTAGGATCAGTTGCCCCTGTCCTGCTGTGAAGGACAGTTCAGATCACCCTCAGTTCACTACTCAAATCTGGCCTGTGTCTGTTTTTCAAGCTTTTTCCCGTTTAGGTGTTGTTACCTTAAATCACCAGCAAGTGGTGCCATCTCAGCTGCTCACCCCAGAGCGGGTGGAGTCAGACAGGAGTCAGGCAGAGGTGGAGATGGGAGCCTGCCTCAGGGCACACGGGAGGAGACCCACGGACAGGATGTCATGGTGGCAACAGAGGTGATAGCGATCCCAGCAGATCTTCCCTGCAGGGGCTTCAAGGACTGAAGTCATGGATTGCCTCAGGCATGGGTGGTGTGATGCGTTATGGCCATAATGGAGGCCACAGCAGCTGCTGTGTCTGCAGTTGCAGTGGTTGTCCAGACCACCGTGATGTCCCAGCGGTGGCAATGGCCAAGCTCCATGTGAAGAGCAGGCTGCCAATGTTGGGGTCCACAGCCCCTGGGGAGAGAGCCCGAGACCCTCTGTATTCTCCTTTTTGGAGGGTCTCATAAACCAGGCTGCCATCTTGCCGGAAGTCTCAAAACGAAACTATCTTAAGCTGTGGCTTTTCTCTTCTTTCCTTCCTTCCTTCCATCCTTCCTTCCTTCCTTTCTTTCTTTTTTTTCAGTTGGAGTCTCACTCCATCACCCAGGTGGGAGTGCAGTGGCATGTTCATGGCTACCGCAGCCTCGACCTGCTGGCCTCAGGTGATCCTTCCATTTCAGCCTTCCAAGTAGTTGGGACTACAGCCACACACTATCATGCCTGGTTTATTTTTTGATTTATTGTAGGGACGAGGTCTCACCAAGTTGTCCAAGCTGGTCTCAAACCCCTGAGCTCAGGCAATCCTCTTGCCTTGGCCTCCCAAAGTACTGGGCTTACAGGCTTGAGCCACCACGCTTGGCCCAGCTGTGGCTTTTCAAAACACTTTTTAGAAAACTATTCTCTGACTACAGTTATATTAATATTTATTTAGCTTACTTTTAAAATTGTGTGTTTTACTGGTATATAAGCTTGTAAGCATCAAGAGGGCATGGTATTTTTTTTATTAAATTCTGTGTTCCTAATTCCTAGAACAGTGTCTTAAGCAGAGTAAACCGCTCATTTTAAAAAATACACTAAATTTCCATAAGTCTGAACCATAATTTCAGCACCAATGGATTCCTCAACACATCTTATCCAATTATTATTTAATTTTTAAAATAGCTTTAGGGTACAAATGACTTTTGGTTATATGACTGATTTGTATACTGGTGAAGAGGTCTGGACTTTAAATGTACCTGTCACTCCATTAGTGCACATTGCACCCGATAGGCAATTTTCCATCCACTTCTTTCTTCCCATCCTTCCGTTCTGGGTCTCCTATGTCCTTTATACCATTCTCTATGCCTTTGCAGACAGTGAGCTCACTCATATAAGTGAGAACACATGGTATTTGACTGTCCAAAGTAACCTGTGTTACTTTTTCTAGGAAAATAGTCTCCAATTTCATCCAAGTTGCTGCAAAATATATTATTTTCTTCTTTCTTATATATATATATCACCTTTCCGTTATCTACTGATCAATTGATGAACATTTAGGTTGATTCCACATCTTTGTGATTGTGAATTGTGCTGCTATAAACATGTGGGTGCAGATGTCTGTTTTGTGTAATGCCCTTTCTTCCTTTGGGTAGATACCAAGTGGTAGGATTGCTGGATTGAATGGTAGATCTACTTATAGTCTCTGAGAAGTCTCCATACCGATTTCCATAGAGGTTGTACTAATTTACACTCCCATCAACAGTGTATGTGTTCCTCTTTCACTCCATTCCTGCCAGCACTGTTTTTGATTTTTTGAAAGTAGCCATTCTGACTGGTTTAAAGTGGTAGCTCATTGTGGTTTTAATTTGCATTTTCCAGATGATGAGCGAGACTGAGAATGTTTTCGTATGTTGGTTGGCCTTTTTTAAGAGGGATGTCTATTCTTGTCACTTGCCCAAGTTTTATTGTATTGTATTTTAGAGTTGTGAGGAGGAAAAAGTAGAGATTTACTACTTAATTAGGTTGCATGGAGGTTAAGTTTAGACTTCTGGTTGGCCCTCTCACCCCCTGATAGTAGACCAGGAACCCAGTGTGTTGTCACATATCCCCTTCCCTCCGTCTTTTCTTCTTTCTCTAGCAGTGACCAGCATATGCTAATCCCCCCTTTTGCTTATGTGACCAGTGATCAGGACTCGCTTATAAGTGAGAACATGCTGTATTCAGTTCTTTGTTTCTGTGATAGTTCACTTAGTATGATGGTCTTCGATGGCATCCAAGTTGCTGCAAAGGCCATGATTTTGCTCTTCTTTATGGCTGCATAATATTCCATCATGTATATGCACCAACTTTTCTTGATCAAGTCCACTTTCAATGGGCATCTGGGTTGGTTACATGTTTTTGCTATTGTGAATAGCAATAGACATACATGTGTTGCAATAAACGTACAAGTGCAGGTATCTTTTTGGTAGAATGATTTATGCCCCTCTGGGTATATTCCCAGAAGAGGAATTGCTGAGTTGTATGGAAGCTCAATTGTTAGTTCTTTGAGGAATTACCATACTGCTTTCCACAGAGGTTGAACTAGCTTATCTTTCCACCAATGGTGTAGAAGCTGTCCCTTTTCTCTGCTGTCATGTCAGCACCTGTTGTTTTTTGACTTATTAATGATAGCCTTCCTGACCTGCATTAGGTGGTATCTCATTATAGCTTTGATTTGCATGTTCTGATAGTAAGACTGAGTATTTTTTCATACGTTTGTTGATTTGCCACTTTTTAATGTGGTTATTTGTTTTTTGTTTTGTTCTGTTTTCTAGCTGATTTGTTTGAGTTCTTTGTAGATTCTAGATGCTAGCCTTTGTTGATGTATTGTTTCTTCCATTGTATAGGTTGCCTATCTACTCTGTTGTTTATTTCCTTTGCTGTACAGAAGCTTTTATGTTTAATTAAGTCTAACTCATTTATGTTTATTTTTGTTTTTGTTGCATTTGCTTTTGAGGTCTTAATCATAAATTCTTTGCATAGGCCAATGTCCAGAATAACTTTTCCTAAGCTTTTGGCCAGATGTTTTATGGTTTCAGGTCTGACATTTAGGCCTTTAATCCATCTTGAGTTAATTTATATATATTGTGAGAGATGGGGATCCAGTTTCATCTGTCTGTATCTAGCTATTCAGTTTTCCCAGCACTATTTGTTGAATAAGGTGTCTTTTCCCTAGTGTATGCTTCTGTCTCCATTGTCAATGATTAGTTGTCTGTAGGCATTTGGGTTTATTTCTGAATTCTGTATTCTGTTCCTGTGGTCCATGTGCCTTCTCTTGTATCATTACCATGCTGTTTTGGTTACTGTAGCCTTGTAGTATAATTTGAAATTAGGTAATATGACGCACTCAGCTTTGTTCTTTTTGCTGAGTGTTGCCTTGGCTATCACACTGAATGGGGAGAAGTTGAATGGATTCTCCTTCTGAACTTGTACAAGGCAAGGATGCCCACTTTCACCACTTCTAGTCAATAAGGTACTGGAAGTCCTAGCCAGAGCATTCAGGAAAGAAAGAAATATAGGGTAGCCAGATTGGAAAAGAAGGAGCCAAGCTATCTGTTGGCTGATGATATGATCTTTTACCTAGAAAAATTTAGAGACTTCTCCAAAAGACTCCTGGACTTCTTAAATGAATTCAGTAACGTCTCAGGTTACAAAATCAACAACTCGGTAGCACTGCTATACCCCCAAAGTGACCAAACTGATAATCAAATAAAAAACTGAATCCCACTTATAACAGCTGCCAACCCAAACACACACACACACAAACACACAAACACACACACACACACACACACACACACACACACACACACACACCAAAAAACTTAGGAATATATTTAACCAAAAAGGTGAAAGACCTCTACAAGGAGAACTACAAAACACTGATAAAAGAAATTGCAGAGAACACAAGTGGAAAAACATCCTATGCTCATGGATTGGAAGAATTGACTGTGTTAAAATGACCACATTGTCCAAAGTAATCTGCAGATTCAATGTAATGCCTATTAAACTACCAACATCATTTTTCACAGGACTAGAGAAAATAATCCTAAAATTCAAATGGGACCAAAAAAGAGCTGGAATAGTCAATGTTTTTTAAAATCAGTCTTTTTCTAGTTGTTATCTTCAGCTCATCTTGCTCTGTGTTTATTAGCTCAGAGTGGCAGAACCCCATCAAAATTAAGGGCACACAACTTAATAAATTTGGCCAATTCTTTGAAAGACACAAATGATTAAAGCTTAGTCAAGAAGAAATAGATAACCTGAGCAGTTTTATATCTATGAAATCAATGGAATTTGTTATTACAAATTTTTCAGGCCCAGATGAGTTCATTGGTGAATTTGACCAATTTTAAAGGACAAAATAATATCAATTCTGCACAATCTCTTTCCGATTAAAAAGAAGAGAATATACTTCCCAGTTCATTTTATTTGTATTGGATGTCCCATCCCAATGCCCAAAACAGACAAAGATATTACAAGGAAGAAAACTACAAACATAAACATAGACAAAAATCTTGAAGAAAACATTGAAAAATCAAATTCAGCAAGCTAGAAAAAGGATAATATGTAACGTTTGGAGATACCGAAAGAGGCACAGGACAAAGGGCCAGTATAAACCAAGCGTTTATTGGGGGAGAAACTCCTGGGCAAGGTCTCGTGGTCCTGGAAGATGGGCCAGGGGAATCGCACCCAAGGAGGGGTGGGCTTGGGTTTTTAAGGGTGCTGTATTTGGGAGGGTGTTGGGACAGCAGTGAAGCGGGGAGACAAAGCGTCGCATCCGGCGTGGGCTGGAAGCATCGCGACTGGCCCTTCTTGGCAGCTGGTGGCAGGTTCCAGGAAGCTTCAAGTGAGGTATGCGGATGTGGGTTTGGGGTGGAGGAGTGCCTAGGGGATCGGCGGGTGGAGGGGCAGGTGGGGGGAAGGTGGGTGCTGCTTCCCTCCGGACCTAACATCCCGACCTCTTTGGTATAAGGGGCACTGACTCGATCTGGCTGCTTCAAGCTGAAAGGGGGTGTAGTTTTAGGGGAGGCTGGGATGGGGTGGCTCAGAGAGAAGTGGGGCATACGGAGAGGGGTGCAGGAGTAGCTGATTGACTGCGACGCGAGAAATTTTTTTCATGCAGGACTGCAAAAAATTAAACAGACAGGGTGCAACCATAAGTAAAAGACAGATAAGTAGAACAGGTCCCAAGAATGGCATGACCCATTGGGCGATGCCCAAGTTCCACCAAGCAGAGAAGGGCAATTCTGCGGTGTTTTTTTGGCAGAGTTTGTCTCCCAGCTTTTGGAGGACGTTGACATTTTCCTTTACCAGCCCTGTTTCATTAATGTAGAAACAGCATTTTTTTCTGGAGAAACATGCAGGTTCCACCCTGACCGGGTTGTAAGGAGATTAAGGGCCCTGCGGTTCTGTAAAGTAACCCCAGCTAGAGAGGTTATTTGCCACTGCAGGGATGCCAGGGAGCTTGCGGATGCTTCCAGAGCGGCTTGAAGCCTTTCTGGCTTGGAGGAGTCTATGTCCTAGTGCTTCCCCGCCTAGCCCTCCAGCCACTAAGGTCGTGGCAAACATGAGACTGAGCATGAGGGGGAGAAATGCCATGCGGCGGGTGCAATGGGGAGTAGGAAAGGCTTTGAGTAAGAACTTTTCCTCAGAATAGAATGTGAGCTGAGGCACAAGTGTTACCGGATAGCAACAAGGGTAAGAATTATTGATAGATTTGAAGAGGGTGCCGTTACACCAAAAGGACCCACCCCTTGGAGCAGATAGAGTAGATGGCACAGGTCTGGAAATATTGCATGTGCAGGAGCTACCATCACAGGTATTAGAGAGGTTACTGAGCTGCCGGAACAAAGGAACTCCAGGGATAGGAAGAGGCTGGTTGACTGGCCCACTAGAGGCATTGAACAATTGTGTGACAGGAACTGCTGTTAAAGGGGAGCAGTTTAGAGTGGCGCAAAGGAAGCGGTTACTTACATTCCCAATTGAAGAGTGGTTGAGTAACGAGATACCTTCTTGTACTAAATGGAGCCAAGAGAATGGAGAAAGGCGGTTGGCACTGGTGGTGGGGGGAGTTGGTTAGCCAAAGAAGTTTCTGCTTCTGCAATAAGCCTGCTGGGAAGTTTGTTAGGGGGAGGAAAAACAAGGCGGTATGTTTGGAAAAATGCGGATTTTACCTGATGGTTTGGAGTTCTGGTACCAATTATAAACAGCTCCATTGACTCCCTGTGCCTACCTGGGGTGTCAGGGATTAGGGATGGTGTAAGGGGTTACTGCTTTTCCCCCATATCTGGGAACCCAAACATTGTGCATTTTGCACCAGTCATATGGGCACCCCCCATATTTGTCAGGCCACTAGTTGCACCTGGCATTCATCTGATTATATTGGAAGCAGAAGACTGGGGCTGGGGTTTGACTGATGGAGTTTATTTGGCTCACTGAGATGGTGATGGTAACTGGTGCCTGGCATCCCCCAGGCTGACACAGCCCGGTGCCCACAACCTGAGTGATGACTTTACCGTAAGACTGGGCTGTTTCTTTAACGTAAAACTGCCAGCAATAGCCATTATCTGGTGGTGCTGTGTGTGAGAGAGGCAGCAGGACTAGAGTGAGTAGCAGGACCCCAGGTGAGGCGAAGACAGGTAGGTCCCACCTGTTGACATTGCCAAGGGGCCCCCGTGGCCGGGGCCAATTTGAGAGACATGATACCAGGAGGAGTGTCCCAGTAATTTGGCTGCTGTGGGGGTGGTGAGGACCACCATGAACGGGCCAACCCACAGGGAAGTTAGAGCTTGAGGGGATAGTTGTTTGAGCAGAACTGAATTTCCAGTTGGAGGACCGTACAAACCGTATTTGATGGGTTGTCAGGAGTGACCGTGGGAAGGGTTCGTTTCACGTGCTCCCTTAGCAACTGCCCTTACTTGTCCTAAGCAGAGACAAGTAAGGCAAGTAGGAAGCAAGAGGAGGTGGTGAAGAGGGTAGGTTGTGACTGATTAAAAAGGGCCTGCCAGAGTGGCTCAAAAGGGCTGAGACCCGACAGAGCCTTCGGAGCTGCCCCTATCCTGGAGAGGGCGAGAGGGAGGAGGGCAGGCCAGACAAGTTTTACCTCTAGGGTGAGCTTGGTGAGGTGTGTTTTTAAAATGCCGCTTGCCCTTTCTACCTTACCGAGGACTGGGTGGTAAGGGGTGTGGAGTTTCCAGGTGATCCCCAGGCTAGCAGCCACCTGCTGGACAACTTTGGCAGTGAAGGCAGGTCCATTGTCCGTCTGGATGTTGGCTGGGAGGCTGAACCTGGGGACGATGTGTTCTAGGAGGACTGTGGCCAGGACGTCAGCCGTTTCCTTGGCAGTGGGGAAGGCCTCGATCCAGCCTGAAGAGGCATCCACTAGAGTGAGCAAATATCGAAATTGTTTGTGGACAGGCATATGGGTGAAGTCAATTTGCCAGTCCTCAGCTGGGAGGTGGCCTCTCATCTGGTGAGTGGGAATACGGGGGCGCAATTCTCCCTGAGGAGTGATGGCAGAGCAGACTGAGCACGTGGTATGAGCCTGAGAAACAAGCTTTTTTAAACCTGTTGGATGGAATATAGGAGAGAGAAACCAATACATGGCCTCAGGTCCGATGTGCAGAGAGCAGTAGACTTCTGTCAAAATATGGGAGGCCGGGCTTTGTGGTAACACAACACGATCCCCCAGCATGATCCAGTCCTGCTGTGTGACATGGCCCCCCTTGTCTAATAGGGACTGCCGTTCCTCAGGGAGGTACTGGGGTTGCAGGGAGGGAGAAAGGAAGAGGAGGGGGGATGGAGGCGTGACCTGGGTTAGTTCCCTTATGACAGAGTTTGCCCAGGCATTGCCCTTTGCCACCGGATTTTGTGAGGTTTGATGGCCTCAACAAGTGGACAATGGCGACTTCCCATGGGCTCTGCAGGCCTGGAGTAGTTTAGAAAGTAGTTTGGCACTGGTAATGGGTGTGCCTTGGTGGTGAGATATCCTCTTTCCTTCCAAATGGCGGCATGGGAATGAGCAATGAGGAAGGCATATAGGGAGTCGGTGTAGATGGTTACCCGCTCCCTTCAGATAGTTTGAGAGCCCGTGTAAGAGCAACAAGCTCCGCTTTTGGGAAGTGGTGCCCAGAGGAAGGGGCTGGGCTCGAGAACAGAGTCAGCAGAGACGATAGCACAGACCGCCTGCCGGTGGCCTTGCGGGGTGCAGACAGAACTACCATCCACAAACACAGTGAGGTCTGGGGACTGAAGTGGCTGATCTGAGCGTCCGTCCCTGGGCAGAGTTAGGGCCTCCACCATCTCTGGGCAAGGGTGGGTAAGCCCTGCATCAGAGGAGGGGAGAGAGAGCAGGGACGCCGGGTTAAGGGGTGGTGAAGGCTTTAGAGTTACCCCTGGGTTGTCCAGGAACAACAAATGGAACTCCTGTATCCTGGAGGGGCCTAGGAGAGACAGCAACTGATATCGCAACAGTTTGTGGACTCTGTGAGGGGAGAAGACAGTGATATGGTGAGGTAAGGAGAGTTTTAAAGCCTCCTTGGTTAGAACAGCAGCTGCCGCTAGTGCCCGTAGGCAGGGTTGCCACCCCTGAACAGTGGTATTGAGCTGTTTGGAGAGGTAGGGTACCGGGCAGTGGGAGGGACCCACCAGGTATGTTAGGACCCCCACAGCTATTTCCATGGCGCTCATCTGTGAACAAGCAGAAGAGCTGAGAGGGGTTAGGGAGACACAGCGGTGGTGAAGACAGGGGGGTGTCGCGGAGAGCAACAGATGCCTTGCGAACCTCAGTGGGGGAGATGAGGGGCCCTGTCGGCGTTTGCTTGGCGGCCGCATACAGAGGTTTGGCTAACAGGGCGAAGTTAAGGATTCATTGCCTGAAGTACCCCACAAAGCCCAAAAAGGACAGGATTTGGCCACCATTTTCTGGGGGCGTCAGCTGCCGTATAGCATGGAGGCGGTCCATTGTCAGGGCCTTAGTGGTGGGAGTAAGGCGGATGCCAAGGTAGATGATTTCAGGTTGTGTGAGCTGGGCTTTCTGGGGGGACACCCAGTATCCCCTAGAGGCCAGGAAATTGAGCAGGGCAGCTGTGTGTGTGCACGACAGTTCCTCAGATGGGCTGCAAAGTAAGAGATCATCCATGTCCTGGATGAGGTAGCTAGGTTGGAGAGGGCAATCAGCTAGGTCAGCTGTGAGAGCCTGGCCAAAGAGGTGGGGGCTGTCCCAAAAGCCTTGCAGTAAGACCGTCCATGTAAGTTGTTGTGCCTGTTCCATGTCCGGGTCCTCCCAGGTGAAAGCAAAAAGGGGGTAAGAGTTTGGGTGTAGGGGGATAGTAAAGAAAGCGTCCTTGAGGTCAGTGACAGTGAAATGTGTTGTCTGAGGTGGTATCCAAGGTAAAAGAGTGTAGGGATTAGGAACCACTGGGTGGAGAGGGACCACCGCCTTATTAATGAGATGGAAGTCCTGGACCAAGTGGTAGTCTCCAGAGGGTTTGAGGACCGGAAGGACAGGGGTGTTACACGGAGAGTTAACACGTATGAGGAGGCCCTGAGAAAGCAAGCGAGTGATGATGGATTTAAGGCCCTTATGGTGTGTGACTGAGATGGGGAACTGGGGTCTGGAAGGGAAGTGGGAGGGGTTTCTCTAAACTATGCGCACCAGGGTGTGGTGTTGGGCTATGACTGGGGTGGAAACGTTCCGCACATCAGGGTTGACTAGGTGGGGTGGGAGGGGAGGCGGCAGGTCTGAATCGGGAAAGACAGAGACTATAGCAATATAGGCAAGGAGTGGGGCCGCCGATCGAACCGGCAGCGTCAAAGTGGCCCCCAGTTCTGAGAGGATATCCCTGCCTAGCAATGGGACGGGGCAGGATGGGACAATAAGGAAAGAATGACTGAACATTTAATTCCTGAGAGAACAGGGCAGGGGGGAAGTTTGGAGAGGGGTAGAAGGTTGGTCGTCGATACCCACGACAGAGACCTGGAAGGGGATGGAGGCCCCGAAAAGGAAGGCAGAACCGAATAGGCAGCCCCCGTGTCCATGAGGAATGAGATTGACTTACCTGCTGCCTGGAGCAAGACCCTGGGCTTGGCGAGGGTAATTGAGGGTCTTGAGTTCGGGCATCCTCAGCTTTCTGCCAGCCCGAGCAGTTTATGGAGCGGATCAGGCGGCTCAGCCACACCCCTATGTGGAGGGACCACGGCTTGACCAGGCCAAGTGCAATCCTTTTGACTTCCAATGGCCTTTTTGTTTGCAGATAGGGCATGGCTTACTCGGAGGATGTGGGTTATGGCACTGCTTGGCCCAGTAGCCCTCCTGGCCACACTTGAAACAGGCTCCCGGGGGAGCTTTGTTACCTGTCTCCGGATGCCGAGAGACCCCCGTACCCTGTTGCATTGGCCGCAGGGCTGCAACCAGGGTGCTGGCTTGAGCTTTAGTGGCCTGCTGGAAGAGCTGCTGCCTAGTGGTTTCTGCATCTTCCTCGTGGGCATTAAAAACCTTAAGGCCATGTTTACCACGTCACGGACAGGGGTTTGAGGGCCATCCTCTGCCTTCTTCAGCTTTCTGCGAATATCAGGGGCAGATTGGGTAATGAAATGGGTAGTGAGAACAGTGGCCCCGGCAGGATTGTCCAGACTGAGGCAGATGTGGAGAGTCATAGCCTCAGTGAGGCGGTCTAGAAAAACAGCTGGGTTTTTTATTTGGGCCTTGGGTTATTTCCCTAAGTTTATCATAATCACTACCTTTTGAGATGCCGCCTCGTGTCCTGACCGAATGCACGGTATCATGTGATCTCTACGTCTACGCCCTATGTGACCAGCTTGGTAGTCCCAATTGGGGTCCGTTGCCGGGACAGCCTCGGCCCCTACTGACTGTGTGTTGTCCGTTAGATGGACTTTATCTGCGTACTCCCAAGCAGGGGCCATGATATGATCCCGTTTGTTGGGAGTGAGGGTAGAAGTAGAGATAACATGAATATCATGCCATGTTAGATCATAAGCCTGAGTAAGGTAACGGAACTCTTGGGCAAAGGCAGTAGGGTTGGCAGAAAACGACCCCAATCATTTTTCAGATAAGTCGACCAAAGAAAAAGGGACATGTACACGCACAATGCCATCTGGGCCAGCAACCTCTCGGAGGGGACAAATGGGTGTAGGAGCGAGGGGGTGGGAAGGGTGGTCCACGCAATGCGAATGGGTATGTGCACTGACCAGAGAGGGGAGGGGAGCGGCAGCAGGGGAGAGTCAAAAGGTGAAGGAAGGAGATGGGGATAGAGGGAGGGCGGGTTATATGGAGGCGGGTTGGAAGAAGGAGGAGGAGGAGGGTTTGGAGGACGAGGGGTTGGCGCAGTTACGTTTTCCAGAAGATTTATGAGGTGGGAAGGCTCTGGATCGGGTGGGAGAGGCTTGTCATACTTGGGTGGGGTCTGGGGCAGAGGGGGAAGGGTGGCTTCCCTTTGCCAGCAGGATTTGGGTCGTGGAACCATGCTGACATGGGGAAGGGCGGGAGCACGGGAGCCAGAAGGTCTGGACACGGGGCGTCTCCGACCATTTTCCACTGTGTTTGCAGAAGTTATCCAAGTCAGTGAGGATGTTAAAATCAAAAGTTGCCCTGGGTGGCCATTCGGACCCATTATACTGAGGCCAGACCACAGTACAGAAATGGATTAGGCGTTTGCGTCGAATGTCCAGGGTTAATCCCAATTTGTTGAGATTACTGAGAAGACAGCCCAGAGGCATCTTAGAATTAGATTTGGAGAGTTGGTTACCCATGTCAATCTAAATTTCTGGGGCCTGTCTGAATCTGAAAAGGCGCCCCCATTCAGGCAAAGACCGGCCAGACAGTGTGAAGTCAGGATAAACAGGGTGTCCCCAGGATTTATCGCTGACTGGAACAGAGGGCTTTCCCTAGCACAGCTGTGACTTCTGATAGGGAAGCCCAGAGGGGGAAAGAGAGACCAACATGGGGGGAACTCACCTCACAAGAGTCTGAGTGGAGGAGTGGGTGGAAGATTCGCAGCTCAGGCTGGAGGCATCCGGGCGGGAGGCCCCTGAGCCAGGAGGTGAGGCCTGTGTGGCTCAGTCCTTCAAGATGTAACATTTGGAGACACCAAAAGAGGCACAGGACAAAGGGCCAGTACAAACCAAGCATTTATTGGGGGAGAAACTCCTGGGTGAGGTCCTGTGGTCCTGGAAGATGGAGGGGCGGGCTTGGGTTTTTAAAGGTGCTGTATCTGGGAGGGTGTTGAGGGTAGCAGTGAAGCGGGGAGACAAAGAGTTGCACCTGGTGTGGGCTGGAAGCATCGCATCTGGCCCTTCTCAGCAGCTGGTGGCAGGTTCCGGGAAGCTTCAAGCAAGGTATGCGGATGTGGGTTTGAAGTGGAGAGGCGCATAAGGGATCAGTGGGTGGAGGGGCAGATAGGGGAAGGTGGGTGCTGCTTCCCTCCAGACCTAACATAATACATACCAACAAAGTGGGGTTTGCTACAGGACCTTATGACTAGTTCAACATTATAAATCAATCAATGTAATTCATCATATTAATAGATTAAAAATAAAAACCATATGATCATGTTAACAGATGCAGAAAGAAAAAGATTTGATAAAATTCAACACCCATGCATGATTAAAAAAAAACAAAACTAAACTCTTGGACAACTGTAAATGGAAGGGGCTTAACCTGATCAAAAGCACCTAAAAAAAATCTCTCCAGGGAACACCTGGTGGAAGGCAATGCTTATCCCTAAGATTGGGAGGGAACAAGCCAAGGATGTCCTCTCTCATCATATCTATTTACCATTATACTGGAACTTCAAGCCATTGTGACTATTTTTTTTAGAAAGGAAGAAATAGGGCTTTGGGCAAGATGATGATGGATCAGATCAGACTGTGGGAGTCTCCACAAAAGCAAGTGTCCATAAATACTCTGCATGAGTGGGTGAGTGCTGGTGGGGGAGTGACAGTCTGTCTGAGGGAAGACTTGGGTGCCTGTATCTGGGGCTTTCCTCCAGAGGTGACTGCAACCCCCCACTGCCCTGAGATTGGGGACCTGGGTGCGCAGGATAGTCTGCCGTCCTCGGGGCTCTCTTGAGAGGAGGCAGCAGAGAATAGCCGCCCCTCACCACCTGGCACCCAGTCCATGCCATCACCCGCAGCAGCAGACCGGCACAAGCAGGAGGAAACGTAGAGAAGCAGGTGGTGGAAACTGGGAATAAAAGCTCCAACGCCAGTGACCAGATGCCAGCGAGTGCCATCTTCTGGTCCTGGAGGGGCAGAGACTTCCAGGCAGAGACTTGCATTGCCCCACTCGGCTCGGCCCAGCCTCCATCTTGGGACCCAGAGGCTATCCTCTCATCAGACTCCTCTCTCATCAGACAGACACCCCTCCCCCACGCTGGAACAGGCACAGACGCATCAGATCTGAGTAGGAGACCTGACAGCAGCAGAGGCGAGTAGGGTGAGTCTGGGTCTGGTCCACCCTCCTCCCACTGCAGCCCGTGGGGCATCTGACCCATGCTGAGAGCAACCCTATTAGCTTGTGCTGCAGGCAGAGGGGAGGGGCTGGAGACCAGAGCTACTCTCTAAGGCAGGAGCCTGAAAAGAACCTGGAGTCATAGAAATGGCCACAGAGCGAGGTTTTTTTTCTTCTTGTTTGTTTTAGTTTTGTCTTTTCTCTCTTTCTTTCAGTTTTTGCTTACATTTTTCACTTGCTTTGCTTTTCTGTTATTTTAATTTTTTTTAACTTTCTGTTTATGTATGGGTATTTTTGAGGGAGAGTACACCGATGGGTGGGTTGTTTGTTCATTTTTGTGATTGTATGTTTTTGTCTTTTTTGTTTTTTCTGTTTTTGTTTGTTCGCTTGTTAGTTGGTTTGCCTGTCTGTTTTCCCTCTTCTTCTCTCTTTCCACCTCCCTTTCATCTTCCTCTTTCCTTTTTTGACTCTTTTCCCTTTTCTTGTCTCATTTTGCTTTCAGGGACACACAGACACCCCCACTGAATGGACAGATTGTAAGGCAGTGGGAAGTGGGTTCCAGGGGCCCACACACCTGTTGGTAGATCCTGGGATCTGCAGATAGCTTCTGAATCATAGCTTCCCCCTTAATTAGATCTCAAAACTGCAAAAGCACAGGCCCCTACCCCCAGTCCAACTTTAGAACTGACGAAAAACAGAGAATCTACATAAGGAAGAATAGGAGATTGAGCAAAGAGAACTAAAAGCTATCCCCACATCACTGAACAACAGAATTAAAGAAGAGGTAAAAAAAGGGGGGGGGGGAGAAAACCTACACAAATGAAGAAAAACCAAAGGAAGAATATGAGTCTCACACAGATCTCTGGGAGGTCAGCCACTGAGAATACAGACTTAAGAACTCAAACAGTGAAGAGTTCCCAGAATGACTGGTCTCAAGCCAAACCCAGATATCAAGATATTCATAGAGAGGATAAACAGAAATGAGGAGAGATAAGAGGAAAGAATGGAGTTGATGACTAAGACAACAACAATAAAGAATACAATGAATAATATAAACAACAAACTGATAAGCATGGAAAGCAGAATTAACCAAACAGAAGAAAGAATCTCAGAGCTTGAGGACCAAAATATGGAACTAATCCAAACTGTTAAAAACGTAGAAAATAAGCTTAAAAACAAGAACACAACATCCAAGAGATGTAAAGACAAAACCACATGATTATATCATTAGATGTAGAAAAAGCTTTCAGTAAAATCCAGCATCCCTTCTTGATAAAAACTCTCATACATCTAGGCATAGATGGAACATACTTCAAAATAGTAAGAGCCATATACGAGAAACCCACAGTCAGCATACTGCTAAACAGACAGATGTTGGAACCATTTTCCCTGAAAACCAGAACAAGACAAGGATGCCCACTCTCACCCCTCCTGTTCAACATAGTTTTGGAAGTCCTAGCTAGAACAATCAGATAAGAGAAGGAAATCAGGGGTATCCAAATAGGAAGAGAGGAAGTTGTTATCCCTCTTTGCAGATGACATGATTCTATATCTTGAAAATCGAAGAGAATCTGTCAAAAACCTCCTTGCACTGTTAAAGGAGTTTGGCAAAGTCTCAGGGAATAAAATAAATGTGCAAAAATCAGTTGGATTCCTACATGACAAAAACAGACAACAGAAACCCAAATAAAAAGCACAATCCCATTCACAATAGCCACACACACTCACACAAAAAAGAAAAGAAATACCTTGGCATCTTCCTAACCAGAGAAGTGAAAGACCTTTATAATGAAAACTACAAAACACCACTCAGAGAAATCAAGGATGACACAGACAAATGGAAAAATATTCCATGCTCATGGATTGGAAAAATCAACATTGTTAAGGTGTCCATCCTACCCAAGGCAATCTACAGATTTAACACAATACCCATTCAATTACCAGCTGCAAACTTCCCAGACCTGGAAACAGCAATACAAGAATTCACATGGAAGCATAAATGACTACGAATAGTCAAAACAATCCTCAGCAGGAAAAAAAGAAAAAAGAAAACAAAGCAGGAGGTAACATACTCCCAGACTTTAAACTTTTTAATAAAGCTACAATAATCAAAACAGCCTGATATTGGTACAAGAACAGGCATATAGACCAACAGAACAAGATCGTGATTCTGGAAGCAAAACCTCAATTTCTCAAGCAACTCGTCTTCAGCAAAGCCTCCGCCACCAACCACTGGGGAGAGGAGAACCTATTCAGTAAATGGTGCTGGGAAAACTGGCTGACCACACGCAGAAGATTAAAACAAGACCCCTACCTATCACCATACTCAAAAGTCAACTCTAAATGGATCAAAGACCTAAATGTAAAACCTTGAACTATAAGAACCTTAAAAGATGCAGGGGACACCCTTATGGAAATTGGAACTGGCAACGAATTCCTGATCAAAACCCCAAGGGCCCATGCCATAAGAGATAAGACAGACAAGTGGGACCTTATCAAACTGACAAACTTCTGCAAAGCCAAAGAAATCATTGAAAGAATAGGCAGACAACCCACAGACTGGGAAAAATTATTTGCCAACTGTATGTCTGACAAAGGCCTAACATCTAGGATCTACAAGGAACTCAAACATGTTGAAAAAAAACCAAACAAACAGCCCCTTTACAAAGTGGGCAAAAGATATGAATAGACACCTCTCAAAAGAAGACATACGAGCAGCCAACAGATACATGAAAAAAATGCTCAGCCTCACTAGTCGTCAAAGAAATGCAAATTAACACGTAACTCCGATCAGGATGGCCATCATCAATAACTCAAAAAAACCCCAGATACTAGAGAGGATGCGGGGAAAAGGGAACACTTCTACACTGTTGGTGGGAGGGTAAACTAGAACAGCCTCTGTGGAAAACAGTGTGGCGATTCCTAAAAGATATAAAAATCGACCTCTCGTATGACCCCACAATCCCCCTACTGGGAATATACCAGGAGGAACTCAAATCACTCTATGGAAAAAAATACCTACACACGCATGTTTATTGCTGCATTATTCACAATAGCAAGAACATGGAACCGACTGTGCTGCTCATTTAAACTGGACTGTATAAAAAAATGTAGTACATATACATGATGGAATATTACACAGCCATAAAGAAAGACAAAATTCTGAAACTTCGCAGCAACTTGGATGGACTTAGAGGCTACAATACTGAGTGACCTATCACAGAAACAAAGACCCAAGAATCACATGTTCTCACTCATAAGTAGATCTTGAACAACTATCATAATACTATAAGAAGGGGTTTGCCAGGGGATGGCGGGGGCACACCTCATCAGCAAGGGTATGTGCATAATGATTATTTGTATAGCTAACCCTGAATTATACCCCACATATTTAAAATAAAAATTTTTTTAAAAGAAGGGAAAAAAGAGGAGAATAAAATATAAGATCAGATCAGAAGAAAATAAAAATATACTCCTTCTGTTAGATGATATGTATAAGAAGAAAATCCCAAAGATTATTACACAAAAGCTCCTAAAATCCATAAATAAATTTAGCAAGCTTACCGGCTACAAAATCAACATACAATAATAAATTGTATTTATATGTGCTACCAAAGAACAAGGAAATTAGAAATATTTTTAAAATGTCATTTAGAATAACACTAAAATATACTTAAGTCTAAATCTGCCAAAATATATGTAGGATATGTATGTAGAAAATAAAAGAAAATCTAAGCAAAGGGAGAGATACACTGTCAATAAATTGAAAGACTCTTTTTTTTTTTTTTAAAGAAAGCACGACTTATTGAGAGGACAGAAAAACTCCCAGAGTGGGAGGGACCCAAGGGGACTCAATTTTGTTCAGATGTAAATTCTTCCCAAATTGATTTATAGCTTAAACACAGTCCCAATCAAAACCCAGTGGGCTTTTCAAGTTGATTTTGAGAAGCTAATTCTAGGATGTGTATAAAATTTCATAGGAACTAAAATAGCTGGCAAAAGTTTAGAAAAAAAAGACGAAGTTGGAGGACTCACACTGCCGGATTTCCAGGCTCACTATAAAGCTACTTTAAATGAGACACTGTAACAATGGTGAAAGGATGCATTCATTTATCCATGGAATAAAATGGAAAGCCAAGATAACAAAGCATTGCAATAGAGAAAGGATAGTTTCCCCAACAAATGGTGCTGGAACAACTGGACACATATATGTAAAAATCAAAAAAGGAACTTAGTTTACACCTTATCCTATATAAAAACATGAACAAAACACGAATCGTACACTAAATGCAAAATCTAAAACCGTAAAACTTCTAGAAGACATCCTGAGAGAAAACTTGCACGATGTTGGGTTAGGCAAATAATTTTTAGATATAACACCCAAAGCTTATGCAAAAGAAAAAATTTAACAAATTTGACTTTAGTCTAAAATTTAAAATTTGTGAAAGCTCTGCTAAAGATTTGAAAACTACAAGGCACAGACTGGGAGAAAACATTTGCAAATCCCATTTTTTTTTTTTTTACTAAGGCAACATCCAGAATATAGCCAAGATGCAAAACTCAACAATAAGAAAATAACTTCAGTCTTTAAAAATGAGCTGAAGGTTTGAACAGAAACTTTACCAGGGAAGATAGTTGGATGAGAAATAAGCATACTAAAGGGCTCAGACTCGCGAAAAATTAAGGAAAATAAAATGACACCATTATATATCTATATGAATGTCTACAGCTTTTTAAAAAAAAACTGGTAATTTCATGTGCTAGAGAGGATGTAGAGTCACTGCAATGCCCCAACACTGCTGGTCACGACAGAAAAGCAGTTCGGCAGTTTATTCTAAAATTGAACATAAACACTGTACCATCAAATGACCCGGCCATCTCGCTCCTAGATCCCTACCCAAGGGAGAAGAAAACTATGGTCCCCCCAGAAATAAGGACCCAAATATTTAAAGCCAGATGTCTTGGGCTGGTGAATGGGTAAACAAACCATGATGCATCTGTATGATAGACTATAACTAAGCAAGGGACCCGCCCCTGATTCACCCAATGCCATGAATGAATCTTGAATGTATTTTGCTGAGTGGAAGAGGCCACGCCAAAAGATTATGCATTGTTTGATTCCACACACCAACCTTTAGGAGGAAAACAGATGAAGCCAGGGGTTGAGGGGACCAGCGAGGGATTGTGTATAAAAGGGAAAAACGGGAGCATGCGTGTGGGATGGAAATGTTCGTTATGGAACGGACGTGGTAGATTTCCGGCTCTGTGTCCAGACCTGTAAAACCGCACACCACAAAAAGTGAATTTTATTGTGTGCAAAAATCTCAGCCAGGATATGGGGACAAGATGGAAAGCCAACTGTACTGGCTCTGAATGTACTATAATGACTCACATAGCCAATGGGGGGGATAGGGGGCAAAGATGGAGGGGTGAGGAGCTGACCTATGGGAGACACAGGGAGACGGTGTCTTAATTGGATGGACACTGTAAGACCCAAGAGAACTGGACACAAACACTGTCCCCTAGGTGGTCAGTTTGTTTCTCACAGGCATGTATGGGCTAGGAATTCTGAAACTAGTTTATTTGGACACGAGGGTTGAACAAATAGATAAATATGCTGTCAATTGTGAGCTAGCTGTCTCAGAGTGGGGGCATGGAGTTACAAAGATGGAAGGCAGGAAGGCTGGACTGAGTCCTGGGAGGCTGCTGCCTTGGGCTCGGGTTCACCTGTGTTTGGGCTCCTCCCTGGACTCCCAGCCATCCCTGCAGGTCTGAGCCAGACACGTGGGGGTCGCTTTTCATTCGCCATCCTCTCTCCCAGCCGTAGATGGCTACTGTTTGTTACTGGATTCTGGACTCACGGTGGGAACAGAGGACATTCTCTGCTGTCGAGGATCAGCCTCAGTCTTAGCGACTGTGTGCCTGGGTCTCAAGATGGGGGGGGTCTCTCAGCCCCGCTGCAGGTATAGCCCATTACATCTGCATCCTTACTTCCGCTGCTTCCTCACTGTTCTGTCCGTTTCCAGAGAGCTGCACCAAGCCAGGCCTTACTTCCATTTGTGCCTCTGGTGTCTCTGAGAGTGCCTGGCACATGATAGGTCTTTGGTACATTGTTATGGAATATAATCGAACAAAATCAATGGGAGAGAAATGTTTAGAACCATGAAGTGTCAACGTTACTTGCATTCCTCAAGATAGCTAAACACGAGTTTGCAAGGGAAATCCTGGTTTGAGAGTCACTTTCTCTGCCTCTTTTACACCACTTGAAATGACACGCCATCTCCGTAATAGATTATCTCTTTATTTACCTCCCTTGTCTTAGAAGGGGCAAGATAGCCGGTATTTGCTGAGGACTTCCCACGTGGCAAGTGCTGTCCTGGTCACTTAACGCGACATTCTCATGTAGATCCTCATAACGCTGAAGACCCCAGTGAGAAAGCAGGGGACTTAGTCATTTCCAAGAACTCAGAACTAGTACTAGAAGAGTCATAATAGGAGTCGAGGCCTCGAGGCTTGTAAATATCAAAACAAGCTCGCCAAGGAGCGTGTTTCACGAGAACACTGGGAACACTGGAATGAGTGGTGGGTGAGGACAGAAGACTTCTAGGCTCCAAGTCTCGGGCGGCCAATTGGAGTCGAACTTATTCAGTGGCTTGTGCAGCGAAGAAAACCTATCGATCAATACCGTTTTGAAGGTCGAGTGGCTCCAATCTCAGTCCTGGCCATCGTCCTCATGCTTTGCATCGTGCTCTGCTGCCACCTGCTGGCCACCCAAGGGAAGGCAGAAGGAAGCTTTGCGGCCCACCGTCAGTGCTCGGGTTCTTTGCCAGCCCAGCCCTGCAGAGTGACTAGGGTGTCCCCCTCTATTCTCAAAGAGCTTGTGTTCACACTCTTGGCTTATCTCTGTTCCTTCCTGTGCCTCTGAGAAGTTCTGAGTGGAGGACCTGTGTTCCTAGGTCCGACGTTCCAGCCTTCAGACAGGCTGGGGGCCGAAGCTTCTTCTCTGGGTCTTCTGAACCCTTGGTAACAGAGGAGACGGATGGTTCATGCAGAGGGCTCAGCGGTGCCTGGCAGGCATTTGCCAGTGAGAGTTCTTCCTTCTCTTTCCCTTCCCCAGGGGACCCCCAGGAAATGCTTGAGTCCTGCAGTCCTTGAATTTGGAGCACACTTAGGACCTGACAGAATTGTGAGGATCTGAGCTTTCTCACTTGCCGTTCGGGACCCCTCTGGCTGAAAATGTCTGCTCATGGAGAGCCCTCTCGTCTGGGAGAATGGCCACCATTATCGAGTCTGCAGGCACAGCAGGCAGGCGGCGGCTGACCTCATTATACTGGGCTTCAGAAGAGCGGGTTGCGAGGTCAGCGAGGGACCAGACACCCGTTTGTGAAGTAAGACTGAAAAGCATCTATTCATGATTTTGGAAGACTGCTCATTATTTTTCCACCCCGAGTCTGGGAAGATCATTAGAGATAGTGTATGTATGCATATGTTTGCATATATACAAATAATATAAATTTTGTGGAAAAAGACCAAATAGCACTATTAATCTGGAGGCGATGGGATTATTGCTTTTCCTTGCCTGCACTTTCTAGGTTTTTCTACAGCAAACATTAAGTACTTGAATAATGTCTTTCACCTTTTTTTTTTTTGAAAATTATGTTGAAGATGTGGAGTACAATTCAGGATTAGGCCTACAAGTGAGACGTCATAAAGTTTGGATCTCCTTTTGGTCCCCACTGCCTGGATTGAGATCAGGTACCCTTACTGATGTTGTGTCTCCCCCTACTCCAGCAGTATCCTGCCACTGCCAATCCCTTTTTTATAGTATTATGGTAAATGTTCAAGGTCTGCTTATGAGTGAGAACATGTGGTACTCAGTTCTTTGTTTCTGCGATAGATCACTGAGTATGATCAACTCTAAAACCATCCAAGTTGCTGCAAAGTCCATATTTTGTCCTTCTTTATGGCTGCATAATATTCCATTGTGTACATATACCACATTTAAAAAAATCCAGTCCTATTTTGATGGGCAACCCAGTTGGTTCCATGTTTTTGCTATTGTGACTAGTGCTGCAATAAACATGCGTGTGCAGGTATCTTTTTTGTAGAATGACTTGAGTTGCTCAGGTATATTCCCAATAGGGGGATTGCTGGGTCATATGGAAGGTCAATTTCTAGTTCTTTCAGAAATTGCCACACTGTCTTCCAACGAGGTTGCACTAGTTTGCATTCCCAACAGCAGTGTGGAAGCCTTCCTTTTTCTCCGCGTCCTTGCCAGTATCTGTTGTTGTTTGTTTTATTAGTGATGGCCATTCTTACTGGGGTTAGGTGGGATTGCAGTGCTGTTTTGATTTGCATTTCTCTGATGATTAGCGAGGCTGAGCACTTTTTCATGTGTCTGTTGGCTGCCTGTATGACTTCTTTTGAGAAGTGTCTATTCATGCCTTTTGCCCGCTGTTTAATGGGGCTTGTTTGTTTTTTTCTTTTTGGTGCATTTGAGTTCCTTGCAGATCCCGGATGCTAGGCTTTTGTCAGATATTCAGTTGGCAAATATTTTTTCCCATTCTGTGGACTATCTCCCCACTCTCTTGATGGTTTCTTTTGCTCTGCAGAAGCTTTTCAGTTTAATGAGTTTCCACTCCTCTATCTTCTCTCTTATGGTTTTTCTTATTTACTCCTCAGGAAACCCTATAATAGGGGCGTAGTTTGTTCTGCTACAGTGTGTGTCTCTGTAACAACAGGTACTCATGCCTCATCAGAAAACAGGGGAATGATTTCGGTATAATGAGGCTGAATTGGTTCAAACGCCTCTTGTTTCTAGCCAGGGAGATTTGAAAAGCAGGAGTAGAATCAGAACTTTCAACAGGAAAGGAGAAAACCCTGTGCTCAAGTGTGGTTTAGACCAGGGCTCTTCCTGCTCTGTTTGGAGAAAATTAAAAGTGAGAGGCTGCCTGGAGCTCCCTGTTAGTGGGTCCCACCTCACCGGTTTCCGACTCCTGGCGGGTGCCCGTCTCCTTCGGTCAACATTCACAGCAGTCCCTCTGGCTTGGATTTCCACGTCTGTCTGCATTTTCTTGGTCCCTACACAATACCATCTCCGCTCTGCAGTTCTGAGCTCTTTTGATACCCCCCAAAGCAGCCTGAGCTATCGCCTGAGATTCCAACTATTATTGTTTTTGTTGGTCTGGTTGCAAAGCTTCACAGCTTTAATGAGATCTGCCCAATTTAATTTTCCCCATTCGTCCTTTGTTTTCAGTATGATTTTGTAGAACATGAGATTTTTCAGGACTGACTGTGCTGTGAAACATTAAATTCCTGTTATAAAGGAGAAGGAAATAAATGCTTCGATGGTGTGTGACTTGCTCACGTCTGCACGGTTTGGTAAGCGGCGAAACTGGATTTCACAAGCCAGAGCTGTTCTGTAGGGGGCAGATTATAGAGGGTCTCACAGGCTGGCATTTACAGAGCTGTTACCTCTCAGCAGCTGGCCTGCTGGGGCTTTGAAAACTGTGTTTCCCAGACTCCTTTGCCAGCTGCTGTCCTGTTACACTTTGCCAACGGGAGGCCCCAAAAAAGTGGCTGAGAGGTGAGAGAAGGGGAAAGTGGACTTCCTTCCTGTTTTCCTGCTGCTGTCTGTGTTTCTCTAGAGTCGCAGGCAGTTGGCTCAAGTCTTTCCACGCCCCTAAGTTGCCAACAGCAGCTGGGTGGCCCCCACTTTGGCAGGCAGCAAATAGGCCATGCCATGGTCTTTCGCCAGAGGGCCTTACAGTCCCTTGATGACCCATGCCCTGGCTGGATTCTTCTCCTTCCTCCATTGCCTGAAGTGCTTTCTGGCACTTCCTCCAAGAAGTCTGAATGCCAGGCCCTCAGGACTCTCCCTGGCTCCCCAGTGCGGAGGACATCATCTCGTCCCTCAAGGTCGCCCGCTACTGCAGGGGCTCCTTGTGTTCTCTTAGCCGTACCCTGCTGTGTGAGCAAGTCCTCATATCGTGTGCCTCCTCCGTAATACACTGAACGAGCTCTGTCTCCCTGAGCGGACCCTGATCCTCACACTGTGTTCGTGAATACTGCTACTCTGCAAGGAAAGGCGAGTCTTTGGGGGCATTTAAGCCGAACAGTGACTCCTTGCTGCGCGCTTGTATCGTCAATGGCAGCACTTGACTCTGTTGACAACTTTTTCTTCCTTTAATCATGATATCACCTTGGCTGCTGTAATGTAAGGCTCTCGTGGTTTTCCCTGCCTCTCTGGCTATGCCTTCTCAGCCTCTTTTGGACAGTCTTCTTTCTTTCCCTGGTGCTTCTTAGGGCCTGATAGAGGTTCTTTTACGCCTTCAGTCTGCACACTTTCCCTGGGATAGCTCATCCATTTCCATAGCTTTAGTTATTACCCACTTTCTGATGATTCATAGATTTGTGACCTCAGCCAGACATTTCTCCTGTTCCAGACCCATTTACCTAACTGCCCTCTGGACCTCTCCATTTGAATGTTCCTCTGTGTTGCATTTAGAGGACTCAGACTAGAATGGAGGGGGACCTGGTTCCAATCAGCTCTTCATCAGATGCAAGACTTCCTCTGGCGAGGCAGCCTTCTTGATCTGCACTGAAACCAAGGCATTCTGAATTGACTTAATCAACGTTGTCCCTTCCCCCCACTCATCCTTCTCTCCCTCTGTGTTCCTAGAGTCAGTGGGCGACTCTAGCATTTTTCCAGGTGTCCAAGTCAAAAACCCGGGTGGTCTGTTTTGACCCCACCTCTCCCGCATGTCCCATACACAGATAAGCCCACGGGATTAAATCTCTTCACTCAGTTTACTTGTTTCTATCATCACTGTCACAACTCTACCTGGTTCACCATAAACTTCCAACAACCTCCTTATAGGTTTCTCAGCTTCCAACTGCACTATTCTAAAAATCCACTTCCAACATACAAGCAGCCAACAGACACATGAAAAAATACTCAGCCTCACTCATCATCAGAGAAATGCAAGTGAAAACTGCAATGAGATACGACCTAACCCCAGTCAGGATGGTTTCAATAATATGTCAAAAAACAACAGGTGCTGGCGTGTCTGCAGAGAACAGGGAATGCTTCTACACTGTTGGTGGGAATGGAAGCTATTTCAACCTTTGTGGAAAGCTGTGTTGTGATTTCTCAAAGAACTAACAATTGTGCTTCCATACAATCCAGCAAATCCTCTTCTGGGAATATACCCAGAGGAACAAAAATGGCTCTACCAAAAAGACATCTGTACATGCATGTTTATTGTGATTTGCAATAGCAAAAACATGGAACCAACCCAGGTGTCTATCAAAAGTGAACTGGAAAAAGAAAAGGTGGTACACATATATGACGCAGCCATAAAGAGGAAGAGAATCAGGCCTTCACAGCAACATGGATGCAGCTGGATACCATCAAATTAAGTGAGCTATCATAGAGACAGAGAACTGAATACTACACTGGTTACATGAGCACAAGGATGGGATTGACAGACACTGGTCACGCTGCTAGGGGTTAGAGGGAATAAGGCAACACACTGGCTATCCAGTTCACTATCAGCAGTAGGGATGGTCAGCTTCTGAACTTCACCTGCATGCAACTTATGCAGAAAGTCCTCCCTTGTGCCCCACAACTCTAAAGTAAAATTAAAGAAGAAAAACAAAAACCAACACACAGTCACTGAAGTAGTTTTCCTTCCAATAAAAATCTAATCAGTCTCTCTTCTGCCTAAAATTGTTCAGTTCTGATTCTACCTTATAAATTAAGTATAAACTCTCCAGCATGGTTTATCAGACCTTTTATGATCTTGCAGTGGGATGCCTCTGACTAGGGCTCTTTATTTTGTGTAAAAGAAGTCATCACTTGGAGGCTTCCAGTTCTAATATATCTAATGGAAGGCATCCTGAGAAGCAGATGTTGCTCTCAGAGAGGCCACTTGGGTCATCTGTTTTATTTATGTAAATGCTCATCAAACCTGTACCCGATGCCTCGAGGGGAGGCACAATAGGGCTTTTTACCTGCACACGCATGTTTATTGCAGCATTGTTCACAATAGCAAAAACATGGAGCCAACCATGCTGCCCATCGAAAAAGGACTGCATTTAAAAAATGTGACACACACACACACACACACACACACACACACACACACACCACGGCAACTCTTTGGGTCCCCTCCCACTTGGGAGTTTTTCAGTCCTCTTAATAAATCCTGCTTTCTCAAAAAATAAATGTGGTACATATACCTGATAGAATATTATGCAGCCACAAAGAAGGACAAAATTATGAAGTTCACAGCAACTTGGATGGACTAAGAGTCTATAACACTGAGTGATCTATCATAGAAACAAAGAACTGATTACCACATGTTCTCACTCATAAGTGGACCTTCAGCAATTTTAATGCTATAAGAAAGGGATTGGCAGTAGTGGGAAACTGCCGGTGGAGGGCAGAATTGGCAGTAGTGGGAAACTGCCAGGGGAGAGCAGGGCACACCTCATCAGCAAGGGTGCTTGCATAATCAACATTTGTATACCTAACCTTGAATCGTACTCCACATCTTTAAAATTAAAAAAAAAAAGAAATTTGGCAATGGTTGCCTCATTGAAGCCATGACTGACACATGACTGGTTTCTAGGGAAAAAGTCAATAGAGGTCATTGAGTTTTCTGGGAACAACGGGAACACAGTCGATCTCTTCCTTTTTAGAGTTTTGATGTCATTAGGCACTCATCGATGAATTGATAGTCTCAGCTGATACATCCCCTGGCAACAAAGGTCACCACAGGAGAACGGTGAATGTGCATGCCTGAGGGCTTACACTGACATGGAGGCATAAAGTTTCCATCCATGGTAGTAATACATCCCAGAAGAGGTGCTGAATTAGTAACTGGATGGAATGAATTGTCCCGTGGATGTCAAGCCGCCTTCTATCCTCTGCCATGTCTATGCTTGTGCATTGGGCCCATGGACATATGGGCCATTGTGCCAATATTCTTGAGGTTGACTGCATGGGTTTTTTGTATTCTTTCTTCAAGATTGATCTACTATTTTCGTTTCTGAGGGAGACCAGCTGTGGGACTGGCTACATAGCATGAAAGGACCTTTGCAAAATGAAATCGTGGGGCTCTTTATTCCAGAATTATTCAGAGTGTCAAGACAACAGCAACAGCAGAGCATTATGCCAAATTCAGGCCCTTCTGAGGGTAGGACTCTGTGTGACTGCACAGGTCATGTGCTCATGAAACTGTCGTAGACCAGTCAGCTACCAGGTGGAGGGTTCACATTCGACACCTTCCAGAGCGGAGTGGGAACAATCTGTCCTTAGGAATTGACGCTTCCTCCACATGTGGGTTTGGCTTTCTTGTCTGCTGTCTCTACCAGCACCACATTCTGAGGGCTTGTGAAGTCATGAGCTGTTGATATGATATCTGATAGCTGTTCCTTTAGACTAAAGGCCACATTACTGCAAAGAAGTACAACAATGGGCCATGGCCATATGATTCATTGATTATACTATTTACTCAGTAATAACATTGTTCTCAGGCATGGGTGCCCTAATAGTACTGGAATGGGCTTTGTTTTTATTTAATTTTAATTTTAATTTTTTTGGAGTTGGAGTCTCACTCAGTCACCCAGACTGGAGTGCAGTGGCTACTCCCGGCCACCGCAGCCTCAACCTGCTGGGCTCCTGTGATCCTTCCGCCTCAGTCTTCCAAGTAGCGGAACTACAGGCGTGCGCTACCACACCCGGCTAATTTTTGATTTATTGTAGAGATGAGGTCTTGCCAAGTTGCCCAGGCGAGTCTCAAACCCGCGGGCTCAGGCAATCCACTCACCTCAGTCTCCCAAAGGCGTGGGATTACAGGCTGAGCCACCAAGCCCGGTTTGTTTTTATTTTATTTTTATTTTTTTATTTTTGAGTTGGAGTCTCACTCTGTCGCTCAGACTGGAGTGCAGTGGCCGTTCCCGGCCACCGCAGCCTCGTCTGCTGTGCTCCGGCGATCCTTCCGCCTGAGTCTTCCGAGTAGCTGGAACTACAGGCGCGCGCTACCACGCCCGGCTAGTTTTTGATTTATTGTAGAGATGAGGTCTCGCCAAGTTGTCCAGGTGGGTCTTGAACCCGCGGGCTCAGGCAATCACTCGCCTCAGCCTCCCAAAGGCGTGGGATTACAGGCTGAGCCACCGAGCCTGGCTTGTTTTTATTTTAAAGATGTGGGGTACAAGTCGGGTTTAGGTATACAAATGTTCATAATGTAGGTACCTTTGTTGATGAGGTGTGCTCCTCCCTCCCCTGGCAGTTTCCCTCAACTGCCAATTCCACCTCCCTTCCCCCGGCGGTTTCCCACTACTGCCAATCCCTTTCTTACAGTATTATGATCATTGTTCAAGGTCTGCTTATGAGTGAAAATATCTGGAACTCTGTTCTTTGTTTTTGTGATAGATCACTGAATATGATTGACTCTAAATCCATCCAAGTTGCTGCGAAGTCCATATGTTTGTCTTTTTTTATGGCTGCATAATATTCCATTGTGTATATGTACCACATTTTTTTCATTCCAGTCCAGATTCGATGGGCAGCATGGTTGGTTCCATGTTTTTACTGTTATGAATAGAGTTACAACAAACATGTGTATGCAGGTATCCTTTTTGTAGAATGATTAGCGTTCCTCTGGATATATTCCCAGTAGGGAGATTGCTGAGTCATATGGAAGATCAATTTCTAGTTCTTTCAGAAATTGTCACACTGTCTTCCAGAGAGGTTGCACTAGTTTGCATTCCCACCAGCAATGCCAGCATCTGTTGTTGTTTGTTTTGGAATGGGCTTTGAAAGGCTTGACTAAAGTGGTATCTCTTGGATAGCACCAGGGGTGTGCTTGTTATGTTCAACATATCAATGACTGCCCAGGACTTGCTAAACAAATCAATGGCTAATACCTGGTGCTGTGCCCTTAACAGCTAGAATTTATGGATCCAGGAAGCAAGAGATGGAAGTAAGTTTGACCTCACCACTTCTAGTGACTCAGCTGGTGAATTTGTGCTTTCTGTCCTCACAACTTTAAGCTCTGCTGTGGAGAGGCTCTCGTTCTCATGGGAGTGGGGTGGCCTCTTCTAGGGTGTGTCTAGAGCCATGGTTTTATGGAGCAGAAGTTGTGGTGGCCACCGGGCCATTCTGGGCTCATCACGCACATAACTCATCAAGCAAATAAAGGAGTGACTGTACCTGTTAACACATTAGATCCTGATTACTGTGAGGTGCTAGGGTTTGGTGCTACACGCTTGGAATATGAAGGAATGTGTTAGGAACCCAGAGAGTACATTGAATTCATTCAAACCTCTAGAGGAGTTGGCAAACTTTTTCTTGAAGGGTCAGGTAGTACATATTTTCAGCTTCACAGGCAATGTGGTTTCTGTTGCAGCTATTCAACTCTGCTGCTGTAGCATGAAAACAGCCATTCAAAAAACCACAAATAAACGAGCATGGCTGTGTTCCCCTCACCAAAAAAAATGTTTGTGCACAAACAGGCAACTGGCCACAGGGTACAGTTTGCTGACCTCTGCTCTAGACTTAACCTCAAGAAATCAAGAATTACTGAGCAGAGAGGAAGATGTTAAATGCCACCATGAAGATGCAGCCAGCCAAATCCAGAACGGGAAATTCTACCATGCAAATGACTTGTTTTCTTTGTAAACGGGTAAATGATATGAAAACAAAGAAAAAGGAAGGACTGCTATCTATTAAAAGAGACTTCAGAAACATATTGATGAAATTCAATATGTGGACCTTCAATTAAAAAAAAAAAGATGGCCGGGCACGGTGGCTCAAGCCTGTCATCCCAGCACTTTAGGAGGCCGAAACAAGAGGATTGCCTGAGTCCAGGAGTTCGAGATCAGCCTGGGCAACATGGTGGGGCCTCGTCTTTACAATAAATAAAAAAATTAGCCAGGTGTGGTAGCACGTGCCTGTAGTTCTGGCTACTTGGAAGGCTTTGGTGGAAGGATCTCTGGAGCCCAGCAGGTCGACACTGGGGTGACCATGAGTGTACCACTGCACTCCAGCTTGGGTGACAGAGTGAGACTCCAACTAAAAAAAAAAAAAAAGACTATTAGGGAAAAATAGCCATAGATTGGGAATTGCATGATGCTAAAGAATTGAAAAACAGTTTTAGTTGTGTGTGATAATGGTGCTGGGAGATGATAAAATCCTCATGTCCTCAGTCATATGCAGTGAGGCATTTATAGTGAAATAATACGATATCTAGGATTTGCTTTAATGTAGTCCAGCAAAAAATCGTAATGTGTGTGTGTGTGTGTGTGTGTGTGTGTGTGTGTGTGTGTGTGTGTTTGCAGGGAAATAGGTACTGATGAAATAACACATAATGGCAAAATGTCGACGTTGGTTGAAATTGCTTGTGAGGTATCTGAGGTTTTATTATGCCTTTCTTCTCTGCTTTTGTGTTTGAAACATTCCATCATAAAGAGTTTCAAAAATAGAAAAACCAATTTTAATTTAACGCAAATGTGGAAGATGCTGCCATGTCAAATGTTTCTCCCCTTTGTTTATTGATCATTCAGGAGCTCACCAAATGAAAACAGTATACAATGTTCAATTCTGTAACTACACAGCTTTCTCAATTGCCCCTTTCTGAGATTGTCTCTAATCTTAATCTTTGGGTAAATAGTTTGTTCAACTAAGTTGTATTTTCTGTGAGGAATTCTTTAATCTTCTTATGGAGCTAAAATATATTTGCTGAATATGTATAAGAGTATTTGAGAGGACTATCCTCTCTTCTCTGATTCTCTCAGTGAATGTTTTAGGAAAAGGAAATGTTCACTCATTCTTTCTTTCCATTTGATCATGAGGTGCAGGCATTCCATGAGCCCCACCACCAGTTGTTTTAGAACTGTTCGCTTCCAACATTCACCTGAGGGCCTGGTCCCAGAGGCGTTTGAGCTTACAATCTTATAGGACACTAGCTTTGGTACACAGGAGGTCTCTGTCCCTGCCCACTTGACATGCACTCTAAAGTTTTATCTCCTGCTGTAATACGAGGGGGCATCCCCTCAAAAAATAGAATTTGTTTGTAAAAAGTTGTGTATTTATTCTTACATGTTTAAACTTCAGTCACCTTCAAAGTACTCCCAGTTTGATGCAGTACACTTATCAAGACGCTTTTCTCACTGCTCAACACAGTTTTTGAATTCATCAATTTGATGCCTTTTAGTGCTTCTGCTATTTCTTGTTTCACCTCTTCCACATGGGCAGAACATTTCCCTTTGAAGACTTTTCTCATCTGGTAAAACAAAAAAGTTGCTTGGGACAAGATCGGGGAATAGGGAGGGTGGGGACATGGTGCTGTTTTGGTCAAGAAGTGTTGAACACTCAGCATGGCATGGGCAGGTGTGCTTGTAAATCAGCCATCATGAAATGGGCAAACGCTTTGAAAGAAGCTCCAAAAAAGAATTCACTGAAGCCAAATGCAGCCTCTCACAACATCGCTAGCTGGTACACTGATGAGGATGGGTTCTTAGAACATTTACCTAGCATGGGAACCCTGTACCACAAGGAGCCCACCCTCCAAAAGACAATTCCGGTTTTTTTGTGTGTGTCCCCTTCCTATGTTATTTTTAGACTAGGGATAGTCAACATCTGTAGGACCCTTCCCTCCTCATTTTGGGAATTTTATTGGCTCCCAAGCTTTCAACATCCATGATGATGAATGACTTGCCTTGGATACCAGTCTCATGATTTTTTTCAAGTACAAAATATATCAAAAGTTTAGCCTTAGAAGTTTCAGTCACAAGTTTTGTGCAAAACAAGGATGGTGTGAAGTAGGGTTGGGCTGAAGAGTCTAGCATCCTTGCATATCTTTTGGAGAGACTGCCTGTAGAAGGGGAGTGCTGAATCCTGCTGACGACGGGCTCAGGCTCCCTCAGCTTGAACCTTCAAGCACCCCTCACACAGAGCCTCAGACCCTCTGCAGCCCCCTTTGCCCTTGGGAAGGCAGCTTCTTAGCTTTGTGGCCCCTTTGCCTATTCCCTACCACTACTTAATCCTAGCTGAAAATGCAAAGGCCTTGAATTTAACTCAAGAAGGGTGCACATTTGTGTAAGTCACCTGTTTAGAGGAGATACCTTTTTTCATTTTACACAAAGATTCCAATGTTCTGGGACAGCTGTAACCCATGGGTCACCAGATTGCCTAGAGTTTATTAAAATGCCTAAGGTCTGAGGCACAAAAAATGTTGGGTTCACACAAGGAAAACTGCAAAATTGAAATGAATAAATGTTTAATTAAATGTCTCCCAAAGTATCTAACTCGTCACTCAACTGAAACATATTACACACACTTTAAATATAATATGGGATGCCTTTTAAATATGTTTGATATGATACAGTGTGGGGCCTGTAGGGACCCCAGGGCCTTTAAAGGATAGAAAAGAATTCCAAAAACCCAGCAGTCCTGGGGACTCCACTTCTCCAGAGATAGCATAGATGGCATTGACAGCCTACCAGGGATCAGAACACTAACGGCCTTCACACTAGGCTCAGAGTGAGAATTTGACTCTGCCCCGTCCCTGTCCACACTCAGCATGGCCCTGCCTACATGTCTTACCCTTTCTGGGCTTCCATGTCCTTCTCAAGGAAGTTGGCTAAGTCCAGAGGAAGTGAATCAAAGTCCTGGAAACAGGAAGAAGTATCGTTTTAAAGACAGTGTTCAACACAGCCCTCCAGCCTATGGAAGCAATGCAGAAAGTTCCCCTCACACTCCCAGTAGATAGAGTTGGGAAGTAACTCTCTTTCTGACACCTCCTAATCGTAACATCACCTCTCTTCCTCCCACAAATACCACCATGCCTGCTCATGGGAAGTCCATTCGAATCTGGGTTTCAAACACAAATAATTTGTCTTGGCCAAGATGGATCTGAAGTTCTACACAGGGCTCTAGCCAGAAACCCAGAAGCCAGTACCTGAAACCCAGGTCTGAAGTGATATTCTGGTTTCATCAAGTCATCCCCAAGAGTGGCCAGCTGGTGGTATGGAGAAAGAAAAGTGTAAAGCACCAATTCAGAAACAGCCCATACTTTCTAATGTCTCATTGAACAAATAAATAGTAACCAACACTCATCTGTGCCAGTCCCTTGTGGCTTTGTCATCTGGCCTTTCTCAAAGCAGCAAACCTTGTCTCCTTTGGACAAGGGACAAACAAGTGTTTGCTTAAAACACTTTCACTTCAGACAGCCTAGTTATCCTAGTTAAGGAACCATGTAAAAAGACAGAAACTCCCTGAAATATCTCCTAGAACAAACCCACATCTGGGGGTGCCTCCATCTGTTGGAGGCAGTGGAGGAGCAGGAAGGGCTTTGGAATCCAGCAGAGTAAGGTTGGAATTCTGGACTGCCAGTTATTTACAGTATGATCATTTAAGTCATCTTGTGCTGCACAAAGGCTTTCTATTTAAAAAAGCCAGATTTATTTAGTTCCAAGATCTACCCAATAGGAAAAATGGCAACTCATTTTCACACACACTCCCAGTGAAAGAGAAGTGAACAGAAATAAGGTAGACAGTTCCGAGTACCTAATGGGAATGGACTTGTGGGCTGGGGAGATATAAATTAATTTACTAAATTGAAGGAGAAACCTCTTATGAAAGGAACGCATTACCGGGAATACAGCAAGACTAAGAAAGTGTCTGGGAAAAGGGTCATTTCAGTCGCCTCACCTCCTGGCAGAATGCCAGACAAAAACCCATGATGATCTTAACCTTTCTGAACCCACTTGTGTCTTATCTTTTCCTCTGGACCTGGGATTAATTCCTACCCCCATAATTAATTAATTGCTGTGCTGTGCATGTACTCAGTCCTCACCCATAAAACTTTCCTACTCTTGGACAGATTCATATCCTCTAGCAAGTGGCTGTGTTATTGTGACCAAAAAGGATAATCAGAACATTCTCGATTTACAACTTAATCCTGCTGAAGGATATCTTGGCAGTGAGTATACATCAAAAGCCTTAAAACGGGAATCCTCTTTAACTTAGCACTTCCAATTCTAGGAAATCACCCAAGGGAAATAATTAAAATGTGCTCAAAATGTGTGACCTAGCATATTATTTATAAGCTGAAATACCATTACGCTCTAAAGAGAGTATGAAATGCTATGTAGCTGTTAAAAATTGTGTTGTAAAAGCATAGTGGCATGGATAAATGTTCATAATTAATTTCTAACCAAAAAACAAGTACACTATAAGGCATTTGTAATGAAACTATTGCTTTAAAATCTAAACTTTACAAAGGGTCTAGAAAGAAACAAATAGTTTAGTGATTGCTTCCGAATAATGAAATTAAAGAAAAATACTAGTTTCTTTTTTTTTTTTTTTGAGTTGGAGTCTCACTCTGTCACCCAGACTGGAGTGCAGTGGCCGCTCCCGGCCACTGCAGCCTCGACCTACTGGGCTCCAGCGATCCTTCCGCCTCAGCCTTCCAAGTAGCCGGAATTACAGGCGCGCGCTACCACGCCTGGCTGATTTTTGATTTATTGTAGAGATGAGGTCTCTCCTGCCCAGGTGGGTCTTGAACCCACGGGCTCAGGTACTCCACTCACCTCAGCCTCCCAAAGGCACGGGATTACAGGCTGAGCCACCAAGCCCGGCTTAGTTTCATTTCTTTGTGCTTTTCATGTCTTAGAAGTTTTCTGACGACCTGTTGTTGCCATTATCAACACCCAGTGAGTGATGCATTCTTTTCCTTCAGGGTCTTTGGGATGCTGGTCCCATCTCCTGGAATAGCACTACTCCCTCTTTGTCTGTTGAAGATAATTGTCTGATGATTTTCAAAATTCAGCCTTGATATCATCGATTCCCAGAATTCTTTACTATGCAGAGTTCACTGCATTTTAACTGTCTACATTTCAAACACCCAAACACACTCTCATGGAATGATTACCACAGGCTAAACACTGTTCTAAGTTTTGTGTGTGCATTTACTTATTTTCTTTTCACAACAGCCAAGTGAAATAGAGAATGATATCATCCCCTTTTTATACGTAATGTAACTGAGATCCAGAGATTAAAAAAAAATTGTCCCAGATCACAGAGCCAGTAAATAGATGGGTGTGAAGTTTATGAACCCAGGCAGTCTGACTCTAAGTGTATGCTGTAAGCTTCTTTCTGCCCTCTTCTAACACGTGTCATTTATCATAACTTATTTTAATTGCTGCTTTGCTTCTGTGCACGTAGCCCCTCCTGCACCTGGATCTTCCCTGGCTACAAACATCTTTGGAGATCAAGATTTGTGAAATATGTAAAATCATCAATGAGGCTTGCCAGTGCTGTGAAATACTGACCAGAAGTTTCACTGTGATAGAGAAGAAGTAGAAAGAAAGGGAGGAGAGGAAGGAGAACAAGAAAGAGAAGGGGGGGCGGCAAAGAGGAAGAACAGTAGGAAGAACAGGGGGTGGCCAGAGAGAAAAAGAATCTGAGGCTTTGGGGACACACAACTGACAGCTCAATTCCTTTTATTTTGCAGAAAATCTAATTCTGTAATTTTTCAAACGTTTTTTAAAAAGCAGCATGCTTTTTCAAGTGACATTTTGCACTGAAAGTCAACATACACAACAAATGACGCTGGGGGGGTGAGAGCAGAGTTTTTTGCACTCACCTGGGGAATTCCCAATCGCTCCAAGCCCCACGGCAGCCCTGAGACACCTCTGAAGATTTAGGAGCATTTTGAGAACAGTTTGAATGGTCGTGTCACTGATGAGATGATAATTTCATGGAATGTTTGTTCCAGGGTGGTCTCTGTCTCTGTTTTTGCCTCAGAAAGTCCAATTACTCTTGGGTTTGGCCTCTTGAAATAGCCACTCATCTCTTCAAGGTTTTGTTCTGTCTTTTTAAGCTTCTTTTCTATGTTTTTGACAGTTTGGGTTAGTTCCATATTTTGGTCCTCAAGCTCTGAGATTCTTTCTTCTGCTTGGCTAGTTCTGCTTTCCATGCATGTCAGTTAGTTATTTATTTCATTTACTGTATTCTTTATTTCCCTCACCTCAGCTATCAACTCATTCATTCTTTCCTCTTGTCTCTCCTCAATTCTGTTTATTCTCTCTATTAATGTCTTGACATCTGGGGTTGTGGTTTAAGACCAGTCATTCTGGGGGCTCTTCATTGTTTGCATTCCAAAATCTGTATTCTCAGTGTCTGACCTCCCCGGGGTCTGTGCGAGGCCCATATTCTTCTTCTGGTTTTTCTTCATTTGTGTAAATTTCCTCTTTTTTTTTTTGCCTCTTCTTTAATTCTGTTGTTGAGGGATGGGGGTAGCTTTTACTTATGTTTGCTCAATTTCCTATTCTTCCCTATGTGGATCCTCTGGTTTTGTTCATTTCTGAAGCTGGACTGTGGGTTGGGGGCTGTACTTTTTGCAGCTTTGATATTTAATTGAGGGGGTAGCTGCAATTCAGAATCTATCTGCAGATCCCGGGATCTGCTGACAGGTGTGTGGGTCCCTTGGAACCCACTTTTCACTGCCTTACAATCTGTCCAAGCAGTGGGGGTATATGTTTGTTCCCTAAAACCAAAATGAGGTAAGGAAAAGAATGGAAAAAGAAAGGCGGGGCACAAGAGGAAGGTGGAGAGAGAAGAGTAGGAGGGAAAACAGATGGACATACCAACTAACAAATGAAAAGAGACACAAACAAAGACAAAAAAGATTTTTTTTATTATTATCAATATTTTTTATTATGGTTTTGTGGGGTACAGTTAAGGCTTAGGTGTACAATTACGTTTCATTCAGGCACCCTGTTGATAAGAGGTGTTTCCCCATCCCCAGACAGATATTTGCTACTGTTAATCCCATCTCCCTCCCCCCCATAGTTTCCCAGTACCGTCAGTCATTTTCTTATAGTATTACATTGGATGTTCAAGGTCCATTATATGAGTGAGAACATGTGATACTCGGATCTTTGTTTCTGTGAGAGGTCACTCAGTATTATAGACTCTAGTTCCATCCAGGTTGCTGCGAAATTCATGATTTTGTTCTTTTTTATGGCTGCGTAGTATTCCATCGTGTATATGTACCACATTTTTTAATCCAGTCCTCTTTTGATGGACAGCATGGTTGTTTCCAGGTTCTTGCTATTGTGAACGACACTGTGATAAACATACGTGTGCAGGTGTCTTTTTTATAGGGTGATTTGAGTTCTTCAGGGTGTACTCCCAGTAGGGGGATTGCGGGGTCATATGGGAGGTTGATATTTAGAGCTTTTAGGAATCGCCACATTGCTTTCCACAGAGGTTGCACTAGTTTACACTCCCACCAACAGTGTAGAAGTGTTCCCTTTTCTCCACACCCTCTCCAGCAGCTGTTATTTTTTGAGTTGTTGATAATTGCCATTCTGACTGGAGTTAGGTGGTATCTCAGTGTGGTTTTGATTTGCATCTCCTTGATGATTAGTGAGGTTGAACATTTCTTCATGTGTTTGTTGGCTGCTTGGATATCCTCTTTTGTGAAGTGTCTGTTCATATCTTTTGCCCATTTGATAATGGGGCTGTTTGTTTTTTTCTTTTCAGCACAATTTAGTTCCTTGTAGATCCAGGATGTTAAGCCTTTGTCAGACCTGGTGTTGGAAAATATTTTTTCCCAGTCTGTAGGCTGTCTCCCTGCTCTCTTGAGGGTTTCTTTGGCCTTGCAGAAGTTTGTCAGTTTAATAAGGTCCCACTTGTCTATCTTCTCTCTTATGACCTGTAGGTTTCGTGTTTTGTTCAGGAATTGGATGCCAGTTCCAATTTCCATGAGGGTATTTCCTTCCTTTTCTAAGGTTCTTATGGTTTGAGGTTTTACACTTAGGTCTCTGATACATTTGGAGTTAACCTTTGTGCATGGGGATAGATAGGGGTCCTGCTTCAATCTTCTGCATGTGATCAGCCAGTTTTCCCAGCACCATTTACTGAACAGGTTCTCCTCTCTCCAGTGGTAGGTGGTGGAGGCCTTGTTGAAGATGAGTTGGTCGAGAAAATGAGGTTTTGCTTCTGGAATCTCAATTCTATTCCATTGATCTATATGCCTGTTCCTATACCAATACCAAGCTGTTCTGATGATTGCAGCTTTATAGTAAAGTTTGAAGTCTGGTAATGTGATACCACCTGCTTTTTTTTTTTTTTTTTTGCTGAGGATTGTTCTGGCTATTCTTGGACGTTTGTGTTTCCATATGAATTCCTGTGTTGTCTTTTCTAGGTCTGGGAAGAATGTTGCTGGTAATTTGATGGTATTGCATTGAATTTGTAGATTGCCTTAGGTAAGATGGACATCTTCACAATGTTGATTCTTCCAATCCATGAGCATGGGATATTTTTCCACTTCTTCATGTCATCTTTGATTTCTTTGAGCAGTGTTTTGTAATTTTCATTGTAAAGGTCTTTCACGTCTCTGGTTAGGAAGATGCCAAGGTATTTCATTTTTTTGGTGGCTATTGTGAATGGAATTGTGTTTTTTATTTGGGTTTCTGCTTGTTTATTATTGGTGTAGAGGAATGGGATTGTCTTTTGTACATTTATTTTGTATCCTGAGACTTTGCCAAAGGCCTTTATCAGTGTAAGGAGGTTTTTGAAAGATACTCTTGGGTTTTCAAGGTAGACAATCATATCATCTGTAAAGAGAGATAACTTGACTTCCTCTTTTCCTATTTGGATACTCCTGATTGCCTCCTCTTCTCTGATTGCTAGAGTCAGGACTTCCAATACTATATTGAACAGGAGGGGTGAGAGTGGACATCCTTTTCTTGTTCCAGTTTTCAGGGGAAATGGTTCCAATTTTTGTCCATTTAGGAGTATGCTGGCTGTGGGTTTCTTGTAGATGGCTTTTACTATTTTGAGGTATGTTCCCCGTATGTCTAGATGTTCAAGGGTTTTTATCAAGAAGGGGTGCTGGATTTTATCAAAAGCTTTTTCTGCATCTAATGATATAATCATGTGGTTTTTGTTTTGACATCTGTTGATGTATTTAATTACATTTATGGTTTTATGAATGTTGAATCAGCCTTGCATCCCAGGAATGAAGCCTACTTGGTCATGATGGATGATTTTTTCAGATGTATTGCTGAATCTGGTTTGCTAGGATCTTGTTGAGAATTTTAGCATCTATGTTCATCAAAGATATTGGCCTGTAGTTCTCTTTCTTTGTTGAATCTTTACCTGGCTTAGGTATCAATGTGATGTTGGCTTCGTAAAATGATTTGGGGAGAGTCCCATCTTTTTCAATTGCCTGAAATACCTTCAGTAGGATTGGTATCAGCTCCTCCTTAAATGTCTTGTAGAATTCTGTTGGAAAGCAATCTGGACCAGGGCTTTTTTTTGTAGGAAGTTTTCTTATTATGTAGTCGATTTCCTTGATTGTTATTGGTCTATTTAGGGTCTCAATTTCTTCTTGTTCCAATCTAGGTAGGTTGTGTGATGTCAGAAAATCCTCCATTTCCTTAAGGTTTTCAAGTTTGTTTCCATAAAAGTGTACGTAGTAGTCTCTAATGATCTTTTGTAATTCTTCAGGGTCAGATGTGACTTCTTCTTTTGTGTTTCTGATTGTGCTTATTTGATTTTTTTCTCATTTTTTCCTGGTCAGTCTAGCTAGGGGACCATCGATCTTGTTTATCCTTTCAAAGAACCACTTTTTGTTTCATTGATTTTTTGTATTCTCTTTTTGTCTTCTATGTCCTGGATTTGGGCTTTTATTTTGGTGATCTGGATTCTTCTGCTGAAATTAGGGTTTTTGTGGTCTTGCTTTTCCAGCTTCTTTAGGTGGCTTGTTAGGTTGTTAATTTCTGTTCCTTCCATTTTCTTCATGTGTGTTTGTAGGGATATAAATTCCCCTCTTACTACAGCTTTCAAGACGTCCCAGAGATTTTGGTAAGATGTTTCTTCATTTTCATTTGTTTCCAGGTATCTTTTGATCTCTGTTTTGATTTCATCATTGACCCAGGAGTTGTTTAGCATTATGCTGTTTAATGTCCATGTCTTTGTGGGTTTTGGGGGGACTTTGTTGGTATCAATGTCTATTTTTATTCCACTGTGGTCCGAGAAGGTGCATGGTAGAATTTCGGCCCTTTTAAATTTGTTTATGCTTGATTTATGGACAATTACATGGTCGATCTTAGAATACATTCCATGTGGTGATGAGTAGAATGTATATTCTGTGGTCTTTGGATGGAGTGTTCTGTAGGTATCAATTAAGTCCATTTGGTCCAGAGTCTCATTGAGGTTCTGGATCTCCTTGCTGATTTTTTGTCCTGATGATCTGTCTAGGGTTGTGAGTGGGGTATTAAAGTCCCCTGTTATGATGGTGTTAGAGTCAATATCTTTCTTTAGTTTTCCTAGAAGTTGCTTTGTGAAAGTTGGCGCACCTATGTTGGGTGCATATATGTTTAGGATAGATATTTCTTGTTGATGGATTGAGCCTTTTATCATTATGTAGTGGCCTTCTGTATCTTTTTTGATTTTTAATAGCTTGAAGGGTATTTTGTCTGAAATTAAGATCACTACTCCTCCTTTCTTTTGTATTCTGTTCACCTGAAAATTTGTTTCCCATCCTCTTACTTTGAGTCTGTGGGTGTCCTTTCTAGTGAGGTGGGTCTCTTGAAGGCAATAGATTATTGCCTGATGATATTTTATCCATTTTGCCATTCTATGTCTTTTCAGTGGTGCATTTAGTCCACTCAAATTTAGGCTAATTGAAATGCAAGAGTTGATCCCTGTCATAAGGTTGTTACAGAGTTGTTCCTGTTTGTTTGTTGTCTTTCTTTGGGTTCTGGAGTTGGCTCATGTGTATTTTTAATCTTTTGCCTGTACTCTTGTGAAGAATGTTGTTGTTCTTTTTTCTTTTTCTTCTGTGTTCAGTACTTTCTTAAGTGTTTCTTATAGAGGTGGTCTGGTGGCAGCGTAGGTTCTTAGGGATTGGATATCTGGGAAAGATTTTAATTCTCCCTCACTAATGAAGCTTAGCTTGGCTGGGTAGGTTATTCTTGGTTGAAATTGTTTATCTTTTAGAACTTTGAAGATAGGACTGCAGGCTTTCCTAGTCTGAAGGGTTTCTGTGGATAAATCTGCTGCTATTCTAATTGGTCTTCCCTGGTAGGTAGTCTGGCCTTTCTCTCTTGCTGCCTTTAGGATTTTTTCTTTTATAGCTACTTTGTTTAGGCGAATTATTATGTGTTTGGGAGTTGGTCTTCTCATTTGTTGTCTTGCAGGGGTTCTCTGAATCTCTTGTGTTTGAATTTTTTCATCCTTGATGAGATGAGGGAAGTTGTCTTGAATGTTTTCATGAAGTGTTTGTTCCATTGTGGCTTCTGTTTCTCTCTCTGCCTAAGGAAGCCCAATTACTCTTAGGTTTGGTCTCTTGAAGTGATCATTCATCTCTTGCAGGTTTTGTTCTGTCTTTTTGAGCTTCATTTTTATGCTTTTGACAGTTTGGGTTAGTTCTGTGTTTTGACCTTTAGCTCTGAGATTCTTTCTTCTGCTTGACTGATTCTGCTTTCCATGCTTATTAGTCTGTTATTAATTTCCATCACAGTATTCTTTACTGCTGTCATTTCTGACATCAGCTCCTTCCTATTTTCCTCTTGTCTCTCCTCAATTTTTAAAAATTCTCTCCATTAATGTCTTGATGTCTGGGTTTGTTGCATGTGACCAGTCATGCTGGGGGCTCTTCATTGTTTGTGTTCCAGAATCTGTTTTCTCAGTGTCTGATCTCCCAGGGGTCTGTGTGAGACCTATATTCTTCTTTTGGTTTTTCTTCATTTGTGTGGTTTTCCCCCCTCCCTACTTTTTCCTTCCCTCCACATCACCATCTTCTTTAATTCTGTTATTCAGGGTTAAAGGGATTGGTTTTACTTCTGTTTATTCAATCTCCTATTCTTTATGTATGCCCTCTTACTTTGTTCAATTCTGTAGTTGCACTGTAGGTTAGGGGTGGTCCTTTTTGAAGTTTTGAGATTTACTTAAGGGGGGAGCTGTGATTCAAAATCTATCTGCAGGTCCTGGTATTCGCTGACAGGTGTGTGGATAATCTGGAACCCATTTCCCACTGCCTTGGAATTTGTCCATGCAGTGGGGCTGTAGGTTTACTCCCTGAAATAAAATGTGGTTAGCAGAGGGAAGAGTTGGAGCAGACAGTGGGTTGAAGAGGGGTTGGAGAGATAGAGGAGTAAGCAGGGAAACAAACGTGTGCCAACAAATGGAGAGAGAGACCTATACTGAAACAGATAAAAACAATAGACCACAGTTATTGACGAACCAACTCCCATCCAAAAAAAATAAAACATATAGTGATGTTAACATACAAGCTAACTAACCACCTTATTGGTGTGCTGTTCCTCTATACAAAGATATGGTTTACAGAGAGAAGAAAAGAGAAGAAAAGGAAGAGGGGAAAAAAGGAACAATACAGTAGGAATAGAATTAAGTCACTAAACTAACAGAATCAATGAAGCACACTCTAAGACTTTTCATTTAAGTCCAATGTCCCTTCAGTTCTGATTTCTAGCTTTCTTTTCAAGCAGATAAATTAGTTTGCTGTTAGGGTCAGTTGCCCCTGGTCTGCTGTGAAGGGCAGTTCAGATCACCCTCCATTCACCACTCTGGCCTATGTCTTTTTCAAGCTTATTTCCCCCGTTTCGGTGTTGTTACCTTGAATCAGCAGCAGGTGGTGCTATCTCAGCTGCTAGCCCCAGAAGGGGTGGGGCCGGGCAGGAACCGGCAGACTGGAGATGGATGCCTGCCTCAGGGCACAGGCAGGAGACTCACATCCCAGCAGATCTTCCCTGAAGGGGCTTCAAGGACTGAAGTCATGGATCGCCTCTGGCCCAGGTGGTACAATGTGCTCCCAGCAGCAGCTGTGGCGACTGCGACTGTGGCTGTGGCTCTGGCTGTGGTGGTGGCGGCATCTGTGCTGCAGTGGCTGTCCAGTCCGCTGCGATGCCCCAGCGGTGGCAACGGCCAAGCTCCGTATGAAGACCAGGCTGTGATTTGGGGGTCCGCAGCCCCTGGGGCGAGAGTCAGAGACCCACTGCAGTTCTCCTCTGCAGAGGGTTTCACAGACCAGGTTGCCCTGTCGCCATCGTGCCGGAAGTCCCCAAAAAAGATTTTTAAAAACTAAAATATACAGACAATCATACAAACACACAAACTGACAAAAACTGCCCTATTGATGTACTCTCCCTCAAAAATACCCATACACAGACAGGAGGTCTAAAAACGACAGTAATTAAATAACAGAAATAAAGCAAGTACGAAAATGTTATTGAAAACTGAAAGAGGAAAAAAACCTAAAACCAAAAACAAACAAAAATGAGCAAAACAGACACACACACATAAACTCGCTCTGAGGTTGTTCCTGTAAGTCCAACTTCCTTTCAGCTCGGACCTCCAGCCCCTCCCCTCTGCTCTCAGGACAGGCCTAGAGGGTTGCTCTCAGCGGGGATCAGACACCCCAGGCCTACTGCGGGAGGAGGGTGGATCAGATCTGGACTCATGGGCTTGCTGCCTGGCAAGTCTGCCACTCTGTTCTGACATGTCTGGGCCTGATCCTGCATGGGGGAGGGGCGTCTGTCTCTCCGAGTTGGATGAGGTGACCTTAGGTCCCAAGTTGGAGGCAGGGCGGATCTGGACAGGGCAATGCAGGTCTCTGCCTGGTCCCGGGACAGAGAAAATGGCCACAGTGGGCAGTTCCTCCTCAGGGGTGGGCCTCATCTCTGGTCTCCCAGATCTCTCTACTTGGATCAGATCTGGGGTTCTAGCTGCTTTACTGTCACAGGTGATGGTGTGGGCCAGGCGCCAGGTGATGAGAATCAGCTGAATTCCAAGAACAGTTTGAAAGCCACTGACTTAATTTGTTCTCATGAGGAGCACAAGTGTGCCTTTGTGAGTAGACACCTTATTTCCTACAGCAGTGGTCTCCAGCCCCCAGCCTACAGAAGTGGGTCACACAGCAAGAGGTGAGTGGTGGACCAGCAGAGCTCTGACTGCTGCAGAACGGTGGTGGCATTAGATTCTTTTTTTTTTTTGAGTTGGAGTCTCACTCTGTCACCCAGACTAGAGTGCAGTGGCCACTCCCGGTGGGCGGCCTGCTGGGCTTCAGTGATCCTTCTGCCTCTGCCTTCCAAGTAGCTGGAACTACAGGTGCCACTATCATGCCTGACTAATATTTTTTTTTTGAGTTGGAATCTCACTCTGTCACTAAGACGGGAGTGCAGTGGCTGCTCCCGCCACCTCAGCCTCGACCTGCTGGGCTCCAGCGATCCTTCCACCTCGGCCTTCCGAGTAGCCGGAAATACAAGCATGCACTACCACGCCCGGCTGATTTTTTGATTTATTGTAGAGATGAGGTCTCGCTGCCCAAGCAGGTCTCGAACCCATAGGCTCAGGCAATCTACTCACCTCAGCCTCCCAAAGGCAGGGGATTACAGGCTGAGTCACCGAACCCGGGTTGGCATTAGATTCTTATAGAAGCGCTAACCCTATTGGGAACTGCACATGCGAGGGATCTAGGTTGTGTACTCCTTATAAGAATCTAATGCTAGCCGGGCTCGGTGGCTCAGCCTGTAATCCCGCGCCTTTGGGAGGCTGAGGTGAGTGGATTGCCTGAGCCTGCGGGTTCGAGACCCGCCTGGGCAGCAAGACCTCATCTCTACAATAAATCAAAAAAACAGCCGGGCGTGGTAGCGCATGCCTGTAATTCCAGCTACTCTTGGAAGGCTGAGGCGGAAGGATCACTGGAGACCAGCAGGTCGAGGCTGCGGTGACCGGGAGCGGCCACTGCACTCCAGTCTGGGCGACAGAGTAAGACTCCAACTCAAAAAAAAAAAAAAAAAAAAAAAAAGAATCTAATGCTTGATGATCCACTCTCTCCCAAACCTCTCGTCTGTGGGAAAAATTGTCTTCCATGAAACTGGTCCCTGATGCCAAAAAGATTGGGGATCGCTGTCTTATGCGAGTAACATCAAAATTTGTGATCTGTTTCTGAGGTCCCATTTCAAACATACTACCTCCTAAACCCATCACTAAAATAAGTTTAAGCCGGCTTGGTGGCTCAGCCTGTAATCCCGCACCTTTGGAAGGCTGAGGTGAGTGGATTGCCTGAGCCCGCGGGCTTGAGACCCGCCTGGACAACTTGGCGAGACCTCATCTCTACAATAAATCAAAAATCAGCCGGGCGTGGTTGTGCGCACCTGTAGTTCCAGCTACTTGGAAGGCTGAGGCGGAAGGATCACCGGAGCCCAGCAAGTCAAGGATGCAGTGGCCAGGAGGGGCCACTGCACTCCAGTCTGGGCGACACAGTGAGACTCCAACTCAAAAAAATAAAATAAAAATCAAAATAAATAATAAGCTTAAAGAAAATACAGCACTACAAATTAACTATGAAATTTATATAACAAATGTTCCCTTTGTAAGATTTTTTTCCCATGTAGTTTTTATTAGCTGGAGAGTTTATTAGCATTAGACTTCAGATGATTTATTTTCCTAATAAACATTTCTACAGCAAGTATAGGCAATCCCATTGCTCCAAGGTTTATCAAATTGCTTTCAGAATTAGTTTTATTTATCCTGAAATTTTCTATGGTCACTTTGATATACGTGAATGCTTCTAAAAACTTTTGAATGCAGTGAGAGATGCTGGAGGGAGATTTTTCCAGGGTAACTTTATTCTCTTCAACAATTCCCTACTCAAAGCACAGAGTGAATCTGACTTTAACTAGCGGTCAACAATGCTAATCTACTCATTTCTGCATCCATGATAGAATTGCTCAAAGCCTCTAGCAATCACACATAAATTGTTGATATTTACTATGGTGTTTTTATAAGAAGGACAATAGCAAAGTCATGCAGGTCAAACCTGTATACTGGTTTTAGTCTCTATCTTAGTGTATAGCTGCCTTTGAGTGGTCAAGTAATAATATTATTTGCAGCCATAACAGACATGGGTGGGTCTTAAGAATACTACTTATTGAGGGCATGGAAGGAGATGTTTCTGTAACATGGTTTATGTTACAAATACCTTCTCTACCAACTCGCCCATCTGGGACAGGGTATGTGTGAAGTAAAGCACAACCTTTAGGATGGGCAGCCAGCTTACAGAGACTTCATGTCACCCAACTAGAAAGGATTCTCCAGGCATCCGCTTTTTATCCATGTATCCTCTCAATAAGCTACGATATTTGAAAATACACCAACTTTGATGTATCTTTGATAGTTCACTTGTCTCATGAATCAGAAAAATAGCTACCATTTACATATTAAACACATTCTAAGCTGGGTGTGATGGCAGACACCTGTAGTCCCCTCTAACTGGGAAGCTGTAGTGTGAGGATCATGTGAGCCCAGGAGTTTGAAACCAACCTGAGTTGCATAGTGAGACCCCTCCCCCTCTAAAAATTTTCTTTAATGTTCTAAATGCAGTCATCTTATCATTAATTTGACATGGCTGTCTCATTGCATTCTCAAGATAACTTTATGAAGTTGGTACCATTTATGTCCATTTACGGAAGTAGCTCAGAGTCTTTGACTTGCCCATGGTTGTACAGCTGGTAAGAGGCATGATCAGGCGGGGCTCGGTGGCTCAGCCTGTCATCTCAGCACTTTGGGAGGCCGAGGTGAGTGGATTGCCTGAGCCTGCGGGTTCGAGACCCACCTGGGCAACTTGGCGAGACCTCATCTCTGTGATAAATCAAAAATTAGCCAGGTGTGTTAGTGTGTGCCTATAATTCTGGCTACTCGGAAGGCTGAGGTGGAAGGATCGCCGGAGCCCAGTGGGTCAAGGCTCCGGTGGCCGGAAGCATGCCACTGCACTCCAGTCTTCCAGTCTGGGAGACAGAGTGAAACTTCAACTCAAAAAAAAAAAAAAAAAAAAGAGCTATGATCAGAATGTGAGCTAGGACATCTGACACTAAAGCCCATGATCTTGACTGCCCTGCTTAAATGGGTCCTTGCAATGTTTTCCAATTAACACTGTATCTTTATTCATTGTAATTATTCTTCCACAGTCTAGCACATAGCAGGCATTTCAGAAATGTTTGTTTAATAAATGAATGAGTAAAAAAAAAAGATGACCACAATAATATACCGATTACTTCTTAAAATCATCTAAGCTCGATTCACTTTTCTCTCTACTGTCAGCACTAACTCAAGTCCCCATTCATTTGCCTAGAGTCCTTCAGAAACTGTCTAACAAGATTCTCTGCCTCTAGTCTAGTTCTCACCACAGCAACCAGAGAGAGCTCTCTGGAATGCAAAATCTTCCCCCCTCACCAATAATCTCGGATGATTCTTCATTGCTTCTAAGATTGAGTCCCAAATTCTCAACATGAAACCCAAAGCTCTTTGGCCTCACCCCCTACCATGTTCCCGGGCCCTTAGCGGTCCAGCCACTCTGTCAGGTTCTCACGAGCCGCTTCCCACCATAGGACTTCTGCCCACGCTGCTTCCTCTGCTGAAAATGCAGTTCCCTCTTCTCTCCACTCTCCACTCCTGGTCGTTCTTCTTCATCTGACCTCAGGTCAATTGTCCTTACCAGAAAAGACCTCCGTCCCTCAGTCTAGATCGAATTCTTCTAAAATTCTCTTTTATGGTACCTTGAACTTCTCTTTGTGAGCACTGATCAATGTTGCAATACTGCACTCATTTCCTTTATGGTCTGTCTCTCCTAATCACATCCAAGCTCCACGGGGCATGGGCTCTCACCATGTCGCTCACTTTTGTGAAAACCATCCGTGTCTGTCTGTCCCATGCAGTCACTCAATAGATATTTAATTTTCAAATACTTGTCTGAATGTATGAATAGGATTGGGAAATCCGTTCCCACTCTCCATCCTTATGACCTAACATTTATGGGGCAACTGTGTTGCTCAGTGCACTCTGCTGTTTGGAATGGATTTTAAAACGTTTAGCCCATCTGTCACCAGGACCCAACTCTAGGGAAGTTCACAGAGTCTGGAGCAGAAAAAGCAAAGCATGGGTCAGCTGGGCACATCACAAAGAGAAGTGATCATCCCAGAGTGGCTGAGTCACTGACCACCTGTGGGCTGCCTTCTTTCTCTTCTCATTACACCTTCCATTCTCCCTCAAGTGGGAGAAAAGGCCAGGACAGAATGCAGACTGCCGACCTGGGTGCTGCGGAGAGCCACTGATTAAAGGTGGAGATGAAACCCCTTTCCTCAGTTTCATCTTCTTGAGCCTAAGGCCAGCTGTGTTTCAAGCTGAGCTACTTCACACCTGCTGAGAAACCATTTGCTTCATGATACTATGAAAATGATGGTGTTTGCTCCTTCAAATGAGAGAGATGATCAGTTCATTAGGAACTGAAAGGAAGGAAAAGGTTTCTTTCCAATTAGGTTTTTACCTTTTACCTTCTGACCATTAAAAGGGTTAAGAACAAAGGCACAAAAGATGTGTGTGTGTGTGTGTGTGTGTGTGTGTGTGTGTGTGTGTGTGTTTTGAGCAGTGCTGATCTGGGGTCCTCTATTTCCAAAACATTCATTGCTGTGGGCAAATTCAATTTCATGAAATCGAAATGGCGGATGCTGGCCTGAAGCTCTGAGTCCTTTAACCACTTTGTTTCTGACCTCCCTGGCTCTGTTTGCAACACTAGATTCCGGAAAGGCAGAGGCTACACTCCCTCCTAGACCACATTATTAAAAAGCGTGATTTCTCATCCAAAAATAAGAGAGAAGCCAAAGAAAATAACAACGGTTTTCTCTGCTAGGGCACAACGTGTTTATTTTCTAGCACCTTTTAGCATTTACCTTAGGGAAAAGAAAAAAATTCAGTATGTCGTCATCTTTCTATGGGGAAAAAATGAAATGTGCTATGATGGATATTTTTCTTCAAATTTAGCTCATCACATCTGCCCTATGTTACCAGCACTCTCAAGGAGAAATAATTTTTTAAGCTTCTCGTATGATTGGAATTTAAAAAGTGTTAAAATGTTAGGAGCTGCCTTGAGTTGAGAGCTTTGGGGTCACAGTGTAAAATTTACAGTCTAAATCTTTCTTGCTCTGATATCTGCAATACCAGCCAAAAAAGCTTGTTGACACTAGAAGTTTCCTGGCAGAATAAAGACATTTACCATTCTAGGTTGTCAATACAAGTGTTTAAGAATGATAAATTTGGAACACAGCATATAATTCATTTGAGACCTTGTAGATCACTGACTGTCTTATTCTTTGCCGAATAGCACAGTGCCTAGGTAATACTAAGCCCTCAAGAATATATATATATATATATATATGTGTGTGTATATATATATATATATATATATATATATATATATATATATATATATATTTTGAGTTCCAGTCTCAGTCTGTCACCTAGGCTGGAATGCAGTGGCATGCTCATAGCCACCCCAGCGTCAACCTGCGGGGCTCCAGCGATCCTTCCACCTCAGTCTTCCAAGTAGCTGGAACTACAGGCACTCGCTACTATACCCAGCTAATTTTTGATGTATTGTAGAGACGAGGTCTCGCCATGTTGCCCAGGCTGGTCTCAAAACCGCAGGCTCAGGCAATCCACTTGCCTCAGCCTCCCAAACTGGTGGCATGACAGCCTGAGCCACCGAGCCTGGCCAAGAAGATGTTTTAATGGGATGAGTAACTAAATGATTCTTTCACATCATTATCATTATCAACACCATCCTCTCAAACAACCAGATTTTGCAGGGAACCCAGGAAGGTCCTTGTTTCTCCAACTCTGCTTAGCTATCAACACCAATGATTTGCACCCTCCCCAGACCCTGAGCTTACTGCAGAAGACTTTGCCATATGCCTCACCCTCACCAGTGGGTGGATTCTGTATTAATCTCGTTTACCAAAAAATCTCAGTCAAGTTTTTTTAAAGTTCTACTAGCATTTCTGACTCATAGATGTACAAGGAGAAGATAACCAGGAGAGTTCTTACGATGCCCAGAATCCTGGAACAGAAGTCCCAGATAGGGAACCTGAGAATAAAGCTGTATGTTGATTTGGAGAAGGTTGGGGCAGGAGTGACTCCTTTAGATCAGGAAGGGAGAGCTTGCAGAAAAGCATGCAAATCCAAGGGGCTAGATTTTAAGTCCAGTTTTCATCTTCATAAGCCCAGCATCTGCGGTACCTCCAGAGTAAAAGACTTCTATGCCTCGACCTAGCCAGCCTCTTTCCTGTGGTTGGGAGTATGTTCCTCTTTTACTGACCTGTGGGGGTTTTGCTTCAACAATGGACAGCCCTGGGCAATCTGATTGCAAGTCTCATCTCTGCCTGGCACACTGCATGCACAGACTGGACCCTGTGGTGTAGAGAAATTAACAATAACCAATACTTACTGAGCATCTATGTGCTTGTCACAATTCTAAATGCTTAGCCTATTCTAGCTTACATAGTCTTCATAACAACCTTTTAACAGCCCCTTAAAGAAAGTACTATCATTATACTCTTTTTGAAAATAAGGAGATTCAGTACAGAGAGGCGAAGGGAAATTGCTCTGAGGTTAAATGGCAGCATGATTCAATTCAGGTCATCCAGTTCCAAAGCTGATACTCCTCAGCAGTATGCCATAACCAGTATCACTTTAGGTAGGAAGACTATTCAGTCATTATACAATAATAAGCTTCGGCGCCTGGTGTCCATTCTGATTGATTGCTGGGAGTTCATTCTGCCTAATACCTGTTTTTGAATACCAGCTCTTCCCTTTGGGCACTGTGAGGGAGCTCTCTAGCCATCTCTTGGGACTGCTCTGTAGCTAAGCCCATGATACCATTCCACCTGGTTCTAGATTCCATGTCTTCTCAATGAGTCTCATGGCTGAAGGGATATAGCTACAGCATGTATGAAGAGGAACAAGACGAGGGCCCTTTCCTCAATCTAGTTAAGACAGGCCTTAATGATAAAACAACAGAAAATGCCCGATTCAATACACTGGCTAAGAGGTATAGGCAAAGCTATACAGAAGTTCGGTGAAGGAGAAATCACTGAGAGTTCTCACAAAGGAGGTGGAACTTGAGCTGACCTTGAAGGAAATGTTGGGCTTGTAATATGATAAAGAATGACTGGGAGTACCATGTGTCCAACAACCCAGTCAATCTAAAATTGCAATCAGCAGAAACAACTGCTAATCACAGAAAGTGTCATAGTTCAAACTCTGAACGTCTAAACACTGCTGATTAAAAGTGGAGGTGAAATTCTGTTTCTGAGTATCATTTTCCAGAACACTAACAAGCTTTCTCTTGTATTTAAAACCAAAACTATCAAGTTTTTTTTAAAGTTCTACTAGCATTTCTGACTCGTAGATGCACAAGGAGAAGATAACCAGGGGAGTTCTTGCGATGCACAGAATCCCAAAACAGAAGTTCCAAATAGGGAACCTAGGTTGGGATGGGGATGACTCCTTTAGATTAGGAAGGGAGAGCTTGAGGGAAAGCATGTAAATTCAAGGGGCTACATTTTAAGCCCAGTCTTCATCTTTTACTAGAACCTTTGGCTATTAACATACCGTAAACACCCAGAGTCCCAGTTCTCTTCATCTGTGAGAAAGCACAGTGGTTGAACATATGAGCTTTGCTCCAGACTTCCCAGGTTCAAATATTGGGAAATGTTCAATCTCCTAGAGTTCCAGTTTCCCCACCTGAAAAATGGGATAAGTAATAATTCATAACATTATTGCAGGGATCAATGAGTCAACTTAAAATTTTAAATAGTATCTGGTACAGAGGGAGTGCCCAACCAATGCTAATTATTATTAAAATCTGCCAGATGGAGAAATTGGCAATTACCTCTTAATTATCTTTCTTGTGAGAATTCTATAAGGTAATAACCTACAATGAAGTAATCTGGTACATAATAGATACTCAGTTATTGTTGCCTTTCTTGTTACCTCAGTAAATGTTAGATCCCAGGTAGCAACAGAAAATATGAAAAAATTGCAAGGCATATTTCACTAGCATCAGATCTAGCCTGTGTTCATGCTTAATTCAGAACCTGCCTTGAAACAAGCTTAAATCACTAGCAGAACAATGTCTTTTTCCTCTGAATTCCCTTACAGTCACATCATCCTCTACAGATGCGTATTATGGTTCTGCCTATGCAATATTTGTGCCAAAAAAGTGATATTGTCTTTCTCTGTTCTTGAGCAGCTTACCACTTAATTTTGGAAGCATGGGCTTTGCTCCCCAGTTAGTCATCCCTGGAATGTAAGGACCCCAGGAATTGACAATATTGTGATGCTGTGTGCCAAGGGGCGAGGACAGATTGTTTGTGATTCCTAAAGCCTCCAGAGGTTTATTCTTTTAAAATGTCCTGGAGGAGTTTCTGATATTTCACAATATAATTTTTTTTAATGGAGAATTCGTTTATTATTCATATGCATCATATATCGATAGAGAGAGAATGCTTTCTCTCTTTGTATGAATCAGTTTTGCATTTCTATAAAAGAATACCTCAGACTGGGTAATTTTTTATTTTATTTTATTTTTATTTTTATTGTGAAGTTGTGGGGTACAGGCATACAATTGCGTTTCATTCAGGCACCCTGTTGATATGGGATGTTTCCCCGTACCCAGACAGATATTTGCTACTGTTAATCCCATCTCCCTCCCCCCACCATAGTTTCCCATTGCGGTCAGTCATTTTCGTATAGTATTGCATTGGATGTTTAAGGTCCATTATATGAGTGAGAACATGTGATACTCGGATCTTTGTTTCTGTGAGAGGTCACTCAGTATTATAGACTCTAGTTCCATCCAGGTTGCTGCGAAATTCATGATTTTGTTCTTTTTTATGGCTGCGTAGTATTCCATCGTGTATATGTACCACATTTTTTTAATCCAGTCCTCTTTTGACGGGCAGCATGGCTGTTTCCAGGTTCTTGCTATTGTGAACAATGCTGCGATAAACATGCATGTGCAGGTATCTTTTTTATAGAGTGATTTGTGTTCTTCAGGATATATTCCCAGTAGGGGGATTGCGGGGTCATATGGGAGGTTGGTATTTAGAGCTTTTAAGAATCGCCACACTGTTTTCCACAGAGGTTGCACTAGTTTATACTCCAACCAACAGTGTAGAAGTGTTCCCTTTTCACCACATCCTCTCCAGCAGCTGTTATTTTTTGAGTTGTTGATAATTGCCATTCTGACTGGGGTTAGGTGGTATCTCAGTGTGGTTTTGATTTGCATCTCCCTGATGATTAGTGAGGTTGAACATTTCTTCATGTGTTTGTTGGCTGCTCGGATGTTTTCCTTTGTGAAGTGTCTGTTCATATCTTTTGCCCATTTTATAATGGGGTTGTTTGTTTTTTTTCTTTTCTGCACGCTTGAGTTCCTTGTAGATCCAGGATGTTAAGCCTTTGTCGGACCTGCAGTTGGCAAATACTTTTTCCAAGTCTGTAGGCTGTCTCCCTGCTCTCTAGATGGTTTCTTTGACTTTGCAGAAGCTTGTCAGTTTAATAAGGTCCCACTTGTCTATTTTCTCTCTTATGAGCTGTGGGTTTTGGGTTTTGTTCAGGAATTGGATGCCAGTTCCGATTTCCATGAGGGTTTTTCCTTCATTTTCTAAGGTTCTTATGGTTTGAGGTTTTACATTTAGGTCTCTGATCCATTTGGAATTAACCTTTGTGCATGGGTATAAATAGGGGTCGTTTCAATCTTCTGCATGTGGTCAGCCAGTTTTCCCAGCACCATTTACTGAATAGGTTCTCCTCTCCCCAGTGGTAGGTGGTGGAGGCTTTGTCAAAGATGAGTTGATTGAGAAATTGAGGTTTTGCTTCTGGAATCTCAATTCTATTCCATTGATCTATATGCCTGTTCCTATACCAATACCAAGCTGTTCTGATGATTGTAGCTTTATAGTAAAGTTTGAAGTCTGGTAGTGTGATACCACCTGCTTTGTTTTTTTTGCTGAAGATTGTTCTGGCTATTCTTGGATGTTTGTGTTTTCATATGAATTCCTGCATTGTTTTTTCTAGGTGTGAGAAGAATGTTGCTGGTAATTTGATGGGAATTGCATTGAATTTGTAGGTTGCCTTAGGTAAGATGGACATCTTCACAATGTTGATTCTCCTGATCCATGAGCATGGGATATTTTTCCACTTGTTTGTGTCAACTTTGATTTCTTTGAGCAGTGTTTTGTAGTTTTCCTTGTAAAGGTCTTTCACATCTCTGGTTAGGAAGATGCCAAGGTATTTCATTTTTTTTGCGGCTATTGTGAATGGAATTGTGGTTTTTATTTGGGTTTCTGTTTGTTTATTATTGGTGTAGAGAAATGCGATTGTCTTTTGTACGTTTATTTTGTATCCTGAGACTTTGCCAAAGGTCTTTATCAGTGTAAGGAGGTTTTTGACAGATTCTCTTGGGTTTTCAAGGTATACAATCATGTCATCTGCAAAGAGAGATAACTTGACTTCCTCTTTTCCTATTTGGATACCCCTGATTGCCTTCTCTTCTCTGATTGCTCGAGCCAGGACTTCCAATACTATGTTGAACAGGAGGGGTGAGAATGGGCATCCTTGTCTTGTTCCAGTTTTCAGGGGAAATGGTTCTAATTTTTGTCCATTTAGGAGTATGCTTGCTGTGGGTATCTCGTAGATGGCTTTTACTATTTTGAGGTATGTTCCCCGTATGCCTAGATGTTCAAGGGTTTTTATCAAGAAGGGGTGCTGGATTTTATCAAAAGCTTTTTATGCATCTAATGATATAATCATGTGGTTTTTGTTTTGACATCTGTTGATGTATTTAATAACATTTATGGTTTTACAAATGTTGAACCAGCCTTGCATCCCAGGAATGAAGCCTACTTGGTCATGATGGATGATTTTTGAGATGTATTGCTCAATCCGATTTGCTAGGATCTTGTTGAGAATTTTAGCATCTATGTTCATCAAAGATATTGGCCTGTAGTTCTCTTTCTTTGCTGGATCTTTACCTGGCTTGGGTATCAATGTGATGTTGGCTTCGTAAAATGATTTGGGGAGCATTCCATCTTTGTCAATCGCCTGGAATACCTTCAGTAGGATTGGTATCAGCTCCTCCTTAAATGTCTTGTAGAATTCTGCTGGAAAGCCATCTGGTCTAGGGCTTTTTTTTGTAGGAAGTTTTCTTATTATGTAGTCGATTTCCTTGATTGTTATTGGTTTATTTAGGGTCTCAATTTCTTCTTGTTCCAACTTAGGTAGGTTGTGTGATGCCAGAAAGTCCTCCATTTCCTTAAGGTTTTCAAGTTTGTTTCCATACAAGTGTACTTAGTAGTCTCTAATGATCTTTTGTATTTCTTCAGGGTCAGATGTGACTTCATCTTTTGTGTTTCTGATTGTGCTTATTTGGTTTTTTTCTCGTTTTTTTCTTGGTCAGTCTAGCTAGGGGACCATCGATCTTGTTTATTCTTTTGAAGAACCAGCTTTTTGTTTCATTGATTTTTTGTATTATCTTTTTGTCTTCTATGTCCTAGATTTGGGTTTTTATTTTGGTGATCTGGATTCTTCTGCTGAAATTAGGGTTTTTGTGGTCTTGCTTTTCCAGCTTCTTTAGGTGGCTTGTTAGGTTGTGAATTTCTGTTCCTTCCATTTTCCTCATGTGTGTTTGTAGGGATATAAATTCCCCTCTTATTATAGCTTTTAAGGCATCCCAGAGATTTTGGTAAGATGTTTCTTCATTTTCATTTGTTTCCAGGTATCTTTTGATCTCTGTTTTGATGTCATCATTGACCCAGGAGTTATTTAGCATCATGCTGTTTAGTGTCCATGTCTTTGTGGGTTTTGGGGGGACTTTGTTGGTGTCAATGTTTATTTTTATTCCACTGTGGTCTGAGAAGGTGTATGGTAGAATTTCAGTCCTTTTAAATTTGCTTATACTTGATTTGTGTCCAATTATGTGGTCGATCTTAGAATATGTTCCATGTGGTGATGAGTAGAATGTGTATTCTGTGGTCTTTGGATGGAGTGTTCTATAGGTATCAATTAAGTCCATTTGGTCCAGAGTCTCATTGAGGTTCCGGATCTCCTTGCTGATTTTTTGTCCTGATGATCTGTCTAAGATTGTGAGTGGGGTATTAAAGTCCCCAGTTATGATAGTGTTAGAGTTAATATCTTTCTTTAGTTTTCCTAGAAGTTGCTTTATGAATGTTGGCGCACCTATGTTGGGTGCATATATGTTTAGGATAGATATTTCTTGTTGATGGAGTGAACCTTTTATCATTATGTAGTGGACCTCTGTATCTTTTTTAATTTTTGATAGCTTAAATGGTATTTTGTCTGAAATTAGGATTGCGACTCCTCCTTTCTTTTGTGTTCCATTCGCCTGAAAATTTGTTTCCCATCCTCTTACTTTGAGTCTGTGTATGTCCTTTCCAGTGAGATGAGTCTCTTGAAGGCAGTATATTGTTGCCTGGTGATATTTTATCCATTTTGTCATTCTATGTCTTTTCAGTGGTGCATTTAGTCCATTCACATTCAGACTAATTATTGAAATGTGAGCGTTTGTCCCTATCATGGAGTTCTTATTGAGTTGTTGTTCTTCCGCTTGGTTTTTTCTTTTTTTGTCTTTCTTTTGGTTTTGGGGTTGGTTCGTGTATATTTTATTCTTTTCCCTGTACTCTTGTGAAGAATGTTGTTCTTTTTTCCTTTTCTTCTGTGTCTAGTACTTTCTTAAGTGTTTCATGTAGAGATTGTTTGGTGGCAGCATAAGTTCTTAGGGATTGGATATCTGGGAAAGATTTTAATTCTCCCTCACTGGTGAAGCTTAGCTTGGCTGGGTAGGTTATTCTTGGTTGAAATTGTTTATCTTTTAGGACTTTGAAGATAGGGCTCCAAGCTCTCCTAGCCTGCAGGGTTTCTGCAGATAAATCTGCTGCTGTTCTGATTGGTCTTCCATGGTAGGTGAACTGGCCTTTTTCTCTTGCTGCCTTTAGGATTTTTTCTTTTGTGCCTACTTTATTTAGGTGAATTATTACGTGTCTAGGAGTTGGTCTTCTCATTTGTTGTCTTGTGGGGGTTCTCTGAATCTCTTGTGTTTGAATTTTTGCATCGCTGATTAGATAAGGGAAGTTTTCTTGAATGATCTCATGGAAAGTTTGTTCCAATGTGGTCTCTGTTTCTCTTTCTGCCTCAGGGAGTCCGATTATTCTTAGGTTAGGCCTCTTGAGGTAGTCACTCATCTCTTGAAGGTTTTGTTCTGTCTTTTTGAGCTTATTTTCTGTGTTTTTAAGAGTTTGGGTTATTTCTATATTTTGGTCCTCAAGCTCTGAGATTCTTCTGCTTGGGTAATTCTGCTTTCCATGCTTATCAATTTGTTATTTATTTCATTCACAGTATTCTTTATTACTGTTATCTCAGATATCAGCTTCCTAGTTTCTTCTTGCGTCTCCTCAATTCTTTTTAATCTCTCCATTATTGTTTTGATATCTACATTTGCATTTTGAGACCCTTCATTCTGGGGACTTTTCATTGTTTGCATTCCAAAGTCCGTTTTCTCAATGTCTGCTCTCCCAGGCATCTGGGAGAGACCCATACTCTTCTTTTGGTTTTTCTTCATTTCTGTAGATTTTTCTCCCTCTCCCCCTTTCCCTCCCCCTCTTCAATTCTGCTTTTGAGGGAAGGTGGGGTTGCTTTTATTTCTCTTCTGCAATGACCTGTTCTTCCTTATGAGGGTCTTCTGGCTTTGTTCACTTTTCCCTCTGCTTTACAGTCTGTCTATTCAGCAGTATGCAGCCTTGGTCTGTTCAGAGAATCTCACCAGTTCACCTATGCCGTTGCCATCTTGCCCTGTCTCCAGACCATCAGTCGGTGCTCCAGGAATGCGGACACTCCCAAAATGCCGCCAGAGAGCTGGACAATATAATTTTTAATGGATGCATCCGATGTTGGCACTTGATGGGGTCTGGTGTCAGGTTGCTACATATCTGATCCCATCTCGGCCACAAACTAGCTGTGTGATTTTTGTCAAATTCGTTGAACTCTTTGTGCCTCAGCATTCTCTTATGTAAAAGGGGGTGCAAATAATACTTTCTGCCCAGCAGTATGGTGAGGCTTAAAAGAGTGAATAATGATAAGCATTTAGAATAATCCCTGGTATGTTGGAAGCTAGCTGTCAGTAAGTCAGTCTGCTATTGTGCCCTTAAGTACTTTTTTTGGGGGAGAAAATATTGTCCTCTTCCCAGATAACATTTTTCTCTGCCAAGCCCCAACGGACATCTCTGACTTTTTAAGTTTCAAGTCAGTCTGGGTTCATAAGTTAGAGATGTCCAGTCCGAGGATCAATTTTCCATTATATGTCTTCAGAGGTAGGACTACCCCAGTTGGTGACCCAACTGTTTCCAGGGAAGGAAGTGTGTTTCCGTTCTCTGTTCATTCTCCTCTTCAACAAACTAGCTGCTATATCTGACCATTAACCAGATGGTGCCACAATCTTGGTGTTTCATGTGGATTTGCTTTTATGGGTGCTTTTGTGGCCTCTCAGTGCAGCTCTGTTGATGCAGGCAATGCCTGACTTCTGACCACACCCCATGCCACCCCACCTCGCCACCCGGCCCCTGGTTTTCCAGCGATCTCTCTGGCAGATTCCCCTTTGTTAGAGTTCTTCACTCAACCAGATACAAGAGGGTAAAAAAACCTAAAAAGAAACTGGAATTTATTTATTAAAAAGTTGTATATTTATTCTTCCAGTCACCTTCAAAGTACCCTCCATTTGATGCATACACCTTTTGAGATGCTTTTCCCACTGCTCAAAACAGTTTTTGAATTCACCAATTTTGATGCCTTTTAGTGCTTTTGCCTTTTTTGTTTCACCTCTTCCACACTGATAAAACATTTACCTTTGAGGATTTTTTCATTTGTGGAAACAAAGGAAGTCGCTCGGGGTGAGATGGGGTGAATAGGTGGAATGGAGAACGGGGGTCATGCAGTTTTGGCCAAAAACTTCTGAACCCTCAGCACATGGGCAGGTGAACTCCTATATCATCCATCATGAAATGAGCAAACATGTTGAAAGAATCTCCAAAAAAATTTCACTGAAGCCGAAGCAGCCTCTCACAACAATGGTGGTCCACTGATGCTGATGGGTTCCCAGAACACTTGCCTAGTGGGGAGAAGCCTGAATTACAAGGGGCCCATCCCCCAAAAGATAATTCAGTTTTTTTAGAGGGTTCCCCCCACCCCCAGCATTTCCCTTGACAGGACTTAACATGAATCCAGTCTTCCTTACTCTCCTGTGTGATTCCTAGGGAGACCATGGGCGTCAGGCACTCTCCTCCCTTGCCCTGATTAGCTCTGGGAGTGCTGGCCCAGAGCTAATAGTGTGGCAACTTTTATTCTCCACTCTGTAGTGTGGCAACTTTTATTCTCCACCCAAAGGCCACTTTCTCTTCCTTGCATGAGGATCAGGGCAGCATTCCTTAGTGTTTGCCAGCTTTAGAGAATCATGTACGGTCATTGAGACCAGTGTATGCCCCGTCTGCAAGCTACGGATGATTGAGATAAATTCTCTCCTCACTTGGGGTAGAATGGAGTCTCACAGCAAAGCCATGCTCTCTCCTAAGATATCTCTTTACAAATCCTTCTGTCTCTGCATCCACTCTCAATCCTTTTTAGTCTACCATGTACCATGGTCATCAGACCTGAGGTAGAAAATATTCTTTCTAAAAATTTTTATTAGATTCAGGAAGTTCACATGCATGTTCGTTACATGGACATATTGTGTAGCAGTGGGATTGGGTCTCAAGTGGCCCATTCCTCAATAGTGATCATTGTATCCCTTAGGTAATTTCTGAACCCTAACCCCCCTCCCCCAAAGATTTTTTTCTTAACATCTGTTATGTCTTTAGAAACCGCAGCGGAGAACAGGAAGCCCACAGAGTTTTATTTTTCTCTCCTTTCTCTCTCATTTTTAGAAGCTATATCAAGGATCTGGGCATTTCGCTGAAGAAAATTTTCTGGCAATTTCTCCATCTTGAAGAATACAAGAGAAGAATCACCTGTATAGATGCAATTAGACATTAAAAAAAAAGCTGGGTCAAATCTCATTCAGAAGATGGCAGAAATCCCGTGTCTTAAACTGGCAGCTCAATTTAAGCCTATTTTCTTTGTTGTTTATTTCATTTAACCACTGGGAAAGGATGCCAATATTCAGCCTTAGGGACTTGGCTAAAAGCTTTTTAGATTGATAACTGCAGGATCTTGAAATGAATAACATTTTGAGGTTTAATAGCGACTTTGCTGAAAACAAGCAATTCTTAATACATTTAATTTCACTACAAGAATAATTAGGAATATGAATTTATATTAATAGGTATTTAAAATTTGACATAGGGCTCCGGTATGGTTCGGTAAGTGGGGAACAACCAATAATTTGTACTCTTTCTTCCTTTATTCTTTTAAAATCTGGGTCAACTACCTGATAATAAAAAAGATACTACTTAGAAGAAAATTTGCATAAGTGTGTAATTACCTGGCATTGATGAGGTGTGAGAAAGTAGGTGCTTTTACATAATCTAGGTGGAAATATAATTGTTAAAACCTTTTGGAAGAATAATTTGATGAAATACACAACAATCTTGAAAACTGCATGCTCTTCAGCCCAGTAATTGTCTTTTAGGAATGCACTAAATGCAGATGGCTATGAGAGAAAAATATAGCCTAGTGAAAATGGAAAATAAAAACTGGAATCTTCTTTTCTTTTTTTTTTGAGTTGGAGTCTCACTCTGTCACCCAGACTGGAGTGCATTGGCTGTTCCGGCCACCGCAACCTCGATCCATGGGGTCCGGCAATCCTTCCACCTCAGCCTTCCGAGTAGCCGGAATTACAGGCATGCGCTACCATGCCCGGCTGTATTTTTGATTTATTGTAGAGATGAGGTCTCGCCAAGTTGCCCAGGCGGGTCTCCAACCCGCGGGCTCAGGCATTCCACTCACCTCAGCCTCCCAAGGCGGGAATCTTCTTTTCAAAGAATGTTATTGTTCATCTGTTAATTGTTAATTGTATGATTCTGTGCAGCAGAGAATACCTAAGATACAAAGGCAAGAGGGTTAAGTAAAGGTAGCTTTTATGTAAGGACATAATAAAGTACATATTTTGAACAAAGAATTTAATTAAATTTCCTAGATTCTAAATAAATAACTGTCCTCAGTAATTGATTTACTAATAGCAATGGATTTTAAATTATATCTTATTACTTTTCTTACTGAGTTGGAGAAAATTGGCTTTTTGTTTTTGCTTGTTTCTCTCCTATAATAGAAGATATGAGCTATGTGTAATTAACATCAGGCACATGGTAGTTTCAGTTCATTTGAGTTCAGCTAAGCCTTCCTGAATGACCCTTATGCCAAACTCTTTCATCTGCAGTGCAAGTATATTATCCTGCAGGGCAAATGCTTCTAAGGAGACTTTATGGAAATAGAAAAGCTCCAAGCGTACCATCTTATATTCCAAAGAGAAAATTACACATTCATAAATAACAACTGTGATTGTCTCAGGCCCAATGAAATGAGCCTTGGTTGTCTCCATTCAGGATGGAGGCCAGTAATAAAAAGAGATGCCCTAACTCTGTTGTGCACGCCAAAGAGAGAAATGTGCTCACATTATCCCTTAGCTATAAAGCATGAAAGGGAGAAAGTGTTTGTGGAAATAAATGGAAAATCATTAGCGGGTCTCTGTTAAGAGGGCAAGGGGGAGAGCTAATGCATTAAGGCCAAACTGGCTTCTCAGAATGTGGCTATCAGATCTATCACCCTCCTGCCTCAACCCTCTCCCCTCTTCACGTTCTCTTTTCCAGTTGACCTGAAGCCTTGGCCTGTAAGAGAGAGTGGTGATGGATACCTACATTCTGTGTGTAAAATAGCTGAACCACACAATCAGCTACCCACATACCCATAACTAAAGCAGGGAGAGAAAAGAACCTTCCCCTTGGACTGGACTCCACACGAAGTGGAACACATTTGGAGAGCCCACTGAAGAATGGAGACCAGAGCACGGACCCCTGGCATGGGCACTGCATATGCAAGCAGTAGAAAGTTTTGCTGCATGACAACCACATCCATTTGTTTACATATTGTCCATGGCACCTTTTGTTCTCCAATAGCAGGGATGAGTAGTTGTGACAGAAACCATTAGACCTGCGAAGCCGGAAATACTTACCATTTACAGGTTGTTAGCCACTGACCTAGAAGGAAGAAAGGGAAAGAACAGACAAGAATACATCGAGGCGAAAAATGAGAAGGGGACATGCACTTCTACATTTTAATAAACAAGAATCACTCTTAGTATCCAAAGTTCCTTGTTCCCACATTTTTAGTGTCCTGAAATTCATGTGACTGTTGCAATAGCTATACAAATAAACTTACTATTCACCAGATAGAATAAATGTGTCACAGTTGTCACTGCTTGTACTTGTGCAAACAATGTTCTGTAGGAAATGTCTCTCATCTTTGCCACCTTATTGAAGTTATGCACCTTGTTAACACTATGCATTGTTTGGTTGTAATAAATATAAATTCACTTCCTCACACCTAAAGCATACAATCTACAAGTATGTCCTAGAAAAAAACAGAACACATGCCTACAAATGAATCTGTAAGGATAGTAATGCAAATGTTTCAGGTTACAAAACAGGAATATGATTCAACTTTTGCAAAATGATAGTTACATGCTTCTCTCTCTCTCTCTCTCTCTCTCTTTCTCCATCCATTCATCAAGACTGGAAAATTATATAACAAAATCTTAACAGTTGTTATCTCTAAGTTGGAAAATTGCTAGAGATTTCCCACTTTTTTCTCATACTTTTAGTTATTTAATGACTTAAAAATATAGTATGGGTAATTTTTAAAGGAATACATCTATTTCCATTTTTAAAAAGAAGGCATATGGCAAATTGGAATCTAGTGTAATAGGTACAGTAAATATTGCAAATCTTGTCTTTATGTATCACGTCTGATCAATCAACAATAGCAAATGATAAATCTGCAATATAAACATAGTCAAAAGTCATGAAGAGGAAGTTCACAGGAAAATAAAAAGGTTTGGCCTGCTAGTAATCAAAGTAATACATTAAAATTAGACTCTCCTCCCCCATCAATTTAGGGAATTATTTTTTAGAGCTAAACATTCAGTGCAGAGTACTGGCAAATGTTTGGGCAGAACCTCCATTTGTTTTGATCTGTGTTTACACAGGGAAACATGTTAGCTAGACGAGCACTTCTGGCTTTTCTCTTCCCAACCCTCTCTCTAACCCTCTACTGCTTCCCGTGGAAGAAGGAGTGACTTGATAAGCTTGGGAGAAGAAACTAAACATGCTCACCTAAGCTCTTTCTCACGTCAAACTCTGAGCAGGCCGGCCCACAGAATGTTTATAATCTCTTCTCTTCCATGTGATCCTGGGCAGGCTTCCAGCAGGGCAGCATGTAGGAATCCAACTGGGCCAGAGAAGGAGCCTGTAAATTGACTGGGCAGGTATTAACAAACCAGTGTGACTACAAATCTCAAACATTGTCTTCCAACTCAGTTTTTATCACTGATAAGGCCTGTGTTTTCATCTTTGTTGTCTGAATCTTGCATCTCTCTCTCTCTCTCTCTCTCTCTCTCTCTCTCTTTCTCTCAAAAATCCCAAGAGCAAGGGTAAAAGGAAAAGAGAGCTCACAAACACTAGGTGCATATGCAACACAAGGATATCAACTCTCTGGAGGGAAATTTCACAATGTGTTGCAAAGGCTTTCCTCTTTGCCAGGGCAGGACTCTTTCTCAGAATTCATGCTAAAGAAGCAATCGGAGGAATGAATAAAAGATGTGTATTAGAGTGTTTATCATTGTGTTATTTGTGACAGCAAAAATTGGAAACAAACAAACGTTCAACTACATAGAATGATTAAGAGACATACTAGTTTTGTATATCCTACAAGATTACAAAGAATTATGTTGTAGAAGAGTGTTTTTGATATGGAAAATAGTTCGTGACATATTGTTAAATTTGAAGAGTGAGCTACAGAATAGTATATGCAATATGATACCAATTCTGTAATATATTTATAAATCTTATAAACCTGGATTAAAAAATACAGGTAAAACACAAAATATTGATAGTAGTTACTTTTGGATCATAGAGATATTGTCTTTTTTTTTTCTTTTCCAAATTTTCTACATTATGTTTTAATAAAGTAATTAGAAAAAATATTATTAAAGCACAATTGAACAACAGATGTGGCAAATTGATAACCTTAATTTATGATAATATTCCTTAAAGACTTTCTTTCCATAGAATACCAGTTAGTTAATTATTTAAAAGACCTTATTGTTTTTTTGTTAGTTTGTTTTTTTGAGTTGGAGTTTAAATGCAAGGAAGACAAAAGTGGAATTGAAATGAATTAAGGCACTATGAGAAAAAAGAGCTGGAATGATATCCTGGCTTTGCTATCTGTATAAGTTTATATCTTCTAAATCTCAAGGGATTAAAATACATACCTTGCAGAACCATGGAGGATAAAGGATCATTTATAAATCAGTGAGCCTGAGACAAAACATGATCTTCAGCAGATGGTAACTGTTAATATGTAATATATAAAGCATATATTTCCAATGTTAAGTGTGGTCATACACTGAGTATCCTCTCCTCTAAAGCATGTGTTCAATGGTAAGTTTCCATTAAGTATGGAGGGTTTGACATATAATAAGAAAACAAAGATTACATTGAATGAACTCCACTTATGGTCAAGTGTAGCACTAGATAATATTTATATGTCATCTCGTTTTATCAATCTGTGGTATCTGATTATATGTTAAAGAAATCTCCCCTAAAGTTAATATTTTCAAATATTCCTTTATTGGTTTCCCCTGTGAAGGAGTAAAAAGGAAGTAAATTAGTATTATAGATCTATAAAAGAAATAAAAATGATTTGCTCATGCAATCATTAGAACAAGTAGCATTTGGTTACATTTGTGAAGTGCGTGATCATGAAGAATCAGATTTGATCTTTATAATACCTCTATAGAGAGGTTTGGATATTATCCTTTCTTTAAAAACAGGAAGTTAGCCAGGCTCGGTGGCTCAGCCTGTAATCCCGCGCCTTTGGGAGGCTGAGGTGAGTGGATTGCCTGAACTCACGGGTTCGAGACCCCCCGGGCAGCGAGACCTCATCTCTACAATAAATAAAAAAAAATCAGCCGGGCGTGGTAGCATGCCTGTAATTCCGGCTACTCGGAAGGCTGAGGCGGAAGGATCGCCGGAGCCCAGCAGGCGAGGCTGCGGTTGCCAGGAGTGGCCACGGCACTCCAGTCTGGGAAACTGAGTGAGACTCCAACTCAAACAAACAAACAAAGAAACAAAAAAACCCCAGGAAGTTAAGATATCAAAAGTCACACCAAATGGAGTCACAGAAGCACCACACAAACTCCGTCTTCTGAGTCTAAAGATATACACCAGAGAGTAATTATTTCTCACACTAATAAAATGTGGGACCGCCGGGTTCGGTGACTCAGCCTGTAATCCCAGCACTTTGGGAGGCTGAGGTGAGCAGATTGCCTGAGCCCACGGGTTTGAGACCCTCCTGGGCAACTTGGCGAGACCTCATCTCTACAATCAATCAAAAATTAGCCGGCGTGGTAGTGCGCGCCTGTGGTTCCAGCTAAGTGAAAGGCTGAGGCAGAAGGATTGCAGGAGCCCAGCAGGTCGAGGCTGCGGTGGCTGGGAGCAGCCACTTCACCCCGGTCTGGGCGACAGAGTGAGACTCCAACTCAAAAAAAAACAACAACAAAAAAAGTGGGACCATTTATAAATAACCATTTCAAATCTTATTTATTTAGTTATTGCTATTATTACTGTTAGGGCAAGGATGGGGTGAGGGTGGACGGATGGATGGATGGAGAGGCGAGAGGACGCGCAGCACCGCCAGTGCCGGTGTACCGGAGAAGTTCACTGGCAACCCAGAGATCTGAGTAATGCAAAGAATTGCAACGCACAGAGGTGAAAGAAGAAAAGATTTATTTAAGAAAAGTTCACTTCCCACAAACAGGAAGCAGACCTACACTCTTGATGAGTGTGGCCCCATAGACCCCTTGCTCCCTGGCTTTAATTCTTTCCCTTGGATGTGTTGCATTCAGGTAGGCGTGATTGCGGTGACTTCCTTATTGACCATCTGCGAATGTCTTGGAGATCCTGTGACACAGAGACATGCTAATGTCCCCCTACGTTATCACAGCTCCTAGAGAAGGGGTGACAAGGATTCTGGTGCTCCTGTACTTTTCTGAATGACATTCCTTAGAGTTAATGGAGGGTGCACTTCCCCTTACCCCCTATGCATTCCCAGCGGGCAGCTTCAGGGGATCCTTGACTTCCCTGCAGATGGCACCCAATCTACTGGAGATTGAATCACCATCCACTCCGCTTCTGAGCGGAGCAGTCCTGTGATTTGCATAACTTTTGTATTCACAAGTTTTGTGATTAGCATAACGTTTGCCCAATGTGTGAAGCCTTAGGCCTTGCAAACTCTTTTACAAAATGCCCAGCACCAGGAAGTCTGTTTCTGAAAAGACAAAGTCAGCAAGGTTAATCCTTTTTTTTTTTTTTTTTGAGTTGGAGTCTCACTCTGTCACCCAGACTGGAGTGCAGGGGCCGCTTCCGGCCACCGCAGCCTCGACCTGCTGGGCTCTGGTGATCCTTCCGCCTCAGCCTTCCAAGTAGCCAGAAGTACAGGCGTGCGCTACCACGCCCGGCTAATTTTTTGATTTATTGTAGAGATGAGGTCTCGCTGCCCAGGCGGGTCTCGAACCCGCGGGCTCAGGCAATCCACTCTCCTCAACCTCCCAAAGGCACGGGATTACAGGCTGAGCCACCGAGCCCGGCTAGCAAGGTTAATCTTTAGCTAAAATATGTATTTCTCCAAAACATAGCTTCTACTTTCTCAATATTGTGTCAGGGTTTAAGAACAAGATGAAAAATGTCTTCCGCCTCTCGGTCTGTCCCTTTCAATTATTATTATTATTATTTTTTCTTAAATAGAGATGAGGCCTTACTATGTTGCTAGCTTGGTCTCTAACTCCTGGTTTCCAGTAGTCCTCCTGACTTGGCCTCCCAAAGTGCTGGGATTACAAATGTGAGCCACCTCTTCTAGTCCATTAAATCTTTTTCAAAGATTGATTTTCTACAAATAGAATTCTCAAGTATTTTTGTAAAACGTATGTGAATCATAAATGGTTTTTCTTACTACCCATGTTTTTTTTTTATCGTCAAGCTAAAAATTATATTGCTTTTTAGTTTTTAAATCAATATTTATAGAGCATGACAGAATATATATAATGATTTGCAATTGATAGCAACAGCACCAAAATTTTAATGGCCGGGACTTTTCATATAAAATATTCATTTTTTATTTGGGATTTGAAGCATTAAGGAAGTAATAGGATGTTTATAATACTTAACTGAGCACTAGTCCTTTTAGTTAATTAGAAATTATTTTCCAAAACATTCTTTCCTATGATGCTCTTATTTTGTTCTTTTCTCTCGTTACGAATAATGAGATTATTTGTCTACAATCAATTAAAGATGTAGACAATTTTAAGACTAAAAATCTGTGTGCTAAACATCAAAGCAATTTACTAAACACTATTTTAGGCCATTTAATTAATTAATTAATTAATTAATTTTTGAGTTAGAGTCTCACTCTGTTGCCCAGGCTGGAGTGCAGTGGCATGCTCACAACCACTGCAGCCTCGACCTGCTGAGCTCAGGAATCCTTCTGCCTCAACCTCCATGCCTGGCTAATTTTCTTGATTTATTGTAGAGACGAGGTCTTGCCATGTTGCCCAGGCTAGTCTCGAACCCATGGGCTCAGGCAATCCTCTCACCTTGGCCTCCCAAAGTGCTGGGATTACAGGCATGAATCACCATGCCCGACCCTAGACCATTTTATAATGCTACTTGGATAAATACCATTTTATAAAAAAGAAATTTTAAGAACTGTTTTCTGGTATTTAAGGACTAGTAGATTGCATCTTTTATCTAAGAGATCCTCAAGCTATGTATCCTACATTCCATGGGAGACTTCTTTTGAGGCCATGGAAGACTAATTGCATATCATCACAGTTAACTTATTAAGGAATTAAATCTTGTTTCCTCTCTATGAAAACCAGTGGTCTTGTCATGAAAGGCAAGGTAGGGATGTTTTTCATATTACAGCACATATACAGGGGGTGGCCAAAAAATGTTTTCTATGTATTACTTTTCAAAGTTGAAAGGACATAACATGGAATCAGTGTACCCAATGAGTTTACCATGTGCTGAAACATTAGTGCTAAATAACACCAGTGTTTGTTATGTCAGGCTTGCTAAAGTTGTTGTTATAAAAAGAAAATTAAGTCACTTTACTAAGCCCAGGAATTCTTCTGTACAATGAGTCATGGGAACTGATCACTCTCACCTAATTGTCCATACTTCACAACTAAGACCGCAACTTAGTAATTTTTAAAAGGGTTTTCACAAATTTGCCTGCTCATAATTGAACATAAGAGACAGGTCACTTCACATCCACATCCACGTGGTCTGTTCGCTCTAAATCAGACTATTACAGACAGAAATGTTCAAAAGTTTCATATGTACAGCCAATTACAGAAGAACTTTTTAGGTTTCTTTTATTTTTCAGCTGAGAAATGAGAGAAGCAACAAGATGCCAACATGGAGGGCTACAGAGCCAGAGGGCCAAAGAGGTATCCCAATTGGCAGTCACCATTAGCGACAAAGCTTCAATAGGCCATCAGAGACCTAGTAAGAATGAGCCTGCGAAGGGGATGGTGTCCATTGCTATTGGTACAGTCTGCTGGAGCACTAGAAGCATAGCCCCAAAGAGGCCTAAACCTCCAGGACCTTGTCCACTGTGCAGGCCAGAAAGCCACTGGAAAGCAGATATGCTATCTTCTGAAGAGAGGAGAGATTGCCTGGCTCAGAAATGGTGGCCATTTAAGGAGGCCTAGAAATCTGCTAAAGTGCCTGGCACTGGCTTACCATCATTCCAACAAACCCCAGATGAATATTAGGGTGCTGGAATCCAAATTAATTTATTTTTTTGAGTTGAAGTCTCACTCTTGTTGCCCAGGCTGGAGTGTAGCGGCACGCTCGCAGCCACTGCAGCCTCAACCTGCTGGGCTTAGGTTATCCTTCCGCCTCAGCCTTCCGAATAGCTGGAACTACAGACACACACCACCACGCCTGGCTAGTTTTTGTGATTTATTATAGACACAAAGTCTCACCAAGTTGCCCAGGCTGGTCTCAAACCCTCGGGCTCAGGCAATCCTATCACCTTGATCTCCAAAATTGCTATAATTATAGACTGAGCCACTGTGCCTGGCCCCAGATTAATTTCTTTCTTTCTTTTTTGAGTTGGAGGCTCACTCTTGTTGCCCAGGCTGGAGTGTAGTGGCACCCTTACAGCCACTGCAGCCTGGACCTGCTGGGCTTAGGTGATCCTTCTGCCTCAGCCTTCCAAGTAGCTGAAACTACAGATTCACATCACCACACCTGGCTAGTTTTTGTGATTTATTATAGAGATGAGGTCTTACCAAGTTGCCCAGGCTGGTCTAGACTCCCAGGCTCAGGCAATCTGATCATCTTGGCCTCCCAAAGTGCTGGAATTACAAACTGAGCCACTGTGCCCAGCCCCACATTAATTTCTTAATTATCACAGGTGCCAGCCATTTGGTCCTGGCCATCCATGTTGGAATCATACAGCCTTACCTTAATCAAAAGTTACTAAAGGTTAATTCAGAGTATAAATGTAGAAAGTTATCTATAAAATGGTAAAAGATAGAAACCAGAAAGCAAAAGGAGGTTGATGGTATAAAGGCATGCTTTTGGTAAGGAAGGATATAAAGGAAAGAGAACAATTTTGTGTAGGAAAGAATCTTGTATGGCAAATTTTTGTCCTGCAATAAAATGGCTGGTTATTTAAGGAAGAAAAGTATAGGACAAAAATAGAAGGTTCAAGGGTGTTGAAAAATGGTATGTATATGTCAAAGAATGATATGTGGAAGGTTTGTGAAAAGAAATGTGTAAAAGGAATTCTATAAACAAGCCGGTTTACAAAAATTGTAGTTATTTTTATAAAATTGCCATTGACATCAATTACACTAATGCTATGCCAAAATATTACCCAAAGACCAGAACAGGAGCCTCTTGACACTCTCCAAAAGAATTTTCTCCTATAAACAACAGAGGAGGAGGGGAAGAGACAAGTTCAGTTAGTCACCCTGCTGTCTTTGCTACAAAAAATCAAGGTTTTCAGCCTGTAATCCCGCGTCTTTGGAAGGCTGAGGTGAGTGGATTGCCTGAGCCCGTGGGTTCGAGACCCGCCTGGGCAACTTGGCGAGACCTCATCTCTACAATAAATCAAAAAATTACCCAGGCGTGGTAGCGCACGCCTGTAGTCCCAGCTACTTGGAAGGCTGAGGCGGAAGGATCGCCGGAGCCCAACAGGTTGAGGCTGTGGTGGCTGGGAGTGGCCACTGCACTCCAGTCTGGGTGATGGAGTGAGACTCCAACTCAAAAAAAAAAAAAAATCAAGGTTTTTTTTTTTTCCACTTTTAAAAACCTTTGAATGATCACTTTGGCTACATAAGTGACTTTTACCATGGCCTGTAATCCTGTGTTATATCATTATGCTTTTAAAACAAATTCTGAAACTCTTCAGTTTCTCAAATCAGTCTCTCTAGGGTGGGGTAAGAAACAAAAGCTTCAGGAGCCTACCCCATACCCTCCTCCTGAACTGCCTCCAGACCAGGAAATAAGTCCTTCCTCCAACTCCTCCCATCAAAAGCAGAGGGATGTCAATCTCCCTGGGATCCATCCTCTTTGGCATATCAATCATTGTGAAGACGTTCTCAAAGTAGTTGCATTTCCTTGTTAAAGTCATTATTAACAAGCCCCTTTTCACTGTCTATAAATTCTCATTGCAAAATCCAAAGACACTTGAAGACAAACTGCAGGGATGTCCACATATAGATTAAGGTTCTCACCTGTAAAACAGTGGAAACTGCCTGGATTCCTACAGTGGGTATCAAGCTCACTGGGGTAACTATAAATACATTTTGCCAGACATCAAAGCCTTAATATGTTGTAACAGTGGCTATAATGACCTTTTTAATAGTAGCATGAACTCTAATAGTGTATGCTTGCACATAGTGCTTTGCATACAGATACTAAAGTTACTTTGCAACTCCATTGGCCCTCCTCCATCCCCTCCTCTTACTCTAGACAGGCAGGGACTTCGGTACATTTCTAGCCAGTAGGAAGCAGTTACAGAAGACTGACTTTCATCCCTGTTGCAGACACAAATAAGAATATTTTTAAATAACAAGAGGGAGAAATGAAAGGATATAACATGGAGTCAACAGACCCAATGAGCAGCCATTTTAGCATTGTCATTTTTTTCTAGCAGTTCACTTTAATTTACCCCCCAATCACTAGCCAAGGACAGAACCAATTTCTCAGAGGTAGCTACTGATAATTGTTTGACAACCCCCACCCCAGCATTTTCTGAAAACAAGTTAACCTACTTCACTGTTGTGATCTTTGTGACAGAGATCCCCATCACCCTGACAGCAGTCATGTGACTAGCCCACCCATCTGCCTGCCATCCATCACCTGACAGGGAGCAGACCACACCCAATCACATTAATGACCTGCCCACATCAAAGGGAAGGTTTAAAGGGCATTCAGGCCAGGCTTGGTGGCTCAGCCTGCAATTTCAGTGTTTGGAAGGCTGAGGTGAGTGGATTGCCTGAGCCTGTGGGTTCAAGATCCACCCAGGTAACTTGGTGAGACCTTGTCTTTACAATAAATAAAAAATTATCCAGGCCTTCTGGCTACTTGGAAGGCCAAGGTGGAAGGATTGCTGGATCCCAGCAGGTTGAGGCTGTGGTGTCCAGGAGTGTACCACTGTACTCCAGTCCAACTCAAAAATAAATTAATAAATAAAGGGCATTCAACTTCAAACAGCAGTTGCCATTGTTTTGTTAAGTACTGGCCAGACCATGTGTTCTCTGAGCTGTGGCCATTGAGCTTCCTAGCTTTGACCTTCACCCCTATGGTGACTCTCCTCTTCCTTCTTTTCGCTCTCTCTCTCTAATGTACTTTCTCAATAAACCATATTTTTCAATCTATCTTCTGTGCAATTCTTTGCACAGACCAGACATCCCCCTCACCAGGTCTGACCGAATATTTTGGAGGCCTCTGCTGGGATTTGTGACCTAACCTTTTTTTTTCTCATTAAATTTTGTTTTCATGGGTCTCAAAATTCTGTTATGGAATTTTGGTCAAGTTGTTTCCATTAAAAAGTATTGATTACTTTTTTTAATCAATATTTTTTATTATGATATTGTGGGGTAAAGTTAAGGGTTAGGTATACAAATATGCTTCGTTCAGGCACCTTGTTGATAAGAGGTGTCTCTCTGTCCCCAGAGAGATATTTACTACCGTTAATCCCATCTCCCTTGCCCTCCCCCCCATAGTTTCCCACCACTGTCAGTCATTTTCTTATAGTATTACATTGAATGTTCAAGGTCCACTATATGAGTGAGAACATATGATACTCAGATCTTGGTTTCTGTGAGAGGTCACTCAGTATTATAGACACTAGTTCCATCCAGGTTGCTGTGAAATACATGATTTCGTTCTTTATTATGGCTGTGTAGTATTCCATCTTGCATATGTACCACATTTTTTTTTTGAGTTGGAGTCTCACTGTCACCCAGACTGGAGTGCAGTGGCCGCTCCCGGCCACCGCAGTCTTGACCTACTGGGCTCCAGCGATCCTTCCACCTCAACCTTCCAAGTAGCTGGAACTACAGGCGCGCACTACCGCGCCCGGCTAATTTTTTGATTTATTGTAGATATGAGGTCTCGCCTGCCCAGGTGGGTCTCGAACCCGCGGGCTCAGGCAATCCTCTCACCTCAGCCTCCCAAAGGCGCGGGATTACAGGCTGAGCCACCAAGCCCAGCTTGTACCACATTTTTAAAAATCTAGTCCCCTTTTGATGGGCAGTGTGGTTGCTTCCAGGTTCTTGCTATTGTGAACAATGCTGAGATAAACATACGTGTGCAGGTATCTTTTCTACAGAGTGATTTGAGTTCTTCAGGGGATATTCCCAGTAGAGGGATTGCGGGGTCATATGGGAGGTCAATGTTTAGAGCTTTTAGTAATCGCCATACTGTTTTCCACAGAGGTTGCCCTAGTTTGCACTCCCACCAACAGTGTAGAAGTGTTCCCTTTTCGCCACATCCTCTCCAGCAACCATTATTTTTTGAGTTATTGATAATTGCCATTCCGACTGGAGTTAGGTGGTACCTCAGTGTGGTTTTGATTTGCATCTCCCTGATGATTAGTGAGATTTAATATTTCTTCATGTGTCTGTAGGCTGCTCGGATGTCTTCCTTTGAGAAGTGTCTGTTCATATCTTTTGCCCATTTTATTTTTATTTTTATTTATTTATTTTTTGAGTTGGAGTCTCACTCGGTTGCCCAGACTGGAGTGCAGTGGCCGCTCCCGGCCACCACAGCCTCGCCTGCTGGGTTCCGGCGATCCTTCCGCCTCAGCCTTCCGAGTAGCTGGAATTACAGGCGTGCGCTACCACGCCCAGCTGATTTTTTTTTAAATTTATTGTAGAGATGAGCTCTCGCTGCCCAGGCGGGTCTCAAACCTGCGGGCTCAGGCAATCCACTCACCTCAGCCTCCCAAAGGCGCAGGATTACAGGCTGAGCCACCGAGCCCGGCTTTTTGCCCATTTTATAATGGGGTTGTTTGTTTTTTTCTTTTCAGCACATTGGAGTTCCTTGTAGATCCAAGATGTTAAGCCTTGGTCAGACCTGGAGTTGGCAACTACTTTTTCCCAGTCTGTAGGCTGTCTCCCTGCTCTTTTGATGGTTTCTTTGGCTTTGCAAAAGCTTGTCAGTTTAATGAGGTCCCACTTGTCTATTTTATCTCTTATGGCCTATGGGTTTCGGGTTTTGTTCAGGAATTGGATGCCAGTTCTGATTTCCATGAGGGCATGTCCTTCATTTTCTAAGGTTCTTATGGTTTGAGGTTTTACATTTAGGTCTCTGATCCATTTAGAGTTAATTTTTGTGTATAGGGAAAGATAGGGGTCCTGTTTCAATCTTCTGCATGTGGTTCAGCCAGTTTTCCCAGCACCATTTACTGAATAGGTTCTCTTCTCCTCAGTGGTAGGTTTTGTCGAAGATGAATTGGTTGAGAAATTGAGGTTTTGCTTCTGGAATCTCAATTCTGTTCCATTGGTCTATATGCCTGTTCCTGCACCAATACCAAGCTGTTTTGATGATTGTAGATTTATAGTAAAGTTTGAAGTCTGGTAATGTGATACCACCTGCTTTGTTTTTTTGCTGAGGATTGGTTCTGGCTCTTCTTGGTTGTTTGTGTTTCCATATGAATTCCTGTGTTGTTTTTTCTAGGTCTGAGAAGAATGCTGCTGGTAATTTGATGGGTATTGCATTAAATCTGCAGATTACCTTAGGTAGGATGGACATCTTCACAATGTTGATTCTTCCAATTCATGAGTATGGGATATTTTTCCACTTGTTTGTGTCATCTTTGATTTCTTTGAGCAGTGGTTTGTAGTTTTCATTGTAAAGGTCTTTCACATCTCTGGTTAGGAAGATGCCAAGTTATTTCATTTTTTGTGTGGTTATTGTGAATGGAATTGTGGTTTTTATTTGGGTTTCTGTTTGTTTATTATTGGTGTAAAGAAATGTGATTGTCTTTTGCACATTTATTTTATATCCTGAAACTTTGCAAAGTCCTTTATCAGTATAAGGAGGTTTTTGACAGATTCTCTTGGGTTTTCAAGGTACATGATCATGTCATCTACAAAGAGAGACAGCTTGACTTCCTCTTTTCCTATATGGATACCCCTGATTACCTTCTCTTCTTTGATTGCTCTAGCCAGGACTTCCAATACTATATTGAACAGGAGGAGTGAGAGTGGGCATCTTTGTCTTGTTCCAGTTTTCAGGGGAAATGGTTCCAGTTTTTGTCCATTTCGGAGTATGCTGGCTGTGGGTTTCTCATAGATGTCTTTTACTATTTTGAGGTATGTTCCCCATATGCCTAACTATTCGAGGGCTTTTATTAAGAAGGGGTGCTGGATTTTATTAAAAGCTTTTTCTGTGTCTAATGATATAATCATGTGGTTTTTGCTTTGACATCTGTTGACGTATTTAATTACATTTATGGTTTTACGAATGTTGAACCAGCCTTGCATCCCAGTGATGAAGCCTACTTGGTCATGATGGATGATTTTTGAGATGTATTGTTGAATCTGGTTCACTAGGATCTTGTTGAGAATTTTAGCATCTATGCTCATCAAAGATATTGGCCTGTACTTCTCTTTCTTAAAAGTATTGATTTCAGCCAGGCTCAGTGGCTCAGCCTGTAATCCTGCGCCTTGGGAGGCTGAGGTGAGTGGATTGCCTGAGCCCGTGGGTTCATGACCCACCTGGGCAAGCGAGACCTCATCTGTACAATAAATAAAAAAATTAGCCAGGTGTGGTAGTGCGCACCTGTAGTTCCAGCTACATGGAAGGCTGAGGCAGAAGGATTGCTGGAGCCCAGCAGCTCGAGGCTGTGGTGGCCGGGATCGGCCACTACACTCCAGTCTGGGTGACAGAGTGAGACTCCAACTCAAAAAAAAAAATATTGATTTCAAAAAACTAATAACTTAAAACTGCCACATGCAAAAACCCCAAAATGGTTCACAAAACATTCTCCTTCCTTTCTGAAAGTTTTTTTGATGCATTGCTATCATTAACCAATCTTTTCCTATCAAATTTAAATGACCAATTGAAACAAACAGTTCATAGACCATTCTTCCACCACTGATTAAGACTGGCGTGGTAGGTATTGGGGATAGTGTTCATTTAGCCTTCTTAGCTTTTTGGTCAGACTTGGTGACCTTGCCAGCTCTGGCAGCCTTCTTGTTCACTGCTTTGAAGACACCCACAGCAACTGTCTGCCTCATATCACAGACAGCAAATTGACCCAGAGAAGGATTGTCAGAGAAGCTCTCCACATACATAGGCTTGCCAGGAACCTTCTCAATGATGGCAGCATCACCAAACTTCAAGTTTCATCTTCTAACTTCTTGCCAGAATGTCAATCAATCTTTTCCTTTAGCTCAGCAAACTTGTGTGTAATGTGAATTGCGTGACAGTCCTGTACAGGGGCATAGCCAGCACTGATTTGGCCTGGAAGGTTCAGGATAATCACCTGAGCTGTGAGGTCAGCTGCTTCCTTTGGTGAATCATTTTTCTTGTACCAGAAACGTTGCCACAGTGAACATCTTTGACAAACACATTCTTGATATCGAAACCCTCATTGTCCCCAGGAAGAGCTTCACTCAAAGCTTCATGGGGCATTTCAACAGACTTTACTTCAGTTGTAATGTCGAATGGAGCAACGGGGACGACCATGCCAGATTTAAGAACACCAGTCTCCACTCAGCCCACAGGGACTATACCAATGTCACCAATTATGTAGACATCCTGGAGAGGCAGATGCAAAGACCTGTCAATTGGACAAGTTGGTGGCAAGACACAGTCCAGTGCTTCAAGCAGCATGGTACCACTGGCATTACCATCTTTTTGGGTGACTTTCCATCCCTTGAACCAAGCATGTTAGCATTTGGCTGCAGCATGTTGTCACCATTCCAACCAGAAATTGGCACAAATACTACTGTATCAGGGTTATAGCCAACTTTCTTAATGTAAGTGCTGACTTCCATATCAATTTCTTCATATCTCTTCTGGCTGTAGGATGGCTTAGTGGAATCCATTTTGTTAATACTAGCAATTACTTGTTTCACATCCAGTGTGTAAGCCAGGAGGGCATGCTCATGGATCTGTCCATTCCTGGAGATACCAGCTTCAAATTCACCACCAGCAACAACAATTAGGACAGTACAGTCAGCCTGAGATGTGCCTGCAATCATGTTTTTGATGAAGTCTCTGTGTCCTGGAGCATCAGTGATAGTGACATAGTACTTGCTGGTCTTAAATTTCCACAGAGAGCTATCAATGGTGACACCACGTTCAGCTTTCAGTTTATCCAAGACCCAAGCATACTTATAGGAGCCCTTTCTCACTTCAGCAGTCTCCTTCTCAAATTTCTCAATGGTTCTTTTGTCAATGCCACCACAATTGTAGATCAGGTAGCCAGTAGCATTGGACTTGCCCGGATCGACCTGTCCAATGATGATGATGTTGATGCGTGTCTTTTCCTTTCCCATTTTGGCCTTTAGAGGTGGTTTTCATGACACCTGTGCTCTGGTGGCAAACTCATTGTGAAAAAGGTGACCTAACATTTTTAGAGGTCTCACCAAGATTCTGGTACTTAACATTTTTGGATGTCCTCCTGAGAGTTTGGTACCTAGTAGTAGTTGAATTAAATTATGGTAGCAATGAGGCAGGGTAGCTAGTACAGATTAGAAATAGATAGATAAATTTCCTGTAGGCAGGTTTTAGGAAGCATTCATTTAAAAAATTACATTTTAGGCCGGGCTTGGTGGCTCAACCTGTAATCCCACACTTTGGGAGGCCGAGGTGAGTGAATTGCCTGAGCCCGTGGGTTCGAGACCCGCTTGCAAGAACTCATCTCTACAATAAATCAAAAAATTAGCCGGGCGTGGTAGCACGCACCTGTAATTCCGGCTACTTGGAAGGCTGAGGCGGAAGGATCGCCGGAGCCCAGCAGGTCGAGGCTGCGGTGGCCGGGAGCGGCCACTGCACTCCAGTCTGGGTGTCAGAGTGAGACTCCAACTCAAAAAAATAAAATAAAAAATAAAATAAAAAAATAATAAAATAAAAAATTAAAAATTACATTTTACTGAAAGCCAAACTGCAGCCTACCCCATCCCCTTGGGAAATCAAAAGAAAATCCCATCAGATGTAAGCTAGGGCAGCCCAACCTTTCAATTCATGGTTTAGCATAATAATCACTAAGAAACTTTCAGGTTCCCTGTCAAAGGCAGAAGGCTGAATACTGCCCCTTAACTAACCAAAGTCATAGAAATGATAATAAACCACCTTTTAGCTCAGGAACTTGTGAATTGGAAACATCTGGCAGGTTTCCTGCAAAAGGCAATGTGGTCCAGAAAAGATCACCCCTTTCTTTCTCTTTTTCCTTCAGGAGCCCAGAGATGTCAATTTTCAGAGTGGAAGTTACCTGAGCTCCACCCTCTTTAGCATATTCATCATTGTGAACATATATTAGGTCTATTTAAATGAGCAAAATTGCGGTTTCTTTTGCCCTTGTCAGTTCTGGCATGTCTCCCTTTTGTTCCTCTCTTCTTTCTCTAATAAACTTTGTTTGAAAACTTTGCTGACTCTAAAATTCATTTTAGAGATGAGCTAAAGATTCCACGGATTTTTGTGCCACACCCTACCTGGTATCATCATGACATTGATGCATCCGTGCTTCCACCATTTTCTTTGACTCTTCTGCCTGTCACCTGGTGATGCTAGCATTCATTTGATTAATACCATCTTTTAAGTGAACATAATACTTAAAATGTATATACTTTTTTTGGTGCTTCCTGTATTTAAAGAAGGTATAATGTTTAAGAAATTGCAGTCATTCCAAAAGAGATGGCAGTCCAAATTAGAAACATTCATCAAATATCTAAGCATATGGAGTTTCTTCACTTTAAAAATAATTTTCTTAAGCCAAGAATATAAGTAGGAGACTAACCTTTGATGCATATATTCAAAGAATGTATTTAAAAGAAAACATGAAGATGTTTCAGAGTTTAGAAATGGAAAGCAATGTCAGGAAATGATTAAATAGAAGCATAACTCTGGTCCAAGCACAAGTGTCATTTATTGGTATAAGGTGAAATAAGAATGAAAAAGGATGGCACGGTGAGTTTTTCATCATACTATTTTTAAAAATCTGATACATTGTAAGATGATGTCTTTCTTACTTTTTTTGTTTTGCTGGTACCAAAATACTCTTTTTTATGAGATGGTAATGGTAGTAAATGGTGGTAGTTCTTTGTTCATAAAGCTCTATCTCAACAAAATAAGATGTTTTTCTTCTGTAAGTCTTTCTCTACCTTATCATGACTCTACATGCATTTTTAACACCATAGCCAAAGCCCGGAAACCATGTGGGATCTGAGAGTAGAGAAGGCAAGCATGGGAGAACAAGTACCTTCTTATGTCTTTCAATATGCTTACAATAAAATCCCAACTTCTTGCCTTCCCCTGCAAGTTCCCACATGATCTTCCACCTGCTCACCCTTGTGATCTCATTTCCTCTCACTCTTCCATCTGCTCACTGAGCTCTGGTCACACTGGTTCCTTCCTTTCTCTTTAGGAGCTCCACATCCTCACTTCACCTCATGGCCTTTGTACACACTAGTCTTGCTTGTTTGGTGTTCCTCATGGCTCTTCAGACAGCTGGTCCCTTCTCATCCCTCAGTTTGCTGTGCCTTGACTTTCCCATCTAAAATGGCGTCTCCTCTCCTCCTGCCACTTTTTAACAAACAAGCTTATTTCCTTCATTTCAATAAGCACCAATGTTAGCATTGTGCTTATCTCTAAATTATTTATTGTCTATCTCCTCCTACTAGAATATAAGCTCCAAAACTGAAGAATGCCTACCTTTTTTGTTCTCTGTTGTATCCATATTTCCAAGAATGGTGTTTGGCAATAAACAGTTATTGAGTACTATTAATTGAAAAGAAGGGAAGGAGGAGGGAGGGAAAAGGGAGAAGAGAGGGAGGGAATGAGATTGCGGTGAGGATTTGAAAGATAGAGAGACAGAGAGAGAGAGAGAGAGAGAGAGAGAGAGAGAGAGAGAGAGAGAGAGAAAGTCAATTGATTTTGGCCACAGCATGAGTTTAAGAATTTTTTTTTTTTTTTGAGTTGGAGTCTTACTCTGTCGCCCAGACTGGAGTGGCCACTACCAGCCACCGCAGCCTCGACCTGCTGGGCTCCAGCGATCTTTCTGCCTCAGCCTTCCAAGTAGCCAGAATTACAGGCATGCGCTACCACGCCCGGCTGATTTTTTTTTTATTTATTGTAGAGATGAGGTCTTGCTGCCCAGGTGGGTCTCAAACCCACAGGCTCAGGCAATCCACTCACCTCAGCCTCCCAAATGCATGGGATTACAGGCTGAGCCACCGAGCCCAGCTGAGTTTAAGAATATTTGATTGTCTTTATTCAGTCGTTATCTCTAACCTCCTCCAGAATTAAAACTTCATAAGTGCAATGACCTTGTTGTCTTCTTACTGTTGTATTTCCAATGTCTAAAATAGGGCCTAACACAAAGCACCCAGTAAATATTTGTTGTCATAATGGATAAATGATGACCGCTGTGGGGAGGCAGGACCACTCTGCTCAGTTTTGTCGTTAAAGCACGACATGAAAACTCAGAGATTGAAGAAGTGAAGCAGCTCTTTTAATCTCATTCTTGAAAGAATGGCTGCCTCTTGGGTGAGGTCACAGTCAGCCTATTTATGCCCTGAAACTCAACTCCTTTACCTGGGTCCTCATTGGCCGAGTACTTCAGAGGTTACATCACTTTCCTGGACATCACCTAAGCAATCATTTTGTATAAATAAGGTAAAATATAAGCAGTTTCTACACAAATAAGGTAAAATACATGCCTCTGGATTCTGATTGGGTCTCAATGCCCACCAAAGAAAGCCTGCCAGAAGAGAAAGTCCACCAAGAAAGGAGGAAGGACCAGGAAGAGAAGTTGCAAACCACCATTTTGAAAATGAATCACCATTGTTTTTTGCAATTCCCTCCTCTTTTATTTTAAGTAGTTTTGATTTGATTTTCATTATAATTCAAGTTTGTTTCAAAATTTTTGAATAGTTTCTGACTTTCTTCCTCAAAATTTTATTAAATTTCCATTATCATGAGATTATTAGGGGAATGATCTATGGGCATTTGCTTATTAATAGCAGTTTTATAAGTCTTTGGACTAAGTTTCTAACACAGGGAATTATGCAGCAACCTATGGCAGTTAATATTCCCACTACAGTCACAAAGGAGATTAAGGCTGAGGCTATCCATTCCTTTCCATTTTCCAAGCCAGCCTTCTAACCAATTTGTAAAAGGATCATCAGTTCCAGAATTTTCGGCCAATTCATTGGCCAGAATAGTTAGCCCTTGTAGCGCCTTGGTGATAGTTCCATTAGGGACTGTGTTATTTGAAATAAAACATTTTCCCCCCAACATAACACAGATTCCCCTTTTCTCAACTAGCATCATATCTAAAAACATACGGTTTTCCCAAGTCATTTGACTGGTGGTATCCAGTTGTTCCCCAATTCCTCTGATAGCATCTCTAGTATAATTAATAAACCTTTGTTGGTTATAGTAAATGTAGTTAATCCAATCTACATTTTTAGTAACAGTTGACCACCTGAAGCGCATAGACTCAAATCTTGCAGCTATTTGGTTTCTAGTTTTAAATTTGCTGGGGACTTCTTGGGGGACTCCTATAGCATTGATACATATGTTGGGATCAAATGATCCTTAAAATGACCTCTTGCTTCTGTTTTGAGGGTGAATTCTTAGGTTGGAGCAAAATACCAGGGTGAATGGGGCGACCAATTGAGCCAAAGAAGAGATTCCAGCCCATTTGGTGGTAACAGGTCTCTAAGTTTTCTTCCTCCACAGTACCATCAAACATCTGCTTGAGGGAAGTTACAGTGAGAGTAGTTGCCCTTGTGTACCTCTGAGACATCCATAACATGGGTAGAAGTTTGCAGTTGCCCTATGGGAGTAGTGAAACTTTCCCCCCCGTCTGAAGAGACATGAGAAGTGATTCAACTTACCCATGGAAAAGGAGTCACCTTAGAATCTAGCTCTTGCAAGACTGTGTGAAGCAAGGACCGGTTCACGTACATCTCGTTACCCCGTGCATCCTTGTCTTGGTACAGGGCTAACATACAACTCATTCTGATGGGGTCTGTATCCCAGCTGACAATGAGTGGTATCACTTGAGCCTGCAACCGTCCTGTGGTGAATGCACAGCAGTCGCTCTTATTTAGAGTGGATACCATAAATTTTATCCATTCCATCCAGGCATTTGCTTCCTTATAACCAGTTTCAAGTTCTATAATCTGTTTTAAATCTTTAATTCCAGCTACAGTTATCTTTGTGGGATCATGACTAGGGAAGTCATAATAATCATTGGGGCTCAGTTTGGTTTCAGTGTATCTACAGCCACATTCTTGACTAAAGGAAGGGTCAATCATCCTCGAGGGTCTCAAGCTGAAATGTTGGCTTCCAATCCATAAACTCGAGGTGTCACCTCAGGCTTTTGATCTAAAGTAGCAGGATTATTAATAATCAGAAGTGAAGGATTCCTTTCTAAATCTCTACAGGCTGCTGGTGGAATTCCCTAAGATAAGTGCATTTTGGGTTTCAAGGACTGTAGGGGGCTTCATTGTTTTCCAGGGGGTTGCTGTCCAACCCTGAATTTGAGTAGTTCAGTATACATCATCCCAATTGGGACAGGAGCTTCTGTGAGTTTGGGGAGGTCCCTCAAAATCTTCAAAATAGAAATCCTCCTCACCTATATTTGATATAGGACAAAGATATTGTCTGCCTGAGATAATTGTCTTTGCTTCTCTAAGTTTCCACAAGGCAAAATTTGACATGCATCAATTTTTATAGTTTGAGGTGATGAGATTTTAGTCACATGGATTATCAAGTTAGTGCAAAAGGGATAGGTTTACCTTTGGTTGCCTATATATTAATGGCCCACAAAGTTACAATAATAATAGAGGTCTGTAAGTAATTAGATATTTTGGTTGTTCTCAAGGGAGGAAATGTCTCATGGGCATTCAGAATTAAGAGGCCCTTGACATAAACATCTAATAAAACAGATAGGTAGGACAATAAAAGGAGTCATTATAGGTAGGGTTTTAAGGAGAACATCAGGAACAATCATAAGATTAAATTTTATATTAACTTTTTCTTACTTTTATTTTTAGAGATTCTATTTGAGAAACTTCCTACCGATCTTGTCTCTTGTTTTACCACAGTCCCTGCTACTGATTTCTTGACTTGATTATGATGTGTCCACCTTTTTTCTACGATTTGGACAGCCATCTCAGTAGTCAGGAGCACTTGGTATGGTCCTTCCCAGTTTGGTTGGAGCTTGGTTCCTTCCAAGTGTTGATCAACACCCAAGTTGCCAGGTTGAAAATGATAAACTGTGAACTCAAGAGGAGGAGCTTGAGCAAGGAATCCTTTTAATCTAAGATAGGTAGAGGAGATGGTTGAAATATATTCTCTTAAAAATTGATCTTTGGACAGAAGTGGCAAGATGGCGATGGGGCAACCCAGTCTCTGAAGCCCTCTGCAAAGGAGATCTGCAGTGGGTCTCTGACTCTCGCCCTGGGGGGGCTGGGGACCACAACATCACAACCTGCTCTTCATACAGAGCTCGGCCGTTGCCACCGCTGGGACATCGCAACAGACTGGACAACTACTGCGGCGCAAACAGTGCCGCTGCCACTGCTGCCGCAGCCCCTCCCCCCGCCGCCACTGCCATCGCCGCCGCTGCTGCGGCCTCTGTGATGGGTAGCATATCACACCACCCGGGCCCGAGGTGATCCACATCAAACCCCTTCAGGGAAGATCTGCTGGGATCACTGCCACCTCTCCTGAGTCCGAGACTGTCCTGCCCGCCCAGCGTAAGACTCCTGTTGCCTGCTCAGAGGCAGGCAGTCATCTTGTTCCTGTCCGGCCCCACCCCCTCTGGGGCGAACAGCTGAGATAGCACCACCTGCTGGCGATTCAATGTAACAACACTGAAACGGGAGAAACAAGCTTGATAAAGACATAGACCAAAGTGCTGAACGGAGGGTGGTCTGAAATGCCCTTCACAGCAGATCAGGGGCAACTGACCCTAACTGAACTAATTTACCAGCTTGAAAAGAAAACTAGAAATTAGACCTGAAAGGACATTGGACTTAAACGGAATGTCTCAGAGTGTGCTTCATTGATTCTATTAGTTTAATGACTTAATTCTATTCCTACTGTATTATTCCCTTTTTTCTTTTTTCCTTTTCCTTTTCTTCTCTCTGTAAACCATATCTTTGTATAGAGGAACAGCACACTAACAAGGTGGTTGGTTAGCTTGTATGTCAGCATCACCATATGTTTTATTTTTATTTTTTATTTTTTGTATGATAGTTGGTTCATCTGTAGCTGTGGTCTATTGTTTTTATCTGTTTCAGTATAGGCCTCTCTCTCTATTTGTTGGCACACTCGTTTGTTTCCCCCCTTACTCCTCTATCTCTCCACTCCTCTCTTCAACCTACTATCTGGTCCTTCTCTCCCCTCTGCTAACCACATTTTATTTCAGGGAGTAAACGTACAGCCCCACTGCATGGACAGATTCCAGGGCAGTGGGAAGTGGGTTCCACATTATCCATACACCTGTCAGCGAATACCAGGACCGGCAGACAGATTTTGAATCACAGCTCTCCCCTTAAGTAAATCTCAAAACTTTAAAAAGGACCACCTCCAACCTACAGTGCAACTTCAGAATTGAACAAAGAAAGAGGACATACATAAAGAATAGGAGATTGAACAAGCAGAAGTAAAACCAATCCCTTTACCCCTGAATAACAGAATTAAAGAAGACGGTGATGTGGAGGGAAGGAAAAAGTAGGGAGGGGAAAAACCACACAAATGAAGAAAAACCTAAAGAAGAATATAGGACTTACACAGACCCCTGGGAAATCAGACACTGAGAAAACAGATTCTGGAACACAAACAATGAAGAGTCCCCAGAATGACTGGTTACATGTAACAAACCCAGACATCAAGACATTAATGGAGAGAATTTAAAAAATTGAGGAGAGACAAGAGGAAAATAAGAAGGAGCTGATGTCAGAAATGACAGCAGTAAAAAATACTGTGATGGAAATTAATAACAGACTAATAAGCATGGAAAGCAGAATCAACCAAGCAGAAGAAAGAATCTCAGAGCTCGAAGACCAAAACACAGAACTAATCCAAACTGTCAAAAGCATAGAAAAGAAGCTCAAAAAGACAGAACAAAACCTGCAAGAAATGAATGATCACTTCAAGAGACCAACCTAAGAGTAATTGGGCTTCCTGAGGCAGAGAGAGAAACAGAAGCCACACTGGAACAAACATTTCATGAAATCATTCAAGAAAACTTCCCTCATCTCATCAAGGATGAAAAAATTCAAACACAAGAGATTCAGAGAACCCCTGCAAGACAACAAATGAGAAGACCAACTCCCAGACACATAATAATTCGCCTAAACAAAGTAGCTATGAAAGGAAAAATCCTAAAGGCAGCAAGAGAAAAAGACCAGACTATCTACCAGGGAAAACCAATTAGAATAGCAGCAGATTTATTAACAGAAACACTTCAGGCCAGGAGAGCCTGGAGCCCTATCTTCAAAGTTCTAAAAGTAAAAAATTTCAACCAAGAATAACCTACCCATCCAAACTAAGCTTCATTAGTGAGGGAGAATTGAAATCTTTTCCAGACATCCAATCCCTAAGAACCTATGCTGCCACCAGACCACTTCTACAAGAAACACTTAGGAAAGTACTGAACACAGAAGAAAAAGAAAAAAGAACAACAGCATTCTTCACAAGAGTACAGGCAAAAGATTAAAAACACACATGAACCAACTCCAAAACCCAAAGAAAGAAAAAAACAAACAGGAACAACTCTGTAAGAACCTTATGACAGGGATCAACTCTTGCATTTCAATTATTAGCCTAAATGTGAACAGAATAAATGCACCACTGAAAAGACACAGAATGGCAAAATGGATAAAATATCATCAGGCAACAATCTATTGCCTTTAAGAGACTCACCTCACTAGAAAGGACACCCACAGACTCAAAGTAAGAGGATGGGAAACAAACTTCCAGGCAAACGGAATACAAAAGAAAGGAGCAGTAGTGATCTTAATTTCAAACAAAATTCCCTTCAAGCTATTAAAAATCAAAAAAGATACAGAAGGCCACTACATAATGATAAAAGGCTCAATCCATCAACAAGAAATATCTATCCTAAACATATATGCACCTAACATAGGTGTGCCAACTTTCATAAAGCAACTTCTTGGAAAATTAAAGAAAGGTATTGACTCTAACACCATCATAACTGGGGACTTTAATACTCCACTCACAACCCTAGACAGATCATCAGGACAAAAAATAAGCAAGGAGATCCGGAACCTCAATGTGACTTTGGACCAAATGGACTTAATTGATACCTACAGAACACTCCATCCAAAGACCACAGAATACACATTCTACTCATCACCACATTGAACACATTCTAAGATTGACCACATACTCGGCCATAAATCAAGCATAAGCAAATTTAAAAGGACCGAAATTCTACCAAACACCTTCTTGGACCACAGTGGAATAAAAATAAACATTGACACCAACAAAGTCCCCCCAAAACCCACAAAGACATGGACACCAAACAGCATGATGCTAAACAACTCCTGGGTCAATGATGAAATCAAAACAGGGATCAAAAGATACTTGGAAACAAATAAAAATGAAGAAACATCTTACCAAAATCTCTGGGATGCCCTGAAAGCTGTAATAAGAGGGGAATTTATATCCCTACAAACACACATGAAGAAAATGGAAGAAACAGAAATTCACAACCTAACAAGCCACCTTTAGGTGGCTTCTTTAGAAGCTGGAAAAGCAAGGCCACAAAAACCCTAATTTCAGCAGAAGAATCCAGATCACCAAAATAAAAGCCCAAATCCAGGACATAGAAGACAAAAAGATAATACAAAAAATCAATGAAACAAAAAGCTGGTTCATCGAAAAGATGAAACCTTAAGGAAATGGAGGACTTTCTGACAACACAAACTACCTAGGTTGGGACAAGAAGAAATTGAGATCCTAAATAGACCAATAACAATCAAGGAAATCGACTACATAATAAGAAAACTTCCTACAAAAAAAAGCCCTGGTCCTGATGGCTTTCCAGCAGAATTCTACAAGACATTCAAGGAGGAGCTGATACCAATCCTACTGAAGGTATTCCAGTGATTGAAAAAGATGAAACTCTCCCCAAATCATTTTACGAAGCCAACATCACATTGATACCCAAGCCAGGTAAAGATCCAACAAAGAAAGAGAACTACAGGCCAATATCTTTGATGAACATAGATGGTAAAATTCTCAACAAGCCGTGCTTGGTGGCTCAGCCTATAATCCCGCACCTTTGGGAGGCTGAGGTGAGTGGATTGCCTGAGCCCGCGGGTTTGAGACCCGCCTGGGCAGCGAGACCTCATCTCTACAATAAATCAAAAAATCAGCCGGGCGTGGTAGCGCGCGCCTGTAATTCCGGCTACTCGGAAGGCTGAGGCGGAAGGATCGCCAGAGTCCAGCAGGTCGAGAGTACGGTGGCCGGGAGCGGCCACTGCACTCCAGTCTGCGCAGCCGAGTGAGACTCCAACTCAGAAAAAAAAAAAAATTCTCAAGAAGATCCTAAGAAACCGAATTCAGCAATTCATCTCAAAAATCATCCACCATGACCAAGTAGGTTTCATTCCTGGAATGCAAGGCTGGTTCAACATTCGTAAAACCATAAATGTAATTAAATACATCAACAGATGTCAAAACAAAAACCACATGACCATATCATTAGATGCAGAAAAAGCTTTTGATATAATCCAGCACCCCTTCTTGATAAAAACCCTTGAACATCTAGGCATACAGGGAACATACCTCAAAATAGTAAAAGCCATCTACGAGAAACCCACAACCAGCATACTCCTAAATGGACAAAAATTAGAACCAATTCCTCTGAAAACTGGAATGAGCCAAGGATGCCCACTCTCACCCATCATGTTCAATATAGTATTGGATGTCCTGGCTAGAGCAATCAGAGAATAGGAGGCAAAAAGAGGTATTCAAATAGGAAAAGAGGAAGTCAAGTTATCTCTCTATGCAGATGATATGATTGTGTACCTTGAAAACCCAAGAGAATCTGTCAAAGGCCTCCTTACATTGATAATGGCGTTTGGCAAAGTCTCAGGATACAAAATAAATGTACAAAAGACAATCGCATTTCTCTACACCAATAATAAACAAACAGAACCAGGCTCGGTGGCTAAGCCTGTAATTCCGCGCCTTTGGAAGGCTGAGGTGAGTGGATTGCCTGAGCCCGCGGGTTCGAGACCCGCCTGGGCAGCGAGACCTCATCTCTACAATAAATCAAAAAATCAGCTGGGTGTGGTAGCGCATGCCTGTAATTCCGGCTACACGGAAGGCTGAGGTGGAAGGATTGCCAGAGCCCAGCAGGTTGAGGCTGCGGTGGCAGGGAGCGGCCTCTGCACTCCAGTCTGGGCGACTTAGTGAGACTCCAACTCAAAACAAACAAACAAACAAACAAACAAAAACAAACAGAAACCCAAATAAAAAACATAATTCCATTCACAATAGCCACAAAAAAAATGAAATACCTTTGCATCTTCCTAACCAGAGACGTGAAAGACCTTTACAATGAAAATTACAAAACACTGCTCAAAGAAATCAAAGCTAACACGAACAAGTGGAAAAATATCCCATGCTCATGGATCGGAAGAATCAACATTGGGAAGATGTCCATCTTACCTAAGGCAATCTACAAATTCAATGCAATACCCATTAAATTACCAACAACATTCTTCTCAGACCTAGAAAAAACAACACAGGAATTCATATGGAAACACAAACGTCCAAGAATAGCCAGAACAATCCTCAGCAAAAAAAGAAAAAACAAACAAAGCAGGTCGTATCACATTACCAGACTTCAAACTTTACTATAAAGCTACAATCATCAAAACAGCTTGGTATTGGTACAGGAACAGGCACATAGATCAATGGAACAGAATTGAGATTCCAGAAGCAAAACCTCAATTTCTCAACAACTCATCTTTGACAAAGCCCCCACCACCTACCACTGGGAGAGGAGAACCTATTCAGTAAATGGTGCTGGGAAAACTGGCTGACCACATGCAGAAGATTGAAACAGGACCCCTATCTATCCCCATGCACAAAGGTTAACTCCAAATGGATCAGAGACCTAAATGTAAAACCTCAAACCATAAGAACCTTAGAAAATGAAGGAAATACTCTCATGGAAATCGGAACTGGCATCCAATTCCTGAACAAAACCTGAAACCCACAGGTCATAAGAGACAAGATAGACAAGTGGGACCTTATTAAACTGACAAGCTTTTGCAAAGCCAAAGAAACCATCAAGAGAGCAGGGAGACAGCCTACAGACTGGGAAAAAGTATTTGCCAACTCTAGGTCTGACAAAGGCTTAACATCCTGGATCTACAAGGAACTGAAACGTGCTGAAAAGAAGAAAACAAACAACCCCATTATAAAATTGTCAAAAGATATGAACAGACACTTCACCAAAGAAGGCATCCGAGCAGCCAACAAACACATGAAGAAATGCTCAACCTCACTAATCATCAGGGAGATGCAAATCAAAACCACACTGAGATACCACCTAACCCCAGTCAGAATGGCAATTATCAACAACTCAAAAAATAACAGCTGCTGGAGAGGTGTGGTGAAAAGGGAACACTTCTACACTGTTGGTGGGAGTGTAAACTAGTGCAACCTCTGTGGAAAGCAGTGTGGCGAATCCTAAAAGCTCTAAAAATTGACCTTCATATGACCCCGCAATCCCCCTACTGGGAATATACCCTGAAGAACACAAATCACTCTATAAAAAAGATACCTGCCCATGTATGTTTATCGTAGCGTTGTTCACAATAGCAAGAACCTGTAAACAACCATGCTGTCCATCAAAAGAGGACTGGATTAAAAAATGTGGTACATATACACGATGGAATACTACGCAGCCATAAAAAAGAACAAAATCATGAATTTCGCAGCAACCTGGATGGAACTAGAGTCTATAATACTGAGTGACCTCTCACAGAAACAAAGATCCGAGTATCACATGTTCTCACTCATATAATGGACCTTGAACATCCAATGTAATACTATAAGAAAATGACTGACGGTACTGGGAAACTATGGGGGGGAGGGAGATGGGATTAAAAGTAGCAAATATCTGTCTGGGGATGGGAAAACACCTCTTATCAACAGGGTGCCTGAATGAAACGTAATTGTACACCTAACCCTTAACTGTACCCCACAAAATCATAATAAAAAATATTGATTATAAAAAAAATTGATCTTTGGCTTCCAGGGTCAATAAATCTTTTGCTCTACCTAGATAGGGCACCCCATATAATAGCTCATAGGGTGACAAAAGCAAATCCCTTTGAGGAGCTGTTCTAATTTGGAGGGAGCTATAGGAAGACATTTGACCCAGGACAATTTTATTTCTGACATTAGTTTAGTTATATGGGTTTTTAGAGTTTGGTTCATTTTCTCTATCTGTCCCGAGGATGACAGATGCCAGGGCGTATGAAAGTCTGATCACATTTGGAGTGCTGTTGCAATGCCTTGTAATACCTTTGAGGTAAAATGGCTTCCATTATCCAAATCAATGTTTTCTACTAGACCAAATCTAGGGATTATCTGTTCCAAAAGTATTTTTATTACAGATCCTGTTTTAGTTGTTGCTATTATGTATGCCTCCACCTACCCAGTAAAATGGTCAACAATTACTAGTACCACTTATGTTTTCCAGCTTGGGCATTTCAGTGAAATCAACTTGGAAGGGTCTTAATCCAGGTACTTATGTTTTCCAGACTTAGGCATTTCAAATGAAATTACTTTGGAAGGGTGTCGGGAGCCACAATCACTAGTAAAAGTAAGGTAAAAGGGACCTGAAAACAGGAAAAATGTCGGCTGGGAGCAAGGCCCCAGTAAAATGCGGCCATGACGGAGGCAAAGCCCCATGGATCCTGTTGACAGACCTTCCCTAACTTTGAAGGATTGCGTGCATAGGCCTGAGAATGTTCCCTCTTTAATTGAGATAATAGATGCGCAAATGGATGATGGCATTTGACAGCAAAAATTATACATAGGCATAATGGAGGTGAGATTGCAGCCAAAAGGGTGCCCCTTGGGGCATGTAAGGATGTTTTTCAGTAAACAGCAGGAGGCTGAGAAAAACAAGTCGACCACTTCCTCATATACAACAGATCCCAACTGAGAGCTGGTGGAAAACAACCGTTTGAGATAAAAAATAGGTTAAGATATTTTAGGATTAAATAAGTAGTTTAATGAAGATAGAATTTAGAATATTAATAAAAAGATAGTAAGATAAGATAAACTAGTAAGATAAGAGCTATATAATAGTATAAGTGATAGTTAAGAAAATATAGAGACATAAGGATAGAAATAAGATTAATAGAAATAAATATATAGTAGTAAGTAAGTTAAATAAGACTTAGAGTTAAGGTTTAGCTTTATAGGGTAAGGATATTATAGGCCTGTAATAGTAAATAGTTATGAGAAAGTTAGGAAGAAAACCAGGACGTTCATAATGTTTGACTTAAGAAAAACACCATCTGTGGTTAAAATTGTTAGAGGTCAACCTTATTGTGAGTGCAAAAAGGATGTACGTGGGCATTTGGTTGGCAACATAAGATACATTTGTGGGTGCAGGGCTAAGAGGAAAACCTATATAAGCTTGTGAAAAATAAATAAAAATTGACAGAGTCTTGAGCTCTCCCCAGGAAGAGGATTCCTGTCGTTTTCGTCTTTTCTTTTTCGCCGCTTCCCGATTCTCCCGTCTCAAGCCCTGACTCTCTCCTGGAGCTGGACTCCAGCAGAAGGGTCTTAATCCAAGAGGTCTTCCCCCTTTTAATGACCCTCTGATTACCTTTTTATTTATTTTCTGACAAATTATACATCCTTCACAGATTTGTTTGGCAATAGTATAAATACCTACACATTCATAGGTTTTTAAGATTGCATCCCACATTGCTTGAGCTCCCCAATGGCTTCCCTTATGCAAATAGTCATTAATTCCCTAATAAATGGTTTGTTGACTATCTCTCTTCCATCAAAGGAAGATCCACCTCTCTTCCTTGTTTGGAGCAGCCCATACCATTCTCATCTCTTCCATTTCCTTTTCAGTAAAATGTGGTCTTATGGTGATTACAAGCAAGTTAGGGGTAAGGTTCAAAGTTTAATTTCATTCTTTACGGCAGCCTCTATGGCTACTTCATCAGCCAGCCTATTACCAACTGCCTTGGAAGAACTTCCTCACCGATGACCATTTACATGAATTACAGCTATTTCAGTGGGAAGTAGTAAGTTTTCTAAAACTTGTTTAATTAGTTCTCCATGGACTAAATCATTCCCTTTACTATTTATGAGACCCCTTTCCATCCAGATTTTTCCAAAAGTATGTACTATTCCATAAGCATATTTAGAATCTTTATAGATGGTACCTTCCTTATCTGTGAGTGTTTTTAGGGCTTGATTAGGAGCATATAATTCACAAGTTTGTGCAGACCATGAGTTAGGTAGCCTTCTTTTTTCATAAACAGATCACTTCCATCAATAACTGAATATCCATTATACCTTTTATCTTCAATCACTCTGGAGGAACCATCTGTGAACAACTTAACACCAGCACAGAGTGGCTTTTCTTTTAGATCTAATCTGGTTTTAGTTTGGTATTCAATAATATCTAGGCAGTTATGATCCAATGCCTTCTGATTTTCTTCTTCTCTGGCTTTCAAGAAACTTGCTAATTTCATATAAGAATCTGTAGTATTAGGTAGTATTAGGTCATCCCGCTCTAATAGTATTGCCTCATATTTTAATATTCTGGAGTCAGTTAACCAATTGTCAGTCCTTTGATTCAGGATGGCCCAGACTTGATGAAGTACTAACTAGAAGGGTTCCTCCAAAGGTTAACTTCTGACTTTCTTCAACTAGCAAGGCAGTAGCTGCAATGACCTGAACACATTCTGGCCAGCCCCTGGACACAGGATCTAATAGTTTGAATATAAAGTCTACTGGTTGCTTTTTCCACTTTAATCCTGTGTAAGTAACCTGTGGGTGTTGCAAATCAAGGGAAAGATTTTTCTAAAGAAGGGAGAGCAAGGAGAGGGGCTGTAATTAGGGTCTGTTTTAAATTTTCCAAGCTTTGTATTTCCTCTGTAGTTCATTGGAGGGAGTTTGGTGCTCTCTCCAATAGTTTTGAATATAAACTCTTAGTTTTGGTCACATATGAATCAATCCATAGTCTGCAATAACATATTTGCAATAACCTAATTTTCTAAGTTCACTTTTTGTTTTGGGCCTAAGATAGTTAACTATTCCAGTTATTCTTTCAGGGTTAACTCTTTATTTGCCTGCACTGATTAAATGTCTAAGATATTTAAATTTTCATTCTATAAATTGTAGTTTACTTTTAGAAACTCTTAGTTCTTGCTGCCCCAAGAAATTAAGTATGTTTATAGTTGTTTCAGAGACCTGGGCTTTGTCTGTTCCCAAGATTAAGAGATCATCTGCATATTGCAAAAGGTTAGTGTCAGGCAGAGGCAGAAACCCCTCTAATACGGTTTCTAAAATTTGGTCAAATAAATTAGGAAATGCACTAAAGTCCTGTGGTAACACAGTCCAGCAATGCTGTTGCTTTCTTCCATTCCTAGGATTTTCCCATTCAAAGGGAAAGAGGTCTTTACTCTCAGGAACCAATGGGCAGACCCAGAAAGCATCCTTGAATTCTACTACACTAAGCCATTCATGTTCATCAGGGATTTTATTAAGGAGGGTATAGGGGTTTGAAACCACAAGATGTTGAGTTTGAACTATTTTGTTTATTGCCTGTAAGTTTGCACTAACTGGTAGGATCCATCGGGCTTCTTTACTGGAAGTATTGGGGTATTGTGTGGTGACATGCAAGATTTCAAAAGTTCATCTCTAAGAAGACCTTCAATTACCGGTTGAAGTCTGCTTTTCCCTTCCATAAAAATAGGATACTGTATTCTACAGACAATTTTCTTTGGCTATTTTAAAGAAATCTGAATGGGGGAATTTGCAGACCTCCTCTGTTTCCTTTTCTCACCCATAATTTAGGGCTAATTCTTTGTTTTTCTTCCTCTGTAAGATATGTCATTAGGATTAAGTTGACCTTGTTCTATCCCTGCATTAAGACCCACCTGGACAATTAGGTCTTTGCCTAGGTTAGGTTATTGCTGCTTCTGGGAAAAATTAAAATGACCCTATCATTGTCTCTGTTTCAGTTTTTAGAATCAAGGGTTTAAATATGGGAAGCTGCCGGGCTCGATGGCTCAGCCTGTAATCCCGCGCCTTTGGGAGGCTGAGGTGAGTGGATTGCCTGAGCCCGCGGGTTCGAGACCCGCCTGGGCAGGGAGACCTCATCTCTACAATAATTTAAAAAATCAGCCGGGCGTAGTAGCGCATGCCTGTAATTCCGGCTACTTGGAAGGCTGAGGCGGAAGGATCGCCGGAGCCCAGCAGGTCGAGGCTGCGGTGGCTGGAAGCAGCCACTGCACTCCAGTCTGGGCGACAGAGTGAGCCTCCAACTCAAAAAAAAAAAAAAAAATATGGGAAGCTGAAATCTTTTTCCCTTTACTCCAGAGACTAGAAGCTTTTCTGGTACAAATTGAACATTTTGGGTTTGGAAGATTAGGGAGGAGCAAACTGCCCAAGTATCAACAAGGAAGTTAGTGTCTTCCTCATTTGGTCCCACTTTCAGATTTATCAAGGGATCCTGATGGGTCTGATATTTTGCATCTAGTGCATAAGGGAGACTATTTCTTCCTCCTTTTTCAATTTAGGATGAACTCTTTGAAATGATCTGGTTTCTTAAAGTAACAACATCTAGCTCCCCTTTGATTAAACTCCCTTCTCATCGTTCTTTTTGGATTACACTTTCTTTTAGTCTGTTTCTTTTGATACCCAGGTTTTGCCCAGGGGGGTCTCTCATTTGTTTTTCTGGCTATCTTTTCTACGGTGTTTAACATAATTCTAGTTTTTTGTTTTTGCTTTTCTTCATCTCTTTTAACAAATGCCTTTTGTGCTTCTTTTGACAATTCCTCAGTAGGTCTTTCATTCTGTCCCTCCAGCGTTTGTAACTTTCTTGCAATGTCTGGTCAACTTTTGTTAACAAAATTAACCTTTAGAAGGCCCTGTCCTGCAAGGTCTTCTGGATTTAACTGTGGATATTTTCTCATTTCATTTCTGAGTCATTGTAAAAGGCCACTGGAGTTTCATTCTTTTTTTTTTTGAGTTGGAGTCTCACTCTGTCACCCAGACTGGAGTGCAATGGCCACTCTTGGCCACCGCAGCCTCAACCTGCTGGGCTCCGGCGATCCTTCCGCCTCAGCCTTCCGAGTAGCCAGAATTACAGGCATGTGCTACCACACCCAGCTGATTTTTTTATTTATTGTATAGATGAGGGCTCGCCAAGTTGCCCAGGCAGGTCTCGAACCCTTAGGCTCAGGGAATCCACTCACCTCAGCCTCCCAAGGTGAGGGATTACAGGCTGAGCCACCGAGCCTGGCTTGGAGTTTCATTCTTTTCTTTTCTTTTTTCTTTTTTTTTTTTTTTGAGTTGGAGTCTCACTCTTTCACCCAGACTGAAGTGCAGTGGCCACTCCTGGCCACTGCAGCCTCGACCTGCTGGGCTTCAGCGATCCTTCCGCCTCAGCCTTCCGAGTAGCTAGAACTACAGGCACGCGCTACCATGCCTGGCTAATTTTTGATTTGTTGTAGAGATGAGGTCTTGTCAAGTTGCCCAGGCGGGTCTCAAACCAGCGGGCTCAGGCAATCCACTCACCTTAGCCTCCCAAAGTGCTGGGATTACAGGCTGAGCCACTGAGCCTGGCCATTCTTTTCTTGCTGGATTTCTTTTTTTTTTTGAGTTGGAGTCTCACTCTGTCACCCAGACTGGAGTGCAGTGGCCGCTCCCAGCCACCACAGCCTCGATCTGCTGGGCTCTGGCGATCCTTCCGCCTCAGCTTTCCAAGTAGCTGGAACTACAGGTGCACGCTATTACGTCCGGCTAATTTTGATTTATTGTAGAGATGAAGTCTCACCAAGTTGCCCAGGTGGGTCTCGAACCCGTGGGCTCAGGCAATCCACTCACCTCATCCTCCCAAAGGTGTGGGACTACAGGCTGAGCCACCGAGCCGGGCATTCTTGCTGGATTTCAAAGGCCTTTGAGAAATTTTGGGATCTCAGGGATGACTCTATGATCCCTTTAATTATTAATTCCCTTAAATCTTGCATTCCAACTTTGTTTCCTGGGTTATTATTTTCCCATCTGGGGTTTGTGTTTGGCTATTTCTGTTCAGCTGGTTGTACTTCTGAGCCTGGGGGATGTTCCCTTTCCCAGAGAGACATAGCAGCCCTCCGAATCATTCCCCTTTCTTCACCACTGAATAGGATGTTCATAATAGATATCAGTTCTACCTAGGTATATAGATTAGGTCTGGGAAACTGATCAACCTGATTGGCTAATCCTAAAGGACCATCTAATAATGATTTAATTTCCTTTTTGAAATTTCTTACCTCAGTACTAGCAAGTAGGGCATTAATAAGGTGAATTTCTCCCATCCTAAGAGAACCTCCCTTAGTGGGAACAATTTTGAATCTTCATCTGGGCCTCCAGGGGGACAAGGGAGTTTTTTAGTGTCCCTTTTGCATGGTTCCAATTCTCTTTTCAAATTAGAATCCAGGAGTTTAGGACTTGGGGATCTCAGTTCTTGAGTTTCTGATAGATACGCATCTCCCTCTGCTCCTCCCCCGACAAGATCCCTGGCTTCTTGGGGGTTATAAGGGAGAGAGACTACAGGACAGTGGATCCCAAGGTTTTTCCTTCTCTAGAGACACAGATGTTTTCCCTTCATCATTTCCCATTTGAAGGGGAAACATAGAAAGGGTTTCTGGAAGCCACCAAAGGGCATAATCCCTTTCCTCAGATGAAACAGAGGGTTTATTGTTTACATAGATTACTAATGTCTGACAAAGCCAGTCCTCATTAGAGCCATATTTCAGTCAAAACACTGAGGGCTGGCAGATTGGTTCCTTAGTCCAAACAAAACAACAAAGTTCAATCTTTTTCTTCTTTCTTTTTCCTTTTGTTTTGGAATCATTTATCCAATTCTTTAACATTTGCCACAACAGAGTATCTGAGAGAATTTCAAGGGGATCCTCTTGATCTCCCTTCCTAGGTTTAGACTTGCTTATTACCCATTCTCGGTTACCAGGTGAGCTGTGTGGTCTCTGAGTTCCTCCTAAAATGCTCAATCCCCCTTACTGGAGGTTTCTCTGCAAGTGTTGAGACTTACTTCATATCTTGAGATTCATCTCAGCCACACATACTCAACCTCCGAGAGTTTCCCTGACCCCCAAGGCAGTACATATAGTCCAATTTTCCTACCTTGGCTTGTGCACTAGGTTACTGGGTTGCCACAGGTGGTACCTGCCTATTCAGCATCTCCACCACTGAGTCTCAGATAATGGTCTCAGGTCTATCTGCAGATCAGAAGGAACCAAGATCACCCAGCTGGAGTGAGTCACCTAAAACTGGGTGGAATGCATCTCTCCCTCATATGGGGGTCTGGTCTTACAGTTGCTTGTATCCCAGAAGAGCTCCCAAAGCTGTAGGAGACAGGACTGACCCTCCTCAGTTTCATTGTTAAAGCATTACATGGAGACTCAGAGATTGGGGCAGTTAAGCAGCTCTTTTAATCTCATTCTTGCAAGAATGAATGCCTTTCGGGTGAGCAGGCAAACTGAGGCAGTCACAGCCAGCGCATTTATGCCCTGAAGCCCAAGTCTTTTCCCTGGTTCTTCACTGGCTGAGTACTTCAGAGGTTGCATCACTTAGCCAGATGTCACCTAAGCAATAATTTTGTACAAATAAGGTAAAACACAAGCAGTTTCTATACAAATAAGGTGGAATGCCTGCCCAAGGAAACCTGCCAAAAGAGGAAGCCCACAGAGAAAGAAGAAAGAATCAGGAAGTAAAGTAGCAAATCACCATTTTGGAAATGAATCACCATTTTTTTTTACAACTGCTCCATGTAAGAAATTCTGTATTCGAGACCCGCCTGGGCAGCGAGAACTCATCTCTAAATAAATCAGAAAATCAGCCGGGCATGGTAGCGCATGCCTGTAATTCCAGCTACTTGGAAGGCTGAGGCGGAAGGATCACCGGAGCCCAGCAGATCGAGGCTGCGGTGGCCGGGAGCAGCCACTGCACTCCAGTCTGGGCGACAGAGTGAGACTCCAACTCAAAAAAAAAAGAAAGAAAGAAATTCTGTAAAATTTTATTCAGTGGAAATTCTGTAAAATATTATTCAGAGGAAACAATATTTTGAATGACACAAAGTAATTTTTTCTAGCACTTGAATTTGAAAATGCATAAAAAAGAAAATTGTACATAATGCCAAATCAGCCCAGTAAACACTTCCATGGCAATGTTTAAAATAACTACAACTAATTTCATAAAAATTTCTCAACTTGCCCACTTGCCTTACACTGAACATATGAAGAAAAGAATGTTTTTTAGCACCATATGTGGCCCAGGTACTGTGCTCAGCATTTTCACCTATGTTATCTTTCTGGGTCCTCATGAAAACTAAATCAGGTCTGTTTCATATATAATAGGGTGTCCCTGCTGTGAAATACTCCTAGAAAATGAAATTAGGACTAGTACTATCATGTCCAGGCAGGACCTAGGGCATAAAGACTCTTGACAAATGGAATTAGCTGATAATATCACTCACTATGTCCACTGACAACCACTGATCCACATAGGAGCTGAGAAGTCTTCTGGGTGAAACCTACCAAGTTTCAAGTACATATGCATATGTTGAACAGATCCATGTGACCCTGATACATGCCAGCTTTTCGGGAACAAAATGGAACCTCTGAGAGTGACATCGTTATAAGGAGTGAAGAAATCTGTCACTATAAGTTAAGTATAACAATAAAGCAGCTGGGCTCGGTGGCTCAGCCTGTAATCCTGCGCCTTTGGGAGGCTGAGGTGAGTGTATTGCCTGAGCCCGTGGGTTCGAGACCCGCCTGGGCAGCGAGACCTCATGTCTACAATAAATCAAAAAATCAGCTGGGCATGGTAGCACATGCCTGTAACTCTGGCTACTTGGAAGGCTGAGGCAGAAGGATCGCTGGAGCCCAGCAGGTCAAGTCTGCGGTGGCCGGGAGCAGCCACTGCACTCCAGTCTGGGTGACAGAGTGAGACTCTAACTCAAAAAAGCAAAAAACCAATAAAGCTTATTCTTCAGAGGAAAATGTTGGGTTTTCCAGGGATTAGCATAGTGCTGATAATGACACTTTCTCTCACACAGCTACTTTATTGGTGTGTTTGCATCCAGGGGGAAGACTGGCTGTCTATCAGTCAGAGTTTCAGGTCCAAATCATAAAAACTGCTTTAAACAGAAAATGATTAAACACAGGTGCTTTGCACAAGTGTTGAAAGGACCAGAGGACCCAGGATTAGGCTGGGTTTCTAGGAATAACATCCTGAATAGTACTATAGAATTGACTAGTCAAGAATGTCATTATCACACAAGGATTATAATATGGGGGAATCAGTAAGTTTCTGGAAGCAGAATACCCCACCTTGTCGCCAAGCTGAGGAGCCAGAAGATGCTATCACTGCTGTTGATGCCAGCTCTACTCTACTTCAGCCACAATCCATGCCAGCAGAATGAAGTCCCCATGTGCTGACTCTGACACCACAAAGCCAGGGACCCTGTCATTGCCGCTGCAAAAAATTCTGATGCTTCCATGACCATGCTTGTCAGAAAAAATGGCAAAAGCAGGAGAGAAGCAGCCTTCACACCACCCTTATCTTCTACACCTTGGGTAGGTGTCTGTTTTTGGAGGAGCTAGGCCTCATAGGGAAGCCGAACTGTAAAGGGATCTGAGAAATGTTGTTTTTCACGTTTTACCCTCTAGAGTGCAGAGAACTAGACTGTAACATCTGCTACAGATTACATGTGTTAATTGAAAGTTATGATTCTGGATGCTGAAACACCTTGCAGCACAAGCCATTTTGCTCTGGAATGACAAAAATAAATGGTTCTTTGGGGACTCAGATAACTTTGTTGTGGAAACTTCCTCAGTGAAACACACGAGGGGGATTTTCTTTCTTATTTTGCAAAAATGGCAGCAGAGATCCCTGCCATAGAGGGTGGCACTTCAGGCTCATGACTAGCCTGCATGTAGGTCTCTAGTTCTACGATTCCACTGAATAGCAGAAAAAGAATGAGGACAAAGATCTTGCTAGGAACAGCACCCACAAGGAATTGTCAGATCTGAACCTGTGGGCTCTACACTCAGGCTGATTCATGAATCCATATGAGCCCCTCAGGGTTGTGTGGAAAGCGGTGGGTCAGGAATCATCCTAATATAAGAAAGGAGGAGTTAAAACCTTGAGTCACATATCAATATAAACTCATCTGAAGTCATGCAGATTTTTGGGTTATACTGAGAAAGATAATGAAACTTAGAGCAAGTAATTGACTTGCCTAAGTCACCTAGGGGCGGAGCCACAATTCAGCTCTCTGTAAAGCAGATGATATTTGTACCAGGATACTTCTGGCTGAAAGGGACAGAACATCTTGCCTCAAATGATCTAAAATGATAAAGGCATGTATTGCCTTCCATAATAGGAAGTCTGGAGGTCCCATGAATGGGGCAGCAGGGACTGAATTCTGCTTCTCTAATTCCTTTAGCTCTTTTTCACATTGATGCTTGTTTCACTTCAGGTTGGAAACAAGATGGCTGCCACAGGTCCAGGCCTCACATCCAATCATGATGATGGCATTTAGAAGAAAGAGGTCACTTTTACTTCTGGTCTTTTTAAGACCACGGAAACTATTTTTCCAGAAGTCCCTCAGCAGATTTTCCCTCACATTTCATTCACCAAAACAGGTCCCCTTCTCTAAGCCTATCCTTGGAAAAAGAAATGAAACTATTGTGACTGGCTTTACAAATTAAGATTCACCCCTGGGAGCTGGAGTGGAATTAGCTTCCCTGCAGCACATGGCTATGAGAAGAACTGGTGGTTACCTTAACAAAATCAGTTATGTCAGAAAGGAGGAAGATGTAGGCATGGAAGCTGGGTAGGCAAGGAATGGTGTCTGCTGCAATCACTATTAAATATTTAACTATTTTTCTGGGGGAGGGGTGGATTATGAGAAGATTATTCTTATTAAGATTGGGTTGTAAACCGGGCTCAGTGGCTCAGCCTGTAATCCCGCCCTTTGGGAGGCTGAGGTGAGTGAATTGCCTGAGCCTGCGGGTTCGCGACCCTCCTGGGCAAATTGGTGAGACCTCATCTCTACAGTAAATCAAAAAATTCGCCGGGCGTGGTAGCATATGCCTGTAGTTCCAGCTACTTGGAAGGCTGAGGCGGAAGGATCACCGGACCTCTAGCAGGTCGAGGCTGCGGTGGCTGCACTCCAGTCTGGGCAACAGAGTGAGACTCCAACTCAAAAATTAAAAAAAGATTGGGTTGTACACTGAAAAATGAGAGTGCACCCACATACCAGGGGAAGAAGGGAAGTTAGAAAAGAATGAGAGAAAAGATGAACTATTCCAAAAGACAGAGAAAAAGGGAATTCATTGCACAAAAGCGCTTGCATTAAAGGTGTGAACCCTGATACAATTTTTTTTTTATGAGAAAGGCCTCTGAAGAGGAGGCAAGACACAAAGAATTCACGACTGAGAGAGATACAGGGGCCTAGCTGGAGGAGTGTCTGACCAGAAAGAAGGAATAAAGTGACAGATGAGAAAAAGAAAGGACAGAAAGGGATAAGGAAACCTGCTGGCCTGTAATTAGTCAGTGCAAGGTGCTGTTGCTGGGATACCTGTTCAAGTACTGCTGGGAATTGCAGTCTCTGGCAGCTGGGCTCTGAAGAGAAGGAGGGGCTTTTACAGAGCCAGCGTACTTTGTGTCTCTGGTTATTAAAAATACAATTTAATGATGAGGGAATTCATCAGAGCAGCCATTCTGAGGCTATGACTTTGCGCTTACTGCCTAGTAAGAGAAGTTTTGCAGTCCTCTGCTTTCTCCTGGCTGACTTTGAAGCTGCAAAATCTGTGGTTTGCACAAGAAGAGGGGGCTCAGTATTAAAATTAACAGCACTGTAGTTCTTCCCAAATTGTGCCCAGAATGTCTTAGACACTGAGACATAATCCACTGCTGTGGGCCTCTGGAATGCTTTCTAGAAATGTCACTGGACAGATGCACTCTGGGACCCTTGCAAACTTCACATCTTTTTTTTCCCCTGTGACTCCTGTTATGCTTGAGTTTACAAAAGCTTGAGTTTATAGCACCCAATGGCAGTATGAGCAGATATGTAGTGATCTATGAACACATATTTCAGCTTTACAGATATTTTATGATCTAGGCAACGTTGTATAACATGCAAATACCTAGTGCTTGCATTTAAATGAAGCTAACGTACCTATCCTTGATGCTATAATAAGAAGGGAAGCCGGGCTCGGTGGCTCAGCCTGTAATCCCATGCCTTTAGGAGGATGAGGTGAGTGGATTGCCTGAGCCCGCGGGTTTGAAACCCGCCTGGGGAACTTGGTGAGACCTCATCTCTACAATAAATCAAAAAATTAGCCGGGCGTGGTAGCACACGCCTGTAATTCCAGCTACTCGGAAGGCTGAGGCGGAAGGATCGCTGGAGCCCAGCAGGTTGGGGCTGCGGTGGCCGGGAGTGGCCACTGCACTCCAGCCTGGGTGACAGAGTGAGACTCAAACTCAAAAAAAAAAAAAATAGAAAGGAGGGAAAAGCTAACCTTAGAAAACAGCCCCTTTTGGGGTGCCTGCTTACCCTATCATTTTTGACACTTTGATTTTCATATTTATGCTCCAACTGCTGTTGCCTGGTTGAGGTTCCTTGATTTGTAACCACTTTAGACTCTTGTACACCGACTAATATCCTGGCCTCATTCTCCCTCTTCAATCAAAATATTCCCCTAATTCCAGCTCCCATGGATTCCTATAAAATAAATTTCCTGCAACATCCCTGGCTGTGCTGGCTCTAATATCAGACTTCTTAGATAGGGATCGGATATCTAGTATAAAAGCAGTGAAAAACGTCTCTTTGCTCTTTGAGGGTCAAGCACTTAATGTGGCCAGCTGATGTGTTACGCTGTTATGATTGAATTTTGAATGTGTTTAAGATTGAGCCACATGTGTTACTCATAAGCTTGGGAAGAAAGCAGGGGAGAGGTTGATTTCTCTTCATAAAATCAAGACACTTTACCAGGAGAAGAAAACATAGACACTGGACATCAGGAATGATAGATATCTGTTATAGTCATCCACATAGAAGTTTCAGGAATTTAATGGATTATCAGCCCAATGTGTTTACATTTCTATCCTGTGTAGTGATTTTTCTATAATTGTATGTTGCCTTGGTACCCATTTTTAAAACAGGTTTAATTTTCTCATACCAGAAGTTGGCTTAGTCATCCTTGACATAATTTCTAGTTCTCTGCCTTTTCCCAGTTCTTACGTGATAGATCCAGATATATGCCTTAGTCAATCACCTTCTAGTGATCATCTCCCTATAGGAAAGCTAGATACAACCTACTTGACCCTCCCTACTCCCCCATCCTTAATGGACTGCACAGATATGCCACAATGACCATCTCTCAGTCATAGTATGACTCCATGGAACTTATGCTGGCTTGCTCAAAATCTTCCAATTAGAACACCCTGTGGAAAGTCTGCTTGCTAATGCCTGGACTCCAGTAAAGACTTCAGCTCACAGGTCCCTTTTTCACTTCTAGCTTCCCTCTCACTGGTTAAGTTTCTTAAACAACTCCCACATCCCACTGGCCCTTTGAGGTATGCTGCCCTCTTCTCCCTGATCTGTAAGTAATAAACTGCTTCACTATTTCATGTGTTTTGTTGAGTTGCCTCCTCTATGTCTCACCTGACACACTTGAACTTAACTTCAGATAATGGAGTCCAGAAACCCTAGATCTGCTATATGATACATCTTGAGAACTTCACCTTTCTTCTTCTTGATTCCAATTATGTATCTAAGAAAGGTATTCCCTTTGACATAAAAAATCATGTCACATTTTTTGGAATACATCAATATTAACTTGTTATTGAAAGATACCTATAGAAACCTAGAAGAAACTTAGCTTATTCTTAGTTTAGTCTTTTTGCCTCAGCATAGTCATTAGAAAGCATTCAGACATTCTACTGCAAAACAAGCAGCAGCCTATCCCATCCCCCCTCAGCAAATCTCCATCAGATGCAAGACCAGAACAGTCCAACCTTTCAATTCATGGTTTAGCATAATAATCTCTGGTAAACTTTCAGATTCCTTATCAAGGCTAAAGATCAAAGATCACTCTTTGACTGGCCAAAGTCATAAAAGTAATAATACAACCACCTTTGGTCAAGGAGTTTGTGAATTGCAAATGTCTGAGTTTGTGAATTACAAATGTCTGAGTTTGGGAATTGCAAATGTCTAACAAATCTCTTGCAAGAACCCCCTCCCACCCCACCCAGGGTTAACTTAATCAACCTTTGCGACACAGGTGACACGAATAAACCCCACCATGGCAGAATCATATGACTAGCCCACCCATCTGCCTGCTGTCAGTACCTGTGCTTGCCTGCCCCTTCGTGATGATGTGAAGCAGACCACCACCCAATCACCTTAATGATCTTCCCTCGTCAAGGGGAACGGTTAAAAGGACTCAACCAAAAGCAGCCAGTGGCTATTGCCTTGCTAGACTCTGGCGTGGCCATGTGCTCTCTGAGCTATGGTTATTGCCGTGCTTCCTGGCTTTGGCTCCCTCCCCCATCTTGGGGAGGTGAATCTTCTCTTTCCCTTCTCTTTCTTTCTCTAAGTTACTTTTAAACAAACTTTTCTTTCTTAACCTTTTTGTGTGTTGCAATTTTTTGCATTTACTCAGCTCTCTGGGTTACCGGTGCTGTGTGTCCCCTCCCCTCCTCTCCATCTCTCCATCCATCCACCCTCTCCATGTCCGTACCCTAACAGTTCTTAGATTACAGACGCCAAGAGAGTCACTGCTGTACTTCATTACAAGATACACAGACACACCCAGTCCACAGTTGCTTGGCTGGAGTAATTCCATAAAATGCAAAGGACTATCCAAAGTGCCAAAGCAAAAAAGGCTAAAGACCTAAAGTTTAACACGTACAACAATCTACTGAAGAGGAGTGTGGAGCTTCTTGCAACGGGTGATGAAGTATTCGCAAATAACAGAGTATAACAGGTAAAACTTAATTGCAAATAAATACTTTACTAGTAGTGGGGCACTGTTATGCAGAAATTGCATTTCTGACTAGAAAACAAATACCTTGTCTTCACCTGCTCCATGGGAGTCCCAGTTTTGCACACTAGGCACATATCCTGCTACCTGCTTGGCAGTACTCAATTTGGAAAGGGCTATGCTGTTCGATAACATCCTCAGATCTGCTCATTAGGACTTGAAGAGATCACCAGTCACATGCAGTCTTGACAATCCCCTTTGCACATGCGGGACACAGCAGTAATGGTCCTGTCATCCTTTTCTCCTTAAGTACTTAGGCAAACAAGGCCTTAGGGGATAATGAGGTCTGTGTTCTCAGACACTCCTGGTTCGTATCCCTGTATGTTTGCAGAGGCTCTAGGAACTCTTATGAAAGCAGAAGATCCTGGGGATAAAAAATGATTCACAGATTCATGTTTAGTTAACGAAGGAGAATTTATTTGTTTCTCTTGTTTTCTTAGAATGGATTTACACTTGGATATGAGTCTGTGTCTCCAAGGCCTATGCCAATTACTTTTATTTGTGATTTCAGTTCTACAGTTCTTTGAATGCTAACAGCTTCCTTCCTGGTACTGTGGCAGAATGTGGCAAATGCTCAAATATATCTCTTGTATGATTGAGTGAATGAACATAGAAACACATGAATAACTGCTGCTTCGGGGTCAGCAGTTGGCCCCATGGCAATCACCTGGGATGACAGATTGTCTCCCACTAACCCTGTGGTAGGAAGGGGGCTGGTAGCAGTTAAAAGTATTCCTTTTGAAAGTCAAGCGCCAGGCTTTAAAGACCTGCCAGGCTGATTTTGTTTGAAAAAGCCAAATGACCAAAGACTGATGGCTGTCATCGAAATGCAAAAGAGTAACTAATTCACAGACTTATCCAAACCCCTCTTTTGAAGTTGGTGGTTTACAATCCTACTCGCCCTGCAATTCTTGGAGACCATTTGTTCTTTGAAAGATCTGATTTTGCTGAATACAACCTTGTAAATTCCAAAAAAATGTGTAATTTCTCAACCCGACCCACCTCCCTTAACTAAACAAAGGTATAAGACCCCTCTTCGCTCGTTCTAGGGGGCTCGACCTGGATGCATTAGCCCATCAAGCCTGCTGGTGTAATAAAGTTGCCATTTCCTATAATAGTCTCGGTGTCACGACCTCTCTACGTTCCCACTACATTATAGGGATCTTTCTTTTGTTAAAGCTTATGGAGGAGATATAAGAGGTTAGGGGTATGTATAGTAACTAAGGAGCTTGGCAAGTTCATGAGCTACAAAAGTGATAAAATCGAAAGTACTGATTACATAAGTCTGAAAGGTTGGAGAAAGAGATCATGGGGTTTTTGCCTCATGGAAATAATTTTATCTTCTGGTCTGTAAGCGTGTATGGTAACACTTGGCACAAAGTAGGTGTTCAATAAATAGATATTGCATGATGGATGTGTTATGGTTTGAGTAACACTAAATCAAAGGGGCAGAGAACTGGTAGAAAGAAGTTTATTTCTTTTCTTTTATTTTTTTGAGTTGGAGTCTCATTCCGTCACCCAGATTGGAGTGCAGTGGCATGCTCCTGGTCACTGTAGCCTTGACCTGCTGGGCTCCAGCGGTCCTTCCGCCTCAGCCTTCCAAGTAACTGGAACTACAGGTATGCACTACCATTCCCAGCTAGTTTTTGCTTTATTGTAGAGATGAGGTCTTGCAAAGTTGCCTGGGTGGGTCTTGAACCCGCGGGTTCAGGCAATCCATTCACCTCGGCCTCCCAAAGTGCTGGGATTACAGGTTGAGTCACCAATCCTGGCAAAGAATTTTATTTCTGAGTTCGAATCCAGGGAGCAGAGCCAGACTCCAGCACTTTCTACAGTGGTTCTGCTCACTCTCCAGGATTTAACAGTTCACTTTTATAGATCCAGAATTGTTAGTATCTACCCATTAGCCACGTGACCAGCAGAGTATTGTATAGAACTTGAGTTTCAGTTGCATTTATTGATAGTGACATTTTTCAGTCTAGACTTCCTGGTGTCAGGTATCAGAGGTATCTCATAGCTTATCAGTAGGGCCCAGCAGAAGTGTTAATCAGGCTTGCCATGGAGTAAAGGGAGTTTACAGGGTCTAAGACATCATGCATTACATAAACATTATATAAGTCACAAAACTTATAATTACACTGATACAAAAGTTATACAAATCACAAGGCTTATGATTACATTGATAATATAATTATTCAAAATTATAATCACTCAGAAGAAAGGAGTAAATGGGAATTTACATCTTTCGGTTGATTGGGCATAGTCTATAGGGAAGTCAAGGATCCCCTGAAGCTACTTACTGGGAATCCATGGAAGATAAGGGGACTCTCAGTAATGTGCTCAGGAAGGTAGAGGAGCATTTGAACCCTTACTATACCCTTCTCTAGGGGCTGTAACAATATGGACAGACATTAGGGAGTCTCTGTATCAGATGAATGAAATGTTAATATATGAGGATGATAGAATAATCAGATTTTCTAATAATGTTCTGAGAAAAATGATGGCACGAAAAGGAAGCACATAATTTTCCTGTAGTACTCAACTGAATGAGAAAAGAAGTATTCATTCAATAAAACAAACAGACAAATGTTAGCAATAAATAATCATTAAAATCTAACAGAAAAAAGGGGCAATGATTTGTGACAAAAAAGTCTTAAAAATATATGTAGCCCTGGAAAGAAAGCTTTACTTTCTTTATTGGCTCCTAACTTGGTTCTAACTCCACAAAATCAGTTCCAGGGAAAGAAAATTGGTCAGCCAAATTCTGATAATTTCCATTTTACCTTTAATTTGGAGAGAAGAGGACCTAGGTAGTGTTTTCTCATTCTCCTTTTTTAATCTTGGATAGAGTAGAAGTAGCTTTGAGAAGAGAAGGACAAAATAGATGAAGTAAATCAGCTTTTATTATGACGAAGCATGAAAGGAAGGACCATGAGAAACTTAGAATAATCTTAGTTCACACTTTGCTTCAGCATAGCCATGATTGTTTAGACTGACATGCTTTTGAATCTAGCACAGTTTAGACAGAGATAAATTTCCAATAGGTAGGTTTTAAGAAGCATTCAGACATTTTACTGCAGGCCAAGCTGGCAGTCTGCCCCACCCCCTTGGCAAATCTCCATCAGATACAAGACAAGGACAGCCCAACCTTTCAATCTGTGGTTTAGTATAATAATCTCGAGAAGACTTTCAGTTTCCTTGTCCAAGACAGAAGGTCAAAGATCATCCCTTAGCTGACTGAAACCATAGAAATGATATGGACCATGTTTTTGTTAAGGAGTTTGTGGGTTGCAAATGTCTGACAGGTCTTTTGCAGGAAAAACCCCTCCCCTTGTCTCCTCCCATTTATCCCATCACCCAAGGGCATGAGAGCTAATGTCTGGTGATGTCAAGATCTAAGACTCATGTGGCTACAATCAGCATCAAAGACCTGCAACCCTAGATGTTTCTTTTGGCTCAGACCCCTCCAGGCCCAAAGGCTCGTAAATATACCCAGTTCTTGGCCCTTTGAGGCCACACTTGCCTCTGAGTGTGGGCCCCTTTTCCAATCTGTGAAAGGTGAATAATAAACTTTACTTCCTTCTAATTGTTACTTGGTAGCAGTCTTGCATTATTCCCGTGGTACTGGCACTAGCCCACCTTGCCTCAGTTTACCCTTTCAAAACCAAAGCTCTGCCAGGCTTGGTGGCTCAGCCTGTAATCCTGCGCCTTTGGGAGGCTGAGGTGAGTGAATTGCCTGAGCCCGTGGGTTCAAGACCCGCCTGGGCAACTTGGCAAGATCTCATCTCTACAGTAAATCAAAAATTAGCAGGGTGTGGTAGAGCACACCTGTAGTTCCAGCTACTTGGAAGGCTGAGGCGGAAGGATTGCCAGAGCCCAGCAGGTCGAGGCTGCGGTGGCCGGGAGCGGCCATTGCACAGTCTGGGTGACAGAGTGAGACTCCAACTCAAAAAAAAAAAAAAAACCCAAAAAACAAAGCTCCCTATTATACAGTGGTAACAATACAGGGCCAAAGATACTCCCACTAGTAGAATATGCTTCCTCCATATCAAGCAAATAAGACAGGTGTCAACCTGAAATAATTGAAAGAATCAGAATCCATTTTTAAAGAGTTTATTCAAGTGCAAAGTTGAGATTGGGTACAGTATTTGGGACACATAGACTCAAGATAAATGAGGTCAGTGTTCCAAAGTTAAAAGTTCTTGCTTATATATAGGGAGAATCCAAAAAAAATTACCAGATTACAACATTTTCTATACACGGCTGATTTAAGAGTCACAACAAATTAATTAGCTACTGTTTACTTTTACACATGACTTGTTTTCTTTTCTTTTCTTTTTTTTTAAGTTGAGTCTCACTCTGTCACCCAGGCTGGAGTACAATGGCACGTTCACGACCACTGCAACCTTGACCAGCTGGGCTCAGGCGATCCTTTTACCTCAGTCTTCCAAGTAGCTGAAACCATAGGCACGAAACACACCTGGCTAATTTTTTGATTTATTGTATAGAGGTCTCACCAGGTTGCTCAGGCTGGTCTCATAGCCCTAGGCTTAGGCAATCTTCTTGACTTAGCCTCCCAAAGTCTGTGGTTTTCTTTTTTATAATAGTTGGTTTTGATTTTCTTTCCAGTTTGAAAGAGCATAGTTAACATTCTATCTTAAGACAATATGATTGCCTGAAGTCTTTGTGTGAGAAAGGTAAGAGGGAGGTTAATATGTAATGAAGATCAACAGCAAAGAAGGAAGAGGTTTTCTCTGGGGCCCTTCAGTCATTTACAACATCTTACAGAACAATGCAGGTAAGGAAGAAGGCCATTCTGTAATCAGAGAAACAAAGGTTATAACTTCCTAGCTATAGCTGCCTGTCTCAGGCCCCATAATCACATTCTTTTAAAGCTCAAAATAATTTAGAGTCCCTCCAGCTTGAATTTTGAATTACTTATTTTCACAAGGTATAGTTAACAAAATGTCAAAAGGAGAACATAGCTAAGGCCTTCTTACAAAACTGCACAAAGCCCAGAATGGTATCTCATTAAACCGATTCCCCTTTCTCCAGCTATAGCCCTGATAAGGTGGATAGAGAATCTTAGAGAACATATCCACAGATTATCAGAGGAAACAAAATATATGTCCAGAGTAGCAAACATTAATATACATGAGAAAATCATAGGACAACTGTGAAAAACATCTATAAAGGCACAGAAAAAACTTCTCTTTCACCCTTGGAAGATTCACTGAAAAATCAACTTGCAACAGGCAGAGAAATTGGAGAAAAGACATATAAAGTTATTTGATTATATTTTATGTGACATGGGAATCTTCAAAATGAAACCCCCCCTCCCAATAGGGTATAGAAGCTTGTATACCATCTTGAGGCTACAGAAAGAATGGGGACTTGGATCCTGGCAAAATAGGTTATGGGAGGGGAGAGAAGAGGAATTCTTTTGAGGGGCAAAAAAAAAAAAAGATTCCTAAGGAAAATATAATAGGCTTGAAGAGCATGCAATGATCTGGGACAAAGCATTTGGGGTCCACAGAGTGGACAACGGTTAACGGTTCAGGTCTGATGGGCCGGCTTTAGGTGTCCTTTTGAGAGACTCAAAGGACTCAAAAAAAACTATACTTGCTATGAAAGGAACATTTACTGTATGAATTCCTACCCCACATTCACTGTATTTTATAAATCCCTACCTCAAACCCCATAAGACTAGGCATATGTAAGGCGCCTAACTGTGACCGTAAAGTTACAAAATGTTTACAGTGTTTGTACTTAGAACTTTGTTAAGTTTTTGTTTGTCCCATAATAATCATGTTAAATGAAATAACCAGTTTCTTCTGCTTCTGCAACTGCTGCTGGCAGTGTGTGTGAATGTTAAGCAATAAGCCCCTCCTGGACATTCCTTTGCTTAAATTATGGTAGGCTCTGTGGCGCCAGCCACTCTTCTGGTGGGCTCTGTGTTATTTCAAACCTGCTCGTACACCGAAGCTGACTGTAAACTGTAGCTTATCTAACATTCCAGGAGGCTTAACTACCTCCCCGCCGCCTGTTTGGCCATTAGTAGTCAATCACGGGCAGCCGAGCTCGCACCTGCGCAAATCAAAAGTGAACCTACCAATCTCAAGCACTCCTGTCCCCCGACATCACCGCGGACCTAATTGAGAACTAATTATGCAAGTTCCATGGTCTTCGTTTTCTACATCCTGCCCTCTTCTAATTGAACAATGTCTCAAGCCTAGGAAAAACCAGTCACGCCCAGCCCTTCCCTAGTAACTGTGTATATAAACCACTTGCTGTACTAGGTCGGGGCTCTCGTTCCTGTACCGCTGCGCTGGTTACAGACGTGAACCCAGACTCAAGCCTGAATAAAGACCCTCGTGTGATTTGCATCGGAGCTGGCTCTTTGGTGGTCTCTCGGATTCAGGATTCGGGTATAACACTTTCTGAGATAAAGGCTCAGTTAACCAAAACTCAGGGGAGGGACTGGATGCAATTGTTTTTGTCTTTGATAGAACTACACTCTAGGCAGATAAGGGAACTTCAGAAAACAACTTAATTTTGTTCTTTGGGAGAAAGAGTAGGGGTGGGGGAGGTCAGAAAGACCTGAAAGTTCCTTTTCAATTCAGTATGTACAAAGCATCATTTTTGGGGGTATTGGTTCTAAGCCTTAATGCACCTAAAGTGAAAAAAAAAAAAAAGAATGAAAGAGGAAAACATAACATGAAAAATTGAAAGCTGAAATTGGAAAAAACCCCATAACTCAAAGGTCAGAAGGCAATTTACCTGTGACCATTTTTTTGCTATGAAAAAAGCTTAATACAAACATGAATTTGGTAAGACGACAGTTTTAATAAATCAACAGAATAAAATGATACAGAAAATTATAGAGGTTAGAAAAACATGTACTACCAAAATAACACCAATAGGTAATGAATAAATAAATAGGAAACACCAAAAACAGATTAGACATGACCCATTCAAATTACCGATATGGAAGAAAGGGTTGACATGATCACACTGAATGGAGAGAAATACAAATGAACAATGTAAAAACAATTTTAGAGATAATTATAGGTTTAAAAAAAGGTGTTAAATAAGACGATAAAGCATAAGTTGGTGTTTTTGCAGTAACAATAAAGAATCGGAAAAATTTGTCTGGGGTTAATGGAAAGAAAATTTGTAGTATAACAACTGATATGATTTATAAGTGAGGAAAATCATGTCAGGATAAATGACACTGATAGTTTTGTTGAGAGACCCCCTCAGAGATTAGGAAAGCAACACAACAACAAAGCAATTCAGAAGTGAAAGCTGGAAATTCTGAGAGGGTGTGTCTATATGCTTCTATAGAATATAGAATATTGCTTTCAGCTTTGGGCTTTTGGCTGGAGTGTTGACAGACAAAACAAAAGTTTTGCTCCTTAATCTGTTCCTGTACACATGCACAGAGATAAGTTGACTATTACATTCATCTCAATGGGTAGAGAAATATGGGCTGAATTTTTAATTATGTACCTTAAAAACTGCCTGCATATTAGTGCATGCCTGTCATTCTGGCTCCTTGGAAGGCTGAGGCAGAAGGATCTCTGGAGTCCAGCAGGTTGATGCTGGGGTGGCCGTGAGTGTGCCACTGCCCTCCAGTCTGGGCAGCGGAGTGAGACTGTGACTCAAAAAAAAAAAAAAAAAAAGAAAGAAAGAAAAGAAAAAAAAACTACCTGTATTATTTATCACGAGCACGTGTTACAAAATTAATGTCATCATCTTTAAAAAGTCTACAGAATATAGAAACATTTTTTCTAAACGATTTATATAATTACATATCAAGCAATAGCAATTATTTGCAGTATTCTTCAAGAAATTCTATAAAGGACCAAAGACTTGGGCTCCAGGCTCTGCCTCCGCCAGTCTTTTGATGTTACCTTGGGCAAGTCATTAATCTAGTTGTGCCTCATTTTCTTTAATGGGTAAGTATTGCTCTCTTTATTCTATAGAAGAGAAAGCAGATGCTTGGAGAGGATAAGTGACTTTTCCAAAAGCATAGTAAAGGTGATATGACTTTCCCATCATGCCTGGTTTGGGAGAAAATAAATTAAAGAATAAGAAACTGCTTGTCAAAGGAAAATGGCCTATGCTAAGTCTATAATATTAGTTTGTGGTGGTGTTACAAATAACAGGATTTTTATAAGTGGTTTCATGTGTTTTCTGCTAGTTTATTTTTTAATATTAAAGTAATGCGAAGTTCAAGTTTCTATTACCATGCAAAAGGGTCTATTTTCCTGTCTACTTCATATATTTTACGTTTTAATAGAATCCTTGGGGCTGAATACTAGTAATAAATACGGATAAAAGATGACCACTGCTCATTTAATAGTGGAAAACAATTTTATTTCTGCTAGCCCCTTGTCTGTTGGCTTTACCTACCGCTCACACCCTTGCTTTTAGCCAACAGAACACACTGATGCTTATCTTCTTCCTCCTTGATGTTTGTACAGAGTGGTTTTCATTTGTAATATTTGATGATCACAATGGCAACAAAGATATACTCACAGGAATGGTGGAAATGATGGCTCTTTCTGTTCCTCTTTCCTCCACATATTGTGCCCCATAGTAGCTGGTTTGTCCAACAAAAAGGAGACAAATGGAGTTTACTAACACATCAGTATATGGAATGGAAAAAAAAAAACAACAAAGCAAAAACACCACGAAGACGACTTCCAGAAGAAGTATTATGGTAGGATACTTATTAAATAAATGTGATTTCAAACATAATTCATCCCTGAAAATCAAATTAAAACACACAGCCATGATGCACTTGCTATTTCTGAACCAATTCCTGTCTAGCTTTCCTTAAGCTTTCCAGATAGCTCCAGGTTAGAATCTTTCCAGTGCTGCAAAAGCAAAGCGAAACAAAACATCAGCAACAAACACTGTGTTTTCTGTGTACTATTTAAAATTTCTTTAGCTTATTTGTTCAACAAATATTTATTTATTTATTTACTTATTTATTTTTGAGTTAGAGTCTCACTCTGTCACCCAGACTGGAGTGCAGTGGCCGCTCCCAGCCACCACAGCCTCGACCTGCTGGGCTCTGGCGATCCTTCCGCCTCAGCCTTCCAAGTAGCCGGAATTATAGGCATGTGCTACCACGCCCGGCTGATTTTTTGATTTATTGTGGAGATGAGATCTTGCTGCCCAGGTGGGTCTCGAACCCGCGGGCTCCGGCAATCCACTCACCTCAGCCTCCCAAAGGCGCGGGATTGCAGGCTGAGCCACCAAGCCTGGCTTATTTGTTCAACAAATATTTATTAAAGCCCTACAACGTGACAGACACTAAGTTAAATATGAAAATGTTATTAATATACTTAGCAAGTTGCTCTGCAGGGCATGGATGGATATTCAAATATTCGTAAGGCTGACTGTTCTGGGCTTTCTTGGCTTATCTTAGAAACAGAAGGTCAGTTTGGCCTGTCCTGGGTGGGGGATGCATGCAAGGACTTGGCAGGATTTTCCTTTCTGTCTCTCTTCCTTGTTCTTACTCTTGCCCCTCCTTTCTTCCTTTCCACCTTAATATCTCCTCTCTATTTCTCTCTCAGTGTTTACTTTGTTCTCCCAAGCTACTTGGTCCCACAAGCTTACACCTAAAACCACAAGGAGCCCTGAACATATATGTTTACAGATCTGGAGAAGAAAGCAAGTTTTCCCCATGCAGCTTCAGTTAATTGAAAGGACCCTATTTGACTTGAGGATGTGCCCAACTTGGAACAGGTGATTGGTTACAGCTATTAGCCCACTCATGGTCATGGGCTGACTCCTATAGCCAGAAAGGTAGAATCTGTTTCAAATACATGAGGTAGGGAGAAGAGATAAAGGGTTCAGTATTATGTAGAGAATGGCCATTGCAAAGGCAAAATCTCATTAGTGTGCCATGAGAAGCCATGCCATGAGAAAAATCACCCCAAATTATACATTGTTCGTTTAAAAGCAGATAGATTTTTGTGAGTTCAAAACACACGATCAAAGAATCTAAAAATGAAAAAAATAACATAGAAGAAAACGATTTAAGAAATTGCTAATCAGCTTCATCTAGTCATCAGAATTCAGCTTATTTATTTATTTATTTTTTGAGTTGGAGTCTCACTCGGTCGCCTAGACTGGAGTGCAGTGGCTGCTCCCGGCCACTGCAGCCTCGACCTGCTGGGCTCCAGCGATCCTCCCACCTCAGCCTTCCAAGTAGCCAGAATTACAGGCATGCGCTACCACGCCCGGCTGATTTTTTGATTTATTGTAGAGGTGAGGTCTCGCTGCCTAGGCGGGTTTCGAACCCTTGGGCTCAGGCAAACCACTCACCTCAGCCTCCCAAAGGCGCAGGATTACAGGCTGAGCCACCGAGCCCGGCTAAAATTCAACTTAAATGTCACATCTTTGTTAAGTATCTACACTGCCTGCTGCATATTTACACTTAATACATTTTTGCCAAATTAAAAAAAAATGCAACACTTTTATATAGATGAAAATCTAGGGACATTCTGAAATATCCAATATTATAATGTCCAAAGGAATCATGGCAGATGAGGTTTCTATCTGATTAAACAAGCACATCCATCAAAATTAACATTTAAAAATTTGGTGAAAAATAAGTTCTTAAGCTATCAGAAAAATGAAGGGAAATAAGGCACACATTTTCTGTAGAATAAAATAAAAACTGGTAAGATTTTCATATTTTTATAGTTTGAAAAATATCATATGCATTTTCTATTATTAACTTTGAAAATACATAAGAATAAAAAGATTGGAAAGAAATAAAGAAAAATAATAATAGTGACTGCTATTACTTAGTATTTCTGTAAAAAGATTAGTCAATTCAATTAGACAAGATAATTAAAGTAGCAAAAACAAAGATAAAAAATTATCATTATTTGCAAAGATATAATTATAAAAAACTAGAAGACATAAGCAAACTAGGGAATTCACTAGGAGCATAAAATCAGTAGGGTGATAGATTGAAAAATTATTAAGCAAAAACAAACAGCTTCTCAATAAACAAAAAGATGGCCAATATAAAATAGTATAAAAGAATAGATGCCAGCAAAAAGAAATCATATCTAGATGTAAGACTTATAACAAGTGTGTGGAACCTATGTAAAAAAAAAATGTTTACATTCTCAGAAAGAGATAAAAGAACATGTAAGTAAATGAAAAACAAATAACATGCTATAATTTGTGATTGAATTTATTAATACAATATAAATTCTAAAAGAGTACCAGTTAATTTGGGGAATAAAGAAAATAATACCGAAATCTATATGGAAAAATAAATCTCTAGGAATATTCTGGTAAGAAAGATTAATGAGTATGGCCATGCCTTATTGTTTATTAAAATAGCAAACAAACTGTGACACTATAATATTAAAACTATATCAGACTAAATAAGAAATAAAAGTTTAATGGAACAGATTTCAGATATAGACTCAAATATATGTAGCATTTTATTTTAAGTAATTTATTTAAAATAAATTGGAATGAAAGGTCTTATTCAATTGATAATGTTGGAAAAACTGATTAATAATATTTAAAAGATCTATTTACATCCAACCCAAGAGAAAAAATCAACACCAAAACATCTCAAATGAATCATAACTTTTTAAAGAAAAAAATTAAATTATGCTTTTTAAAGATAAATCATAGATACTTTTTCAAAAAACTTGAATTTGGAAAAGCCTTTCTTATTATTTTTACTTATTTTTGAGAGACAGGGTCTCGCTTTGTTTCCCAGGCTGGAGTACAGTGGCACAATTATTGTTCACTGTAACCTTGAACTCTCAGGATCAAGCAGACATCCTGATTCAGTCTCCCAAGTAGCTAAGACTATAGGTGTCTACCACTACATCTGGCTACTTTTTTTTTTTTTGGAGTTGGAGTCTCACTCAGTTGCCCAGACTGGAGTGCAGTGGCCACTCCCGGCTACCGCAGCCTCGCCTGCTGGGCTCCGGTGATCCTTCTGCCCAGCCTTCCGCGTAGCCGAAATTACAGGCATGCACTACCACGCCTGGCTGATTTTTTGATTTATTGTAGAGATGAGGTATTGCTGCCCAGGAGGGTCTTGAACCTGCGGGCTCAGGCAATCCACTCACCTCAGCCTCCTAAAGGTGCAACATTACAGGCTGAGCCACCGAGCCCAGCTACCTGGCTACTTTTTAAATGTATTTTTTGTAGGTATGAGGGTCTTGCTATGTTGCCCAGGCTGGTCTCAAACTCTTGGTTTCAAGTGATCCTCTCACGTTGTCCTTCCAGTGTGCTGAGATTAAAGCATAAGCCACCATGCCTGGTCAGGAATTTCTTTCTTAAGAGGCTATACAATAAACCAAAAAAGATAGGACTGGCATTTTTCTTTTTTTGAGAAATTCGCCCATGGCTGGTCTTTCTGCCATGAATCTTTCTTTTTCCTTCTCTTCTTTCTCTAGTAAACTTTGTTTGAAAACAAACAAAAAAAGATAGGACTGACATATAGGATTGACAATGAGGTCATGCTACCACTCCTGAGGCAATGAGTGTCTGTCCATGTCATTAGGAGCTGGGAATCTCCCATGCCACCTGCTGCCAATGGTGCCCATGTACACCTTCTATGGGGCTGAAGATTGATCTGCCCTGCCTTTGGTTGCAGCCTACTACTGGTACTGCCGTCTGCTACCATTGCCCTTGCTGTTCAGAAGCCCAAGTATAAACCTTCTTTACCTGTTTCCATGGGTGCACATGTGCACCATCCAAGGGCACACCTTGTCTTCTACCAGTGCCTATGCACATATCATGGGAGACCAAACACTGATCCACCTAGCATGCTGCTTCCAATACCACTTGCATGAGCCACACAGGAACCTGGGGACCTGTCGAATCGTTCCATGGACACAACTAGCAACTGTGTATACAGCTTGGAAACACAAGGGTTGTCCCACTGCTGCTACTATCACTGCAAATACCACTTTGACCAGCAAACTTAGTCGGTTGCTGCCACCACTGGTGCTCAAAAACTGGGCCACCTGGCATCTCCACCCAAACAAAGCCTTGCCATGGCCTCCACTAACAATTACATCATAAATCACTGAGGAACTCACAGACACTACTAATACTGATAATAGCTGAGTAAATCATACATAGACTTCACTACTGTGCTCACCCAGAATATACACCCAAACACCCTACTCAACCAACATTATGAGCATCTATAGGAAAAAGTTATTTTTTATGAAAGTCAATTCATAAAATGGAAAGAAGTCGCCACTACACCAGATGTACAAGTATCAAGAAACATGACAAAGCAAGGAAATATGATACCTCCAAATGAACACAATAATTCTTTAGTAACAGATCTTCCCCCCAAAATCTATAAAATACCTGACAAATTTCAAAATAATGATATTAAAGAAATTCAGTGAAACACAATAGAAAATAGATAATTAAAAATCAGAAAAACAATTCATGATCTGATTGAGAAATTCAACAAAGAGATAGAAATATTAAAAATGAACCAAGCCGGGCTCGGTGGCTCAGGCTGTAGTCCTGCACCTTTGGGAGGCTGAGGTGAGTGGATTGCCTGAGCCCGTGGGTTTGAGACCTGCCTGGGCAACCTGGCGAGACCTCATCTCTACAATAAATTAAAAATTAGCTGGGCGTGGCAGCGCGCGCCTGTAGTTCCAGCTACTTGGAAGGCTGAGGTGGAAGGATCACCAGAGCCCAGCAGGTTGAGGCTGTGGTGGCTGGGAGAGGCTATTGCACTCCAGTCTGGGGGACAGAGTGAGACTCCAACTCAAAAAACAAACAAAAAAAGAACCTAACATAAATCCTGAAACGGAAGAATTAAATGAATGAAATAAAAAATAAAATAAAATGCTTTAATGATAGACTGAATGAAGCAGAAGAAAGAATTTCAAATCTTGAAGACAAGTCTTTTGAAATAACCTAGTCAGACAAAAAAAAAAAGAAAAAAAAAAGCCTATGCAATATATGGGACACCATAAAGTGAAAAAAAAGAATCAAATTTGGGGTGTTCCAGAAAGAGAAGAAATGGGTAAAGGCATAGAAAGTCTATTTAATAAAATAGTAGTTGAATTTTTCAAGAGATATAGACATCTAGATACAGAAGCTAAAAGTCTACAGATACATTCAAACTCAAAAGGTCTTCTCTAAGACATAGTCAAATTGCAAAAGTCAAAGGCAAAGAAATAATTCTAAAAACAGCAATAGAAAAGTGTCAAGTAACAGAATCTTCATCAGACTATAAAAGCAGATTTCTTAGCAGTAATCTTATGGGTCAGGAGAGAATGGGGTAATATATTCAAAGTGCTGAAAGAAAAGAAAACCGGAAGCCAAAAACACTATGCCCAGCAAAGTTATCCTTTATAAATGAAGTGAAAATAAAGTCTTTCTCAGACAAGGAAAATCTAAGGAAATTCATTAATACTAGTCTTTTCCTAGAAGAAATGCTTGCAAGATTTCTACATTTGGAAGCAAAAGGACAGTATCTATCATCATGAACCCACAAAAGAATCACTTACTGGTAGAATAAATGCAGAAGTGAGAAAGAAGAGTCATGTATTATCACTACAAAATAACAAATAAATTGTAAAAATAAACAGTACAAGAGGAAGATATAAACAAAGGATATACAAAACAACCAGAAAACAGTTAACAAAATGACAGAAGTAAGTCTTCCCTACTCAATACAAACCTTGAATGTATATGTCTTAAATTCCCCAATAAAAAGATATGGATTGGCTAAATGGATTTAAAAAAAAAAAAACAACAAACCCATGCTGCTTACCAGAAACTTACTTTAGCTATAGACACATGTAGACTGAAAGTGAAGGGATGGAAAGATAATATTTCACCCAAATGAAAACCAAAAACATGAAGAAGTAGCTATACTTAGAAAAATGGATTTTATGCCAAAGAATTATAAAAAGAGACAAATAAGATTTATTATATATAATAGCAATGAAAGGATCAATTCAGCAAGTAGATACAACAATTGTAAATATATATGCACCCAACACTGTTGCACCCAGAGTCAATAAAGCAAATATTATTATAGCTAAAGAGAGAGATAGACCCCATTTATACTTTGGGATTTCAACAGCAAATTGTAGCGTTGGACAGATGATCCAGACAGAAAATTCACAAAGAAACATCAAACTTAATCTGTACTATAGACCAAAAGGACCTAACAGATATTTACAGAATATTTCATCTGATAGCTTCAGAACACATATTATTATAAAAAACAAAAAAAAAGTAAATGCTAGCAAAGATGTGGAGGAAAGGAAATTTTTGTACACTGTTAGTAGAAATGCAAATTAGCACGTCAAAACAGTATGGTGGTTTCATAAAAAACGAAAAGTAGAACAACCATAAAATTCAGTAATCTCACTACTGAGTATTTACTCAAAGGAAAGAAAATCAGTACATGAAAGAGACATCAGCCGGGCTCGATGGCTCAGCCTGTAATCGGCTGAGGTGAGTGGATTGTCTGAGCCCACGCATTCGAGACCCGCCTGGGCAACTTGGCAAGACCTCATCTCTGCAATAAATCAAAAATTAGCCAGGCGTGGTAGTGCACGCCTGTAGTTCCAGCTACTTGGAAGTCTGAGGTGGAAGGATCGCCGGAGACCAGCAGGTCGAGGCTGCGGTGCCCGGGAGAGGTCATTGCACTCCAGTCTGGGGGACAGAGTGGGAAAAAGAAAAAAAGAAAGAAGGAAAGAGACATCTGCTCTCCTGTTTATTGCAGCACTACTCCCAGTAGTCAAGATATTGAATCAACCTTAGGATCCAGCAGCAGATGAATGAATGTAGAAAATGTGGTAAATATACACAATGAAGTACTATTCAGCCATAAAAAAGAATGAAATCTTTTCATTTGCTGCAACTTGGATGGGCCTGGAGGACATTATACTAAGTGAGACAGGTGAGTCACAGAAAGATATCTAAGAACTTATTTACATATGGGAACTAAAAAAAGTTGATCTCACGGAGGTAGGGAGTAGATTGACAGTACCAGAGGCTTGGAAGGGTGGAGGAGGAATTGAAGAGAGGTTGGCTATAAGATACAAACATTGGATTTATACCCAATCAGAAATAAGCCTAGTGTTCAACGACACACTGGTGACAATTGTTAACAATAATTTATTGTATATTTCAAAGTACCTAGAAGAAAAGATTAGAAAAGTTCTCAGCACAAAAAATGATTCATATTTGAGATGACAGATATCTTAATATCCTAATTTGATCATGACATATTGTATGCATGTCTCAAAATATTACATATACCACACATACATGATATGTGCAATTATTATTCATTAATAAAAGCAGAGTGAAAAAATGTTGACAATAGACTTATTCCTCGATTTGCACAGAATACATAGAAATAAAAAATAAATAGGTAAGAAAACAAACCATTGGACAGAAAGAGTTGAGGGGATACCATGAATAGAATTATCAGAGAAAACTATGTTAATTTCCAATGCACATATTGAAAAATGATGAAGCGGAGAAAAGGGAATGTTTCTACACCGTTGATAGGGTGTAAATTAGGACAACCTCTATGGTAAACAGTGTGGCAATTCTGAAACAATCTTAATATGGACCTTACATATGACCCGGCAATCCCTCTTTTGGGAATGTACCCAGAGGAACTCAAATCATTCTATGAAAAAGATACCTGCACACGCATATTTTCACAATATGCAAAACCATGGAACCAATAGTGCTGCCCATTGAAAGTAAACTGAATTTTAAAAATGTGGTGCATATACATGATGGAATATTACACAGCCATAAAGAAGGACAAAATTAGGGATGTCACAACAACTTGAATGGATTTAGAATCTATAATACTAAGTAATCTATCACAGAATCAAAGAACCAAGTATCACATGTTCTCACTCATAAGCAGACCCTGAACATTTGCCATAATACTGTAAGAAAGGGATTGGCAGTAGCGGGACACAGTAAGGGAGGAGGGGCACATAACATCAATGAGGGTGCCTGACTTAAACCAGGCGAAGTGGGGACCAAAGGGAGGCCAAAACTTTGCTTGTACGATGACCATTTATCTACCTAATCCTGAATTGTACCCCACATCCTTAAAATAAAATAAAACAAAAATGAACAAAAATGCTCAATTCACTCATAAAAAAATCTAAATCTTTGGGACCCACCTAGGCAACTTGGCGAACCCTCATCTCTACAATAAAATAATAATAATAATAAAAAAAGCTGGGCTCAGTGGCTCAGCCTCTAATCCGCGCCTTTAGGAGGCTGAGGTGAGTGGATTGCCTGACCCGCGGGGCTTGGTAGTGCGTGCCTGTAATTCCGGCTACTCGGAAGGCCGAGGCAGAAGGATCGCCGGAGCCCAGCAGGTCGAGGCTGCGGTGGCCGGGAGCAGCCACTGCACTCCAGTCTGGGTGACAGAGACTCCAACAAAAAAAAAAAAAATCTAAATTACAGTCAAATGACAATGAGATCATTTTATATTGCCTTTTATATTGTGATAAATTACAGATTTTGATGAGACCAGAGCTTGTAATGGTGTGAGGTAAAGGCTGCTATCATACACTTTTGGTGAGAGCAAGCATTTTTGCAGCTTCTCTGAATGGCAATTTGATAGTTTAAACAAAATGTTACACAAATATGTCTTTTAAGCCAGGAATCTGACCCTGAAAATTTGCCCAACAGATATGTTTACAAAATTAAATAAACTGTATAATGATATTTCTAAAAGTATTGCTGGTAATAATAATAAAAAAATATATATATATATTTATAACTATGTGGTCATGAATAGAAAATTGGTTAAATAAACTTTCAAGTAGGAATATCCTGCTGCCAGAAAAAAAAATGTGATGGCTCTGTTCGTATTAACATGAAAAAATTAGCTATAAATTAATATACAGGGTACAGAATATATTCTCTACATATAATAACTTGCTCAGATGTAAATAACTTAAATATTTACATATGGAAATATGTATGCTGGTATATACATACAGATTTTCTGAATGGAAACATTAAAAAAGTTATTTCAGTGGTTGTCCTTGGAAAGAACAGCTGGTAGGAATTGCATAGGAAGACTTAAGTTTTCATCTTTTAATGCTTTGAATTGTTTTAATATTAAAATAATTTTCATAATTTTCTTAACAATGTCATCATATGTTATCTGCATGATAAGACTATGATTTTCTTTTACTGTTGTTTCTTTTTTATTTTAAATATGTGGGGTAAAATTCAAGATTAGGTATAGAAGTGGTCATCATGTAGGTGAAGTTTGAGCCTCCCTTTGGTCCCCACCTTTCCTGGTTTGAGAACAGATACCTTTATTGATGTTGTGTTCCCCATCCCACCCACCCCATCAGTATCCTGCTACTGTCAATCCCTTTCTTATAGTATTATGGTAAGTGTTCTGGGTCCACTCTTGAGTGAGAACATATGGTACTCAGTTCTTTGTTTCTGTGATAGATCACTGAGTATGATAGACTCTCAATTCATCCAAGTTGCTGTGAAGTCCATATGTTTGTCCTTTATGGTTTCATAATATTCCATTGTGTATATGTACCACATTTAAAAAAAATCTATTCCAGTTTCGATGGGCAGCATGGTTGGTTCCAAGTTTTTGCTATTGTGAATAGACCTGCAACAAACATATGTGTACAGGTATCTTTTTTGTAGAATCATTTGAATTCCTCCGGGTATATTCCCAATAAAGGAATTGCTGGATTATATGGAAGGTCAATTTCTAGTTCTTTCAGAAATTGCCATGCTGTCTTTCAAAGAGGTTACACTAGTTTACATTCCCACCAGCAGTGTAGAAGTATTCTTTTTCTCCACATCCTCACCCGCATCTGTTGTTGTTTGTTTTATTAATGATGGCCATTCTTACTGGGGTTAGGTGGCATCTCAATGTGGTTTTGATATGCATTTCTCTGATGATTAGTGAGGCTGAGGCACTTTTTCATGTGTGTGTTGATTGCCCGTATATCTTCTTTAGAGAAGTGTCTATTCATGTCTTTTGCCCACTTTTTATTGGGCTGTTTATTTTTTTCCTTTGGGCACATTGGAGTTCTTTGTAGGTCCTGAGGTTAAGCCTTTGTTAGATATTCAGTTGTCAAATATTTTTTCTCATTCTATGGGCTATCTCTCCACTATCTTGATGGTTTCTTTTGCTTTGCAGAAGCTTTTCAGTTTGATGAGGTTCCACTTGTCTATCTTGACTCTTATGGCATGGGCACTTGGGATTTTGATCAGGAATTGGTTGCCAGTTCCAATTTCCATAAGGGTATCTCCTGCATTTTCTAAGGTTCTTATAGTTTGAGGTTTTATGTTGAGGTCTTTGATTCATTTAGAGTTGATTTTTGTGTATGGTGATAGGTAGGGGTCCTGTTTCAATCTTCCGCCTTGTGGTCAGCCAGTTTTCCCAGCACTATTTACTGAATAGGTTCACCTCTCCCCAGTGGTTGTTGGTTGAGGGTTTATTGAGGATGAGTTGGTTGAGAAATTGAGGTTTTGCTTCTGGAATCTCTATCCTTTTTCATTGGTCTACATACCTGTTATTGTACCAACACCAGGTTGTTTTGATTATTATAGCCTTACAGTAAAGTTTAAAGTCTGCGAGTGTGATACCTCCTGCTTTTTTTCTTTTGCTGAAGATTGTTTTGGCTATTTGTGGTCATTTACGTTTCCATATGAGTTTCTACATTGTCATTTCTAGGTATGAGAAGAATGATTTGGTAATTTAATGGGTATTGTATTGAATCTGTAGATTGCTTTGGGTAGGATGAATATCTTAACAATGTTGATTCTTCCTATCCATGAGCATGGAATATTTTTCCATTTGTTTGTCTCTTCTTTGATTTCTTTGAGCAGTGTTTTGTAGCTTTCATTGTAAAGGTCTTTCACTTCTCTGATTAGGAAGATGCTAAGGTATTTCATTTTTCGTGTATGTGTGGCTATTGTCAATGGGATTGTGCTTTTTATTCGATTCTCTGCCTGTTTGTTGTTGGTGTATAAGAATGTGACTGTCTTTTACACATTTATTTTGTACCCCAAGAATTTGCCAAAGTCCTTTTTAAGTGAAAGCAGATTTTTGTCACATTCTCTTGAGTTTTCAAGGTATAGGATCATATTGTCAGCAAAAAAGGATAACTTAACTTCCTCTTTTCCTGTTTGGATACCCCTGATTTCCTTCTCTTGTCTAATTGCTCTAGTTAGAACCTCCAACATAATGTTGAACATGAGGGGTGAGAGTGGGCAGCCTTGTTTTGTTCCAGTTTTCAGGAGAAAAGTTTCCAGTTTCTGTTTGTTTAGCAATATGTGGGCTATGGGTTTATCATAGATGGTGCTTACTATTTTGAGGTATGTTCCTTCTATGCCTAGGTGTTCGAGGGTTTTTATCAAGAAAGGATACTGGTTTGTATCTAAAGCTTTTTCTGCATCTAAGGATATAATTATGTGGTTCTTGTTTTTACATCTGTTGATGTATTTAGTTACTTTATGGTCTTGCAGATGTTGAACTAGCCCTTCAACCTTGGGATGCAACCTACTTGGTAAGATTTCTGTTTCCATATATGTCAGAATTTTTAAAAGTATGAATTCTTCTTCTTCTTATTATTATTATTAAGTACTAATCGCAGTAGTTTGGAATCTGGATAATCCTACATTCTTCAGGATAATCCTTTACTCCATAAGTGTCTATGTTAAATGAATAGGGTAAGCTATTCTATAGACCTTTAGAAGACAGACAACAGCCGGGCTCGGTGGCTCAGCCTGTAATCCTGTGCCTTTGGGAGGCTGAGGTGAGTGGATTGCCTGAGCCCGTGGGTTCGAGACCCGTCTGGGCAGTGAGACCTCATCTCTATAATAAATCAAAAAATCAGACGGGCATGGTAGTGCATGCCTGTAATTCCGGCTACTTGGAAGGCTGAGGCGGAAGGATCGCCGGAGCCCAGCAGGTCGAGGCTGCGGTGGCCAGGAGCGGCCACTGCACTCCAGTCTAGGTGACAGAGTGAGACTCCAACTCAAAAAAAAAAGACAGACAACAAAAAGATAAAGTTTATTTTTGGTTTGAGAATTGTTAGTCTATAGCTTTTCTCTCCTGGAACAATCAGATGATAGGGGTAGTTGGTGGAAAAGGCACTCCCAGATAATGACATAAAACTATTTTCTCTGTGAAAAAGTGATGGAAATCTTACTCTTCTCTGTGTAAAAGAACATGCCATTGTATTATCCAAAAGGGAACTGAGTTCACTTCAGAACAATTTAAAAAATGAAAAGTTTCATATTTGAATGTTTTCACTGTCAATTTTTAAATAGTTTGATTAAAAAGACAGGTTAAAGAAAAGGCTTCACAGATCTCATTTCCAAAGTTAAAGAAAGCATATTCATTTGACACGTGATAATGACTTCACCAGTAACACAGGGATAAAGATCTTTCACATACACTAGTTTATTTAAGTTCTCAGAACAGTTTCTTTGAAATTGGTGGTATTATTATCCCTGCCCTTTTATGAATGACAACCTTGGGTTTGATAGATATAAGTCACTGGAGGACAGTTTGGGCACCAATTATAGTACCTGACATACACACAACCAGTGTTAACATTTATTGAATAAGTGACTTCCTAATATCATACTGATAGTAAGTAAAAGATAGAGAATGGAAACAGCATATAATGAGCACCAGTTATGTGTTATTAACATACTAAGTCCTTTACATGTAATGAATCATTTAATTCTCTGAACAGTTCCATGTGTTGGACACCACTATGCTGATATGACAAAAGAAGAAATAGAGGTTCAACACAGACACGTAAGTTGCTCATGTTTTCACAGCATTGTATGGGCAGCCATGGTGTCGTCAGGCACTCCAGATAGCCAGATGATTTTTCCCTGCACCTTGTCCTCAGCCCCAAGTGCATATACATTAGGGACCCCACTGAGCTGGCTATCCAGTAAGCAACCTCCTGACCTTCGTCCCATGTGGCAGCTGAGAGCCATCTTTATCCTTGTATTACTGATGAAGCCATTATACACAGAAGTACACTAGGTTCCTGAAGAAGGATGCCTTTGCAGTTCTCAGTTGCTCAAGCACCCACAGTGGCACTTTACTGTCTCTGCATGCCTGTCCATCATCCTTGGTTTGACTGCACCCCTGGAGGTTAGCTTCAAGAGCCTTCTGCTACAAACATCATGTGCTTCCAGCTTGGCTCACTTGCATCTCTCTGAGTTGTTTCTGTTTGCCTAGAGATTGTGAATTTTGCCACCCGGAGAAATTCATCACCACCCATCACTTTGTTCAATGAGGTATGAACTTCCCTTTCAAATGTGTCCTGTTTTGGATATTCTTCCTGTGTCTTAAGATGCCTGTTAAAGTTACCTTTTCAACTTTTCAGTTACTATCATAGGATAATTCCTTAAATTAAAATTACCGTGTGATTTCTGTCTTCTGATTAAACCATACCAATACAGAGGATTTGAAAGGACAATGAGTCTAAAGAAAAGAAAAGGAGATTCTTCCCTTTTGCATTGTTACTATGGTAATCAGGAATTTATAACCAAGTAGTCAGTTATTGATCATTAAGAGCTCTATATCTTACAGTCAACTAGGGTAGACACATATCAAGTATTCCAATTTAATTACTCCTTGTGAGATAATATACATAAAAATGTTAAGAGTATAGCAAGTCCTGTTTATTTCATTACATACAATTAGGATTATATTTCTTTAACAAATGTCAGGGTTATTATGTGAATATATATCTAAGATTCAGACATGATAAATAGATATGACAGTTAATTGTAGAAAGTTTCTTTCTATATAAAGAGCAAGACAAGAGCTTGCAAATGGCCTCCCAATTAATAATAACTTATTTCTGCTTTTAACAGAATTAGTGACATTTATCTTTAGTCAAGATTGCTGAATTGCAGAGGTGATACACCACAGCCATGTTTAAGGGATCTCTAACAGTTTAGGCTGGTTTGATTCTGACTAACGTAGCATAAAGAACAAGAGAGCAAAAAAGCCATAGAAGTTGTTTATTGAATTGCTGTGCATTTCAAGTTAGGATGTTTTATGTACTGTAATTACACTCCACCACCCTTTTCTATGCCAATGTATTCTATCGATCTGTGCTGCCATCCACCAGAAAAAGCCTCAAGACATTGGAAAAAATACAAAAGAGTGGAGTGATGTGTGTGCTCCCTAAATAGGAAATTCCATGCAATGAAGATTGCTGAAAACACAGATTGTCTAATATATTGTTAACATCTATGTGTTTAGCACATGTTAATTCTTATAAGAAATATTTATTTCTCATTAAAAACTTCAAAAGCTTATTTGTTGTATAAATATTTTCTGAATTTTTATTATGTACAAGTCTGGAGCCACTGTTCTAGGTTCTAGAGATATAGCAGTGAATGAATGATGGTGGATTGGACCAGGAGATCATAATGTAAGTGGTGGTGAAAATAGTGTGGTTTACTCCATTGCCCGACCTAGAAAACCCTAACATTAACCCCACTTGCTCTCTTTCTTCAGAACAATCAGAATCTGCATACATTTTGAAGGTAGTCCCAAGTAGGGACCTTAATTTTATAGGCAAGAGTAAACATGGTTATACAGCTCATGAAACTGGAACTTGATTAAAAGTCAGATTACAATGGCTAGGTATAATAAGTCCCCCAAGTAAGTGACTGTGTTCATCTTAACAGAAGCAACGAAGTCTTGACAAGAAAATGTCCATCTTGTTTCAATGACCAGTGGGAACACAGCAATAAGTATAACACACCCAGAGCATGACCTGCTGCTCTTTGGCTCTCTTCATGTGGGATGGTCAGAAAGACACTTGACCCTGACTGGATCCAACAACATAAAACAGAGAATGTCACAAAAGAACCAGTGGAAATCTCTAGTTGAGCATAGTATTCAAATAGGCAACCAAAAGATGTGTTCACTACAGTGCCGAGAGAACTTCGACTGACAATCTACTTTTTCAAAACTTTGGAAGCAATTTAGGAGATACAGTAACACAAAAATGATAATTGAGCCTTTTAAATTATGTGTTTTGATCAAGAGATTTTTTTGGTGCTCTCATATTTGCAATTGCTTATATTTATGTAGCAAATTAGAAATTAGTGCTATACAGTTTATTTGATGTTATCACATGAGTTTTATCTCCTGATCCTTGAAAAATGATGGGAAATAGATAAGGTATTTCATTCTTTTTTTTTTTTTTTTTTTAGTTGGACTCTCACTCTGTCGCCCAGACTAGAGTGCAGTGGCTGCTCCCGGCCACTGCAGCCTCGACCTGCTGGGCTCCTGCGATCCTTCCACCTCAGCTTTCCGAGTAACTGGAATTACAGGCACACACTACCATGCCCAGCTGATTTTTTTATTTATTGTAGAGATGAGGTCTCGCCAAGTTGCCCAAGCGGGGCTTGAATCCACAGGTTCAGGCTATCCACTCACCTCAGCCTCCCAAAGCGCGAGATTACCGACTGAGCCACCGAACCTGGTTAGGTATTTCATTCTTGAGGTGCAATAGGAAACAAAGCTAAAGAGAAATTGCAAGATTGGCCAAAGAGACCTATGGAAATGGCACCCATTAATGTTTCTTCCCTTAGGCTCACTCCACTACAACACACTACCTCTTGAATATCACCTGGCATTAGTGTGTTTTGGGTTTTGTTTTTCCTTTGTGGGAAGCCAGCTTTGAATGCCAGGATCAAGTCATCCCACAAAGAAGAATTCATTATTGTTGAGGAAAACATACTATGCAACCTCAGAAAATATATCCCTATAGGATAGGCAAGATGGCGATGGAACCAGTGGGACAGTGAAAGTCTCTGCAAGGGTGAGGGTCCATAAAGACAGTCTGCATGAGTGGAGACGTGTGTTGGCCCACCCGGTTCTGTTCAACTTCCAGCCTGGGACCCAGAGATGATCTCTACACCTCTTTGGGATTGACTATGGCTGATCCAGAGAGGAAGTTTCAGAGCAGACACAGAGAGATGAATGCCCCACTCCCATGCTGGACCAGACATGAACACATCTGATCTGAGTGGGAACTTGGCAGCAGTGTATAAGTTGGGTGAGTCTGGATCTGATTCACCCTACTTCCACAGCAGTCTATGGAGCATCTGACCCATGCTGACAGCAACCCTATCTGCCTGCACCAAGAGTGGAGGGGAGGGACTGGAGACCACAGTCCATGCCTCACCACAGTGGAGGCCAGAAGTGGTGGTACTGGTAGTTGGGAAAGGCATCTGAAATTCCAGAAATGACCACAGAGGAAGTTCTTTTTTTCTCTGTTTTTGTTTATATTTTAGTACTTGTTCTGGTGGTTAAAAAAATTTTTTTTAGTTTTTCTGTTTGCATATGGGTATTTTTGAGGGTAAGTGCATCATCAGGATTTTTGTTTGTGTGTTTGCTTGAGTGTTTTTGTTTTTGTTTGTTTTTGTTGGGGTCTTTGTTTATTTGTTTGTTGGTGTGCCTATGTTGTTTTCCTTCTCCTCTCCATTTTCCTTTCATCTCCCTTCTTCCTTTTTCAGTTCTTTTCCTTTTCTTATCTTGTTTTGCTTTTGGGGACATACAAACAGCCCCACTGGTGGACAGACTGTAAGGTGGTGAGAAGTTGGCTGCAGGAGGCCCACACACCTGTCAGCAGATACTATGATCTGCAGATAGCTTCTGAACCATAGGCCTCCATAACACCATAATAAAATCTCAAAACTGCAAAAGGCACAGTCCCCATCCCCAGTCTGGCTTCAAAATTGCACAAATCCAAAGGAGATCCATAAGGAAGAATAGAGGATTAGGCAAACAGAAGTGAGCTATCCCCCCTATCACTGAGCAATGGAATTAAAGAAGGGGAGTAAAAAGGGAGGAAAACCAACACAAATGAAGAAGAACCAAAGAAAAAACAGAAGTTCCACACAGACCCCTGGGAAGACAGCACCTGAGAACACAGACTTTAGAACTCAAACAACGAAGAGCCCCCAAAACGACTGGTCTCAAACCACAAACCCACATATCAATATTAATAGACAGAATGAATATAAATGAGGAGAGACAAGAGGAAACAATGAAGGAGTTGATAACTGAGATGACAGCAATAAATAATACAGTAAAATGAAGTAAACAAACTGACAAACATGGAAAGCAGAATTAAACAAACAGAAGAAAGAATCCCAGAACTTGAGGACCAAAATATGGAACTAACATAAACTGTTAAAAACATAGAAAAGAAGCTTAAAAAGACAGGACAAGGCCTCCAAAAGATGTGTGATTATATCAAGAGGCTGAACCTGAGATTAATTGGAATTCCTGAGTCATATAGAGAAACTTAGAACAAACATTCCATGAAATTATCCAAGGAAACATCCCTCATCTCATCAGAGACATGACCATTCAAACACAAGAAATTCAGAGAACCTCTGCAAGACATCAAATGAGAAGACCAACTCCTAGACACATAGTAATTCATTTACACAAGTAGATATAAAAGAAAAAATTCTAAGGACTGTGACAGATTAAGGTTAGACTACTTACCAGGAAGACCAATTAGGATAGCAGCAGACTTATCTATAGAGACACTACAGGTTAGATGAGACTGGAGTCCAATTTTCAAAGTGCTCAAAGATAAACAATTCCAATCAAGAATTTCCTACCCAGCTAAGATTCATCAGTGAAGGAGAATTCAAATTCTCTCCAGACATTAAATCCTTAAAAGTTCACACTGAATCCAGACCTGCTCTACAAGACATGCTTAAGAAGGCATTATACACAGAAGAAAGACAAAAAGAACAACCACACTCTTCCTAAGAATGCAGAAAAAAGAATGAAAACACACACATATATCAACCCCCCAAAATAAAAAAAAACCCAACCAACAAACAAACAGCAACAAACCCTATAATAACCTCATGATGGGGATAAGCTCTCACATCTCAATAATTAGCCTGAATGTAAATGGACTAAATGTACCACTAAAAATACATAGAATGGCAAACTGGATAAAAAAGATTATGCAACAATATGTGTCTCCAGGGGACTCAGCTCACCAGAATGGACGCTCACCAACTCAAAGTAAGAGGATGGAAAACAAATTTTCAGGGAAATGGAACAAAAGAGAGCAGGTATTGTGATCTTAATATCAGACAAAATATCATTTAAGCTATCAAAAATTTTAAAAAATGCAGAAGTTCACTACATAATGATAAAATATTCAAACCATCAATAAGAAATATCTATCCTAAACATATATGCACTCAATGTAGGAGCACCAATCTTTAAACACCAACTCCTAGGTAAACTAAAAAAGATTCTAACGCTAACACTATCATAGCCGAGGACTTAAATACTTCACTAACAACCCTAGATAGATCATAAAGGCAAAAATCAACAAAGAGACCCAGAACCTCAACTTGATGCTTGACTAAATGGACTTAATAGATACCTACAGGACACTCCACACAACAACCATGGAATATACATTATTCATCACCACATGGAATATACTCCAAGATCAACCACATTCTCAGTCATAAATCAAGCATAAACAAATTTCATAAGATCAGAATACTGCCATGCACCTTCTCAGACCACAGTAGAATAAAAATAAATATCAACACCAACAAAGCTACCCCAAACCCCACAAATACATAAACACTAAACAGCATAATGCTTAACTACTCCTGAGTCAACATGGAAATCAAAGCAGACATTAAAAGATTTTTGGAAACAAATGAAAATAAAGACATCTTATCAAACCTCTGGGATGTCATGAAAACAGTACTAAGAGGGGAATTTATTTCTTTAAGAACACACATCAAGAAAATGGAAAGATCACAAGTTAACAGCTTAACAAATCACCTAAGGTGCTGGAAAGATAAGACCACCAAAACCCTACTTCAGCAGAAGAATACAGATCCTCAAGGTAAAAGCCCAAATACAGGACGCAGAAGACAAATATATCATAGAAAAAAATCAACAAAACAAAAAGCTGGTTCTTTAAAGGTTAAACAAGATTGATGGACCCCATCCAGAATTATCAAGAAAAGAGAAAAAACTCAAATGAACACAATCCAAAATGCAAAAGATCAAATCACAATGGACCCTGAAGAAATGCAAAAAATTATGAGAGATTACTATGCACATCCATATAGAAACAAAATAAAAGACCTAAACGAAATGGAGGACTTTCTGACAACACATAACCTCCCAAGGTTGAAACAAGAAGGGAATTTTGAGACATTAAATACACCGGTAATAACCCTAGAAATGGACTCTGTCATAAGAAAACTACCCACAAAAAAATATCGTGGACCAGAAGTCCTTTCCAGTAGAGTTCTATAGAACATATAAAGAGGAGCTGTTATCAATCCTACTGAAAGTATTCAAGCAATCAAGAAAGATGGAACTCTCCCCAAATCATTTTATGAAGCTAATATCACACTGATACCCAAACTGGGTAAAGATCAAACAAAGAAAGAGAGCTACAGGTCGGTATCCCCAATAAACATAGATGCAAAAATACTCAACAAGATTACAGCAAATGGAATCCAAAAATATAGCTAAAAAATCCTCCACCACGACCAAGTAGGCTTCATTCTCAGGATGCAGGGCTGGTTCAATATCTGTAAGACCATGCCTGTAATTAAATTCATCTACAGATGTAAAAATAAGAATCACATGATTATATCATCAGATGCTAAAAAGTTTTTTAGCATCCCTTCTTGATAAAAACTCTTGAACACCTAGGTATAGAGAGAACATATCTCAAAATATTAAGAGCCATCTACAGTAAACCCACACCCAACATATTACTAAACAGACAAAAAATTGGAAGGATTTCCCCTGAAAATCAGAACAAGATAAGACTTCCCACTTTCATGCCTCCTGTTTAACCTAATGTTTGAAGTCCTACCTAGATCAATCAGACAAGAGAAGGAAATCAAAGACATCCCAATAGGAAAAGAGAAAGTCAAACTATCCCTCTTTGCTGATGATATGATTCTATACTTCAAAAATCCAAGAGAATCTGTCATCAACCTTCTTGCATTTATAAAGGACTTTCACAATGTCCAGGGCAAAAAATCAACATGCAAAAGATAGTGACATTCTTATAAACCAACAACAAACAGTAGAGAACCAAATAAAAAGTAAAATCTCCTTCACAATAGCCATAAAGAAATGAAATACCTTGGCATCTTTGTAACCACAGGAATGAAAGACCTTAACAATGAAAACTACAAAACACTACTCAGAGAAATCAAGGAAGACACAAACAAATGGAAAAATCTTCCATGCTCATGGATTGGAAGAATCAACATTGTTAAGAAGTCTATCCTACCCAAAGCAATCTATAGATTTAATGCAATACCCATTAAATTACCAACATCTTTCTTCTCAGACCTGGAAATGATAATACAGAAATTCACATAGAAACATAAATGGCCACGAATAGCCAACACAATCCTTATCAAAAGAAAGAAAGCAGGAGGTATCACACTTCCAGACTTTAAGCTTTACTATAAGGCTACAATAATCAAAAAACATGACATTGGTACAAGGACAGGCATACAGACCAATGGAATAGAATAGAGATTCTGGAAGCAAAATCTCAATTTCTCAACCAACTTATCTTCAACAAAGCCTCCAACAACAACCACTGGGGAGAGGAGAACTTATTCAGTAAATGGTGCTGGAAAATCTGCCTGACCACATGCAGAAGATTAAAACAAGACCCCTATCTGTCACCATACAGAAAAATCAACTCTAAATGGATAAAGGCCTAAATATAAAATCTCAAATTATAAAAACCTTAGAAAACACGGGAGACATCCTTATAGAAATTGGAACTGACAACCAATTCCTGATCAAAACCCCAAATGTCCATGCCATAAGAGTGGGACTTTATCAAACTGAAAAACTTGTATAAAGCAAAAGAAATCATCAAGAGAGCAGGGAGACAGTCCACAGAATGGGAAAAAATATTTGCCAACTGTGCATCTGACAAAGGCCTAACATCTAGAATCTACAAGGAACTCAAATGTGCAGAAAAGAGCAAATGGCCCTATTAAAAAGTGGACAAAAAGATATGAATAAACACTTATCAAAAGAAAACATACGAGTAGTTAATAGATGCAAAAATGATGAAACAGATGAAAAAATGCTCAGCCTCACTAATCATCAAAGAAATGCAAATTAAAACCACACTGAGATACCACCTAATTCCATTCAGGAGGGCCATAATCAATAACTCAAATAACAACAGATGCTGGAGAGGATATGAGTCAAAGGGAACACTTCTATACTGTTGAGGGGAGTGTAAACTAGTACAATCTCTGTGGAAAACAGTGTGGTGATTCCTAAAAGATCTAAAAATCAACCTTTCATATGGCCCAACCATCCCCCTTCTGGCAATATACCCGGAGGAACTCAAATCACTCTATGGAAAAGGTACCTGCACATGCAAGTTTATTGCAGCATTATTCACAATAGCAAAAACATGGAACCAACCATGTTGCCCATTGAAAGTGGACTGAATTTTTTTTAAATGTGGTACGTATACATGATGGAATATTATGCAGCCATAAAGAAGGACAAAATTATGAAAATTTTTAGTAGCTTGGATGAACTTGGAGTCTATGGTACTCAGTGATCAATAACAGAAACAAATAACTGAATACCAAATGTTCTCACTCATAAGCTGACCCTGAACAATTATCATAATACTATAAGAAAGGGATTGGCAGTAGTGGAAAACTGCCAGGGGAGGGAAGATTGGCTCACTTCATTAATACCTGATCTCAAACCAGGTGAATTGGGAATCAGAGTGAGGTCTAAACTCTATCTGTACAATGACCATTTGTATTCCTAACCCTGAATTGTACCCCACATCTTTATTTTTTTATTTTTTATTTTTATTTTTTGAGTTGGAGTCTTACTCTGTTGCCCAGACTGGAGTGCAGTGGCCGCTCCCGGCCACCGCAGCCTCGACCTGCTGGGCTCCGGCGATCCTTCCACTTCAGCCTTCCGAGTAGCCGGAATTACAGGTGCGCGCTACCAGTCCAGCTAATTTTTTGATTTATTGTAGAGATGAGGTCTCGCTGCCCAAGCAGGTCTCGAACCCACGGGCTCAGGCAACCACTCACCTCAGCCTCCCAAAGGTGCGGGATTACAGGCTGAGCCACCGAGCCCATCTTGTACTCCACATCTTTAAAATAAAAATTAAAATCCATGTAACTGCTGTGAGGTAGGTACATCTGAGAAGTTCTGTATCAGGCAGACATCCCTTTTCACCAGTCTATATTCATTGTTATTATCTTCATGTTACATATGAAGAACTGAAATTGAACTTCATGAATTCTCCCAAGGTTACATAGATAGTAAATAGGGAACTCCAACATAGCTCACTTCAAGGCCGTACTCTTAACGCATACACCATCTTGCATTTTTTAAATTTAGCTCATTGCCTGTAACATAGTTGATATGTTAAAATTTTAATTATCACTCTTTTATCTCTTCAAATACTTTCCCAGTTACAATATTATATAGTTTTTAAAAATAAATTGACAATTACAGTGAAAAAAAATTAAAAAAAGAAAGTCCTACAGATTAAATAAGTGTTTCCTTTTTTATTTGCATATTATTTATACTCAGAGACTGTGATCTGCTGGTGTGAGCCATTCTGTATGGCTTCCTGTCTTGTTCGTTTTGCACTCAGCCATCTTTTTCTTTTTCATTGCATATAATAACAGTACTGTGTCTCAGAATTATTTTGCCATACTGCTGTGAAAGCTCGCCTCTGTTTTGAAAATAGAGACGTTATTATATTACTATTTAAAGACCTTGAAAACTTTGGGTAGTAAACATATAAATCATCTAGGCATTCATTAAGAATTAATTGCTTTCAAATATCAAGAATGCTCAATGAATAGTTGATGAAAAATTGGACAGTATCTTAGTATTGGAAAATGATTAGAATGAGATCTTACCGTGTGATTTTGTCTGTTATTAAAAGTGTTGGTAAACAGTTTACTTCTTCTTCTTCTTTTTTGAGTTGGAGTCTCACTCTGTCACCCAGACTGGAGTGCAGTGGCCGCTCCCGGCCACCAGCCTCGACCTGCTGGGCTCCAGCGATCCTTCCGCCTCAGTCTTCCAAGGAGCCGGAATTACAGGCACGCGCAACCACGCCCGGCTAATTTTTTTTATTTATTGTAGAGATGAGGCCTCGCTAAGTTGCCCAGGGGGGTCTTGCACCCGCGGGCTCAGGCAATCCACTCACCTCAGCCTCCCAAAGGCACAGGATTACAGGCTGAGCCACCGAGCCAGACCAGTTTACTTCTTTATAGGAACGAAATATGAGGGAATCAGAAACATTGAACTTTTGTGTATGTGTGAAAACAGGAATTTTTACAAATAAGCCCTGGAAGGAATCATGTAACTTTATTGCTTCTCCTTTCAAGAAACTTCGTACTTTGTAAAGAAAAACAAAAACACGAAAATCCCCGAACTTAGCAATGTCTTCTCTTGAGAGCTGAGCCGAAACTAAACCTATGAGTCATCATTTTAACTTCTTTTTCTTAGTCTATTAGCTACATGTTCTAGAGTTGCTTTTTATAAAACTGGTTTTTATAGATTCACTCTTTAAGCTCCACACTTATTTCTTCTAGAGTCATTGTTTTAAACGCCTTCAAGCTGCTGTTTTCTTTCTTTTCTTGCTTTTTTTTTTTGAGTTGGAGTCTCACTCTGTGGCCCAGACTGGAGTGCAGCGGCCGCCCCGGCCACCGCAGCCTCGACCTGCTGGGCTCTGGCAATCCATCCGCCCCAGCCTTCTGAGTAGCCGGAATTACAGGTGCACGCGACCACGTCCGGCTGATTTTTGATTTATTGTAGAGATGAGGTCTCGCCAAGTTGCCCAGGCGGGTCTCGAACCCGTGGGCTCAGGCAATCCACTCACCTCAGCCTCCCAAAGGCGCGGGATTACAGGCTGAGCCACCGAGCCTGGCTGCTGTTTTCAATAGGAAACAATATCAGCATGTCAGAAGCACCCAGGAAACATTTAAAACACACCTTTTTCTCCTCTTCTCTACTATGCTCTGAGCCCACTCCTGAAGGCCATTTCTGAAGTCACTCCGGATAAAAGTCCTTGGAACAAATTCATGGAAGCATTGTAAGATTGTTCTCTCCTAAGACTTTTTGGCTGCATAATCACCAGGTAGCAACAAATCTCACCACTATGAATAAAAGTCCCAAATCACCCCAGCTTAGCAAATCACAGAATATAAACTAAAGCAATAAAATATGAGGAGCAAATTACATTTTTAATATTCTTTCTATGTTAATAATCTCTAAACTGCTACTGACAATACTGGTAAGGAATTTAAAAATACATTATCTCTGTAAGTCAAGCTCCCAATGGTTTATTATAATCAGATTTTAGTATTACAGCGTTGCTCCAGTTTGTTCCTCCAAGACATCATTACCTTGCAGAATAACTAAAAGATAGGCAAGTGCTTATCTGACACACTCTATGGTGTCATCATTTCCTCTGAACACCCGTACCCGAACAAATAAGTGCAATTCATCACTATACTTGAAAGTTATCTGGGGCAATAAATAAGTGTAAGTACCTTTGACACAGCTTAGGCGTTTCCCTGAAAGAAAGGCCTAGATTTGGGTGCGAATAGGGGAAATGTTAAGAAGACAAGAGTCGCCGGGTTCGGTGGCTCAGCCTGTAATCCCGCGCCTTTGGGAGGCTGAGGTGAATGGATTGCCTGAGCCCGCGGGTTCGAGAGCCGCCTGGGCAGCGAGACCTCATCTCTACAATAAATCAAAAAATCAGCCGGGTGTGGTAGCGCATGCCTGTAATGCCGGCTACTTGGAAGGCTGAGGTGGAAGGATCGCCAGAGCCCAGCAGGTCGAGGCTGCGGTGGCCGGGAGCGGCCACTGCACTCCAGTCTTGGCGACGGAGTGAGACTCCAACTCAAAAAAAAAAGAAGAAGACAAGAGTCTGGACGTATGAGGTGAGTGAAGAGAAAGTGAAAGAGAACTCTCTTGTCCCATGTTAGACATTCTGACTTTGTTCGTGGTGTCTCACATTTCTCAGTCTTGAAATCCCTGTCTCCCCTTGAGGTCTTCCTCAATCCTCCCACGTGGGGTTGATTGTCTTCCTGATGCATTATCGCTGTACTTATTGGACACTGGACCTGTCCCACTTTTGGTTCCTTCCTTAAGTCACAGTTTCCACTTCCTGCCATTGCTGTCCTCCAGCTATAGCTCATTCGATCAGGAAAAGGAAACAGATCTAAAAGATCTCCTTCACAGGCTGAACAAAACCTTGGACCTGCAGTGACTACAGAGGCCAGGCTCATCGATCCCTGGAATTTTGGAATTGAAGCATAGTTCTTGATAAACTAGCCCCCAAATCATAAAATCTCAAAGGCTGAGTCTACATCAAGAAAAGGAAAGACTTGTACATGTTAATTATTATGCAAGTTTAAAAAGAGTATTATCATGAAAAATGGATAAGTTTCAAAATTCTCTAAAACATGAAAATAGGAAAAACAGACTACTGGGTGTTCCTTTAAGGCAGTACTGGCTTGGATTTCTATTCTCTAGGCTAGAGTATTTTATAACTCAGTGGGAGCAGAAAATAAGTTATAAATTTTTGTCTGGTAGATAAGCACTTAATTTCTGTTCTGTGGAACAGATACAGAAAAACTTACAATTCATTGCCCAGGAAGACATTAACCACTTTTTTTTTTTTTTTAATCTAAGCTAGCTATCTAATCCTAATATTCTTTTGCTAAATTTTCTATATGCATCTTGCGCCTAAAATGTTCCTTGGTCCTATTTTAACTGTTTTAATACTTTTCTTATTAATTAATGGAATAAACAAAACTTTAAGATGCATTTGTTTTATATTTTTATGAAATTTTAAAAATATTTTGAGTGGCTGGTCTCAGTGGCTCAGCCTGTAATCCCAGCACTTTGGGAGGCCGAGGTGAGTGAATTGCCTGAGCCCACGGATTCGAGACCCACCTGGGCAATTTGGCAAGACCTCATCTCTACAATAAATCAAAAAATTAGTCGGGTGTGGTAGCAGCGACTGTAGTTCCAGCTACTTGGAAGGTTGAGGCAGAAGGATCGCCGCAGCCCAGCAGGTCGAGGCTGCGGTGGCAGGGAGCATGCCACTGTACTACAGTCTGGACGACAGAATGAGATTCCAAATAAAAAATATATATCTACATTGAGCATTACTCTTTAATAGTTTTGGAGGTCCTCCATGGATACACCAATTAAAACTTACCTAACAGAGACACGTGAATTGACTTGCCAGTTGTATACCTCATGGGCTACTAAGCTCAGATGTATGATTTTCTTTTTTTCCCTCTTTCAATAGCTTTAAGGAGTACAAGCAGTTTTTGGTTACATGGTTGCATTGTATAGTGGCAGATAAATTTGGGCTTTAAGTGTACCCACCCCCCCCGTGTACATTGTACCTGATAGGTGATTTTTCGTTCCTTGACCGCTAGTCCACCTCCCACTCCTGAGTCTTCAGTGTCCATTATACCATCTCGCTGCCATTGCAGATACTTAGTTTAGCTTCCACTTGTGAGAACATGTGGTGTTTGGTTTTCTGTTTCTTAGTTCACTTAGGATAGTGTTCTTGAATTCCATTCCAGTTGCTGCAAAATGCATTTTATTCTTTTTGATAACTGAATAGTATTCCATAACACATATCATATATAGCACATTTTCATTATCCACCAATCGGCTGATGGCATAGGTTGGTTCCACCTTTTTGCAGTTGAGAATTGTGCTGCACTGAACATGTGGTTACAGGTGTCTTTTTTTTTTTTTTTGAGATGGAGTCTCACTCTGTCACCCAGACTAGAGTGCAGTGGCCGCTCCCGGTCACCGCAGCCTCGACCTGCTGGGCTCCGGCGATCCTTCCACCTCAGCCTTCCGAGTAGATGGAATTACAGGCATGTGCTACCACGCCCGGCTGATTTTTTGATTTATTGTAGAGATGAGGTCTTTCTGCCCAGGTGGGTCTCGAACCTGCGGGCTCAGGCAATCCACTCACCTCAGCCTCCCAAAGGCGCGGGATTACAGGCTGAGCCACCGAGCCCGGCTTGCAGGTGTCTTTTTATATAACAACCTCTGTTCCCTTGGGTAGATGGGGGATTGCTGGATCAAATGGTAGATCTACTTTTAGTTCTTTGAGAATTCTCCATACCAATTTCCATGGAGTACACATCTACACTCCCACCAGAGTGTATAAGCATTCCTTTTTCTCTACACCCACACCAGCATCTCTTGTTCTTTGATTTTTAAATTAAATTTTTTTGAGTCAGTGTCTCACTTTGTCACCCAGGCTGGAGTACAGTAGCATGATCATGGCTCACTGCAGCCTCAAACTTCTGGGCTTAGGTGATCCTTCCACTTCAGCATTTTGAGTTGCTGGAACTACTGGCATGTGCCAACATGCCTGGCTAAGTTTTACAATTTTATTTTTGTAGATACAAGATCTCACCATGTTTCCCAGACTGGTCTCAAACTTCTGGGCTCAAGCAATCTTTTCTTCTCAGCCTCCCAAAGTGCCAGGAGATTACAGGTATGAGCCACCATGCCTGGTGTTTTTTGATTTTTCAATAATGGCCACTCTGACTGTTGTTAGGTGGTATCTCATTGTGGTTTTAATTTGCATCTTCCTGATGTTTAGTGATGTTGAGCATTTCTTCTTATGTTTGTGGGTCATTTGTATATCTTCTTTTGAGAGATGTCTGTTCATGTCATTTGCCCACTTTTTAGTGGGGTTATTTGCTTTTCTCTTGATGACTTTTTTCGAGTTCTTTGTAGACTCTAGATGTCGGTTCTTTGTCAGATGTATAATTTGAGAATATCTTCTTCCATTATGTAGGATGTCTATTTGCTCTGTTGTTTATTTCTTTTGCTGTGCAAAAGATTTTTAGTTTAAATAAATTCCACTTATTTATTTTGCTTTTGTTGCATTTGCTTTTGGGGGTTTTAGTCATACATTCTTTGCCTAGACCAATTTCCAGAAGAGTTTTTCCTAGGTTTTCTTCTGGGATTTTTATGGTTTCAGGTCTAACATTAAAATCTTTAATACATCTTGAGTTAATTTTTCATAGGGGAAGGATAGGGCTCAAGTTTCATTTTTCTGCGTGTAGCTTTTCAATTTTTCCCAGCAGTGTTTGTTGAATAGAGTAGTTTTTTTTCCCAGTTCATGTTTTTGTCTGCTTTGTCAAAGATCAGTTGATTGTAGGTGTCTGGGTTTATTTCTGATTCTCTATTCTGTTCCAGTGGTCCACGTGTCTCCTCTTGTACTAGTATCATGCTGTTTGGGTTACTACCTTGGAGTATAATTTGAAGTCAGGTAATGTGATGCCTCTATCTTTGTTCTTTTTGCTTAGGATTGCTTTGACTAGTCTGTCTATTTTTTGGTTCCATATGAATATTAGGATTGTTTTTTCTAATTCTGTGAAAAATGATGTTAGTAGTTTGATATAGGAATTGCATTGAATCTGTGGATTACTTTGGGTAATATGGTCATTTTAACAATGCTGATTCTTCCAATGTTGATTCATCCATGAGCATGGGATGCTTCTCCGTTTGTTTATGTCCTCTATGATTTCTTTTATCAGTGTTTTGTAATTCTCCTTGTAGAGATCTTTCACTGCCTTGGTTAAATATATTTCTAGGTATTTTAGTTTTTGGCTGCTATTGTAAATTGAATTGAATTATTGATTTGATTCTCAGCTTGTGCTATTGGTATATACCAGTGTTATTGATTTGTGTGTGTTGATTTTGTTTCATTTGCTCTAGGGTCTGAATTAACAAAGTCCAGTGGTCTTTTAGAGGAGTCTTTAGGATTCTTTAGGTATAAGATTATGCTGTTAACATCAAAGATAGTTTGATTTCTTGTTTTCCAATTTGAATACCCTTTATTTCTTCTTCTTGCCTGATTGCTTGGACTGGGATTTTCAGTACTGTGTTGGATAGAATTGGTGAAAGTGGGCTTCCTTGCCCTGTTCCAGTTCTAAGGGGGAATGTGTTCACCTTTTCTCCATTTAGGATGACATAGACTGTAAGTTTGTTGTACATGGATTTTATTATTTTGAGGAATGTTCACTCTATGCTTATTTTGCTGAGGGTTTTTATCATGAAGAGATTCTGGATTTTGTCAAATGCTTTTTCTGCATCTATTGAAATGATCGTATGATTTTTGCATTTCATTCTATTTATGTAGTGGATCACATTTGTTGACTTGCATATTTTGAAACACCCTTGTATCCCTGGGATAAAACCCAGTTGCTTGTGGTAGACTTTTTTTTTTTTTAATGTACTGTTGAATTTGTTTTGTTTTTTTTTTTTTGAGTTGGAGTCTCACTCTGTCGCTCAGACTGGATTGCAGTGGCCGCTTCAGGCCACCGCAGCCTCGCCTGCTGGGCTCTGGCGATTCTTCCACCTCAGCCTTCTGAGTAGCTGGAACTACAGACGCGTTACCATGCCCGGCTAATTTTCTGATTTATTGTAGAGATGAGGTCTCGCCAAGTTGCCCAGGCGGGTCTCAAACCCGTGGGCTCAGGCAATCCGCTCACCTTGGCCTCCCAAAGTGCTGGGATTACAGGCTGAACCACCGAGCCTGGCCGAATTTGGTATTTTTTTAAACATATTTTTTATTTTAAAATTGTGGGGAACAGTTAAGGGTTAGGTATACAAATATGCATCGTTCAGGCACCCTTGTTGATAAGGGGTGTATCCCCATCCCCAGACAGATATTGACTACCGTTAATCCCACTACCCTTGCCCTCCCTGCCTGCCCCCATAGATTCCCACCACTGTCAATCCTTTTCTTATGTACTGTTGAATTTGATTTGCTAATATCTTGTTGAGGATTTTTGGTCTATGTTCATAAGGCATATTTGTCTGTAGTTTTATTTTTTGTGTGTGTCCTTTTGTGGTTTTGGTATTAATTTTGTTTACTTTTTAATAAAACAAATTTTTTTTCATTGATACTTTGTATTTGAAAAATAATAATTTCATTTAGTTCTGCTCTGATTTTTAATTTCTTTTCTTCTGCCAACTTTGGATTAGGTTTTTTTAAAAAGTGTTTTTCTAGTTCCTTGAGGTGTGACACTAGGTTGTTGATATGTGATCTTTCAGTCTTATAGGCCTTAATATAGGCCTTATCTGCTTAATATAGGCCTTAATTACTTTATAATTTTTCTCTCAGCACAGCTTTGGATATGTCCCAGAGATTTTGGTAAATTGTTTCTTTGTTGTCATTTGTTTTAAGGAATTTTAAAATTTTCATCTTGATTTAGTTATTGACCCATGAATCATTCGGGAGCAGATTGTTTAGCTTCCATGTTTTTGTTTGGTTTCACAAATTCTTCTTTGAGTTAATGTCTAGTTTTATTCCACTGTGGTCTGAGAAGATGCTGATATGATTTCAGTATTTTTGGAACTTATTACGTCTTGAGTTGTAGCCTATCATATGGTCTATCTTAAAGAATGTTTCATGTGTGGATGAGAAAAATGTATATTCTGTAGTTTTGGGGTGAAATGTTCTGTCGATGTCATTTGCTCTAGCGTCTGGTTTAACGCCAATGTTTCTTTATCGACTTTCTGTCTTGATGATCTGTCTATTGCTGTCAGTGGGGTGTTGAACGTTCCCACTATTATTGTCTTGCTGTCTATGTTTGTTTCTAGGTCTAGTAGATTTTTATTTTTTATTTATTTAATTTAATTTTATTTTTTTGAGTTGGAGTCTCACTGTCGCCCAGACTGGAGTGCAGTGGCTGCTCCCGGTCACTGCAGCCTCAACCTGCTTGGGGCTCTGGCGATCCTTCCGCCTCAGCCTTTCAAGTAGCTGGAACTACAGGCGCACGCTACCACAACTGGCTAATTTTTGATTTATTGTAGAGATGAGGTCTCGCCTGCCGAGGCGGGTTTTGAACCTGCAGGCTCAGGCAATCCACTCACCTCAGCCTCCCAAAGGCGCGGGATTACAGGCTGAGCGACCGAGCCCGGCTGATTTTTTTTTTAATAAAGCTTTTGGCTCTGGTGTTAGGTGCATATATACTTAAAATTGTTATGTCTTATTGGATTCATCCCTTTATCATTATGTAATAACCATCTTTTTTTTTTTTTTACTGTTTTAATTTAAACTTTGTTTTATTTGATATAAGAATGGCTACTCCTGCTCGTTTCGGTTGCCATGTGCATGGAATACTTTTTGTCACCCCATTACCTAGAGTCTATAGAAATCTTTGTGTATTATGTGGGTCTCTTAAAGGCAACAGATTTTTTTATTCTTTCCGCCAGTCTATATATTTTTAGTAAGGCATGCTGACCATTTACATTCAGAGTTAATAATGATATACTCATGATACTGGTTGTTATCTATGTGCTTTAGTTATTTATATTTTTTCTATTGTATTGGTGTTCCATAAGACCCATGAGCTTTATGATTTCCAGTGCTTTTCTACTGGTGTATTCTGACCTTTTGTTTCAATATTTAGAATTCCTTTGAGTATTTCCCATAGAGCCAGTCTAGTGGTGTCAAATTCCTTCAGCATTTGCTGTCTGAGAAAGACTTCATTTCTCCATCATTCATGAAACTTGATTTCTGCAAGATGTAAAATTCTTGGCTGACTCTTATTCTGTTTGAGGAGATTAAAGATGGGGGCCCCAATTCCTTTTGGTTTGTAGGGTATCTTCAGAGAAATCTGCTGTTCGTCTGGTAAGGTTACCTTTGTAAGTAGTTTGATGCTTTTGTCTCACTGTTTTAAAAAATATTTCCGCTAGGTTCAGTGGCTCAGCCTGTACTCCCGCGCCTTTGGGAGGCTGAGGTGAGTGGATTGCCTGAGCCCGCGGGTTCGAGACTGGCCTGGGCAATTTGGCGAGACCTCATCTCTACAATAAATCAAAAACTAGCCGGGCGTGGTAGCACGCGCCTGTAGTTCCAGCTACTTGGAAGGCTGAGGCGGAAGGATTGCCGGAGCACAGCAGGTCGAGGCTGCGGTGGCCGGGAGTGGCCATTGCACTCCAGTCTGGGCGACAGAGTGAGACTCCAACTCAAAAAAAAAAAAAATTTCCTTCAATAAGGAAATAATTAACTTGCATAACTGAATGAGTATATGCCTTGGGGATGAGCTTTTTGCAGTGAATCTTATGGTTATTTTTATTTTTTGGTTTCTTGTACCTGAATGTTTAAATCTATGGAAAGGTCAGGGAAGTTTTCCTCAGTTATTCCCTCAAATAGGTTTTCCAAACCCATTGCTTTCTTTTCTTCCTCAGGAACACCTATGAGTCGTAGGTTTTGACATTTTACATATTCCTACATTTCTTGGAGCCTTCTTTTCTTTTCTCTTGATTTTTAAAAATTTCTTTTTTAATCTAAAGGTGTGGGGTATAAGTCAGGATTGTGTACACAAGTGGTCTGTGTTCAGGTGAAGTTTGGGCCTCCCATTGGACCTCACTTCACCTGGATTAGGGTCATGCACCCTTACTGATGTCGTGTTTCCCCCTATGTCACTCCCTCCCTTGACAGTGTCCTGCTACTGCCAATCCCTTTCTTGCAATATTGTGATAGGTGTTCAGGGTCCACTCATGAGTGAGAACATGTGGTACTCAGTTCTAGTTTCTGTGATAGATCACTTATTATGATAGACTCTAAATCCATCCAAGTTGCTGTGAAGACCATAGTTTTGTCCTTTATGATGGCATATTATTTCATTCTTTATACGTATCATATATCTTTTATCCAGTCTACTTTTGATGGGCAGCATGGTTTGTTCTATGTTTTTGTTATTGTGAATAGAGCTGCAATAAACATGCATGCACAGGCAAATTTTTTGTAGAATGATTTGAGTTTTTCCAGGTATAGTCCCAGAAGGAGGATTGCTGGGTCATATGGAAGATCAATTTCTAGATCTTTTAGAAATTGCCACACTATTTTCCACAGAGGTTGAACTAGTTTGCACTCCCACCAGAAGTGTAGAAGAATTCCATTTTCTCAGCATCCTTGCCAGCATCTGTTGTTTGTTTTATTAATGATGGTCATTTTTACTGGTGCTAGGTGGTATCTCAATATGGTTTTGATTTGCATTTCTCTGATGATTAGGGAGGCTGAGTATTTTTTTCATATGTGTGTTGGCTGTTCATATGTCTTCTGTTGAGATGTGTCTATTCATGTCTTTTTGAGATGTGTCTATTCATGTCTTTTTCCCATTTTTTTAATGGGGCTTTTTTTGTTGTTGTTTTTCCTTTTGGCACATTAGAGTTCCTTTGTAGATCCTGGATGTTATGCCTTTGACAGATATACAGTTGGCAATTTTTTTTCCCCATTCTGTGGGGGTGTTTCCCCACCTTCTCAATGGTTTCTTTTGCTTTACAGAAGCTGTTCAGTTTGATGAGGTCCCTCTTGTCTAACTTATCTCTTCTGGCATGGGTATTTGAGGTTTTGATCAGGAATTGGTTGCCTATTCCAATTTCCATAAGGGTGTATCCTGCATTGTCTAAGAGTCTTATAGTTTGAGGTTTTACATATAGGTCTTTGATCCATTTAGTGTTGATTTTTGTGTATGGAGATAGGCAGGGGTCCTGTTTCAATCTTCCTCATGTGGTCAGCCAGTTTTCCCAGCACCATTTACTGAATAGGTTCTCTTCTCCTCAATGGTTGTTGTTGGAGGTTTTGTCGAAGTTGAGTTGGTTGAGAAGTTGAGGTTTTGCTTCTGGACTCTCTATCCTGTTCCATTGGTCTTTTTTTTTTTTTTTTTGAGTTGGGGTCTCACTTGCCCAGACTGGAGTGCAGTGGTCGCTCCTGGCCACCGCAGCCTTGACCTGCTGGGCTCTGGCGATCCTTCGGCCTCAGCCTTCCAAGTAGCTGGAACTACAGGCACACGCTACCACGCCTGGCTAATTTTTGATTTGTTGTAGCGATGAGGTCTCGTCAAGTTGCCCAGGCGGGTCTCGAACCTGCAGGCTCAGGCAATCCACCCACCTTGGCCTCCCAAAGTGCTGGGATTACAGGCTGAGCCACCGAGCCCGGCCTCCATTGGTCTTTATCCCCATTCTTGTACCGATACCAGGCTGTTTTGATTATTGTAGCCTTATACTAAAGTTTAAAATGTGGGAGTGTGATACCTGTTGCTTTGTTTCTTTTGCTGAGGATTGTTATGGCAGTTTGTGGTCGTTTTTGTTTTCATATAAATTTCTGTATTGTTGTTTCCAGGACTGACAAGAATGATGATGGTATTTAATGACTATTGCATAGAATCTGTAGATTGCCTTGGGTAGGATGGACATCTTAACAAGTTGATTCTTCCAATCCATGAGCATGGAATATTTTTCCATTTTTTGTCTTCTTTGATTTCTTTGAGTAGCGTTTTGTAGTTTTCATTATAAAGGTCTTTCACTTCTCTGGTTAGGAAGATGCCAAAATATTTCATTTTTTAAAGTGGTTACTGTGAATGGGACTTTACATTTTATTTGGTTCTCTGCCTGCTTGTTGTTGGTGTATAACAATGCAAATGTGTTTTGCGCATTGATTTTATACCTTGAGACTTTTGACAGATTCCCTTGAGTTTTCCAGGTATAGGATCATATTATTTCCAAAGAGAGACAGCTTAACTTTCTTTTTTCATATTTGGATACCCTGATTTCCTAGTCTGATTGCTCTAGCTAGGATGCTAGGACTTCCAACACTGTTTTGAACAGGAGGAATGAGAGTAGGCAGCCTGTCTTTTTCCAGTTTTCAGGGGAAATGTTTCTAATTTCTGTCCATCTAGCATTATCTTGGCTATGGGTTTATCATAGATGACTCTTACATTTTGAGGTATGTCCCCTCTATAACTAGGTGTTCAAGGGTTTTTTATCAAGAAGGGATGCTGGATTTTTTTGTAAGCCTTTTCTGCATCTAATGATATAATCATGTAGTTCTTGTTTTTACATTTGTTGATGTATTTAATTACATTTATGGTCTTGTGGATGCTAAACCAGTCCTGCATCCTGGAGATGAAGCTTACTTGGCCATGGTGGATAATTTTTTTTTTTTTTTGAGTTGGAGTCTCACTCTGTCTCCCAGACTGGAGTGCAGTGGCCGCTCCCGGCCACCGCAGCCTCGACCTGCTGGGCTCTGGCGATCCTCCCACCTCAGCCTTCCAAGTAGCCGGAACTACAGGCATGCACTACCACGCCCGGCTGATTTTTTGATTTATTGTAGAGATGAGGTCTCGCTGCCCAGGTGGGTCTCGAACCCGTGGGCTCAGGCAATCCCCTCACCTCAGCCTCCCAAAGGCGCGGGATTACAGGCTGAGCCACCGAGCCCAGCTTGATAATTTTTGAAATGTATTTTTGGATCTGATTTACTAGAATCTTGTAGTTCTCTTTCTTTATTGGGTCTTTTCCCAGTTTAGGTATCAGTATGATGTTAGATTCATAAAATGACTTAGGGAGAGTTTTGTCTTTCTTAATTGCCTGAAATACTTTCAATAGGATTGGTATCAGCTCCTCCTTGTATATTATGCAGAATTCTTCTGTAAGCATCTGGTTCAGAGCTTTATTTAGGTAGTTTTCTTATAATGGAGTCAATTTCCTGAGATGCTATTTATCTACTTGGGGTCTTAATTTCTTCTTGTTTCAACCTTGGGAGGTTGTGTGATAACAGAAAGTCCTCCATTTCAAAGAACTAGATTTTTGTTTCATTTATTTTTTCTATAATATATTTGTCTTCTATGGGCTTTTAATTTGGTGATTTGAATTTGTCTGCTGAATTGGGTTTTGGTGATCTTGCCTTTCCAGCTCCATTAGGTAATTTGTTAGGTTTGTTGACTCATTATCTTTCTATTTTCTTGATGTGTATTCATAGAGATATAAATTCCTTTCTTAGTACTGCTTTCATGGCATCCCAGAGATTTTGGTAAGATGTATCTTTGTTTTCATTTGTTTCCAAGAATCTTTTAGTTTCTGTTTTAATTTCTGTGTTGACCCAGTAGTCACTCAGTATTGTGCTGTATAGTTTCCATGTCTTTGTGTGTTTTGGGGGAATCTTGTTGATGATATTTATTTTTATTTCACTGTGATCTGAGAATGTACATGGTAGTATTTTTATTTTTATTTTTTTTGAGTTGGAGTCTCACTCTGTCACCCAGACTGGAGTGCGGTGGCTGCTCCCGGCTGCCACAGCCTCGACTTGCTGGGCTCCGGCAATCCTTCCACTTCAGCCTTCCGAGTAGCCGGAATTACAGATGCGTGCTACCACGCCTGGTTGATTTTTGATTTATTGTAGAGATGAGGTCTCACCAAGTTGCCCAGGCGGGTCTCGAACCCGCGGGCTCAGGCAATCCACTCACCTCAGCCTCCCAAGGCACAGGATTACAGGCTGAGCCACTAAGCCTGACTAGTATTTTGATCTTATGGAATTTGTTTATGCTTGATTTATGGCCAATGGCATGGTTGATCTTGGAGTATGCTCCATGTGATGAGTAGAAAGTATATTCCATGGGTTTTGGGATGGAGTCTTCTGTAGGTATCTATTAAGTCCATTTGGTCAAGTTTTAAGTTAAAGTTCTAAATTTTCTTATTTTTTTGCCTCTATGATTAATCCTAGGATTGTTAGTGGGGTATTTAAGCCCCCAGTTATGGTAGTGTTGGCATCAATAGCATTTTCTAGTTTACTCAGTAGTTAGTTTATAAATCCTGGTACTCCTTTGTTGGGTACTTATATATAGGATGAATATTTCTTGTTGGTGGATTGAACCTTTTATTATTATGTGGTGTCCTTCTGTATCTTCTTACATTTTTTGTTATCTTGAAGGTTTTGTCTGATATTAAAATTGCTACTCCTGCCTTCCTTTTTCCCCCCATTCAAATGAAAATTTGTTTCCATTCTCTAACTTTTAGTCTGTGGGTGCCCTTTGTAGTGAGATGTGTTTACATATTGTTGGGCTGTACTTTTTTAAATACAGGTTGCCATTCTATGTATTTTCAGTGTTGCATTTAGTCCATTCACATTCAGGCTGACTATTGAATGTGAGAATTTATCTTTGTCATGAAGTTTCTTTGTTTTCTTTTAACTTTTGGATTGATGTATGTGTGTATATTCAAGTTTGCAGTTTCAATGTATTCTCTGTAGATTTTCTGCTTTCCTGTTCTCCTGAGAAATGCATGGCCATTCTTTTTTTCCTGTGCTCAATATCATCTTAAGGATCTCCTGTAGAGCTGATCTGGAAACAGCATAATTTCTTAGGGACTGGATGTCTGGGAAGGATTTTAATTCTCTGTCACTGATGAAGCTTAGCTTAGCCAGGTAGAAAATTCTTGGTTGAAATTGTTTATCCTTGAAAACTTTGAAGATTGGACTCCTGTCTCTTCTAGCTTGTAGTGTTTCTGTAGATAAGTCTGTTAGTATTCTAATTATTCTTACCCAGTAGGTAGTCTAATCTTTGTTGCTGCCTTTAGGATTTTTTTCTTTTATGACTACTTTGATTCTTTTGATTCTTTTTTCTTTACTGTTGTCTGATTGTTTCAGTTCAAAAGACTTGTCTTCAAGTTCTGAGGTTCTTTTAATTCTACTTGCTCTAGTCTGCTGTTAAAACTTTCTATAGTATTTTGTATTTCCCTAAATGATTCTTTCAATTTCAGAATTTCAGCTTCTTTTTTTTTGAAGTGTCTATCTCCTTGGGGAATTTTTTATGCTTCTTCTGAATAGTTTTTAAATTTCTTTATGTTGGTTTTCAACTTTCTCCTGAAGCTCATTGAGCAATTTTATAATCAACTTTTTGAATGCTGTGTCTGAAATTTCAGAGATTTAATTTTAGCTGTGACCCATTGCTGAAGAATTACTGTGGTCTTTTGGAGGGTGTTAGAAAACTCTGGGTTTTTTTTCATATTGTTAGAATTATTTTTCTGGTTTCTTCTCGTTTGGATAGACTATTTCTTCTTATTAGAGGTTGGTATGGGATTGGTGTAGGCACTGTAGAGTTCTCTTGATTATAGATAGTCTTGGTGTCATGAGTTTCTCAGTTTCCTGCTGTGGCAGACCTGTGCTGGGTACCTGCACTTACTCACAACATCTTGAGTGGATGGTGTGGCTTGGAAAGTGGTGTTAGCTGGAGTCTGGGATCAAGCTTTCCCCAAAGCTATGGCATTATATCATATGCGATGGGCTGTGCTTTTTGCCTCTGGTAATAGGTGACACTTTGGGGAGACAGCCAGATGCAATGGTATCTGTGGGCTTTCTGCCAGACCTGTGTTACTCCAAGTAAGTGCCCAGTCAAGCTAGGCTGAGTGTGGAGCCCTGGAGATTAACCAAGTTCTCTGTTTTGAGCCTCCAAGGGGAGTGCAGGGGGAAATGACCCGAAGCACCCCACCTGTGTGCACATTTGGCTAATGCAGTAGGGATTAAGAAGGAGTCCTAGGCCACTGGGCTAACGCTATTGTGCAGGGCAGGCACAGAACAGTTCACACAGGGAGTGAGAGGTTGTTACAGCAACAAGTACCTCCCAACTCCCTGCCCCAGTCTCTGGCAGTCTGTCTACTAAATGTTAAAGCGCAGCTGGCCTCAGGGCCTCAGGTGATCTCCCAGCGAGCAACCCAAGCCAGGAACTGTCTGCTGCCGTGGAGTTTTCCCTGATGGCCTGTTGCCTCCTAGGCTGGCCAGAAAGCAGCCACCCACAAGGGTTGAGTTCCTGGAAAATGGTAGCTGGAGCTGCTCTGGATTTTCTTTTTTCTGCTTCTCTCTACATGGTCATTGGCAGAGTATAGTTGTGGGTAAGGCTGTCTCCCTTGAGAGACTAGAGTCTCACAAGCCTCAGGGGTCCTCCAAGTCTGTGACAAGATCTCAGAATCCTTGAATTCCCTCACTCACCTTCCCCACTGCACCTGGAGGCTACCAGTGATCTTTAATCCAGGTGAGACACTGGCTAATTCCAGTCCAGGTAGTTTGATTTTTCTCTTCTCTGCACTCTGAGGTTATTATCACTTCCTTGATGAGTCATGGGATATGCTTCTGCTTCTGTTCCTCTCTGGGTGCTGAGGAAACTCTATCTTGGTTTACTCTATAGGAGAAATACACTCTAGCTGCCTCACACTGGCCATCTTAATCTAAGCCTAGCCAGATACATTTTTTTTCTTCTAGTTTTATTTCCCTCTCCCTGGTTTTCTTGGGGCTAGTATGCTATTCCCTATGAGTGGCAGTTAAAGCTGTGAATTTGATTTTACATTCTGTTCATTTGGTGATTGCTATGGATGGATGGAGGCAATGCTGGTTGAGAGAAAGCAAAATCTAGTTTGTTAGTCTATTTTGTTTGCATCTATTCATGAGCTCAAATCAATTAAGAATTTCATGCCCACTGAGAAGAAAAAATATTGTTTGAGATCTAGACCTGTGAGTTTTTGTATTCTTATGTTGCAATATTGTGAAATATATATTTGGTCTTTGACCTTGTTTCTTGGCATACAACTTCTATAATCCTTAGAAACTCCAAAGTGTTGTCTGTTTGTATGCTAACATGTTAACTAATGGCTGGCAGTCCCTTGGTAGCTTCAGGATGAGGGCTGGTCACCAGAAAGACCAAGGTAAGCAAAAAGGGTTGGGACTTTAAGCCCCACCTCCTAACTTCTAGGGAGGGGAGAGGAGCTGAATGTTAAGTTGTTAAGTTGATTACCAATGACCAGTGGTTTAACGAGACATGACTCTGTAATGAAGCCTCCATAAAAACCCAAACGGTCTGGGCTCAGAGAGCTTTTAGGTGGCTGGATTTGTAGAGGTTCCTGGTGCGTGGTAGCTCAGGGACGACATGTAAGCTTCATGCCCCCTCCCCCATACCTTGCCCTATGCATGTCTTTATCTATGTGCTTCATAATGTCTGTTATAATAAACTGGTAAATGTAAGTATGTTTCTCTGAGTTTCATAAACTATGTTTTCAAGTTAATCGAACCTAAGCAGCAGTTGTGAGAACACCAATTTGAAGGTTGGTGAGGAGTTCTAGAGGTTTGGACTTGCGACTGGTGTCTGAAGAGAAGCAAAGAGTCTTATGGGAAGGCACCCTCAACCTGTTGGATTTAAGCTATCTCTTGGTTGATAGCATCAGAACTGAATTAAGTTAGAGGATACCCAGCTGGTGCCTGCTGCTTGCTGTGTTGATAAAACCCACACACCTTTGGTCACAGAAGTATTCTGTGTTGAGTGATTGCTGTTATAAAGTGAGAGCAGAGAAGAAACAGTTTGAGCTTTTCCACTCACATGTTTACTTCAGATATGTGACTGAGTTGTAAAGCAAATAAAAAATGCTACGTTTCTGTGTGGCTGTGATCAGAAAAGTCTTTAATTCCATGTGAAATGTTTTCTTTTTTTTTTTGTTTGAGTTGGAGTCTCACTCTGTCACCCAGACTGTAGTGCAGCGGCCGCTCCTGGCCACCGCAGCCTCCACCTGCTGGGCTCCGGCAATCCTTCCACCTCAGCCTTCCAAGTAGCTGGAACTACAGGTGTGTGCTATCATGACTGGCTAATTTTTTGATTTATTATAGAGATGAGCTCTCACCAAGTTTCCCAGGTGGGACTTGAACCTGTGGGCTCAGGCAATCCACTCACCTCAGCCTCCCAAAGGCGCAGGATTACAGGCTGAGCCACTGTATAGCAGGAAAAATAGAGGGATCATGACACTGAGACTATTATAGGAAGTGGTACTTTATTATACTGGCTAGCACAGTGGGCCCGAGAATCTCACGTGTCCAAATCAAGCACCCCAGAACAGGAGACGTGGGGTTTTATACCCTTGTTTAGGTAAGGGAGGGGGGTCATGTTGAGTGATTACATACTCCCTTTGGAATCTTACAAGGTTTTACTCAGCAAAATCAGCGTTTTTAAAGAACAAATGGTTTCCAGGAACTGCAGGCTTGTAAACCGTCAACTTCAGAAAGGGGTTTTAGATAAGACTCTTGTCCACTTCCATGAAATAGCCAGTCTCTGGGCCATTTGGCCTTTCTTAAACAAAACCTGCAAAACCTGCCCAGGGTGTCTTTAAAGTTACAACTTGCCTTTCAAAGGGAAATACCTTTAACTGCTATTAACCCCTCCTTCTTGCCACTGGGCTAGTGGCAGCCCAGGTGAGGCCAACTGCTGATCCCGAATCAGCTACATGTGTTTCTGTGTTTATTCACTCAATCATACAAGAAATATATTTGAGCATTTGCCGCATCCTGCCACATTCCCCCCTTGATGCCTGATCCTTTATGGATCTAAAGCATCATCATCCTTAATTTGGTGCATCAACATTATATGGGCCACAGTTTTTCATTTAACAACTGTTTCCACAAACCCAGGAATGGCGTTCATAATTATTGGGGCTATGCAAGGGAGGATAAGGCAGGATTCCACCATTAGGACTATGGATTCAATAATATACTTAAATCCTTCCACCCCCGAGAACATGTTTTCAAACCAGTTGTTGATTTTTATGCCTTGCCATTTTTTTTCACTGGGACATGGGCAAGTTTTTTTTTAACATTGGTGGCTATATTAGTTATAACTTTACCATTATTATTTATTTGTGAACAACAATCGGAACTATTAAATTTACCACATACTCCTCCTTCTTCCGCCAGCAGGTAGTCCAAAGTTAAGCGGTTTTGATAAATAGCTGCATGCATTTGGGCTGCTGCTGAGCAACAATCTCAAAAGCCATGGCTGTTTGATTAGTTATAATTTCTAAGACAGCTTGTAACCTGATAATGCGATTTAGCATATATACAGAGGCATGCAGCATTTCTGACTTCTACCTTGTGCCCATGTGGCTGGGCCATAAGTATTTATAATTCTCTGGGGTGGCCATTCAGCATTTTTCCAAACCTGGGTCCCTCCTATATTAGGAACTTGATCAAGGGACTGAGCACCTCGGGATTTGAGGCCTTCAAAAAGAGGAATGCCTAGTTCATCCCCCCTTGGGTTAGGCAGAAGGAAAAATCCTGGCTGGATTATTCCTATGTTACATGTGCCTTTTCATAACGCTGGGAGCTGGGCATATGCAACCTTTTCATATGTCCAAAATAGCCCTTTAGTACATTGAGAAGATTTAGTTGCATAAGCAGATGCCCAATGCCAAACAGGCCTTGTTGGCCACCAGGCCTGGTGGGTTGAATTCCAGTATAATATTCTTTTGCAAGGAGTCTTTCCTACCCATTGAGTATAAGCAGAACCTGCTCTGCTTAAACAGTTTTTTCCAATTACTTTTGAGGTGAGGATCCACTTCTGGGGTACATTATCTGTTCTAACAGTCAAAGAAGGTTCCATTGGAGGAACTGGTAAGCATTCAGACTAGTTCCCTTCCAAGGCCACTTTTCAGTCATTAGGGCCCCTTCACATACCCAACAATTGGTGACGCCAAGTGTCCGAGCTATATTTTTAGCCAAATTTATAAACAGATTCTGCTGTACTTCCCACGATTGAGCGAAGGGGGTTAGTTTTTATTGTTGGGCAGTCAGAGGAGCTACTAATTGCACAGTTTCTTTAACCAGCTTTGCAGCTTTCGGTGAAGGCGCAAAATCCCAACAAACCCAATTTGTGCTTCCAGGGGTGTTACAAGCTATGACACCAGCTTTAGTGTACTGATAGCTTTGTTTTGATAATCCAGCAAAGTATAGCTGGCAATTATGGGTGCAGATATGTTTATCAGTATAACAAACTTCTGGCTGGGATGAATAACGGTGGAAAACCCTTAAGTCTGGCCAGATAGTTTCTATACATTTACATGCTGGGTATAGGGGGGAAGTGGTACATACCCAGATTAGGTAGAAATACAAAAAAGCACAAGTAAGCTTCCTATCATAAGAAAGGATGGAAATGCTAGTGAAACCCTTTTCTAACATGCTCAATGGGGACAGCTGTTAATTCTACAACAAATAAAGTTACAAACGGTTTAGCAAGTATAAAGGTTGACAAAGCAAAACAACAGCTTATCAGTAATGTTTGCTGGGTCCTTAAGCCGAATTCTCAATCTGCTGTGCATCGATCAATCAGCTTTCAGTGTGTGATTGAAGCAGGGCCTGAAGTATCCTCACGTTTCCGGAGCAGGACTGGATAAATTAGTTCCACGTCCTTCACTGGGCTCCGTGACTTTCCGAATGGTCAGCTCAAGAGGCACTGCTGGATCTGTGGTGCACTCCTAGTCCTCGGCAGCCGGCTTAATTCTGCTATAATGGATCCAAGGAACTACTTTGGCTACTTTGACTGCGGTTGGGGTAGATAAAAGAACAATGAATGGCCCCCTCCAGAGAGGCTTTAGGGGTTGTACATTCCATTCTTTCACCCATACCATATCACCTGGCTTAAAAGAATGGGCATCAGTAGTTTAACCAATTGGCAATTATTCTCTGACTTGACAATGGATGGCATTTAGGACTGAACCTAAGGCTTGCATTTGTTGTTTTAGGGCAAGACCTCCTAATTCCTTTAAGTTTTCCTGTATGCCCTTAACAAGAGGGGGTGGCCGCCCATAAAGAATTTCAAAAGGCGAGAAGCCTGTTTACTTTATTCAAAGGCCTGTTTCTGGGCCTTTCCCCATAGGGGGGTTTTTGTTCACCCCCCTTTGAGACTTTAAAGAGGAGTTTTATCATGATAGAGAAGTTAGGTTTAAATTCTATAGACTAGTATAGGAACAGGCCCACCCTTAGGGTCCTTTCTTGCAGTTGTTGGTTGGGTCCTTCCTTTCTTCAATTTTTAGCAGCACTTACTCCCCTTGGATGTTTGAGTTTCTTCTGGTCCAAGAAGCGTCTAGGGAAATAAGCTCATAAACGGTGATTAAAATTTGTTTCAAATAGACAACACATTTTCTTATGAGCATTTATGTTTGTGGCCCCCCTTTCCTTCAGAGGCCTACCGTTAAACAATTTCAAAGGTTTAACAAATTCCATTTCAGGGACTTGGATCCTGATTGATACAATACCAAATAAATATGTTTAGTTTACTCATGTCTCCAAAGGATTTCTAATGATTATTATGCTAACCTGCAAATTGAAAGATTGTACTGTCCTAGTTTTACATCTGATGGAGTTTTCCCTGGATTTGCCAAGGGGTGGGATAGGTTGCCACTTGGCCTGTAGTAGAAACATTTAAACACCTTTTAAAACCTACCTATAGGAGATTTATTTATGTCTAGCCTGTGCTAGCTACCCTGCCTTAATTATTTATTCTTTAGAGATTGTTCAATCCCATAATCATTTGGGGTGCTGAGGGGTGAAGGTCCGTCTTCTGTAATTTCTTCAGAGCTGATAATGGGCACAGTTTTGCCTAGCCTGAGATCGAAAATCTCTCCCTTTCTGACTTGAGGTGTCCAGATTTGTTTCAGCAGTGGCATTATTTGCAGGCACTGGCTGGAATTTTTGCATGACCATTATGTGAGCATGAAATTACTGGATTCTAGCTCAATAAAAGGAATAAAGTCAGGCCTACATTTTGACAATTGTAGGCAGTGGCTGATTACCTTTTGTACAAAAGCTACAGGGCCTGAAGTTATTAGCATAACTTAAATGATAAACTTTAATTTCTGTGGCCTTATTACAAGTATCAGCTTTTGTATTTCTGGACTATAATGGTAGCCTGACAGATTATTTTAGACTATAATTTGAACTAGGCACTTAAGTAAATCCTGTATAAAATTTGAAGAGAAATCTGAAAATGTTTGGAGGCTTGCATCCAGAAAAGACTTTATTATGCCTAGATTGTTTATAGAATTTCTTTTGTATGTATATTTTTCTTAAACTTTCCTTATATCATTTTAGGCGTGCTTATACCATTTTATTTTTGTTCTCTATCCCCTTTTTAAAAATTTTCATAACTATTTACTTTATTATAGGACAGAAATGTACCATATTTCTTAGATAAAAATTTTTTTTCTTATATTCCTTTCTTTTAGTTTTCTTACTAAAACCTTATTTGTATACCAACAACCTTTTTACATTTGTCCTTTGCTTTTTGCTTTCCTTTTTATTTACAGTCATAATTTGAATTCACCTTTTAGTAACTATTAGGTGAAATATTTAGTTTTTGGAACACCTTTAATTCCACTGGAGAGAAGGTTTTAGGAGGAAGAAGTTCAGTATGAGCACAAGGGCTAAAAACTTAGCCTCAGTATTAATTAAGAAATTCATTTGGGCCAGGCTCGGTGGCTCAGCCTGTAATCCCAGCACTTTGGGAGGCCGGGGTGAGTGGATTGCCTGAGCCCGTGGGTTCGAGACCGACCTGGGCAACTTGGCGAGACCTCATTTCTACAATAAATAAAAAATTAGCCGGGCATGGTAGCGCGTGCTTGTAGTTCCAGCTACTTGGAAGGCTGAGGCGGAAGGATCACCGGAGCCCAGCAGGTCGAGGCTGCAGTGGCCAGGAGTAGCCACTGCACTCCAGTATGGGTGACAGAGTGAGACTCCAACTCAAAAAAAAAAAAAAGTAATTAATTTGGAACCCAGCCACATTTATATAGACCCAAGGATTCTCTGGGTGGATGGCATACAGAGAGCTGCACTGGGGCGTGCCCCTCCCCCTTCAGTCAAGAGCCACCATCACCGAGCTAGGTGTTTCTCCCCTCTTCGGGAGAGGCCGCACCATCTCTTTCAGTGGCTTTTTAGTCTGGATATTGGATAAGGTTCTGGGGGCTTAGGCCATTAGGAACAATTGTGCTTTTGGTGCCCAGATTGACCACATTCATAGTGGCTGATACCATCTCCCTTAGCAGGTTTATCCTTATCAGGCCTCTTTTGGGTGGCTGGAGTTTTTGCCTTTAGTGGCAACTGTCTATTTGTTTACCTTTTCTCTGGCTGGTGCTCATTTTGGAGTTCTTCTTCTTTTTTTTCCTTAATGTTTCAGTTTCTAAGAACTTCAGAGGCTTTCTATAATTGGGAGTTTGGTATTCCTAGTCCTGAGTTAAGCCTCTGGAGTTTGGCATGTAATATTTTATTGGATATAATCTTGTTTGCAAAGTAGTAAAATAAATTTTTTAAATGCCTCTGCATACAGAACTTTTGACCATTTTATTTTTCCTTAGGTTTACAAAGTGAATTTAATTGCCAGATAGTTTTGTTCTTTTCCAAATCTTATCTGATAACTTGTAGTAAGTTCAAATTTGACTTTTTTTAAAATAAGGCACTTATTATTATTATTAAACCACGTAATTTTAATTTGCTCCAATTATTCCAAATCTGTTCTAAGCCGAGCTCGGTGGCTCACCCTGTAATCTCATGCCTTTGGGAGGCTGAGGTGCGAGCCTGCAGGTTCGAGACCCGCCTGGGCAGGTGAGACCTCATCTCTACAATAAATCAAAAATTAGCCGGGCATGGTAGTGCGTGCCTGTAGTTCCAGCAACTCGAAAGGCTGAGGCAGAAGGCTGAGGCAGAAGGATCCCAGGGGCCCAGCAGGTTGAGGCTGCGGTGGCTGGGAGCAGCCACTGCACTCCAGTCTGGGCGATGGTGAGACTCCAACTCAAAAAAAAAATCTGTTCTATCAGGATATTCGAGGAAACAGACCACTACACACTCTCTTCGTCATGTTTCTTGAAAACCTAGAATTTACTCTGAACACTTGCATTTTATTCCTCAAAGATGAATTCTAAAACAAACAAACAACTAAATAAAGTCATAAACAGCAATGCCAGGAATTCCTGGAACTCTGATGGCTACTCCCAGATTGAGTGTTCTCAGCTTTTCTTGAAGTCCTCTTTTTTTTTTCCTCCACGACTTTTCAATGATGTCTACAAAAATGGCCTGGTGCAAAACTTTTTTAGAGTGAATAGACCACGTAGATGTAAAATGATCGGTTCCTACTTATTTCTAATTATGAACAGGCAAAATTGTCAAAAATCCTCATGAATTACTAAACAGCAGCCTTAAATGAGCATAGCTAAAAATGCAAGCATTAGTGTTATTTAGCATTACAATATAAAGTAGGGACTCAGCATACATTACAAGACTCTAAGAGACTTCCCAACAGTTTTACAGGGACAAGTAGTTGATTACCATCTTAGGCAAGACCTAAACCTTTAGAAACAGACTTACTTTCAACTAACCTGGTTTTTAGCATTTGAAAATGAGAACAGCCTATTCATTCCCTTCGTTGCCAGAGGAAGATTACAAAATTATTTTTCTCCAAGGCTAGCATTAACTTACACTGAGTTAGCAAAAGGCTAAATAGCATATAGGAGACATTTCTCTATTTCTTTACAGGTGGATTAGAACGAACTCCTTCAGAATTTATGAAGGAGAACACAGGCTAAGGAAGGGAGGGGATGTGGTCCCCGGAAAGAATTTAAGATAACCGGTAACACTTACACGCAACAGGCAATTTTTCCACAACCTTAACAACAAAAGGCAGAAATTTTAACAGTGCCAACAGGTTGGGAGAAAACACCACACAAATAAAGGGAGACATAAAATGACATCAAGAAATATGCACCAATCAAGTTTTTAAAAGACCACATGTCCCATCAAACAAAGCATAATAACTCAACCAGCCTTTTAGCAGATTTAAAGCAACAGACACACACAAATAATAGAATGAGGGGTATGGGAAACATCCGCTTTGTCCCCCTCCAGTCATATTCCTCGTGAAGATATCTCAGACACCTCTTAGTAATTGGCAGGTTGGTACACCGCCAGTGCAGACTAACTTTATGTGGAGCACTCCCACCATCCATCTCATTCACACACAAGCACACAGCACATTCTTCAACTCTCCGTCCTAATCCTAGGAGCCTACAGGTTCATCTTCAGACAGTGTTTCCTTCCACTGCATTTCAGCCCTTTCCTTCAGGCTGGAAGATTACTACCGGACCCCGGGAGGTGATCAAGCTCCCCTTCTGCCATCCATTGGCAGGTCTATGCAAAGGCCTTTATTCCTACCCTTTCCGTTGGGTGGTCTTTCTGTCCTTTCCGTCAGGTGGTCGCCCTTATGCCAGTTCCTCACCTCTTGGGTTCCTGTTGTGCTTTCATGGTCCAAGCTTCAGTGCACTGGGAGGGGCCTCCCTCCTACAGATCAAAAGGTCCATTGTGTGCCAGGCAAGATTGTCCTTCCCATTGCCCTGTAGGTCGTACCCCGATGACAAAGGAGGTGGAACACACCGTCTCCAATCTCCATTTCCTGGCCAACACACCAGAAATGTAGCAGGAAAAATAGATCGAGACACCGAGACTATTATAGGACTTTACTACACTGGCAGGCACAGCGGGCCAAGAATCTCATGCGTCCAAATTGAGCACCTCAGGACAGGAGACGTGGGGTTTTATACCTTTGTTTAGGTAAGGGAGGGGGGTCGTGTTGAGTGATTACATACTCTCTTTGGAATCTTACAAGGTTGTACTCAGCAAAATCAGATTTTTAAAAAAAATTTATTTATTTATTTTTTATTGTGAAGTCGTGGGGTACAGTTAAGGGTTAGGTATACAATTGTGTTTCATTCAGGCACCATGTTGATATGGGATGTTTCCCCGTACCCAGACAGATATTTGCTACTGTTAATCCCATCTCCCTCCCCCCACCATAGTTTCCCAGTGCGGTCAGTCATTTTCGTATAGTATTGCATTGGATGTTTAAGGTCCATTATATGAGTGAGAACATGTGATACTCGGATCTTTGTTTCTGTGAGAGGTCACTCAGTATTATAGACTCTAGTTCCATCCAGGTTGCTGCGAAATTCATGATTTTGTTCTTTTTTATGGCTACGTAATATTCCATCGTGTATATGTACCACATATTTTTAATCCAGTCCTCTTTTGACAGGCAGCATGGCTGTTTCCAGGTTCTTGCTATTGTGAACAATGCTGTGATAAACATGCGTGTGCAGGTATCTTTTTTGTAGAGTGATTTGTGTTCTTCAGGATATATTACCAGTAGGGGGATTGCGGGGTCATATGGGAGGTTGGTATTTAGAGCTTTTAAGAATCGCTACACTCCTTTCCACAGAGGTTGCACTAGTTTACACTCCCACCAACAGTGTAGAAGTGTTCCCTTTTCACCACACCCTCTCCAGCAGCTGTTATTTTTTGAGCTGTTGATAATTGCCATTCTGACTGGGGTTAGGTGGTATCTCAGTGTGGTTTTGATTTGCATCTCCCTGATTATTAGTGAGGTTGAACATTTCTTCATGTGTTTGTTGGCTGCTCGGATGTTTTCCTTTGTGAAGTGTCTGTTCATATCTTTTGCCATTTTATAATGGGGTTGTTTGTTTTTTTCTTTTCTGCACTCTTTAGTTCCTTGTAGATCCAGGATGTTAAGCCTTTGTCGGACCTGGAGTTGGCAAATACTTTTTCCAAGTCTGTAGGCTGTCTCCCTGCTCTCTTGATGGTTTCTTTGGCTTTGCAGAAGCTTGTCAGTTTAATGAGGTCCCACTTGTCTATTTTCTCTCTTATGAGCTGTGGGCTTTGGGTTTTGTTCAGGAATTGGATGCCAGTTCCGATTTCCATGAGGGTTTTTCCTTCATTTTCTAAGGTTCTTATGGTTTGAGGTTTTACATTTAGGTCTCTGATCCATTTGGAATTAACCTTTGTGCATGGGGATAGATAGGGGTTCTGTTTCAATCTTCTGCATGTGGTCGGCCAGTTTTCCCAGTACCATTTACTGAATAGGTTCTCCTCTCCCCAGTGGTAGGTGGTGGAGGCTTTGTCAAAGATGAGTTGATTGAGAAATTGAGGTTTTGCTTCTGGAATCTCAATTCTATTCCATTGATCTATATGCCTGTTCCTATACAAATACCAAGCTGTTTTGATGATTGTAGCTTCATAGTAAAGTTTGAAGTCTGGTAGTGTGATACCACCTGCTTTTTTTTTTTTTTTGCTGAGGATTGTTCTGGCTATTCTAGGATGTTTGTGTTTCCATATGAATTCCTGCATTGTTTTTTCTAGGTCTGAGAAGAATGTTGCTGGTAATTTGATGGGCATTGCATTGAATTTGTAGATTGCCTTCGGTAAGATGGACATCTTCACAATGTTGATTCTTCCGATCCATGAGCATGGGATATTTTTCCACTTGTTTGTGTCAACTTTGATTTCTTTGAGCAGTGTTTTGTAGTTTTCCTTGTAAAGGTCTTTCACATCTCTGGTTAGGAAGATGCCAAGGTATTTCATTTTTTTTGCGGCTATTGTGAATGGAATTGTGTTTTTTATTTGGGTTTCTGTTTGTTTATTATTGGTGTAGAGAAATGCGATTGTCTTTTGTACATTTATTTTGCATCCTGAGACTTTGCCGAAGGTCTTTATCAGTATAAGGAAGTTTTTGACAGATTCTCTTGGGTTTTCAAGGTATACAATCATGTCGTCTGCAAAGAGAGATAACTTGACTTCCTCTTTTCCTATTTGGATACCCCTGATTGCCTTCTCTTCTCTGATTGCTTGAGCCAGGACTTCCAATAATATGTTGAACAGGAGGGGTGAGAGTGGGCATCCTTGTCTTGTTCCAGTTTTCAGGGGAAATGGTTCTAATTTTTGTCCATTTAGGAGTATGCTTGCTGTGGGTTTCTCGTAGATGGCTCTTACTATTTTGAGGTATGTTCCCCATATGCCTAGATGTTCAAGGGTTTTTATCAAGAAGGTGTGCTGGATTTTATCGAAAGTTTTTTCTGCATCTAATGATATAATCATGTGGTTTTTGTTTTGACATCTGTTGATGTATTTAATAACATTTATGGTTTTACGAATGTTGAAACCAGCCTTGCATCCCAGGAATGAAGCCTACTTGGTCATGATGGATGAGTTTTGAGATGTATTGCTGAATCCGGTTTGCTAGGATCTTTTTGAGAATTTTAGCATCTATGTTCATCAAAGATATTGGCCTGTAGTTCTCTTTCTTTGCTGGATCTTTACCTGGCTTGGGTGTCAATGTGATGTTGGCTTCGGAAAATGATTTGGGGAGCATTCCATCTTTTTCAATCGCCTAGAATACCTTCAGTAGGATTGGTATCAGCTCCTCCTTAAATGTCTTGTAGAATTCTGCTGGAAAGCCATCTGGTCCAGGGCTTTTTTTTGTAGGAAGTTTTCTTATTACATAGTCGATTTCCTTGATTGTTATTAGTTTATTTAGGGTCTCAATTTCTTCTTGTTCCAACTTAGGTAGTTTGTGTGATGTCAGAAAGTCCTCTGTTTCCTTAAGGTTTTCAAGTTTGTTTCCATACAAGTGTACTTAATAGTCTCTAATGATCTTTTGTGTTTTTTCAGGGTCAGATGTGACTTAATCTTTTGTGTTTCTGATTGTGCTTATTTGTGTTTTTTCTTATTTTTTCTTGGTCAGTCTTGCTAGGGGACCATCGATCTTGTTTATTCTTTCAAAGAACCAGCTTTTTGTTTCATTGATTTTTTGTATTATCTTTGGGTCTTCTATGTCCTGGATTTGGGCTTTTTTTTTTTTGGTGATCTGGATTCTTCTGCTGAAATTAGGGTTTTTGTGGTCTTGCTTTTCCAGCTTCTTTAGGTGGCTTGTTAGGTTGTTAATTTATGTTCCTTCCATTTTCCTCATGTGTGTTTGTAGGGATATAAATTCTCCTCTTATTACAGCTTTTAAGGCATCCCAGAGATTTTGGTAAGATGTTTCTTCATTTTCATTTGTTTCCAGGTATCTTTTGATCTCTGTTTTGATGTCATCATTGACCCAGGAGTTATTTAGCATCATGCTGTTTAGTGTCCATGTCTTTGTGGGTTTTGGGGGGACTTTGTTGGTGTCAATGTTTATTTTTATTCCACTGTGGTCTGAGAAGGTGCATGGTAGAATTTCAGTCCTTTTAAATTTGCTTATACTTGATTTGTGTCCAATTATGTGGTCGATCTTAGAATATGTTCCATGTGGTGATGAGTAGAATGTGTATTCTGTGGTCTTTGGATGGAGTGTTCTATAGGTATCAATTAAGTCCATTTGGACCAGAGTCTCATTGAGGTTCCGGATCTCCTTGTTGATTTTTTGTCCTGATGATCTGTCTAAGGTTGTGAATGGGGTATTAAAGTCCCCAGTTATGATAGTGTTAGAGTTAATATCTTTCTTTAGTTTTCCTAGAAGTTGTTTTGTGAATGTTGGCGCACCTATGTTGGGTGCATATATGTTTAGGATAGATATTTCTTGTTGGTGGAGTGAACCTTTTATCATTATGTAGTGGCCTTCTGTATCTTTTTTAATTTTTGATAGCTTAAATGGTATTTTGTCTGAAATTAGGATCGCGACTCCTCCTTTCTTTTGTGTTCCATTCGCCTGAAAATTTGTTTCCCATCCTCTTACTTTGAGTCTGTGTATGTCCTTTCTAGTGAGATGGGTCTCTTGAAGGCAGTATATTGTTGCCTGGTGATATTTTATCCATTTTGTCATTCTATGTCTTTTCAATGGTGCGTATAGTCCATTCACATTCAGACTAATTATTGAAATGTGAGAGTTCGTCCCTATCATGGAGTTCTTATTGAGTTGTTGTTCTTCCACTTGGTTTTTTCTTTTTTCTTTTTTCTTTTTTTGTCTTTCTTTAGGTTTTGGGGTTGGTTCGTGTATATTTTATTCTTTTCCCTGTACTCTTGTGAAGAATGTTGTTCTTTTTTCCTTTTCTTCTGTGTTTAGTACTTAAGTGTTTCATGTAGAGATGGTTTGGTGGCAGCATAAGTTCTTAGGGATTGGATATCTGGGAAAGATTTTAATTCTCCCTCACTGATGAAGCTTAGCTTGGCCGGGTAGGTTATTCTTGGTTGAAATTGTTTATCTTTTAGGACTTTGAAGATAGGGCTCCAAGCTCTCCTAGCCTGCAGGGTTTCTGCAGATAAATCTGCTGCTATTCTGATTGGTCTTCCATGGTAGGTGAACTGGCCTTTTTCTCTTGCTGCCTTTAGGATTTTTTCTTTTGTGCCTACTTTATTTAGGCGAATTATTATGTGTCTAGGAGTTGGTCTTCTCATTTGTTGTCTTGTGGGGCTTCTCTGAATCTCTTGTGTTTGAATTTTTGCATCACTGATTAGATAAGGGAAGTTTTCTTGAATGATCTCATGGAAAGTTTGTTTCAATGTGGTCTCTGTTTCTCTTTCTGCCTCAGGGAGTCCGATTATTCTTAGGTTAGGCCTCTTGAGGTAGTCACTCATCTCTTGAAGGTTTTGTTCTGTCTTTTTGAGCTTATTTTTTGTGTTTTTAAGAGTTTGGGTTATTTCTATATTTTGGTCCTCAAGCTCTGAGATTCTTTCTTCTGCTTGGGTAATTCTGCTTTCCATGCTTATCAATTTGTTATTTATTTCATTCACAGTATTCTTTATTACTGTTATCTCAGATATCAGCTTCCTAGTTTCTTCTTGTGTCTCCTCAATTCTTTTTAATCTTTCCATTATTGTTTTGATATCTACATTTGCATTTTGAGACCCTTCATTCTGGGAACTTTTCATTGTTTGCATTCCAAAGTCAGTTTTCTCAATGTCTGCTCTCCCAGGCATCTGGGAGAGACCCATACTCTTCTTTTGGTTTTTCTTCATTTCTGTAGATTTTTCTCCCTCTCCCCCTTTCCCTCCCCCTCTTCAATTCTGCTTTTGAGGGAAGGTGGGGTTGCTTTTATTTCTCTTCTGCAATGACCTGTTCTTCCTTATGAGGGTCTTCTGGCTTTGTTCACTTTTCCCTCTGCTTTACAGTCTGTCTATTCAGCAGTATGCAGCCTTGGTCCCTAGATTTAAAAAGGGGGCATATAAAAGAGGAAAATAATGGAGGAAGTGGGGGTCAATAGGGAGTTAGAAAGAGAGAAGTGCGAGAGGGAAAACAGATATACATACCAACTATCAGGTGAGAGAGAGACACAGGGCCGGGAAGAAGTGAAGAAAGACAGGTAGGAAAGATTCCCTAAAGAATACTGATAGTTACACAGAGACAGGCCAATAAAATCAAGAAACAGTTTAAGTCAGAAGGTAAACACCAAATGTAATCTAAACCAACAGCTTCAATGATAAATTCATAAGTCAAAATAAGCGATCAGACTAGAGTCACTTCTGTGATCTCCGATTCCAGCCTCTCCCCTTTGTTTTTTGTTGCAGCGTAGGGGTGGGGCTTTGTCTCCTGTTTCGCGCTGTTGCCTTAGGAACTGAGGTAAAGTTTGTTGATAGGTGGGTGGGGCAATGGAAGTCTCTGCCTGGAGAATAGCAAGGTAGTTTACCCAGATCTGTTTTTCTCCACTTGTCTTGGTCCCCCGGTTTGGCGTCTCGCACTGAGTGCCTCAATCAGGGTGGGCCCGGAGTTCCAGAGCTCCAAAGCTCCAAAGGGCAGGCAGTGGGCAGCGAGAGTGGCTCTGGGCCCCCCACAGGGTACTTCAGCCAGGAAGGGGACTGGAGTCTCTGAGGGGCGGGCACCCAGAGCCTCCCTGTGTGACCAGCGGTGCCGGGTGTTGGGCTGGAGACAATGGAGCCGGGGAGAGGGCCAGAGGGAGCAGGGACTCAAAACTCCCCCGCACGCTGCAATATCTGGCCTTAGGAAATGAGGTAGTTTGTTGATAGGTGGGCGGGGCAATGGAAGTCTCTGCCTGGAGAATGGTGAGGCAGTTTAAGCAGATCTGTTTTTCTCCGCTTGTCTGGGTCCTCCGGCTTGGGGTCTCATGCTGAGTGCCTCAGCCAGGGTGGACCCGGAGTTCCAGAACTCCAAAGTTCCAAAGGGAAGGCGGTGAGCGGTGAGAGTGGCGCTGGGCCCCCTACAGGGTACTTCAGCTAGGAAAGGGACCGGAGTCTCTGAGGGGTGGGTGCCCAGAGCCTCCCTGTGTGACCGGCGGTGCTGGGTGCCGGGTGTTGGGCTGGAGATAATGCAGCTGGGGAGGGATCTGGAGGGGGCTGGGACCGGAGACTTCCACACACGAGTAGAACAGCAGCAGTGGTGGGGGGTGCGCAATATCTGGCCTTGTGTGGGAAGTTCCCGGGCCTGGCACCAGCACGGTTGGTGGCAGGCTGGGGGATGGGGGAAGAGAAGTAATAGCCTTTTTGGGAACTCACGTTCAGAGAACGCCATCTTGCCCCATCTCCAAAATCAGATTTTTTAAAGAACAAATGGTTTTCAGGAACTGCAGGCTTGTAAACATCAACTTCAGAAAGGGGGTTTTAGATAAGACTCTTTTCCATTTCCATGAAATAGCCAGTCTCTGGACCATTTGGCCTTTCTTAAACAAAACCTGCAAAACCTGCCTGGGGTGTCTTTAAAGTTGCAACTTGCCTTTCTTTTTTTTTTTTTGAGTTGGAGTCTCACTCTGTCGCCCAGACTGGAGTGCAGTGGCCGCTCTTGGCCACCACAGCCTCAACCCACTGGACTCCAGTGATCCTTCCGCCTCAGCCTTCCGAGTAGCAGGAATTACAGGCATGCGCTACCATGCCTGGCTGATTTTTTGAATTATTGTAGAGATGAGGTCTCGCTGCCCAGGTGGATCTCGAACCCACAGGCTCAGGCAATCCACTCACCTCAGCCTCCCAAAGGCATGGGATTACAGGCTGAGCCACCTAGCCCGGGCGCAACTTGCCTTTCAAAAGGAAATACCTTTAACTGCTATTAACCCCTCCTTGTTGCCACTGGGCTAGTGGCAGCCCAGGTGAGGCCAACTGCTGATCCCGAATCAGCTACATGTGTTTCTGTGTTTATTCACTCAATCATACAAGAAATATATTTGAGCATTTGCGACATCCTGCCACAACCAAGCCCAGTGTGAAATATTTTCTTAACTCTTAAAGTGTTAATACAATAGGTTATGTTCCTTAAATTACTGGAAATTTGTTCTGATTTGTTTGATAGATTATGGTTATGAAAATAGGACATTTTCTAAATTTGCAAAAATTATAAAAAACCAAACTTGTAATTATTTTAAACGTGCCAGAGTCTTAAGGGAAAATGTACTTAAATAAGCTGCTGGCTCAGAATCATTTTTGTATAAAAGTCTAAGCTTCCGTAGTTGTGATGAATATTTGGACAAATTAGACTGATTTAATAATTTTTAAAAAATCAATAATAGTTTTTTTGTCTTTTCCTTGAATTTTTAATGTTAGAGTGTGAAGTAAGCATATTAAAACAAATTTGTGTTTGTTTTCTCATGAAAAGACTAGTTAGCATGAACTTATTTTTGAATTTTAATTTTTATGAACACAGGATCTCAATATGTTGCTAAAGCTGGTCTCGAACTCTTGGTCTCCAGTCATTCTCCTGCCTCATCTTTTCCAAGTGCTAGATTATAAGCGTGAGCTGCCAAGCTTGGCCAAGATGAACTTCTTAACCTTATTATATTGGTTTCCTGACCAAATAAATTAACATAATTCCTTTATACTATTAAAGATTATTAATGCAAACTTGTGTGAAATAGAATTGAATTACAATTCAAACAAACATTTTGATTTTATTTCTTTTATTCAATTTTTTATTTAAAATATATATTTAGGTAGTATAAGTGCAAATTTCTTTTTTTTGTTTTTTGTTTTTTTTCAAGTTGCAGTCTCACTCTGTCACCCAGACTGGAGTGCAGTGGCTGCTCCTGGCCACCGCAGCCTCGACTTGCTAGGCTCCGGCCATCCTTCCACCTCAGCCTTCCAAGTAGCTGGAACTACAGGCACGCACTACCAAGCCCGGCTAATTTTTTTTTTTTTTTTGAGTTGGAGTCTCACTGTCACTCAGATGGGAGTGCAGTGGCTGTTCCCGGCCACCGCAGCCTCGACCTGTTGGGTTCCGGTGATCGTTCCGCCTCAGCCTTCCAAGTAGCTGGAACTACAGGCATGCACTACCACACCCGGCTAATTTTTTAAATTTATTTTAGAGATGAGGTTTCACCTGCCCAGGCGGGTCTCAAACCCACGGGTTCAGGCAATCCTCTCACCTCAGCCTCCCAAAGGCACGGGATTATAGACTGAGCCACCGAACCCAGCTTAAGTGCAAATTTCTTAAATGCATATATTGTGTAATGGTGAAGTCTGGGCCTTTAGTATACCCACCACCCAAATAGTGAACACTGTATCCAATAGAAAATGTTTCACCTTCATACCTCAATGCTTTCATGTTTTGTAATCTCAGTGTATATTTTTCTGTGCTGTATGTCTATGTGTACCCATTGTTTAGCTCCTTCCTATGTATAATCAAGAACATGCAGTACTTAACTTTCTGTTTCTGAGTTATTTCACTTAGGAAAATGGCTGCCCATTCCATCCATGCTGATGCAAAAGACACTATTTATACTTTTTAAATGGCTGAATAGTATACCATGGTGTGTGTGAGTATGTGTGTGTGTGTGTTTGTGTGTGTGTGTGTGTGTGTGTGTGTGTGTGTGTGTGTGTATCACGTTTTCTATAACCATTCCTCCATTGGTGGATTTGTAGGTTAATTCCATATATTTTCTTTTGTGAATAGTGCTGCCATAAACATGTGAGTACAAGTATCTTTTTGATATAATGATATCTTTCCCTTTGAGTAGCAATCCCAGTAGTGGAATTGCTAGATTGAATGGTAGAACTAATTTTAGTTTTTTTTTTTTTTTTATGAATCAATATTTTTTATTATGGTTTTGTGGGGTACAGTTAAGGGTTAGGTGTACAATTACGTTTCATTCAGGTACCCTGTTGATAAGAGGTGTTTCCCCATCCCCAGAGAGTGTAGAAGTGTTCCTTTTTCACCACACCCTCTCCAGCAGCTGTTATTTTTTGAGTTGTTGATAATTGCCATTCTGACTAGAGTTAGGTGGTATCTCAGTGTGGTTTTGATTTGCATCTCCCTGATGATTAGTGAGGTTGAACATTTCTTCATGTCTTTGTTGGCTGCTCGGATGTCTTTTGTGAAGTATCTGTTCATATCTTTTACCCATTTTATAATGGGGTTGTTTGTTTTCTTCTTTTCAGTACATTTCAGTTCCTTGTAGATCCAGGATGTTAAGCCTTTGTCAGACCTGGTGTTGGCAAATACTTTTTCCCAGTCTTTAGGCTGTCTCCCTGCTCTCTTGATGGTTTCTTTGGCTTTGCAGAAGCTTGTCAGTTTAATAAGGTCCCACTTGTCTATCTTCTCTTTTATGACCTGTGGGTTTCAGGTTTTGTACAGGAATTGGATGCCAGTTCCGATTTCCATGAGGGTATTTCCTTCCTTTTCTAAGGTTCTTATGGTTTGAGGTTTTACATTTAGGTCTCTGATCCATTTGGAGTTAACCTTTGTGCATGGGGATAGATAGGGGTCCTGTTTCAATCTTCTACATGTGGCCGGCCAGTTTTCCCAGCACCATTTACTGAATAGGTTCTCCTCTCCCCAGTGGTAGGTGGTGGAGTGTTTGTTGAAGATGAGTTGGTTGAGAAATTGAGGTTTTGCTTCTGGAATCTCAATTTTGTTCCATTGATCTATGTGCCTGTTCCTGTACCAATACCAAGCTGTTTTGATGATTGTAGCTTTATAGTAAAGTTTGAAGTCTGGTATTGTGATACCACCTGCTTTGTTTTTTTTTTTTTTTTGCTGAGGATTGTTCTGGCTATTCTTGGATGTTTGTGTTTCCATATGAATTCCTGCATTGTTTTTTCTAGGTCTGAGAAGAATGTTGTTGGTAATTTAATGGGTATTGCATTGAATTTGTAGATTGCCTTAGGTAAGATGGACATCTTCACAATGTTGATTCTTCCGATCCATGAGCATGGGATATTTTTCCAATGGTTCGTGTCAGCTTTGATTTCTTTGAGTAATGTTTGTAATTTTCATTGTAAAGGTCTGTCACGTCTCTGGTTAGGAAGATGCCAAGGTAGTTCATTTTTTTTGGTGGCTATTGTGAATGGAATTGTGTTTTTTATTTGGGTTTCTGTGTGTTTATTATTGTTGTAGAGAAATGCGATTGTCTTTTGTACATTTATTTTGCATCCTGAGACTTTGCCAAAGGCCTTTATCAATGTATGGAGGCTTTTGACAGATTCTCTTGGGTTTTCAAGGTACACAATCATATCATCTGCATAAAGAGATAACTTGACTTCTTCTTTTCCTATTTGAATACCTGTGATTGCCTCCTCTTCTCTGATTGCTGTAGCCAGGACTTTCAATACTATGTTGAACAGGATGGGTTAGAGTGGGCATCCTTGTCTAGTTCTAGTTTTCAGGGGAACTGGTTCCAGTTTTTGTCCATTTAGGATTATGCTGGCTGTGGGTTTCTCATAGATGTCTTTTACTATTTTGAGGTATGTTCCCCATATGCCTAGATGTTCAAGGGTTTTTATCAAGAAGGGGTGCTGGATTTTATCAAAAGCTTTTTCTGCATCTAATGATATGATTATGTGTTTTTTGTTTTGACATCTGTTGATGTATTTAATTACATTTATGGTTTTATGAATGTTGAACCAGCCTTGCATCCCAGGAATGAAGCCTACTTGGTCATGGTGGATGATTTTTGAGATGTATTGCTGAATCCGGTTTGCTAAGATCTTATTGACCATTTTAGCATCTATGTTCATCAAAGATATTGGCCTGTAGTTCTCTTTCTTTGCTGGATCTTTACCTGGCTTGGGTGTCAATGTGATGTTGGCTTCGGAAAATGATTTGGGGAGCATTCCATCTTTTTCAATCGCCTAGAATACCTTCAGTAGGATTGGTATCAGCTCCTCCTTGAATGCCTTGTAGAATTCTGCTGGAAAGCCATCTGGACCAGGGCTTTTTTTTGTAGGAAGTTTTCTTATTACGTAGTTGATTTCCTTGATTGTTATTGGTCTATTTAGGGTCTCAATTTCTTCTTGTTCCAACCTAGGTAGGTTGTGTGATGTCAGAAAGTCCTCCATTTCCTTAAGGTTTTCAAGTTTGTTTCCATATAAGTGTACATAGTAGTCTCTAATGATCTTTCGCATTTCTTCAGGGTCAGATGTGACTTCATCTTTTGTGTTTCTGATTGTGCATATTTGGTTTTTTTCTCGTTTTTCCTTGGTCAGTCTAGTTAGGGGACCATTGATCTTGTTTATCCTTTCGAAGAACCAGCTTTTTGTTTCATTGATTTTTTATATTATCTTTTTGTCTTCTATGTCCTGGATTTGGGCTTTTATTTTGGTGATCTGGATTCTTCTGCTGAAATTAGGGTTTTTGTGGTCTTGCTTTTCCAGCTTCTTTAGGTGGCTTGTTAGGTTGTGAATTTCTGTTCCTTCCATTTTCTTCATGTGTATTTGTAGGGATATAAATTCCCCTCTTACTACAGCTTTCAGGGCATCCCAGAGATTTTGGTAAGATGTTTCTTCAGTTTCATTTGTTTCCAGGTATCTTTTGATCCCTGTTTTGATTTCATCGTTGACCCAGGAGTTGTTTAGTATCATGCTGTTTAGTGTCCATGTCTTTGTGGGTTTTGGGTGGACTTTGTTGGTGTCAATGTTTATTTTTATTCCAATGTGGTCTGAGAATGTGCTTGGTAGAATTTCGGTCCTTTTAAATTTGCTTATGCTTGATTTATGGCCAAGTATGTGGTCAATCTTAGAATATGTTCCATGTGGTGATGACTAGAATGTATATTCTGTGGTCTTTGGATGGAGTGTTCTGTAGGTATCAATTAAGTCCATTTGGTCCAAAGTCACATTGAGGTTCCGGATCTCCTTGCTGATTTTTTGTCCTGATGATCTGTCTAGGGTTGTGAGTGGGTTATTAAAGTCCCCAGTTATGATAGTGTTAGAGTCGATATCTTTCTTTGGTTTTCCAAGAAGTTGCTTTACGAAAGTTGGTGCACCTATGTTGGGTGCATATATGTTTAAGATAGATATTTCTTGTTGATGGATTGAGCCTTTTATCATTATATAGTGGCCTTCTGTATCTTTTTTGATTTTTAAAACTTGAAGGGTATTTTGTCTGAAATTAAGATCGCTACTCCTCCTTTCTTTTGTATTCCGTTTGCCTGAAAATTTGTTTCCCATCCTCTTACTTTGAGTCTGTGACTGTCCTTTCTAGTAAGGTGAGTCTCTTGAAAGCAATAGATTGTTGCCTGATGATATTTCATCCATTTTGCCATTCTATGTCATTTTAGTGGTGCATTTAGTCCGTTCACATTTAGGCTAATAATTGAAATGCAAGAGTTGATCCCTGTCATAAGGTTCTTACAGAGTTGTTACTGTTTGTTTGTTGTCTTTCTTTGGGTTTTGGAGTTGGTTCATGTGTGTTTTTAATCTTTTGCCTGTACTGTTGTGAAGAACGCTGTTGTTCTTTTTTCTTTTTCTTCTGTGTTCAGTACTTTCTTAAGTGTTTCTTGTAGAGGTGGTCTGGTGGCAGCGTAGGTTCTTAGGGATTGGATGTCTGGAAAAGATTTCAATTCTCCCTCACCAATGAAGCTTAGTTTGGCTGGGTAGGTTATTCTTGGTTGAAATTGTTTCACTTTTAGAACTTTGAAGATAGGGCTCCAGGCTCTCCTGGCCTGAAGGGTTTCTGTGGATAAATCTGCTGCTATTCTAATTGGTTGTCCCTGGTAGGTAGTCTGGTCTTTTTCTCTTGCTGCCTTTAGGTTTTTTTCTTTTATAGCTACTTTGTTTAGGCGAATTATTATGTGTCTGCGAGTTGGTCTTCTCATTTGTTTTCTTGCAGGGGTTCTCTGAATCTCTTGTGTTTGAATTTTTTCATCCTTGATGAGATGAGGGAAGCTTTCTTGAATGATTTCATCCAATGTTTGTTCTTGTGTGGCTTCTGTTTCTCTCTCTGCCTCAGGAAGCCCAATTACTCTAGGTTTGGTCTCTTGAAGTGATCATTCATCTCTTGCAGGTTTTGTTCTGTCTTTTTGAGCTTCTTTTCTATGCTTTTGACAGTTTGGGTTAGTTCTGTGTTTTGGTCTTCGAGCTCTGAGATTCTTTCTTCTGCTTGGCTGATTCTGCTTTCCATGCTTATTAGTCTGTTGTTCATTTCCATCACAATATTCTTTACTGCTGTCATTTCTGACATCAGCTCCTTCCTATTTTCCTCTTGTCTCTACTTAGTTTTTTAAATTCTCTCCATTAATGTCTTGATGTCTGGGTTTGTTGCATGTGACCAGTCATTCTGAGGGCTCTTCATTGTTTGTGTTCCAGAATCTATTTTCTCAGTGTCTGATTTCCGAGGGGTCTGTTTGAGACCTATATTCTTCTTTTGGTTTTTCTTCATTTGTGCGGTTTTTCCCCCTCCCTACTTTTTCCTTCCCTCCACGTCACCATCTTCTTTAATTCTGTTATTCAGGGGTAAAGGGATTGGTTTTACTTCTGCTTGTTCAATCTCCTATTCTTTATGTATCTCCTCTTACTTCGTTCAATTCTGGAGTTTCACTGTAGGTTGGAGGTTGTCCTTTTTGCAGTTTTGAGATTTACTTAAGGGGAGAGCTGTGATTCAAAATCTGTCTGTAGGTCCTGGTATTCCATGACAGGTGTGTGGATAATGTGAAACCCACTTCCCACTGCCCTGGAATCTGTCCGTGCAGTGTGGCTGTAGGTTTAATCCCTGAAATAAAATGTGGTTAGCAGAGGGGAGAGAATGGAGCAGATAGTGGGTTGAAGAGGGAAGTGGAGAGATAGAGGAGTAAGGGGGGAAACAAACGAGTGTACCAACAAATAGAGAGAGAGGCCTATACTGAAACAGATAAAAACAATAGATGACAGCTACAGACGAACCAACTCTCATAAAAAATATAAAAAATAAAAATAAAACATATAGTGATGCTAACATACAAGCTAACCAACCACCTTTTTAGTGTGGTTTACAGAGAGAAGAAAAGAGAAGTAAAGGAAAAGGAAAAAAGAAAAAAGGGAACAATACAGTAGGAATAGAATTCAGTCATTAAACTAATAGAATCAATGAAGCACACTCTGAGACATTGCGTTGAAGTCCAATGTCCTTTCAGGTCTGATTTCTAGTTTTCTTTTCAAGCTGGTAAATTAGTTTGCAGTTAGGGTCAGTTGCCCCTGATCTGCTGTGAAGGACAGTTCAGATTACCCTCCATTCAGCACTCTGGTCTATGTCTTTATCAGGCTTGTTTCTCCCGTTTCGGTGTTGTTACCTTGAATTGCCAGCAGGTGGTGCTATCTCAGCTTCTCGCCCCAGAGGGGGTGGGGCCAGATAGGAACAAGATGGTTGCCTGTCTCAGGGCAGGTAACAGGAGCCTTATGGCAGGTGGGCAGGACAGTCTCGGTTGCAGGAGAGGTGGCAGCGATCCCAGTAGATCTTCCCTGAATGGGTTTGATGTGGATCGCCTCGGCCTGGGTGGTGTGATGTGCTACGGCCGTCACGGAGGCCGCAGCAGTGGCGGCGGCAGTGGCAGCGGTGGTGGTGGGGGGCTGCGGCGGTGGCCGCACTGTTTGCACTGCAGTGACTGTCCAGTCCATTGTGATGTCCCAGCGGTGGCAACGGCCGAGCTCTGCATGAAGAGCAGGCTGTGATGTTGGAGTCCACAGCCCCCCGGGGCGAGAGTCAGAGACCCACTGCAGATCTCCTTTGCAGAGGGCTTCAGAGACCGGGTTGCCCTGTCACCATCTTGCCGCTTCTCTCTAATTTTAGTTATTTGAGAAATATTCAAACTGTTTTCCATAAAGTTTGTACTAAGTAACATTCCTACTAACAGTGAATTAAGAACTGCACTGTATAAGCATTCCCTTTTCTCTTCATCCACACCAAGATCTGTTGTTTTTGGACTTTTTAATAATAGTCATTCTGATAGTGTAAGATAGTATCTCATTGTGGTTTTGATTTGCACTTCTCTGTTGATTAATGATGTTTAACATTTTTTCATGTTTGTTGATCACTTGTATGTCTTCTTTTGAGAAGTGTCAATTTGTGTCCTTTGCCAACTTTTTAATGGGATTAGTTTTTGTTTTTGTTTTTCTTGTTGATTTGAGTTCTGTACAGATTCTGGGTATTAGACCTTTGTTGGATGCATAGTTGCAAATATTTTCTCCAGTTCTGTTGGTTGTCTGTTTACTCTGTTGATTGTTTCTTTTGCTGTATATAAACTTGTAAATTCAATTCCATTTGTCTGTTTTTTGCTTCTGTTTCATTTACTTTTGAGAAATTCTTTGTCTAGGCCAATGTCCAGAGGAGTTTTTCTTGTTTTAATCTAGAATTTTTATATTTTCAGGTCTTGCACTTAGGTCTTTAGTCCAGCTTGAGTTAATTTTTGTTATTGGTAAGAGGTATGGTCAAATTTCATTCTTATGTATATGGCTATTCAATGTTCTATCACCATTTATTGAGCAGGGTGTCATTTCCTCAGTGTACACTTTTGTTGAACTTGTTAAAGACCAGTGGGTGTATGTATATGACCTTATTTCTTAAATTCTGTTCCATTTATCTATACGTCTATTTTACCAGTACTATGTTGTTCTGACTACTATAGCCTTGTAGTATAATTTGAAGTCAGGTAATGTGATGCTTCAAGCTTTGTTTTTTTGTATGGTTTTTTTGCTTAGGATTACTTTGGCTATTCAGGCTCTTTTTGGTTCCATATGAATTTTAGGACTGCCTTTTCCATTTTGTGAAAAATCATATTGATAACTTGATAGGGATTTATTTGAATCTGTAGATTGCTTTGGCCAGTATGGTCATTTTATTTTATTTTTAAATTTTAGATTCAAGGGGTACATGTGCCAGTTTGTTAAATGGGTATATTGCTTGATGGTGAAGTTTGGGTTTCTACTAAGCCAGACACACAAATGGTGAACATGATACCCAATAGGTAGTTTTTCAATGCTTGTCCCCTTCTTCCTTCCTACTCTGGGAGTCCCTAGTGTCTGTTGTTTCCATTCTTGTATTTGTGTGTATACCCAGTGTTTAGTTTTCGCTTATAGATGAGAACACGTGATATTTGGTTTTCTGTTTCTGTGTTAATTTGCTTAGAATTAATTTGCTTAGTCTTTAGCTGCATCCATGATGCCGTGAAGAGAATAATTTCATTCTTTTTTGTGGCTATTCCATGATCTATATGTATCACATGTTATTTATTCAGTCCAACATCAATGAGCATTTAAGTTGGTTCCATGTTTTTGTTATTGTGAATCGTGCTATGATAAACATACATGTGCAGATATCTTTTTGTAAGATGACTTATGATTCTTTGTGCATATGCCTAGTAGTGGGATTGCTAGATTGAATGGAAAGTCTATTTTTAATTCTTTGAGAAATTTCCAACCTGCTTTCTACAGGGGTTGAGCTTTCTCACACTCCCACCAACAGTATATGAGCATTCCCTTTTCTCTGCAATCTTGCTAACATCTGTTTTCAGAAAACATCTGTTTTCTGACTTAATGACTGCCACTCTGACTGATGTAAGATAGTCTCTTGCAGTTTTGATTTGCATTTCTTTGGTGATTAGTGATGTTGAACATTTTTCATGTTTGTTTAATTACTCTTATGTCTTCTTTTGAGAAGTGTCTGTGCATGCCCTTTGCCCACTTTTTAATGAAGCTCTTTTTTTCAGTCAATTCATTTAAGTTCCTTATAGATCCTAAAATTAGTCATTTGTCAGATGCATAGTTTGCAAATATTTTCTCACATTCTATAGTTTTTCTATTTACTCTGTTGACAGTTTCTTTTACTGTGCAGAAGTTCTTTTGTTTAATTAGGTCCCACTTGTCAATTTGTTTTTGTTGCATTTGCTTTTCAGGACTTGACCATAAATTTTCTCTCTAGGCTGATGTCAAGAAAAGTCAAGAGGTATTTCTTCTAGGATTTTTATATTTTGACATTTAAGCCTTCAATCCATCTTGAGTGAATTTTTTTTTTTTTTTGAGTTGGAGTCCTCACTCTGTCACCCAGACTGGAGTGCAGTGGCCGCTCCTGGCCACCGCAGCCTCGACCTGCTGGGCTCTGGCGATCCTTCCACCTCAGCCTTCCAAGTAGCTGGAATTATAGGCATGCGCTACCATGCCCAGTTGATTTTTTTATTTATTGTAGAGATGAAGTCTCGCTGCCCAGGTGGGTCTCGCAATCCACTCACCTCAGCCTCCCAAAGGCATGGGATTACAGGCTGAGCCACTGAGCCCGGCTTGAGTGAATTTTTATGTATAAAAAGAGGAAGAAGCTGGGCTCGGTGGCTCAGCCTGTAATCCCACGCCTTTGGGAGGCTGAGGTGCGTGGATTGCCTGAACCCATGGGTTCGTGACCTGCCTAGGCAGCGAGACCTCATCTCTACAATAAATCAAGAAAAAAATCAGCCGGGCGTGGTAGCGCATGCCTGTAATTCTGGCTACTTGGAAGGCTGAGGCGCAAGGATCGCCAGAGCCCAGCAGGTCGAGGCTGCGGTACCCAGGAGCGGCCACTGCACTCCAGTTTGGGAGACAGAGTGATACTCTAACTCAAAAAAAAAAAAAAAGAGGAAGAGGTCTGGCTTTATTCTGCTGCATATGCTCATCCAGTTTTCCCAGAACCATTTATTGACTAGGATGTCCTTTCTTCAATTTTTTTTCAGCTGTGTCAAAGATCAATTGGTTGAAAGTGAGTAGCTTTATTTCTGGGTTCTCTATTCTGTTCCATTGGTCTGTGTTTGTACCAATGCCGTGCTATTTGACTACTGTAGTTCTGTAGTAAAGTTCGGAAGGAGCAGTGGAGGCAGAATGTTAAGAAGGACACCTATATGTTGCAGTCTGCATCTGTAGTCTCTGTTCTGGAGGTGTGTAAAAGTATCTGTACTTCTTTGGCAGGGTGGCAGAAGCTGCTGCCTGAACTCTCAGGGAGTAAGAGCCTACTGGTTTCCATATAAGGTTGAGTGCAGGATAGTTATTTTAATGACATTGATTCTTACAATCTATGAGCATGGGATGTTTTTCTATTTGTTAGTGTCATCTATCATTTCTTTGATCAGTGTTTTGGAATTCTCCTTTTAGAGATCTTGTACCTCCTGGGTTAAATTTGTTACTATTTATTTTATTTTTTGTAGCTATTTAAAATGGAAGTGGCTTTGAATTTTGTCCCTGGCTAGATCATTATTGGTGTATGGAAATGCTACTAATTTCTGTGCATTGTTATTGTATACTGAAACTTCACTAAATTAATTTATCCAAACTAAGAGTCGTTTGGTGAAGTCTTTAGGGTTTTCTAGATATAAGATAATTTCATCAACCAACAGGAATAATTTCACTTCCTTGTTTCCAGTTTGGATGTCTTTTCTTTGGTTTTCTTTGTTGATTTCTCTGGTGAGGATTTCCAGCAGTTTGCTGAATAAGAGTGGTAAGAGTGAACATGCTTGTTTTGTTCCAGTTCTTAGAGGGCATGCTTTCAGCATTACCCATTAAGTATGATACTGGCTGCGGGTTTGTCATATATGACATTTAATATGTTGAGGTATGTTCCTTCTATGCCTCTCTTGTTAAGGGTTTATAATGAAGGGATGCTGAATTTTACCAAATGCTTTTTCGGCACCTATTGAGGTGATCATAAGGTTTTATCCTTAATTTTGTATATTTGATGACAAGTTTATTGATTTGCATATGTTGAACCATCCTGCATTTCTGGGATAAACCTCACATGTATTATCTTTTTGATGTGCTGGATTCAATTTTCTAGTATTTTGCTGAAGATTTTTGTGTCTATGTTCATTGATTATAGTGGTCTATAGTTTTCTTTTTTGTTGTTGCTGTGTCTTTGATTTTGGTATCAGGGTGATACTGGTCTCATGGAATGAGTTAGGAAGAATTCCTTCCTCATTGATTTTTTATTTTTGGGGAGTAGTTTCAGGAGGATTTGAATTATTTCTTCTTTACATATTTGGCAGTATTTGACTGTGAATCCCTCTGATTCTGTGCTTGTATTGTTGTTGTTAGGATTTAAAATAAATATTATTGATGAAATCTCACTACTCATTATTGGTATGTTTAGGAGTTTACTTTCTTTCTGGTTTAATATTGGGAAGTTGTGGGCAACCCCTCCGGTCCCCTCCCACTGTGGGAGCTTCTCTGTCCTCTCAATAAATCTGGCTTTCTCACTTTAAAAAATAAATAAATAAAATAAAAAAAAATAAAACCTTAGAAAAAAATATTGGGAAGTTGTGTGTTTCTAGGAATTTATACATTTCCTTGAGGTTTTCTAGTTTGTGAGTGCATAGTTGTTCATACTAGTCTCTGATGGCATCTTGTATTTCTGTGGTATCTGTTGTAATACCTCCTTTTTCATTTCTAGTTATGTTTATTTTAGATCTTTGTTTCTTGGTTATTCTAGCCAATGGTTTATCAGTTTTGTTGATCTTTTCAGAGAACCAACTTTGCTTCATTGGTCCTTTGTATTGTTGTTTTGCTTTCTATGTCATTTCTAACATTTATAACAGTAGTCTTGTTTTATATTGTGTCAGCTTAAACATAATTTCTAAAATATTTAGGTAATTTAGACACTTGTACTAATGTTAGCTGGATAATTTATATTCAAAAGGGACTACTGAACATTGATTGCTAAGCATAATGGTAAGTTTATACACTTTTGCTTCTAATTTTACTGTACGCTATAGAGTAGATATGTCTTTTGATTGTGTTAATGAACATGTTTGCTTTGCTTCTTTAATAAGGTGAGAAAGGAATGAAAAATAGGCGTGTGGTTGTATTGAATTATTAACATTGATACAATCTGCTGGCCTGTTGAAAGCCTTGTGAATAATAGATTATTGTCAAGTATCTATCTGTTGATTTTTCTTCTATAAAACAGAATTTAACTTTAATTAACGTTATAATCAATTTGGATTGTTGAGGCTGTCTTAGGAGAACTACAGCTGGGTACAGATTCTGTTTTTCAAAGGAAAAGAAGAATGATTTCATTAGCAAGTAACAGGGCACCCTGCTCCAGAACATGAAAGAGGCACAGTAAAGGACAAAACTAGAGGGAGAAGACAAATGTAGAGAGGTTTGAAATAGATGCATTTATTTGCCTTGTTTTATAACTCTTTTTTAAAAAGAGATGAGGTCTTGCTATGTTGCCCAAGCTAGAGTGCAGTGGCTATTCACAGGTACAGCCCCACTGCTAATCAGCATGGGCATTTCGATCTGCTCTGTTTCTGACTAGGGTCATTTTGCCTCTTCTTAGGCAACATGATGGTCCCCTATTCCCAGGAGGTCACTATATTTATGCTATACTTAGTGCAGACACCTGATTGACATAGTGCAAGATTGCCTGGAATTTCTGGGCTCAAGTGATCCTCCCACCTCAGTCTCTCAAGTAAGTGGGACTACAAGTGTATACCGCTGTGCCTAGCTACAATACTTTTAAGAACCTATGAAATGTGTTAAGTTTGGGAAAGTTGATACAATTTTGATGGGCATATTCACAATGCTAATTTAAAAGAAAAAGGATAAACATGAAGCTTTTTTTTCTGCCAGATGGATTAATGCAAAATTAAAATTCGACTCCTGTTTAATAAAATAATAAATTAATGTTAGAGCTTTACCTTACATATAATTTATCCGAAGAGCAGAGGTTTTATATCTCACTGGAATGAGCACTGTTTTTTGTTGACTTTGTCATGTACTTTTTAAAAAGGAACAATATTTTCTCACTTATAAAGAGCTAAATTTTCATAATATGCTTTTATGTGTATTTGAAAATATTTTATTGTCACCTTGACTAAATAGATAACCAAGTGCTATTTATCAGGGATCCACAATCCAGTATTAACCAAACTGCCACATTTTCTTACAATTTTTTTTCTTATTTTCTTTTTAAGATAGAATTCCAAGTTAAAAACATTTTCATATATTTTTTACACTTGATATTATGTTTGAGATTTTATACGTCACTGAAAATTTACACAAGTTTGTTATTGCACCTTATAAAAAGAGGGACATGAAAAATAATTAGATTTGTTTGATAGACTGAACAGTAGCTATGCTGGACCAGAACCCTTCCACAATAATATGAAGTAACTTATTTATGTAATCTTAACAATCACAATATTTTTGATATTTAACTTAAACACAACTACTACAATGCCATCATTATCACATATACGGAATTAAAAAGTACTGCTAATAACTTCCATATTTCTTATTATTTTAGTTTCTCTGGAAGGATTACCGTCCCTTACAGGATTTCCACCCAAATAAGTACGTATCCAAGAACTAACAAAAAATAGCAGCATCATTATACTGACATTTATAGCTGTTACAGCATTACTCAACCTATATTTTTAAATACAAATAATTCACTCCACATCAGCCGTATTCCCAACAACCAATATAAAAAAATCAAACAATTCAAAAACATAAAACAAACACTTTTTTTATTGCCTCTTATCATCTTACCAATCCTTTATTCCTATCTCTCTCACCAATATTCTCAACACTGTACTAGTAATTTAGGTTAATCAGACCAAGAACCTTCAAGACTCTTATAAATTATTCTTAATTCCTGAAAAATAAGGCCTATAAGTCTTTCTCTTACATCAATTGAATGCAAATCAAACACTTTAATTAAGCTAAATTCTTACTAGATTGGTGAGATCGAACTTCGTGAAAGTTTAGTTAATAGCTAAATACTCTAGTCAACTGGCTTCAATCTACTTCTGTCATTGTGGGAAAATAAAGTGGGAGAAGCTATAGTAGAATTAAAGCTTCTCCTTTAAATTTGCAATTTAATGTGAAATTTCACCTTGGAACTTGGTACAAAGAGAACTCGCCTGTATTTTTAGATTTATAGTCCAATGCTTAATCATTTTACCCCTCTCCTATGTTCATTAATTGCTGATTATTCTAAACAAACTATAAAGATATTGGAGCACTATACTCACTACATTTACTATTTGGTGCTTGAACTGGTATAATAAGAACTGACCTAAGTCCATACTACTCAAAGCAATTTATAGATTCAATGCAATCTCTATCAAACTACCAATTTCATTTTTCACAGATATAGAAAAAAATATTTAAATTCACATAGAAGGACGAAAAACGGATAAACAAAGCAATCCTAAGCAAAAAGGATAAAACAAGGGTGCATTACCAGACTTCAAACTTTATTATAAGGCTACAGTAACCAACCCAGCATCTTATTAGTGCAAAAAATAGACACATAAACCAATGGAACAGAATAGAAAACCCAAAAGCCACTCACCTATAACCAATTGATCTTTGACAAAGACAACAAAAATAAACACTGGGGAAAGGACACCCTATTCAATAAATGGTTCTGGGGGAAACTGGTTTACCACATGCAGAAGAATGAAGCCAGACCACTTCCTCTTTTCAAAAACAAAAATTAACTCAGAATGTATTGAAGACTTAAATGTAAGGCCTCCAATTATAAAAATCCTAGGAAAATGCCTTCTCTCGCTTCTTCCTGACTTTGGCCTAGGGAACAAACTTATAACCAAGTCCTGAAAAGCAAATGTAACAAAAACATATTGACACGTGGGACCTAATTAAACTAAAGATCTCTGTACAGCAAAAGAAACACAACAGAGTAATTAGGCAATCTACAGAATGAAAGAAAATATTTGCAAACTATGCATCTGAAAACTAATGTATAGAATCTATAAGGAACTTAAATGAATCAACAGGAAAAAAAAACCCAAAACAAAAAAAACAGCCACGTTAAAAACTAGGCAAAATGGCCATGAGCAGATACATTTCAAAAGAAGTCATTCAAGTAATCAACAAGCATATGAAAATTGCTCAAAATCATGAATCATCAGAGAAATGCACATCAAAACCGCAATGAGATGCCATCTCACACCAGTCAGAATGGCTATTGTTAAGTTAGATGACAACAACCGTTAGCAAGGGAATGCTCAAATGCTGTTGATGGGAATGTAAGCTGGTTTAGCCCCTGTGGAAAGCAGTTTGGAGATTTCTCAAATAATTACAAGTGGATTTACCTTTCAATCCAGCAATCTGGCTATTGAGTATATACACAAAGAAACATAAACCATTTTACCAAAAAGACACCTGCATTTGTACGTTTATCACAGCACTATTCACAAAAGCAAAAACATGGAACCAATGCAGGAGCCCATTGATGTTGGACTGAATGTTGAACATGGGGTACATACATACCATGGAATACTACACAGCCATAAAAAGGAATGAAATTACTTTCTTTTTTTTTTTTTTGAGTTGGAGTCTCACTCTTTAGCCCAGAGTGGAGTACAGTGGCCGCTCCCGGCCACCGCAGCCTCGAACTGCGGTGAGGGCTCCGGCGATCCTTCCGCCTCAGCCTTCCAAGTAGCCGGAATTACAGGCGTGCGCTACCACGCCCGGCTGATTTTTTGATTTATTATAGAGATGAGGTCTCGCTGCCCAGGCGGGTCTCGAACCCGCAGGCTCAGGCAATCGACTCACCTCAGCCTCCCAAAGGCGCGGGATTGCAGGCTGAGCCACGGAGCCCGGCTAAAATTATTTTATTTGCAGCATTGTGGATGTAACTGGAGGCCATTATTCTAAGCAATTTTTTTTTTTTTTAGTTGGAGTCTCATTCTGTCGCCCAGACTGGAGTGCAGTGGCCGCTCCCGGTCACTGCAGCCTCGACCTGCTGGGCTCCGGCGATCCTTCTGCCTCAGCCTTCCAAGTAGCTGGAACTACAGGCGTGCGCTACCACACCTGGCTAATTTTTGATTTATTGTAGAGATGAGTTGCCCAGATTGGTTTTGCCAAGTTGCCCAGGTGGGTCTCGAACCTGTGGGCTCAGGTAATCCACTCACCTCAGCCTCCCAAAGGCACGGGATTACAGGCTGAGCCACCTAGCCTGGCTTATTTCTAAGCAAATTAATACAGAAACAGAAGACCGGATACTGCATGTTCTCACTTATAAGTGAAAGGTAAACACTGGGTACACACAGACACTGGGAACAACAGATGGTGGGAACTGTCAAAGTGGGGAGGAATGAAGCAGGACAGGGGTATAAAAACTACCTCATGGCTCGCTGTTTGGGTGAGAGGTTCAATAGAAGTCAAAATCTCACCATTACACAGCTTACCCATGTAACAAACTGCACATGGACCCCTGAAATCTAAAGTTAAGAGACATAAAACATTTTAAGAATTCAATCCAAAATCTTTATGAAAATTGCCACACCGTTGTCAATTATCTTGCATTTGTGGTTGCTCAGTACTCTGTTGCTCTAAATTTGCAGCGTAAACTCAAGGAGGCCTGTATGATTATTAACATTTTTGATGCATGTGCATAAATAATTAGACCAAACTTAATGAAACCAACTATTTTATGATACCAAATGTTATTTGGAGATAATCCCAAATGAGGAGGCTATCAGAAAAGTTACTCAAAATTTGGAGATAGACAAAAGTGATTGCTGACTGTATTTTCAGAGTAATTTTGAGCTTGACTTTCCCTTGAACAGGGTATTTTATAGCTTCAGGGGACAGAGACTAATTTATAGATGTTTGTCTAGTTCCCATATCAACTGAATTAAATAAAATATTTGACACACGCTCACTTTATATTTGTATAAGAATACAAATTTTTTCTAACCTTCTGAAAATTATATTTAATTCTGGTAATAATAAGAAAAGTTATAGAGTAGGTGGTATTTGGTATTGTAATATATCATATTGCTAGGAGAAAAGTGCCCTTTCTGTGGTCTCCTAAAGCACTCGGGTCGGTGTTTTAAGAAGACAATTATCAAGAATGCAATACTAGTGGAAAGCATTTAAAAAGTAACCGTTGTACGCTAGGCAGTATTTAGAGATCTTGCTTATATTACATGATATCCTCACCACAGCATACATAGGAAATATTTTCTCTCTTTTACTCATAAGAAAATTGAATCCGAGGGAAAGCGTGTAACTTACCTAATCACAGTTAATAAGTGACAAAAGTTTTAATACCAAATCTGTCTGACTCGAAATCTAGTACTTTCTTCCCCAGTGACTTTTCTACTATGCTATTCAGGCTCCACTAAACATAGTGCCAGCCTTTAAGGTGCTCAAAAAAACTAAGTGCAAAAATGTCTGCAAAATCTCCTGGAATAGTGGAGCAGAACCACCAAATATCTAATTTTCCATAAAAGCAATAAGAAGCCGGGCTCGGTGCTCAGCCTGTAATCCCGTGCCTTTGGAGGCTGAGGTGAGTGGATTACCTGAGCCCGGGGTTCGAGACCCGCCTGGGCAGCGAGACCTCATCTCTACAATAAATCAAAAAATCAGCCGGGTGTGGTAGCGCTCGCCCCCGTAGTTCCGGCTACTCAGAAGGCTGAGGCGGAAGGATCGCCGGAGCCCAGCAGGTCGGGGCTGCGGTGACCGGGAGCGGCCACTGCACTCCAGTCTGGGCGACAGAGTGAGACTCCAACTTGGAAAAAAAAAAAAAGGCACCAAGAACACTATCAAAATAAACTTTTCCAGAACTATGGAAATTATTAATAAGAATTGTGGCAGCCCCCTCAGGTCCCCTCCCACTGTGGTAGCTTTTCTGTCCTCTTAATCAATCCTGCTTTAAAAAAAAAAGAATCGCAATAAATTAAGGAGTGTTTGTTCAAGAAAAATGACTGAATCTTGATAAGAATTGAGCCCTATAACTTGTCCTAATCATATCTCCCTTTACCCAGCTTCCTGGTAGCCTTAAAAATCAATAACTCTACAAGTACTGTCGGTATGAAACCAGTAGTCCATTTGCCACTTAAGGCTGCAGAATTGGTTTTGAGTGACCCAAAGGTCCCATCCCAAGAGAATTGTTACTATTTGATCTGTGTAGTAGTTCACTGAATTTAGGGTCTGCCTCCTTTAACCTTAGTTACCTCCTAAAGGCCCTGCCTCCCAATACAGTCATATTGGGAGTAAGGGATCAACATATGAATTTTGGAGGACGCAATTCGGTCCATAGAACATGCGAGCAGTCTCCAAAAGAGAGCTAATATGCCTTTACTAGTATAAGCAAAGTATGCTTTAAAATATGAATTGTTAAAAAAAAAACCCAAAACTCTAAAGGCATTTTATAATTATAAAAGGGTCAATCCAGCACGGAGATATACAATTATAAACATATGGACACTTAACAACAGATCCTCAATGTATACAAAGCAAAAACTGAAAAATGAAGGGAGAAATAAACAATTCAACAATAATGGAGACCTCAATACTCCTCGTTTAACTATGAATAGTACAGTCAGACAGAAGATTAACAAGGAAATAGCAGATTTATCATGATAAACTAACTAGACCTAACAGATATCTACAGAACACTTAACTAGCCATAGGAGAATACCCATTTTTATAAGTGCACATGAAACATTCTCCAGCATAGACCATATATTAGGCCATAAAAAAGTCTCAATAAATTTAAAAGGACTGAAGTAATATATTTTATGTTCACTGACCATAATTATTTTTGCTGTTAATAATGGAATAAAATTAGAAATCAGTAACAGAATAAAATGTGAAAAATTAACAAATATGTAAAATTAATGCACTCCTAAATAACCAACTGGTCACAGAAGAACTCATAAAAGTAAATTAGGAAATAAAGCAAGATAAATGAACATAAAAGCACAACATACCAAAACTTAAGCAGTACTTGAAGGGAAATTTTGTTCTGAATATCTATATTAAAAATAAGAAATATCTCAGGTAAACAACTTTTGATCTTAGGAAATTATAAACAAAGAGGATATTCAAATAAAACAGAAAAAAAGAAATAATAAAGAGTAGAGTGGAAATACTAGAATAAGTAATAGAAAAAAAGGGAAAAAAATGAACAAACTCAAAAGTTAATATTTTGAAAATAATTAACAAAAATGACCAACATAGACTGATTAAAAAAAAAGAGAGAAAATTCAAATTACTAACATCAGTAATGCCAAAAAAATTACTACCTACCTGACAAATAAAAAAAGAATTATAAAGAAATAAAAATATCAACAAATTTTTCTGCCAACAAGTTAGATAACTTAGATGAAATGATCAAATTTCTAGGAAGAATTTCTAGAAAGACAAAGTCTTTTCATAGCTAAACTTTTTATAGAAATGAAATAGAGATGCTGAATAGACCTATAAGTAAAGAAATGTTATTAGCAATAAAAAAACTTCCTACAAAGAATAGCTCAGGCCCAAATGGATTCATAGATGAGTTCACAAAGATTTTAAGCAGAATTGACAACATTATTTTTTACTATTCAAAGAAAATAGAGGAGAGAAGGCTTCCAAAGTTATTTCATAAGGCCAGTATTATTCTGATACCAAAACCAGACAAAGACATCACAAGAAAAGAAAACTGTAGACCAATATTCCCTATGAATATAGATGCAAAAATCTTCAACAAAATACTAGCAAACTGAATACAACTATATATATATAAAGACTATACACAACTAAGTGAGATTTATCCCAGGAGTGCATGTTTGATTTAACAAAGGCCAATCAGTCAATGTAAAACACTATACTAATAGAATAAATGATAAAAGTAATATGATTATATCAATAGGCACAGAAAAGATATTTGACAAAAACCAACATCCTATCATGATAAAAACACTAATAAACAAGGAATAGAAAGGAGTTTATTCAACTTGATAAAGGTCATCCTTGAAAAATCCACAGCTAACATCATATTTAATGTTGACAGTCTGGATGCTTTCCACTTGCTATTTCAGATAAATAAAAGGCATCCAGGTTGGAAAGTAAAAAGTAGAGCTATCTCTATATCTATTTGTAGATAACATAATTTTGTATATAGAAAATCCTTAGTAATCTACTACAGAATTATTAGAAGCAATAAACAAATTTAGTAATGTTGCAGCACACAAAATCAATGTAAGAGAATCAATTGCATTTTTATACACTTTCAATAAACAATCCAAAAATAAAATTAAGTAAATGATTCAATTAAAAATAGTATCAAAGAGAGTAAAATTCTTAGGAATAGGCTTAACAAAAGAAGTACAAGACTTGTATAATGAAAACTACAAAACATTGCTGAAACAAATTAATGAAGACCTAAATAAATGGAAAGACATCCCATGTTTATGTTTTGGAAAACAGTATAGTTATAATAACAATACTCTCTCAACTTGATCACAGATTAAATGCAATGTGCATAAAAATTCTAGCTTATTTTTTTGCGGAAATTTATAAGGAGATCCTAAAATTCATGAAAATGCAAGGGACACAGACTAGACAAAGAACTTTGAAAAAGAACAAGATTGCAGGACTCATACTTCCCAATTTCAAACTTTATCACAAAGTTATCTGTATATCAATAGAATAAATTAGAGATTATAGAACTAGCCCCTCACATTTAGGCACAATTCATTTTTGACAAGAGGGACAAGACATTTCATGGAAGAAAAATTAGTCTTTCCATGAGAGTTGATGGGATCACTGGAAATTCTCATGGAACACAATGAAGTTGGACCCCTACTTTACACCATGTAAAAAAAAGTAAAAATGGATTAGAAACCTAAAGGTAAGTAAACCTAAACATTTAGTTAAAACTACAACAGAACTTTAGACAAGGGAGTAAATCTTTGTGCCTTTGGATTAAGCAATAGTTTCTTATATATGATATTGAAAGTATAAACAAAAGAAAAAATAGATACATTGTATGTCATCAAAATTAAAAGGTGTGTGCTTCAAAGGGCATCATAAAGAAAGTAAAAAACAACCCACAGAATGGGAGAAAATATTTTCAAGCCATAAATCTGATAACTGTATATAGAATATATAGAAAAGTCTTACAACTCTCAATAAATAAACTCAATTAAAAAATGACAAAGGAGCCGGGCTTGGTGGCTCAACCTGCAATCCCGCGCCTTTGGGAGGCTGAGGTGAGTGGATTGCCTGAGCCCGTGGGTTCGAGACCCGCCTGGGCAGCGAGACCTCATCTCTACAATAAATTAAAAAAATGAGCCGGGCGTGGTAGCGCGCGCCTGTAATTCCGGCTACTCGGAAGGCTGAGGCGGAAGGATCGCTGGAGCCCAGCAGGTCGAGGCTGCAGTAGCCAGGAGCGGCCACTGCACTCCAGTCTGGGCGACAGAGTGAGACTCCAACTTAAAAAAAAAAAAAAAAATGACAAAGGATTCAAATAGACTTTTTTTCCCAAAGAAGACAAACTAATGGCCAATAAGCACAAGAAAAAATACTCAACATAATTAATCTTTAGGGAAATGTAAATTAAAAACAAAGAAATACCACTTTACACATCATAGGAGGCTATAGTAAAAATGACAAATACTATTAAGTATTTGTGAGAATATAGAGAAACTTGAACCATTGTACATTGCTGCATGAATCCTTATGCACGACTAGTAGAAATGCAAAATGGTGCAGCTGCTTTAGACAATGGTTTTGCAGTTTCTCAAAAGGTTAAACATAGAGGTACCATTATGATGTAGCAATTCCACTCCCAGGAAAAAAAAATTTCCACTCGGGAAAACTAAATGCATGTGTCTACACAAAATCTCACATATGAATTTTTGAAACAGGATTATATAGTAACCAAAAAATGAGAACAACTCAAATAACCATCAACCAATGAATGGATGAATTAAATTTGGTATATTCATAAAAATGAAATATTGTTTACTCATAAGAAAATGAAGTTTTGATATATGCCATAGCATGAATGAACCTCAAAAACATTATGCTAAATGAAAGAAGCCAGATCCAGAAGGCTACATATTGTATGATTTTATTTATGTGATATGTACAGAATTGACAAACCACAGAGACAGAAAGCAGAATAGAAGGTACTTGCTGGGGTGTGGATAGAGAATAATGGGAAGTTTCTGCTAATGAAAATGAGATTTCTTATGGGGGATAAAAATATTCTGGAATTAGATAGTGCTGGTACGCACACAATTTGGGGATATACTAATTGTATATACTGAATTGTATATTTTAAAAGGGTAAACAACTTCATGATATTTGAATTATATCTTAATAAAACTGTAATTTAGGAAAAAATAAAATGCCTACAATACAATTTTTCACAATTCGTTAATGGAAACTTTTATTGTTGTTATTTGATTGTATCATTTTGTTGAGCTGATTTATATATGCCTAATCTTTATCTCACATTGATCTAAGCAAGTCTTTTTCTTCCTTACAAGGATTCAATCTCCCTTTTAAAAAAATGTTTCATCTCTAATAATTTGTTTTTAAAATTTTGCAATTTTCTTTTTTTTTGAGTTGGAGTCTCACTCTGTCACCCAGACTGGAGTGCAATGGCCACTTCCGGCCACCGCAGCCTCGACCTGCTGGGCTCTGGCGATCCTTCCGCCTCAGCCTTCCGAGTAGCCAGAATTGCAGGCACGCGCTACCACGCCCAGCTGATTTTTTTTTTGTTTGTGGAGATGAGGTCTCACTGCCCAGGCAGGTCTCGAACCCACGGGCTCAGGCAATTCACTCACCTCAGCCTCCCAAAGGCGCGGGATTACAGGCTGAGCCACCGAGCCCAGGTTAAAATTTTGCAATTTTCTATCCTTTATATTGCTTATGTCATTCATTCCCTCCTTGCTAGCTTGAATTCCATGATCAATTGTTAGGATCACTCTCTGACTTTCACTTTCAACTGCTTCTGTTGACCTGGTAAAACTGAACTCTGAGTTAATGCAATATTGTCTCCCCTGTGCCTGCATCTGGGTAGCTGAGGAAAAATGCACCATGATGCTAACTGTCCTTATATTCATGACCATTAACTTCAAGGCAGTCCTTGTGCTGTCTATTGTATATTGATCCTTAGCTAATTCAATCTCTAATCTTTTTTTAAGCAGAAAGAAAAATAAGACATTTAGGCATTTTTCTTTCCTTCTCTTTCTTCAACACTTCAATACCTCATCCTTTCTTTACACTGTGTGTTGATGGTTCTGCATCCCCTGTTTCCAGGGAGAAAACAGGCACATTCATAACAATTCAATCTAATGCCACCATATCTTCCCTACTACCTGCAACTTTATCCATAGACCACAACTTCACTACCAGTTCAATTGTTGAACTGTTCCTGTTCTCAAATTAAGGCTTGAGTACATCCCTCTTTTCCCCTCCGTGGTATTGCTCCTGTTTCTCTATTACACCCTCAATTTTTTCAGGCTACTGGATTATTCTCACACAGCAAACAAATGTACTCCATTATTTTCCTTCTTTAAGAGATTGCCCCATCCAACTGTTGCCTGATTACTTTTTTTTTTACAGAAATGTCTTCAGATCTGTCTAAAATTATTGTATCCATTTACCTGCCCCTCCATTCTTTCTTGAATCTACTTTATTCAAGCTTTTCTCCCTACTCCTTTGAATCATTAGTGATCTCTAAATTGACAAAAAACTATATTTAGCTCTCAGTCTTCACATTGTTTAAACAAAATCAGCATTTTTCACATTTGGCAAGTTTTTTCTTTCTTTAAACACTTTACTCGCTTGCTTCTCTCTTAGCGCTCCTCTCAATTTTCATCTTCTTTTCAATTCTCCTCATCTCCATGACTTCTAAGTATTGATATGTTCTAGGATACCACTTGCTGTCTTCTCAGTCTAAGCTCATCACATAGGTTAGCATATCTAGACTTATGCTTTATAATAATATATCAACTATATACTGATGAATTCCAAGTTTATAGGGAAACATTCAGTGTGATGGATATGTGTGTTAGTGTATGTGGAACATCATAGGCCTAATCTTTCTAGGGGATGGAAGCCACTCCACTGATTCTTATACTAGGGCACCAAGTAGGTCTAGAAAATCAGGGCCCAGTGATCAGAAAGATGGGCTAGTTTTTGACATATCTTAGTTCACAGTTGAACATGAACCTAAGCTCTTAACTTCTGGGCCTTGGTACCTTAAACTGCTGTAGTGAAATCAAAGATGTGCTTCTTCTAGAAAAGTCAGCAGAACCTGGGTACTTGTCCAAAAGTCCCTTGGCAAATTCTGTTTTGGACTAGGCAGAAGCTAAGTCTATTTATAGTCTTGGCAGGCTTGGTGTTCACTCTATTCAACACTGTATTCTAAGTTCTTAGGATTGTTCATGCCACATGCAGGTGTTTTATTTGTGTTATGTTTGTTATATGCATGTTAGTTGAATGGGTGAACACAGACAAAGTCTTCTTTCATAATACTGGTCATTAAATAAGGTTTTATTTTTTTATCTTTCTAAGGCTTTTTTTTCAATGTTGCCATCAGAAATGATGTCCTTCCCTACCTATAGAGATACCATGGTATGCAAATGAGCCCTTTGAAGCTAAACACGCTGCACTCAAATGTATATTTTTCTCAACAGTTTGTCATTTGTAGGATAATAGTGCTGTGCCCAGACTAGAAGTTACTACCCAAACACATTTGGTAAACATGCACTGCTATAACTTCTCTGAAAATGGCAAGAAAATGCAATATTAGACTACTGGTGAATAAATCATGTTCAGAATTTTCCAAATTCTTAGATAGCAACTTATTGATATATAGAAGACGGGGGGATTTGGGTAGATTCATCGTGGCCAAGCAAATGGATTCTGTTCACTAGTGAGGAAATTAGTAAATGTGGCTCAGATTCATTTGAAGAGCCTTACATGCATTTCTCACTTAATCTTCTAACAGCTCTGAGCTACATATTATTGTATATATTATGAATGACCACATGTCACAGGTGTTCAAGGTTATACAATGTCCTGGAAACTTCTACTGCTAGGAAACTGTATATCTCAGGAAACTGCATATCACAGTAGACAATGAAGATGTCAGCTTCAGTAACATTGCTTTTCTGGGTCTTCCTGTAGATTAAATTAGTGGATTTCTCAAACATTATGTGTCATAATCTATATTCAAACTTTACGAAACCAGGAGGAACTGAAGTTTATTTTTGAGGAAGATTTAGGGGGAAACATGATGATTTGAATTGCCTTGAAGCTAGGTTTTCACCTCAAAATAAATCACTGTCTGCTTCTGCTTGCTCTTCCAAGTGATGGGTCAGAGAGCTGAAAGCAGAACAAACCAACAGTTTCCCAGACCATACGTAATCCTGTTGTTCCAGTGTTGACAATGACCCTTACTTTGAATTCTTGCCGGTGACTGTCTATAAGATGAACTGTACATTCTTCTGTAATAAACATTATCACTGAAGAGCTGAGATTTAAGAGCAGCAGAGCTAAATTTGTAGATACTTCAAGATTATTAAGTGGCTAGGCTCCAACATGTTTGAAGTCAGCCAATCATAGCCTAACGTCTAATATAAAAAAGCTTTCAGATAGGAATATGGATAAATATATCATTTCTTTAGAAGTTGTCATTCTTTTGGACAGATGAATATATGATCAATTAATAAAAAAAGAAATATTACATTCCTGAAATAACCACATGAATCACGCTTGATAACATGATTATACTCTACATGTGAAAATTAGTTCGACCTTTACATAGAAAGAAATCACTTGTAGTACTATTATTGTTCTGTGGCACATCACATCTTTTCCTCCTATGTTAAAGAAAGCATGGCAGATAAAAGTGCATAATTCGCATTACATCTAATGATTTTTAAATTTATTTTATTTAATTTTTAAATCTATAAAAATTATACTAATTCACTAAAAAGCTTATCTATCACCCATGTCCCAGATCCTATTTCACTTCCTATTTTATTTGCTGGGTATCTTTACAGAGATTTTTTTTTTTAAAAATGCATATTTAGTTAAGACAAATTCTTTACTTTTTTTTGAGATGGGGTCTCACTCTGTTGCCTGGGCTTGGGTACGGAGGCATGATCATGGCTTACTGCAGCCTCAACCTTGTGGGTTCAGGCAGTCCTTCCACCTCAACCTCCCGAGTAGCTAAGACTACAGTCACGCCACCACACCTGGCTAAATTTATTTTATTTTAATTTTTTTTATAGAGACAAAGTCTTACTATGTTGCCCAGGGTGGTCTCAAACTTGTGGGTTCAAATGATCCTTCCGTCTCAGCCTCCCGAAGTGCTGGGATTACAGGCATAAGCCACCATGCCTGGCCATATTCTTAAATGTATCCTTTTGTAATCCAAAGATAGTATGCTACTTTTGAAACTTAATAATATATCTTGGGAAAATTTCCATATCATTACATAGAAGAATTCTTTTAATAGCTGCACAGTAGTATTCTACTGTATGGCTTTATCTTTGTTGAAAAACACTTGGGCTATTTCTAAACTTTTGTTATTCTTAACAATGGTGCAACAAATACATTTGTATATATATGTTAGTAATATAGTCAGTATATATAATAACTGAAATATATTAAAATAAGATTTTTAATATGAATCCATATGACTAAATTGCCTGCCAAAGGAGTTGATTCAGTTTAAACTCCTACTGGAAATAGATGAGAGGGTCTTCTAAATTTTCAAGTACTTTACACCCCAGTCGGTCCTTTGCTTTGGACTTTGCTTATGTTGTTTAGTTTAATGTTTCTATTTAATTTTCTTTTCATTTCTGGTGTACAGAAACTTTCTTTTTCTTGTATAGTCAAACTTTTCAATTTACCTTTCAATGTAAGGGTTTTGCTCTTGTTTTCTTCTAGAACTTTTCTTGGTTATTCCTCCATATGAAATTTTAAAATAGCCTTTCTGGTCCTAGAAAATTCAGTTCTGGTGGAATTACTTTAAATTTATAAATTAATTCGGAATTATTGTCTTTACTATGCTGACTCAATCTACTGAAGAACATGGAATATCTTTCCATTTGGTCATGCCTTCCTTTAAGTTCTTTAGTAGCCAACCGAAGTTTTCTGTCTATATTCATGTCCTTTAACATTATGTTGTAAGAAATGCATCATTAGGTGATTTTTTCATTGTGTCAACACCATATAGCATACTTACACAAACCCAGATGGTTTAGCCTACTACACACCTAGGCTCAATGATGTAGCCTGTTGTTCCCAAGCTACCAACCTGTATATCATGCTACTCTACTGAATGTTATAGGCAATGGTAACACAATAGAAAGTATTTGTGTATCTAAACATAGAAAAGATACAGTAAAAATATAGTATAAAAGATAAAAATTATACCTGAATAGGGTAGCTCCATTATAATCTTATGGAACCACTGTTGCACATGCTTACATTATTAACCAAAGCACTGTTATGTGGCTCACAACTGTGTAGGTCTTCTATATTTTTTACTTAGTTTATTCTTAGGTATTTCAGTTTTATTTCTTTTTGCCAATTTGAGGTGTTTTACTCATATATATTTCTAATTGATTGTTGTTTGTATATATAAAAGCTGTTTTTCTGTATATTGAGACAATACTTACTGTTTGCAATAATTTTCAATTTGTTTGTTGGAAGTTTTGAGATATTTTCATATTTTCTATAAATAGTGAAGATTTTATCTCTGCATTATTCTTCTCCAAAGAAACAGAACCAATAGGATATATATATATATATATATATATATATATATATATATACATATACACACTACTATTGGTTCTCTATGGCAGAGAGTAAAGTCAACTTGCTTACATGCCACAATTTTGGAACCAAAATCCTCAATTAACAGCCATATTTTTAGTTCTAATGTGTGTGTGAGAGAGAGAGATAGAGAGAGAGAGAGAGAGGGAAAGAGAGAGGGAGATTTATTATGAGGAATTGGCTCACATAATTATGAAAACTGAGAAATTTGATGATCTGCCATCTGTAAGCTGGAGGCACAGGGAGCTAGTGTTAGATCTCTTGTCTGACTGAGCATGAAGGCTTGAGAACCAGTAGAACTGATGGTATGGGTTCTAGACCAAGTACAAAAGCCTGAGAATTGGGGGGGGCAGTGGTGTAAGTTCCAGTATGAGGACAGGAGAGAACCAGTGTTCCAGCTCAAGTAGTCAAGAGAGAGAATTCTTCCTTCCTTGGCCTTTGTGTTACAATCTGCCATGGACTGGATCATGCCCATCCATATCAAAGAGTGCAATCTTCTTTACTGAGTCCATTGGTTCAAATGTCAATCTCTTCTGGAAACACCCTCACAGACATACCCCGAAAATAATGTTAAAATTTTTTAAAATTTTACTGATACATAATATTGTACAGTTTATGGGATGTGTGTGCATTAATGTTTAAGCATAGAATGTGTAATGATCAAGTTATGTAGAATATCTGTTCTGTAAGTATTTATCATTTCTGTGTGTTGGTAGCATTTCAAGATCTGTCTTCTACACACCTTAAAACATATAATATATAGGGTGATAATCGGCCCCCCCAAATTAAATCTATTTCCACTAAAGTAAGGGAAAGTACCACGATACAAATTTTGTAACTATTTTTAAACATTATCCGGGGGCTATAGATGCAGAGAAAGAAATTAAAGCTCTTAACATTAGAATTAAGAAGGTATATTATGGTTAATTTTATGTGTCAACTCAACTGAGTCAGAGGATGCCCAAATATCTAGCTAAACATTATTTCTACAATGGAACACTATTCAGTCATAAAAAAGAATGAAATTGTGTCTTTTGCAGCAACATGGTGGAACTAAAGGACATTATGATAAGTGAAATAACTTAGACGCAAAAAGACAAATTTTGCATGTTCTCACTCATGTAGAAGCTAAAAAATGGGATTGCATGAAGATGAATAGAATGATAAATACCGGATGTTACAAAAGGTGGGAGGGTGGAAATGAGAAATGAAGAAAGGTTTGTGAATGGTACAAATTCAGAGTTAGAGTGATGAAATAAGTTCTAATGTTCAACAGCAGACTAGGATGACATAGATGCATTAATCTTGTTGAGTGTTTTAAAAAATAAACTGAGAGTTTTTAAAAATAAAAATGGGTATTAATTGAGGATTTTGGTTCCAAAATTGTGGCATATAAGCAAGTTGACTTTACTCTCTGCCATAGAGAACCAAAACCAAATATAGAGTGTTAAGATTATCACTAGCAATATCCCAGAGCACAAATATGAGGAGGAGATAGTTTCTGGGGCCACAGGGAAGTGAAAAATATTCCAAGAAGACAGCATAAGGCTCAAAAGACAATTTAAAAAAAAATAGCTATGGCTATTATATAAGAGATAGACAACATACAAATATGTAAATTGAGACAACATAAAGTCAAAATGGAAGAGCAATAGAGTTAAAGTTAGGAAGTTAAAAAAATTTTTTTTCTTGGATTGTAGTTTGTATTCTTTTTGGTGATCTAAGATAAGTTGTCACCTCCTTAAAACAAAATGTTATATCTATAATATGATATTTTTGTGGTAAACCTCATGGTAACCACAAAGTAAAAATCTATAATGTATTCACTAAAAATAAAAAGCAACTAATTAAAGCATGCTGCAAGATAAAAATCACTTAACTGCAAGGGAAGATAGTAAGAAAGGAAGACAGGAATGGAGGATTTACAGAACAACCAGAAAATGAGCAACAAAATAGAAGTAGTAAGTCCTTACTTATCAATAATAACATTACATGTAAATGAACCCAATTCTCCAATTAAAAGGCATAGAGTGGATGGATGGCTAAAGAATCAAGACACAACTATATGCTGCCTACAAGAAACCTACTTCACCTGTAGAGACACACATAGATTGGAAATTAATGGGTAGAAAAAGATATTTTATGTATCTAGAAACCAGAAAAGAGCAGGAGTAGCTATGCTTACATCAGATACCATAGACTACAAATCAAAGACTGTAAAAAGAGGCAAAGTAGGTCACCACATAATGATAAAGGAGTCAATTCAGAAAAAGGACATAACAATTATCTAAAGAAAACACTGAAAGATTTAAAGGAAGATATAGACTGTAATTCAATAATAGTAGGGGGTTTCAACAACCCGTTCTCAGTAATAGACAGATCAGGACAGAAAATCAACCAAGAAACATCTGAGTTAAACTACACACTAGGCCAAATATGCCTGGCTAACATTTACAGAACAACTCACCCAACTGATACAGAGTATACATTCTATTCATCAGCATATGGTACATTCTCCAGAATAAGCCATATATTAAGTCACAAGTCTCAGCAAATTTAAAAAAACAGTAATTCTATCAAGTACCTTTCCTGACTGCAAGGCAACAAATCTAGAAATCAATAACAAGAGGGACCTTGGAAAATACCCAAACAAGTGGAAATTAGACAACATGCTTCTGAATGACCAATGGGTGAAGGAAGAAATTCAGAAGGAGATTAAAAATTTTCTTGAAACAAATAAAAACAAAAATATAATAAACAAAAATCCATGAGACACTGCAAAAGCAGTACTAACAATGATGTTTATAGCAATAAAAGCCTATATCAAACAAGTAAAAAACACTTAAAATAAACAACCTAATTATGCACCTCAAGGAACTAGAAAAGCAAAAATAAATCCAATCTGAAATTAGTAAAAGAAACAAAATAATAAAGACCAAAGCAGAAATAAATGAAATTGAGATGAAAAAGTACAGAAAGTATATCAAAATGAAAGTTGATTTTTGAAAAAAATATACAAAATTGATAAACCTTTAGCTATACTAAGAACAAAAGAGATATCCAAATAAATAAAGCAAATCAGAAGTGAAAAAGGAGAGATAACAACTGAATCACAGAAATACAAAGAATCATTAGATTATTATTAATAACTACATAGCAACAAATTGGAAATCCAAGAAGAAATGAATAAGTTCCTGGGCACATACAACCTGCCACGATTGAACCATGAAGGAACGGATAAGCTCAACAAACTAATCATGAGTGTTAAGATTGAATTGGTAGCCGGGCTTGGTGGCTCAGCCTGTAATCCCGCACCTTTGGGAGGCTGAGGTGAGGGGATTGCCTGAGCCCGCGGGTTCGAGACCCGCCTGGGCAGCGAGACCTCATCTCTACAATAAATCAAAAAATCAGCCAGGCGTGGTAGGGCATGCCTGTAATTCCGGCTACTCGGAAGGCTGAGGCGGAACGATCGCCGGAGCCCAGTAGGTCGAGGCTGCGGTGGCCGGGAGCGGCCGCTGCACTCCAGTCTGGGCGACAGAGTGAGACTCCAACTCAAAAAAAAAAAAAAAAAGAAAAAATTGAATTGGTAATAAAAAGACCCTCATCAAAGAAGAACCCAGAATCTGATAGCATCACTGTAGAATTTTAACAAGCATTTAAAGAGGAACTAGTTCCAATTCTACCCAAACTCTTCAAAAATGTTTCATTTATTTATTTATATTTTAAAGATGTGGGGTATAATTCAGGATTAGGTACATAAATGGTCATCCTACAGGTGAAGTTTGGGCCTCCCATTGGTCCTCACTTTGCCTGATTTGGAATCAGGTACTATTATTGATGTTACATGTACGCCCCTCCCCCATCCCCTGGCAGTGTCCTGCTACTGTCAATCCCTTTCTTATAGTAGTATGATAAATGGTCAGATCCTCTTTATGAGTGAAAACATGTGGTGCTCAGTTCTTTGTTTCTGTGATAGATCACTAGTATGATAGACTCTAAAATATTAAAGAAAGAAAATATTTCCAAACTCATTCTATAAGGTCAGCATTACCCTGATACCAAAACCAGTTAATAATATCACAAGAAAAAAAAACTACAGGCCCAAATCACTCATTAACTGAGACACAAATATCTTCAACAAAATACTAGCAAACTGAATTCAACAACACATTCAAAAGATTGTTCAGCACATGATCAATTAGGATTCATCTTAGGGATGCAAAGATGGTTCAACACATGCAAATAAAAAATGTGATACATCCCATTAACATAACCAAGAACAAAAACCAAATGATCATTTTAATAAATGCTGAAGAACATTTGATAAAATTCAGCATCCCTTTATGATAAAAACCCTCACAAACTGAGTACAGAAGGACCATACCTCAATACAATAAAGACCATGTATGACAAACCCATGGCTAATTTGTACTGAATGAGGAAAAATTGTTAGCCTTTCCTCTGAGATCTGGAACAATACATGGATACCCATTTTTATGACTTGTTTTCAGCATGATGCTGCAAGTCATGAGCAATTAGGCAAGAGAATGAAATAAAGGGCATCCAAATAGAAAAAGAAAAAGTTAAATTAACCTTGTTTGCAGACAACATAATCTTATACTTAGACCTAAATACTTCACAAAAAACTGTATGAATTGATAAATAAATTCAGTAAAGTTGCAGAATACAATATCAATATTAAAAGATCATTAGTATTTATATGCACCAACAGCAAACAATCTGAAAAAGAAATCAAGAAAGCAATCCTATTTACAATAGCTACAAAGAACACAAAGTGCCTAGGAATCAATTTAACCAATGAAGTGAAAGTTCTTTACAAGGAAAACCATGAAACACAGATGAAAGAAATTGAGAAGGACATACAAAAAATGGAAAGATATTTCATGCTCATGGATTAGAAGAATTAGCGTAGCTAAAAATGACAGTATTGCCCAGTGAAATTCACAAATTCAATGCAATCTCTATCAAAATACCAATTATTAATATCTTTTTTTTGTTGTTGAGTTGGCGTCTCACTTTGTCATCCAGGCTGAAGTGCAGTGGCACACTCACAACCACTGCAGCCTCGAACTGCTGGGCTCAGGCAATCCTTCTGCCTCAGTCTTCCAAGTAGCTGGAACCACAGGCATGCGCCACCATGCCTGGCTAATTTTTTGATTTATTGTAGAGACGAGGTCTCACCAAGTTGCCCAGGTTAGTCTTGAACCCCTGGTCTCAGGCAATCCTCTCGCCTCTACCTCCCAAAGTTCTGGGATTATAGGTGTCTTCATGGAAACTTTAAAAAAAAAATCCTAAAATTTATATAGAACTACAAAATTCCCCAAATAGCCAAAACAATCCTGAGCAAAAAGACAAAGCTAAAGAGATCACATGACCTGACTTCAAAAATATACTATAAAGCTGTAGTAACCAAATCAGCATGGTACTCATAAAAATGGACACAAAGACCAAAGGAACAGAATAGAGAACCCAGATATAAATCTATACATTTACAGTTAGTTCCTTTTTGACAAAGGTGCCAATAATATACAATGGAGAAAGGACAGTCTCTGCAATAAATGGTGCTGTGAAAACTGGATAAACATAAGCAGAAGAATGAATTTAGACTCTTATTTCTGACTATTTGCAAAAATAAAATAAAAATGAATTAAAGATTTAAAAACAAGAATTGAAACTATGAAACTATTAGAAGAAAACATCAGGGAAATGCCCCAGAACATTGGTCTGGGCAAAGATTTTGGGGTAAGCTCTCAAAAGCACAGGCAACCAAAGTAAAAAGTAGGCAAGTGGGATTGCATCAAGCTAAAAGCTTTTGCAAAGCAAAGGAAATAATCAACAAAGTGAAGAGACAACCTGAAGATTGGGAGAAAATATTTGCAAACTATCCATTTGACAAGGGACTAATAAACAGAATATATAAGGGGCTCAAACAACCTAACAGGAAAAATAAAAACAAATAATTTGATTAAAAATGGACAAGAGATCTGAATAGACATTTCTGAAAAGAAGACATATAGCTGACAGGTATATGACAAAATGCCCAACATCACTGATTATCCGAGAAATGCAAATCAAAAATCACAATGAGATATAATATCTCTCTTGTTAAAATGGCTCTTATGAAACAGTCTGAGAACAATGGATGCTGGTGAGAATATGGAGGAAGGAGAAACCTTATACATAATTGGTGGGATGGAGGAAGGAGAATCCTTACATATGATTGGTAAATTAGGACAACCATTGTGGAAAACAGTATGGCGCTTCCTCAAAAAACGAGAAATAGAACTATTTTTTGATCCAGCAATTCCACTACTCCAGATATGTTCAAAAGAAAGAAGATTAGTATATCAAATATATACCTGAACTTGCATGTTTATTTCAGCCCTAGTCACAATAGCCAAAATACAAAATCAATCTAAGTGCCCACCAGTAGATGAATGGATAAAGAAAATGTGATATATATATATATATTATATGTAATATTCCATTGTGTACACACACACACACACACACACACACACACACACAATGAAATATTACTCAGCCATAAAAGCGAGTGAAATCCTGCCATTTGCAGTAAAATGAATGCAACTAGAGGCAATTACATTAAGTGAAATAAGCTAAGTGCAGGAAGACAAATATTGCATGTTGTAACTCATATGTGGGAGCTGAAAAAGTGGATCTCATAAAAATAGAGAGTAGATTGGTGGTTACCAGAGGCTGGAAGGATAGGGAGGAGGCAAAATGAAGAAAGGTCTATTAATGAATACAAATGCACACTTTGATAAAAGAAATAGGAACTGGTGATCTAGTTTAATAGAACTTGTATTTGACAGCGACTATAGTTGACAATTAACTATTATATATTTTTAAATGGCTAGAAAAGAATAATTTGAATATTTCTAGAATAAAGGAAAGGGAAATATTTAAGGTGGTGGGTATCCCAATTACACTGATTTGATCTTTACATGGATGTATTAAATCATCACGTGTCCCCAAAATATGTACATCTATTAGGTATCAATAAAAAATAAAATTTAAAAATAAAATGAAAAATAAGAAAAACCCCTCAAAAACTGGGTATTGAATTTTTAAAGTGCCTTTTTTTTTTAAATTTTTTTTTGAGTTGGAGTCTCACTGTCGCCCAGACTGGAGTGCAGTGGCCGCTCCCGGCCACCGCAGCCTCGACCTGCTGGGCTCCGGTGATCCTTCCGCCTCAGCCTTCCAAGTGGCTGGAACTATAGGCGCGCGCTACCACACCCGGCTAATTTTTGATTTATTGTAGAGATGAGGTCTCGCCAAGTTGCCCAGGCGGATCTCAAACCGGCGGGCTCAGGAATTCCACTCACCTCTGCCTCCCAAAGGCGCGGGATTACAGGCTGAGCCACCGAGCCCGGCTTTAAAGTGCCTTTTAATGTCTCTAGAAACAACCCTATGGTTTATGCTCCTTTAGCTCTTTCCCTGTGATTATTTAAGGGTTTGTTTATTTAATGGCTGCTTTTCTAACTTTTTGAGTAGGTGCATAATTCATGAATTGCTAATGTTGAGTTTCTTTTGCATTTTTGGATTCTGGACTTATAAGTAAAATTGATCTGTAAATTTCCTTTGTATGTAGTGCTTGTTAAATTCTGGTATTAATGCGGCATACTTTATAAAATTTAATTAGAAGGATTCCTTCTTTTTATACTTTTTAATAGTCTGGATATCATAAAAATGGTCTATTCTTCAATAGTTTGTGAAAATTCCTTTGGAAAAACCATATTGATTCAGTAACTCATTGGAGGGGTGCAAGAAATCGATGATTTTCTCAGTTTTTTCTCTTTGTATTTTCTACATTCTCTAGGCTAATTGTATTTTCCACTGAAAGTATCCATGCAACCCAAGTTTTCAGATGTATTTTATTCTATTAGAATGTGCATTCTCAGCTCAGGAAATGTATTTTTGCTACTACAGCGTTTAACTTTACTTACTAGCGAGAAATTAAATTTAAATTTTCTCTTGGGGGAGCAAAAATTAATACATGACTGTGAAAGATGAAAATAAAGTATTCCTTAGGATTATATTAACATTTTCTACTTCTATGTTCAGCCCTTTATTATTTTGTATTTACATTTTTCCTTGATTAATTTAGCAATTATTTCGGATATTTTGTTTTTGTATTTTTTTTTTTTTTTTTTGAGTTGGAGTCTCACTCTGCCACCCAGACTGGAGTGCAGTGGCCGCTCCCGGCCACTGCAGCCTCGACCTGCTGGGCTCCAGCGATCCTTCGGCCTCAGCCTTCCAAGTAGCTGGAACTACAGGCACGCGCTACCACACCTGGCTCATTTTGATTTATTGCAGAGATGAGGTCTCAGCAAGTTGCCCAGGTGGGTCTCGAACCCGTGGGCTCAGGCAATCTACTCACCTCAGCCTCCCAAAGTGCTGGGATTACAGGCTGAGCCACCAAGCCTGGCTTGTTTTTGTATTTTCAAAGACCAGCTTTTCAAATTACGTTTTAGTTCCAATCGCCTTCCCCTTCTAACTCATTTATTTGTTTTTCTAAAATTGTTTAGTTTTTTCTTTTATTTTTCTTCTGTTTATTTAATGGTTGTTTTTCTAACTCTTTGAGTTGGTGTATAATTCATGAATTAAGCTAAAGCTACATCATAGGATTCTGTCAAGTAGCATTTTCATTTCTCATTATTTTCAAGAAATCCTGCAATTTTTATACTCAAAAGTTATTTAAGAGAGTCTTTGTTTATAATTTCCAAGTGGAGAGATTTCTATTTTTCTATGAATTTCTAGTTTCATGGAATTGTGAACATATAGTGTCGTCCATAACTACTTTTGCATTTTATAATTGTGGTTTAATATATGAATGTAATATCAGCTCCTTAAAATAATATGTAATCTCTACTTTTGAGGCACAAAGTCTGATATATCCAGAGTCTGACTGAGTGATGAGTAATACTCTCCTATTTTTAGTCTGTTTCTTTTTATATGTCTTTCTATCGCTTGTAATAAAACTTGTATATCCAAGTTTCTGCTGTGCATTTAGTTCATAAATATTCATAACTTTCACATCGTTATTGCAATTTTTACTTTTTGTATTATAATGTATTTGTTGTCTTATTTAATACATATTTGTCTGGAATCCAACTTGCCTGATACCAAAGTCATAATTTCTGCTTTATTATTGTTAACTATTTACCTGTATGTGTGGAAGTGAGGTGCTATTTGGGTGAAGCTTCGCTCTTCCTTCTATTTTCAACAATCTGAATCTTTCTTTTTCCATGTGTATTTTGCACAAAATAGCATAGCATTTTGGTTTTAATGCAATTTGAAGATCCTTTTAAAAATAGCTTAAATAGCCGGGCTCGGTGGCTCAGCCTGTAATCCCGCGCCTTTGGGAGGCTGAGGTGAGTGGATTGCCTGAGCCCGCGGGTTCGAGACCCGCCTGGGCAGGCGAGACCTCATCTCTACAATAAATCAAAAAATCAGCCGGGCGTGGTAGCGCATGCCTGTAATTCCGGCTACTCGGAAGGCTGAGGCTGAAGGATCGCCGGAGCCCAGCAGGCGAGGCTGCGGTGGCCGGGAGCGGCCACTGCACTCCAGTCTGGGCGACAGAGTGAGACTCCAACTCAAAAAAAATAAATAAATAAATAAATTAAAAAAATAAAAATAGCTTAAATAGACAATGCCCAGTTCAAGGACAATGAATGACCACTTCACATTTATGGTGTGACTCTACCCACCAAGCATGCAACAAAATAACCCCACACCGACATTATGGCCAAGTCTTAGCAGAGTTTTGTAGATTTCCTAATATAAATGGTGTTCATATTTTGTTACATTTCTACCTAAGCATTTTATTTTGGAATGCTAATGAAAATAGAATTGTATTTACAATTTCAAATCTCACCTGTTCATAGCTGGTAATAAAAACATGACCTTAAATTTAAACATATTTAAATTCTGAATAAAATTTTTATACATTTAAGGTGACAAAAATAGCTTAAGTATTTATTTTTTTGTAAAATACCGGGAGTGCCTAGAAAATGTATACACATTTTAAGGGCTGTCATCTATGTATTACTTTTAGTTTGCTATCATTAGAAGTGTCTGGATGCTTTGAGCACCTCTTATAATTGTTGAAGTCAAATGTGACTTGTATACATCTTTTGTTATTGGTATATATTGAGTATTATAATTTTAATAGTTATTTCCTTTCTTAAAATGTGTATTTTTTTGACGCCTGCTGTATATGTCTCAATTCTTCTGATGAGCCCTCCCCCATCCCAGGTCTGGGCATGATACGAATAGGTGATTTTACAACTTTTATCCACCCCCTTCCTTACTTTAGCAGGCCCAGTATCTGTTATTCTCATCCCTGTTCTCACTTGCCCAATGTTCAGTGCCCACTTATGAGTGAGAATCCATGTGGTATTCTGTTTTTGTTTTGTAATGGCTCACTTAGAATGATGGTCTCCAGCTGCATCCATGTTGCTGCAAAGAACATGATTTTGCTCTTCTTTATGACTGCATAGTATTCCATAGTGAGTATGTACAACATTTTATTTATCCAGTTCATCTTTGATGGGCAACTGGGTTGGTTCCAGGTTTTTGCTATTGTAAATAGCATTGCAATAGACATAAGTATGGAGGTGTCTTTTTGGTAGAGCAATTTGTGTTCCTTTGGGTATATGCCCAGAAGTGGGATTGCTGGGCCAAATAATAGCTGTATTTTTTGTTCTTTTTAGTGTTTATCATTGCATTCTTATACACGTTTACTTTCCTACTTGTATGTCAGATTTAAATGACAATTTCACCATCAACAATTATAGGCAAGTGAATCAGTGGACTTACTATTACCACCAATTTTTGTTTTCCTTCTTAATACTTGTGACTTGTGAATGCCTATGTTTTTAAAAACCTATGACATTAATACACTTTTATACTCTTGGTTTTATGGTAAAAATATATTCACTGTTCACCACAAGTCCTTTTGAGAACGTTTTCCCATATTTATTCTAGTATATTTCCTACATGAGAGGAATATTCTTTGACTTCTAATGTTTTAAAATATGACCTTTATATATGATGAAAAACTTGCTCCTTGTAAACACCCTTACATCATACTTTTCTCTTGAAGAACATCACAAGTTTTGAGCCATTGTCATTAGACCTTGAATGCTGTTTCTGAGAAGACTGGAGGTATATTGACTTATTCTTCCTTACATAATACTTGATCTTTTTGCTTTTCTGCCTCAATGATTCTTCATATTGAACATTCAATAATTTATTTGCCTTTGCTCAGGCATCATGAATCAATTTTTTCTAGTTCATGGTATTTACTTTCAGCATGTAGATTCAAGTCTTTTCTTTTTTACATTTTAAGCAAGTTCTTTTATAATTTTGCTTTAAGGTGTTAGCTGTGTTCCACTGATAAGGGTTTCTTCTTTAGAGATGCCAATTATATGTATGTTGGCTCTGCATCGTGTTTATCTATCGTTCAATTTCACACAAATAATTTTTTAACATTTCTTTTATTTTCAGTTAATTTTGATCATTCTTCTTCTATCTGTCCTTACTATCTTTTACTTGTCCACAATGCTTATTCCTCCTTTGTGTCTTTATTTCTGTGATTTGTTTTTCCTTCTTCATTCTATTTTTAAAAAACATCATCAGTTCATCTCATCTTTCTCATCTCTCTCCTGAGTTTCTTCATTTGTGTGCTTGGTTTTCCTTTACAGATAATATTGCTTCATTAGCATACTAGCAAATATGTTTCATTTAGAGAGGCAATATCATTTAATGAATAAGACCACAGACACCAGAGCACGACTAACTGGGTTTAAATAGTGGTTTCTTATCTAACTACCTGTGTGATATCAACTTGTGACTTAGTTTTTCAACTGTATAATGGTAGTAATAGCTGACTCATAGAATTGTGTTGAGAATCAGAGTTCTTATCTTTAAAGTGGTTAGGTTAGACTATTGCCTGGTTATAGTAAATACTATGCAAGCATATTATTAACTTTTTCCACTTTTTTTGACCTTTTTAATAGTATATATCTGTTTTATGCCAGTTTCGTCTTCATTACTATTCACTATTGGACAAATTATGTTTTTGGTCAAAGTTTTTGGAGATAGTTCCTGAAGAAGAAGAGACTTGTAGGTAGTTTTCCTGTTTTTCAAATGAAAAGCTCCCACTTTCTCTGGCAAGTTGTTAAATTAATGATCCCTAGTAACTGGCATTCCTTGTATAACACTCTCTTACACCAACTCTGGACTTAGTTATATGACTTGCTTTAGCAAATGGGATATTAGTAAACATGACATATTCAGAAGCTTGAAACTTGGAAGGCTGCTGGGGACTCATCTATCTCCAGGAGAAAAAACCTTGAATAGCTTTCTAGAGAGAGGTTCCAGGTGTCCACACCATCCCTTCTGAGGCCCAGAAACACGAGTAAGACCTACTGATACCATATGGAGAAAAATTAACCACCTGAGCCCACTCAACTGAGCTCATCACAATTTTTGTCACCTCACTGAATTGTAGGCAAATAATTAGCAACTTCTTAAAACATTGTTTTGGTAGGCAACAACAGATTATAGATTCATTTTTACTACTGTCTCAAAAGGAGACTGCTTTTAGGAATGGTGGCATCCCTGTACACTCACTTTCTTCAGAGTCTCTGAAGTGAAATAGGTCCAGGAGACCTTTGGCCTATAGTTCTGTGCTCCCCAGTGCTTGCAAAGGGAAACTAGACTTTTACATGTCATGGTGACTTCATCATCTTCAAGGATTAATGTTTTACGGATCCTGAGGTCTGCTGTTACCGTATTCCCTGGAAATTGTCTGTGCCTCCCTTCCACATCCCTGTTTATGAGTCTCTTCTGTCTCATTCTGCTCTGTTCCAGTTTTTGAGAATCATAGCTTTTGTATTTCGTGATATACTTCTCATTTCCAGAACACATATTCTTGTTGGCACTCTCTGATATCTCTGCTGCTGGTTCCCTCTGCCTCTCCCTGAGCATTTTTCATATGACTTTTGCCCAAAGTCAGCTGCTGTTGGCAACCTTTACAAGTACTTTGAGGTTTGTGGACAAAATCTGTATAAGTTTGCTGAAAATGGCATTTAACTTTTGATTTTCCGTCCTCTTTGTTAGTTTAAACTATTTCTAGGAAGAAATGGGAAAGATGTTCAAATAGCTGACGTCATTTTCATACTGAAGTCCACATAGTAATTCTTTTTGCAATAAAACCCCTTTGGGCATATTTTTCAGAGGATGATGTAATAACCTTGGGAGCCTTAGTAATCATTAATACCTTTTCAATTTCTCAGAAAGGGGGAACATTCCTCTCAAACTGGTGCTATTTTTTCTATGTTGAACCACAACTTAGGTTCCTGTCTGTACTCTCTTTGGGCAATGGTTGCTTTATATTCAGTGCCTAACTAATTAATCCTCTTGGTAGTTCAGAAAAAGAGATGACATTGTTGTCATTTTGTAGATGGAAATTGTCAGAACAGTGACTACATTGCAGAATATGTTGGCTTTCGTGCCGATGCTCATTGCTTCACTAGTTTAAATTTTGGCTTTGGGCACAATTTCAAGGCAATGGCTAAGGTGGTGATAGATAATGCCAGTAGCAGGTCCAAGAAGGCGGAATAACCAATGAACACTTTGTACTAGCTCAGATGTGGAGAACTGGGTGTTCTTCACTCCAAGGGCTGGTGTTTGAAAATGTTTTCCTTAAAACTACAAAAAGGAAAGTCCATTAAGACCCTACACTTATCAGCTCTTAGGCATGCCTTTCATTGTGTGGGTGTATAAAGCTAACTAGTGTTAATGAGTGAACAATAGATTATCAGCTTGTTGCCACTTCTTTGGCAAGCCCCTATCCGTCCTTTAATACACAGTTCAGATGGGATTTAGTTCCCTGGCCTAGCCCACCTTTTACAGAGAAAAATTGCCCCCACTTATTTAATGGTATGTGTTCTGTTGTGTAACACTTGTATTGTTTGTTTTGGGCTTTCATAGCTGCTTCTCCTGCGAGACAGTGAGCTCCTTGGGTGCAGACACTGCGTACCAATCATCTCTGTACCCACTGCTTCTGGTACAGGATACTGTGCTTAATGCAAAATGGATGTGCCATAACGTTTATTGGAATGAATAGAGAAATAGGCAACTTTTATCTTTTATCCACCGAAGTCTCTCTGGTCTCTGGCTAGTTTAGTAGTTCAACAGGCAAAGTTAGCTCTTCCCCATCTTCCTCCTCATTTCCTCGCCAGCTTCTATCTCTTTTTCTCTGGCTGAAAGGGCTGGCCAACCGGGGAAAAGGAAACCCGTCCATGCTTTCGCACATCACACACACACACACACACACACACACACACACACACACACACAGCGAGAGACAGAGACAGAGAGAGAGAGAGAGAGAGAGAGAGACAGAGACAGAGACAGAGACAGGACTCCACCCAGCTGCGTTCAGGTTCCGGTGCCTGTTGCTCCATCGCACGAATTCCCAAGTTGTGGGACCCCCCTCCAGGTGTCTCGGGGAGCGCCTCCTGGGAGGCGATCCGACCTGTTGGCTCAGTAGCACTGCGCATAGTCACTCGGACGCTCCTTTGTGCAACAGGAGACCGGCGGGCTCCCACGCTCGCCCGGCGGCTTCCACGCAGCGCGCCCCGCTGGAGCCCTCGCCCTCTCGCCGCGGCCCCGCGGGCCCCCAGCCCCAGTCGCTCTTCGTGCAGCCGTGGCCGCGGTGCTCTTCGTCCTGTGCTCACGGCAGATGCACGACCAGTGACTGACACGTTCCGGGGAGCGAGCGCGGGCGGCTGGGGGAGGGTGTGTAGTGGCAGACGGCCGCTGGGATTACGAATGGGGGTGGGGGGCGAGTGTGGGGTTCACACCAGGATTGTCGGCATCTGGCTGCGCTGGGCACGCAGGACCGCGCGTAATCCTCCGGCTCTGGTGGCAAGGGAGATGCCGTGAGCTCCCGGCCGGAGCGGGGCGGTCTGGCCAAACTCCCCTGGTGTCGTGCCCGTGGAGTCTTGCGGGAGGTCGACGAGGTAGGTGGCGGAGCATGAACTGGGGGCTGGCGGGGGCGGGGGCGATCGGGGAGCGGCCCGCCGGCCGGGGCGGCGCGCTCTGCTCCCTGGAGGGACAGGTGGTGGCCTCAGCAGTTACCGCCGACTCCACGGCATCCGGCCCGCGCGATGCGGCCACATTGTCATTCCCCGCGCCGGGCTGAGGAGCGCCGCGCCGGGGGACCAAGCGGCCCCGCGGGCCGTCTCTTCCGGGGGGCGGAGGTGGAGGGCAGGGCGAGGGGGGCTTCAAGGGCCGGAGGGGGAGAGGCTCGGGGGCGCGGCGCCGCCGCCCGCGTCGCCCTGGCCGCGGTCCCCCGCGCCGGCGGCCGGGCCGTCCGCGTGCGCGCTCCGCGGCCGTCCCCGGCCCCGCGCGTCCCTTCCGGGCTGCCGGCCTCGCCGCGGCGGCTGCGGGCTCTGCGTCGCCGGCCGGGCTGCCGGCGCGCGTCCTGCGGGCGGGCTGGGGCCCCCGGGCCAGGCAGGCTGGCGGCGGCGCGCGGTCGAGCCCAGCGGCGGCGCGGCAGAGGCGCCTCGGGCGGCGGGCTTCCGCGAGCGCAGCCGGAGGTAAGGGCTGCCTGCAGGCTGCGGGTGTGCGCTTCCTCCTCGCCACTTCGTCACCCCTCGCAGCGGAGAGGCAGCGTGCGGGTGCCGCGGGTCCGAGGGGGCCGAGGGGGACGGGGCCGCGGGCCGCGATGGTCGCCCTGACGGCGGCGCTGGCGCCAGCGGCCCCCGCCGCTCGCCCCCTGCCTCCCTGCCTCCGCCTCCGCCCTTGGGCCCCTCGGCGGTCACGGGGAAGGAGCGGATGGAGAGAGCGCCGGGAAGGATGGGGAGAGGCGGAGAGCGCCAGGGCTCGGAAAGCCCGGAGCGGGTGAGGACGGGCGCGCGTGCCCGGTGCCCGACTGCGGCCGCCCGAACTCCCCAAGAGTTTGCCGGGCCGCGGCGCCAGGATGGTCCCGCGTGCCCAGGTGGCCGGGGCGCCCAGGGGGGCGCACGCAAGCCTCGGCGTGACCGAGGCTCTGCAGGAACTTTTGGGAAGCTCCGCCAGGTCTCGGGCGAGGGGGCCTGCTCTTTCTGAGCGAAACGAGTGGGGGGAGGGAGGAGGAGGCTCTCCCGGTCCCTGCCACTTTCCTTCTCGCCTCCTCGCCTTTCCCAGCTTCCTCTTTTGCTTCCTTCCTTCCCTTTCCCACGGATCACCTTCCTTGCTCCCACCGCGAACACAAACGGAACCCACTAGCCAACAGCTTCAGAGCAAGTGTAAGGAGGGACGCACAGAGGAGCAGCTCTTAAGTACAGTATGGCTCATACCCTGTAGGTAATATATCTCACATGCACACGCGTGTCTGGGATAATTTTTGAGCTAGACTTTGAGGCGCTCCTAAAGTGACATAGTACTTACATTAGGTTTACATGGCATGCACATAGTAATAATACTAAACAGAAATGATAAATCTTCATTCCACGTCTCAGAGCTGTGTGATCTATACCTATGCTTCGAATCATACGCATCTGTTAAATTCAAAGGTTTCCAGCGACTTGAAAGCTGTGGGCTATGCTGTAAGAATCAAAGGATAAAAAACAAATAATGAAAATTAAAAATAATAAAATACAGATGCTGGTTTTCTTCCCCCCCAGTGGATCATACACTGTGCCCCCCTTTCCTTTCACTAAAGCTGATGGTTATGCCAATAATTTTCACAGTGTGGAGGGAGGAGTCTGGAATTTATCTGTATATTATCTGTATATGAATTGACAAGAAGGTGGATAAGGCTAGTGACTTTATTTCCGGTCAAAGGAAGTCCAGCTGCTCTTCTTTGTCAGGGTACCTCATTTGTTTTCTGACATCCAGAGACAGAAAGCCCCTTAATGTCAATAGGTATAACATTGGACTGCTCAACTCTGTAAGTAGGACTTTGCTAGTAGCATATTTCCTAGTTAGGTTAGGCTGTTTCTATTTCAGTGAGACTGTTTCTATTCTTTTTCATTTTTCAAACAACAGAATGCAAATTTGTTAATTTACAGAAATAAGATTGTTAAATGGACTGGAATGGTTGAGATTGCATGATTGATGCACTAAGATTGTTTATATCTATCATCTTTCTATATTTCTTATTACAGTCATGAGCTAAACAATTTTGTAATATGTCTACTTGCATTTTTCTCAGGTGATTTGTCTTCCAGTTTATTTGTGCTTGACATTTTTTGCAAAGATGAATTATCTTAAATTTCTCTAGAGGGTACTCAGTTGGACATGCTTGCTTGCTTCTAAAATAGGGCTGGTTTTGATTTGAGGAATAAGAAAGCAATCACACATGATTTTCTGATATTGGAGTCCTTTGCCTGTCTAGAGGTAGGTATTTAATAGTAATAGGCACTGAGTATGTGCACATAAGGATAAAGATTCTAGACACAAAGAAACGATGATCTCATTTTGGTGTACAAACGGAACACCTAAAATTGTAAAGAAATAGTTACAGGTTGCTCTTAATATCTTATTTGACTTGCTTTGGTTAGGAGCAAGAGGTACAAGAAGAGGTCTTGAGCTAGAAAGACTTGGGAACTAGTAATTTGGATTTATCTTTTATTATTACAGCATAAAACTTCGCCCATTCCTCTTTCCAAGAAAGTTCATGCTTTGAAGAAGGTCTGGGGTGATGACCACAAGACACATGGGTTCCTTTGAGCACTGGTGATTTTAGCCCCCTTGTGGTAACAATGGTGGGCGCTGTGATGTGTCAAATCCTTCTTCAAGGAAGGGTTTGTTATTGTAGCTTCTGTGAGTGTTGTCAGCAGATGGCATTCGATGGTCAGTTCCTTCAGGAACGCCTGAGCTGTAGAAAGCCCCCTTGTCCAAGGTCACACCCCTTTCCAGGACAGTTCCCATACAATAGCTGATCCGTGTGGGAGAATAAATATCAGGCCGTTACAGCACAACTCCGGAAAATTCTGAATGATCATTCTATTTCTGGAGCTCCCTGTGGGCTCAGATCGCACTCCTACTTCTTTCTTTGCCCATTTCTGCTTCCGTCCCCATCCAAGGGAGTCTTTAGTAAAATCGCACTTTGAACTTCATTTCAGAGTTAACTTGCCGAGGAAGCCAACCCGTGACAACACGTCCCTCCACACACACTCATTTTACCAGTTTTAATCCATTGGTCTTTTGAAATGTGGTGGCACTTCTCATCAGAGGACATTCCTTTGTCCCTGTTCTTCCTCTGTCTCTCCATGTTTTATCCAGACTTAGTAGGGTTTCTGTTGTTTCTTTTCTGCCTTTTGTTTTGAATGTTGTATGTCTCATTTCTAGTTTTTAGTGGTTATTTTTATGTTTTTAACATTCATGTTTTGCTTTAACAGATGAAATCAGTCAACATACGTAATTTTCTCTTGAACAATATAAGGACCTTATACTGTCATGATTCTGGTCACCCCCCCTCCCATATTACATAATGATGTACTGATATAGTTCTACCACTTTTTTTTTACACTCACTAGGTTATTTTTAATAGAATTAGTATTTTCTTTTGTTTAATTGTTTTTATAGTCAGTGCCTAAAGGTACTCACATTTTCTCTGCTCATTGTTGCATCCCTCTCCTTCCTTTGGGATTCAATTATTTTAGATTAGAAACTAAAGTTTGTTTAGAAAGCAGAGAAATCAGAGAAAAGAGTGGATTCACTTCACACGGGAGAACAAGGGGCCAGACATTTGAAGGAAACATGGCCAAGATTCAAATTCTTTCTCATGGAAGTATAGTTGCTTCTTATTTCATGGTGGGGTTACATCCTGATAAACTCATCATAAATTGAAAATATAGTTACAACGCATATTGCTTTTAACACCATTGTGAAGTTGAACAATGAGGGGTCTGTAGTTCTTTGGTAAGCATGTACAAAATGATAAAAATCTCTTAGTCTTTTGTTGTTGTTGTTCAAAACTGTGTTTCATCCTAACATTTAAATAAGAGATTATTTGGAAGCATAATTCTAAGTTGATGTCTTTTTCCCCATCACTTTGAAGATACTGTCTTATAACCTCTATTGTTGACGACCAAAGGTTGATTGCTTTTAAGGTTGCTTCTTGTCTTTGGTGTTCTGTAGAAGCTTTACTATGGGATGCCCAAGTATGGGTTTGTTTTTATTGTTCCTTCTCAAGATTTCTTGTACGTCTGCAATCAGATGACTCCCATGTTTTTTGAATAAAAATGTGTAGCACTTTCTCATCATATATTGTCTCTGTTTTGCCCTGTCTCCATTCTATTTTTTCCTCTGGAATTCAAATTTTTTTTTTTTTTTTTTTTTGAGTTGGAGTCTCACTCTGTTGCCCAGACTGGAGTGCAGTGGCCACTCCCGGCCACTGCAGCCTTGACCCACTGGGCTCCAGTGATCCTTCTGCCTCAGCCTTCCGAGTAGCCGGAATTGCAGGCACGTCTTTGGAATTCTTATTAGTAGTATATATGTTGGACCTTCTTGTTTTATCTCTCATGAATATAACCCCTGTATTACATTTCAATTAAAATATTTTTAAAAGGCATTTAGCTAGCAATGCAGAACAGTTATCTAGCTAATTCTGTCTCTGTTGGTCCCTTATCTATTGTTTAAATTGTCCTTTGAGCTATGATTATTTTTTTCATTTCTCAAAGTACTGTTTGATGCCTTTTTGTGTCTATTTTTTCTCTTAGATTTTTAATCTTTTTATTATTGATTCTGTTCTTACTTTGCCTCTTTAATCACTCTAACTGTGCTTATTTTACAGTCTCTTTCAGATTTTTCTTTTCCTGAGATTCTTTTGGGGGTTACTCATGCCAGTGGCTGAGTCTACTGGTTCTTTCAGCCCTATATATCCACTATAAATTGTGTCATTTTTTTCCCACGTGATTTGTTACTTGGATTACAAATTCACATTCAACCAGGTTTCTGTTTTTGATTTTTCTCTTTGATTAGTAGTCAGAATTTCCTAGATTTTGATAATTTTCTTATGAAAGGATGCTGTGTTTGTTTCTGTAGAACAGGCCAAAAGTTTCTCTGGCTTAGGATTTACATTAATTTCTTGACTTGAGGTTCTTGTAGCGTGCAGGTAACATAAATTCAAACTCTGTGTATATGTTTAGACATTTAATTCAAATAATACTTTTTTTCCTTCTATCTGTAGCTCCAGCAAGAGGCAAGCTGTCTTGTTTCTTGCCAGGTCAGGCATCTATCCTTCTTACACTAAGGGGCCAACTCTTCTAAAGTTCTCCTTTACGCAGCTATCTTACCTCCAGCTCCCTCATTTTTCTGGGTCCAAAGCCATGTAACTTTTCTCCAAGCATATATGAAATCCTCAGCTTCTTGGCATTAATTCCTATGTCTAAGTTCTGTATCACCCAGGGTTGCCATGGTACCAACGTATGTGCCTATTATTCTGGCATTGGTTTTGTTTTGGTTCTAATACTGGAAGATAAACTTTTCTTCCCCCCTTCAACTTCACTATGTAATATATTTCATATTTTCTGGTCTTGCTTTATCCTATTGTCTCTGTGTCTGTAGCAGAAGGGAGTTTCGTCTACATTACTTTAGTCTGTCACTGTGGTGAAATAAGATGTCTATCTGTGACTATGTCCACTCTGAGAATCGGCTATTTTCAGTTATTTGCTTATTCCTCCCCCAGTATCTTCACATTATTTTTGAAAATTGGATTATACCAGCCCTCTTGTCTTTTGTTTTGTTTTGTTTTGGTGACGTTAACATTTTTGTCAAGTCCAGGACAATTGTCTTACAGAATATCTTCTTGTCTGGATTTGCTAATTGTTTACTCTCTTGATTAGGTTTAGGTTAAACATTTTGAGCAAGGAAACTCCTACTTAGATGATGTGTACCTTCTTTTGCATCACAATAGAGAGTCTGTTAGTCCTGTTTTTGGTGACTCAGTGAGATCTGGAAAGTGGTAAGAGTGTTATGCTTTATATATGGAACCAAATTTCTCCTTTCAAATTCTTTCACTTTGAACTTAAGAAATGCACTGTGAGGTGATACTTTTGAGACTATGTGGGAAAAAAATCTGCTTCTTCATAACTGTCACCCAATTTTTAAAAATTAAACTTTTTTATTTTGAGACAATTATAGATTCACCTACAATTGTAAGAAATAATATAAAGAGATTCTGTGTATCTTTCACTAGTAGTCCCCAACAGTAACATCTTGACTGCGGTACAATATCACAACTGGGAAACTGACAAAAATGTATACATTTTTACTTAGATTTCATCGATATTACATATACTCGTGTGTGTGTGTGTGTGTGTGTGTGTGTGTGTGTGTGTGTGTGTGTTTAGTGCTGTGCAGTTTCATCCCTGGCATAGGTTCATATATCCACCATCGCAGTCATAATACAGAACTGGTCTATCATCACGAGGGTCCCCGTGCTTCCCTTTGAACGACTAGATCCACCTCCCTCCCACGCTCTGGCCTCTTTTTTAACCCAACAACCAGTAATCTGTTTTTCATCTGCGAAGTTTTACCATTTAAAAAATGCTACATACGCGGGATGCATAGACTATATAACTTTTAGGATTTTTTACCACGCTCACCATATTTTCTCTTTGTTATTCAAGATATTGCATGAATCAAGAGATTGTTTCTTTTCACTGCAGAGTGGACTTCCATGATATGAATTTACCATAGCTTGTTTAACCATTTATTTGTTGAAGGACATTTGGGTTGGTTCCAGTTCTGACTATTATGATTAAAATTGCATGTTTAGTTTTGTAAGAAATTGCCAAACTTTTTCCTAGTGGCTGTAATATTTTGCATTCTATTAGTCTTTTACATTTCACAGCATTAATATGAGTGACTGGTTTATTTCCTCTGTTTCTTGTCCCTCTGCTTTATTGGAACATTTTGGATTTCATTTTTATTTGTCTGTTGTGTTTCGAATGTATCTCTTTGTATAGTTTTCTCAATGGTTGCTGTAGCTATTTCTATGTGTACTTTGTGTGTGGGGGGTGTGTGTGCGTGTGTGTGTGTGTGTGTGTGTGTGTGTGTGTGTATGTGTGACTATCACAATCTACTGGTAGCAACATTCTCTACTCTGAGTGCAATGTGAAAACTATTTCCACTTATGTCTTCTTACTCACCCTTCTTTTAAAATGTTGATGTCTTGGATATTTGTTTCAGCCATCAAATATAATAGCAAAGTTGACAACTGTTTTCTTTCAGCATTTGAAACATGTTGCATCCCTTCCTTTAGGCTTCCATGGTTTCTGAGGATAAATTTGTGGTCATTTGAGTTGATGCTCCCTGATAGGCAATGTGCCTTTTCTCTTTGGATAGTTTCAAAAAATTTTTCTGTATCTTCTGTTTTCAGTAGTTTGGTTATGTTGTGTTTTGGCATGGATTACCTTCGGTTCATTCTAGTTGGGATTTGTTCAGCTTCTTAAATCTGTGGGTTTGTCTTTTACCAATTTGGGAGGTTGTCTGGCATTGTTTTTTCAATAACTTTTTTCCTCTACTCTTTTTCACTTTCTTCTGTGACTCCGATGATATGAAAGTTGGATCTTAGCTAGGCTCGGTGGCTCAGCCTGTAATCCCGCGCCTTTGGGAGGCTGAGGTGAGTGGATTGTCTGAGCCCGCGGGTTCGAGACTTGCCTGGGCAACTTGGTGAGACCTCATTTCTACAATAAATCAAAAATTAGCGGGGCATGGTAGCGCGTGCCTGTAGTTCCAGCTACTTGGAAAGCTGAGGTGGAAGGATCGCCTGAGCCCAGCAGGTCGAGGCTGCGGTGGCCGGGAGCGGCCACTGCACTCCAGTCTGGGCAAATGAGTGAGACTCCAACTCAAAAAAAAAAAAAAAAGGAAGTTGGATCTTTTGTTATGTACCATAGGATCCTGAGGCTTGGTTCATCTTTTTTTTTTTCCTGTTCTATTTTCTCTCTTTTATTCAGATTGAAAGCATTCTATCAATGTATTCTCAAGTTCACTGATTCTATCCTCTGTCATTCCACTATTGAGACCATCTCTGGGTGTTTTATTTTAGTTACTGTATTTTTCGGTTTCACCATTTCTATTTTGTTCTTTTTATAGCTTATACTTTGCTGAGATTTTCTATTTTTTCATTTGCCTCTCGTTAATTTATATTTGCGGTTGAAATATTTGTGTTATGAATGCTTTACAAACTTTGTTGGATAATTCCAGCATCTGATTCACTTAAATATTGGTGTCACTTGATTGTCTTTTCTCAAGCAAGCTGTGGTCATGACCTGGACAGTTTGGTTATTATGGTGGGGGGCTTAGGTCATATGTAAACTTTATGTTTTAGAAGAGTCATCTTGTTTAGGTTTAGCACACAGGTTCTGGCCTACTTTTGTGAACAGTGATTTCAATGGCAACTTCATTTCCGGTGACTTTGTGGTACTAATTTAGCCTACCTGGCTTGTCTGGTGCTCCCGTGGCTCCCACTGAACCCAGCTGTTGCCACCTGATGGGGGAAGAAGCCTCCCCAGGCCAGGGCCTCTGGTGCTTGGAGTGGAGGGAAGTACCTCTAAGTGCTTTTTAGCCTGCGTGGATAAAGAGTGCTCTTGGGTTGGGAGCTTATGGAAGGATTCCCCTTGCTGGTGCTTTAAGGCCACCTGGTACTGTCAGCTGGATCCCAGTTTGATGCAGCAGGGGAAGGAGTCAGTTTGGGTCATCTTCCATTGCCAGATTGGGGGCCAGGACACTCTGGGCTGTTGAGTATGGAGTTGGAAGAAACTCTAGTCCCGAGGTCACAGAGTCCATCTCCCTTTTTCTGCTCTTCTGAGTCCTCTTTGGGTCACCTCTTGCATTATTTTCAGGGTTTATAGTTATACTTAGAGGGGAGAGGCAGGGAGAGATGACTATATGTCATCTTGTCAAGCAAATATATTCTTTCTAAAAACACTCCTGTTTAACTCCTCAGCCGCATTATCCATGAATATTGTTGAAGATACTGCTTTGAGTGTTTCCCTGAAATATGTATTTGTTGTAGAGACATAGCGCAAACCTCAGTTTAAAAATCTTATTTAAATTAAGTTACTAATATTATTGCAATTAGACAATTAAATGTCGAATCATACCCTATCAATAGAATCGAACACCAAAATCTATGTATGTGATGTTTATTCTATGGAAATTTTTTTTCAAGTTTTTTTAAAGCACTTGAACATATTAGCACTTTTAATCTGTTTCTATCTCTGTGGAAAATGTTAAAAAGTCCTTTACCAGATGAACACTTTAAGCCTTAGAGAAAATAAATGACATTGTTTGCACAAGCAACTTGCTGATCTTCGGAGTGGATTAAGGAGCAGCTACCAGGATTCTCAGTCTTTGGTTCTCCTGGTGTGTACCACAGTGCTGAATTATGGTGTTTTCAGAACTGAAAATGATCTTAGAGACCACCTATTTCAGCCTTACTGTTTTCTATTTAAGAGAACAGAGACCTTGAAAAGCCACGAGAGAAATTAAGTTCTTTCAATTCATTGATGGCTGGGCTTGTTTATTCTGAGTTTTCGGTGTTTCCTAATTGTATGTTTTCTTTAAGAAGTCACAATTACCCTTTTCTGAGAAGACATTAAAAATTTATTCTGGGAAATTATTTCTCAGTACAACTTTTTAATGAGGAAAAAAAATACTTTAATAGGTTGGGATAACATGATGGCCCTTAAAAAAAATTCTTGTTTTAAAATCAGATATATAAGGAGACCGATTATCCGGAAAAATAGAACATGATTCAAAAATTTGCAACCAACATTAAGCATTTATAGACTCCTAGGGAAGACCTCTTGATACTGTTTTATGTTATACTCATGTGTTCACTGTGAATTGTCTTTGCTGGGGAGAATGAATTAGGGATAATGAGCCATTTTATCATCCACGGCCCCCTTAAAGCCCTGTGGATAGTGGCACTCGTCCTGGTCATAAAGCATTGGTATGCTGTAGGATTTGTTTCCCTGCAGGTTTTAGAATGCCAGTAGGTGAGAAGAATGTAGCAGAATCAGCAGGTGTTCAAACAGACTGATTGTGTGAATTACAAACAGGCAACTCAACCCACAGTGCTTGCTCTCACATGTGTGTGCATGCGCACACGCTCGCGCACACACACACACACATACACACAGACACCTACCTTAAGGCTCCTTAGGAAGATTCTCCATCTGCTTCCGTCTGCTCTCATTCTCTTACTGTTTTAGGAAACGGTGCCACTTTGTGATTATTCTCCCTTTCTCTGGTAAGGCTCCCATCATTTAAAATTTTCACCTGTATCAAACGTTAGGGGCTGAAAAAAGAAAGCTCACAGTGGCAGGTACTCTATTTACTGGGGGGAGTTTTTAAAGGTTAAAACAAAACCACATTCATATTTTTCTCATATCATGGATCAAAATAATTAAAGCCATAGAATGATAGTGACTCTGAATTCAGAGATCAGGAAGCAAAGCCAGTAATGAAATTACTTTAAAGGAGGTTCCCTATATATACTTAAAGGATGCTCCTGTATACTTCTCCATGACTAGTAAAACTCCCTGGATGAGAAAAAAGATTAAATTATCTGTGGTACCATGATGGAAACCAGAGTGGAAAAACTCAGTGCAGAAAAATAGGGAGATTGCACAAAAAGAAATAGTAGAATGAGGTAGTTTTTTTCCTAGTGCTGAGAGACCCAAGAGATTAAAAAAAAAAAAACTCTAAGAGAACTATTACTATATGAATTCCTACCCCACGTTCACTGTATTCGTTTGCAGTGTTTGTACTTAGAATTTTGTTAAGTTTAATCTTCGTTTGTCTCATAAAATAACCGATTCCTTCCGCAACTGCTGCTAGCAGTATGTGAATGTCAAGTAATAAACCCCTCCCGGACATTCCTTTGCTTAGCCGGCCTGCTTGCTAAACCTAGCTTATCTGACATTCCACTCTGCTCATTTAGCAGCTTCCCCGTCAATCACAGGTAGCTGAGCGTACCAGACCAATCCCAAGTGCCCCCGTACCCATTAGGAGAAATTACCCTATCATGTAAAAACAAGTTTAAAGTTCTTTCCCCTCCTTCTGTAATGATGTATAAAAACTGCTTGCTATGCTGGATTGGGGCTCTCGTCCCTGAAGCTGCTGCTTCGGGTGTGAGCCCAGACTCAGCCTGAATAAAGACCCTTGTGTGTTTGCATCAGAGCTGGCTCTTTGTTGGTCTCTCGGATTCTGAAATTTGGGTTTAACAGTGCCTTATCCTAGAAAGCACTTTCTAGAACTTTTGTTTAAAGGGTTATTCTTTGGTAACTGAATAACTGAGGGCTGTGAATTGGAAGTTCTGAGTTCCAGTGCTGCTATGCTATTAATCGGGTCAGTGGCATCCTCTATGTAAGCCTCAGGGTAAAAAAATAAAACTTTGGGTTATGATAATCTCTAAGGTTCTTTCCAGCCTTATCATTTGGTGAGACTTCAGACTAGTGGGTATTATTTGACAAAACAGTCAGGAAATTTTGTAATAAGCCCATGTAATTAAGTATTACTCATAAGAAAGCTCTCCAGGAAATTAATATTTGAATTTGAAATTAGTATAATATCTTGGAGATCAGAAATATGCAATAGCAAAGAGGTGATGGATGGGTTAAGACTACCAACTATATAGCTGGGCTCGGTGGCTCAGCCTGTAATCCCGCGCCTTTGGGAGGCTGAGGTGAGTGGATTGCCTGAGCCCGCGGGTTCGAGACCCGCCTGGGCAGCGAGACCTCATCTCTACAATAAATCAAAAAATCAGCTGGGCATGGTAGCGTATGCCTATAATTCCGGCTACTCAGAAGGCTGAGGCGGAAGGATCGCGGGAGCCCAGCGGGTCGAGGCTGCGGTGGCCGGAAGCGGCCACTGCACTCCAGTCTGGGCGACCGAGTGAGACTGCAACTCAAAAAAAAAAAAAGACTACCAACTATATAGTACAATACCTAGCACAATTTGGGAAACAAAAACTTTGCTGACAATGATCATGACAATGGCAATGATGTTAATGAGGATGACACTAGATTTAATTGGTCTGAGGTGTGTCAGATACTGTCGGTCGACTGGATATCAATTTACCCCCTTTCTCTTTCATCTTCCTCTGTTATAGAAGTTGGAAAGCAAAACATTCATTTTTCAGCCTCCCTTGAATCTAGGAATGGCCCATATGACTAAGATTAAAAGAAGATTTCCGGGGTGCACTTTCTTCTAGAACAAAATGACAAAGCTTCTCAAAAGAGGGCCCTTGTCCTGACTGTTGCCCTTTCCTTCTCCATAAAGCAACGGTGATGCTTTGAGGTGAGCAGCCATCTTGCAAGCATGAGGAATAAATCTATGGGCTTAGGATGATGAAGCAGAAAAACAGATGTAGCTTAGGTCCTTAGAGACATTTTCAAGAAGATGTATCCGTCTTGCACTGCCTACCTGCAGACTTACTGTTCCATAGAGAAAAAAATAAACTCTTTGTTTCTTCCACTGTTTGTTAGGTTTTCTGTTATTCCTAGCCAAAGACATTCCCAAATGAATACATAAAATGTAATTGTTGGATAAAAGGAGGGACAAAATTAGTGTCTACAGATCTTTGTAGTTACTACCTTAGACTGCAAAATTTAGGCTCGTTTGTACAAATATTCTTGTTCTGAAGAGCTTGGGTATGAACATTTTGGATAATTTGGAAAATTTAAATGTTATTGTTTATTGCATGAAGAATAGTATGAGATTGCAGGAGTCCTTACTTTGTATTGCTTAGAGAATATTTCAGATTTTGCTCAATGGGTGAAATTTATATGAGGAAAACTATTTCTGTGAGTCACACCTCCTACTTAGCAGTAATCTTTGGGAAGATGGGGATACCACTGGAGAATACCAATGAGTCTTGAAAAATATGTTTTTCCCATTTGGCTTATAGGCAAAACGTAGAGGAGAGTGGGTTACCCTCTTTACCATTTTATGTAAGTTTGTTTTCAGCGGATTCTTTCTGATTTCACACTTTTACACACAACTGAGAAATACTTTACACGGAGGAGTTTAAAGGTTAAAGAAGGATGGCCATTTGCAGTAAGTGGATATAAAGATGGAACATCTATTTGTGTGTGTGTGTGACAGCACCTACACACTTGCCATTTGTACTTACCTAAGTGCGGGGGACTTAATTTTTGCCTTAAGCTATATAATGAGAATAAAAGAAGGATTTGATTGGGATACATTGGTAATGTTTTATCAGTTAAAATTACATTCATTTGAGAATCACCAAACATTTAGCATACAATGCTAAGGAGTTTATTTTTTAAGATTTGTGAAGAGCGATGGCCCAAGGCTGAGGGAAGATGATTCTTGATAACCAGAGTTATTCAGGATGTGGGCTCCTTCTGGCTTTTTGCTTCACTATCAGTGTGGTCTTTCTTTCTCCTGGTGACAAGATGGTGAACCTTCTAGTATGGCATCTGTACCACAGGCAGGAACAAGGAATCAGGCACAAGTCATATAGCAGCTGTGTCAGTCATTCTTGTTAACAAAAAATAATAGCTTTCTGGGAAGATGCATCTGGAAGATTTCTACTAGTGTTTCATTGATCAGAACTATGCCAACGGCCATCCCTACGTGCAGGAAAGTCTGATAATTAGATGTGTGTGTGTGTGTGTATGTTTGGCCTGGGAAAATTGTTACCTCCCAAACTGTCGGAAATCTGTTATACAATCAAGAGGGAGAGAACGTGTACAGGGTAGGCAACCACCATTGTTATTGCATGTGAAGGAAACTTCTCAGCTTTTAAAATGATATTTGTACTGCTGTCTCATAATTTTATAATCTGGACATTCCTTAAAAATGACAGTTCAAAATAGTTATTGTTATTTGCATTAAAGTCCTAAAAGGCACAATCATTTAAAGTTTTTTAAAATCAATTTTCATTTTGTGTCAAGGTAGCTAACTGATATATAAAACTGAAAGTATATCTTGGTAGTCATTGTCGTTAAACTAATTATGTGCAAAAGAGTCACATTTCTTTCTACCATTAATTATGATACATTTAAGTGTAAAATTCTGAGAAATCAGACCATGACAGTATTGCATACTATTTATTTATTAAAATACTGTGCTTTAAAAAAATGCACCTATGTATTTTGGGCTATTTTGTGGTCCTCAAATTTTTAATGACATGTGTGAATATTATCCAAGAGCAGGTATTTATTTTAAAAAGAATAAAACTGGCTGAATGCCAGCATTTCTATTTTGCTCTACTAATTCAGACTGTTGACAAAAATATCCTTTGCAATTGAGGGTTTATTCTCCAGTTGATGTTGGCACTCTACTTAGAAGCTGTTTATCCACATCAAGAAGGATAATGGGTCTGTCTTAGTTAAATTTTTTCCATTAAAATAGGTGAGGCAACTGTTTTCACCACATTTCAGAGAGATCTTACAAAGATAAATGAAATAATGGATGTGAAGTGCATTATTCTGCTTTGAAAGGTGTTATATAAATTCTATAAATAGTATTATTAATATGTAAACAAGATGATGGATGATCATTTCCAAAAGTGAGTATCACAACCAGGAATTTTGAATGTGGTCCTCAATGTCAGTTTTTCAAAGGAGAGCAATATAACAACACATTAAATTAGTTCTTGAATTGAAATATTGAAGATAAACCTCATTGTGATGGGAAGAGAATGTATAGAAGGAGTTTCAAAGAGAGGTGATTTATTGAATAATACAACATGGTGATAGATGACTCCTGGGTATAAGAAGTCCTTTGGGTCTCATAAGTGGTTAGTCAAATTGGAAAACTGATTGAAGTGTACAATTCTAGTGCTAGAAATCAAAACATACCTAGAACAGAACTTCCAATGGCCATATCTTGAAAATAATGAAGTTCTGCTTGACTCATAAAAAATTTCAGTAGAGGCTTTTGTCATCCTTTTGGCCACAAGTTTTTATTTCTTGAAAAACAATTTGAGATAGGCAGTTGCTCCTTATTTCTGAGCTAAGTGTCATGCTTTCTGTGTTTTGAAAATCAAGGAAAATGAATTGCCTGATACGGTGATAATGCTTGACTTTGAGCCAGAGAGCAAGGTTCATGTCAGCTTTGTCACTAATTTACTTGTGTAACTGGGAAATTTATTCATTAGTTTTGTAAAAACAAGCATCTTTTCCTCTGTAGGTTTTCTAGGCTTAAGGTATTTGTTCAGTCAAGGTCATATGGAAAGTCCTACTTTTGTGGAAAAAATACTGGGCCTCCTTCATGTCAAACTTAAGGTGAAGAGTGCTGAGTCATAAAATTGTCGTGTGAGAAGTAGCACAGATATAGACACAAGGAAGAACATTTTTCTCTGTGCCTTATTCTCTTACTTGATTTGTTGATGATACATGCTTAGGTGTGGGCTCAGGTAGTGTATGCTAAAGAAATAGTAGCTAATATGGTACAGAGATGGTCAGTTAAGGGCCCATGAAAATATGTCATACTTTGTAAGTCAGATTGTCCAGATTATTTCAGCTCTTTTTTTGCAATACCTTAAGCCTTTAGAAAATCTTGTTTAATTGGCTTGGCTGCTTTATGAAAATTAAGAGGAATGTCAAATTCAGGTAAGTGCTTTGGATGGAAAGACGAGCCCCTTAGCCAAAACCACTGTGGAAGTAGCAGCAATAAATTAAGACTAGGTCATTCTAGAGAGAATAGTTGAGAGACATTAAGGGGGAATTGGCAAGTTGTGGCTGCCAAATGCCAGTAGAAGTCCAGCTGTCATTTTCCAAGTGGAAAATTTTCTTCCACTGTGCACAACAGAAATGTTTCTTGGTCATGTGATGATACTGAACTGTTCCAGGTAGGTCGGGAGAGGGAGGTGGGAACTCTGATCTGCTGATTCAGAAGAGTGGGGTGGGGTCACTTTACTTGCAGTTAGCCAGGGACTTCAGTTAGAGTAGAGGCACTAATCTTAAAAAATAATCTTAAAAAGCCGGGCTCGGTGGCTCAGCCTGTAATCCCTGAGGTGAGTGGATTGCCTGAGCCCGTGGGTTCGAGACCCGCCTGGCAGCGAGACCTCATCTCTACAATAAATCAAAAAATCAGCCGGGCATGGTAGCGCATGCCTGTAATTCCGGCTACTTGGAAGGCTGAGGCAGAAGGATCGCCGGAGCCCAGCAGGTCGAGGCTGCGGTGGCCGGGAGCAACCACTGCACTCCAGTCTGGGCGACCAAGTGAGACTCTAACTCAAAAAATATATATATTCTTAATTAATAGCGTTTATTTTTATTTATTGATACATAGCATTTGCACATGTTAATAGGTCACTTATATTGTCAGCACTTGGATTCCAAAGTTGTCATAGTCAACTCCACTCAGTCAGAGCATGGGACAGAGGGAATGGGAGAGTTTTGTGATACCGCTTTATAATAAAGGCATATATCCCTTCCACCTACATATTATTGTCTAAATTTAGTCTGCAGCCAAGCCTCACTGCAAGAGAGGTTGAAATACTTTGTTTAGCAATGAGTCTAAAGAAAAGGAAACAAGTTTTAGTAGACAGCTAATAGTATCTGCAGTACAATCATTCTGCAGATTTAAAAAAAATTTTATTTTAACGATATGAGGTACAGTTCAGGGTTAGGTATACAAATGATCATTGTACAGGTAACGTTTGGGCCTTACTTTGGTCCCCACTTTGCCTGGTTTGAGATCAGGTACCCCTTACTGATAAAGTGTGGGCCCCCCCACCGCCGGCAGTTTCTCACTTCTGTCAATTCCTTTCTTGTAGTATTATGATAATTGTTCAGGGTCTGCTTAGGAGTGAGAACATGTGGTATTCAGTTCTTTGTTTCTGTGATACATCACTGAGTATTATAGATGCTCTAAATCCATCCAAGTTGCTGCGAAGTTCTTAATTTTGTCCTTTTTTATGGTGGCGTAATATTCCATTGTGTATATGTATCTCATTTTAAAAAATCCAGTTCACTTTTGATGGGCAGCATGATTGGTTCCATGTTTCTAAAAACTCTTTCCTATGTTGGATTCCTGTTTCCTGATTTCCTGTCTTGCTGCTTCTTGGTTTAATCCCTTGTATTGATAGAACACATTTTTTATTATCTTCCTAAGAAAGAATGTATTGAGGACAGAGCTTTTGAAGTGCTTTACATCTGAGGATGTTTTTCTTCTGTTTTACACCTGATAGGTAGTTTTGCTGGATGTGGAATTCTAGGAATTCATTTTCCCTCAGAATCTTGAAGGCATATTTCTTTGCCTTTTTTTTCCCCCCAAAATGTATTGCTAAAAAGCCATTGAGTAGTTTCCTTGGTGTAGGTCATTTCTAATTTTGTAGTGGAGAACTCAATGGATCTTTTCTTTCTGGACACTATACTTACCCTCCAGTTCTGGAAGTTTTTTTGCATTACCAATTTTATTAATTCTAAAGTCAATTTTCCCCTACAATCTTCCCCAACATCTCAAATCAGGAAATCATGATATGTCTTTCATCAATGGTGTCTTACGAAAGCTAAGTGACAATCATGAGTTGGTTGTATAAAAAAGCATCCTATTGACGTTTTCTAATATGACAAAAAAGTGTCAGCATCAAGAAGGCTTAGATTGCATGAAATATTATAAATCATTTTATTTGACTTTCTCTGTTTTGTTTTTCTAGAACTTCTGCTGTATTTCATCTAATATAATCTGATTTCAATTGTAAGACACACCATTATTTTGTGTATCACTAAGGAAAAATATTAGCAATTAAACCGTAAACAATGTTTTCTTATCACTTAGAAAATTACTTTCATTTTTACTGAAGAACACGCTTAGACTTAAATACAAGGTATATAATATATTTTTCTTGTGACTGCACAAAAGGAACACATACTTAAATAACTTTGATGAGTTATTCTCAAAACTTATTCACATTCAGAATCTTAATTCATATTCAGAATCCATCTCCTTAGTATCTTGAGTCATTAATGTCTGTGTTTATCCATGAAGCCCTGCTTTCTGTGCCAGCAACAGTGCTGGTCCTGAAAAGATGCTTAGCAATTATCTTCATCAAGCCTTCCTTGTGATTCTTGCTTTGGGAATGTTGTTCAACTTGTCTGATTCCCCACTGCTCCAATTTCTTCCTTACAGGCATGTGATCTAGGCATTAAAGGATGCCTCATTATTGTCTCTTGGATTTTCTTCCAATCACACTAGCACTCATTCTGCAAGTTCTCATGAATGTGTGGGTCATGGCAGCTGCCTCATTACTGCTCTCTCTCTCTGGTAGTAATTGTAAGATACTACCAGTTGTAAGATGTATCTTGATTTCAGGGCTGTAATAGTTTGGAAAATGTAATAATTTGGAAGCTGTCGAACCGTATGGAATAATCCCCTAAAAACTTCTTATCTTTCAAAATAAATTTTCTTTCACATCTTATGGATGTATAATTACTTTTCCACTGTGTACCTTAATTGCAAAGAAGAGAAGAACTTACATTTTCTTAAAGTGAAAAAGAAATGGCAAGAATCCCCAAGGCTTCTTTACCTCTAAAAGCAGCACATCTGCTGGAAGATTCACCTGAGCTTTGAAGACCATCAAATCATCAAAAGTACCACATTTGTGACTCAGGGCTTCCTTTGTAGGTTCCTCCAGGGAAGTGGTGGGAAACATTTTTCCAGCTGTCCCTCTGCAGATTCACAATCATATTATACACATGGTTCTGTAACTAAGTTTATTTGCTCAAAATTGAGTTAAAAATATATTTCTAGCATCATTATGAAGGGCTGTACCATATTTCATTGGATAAATGTACTATGCTTTATTTAATCTATTCTCTAATGTAATGAGTATCCAGATACAAATGTTGGTCATTGTTGAGTTAAGGGCTATATACATTATAAAGGTTTCTTGACACCACATTTTCTTCCAGAAAAGGTATGTCCATGTATACTTTTGCCAGCTATCCATCAGAGTGGTCCTTTTGTCATATCCCTCTAATTTGGGGTTTTGTCAGTCTTTGGTCAACGTGAGGAGAGAAAAATGACCTCTCTGCTGTTTTCAATGATGGCTAGGGAGCCTGAACAAACTTTGAATGTGACGTTGTGTTCTTGGAGAGGGAAGTGGCTGTGTAGGTCGGGTGGGGGAGAGCAGGGTGGCTCTTTTGTTGATGGCAATGGAAGGTATCTGTCAGGGAATGAGTAATTGCTGTTTTGAAGTCCTGGAAGGTTTGGGAATCTTGGCGATCTAGACCCCACACTCCTCACAGAGATCCTTTTCATTCCCTTCCCCAAGTAGCTGGGTACCTTCCAGGTATCACGGTCTTTGTCGCCTTGACCATAGTGTGTATGAATACAGAGCTGCAACATCTAGATTGGATGATCTTCATCTAGTTCCCTACACAGGGTGGTCTCGGGGCAAGAAATAGGTGAGGTGTAAGTGGGACTTTGAGGCAGTGGACACTCCAGGGAGGATCAGGTCCACTAAGCCGGTAGAAGTGCACATATGTTTGAAAACAGACAGTATAAGGCCTAGTGAGGGAACAGTAACTCTAGACAAGTGAGCACACAGGAGAGGGTTGGGAGGACATGTTTGAAATGTGGAGTGAGGTCACATTGTGAACTTCATTGTACCTTGACTGTGAGCATACAGAGTTTGTTCTTTATCTTAATGGCAGTGGGACCAGATAAGTGTCAATGTTTTAGGAGAGGCAGTAGCACTGGACAACATTGGAAATGAATGCCGGCAACTCAAAAGGTTTCTACATGTGTACTGTAGTTGTTAAGTGTTAGAATCTTTTCACTTGTGGCTAGTTTGTGTTAAGAGGGACACAAAATGGTTGAATACTTCTAGTGCGGAATTGTTGTTATTCTGTTTTCTCTGTTTCCCAGAAGAAGACATTTTAGGAGATAGTTCATTTTTTCAGTAGCCAGGTAAGGACTTTACAGTGTGTAATTATTGTAACAGAAAGTGTTATTTTTTTGAATCTATATGTGGGTGGATATTTGGCATTTAAAAATGCACAATGAACTGAGAAAATGCATCAGAGACATCTTATAGGCTTGCCATAATATCATCAACTTTGCCAGATGGCAGCAGATATATAATTTCAAATGAAAAATACTCATAAACCCATGAAGACCGAAGAAGTTATATGTGCTGCGTTTCATATGTCATTTTTACAAGGACACACCTTTTACACTTGAAATATTAGCGTAAATGAGGAGATCTAAACATTGCCTCCATTTGATTGGGAGATTATCTTAAGCACATGGTATAGGATTTTTTTTAAAAAAAAACTTTTATATTAATAGCTTGGAATTGGATGGTTTATGAATATTTTCTTATTTTCATTGAAATTTAAGCAGCACTTTCTGAAATAGTGTTTGTTACACTTTTAGATATAATCTGTCTTGGTTAGGAAGCCAGTCACTGAATAAGTAATTTCATTTCTAGTATTACTGCCTGAAAAACAGTGATTTTCAGAGATGGTCATAAAAACAGCATTAACGATCATTTTTAGAGGTAGAATGGCAAATATTCTGATAAATCATGCCTTGTGCTTAGCTTATTTATGAATAGTTTCTGCTGTGGGTCTTTTTGGTGCTCATAAAGTGCAGTTAAATTTGTAGCTCCAGAATTCAATTTTCGTTCTTCCAGCAACTGCGGCCAAGGGCTGCACTTTCTTTCAGCCTAGATAAGTCATGGTGACATTCCTAGGCCGAAAGGAGGAAGCTGCTGAAAGCTGGTAGGTGGTGAAAAGCAGATGCAGTGTAGAGAGCTTCCCTTTCAAATGCAGTTATGGGCCTTCTTTCAGGTGGAGTGCTTATACATTAATTACATACTATCCGGGAAGTCCTCGGTCCACATTTTCTGTTCTAGCAAAGGCAATTTTCACTATTTATTTTGACCTCAGTGCCTTTATTTATTTATATAGATTAGAAAAAGATAGTTTATTTACAAGTAAATGAGCAAGAGAGAGAAAAAGAGGAGATTCACCTCCCCGAGGTAGGGGAGGGGGCCAAAGCCAGGAAACACGGCACCGCCATAGCTCAAAGAGCACAGGGCCACACCAGAGTCTAGTAAGGCAGTGGCCTCAATGGCCTGGCAGTGGTGTGATAGTCTGGCGATGGTCCACCTCAACACCTTTATAAAGATTTTTTTTCCCCTTTGAAGGGAAGTTTATTGAAGCACCCACCATGTGCAGAACACCATGCTAAATACTTTCAAAATGCTCTTTCATTTAATTCTCACTTAAATGAAAGTGGGAGGAAATATTATTATGCTTCTTTTGAAGATGAAAGTTCTAAGGCTCAGCCAGGTAATTTGCCTAAGTTCACACAATGAGGGCTGATTATTTTTCTCTCAGCAATCTAAAGTCTCTACTTTTTCTGGTATCTGCTTGAGACCCAGTATGTCAAATCTTTAAAAATACTTATTGAGAGTTTCATTATGTTCCAGGTAAATAACTTATATCACTTAATCCACATTTTAAAAAACATGAAGTATATTTATTTTCATAAATATAAGATGAGAAAGCTGGGAGGTTCTGAGAGTCCGAGTAATTTTTTTACCATTACACAGGGTCAGGGTTAAACCTGAGTCCACCAGATCCCAGAGTCTATGCTCTTAGCTGCCACATTGAATTGAAAGAATTTTTCTTAAAGTGTTATATTTTGAAATTACTATCAATTTTTACAATCTTCCTGTTTAATTCTTTTGATACTTATGTACATAAAAGGTACCACTTTTACCTGTAAATGTAATGGCAGTTAACTCAAATCACTCTACAAAAAAGATGCCTGGACATGCATGTTTGTTGCAACTCTACTCACAATAGCAAAAACATGGAACCAACCATGCTGCCCATCGAAGCTGGACTCACTAAAAAAAAATGTGGTACATATACACAATGGAATATTAATCAACCATAAAGAAGGCAAACATATGGGCTTCGCAGCAACTTGGATGAATTTAGAGTCAACCATACTCAGTGATCTATCACAGAAACAAAGAACAGAGTACCCTGTGTACTCACTCATAAGCAGACCTTGAACAATTGTCTTAATACTATAAGAAAGGGATTGGCAGTAGTGGGAAACTGTGGGAAGTGGGGACAGGACTGGCAGTTGAGGGAAACTACCAGGGGAGGGAGGGGCACACTTCATCAACTAGGTACCTGCACAATGAACGTTTATATACCTAACCCTGAATTGTACCTCACGTCTTTAAAATAAAAAATATACATATAATGACAGTTGATGTGGCGGGCCTACTAAATACCTTTAGCACTCTATTTTGTTTACATTAGGGTTTTTCAACCTCAATATTTTGGGCCGAGTTTCCTTTTTGGGACAAATTCCCTCCCTCCAAATTCCCTCCTGTGTATATTGTGAGGTATAAGTGCTGTTTTGTGCATTGGAGGGAGCTTAGCAGCATTCCTGGCCTCTACCAACTGGATGCCAAAAGCACTCTCCTTTCTCTCTTCCCAGTTGTGACAACCAAAAATACTTCCAGACATTGCCAGATAGCTTTTGCCTCAGGAAATCACCTGAGGTTGAGAGCCGTTATCTCATTATCTCATCTTATCTCATTATCTCATCTTATCCTCAAAGCACCCCATGAGTCTCATGTCATGGTAATCTCAATTTTATACCGTAAGAAGAACTTGCTCAGGGTCACATCACTGAGAAGTAGTATCTTCAGGACTTAAATTCGAGGCTTACCTATGACTCTGATCTAATTTTTGTTGTATTTCATGGACCGTGTCTTGTCTTTAAACTTAGCTTGAGAGTTTTGAAAGAGTTGGCTCTGTGGATTCTCTTTTCTCTTTTGCCCCAAGGGCACTTAGGAAAATTCCGAATACCCAGCGCTGCTTTGACAGATGTTCATTAAACAAGTGACCCATTAAGTGTTGGCCAATATTTAAATAAGAATCTTTTAAGTAAAATAAAGCTCAGGTCATAATTAAGGATCAGACACATTGCAAGCTCACATTTCATTCCTGCCCTTTATTTGATACAGGATCCTGAATAAATGTTTGACCTCTTTTAGCTTTGATTTCCTCATCTGTTTGGGACTAATAATTGCTCCAGTGTATATTGTGAGGAATAAGTGAGTTAACATATAGAAGTCATCTAGCATGGTACAGGACACAAGTTTAAAAACTTAAGTAGATGGTAGCTACTAGCAATGCAAGTAATATTAATGTTAATGAAAAAATAGTTTGGATTTTCCGTTTTTTTATAATTGTCTATTATAATTTACATATACTTTCATTTCAATCAACTTAGAAAAAAGTTTTATCTGCCTGGCACAACTTGAAGCTGTTGTTTTATTCACACTGAATAAAAATTGCATAAAATAAAAAACATATAGAACTTAAATACGAAAAGTATGGGGGGAAGGAAGCCAAACAAACAAAATTAGACATTTACAGGGACAAAATTAACATACTGAATTACTTAGGCTTCAGTGCAGAATTAAGATGAGGGTTTCTTTCATTTCACTAAAAAATTATTAACCTTCTTGGTGTCTCAAGGCAGAGGGCTTCTTCTGGCCTTGAGAATAGCTGAATTGACTCATCCCTGATCTCAGCTCTCAGCCTTCTGCCAGTTTGGCATCTCTCGCTTCCTTCCCCAAGGTCTGACCTTTTGCCTCATTTCCTCTGACTCATTTTTTGGTTTTGTTCTTGGCTTTCAGCTTCTGCTCTGAGATTTCCTTTTCTAGGTTCTGAGACCCTCTTGCAAGGTAGTTACTGACTTGGCTTAGTTTCTGTACACACTCCATGTCTGCCTGTGCCTGAGTGGCATTGCCTGCTCAGAGGCGGCATTTCTCACCTTCTGCTACTGTACCTGGTCCTGGGCCAACTTGGACAAGTTCCTTCCAAATGTAATTGTCCATAATCATGTAGGTTTTTAACATGGCAGCAAAATGCTGTGGTGCAAATTCATTGTTTGTAGACTCTGGAGGGCCTTTCTGTATTTTAAATGCCTCTTATCTATCGGCACACTTTGGGATGTTAATATTTATAGAAAACACTGAGATTCCTAAATAAAGTTGTTCTTGGTTCTAGAATCTGTGTGGCTATCCCAGGGACTGAAGGGATGAATATCTCGGCCTCCTGTACGATATGATGTATAGAAGCAAACTGTTTGGGAACCTGAATTCTAAAGTTCTCGTGAAAACACAAATAAATAGCACTGGGCAGGGCCTGGGGAAGAGTATAAAACCTTAAGCAATTATTATCTCGCTTTTTAACTTCTATTTGCTTATCAAATGCTTTCTGAAGGTTCCAGCTAGCCTTGGAAAAGTTGCCCCAGAAATAGAAAGCCTTAAGAATAAAGATAAGGACTCTGACATTTCTGTAGTGGTTGGAGAGGGACTAGCTAAATCCATTTTAAGACATGATGGGATATATTAGAACTAGAAAGAGACTGGAAATGGAGAGAGGAGGCTACTGAAGGAATTTAGGAATGAGGGTTTGGAGTATTGGCTACCAAGCTAAGAAGGAATGTGTCAATGGTTTTATATCTATACAAAAAAGACTTATGTGTATATGATGGGCCAGCCATTAGATACCACATTTAACAGCTTGGTAAATGAAACTGTGTTTACACAACGCAACCAATTATGGCAGGCCTCAATAATTACTATTTAGACATCTGAGGTGTCAGGAGAAAGGAATCAATATTATCATTCAAGTTAATATTTTAATGGGGGGGGATTGTGTTGACATTCACTGAAAGAAAGACCAAGAAAAAGACACAATTTTGGGCAGGGAGTTGGCTGGTTGAGTTTTGACCATCCCAACTTGGAGATATTTGTGAGATATAAAATAAGAGCTACCTGGAAAGTACTTGGAAAGTGGTTCAGGAACTCTCAAGGAAGAGCAAGATCTGAAAAACTAGATTTCAGAACTGAACAAGGTAGAGATCTATACATTTTCATTGTGGGCTGTGGAAATTGTATGCAAAAATGTATGAAAAATGTTGTGTCCCATAATAGTTTGAGGAGAGAAGTCCTCTGTGGTTTCAAAGAATCACTGCTATAGATAGATAGATAAATTAGGACCTCAAGGACAAATGGGCAGGAGTTATATATTTTTAAAGTAAAAGAGAAAAAGGAATCAAAGGTAATCTAGGGTATTTTTTCTTTGGCGATAATGCAAGAGCATAAAAGAGAATTGGTTTGGGAAGATATGTGGTTAGAAATAACTGAATTTAAGTTGATATTGAACTTTGGAAAATCATGTGTCCAATAGGCAGTAAGCATTGTAGCAAAAAAAAAAGTGGTTGAGAGATCTGGAATATAGATTTGTTGTTCAGTCTTCTGGTGATAATGGAAACCCTGAGTATATGGGAGTCTTAAGCAAAGAGTTAGAATAAAGAGAGAATAAGGAAGATGGCCAAGTTTTGAGCTGTGGGCATTACCCAGAGTGGAGAGCCAGGTGAACAGAAGGGCTGGGGCACTCTGGGCTCTTGACAGAAAATTCAGTCGTGAATTGACTGCAGCACACGCTTGCCAAAGCCTTGCCTGAGGCAGCTGCTGGTTGATAGAAACAGCTCAGGATATGTATCAGCACTATTTTCCTCTCTTGCTGGATTATGGGTCTTCAAATCTGTTTGCTTTCTCATCCCTATAACAATTAAACTTATTTAAAGCATGCTATCATATTAGATTTATGCATGTGCATATACTGTAAAGAACACATCAAACCAATTTATAAAGATGAAATCAATTGATAAAAAGCTGAATTGTAATATATATTCTTCTAAATCATGGGTCACTTTATGCAACCTCTGCAATGTTTTGTTTTTTAACTTTATTGAGCTACTGCTTAAGGATGATAAATATCGTTCATTTAAAAATCTACAATTTGGTGGCTTTGGACAAAAGTATTACATTGTAGTAACAGCACAATCAGGATATTTCCCTTTCTCTCAAAAGGTTCCTTATGCTGCATTGCTGCCCTTTCCTCTCTTGCCCCATCCCTCAGCAAACTCTGATTTGCTTTCTTTCACTGTTAATTGGTTTTTAATTTTCAGAATTTTCTGTGCGTAGAATCATACAATATCTACTTTTTTTGTGTCCATCACTCAGCAAATGGTTTCTTGTTCTTTTCATTGCTCTATGGGACATAGCACAATTGGTTTATCCAGTTAATTACCTGTGGTTTGCCATTCAGGTCATCCCTGGTGTGGATGCTCACAAAACACTAGCTATAAACATTTTTGTATAAGCCTTTGCACGGAGCTGCTTTCCCAGATGGAGAGAGACAGACTACATGTTCTCCAAATCTCTTCTACTTCTAAATTTCTTGGAGTCTGTAAGAAATAAACCCGACGAAGTGATTCCAAGATGGTGACAGAGGTGGTCAGAGTGCAGGAGTCTCTGCATAAATGAACAGGGGAGGAGGCCAGTGTTCACACGAGGGTGTCAGCAGAAGTTGTGTGAATGTCTGATGGAGTTGGGACGTGGAAAGGAGAGGACCGAGATCTCCCACTTAGGAGGCTCCCCTGTGCAGCTGCTGGGACCTCAGCACCATCCAGAGGCCTGCACCATCTCTATGGCACCACCCGGAAAAGAGGGAAAAAAAGAATTAAAATGGCGAAGATCACCTGCCTCAGGTGCCACCTGCCGCTGCAGCCTTCATCCCAGGTCAGATGCCAGCAACATGAACTGCCAAAAAATATACAAGTAACCCAATCAGAGTCCCAGCCTAGGAGACCCAGATGCCCCATCCCCCAGCTGAAGCATTTGCCACCTGCCAGTCTGCCGGAGAATCCAATCTCAGATCACAGCAAAATGGTAGTGATTTTTTTTTTTGAAAGCAGGATTTATTGAGAGGACAGAAAAGTTCCCACAGCAGGAGGGGACCCAAAGGGGTTGACTGGTGGTGAGTTTTAAAGAGACCCAGCACCCTTTTTTCCAGTGATCTCCGAGACGTGTGACTCAGGTGGGCAACTTTCTGAGCAACATCCATGGAGAGACCTGAACATCAGTGGATCAACTGGGAGCAGGTTGCAGCCTTCCCCCAGCTCCACAGGGTGAACAGGGGGTTAGATTTGCAGCACTTACATTCTGCACTGCAACCTAAGAACCCAGTCTCTGCTCACAATGGATGAGTAGGGGTGACTTTTAAAGTCATTCTATACCCTTTCCCCAGTGATTTGCCAGACGTGTGACTCAGGCAGGCAATGCTAAGACCAGCACACACAGAGAGGGCTAAAGATAGGTGGACCAGCCGATGACACCTTCCAGCTTCCCCACAACTGCAAGGGATGAACAGGGGGACAGATTTAAGAGTTGGAAGCTCCTTCCTTTCCAAAACTCCTTCCCTCTGCCATGAGCTAAGAGAAGCAGTTCTTGGGTCACTCCTACAAGAAATCCGAAGTCTCAAAACTGCTGAAAGAGGGTGCTCAAGAATTACATAAGTTTTTGTTGTTGTTTTGTTTATATTTATATATATATATATTTCTTTTTTTTTTTTTTTGAGTTGGAGTCTCACTCTGTTGCCCAGACTGGAGTGCAGTAGCCGCTCCTGGCCACCGCTGCCTCGACCTGCTGGGCTCCGGCGATCCTTCCGCCTCAGCCTTCCAAGTAGCCAGAATTACAGGCATGTGCCTGTACCACACCCAGCTGATTTTTTGATTTATTGTAGACATGAGGTCTCACTGCCTAGGCAGGTCTTGAACCCGCGGGCTCAGGCAATCCACTCACCTCAGCCTTCCAAAGGCGTAGGATTACAGGCTGAGTCACCGAGCCTGGCTATATATATTTTTAATATAGCTTGTTGGGAGTGGGCATTTCATCTATTTTACCCCTTCTCCTTCTTTCTGTCCAGTAAGGCTATATATGAGAGCGAACATTTCCTCATATTACTGGTTTTAATTCCTTTGGGGTTTTTGTTTGTTTGTTTATGTACTGTTTGTCTTTTTCTTTTGTTACTGCTTTGGTTTGCTTTTTTTGTCCCTCTTTCTTTTTCTCTCTCTCTTTGCCTGTCTCCCTGTTTGCCAGTTTTTATCTTTTTCATTCTCTCCTTGGTTCTCTCCATTGTCATCTCCTCCACATTCTCTCTCTGCTAACTCCTTTCCCTTCCTTTATGCTATTTTGTACCCAGGGGAGATACATATACTCCCATTGTATGGACATACTATAAGGTGGCAGGAAGTAGACCCCTGGGGGCCCAACACCAATCAGCAAACATTGTGATAATCAGACAGCTTTCCAATCTTAGCAGCCCCTAACATACCTCATTCACATCTCAGATCTGCAAGGGAGTGACACAACTCCCCTGCTCCAATCCGGCTCCAAAAATCATACTAGTCCATAGGCTTTATTTAAGGGAGACTAAGGGGTTGAGCAAAAAGAAGTGAAAACTACTCCCTTTCTAACAGAGCAATGGAAGAAAAGAAAAAAGAAAAACCCACCACAAATGAAGAAAAACCAAAGAAGAGCCACAGGCACCACACAAAGTCCAAAGAGAATAGTCCACGAGTATACAGACTTCAGAACTCAAACAATGAAGAGCACCCAGATTGACTGGTCTCAGGCCACAAATGCAGAGATCAAGGAATGGATGGAAAAGATGAACAAAAACCAAGAAAAGCAAGATGAAACATGAAAGAACTAATGGCTGAGATGCAAACTGTGAAGAATACAGTAAATAGAATAAATAATAAACTGACAAGCATGGAAAGCAGAATCAACCAGGCAGAGGAAAGAATCTCAGAACTTGAAGACCAAAATCTGGAACTAACCTAATCTATTAAAAACATAGAAAGGAAACTTTAAAAGATGGAACAAAGATTTCAGGAGATGTGCAACTATGTTAAGAGACTGAACCTAAGACTGATAGGGATCGCTGAAGCAGATAAGGAGAATGAGAGCAACCTGGAACAAACATTCCAAGAGGTCATCCAAGAAAACTCTGCATCTCATTAGAGACATGACAATCCTAATACAAGAGATACAGAGAACCATTGCAAGGAATCAAATAAGACCAACTCCTAGACACATAGTAATTGGCTTACACAAAGTAGGTATAAAAGAAAAAATTCTAGCTGGGCTCAGTGGCTCAGCCTGTAATCCCATGCCTTTGGGAGGCTGAGGTGAGTGGATTGCCTGAGCCCGTGGGTTCGAGACCCACCTGGGCATCGAGACCTCATCTCTACAATAAATAAAAAAATCAGCTGGGCGTGGTAGCGCACGCCTGTAGTTTTGGCTACTCAGAAGGCTGAGGCGGAGGGATTGCTGGAGCCCAGCAGGTGAGGCTGTGGTGGCTGGAAGCGGCCACTGCACTCCAGTCTGGGCGACAACTCCAACTAAAAAAAAAAACCCCAAAAAACAACAAAAAAAAAACCCAAAACAAAACAAAAAAAAAGAAAAAATTCTAAAGGCAGCAAGAAAGAAAGGTCAGACTACCTACTGGGGAAGACCAATAAGAATAGCAGCAGACTTATCTACAGAAACACTGTAGGCTAGAAGAGAATGGAGCCCAATCTTCAAAACACTCAAAGATAAACAATTCCAATGAAGAATTTCCTACCCAGCTAAGCTAAGCTTCATCAGTGATGGAGAATTAAAATCCTTCCCATACATTCAATCCCTAAGAGTATATGCTGCTTCCAGACCAGCTCTACAAGAGACGCTTAAGACAATGTTAAGCACAGAAGAGAGGAAAAAAAAGAACAACCACATTCCTTCCAAGAATGCAAGAAAACAAAGAACCAATAAAACATGCATCATGACTGCAGGATTGAAAACACACACATATATCAACTCAAAAATCAAGAGATAACCAACAAACAATAAACAAACAACATAAGAGCCTCATGACAGGGATAAACTCTCACATTGCAATAATCAGCCTGAATGTAAATGAACTAAATGCACCACTGAAAAAGCATAGAATGGAAAACTGGATAAAGAAACATGATGCAACAATAAACTGTCTTTGGGAGATGCATCTCACCAGAAGGGACACTCACAGACTCAAAGTTAGAGGATGGAAAACAAATTTTCAGGTGAACAGAACACAAAAGAAAGCAGGAGTTGCAATCTTAATGTCAGACAAAAATAACCTTTAAACTACAAAAAATTAAAAAAGATACAGAAAGATGCTACATAATGATAAAAGGTTCAATTCATCAACGAGAAACATCTATCCTAAACATATATGCACCAAACACAGGATGACCAGCTTTTATAAAGCAACTACTAAGTACACTTAAAAAAAGATATTGACTCCAATACTATCATAGCTGGGGACTTTAATACCTCACTATCTACCCTAGATTAATCATTGAGGCAAAAAATCAACAAGGATAGATCCAACAACACATCTCAAAAATCATACACCATGACCAAGTAGGTTTCATCCCCAGAATCTCAACCTGATGCTTGATCAAATGGACCTAATAGATACCTACAGAATACTCTAATCAGCAACCATGGATTATACACTCTATTCAACCTCATGGAAAGTACTACAAGATTGACCACATCCTCAACCATAAATCAAGTAGAAACAAATTTCATAAGATCAAAATATGGTCATGCACCTTCTCAGACTACAGTAGAATAAAAATATCAACACCAACAAGGTTCCCCCAAAACTCACAAAGACATGGACACTAAACAGTATGATGCTGAACAACTCCTGAATCAACATAGAAATCAAAGAAGAAATTAAAAGTTTCCTGGAAACAAATGAAAAATGAAGAAACATCTTACCAAAATCTCTGGGATGCCATGAAAACTGCACTAAGAGGGACATTCATATCTCTATGAACACATATGAAGAAAATGGTAAGATCACAAGTTAACAGTCTAACAAGTCACCTAAGGAAGCTGGAAAAACAAGACCACCAAAACCCTAACTTCAGCAGAACAATCCAGATTACCAAACTGAAAGCCCAAATATGGGACATAGAAGACAAAAACACCATACGAAAAAAGTCAACAAAACAAAAAGCTTGTTCTTTGAAAGGATGAACAAGATTGATGTACCCTTTGCAAGGCTGACCAAGAAAAAGAGAGAAAAAGTCCCAGAACACAATCAGAAATGAAAAGATGAAGCCAAAACTGAACCTGAAGAAATACAAAAGATTATCAGAGATTATTATGTACACTGGTACAGAAACAAACTTGAAAACCTAAGTGAAATGGAGAAATTTCTGACAGCACACAAACTCCCAAGGTTGAAACAAGAAGAAATTGAGATCCTAAATAGATCTCAACCTAGTAAATTGACTTTGTCATAAGAAAACTGCTCCCTCACACAAAAAAGCCCTGGACCAGATGGTTTTCCAGCAGAATTCTACAAAACATACAAGGAGGAACTGATACCAATCCTATTAAAAGTGTTCCAGGTAATTGAGAAAGACAGAACTCTCCCCAAATCATTTTATGAAGCTAACATCACATTGATACCCAAACCAGGTAAAGATCCAACTAAGAAAGAAAACTACAGGTCAATATTCTTGGTGAATATAGATGCAAAAATTCTCAGCAAGATTCTAGCAAAACAGATCCAACAACACATCTCAAAAATCATCCATCATGACCAAGTAGGCTTCATTCCCAGGATGCAGGGCTTGTTCAATATCTGCAAGACCATAAGCATAATTAAATACATCAACAGATGTAGAAACAAGAATCATATGATTATATCATTAGATGCAGAAAAAGCTTTTGATAAAATCCAGCATCCTGTCTTGATAAAAACACTAGAACACCTAGGCACAGATAGATCCTACTTCAAAATAGTAAGAGTCATCTATGATAAACCCACAGTTAACATACTGCTAAAATGACAGAAATTGGAAGCATTTCCCCTGAAAACCAGAACAAGACAGGCTGCCCACTTTCACCTTTCCTGTTAAGCAATTAGACAAGAGAAGGAAATCAGGGGTATCCAGATAGGAAAATAAAAAGTTATCCCTCTTCATGGATGACATGAAAACCCAAAAGAATCTGTCAAAAACCACCCTGCAAAGTCTCAGGGTATAAAATAAACATGCAAAAGACAGTTGCCTACTTGGAAGGCTGAGGCGGAAGAGCCCAGCCGGAGCCCAGCAGGTCGAGGCTGCAGTGGCCGGGAGCTGAGCCACCGACCCTGGCCTGAACATTTATCTTAATACCATAAGAAAGGGATTGACAGTAGTGGGACACTGCCAGGGAAGCAGGGGTGCACATAATATCAATAAGGGTACCCACACTTTACCTGTATGATGACCCTGTATGTAATCCTCATTTGTACCCCACATTTTAAAAATAGAATAATTTTTTAAAAACCAGAACAAGAAATTTTAAAAAGATTTTACGTGGGTAAATTTTTTATTTGTGTTGGGTAAGCACCTAGCTTTGGAATAGCTTGGGTGTTCTAGGTAATCAGAGAGCACATGGCTATACCAAAATTACTGCATTTTCCAGAGTAAATACATTCTTTAATTCTTCATTCAATACACATTTTTGAGTAAGCAAAACTTGTGCTATGAGAGCCAAATAAAATGTTACGTTTCTGCTTTTGTAGAAATTTAATTTAAGAAATATAAATTTGAAAGCTATTTATATGATTAAGTTGGTGTTTCAAACCACGAGAGCACAATTATTTATCAAGTGATTGTTCAACTTGGGAGAAGAAATTGAACACCATTGACTCTGTAAATTAAATAAAAGTACAGCCAAAATTAAAAGTAAAACAGGGATTAAATGCAGTATGGTACCCTGGATTGGATGTTGAATGGTAAAAGGACATTGGTGTGAAAATGGGCGAGTGATTATGTGAACTCTGTGACACTTCTGCAACTTTTCTGTAAATCTAAGATGACTTGCAAAATATGTATTTACTTAAAAAAAAGTTCATTGAGACATCGAATGTGTAGTTAAGGGTTTTTGCTGGATACAACGTGTCCTAAAGCTAAAAAACTTTAACCGAGATAAATATTTGATATGACTAGGATAAAGATACATCCTTAGGAAATAAAATGCACTTGTAAGCCAATAATAAAAATACAATCCTCTGAAAAAAAAAATAGGCCTAGGCCATAAAGGCAATCAGCCAAAAAATGTTCACATATTACTATATAAGGAAGAAACTGTATCCACCTGCCTCACGCTTCTAGGAGGACTTCAGCTAGAGTAATAACTTGGGCAATTTCTCAATTTCTCACTCTGTCCTAAGTGAAGAGGATTTACTTATCTGATTTGAATAATCTGGGTGAAGGCGTCACACGTGCTTGACTCAGTTCTTCCTCTGTTATCTTTTCCTTCAGACTCACCTCCACTGCTTGTGTTTTCGTTTTAGAAGCGTCTTGGAGCCGGGCTCGGTGGCTCAGCCTGTAATCCCACGCCTTTGGGAGGCTGAGGTGAGTGGATTGCCTGAGCCCGCGGGTTCGAGACCCACCTGGGCAGCGAGACCTCATCTCTACAATAAATCAAAAAATCAGCCGGGCATGGTAGCGCATGCCTGTAATTCCTGCTACTGGGAAGGCTGAGGCGGAAGGATCGCCGGAGCCCAGCAGATGAGGCTGCGGTGGCCGGGAGCAGCCACTGCACTCTAGTCTGGGCGACCGAGTGAGACTCCAACTCAAAAAAATAAAAAATAAAAAAGAAGAGTCTTGGAAGGCCCAGTCGTTATCAAAAGTATTCTCTTCTGATCAGCCTACATGGTAAGAAAGTTCCGTTGTTTTTTAATCAGCATGATTCCTTTTTCTATCTTTAGTGATTATTTATGCACTGTGTGTGTGTGTGTGTGTGTGTGTGTGTGTGTGTGTGTGTGTGTATGTGTGTGTGTCTGAGAGAGATCGATCTAGTTTGGGGGTGGAGAGTGTGATTAATTATACCAGCCCTTGACAGCTAATCAACACTTGAAGATATATTAATCCTGCACAGTAACCGAAGAAATGCAACTTGGGCCAAGCAGGTACCATTTTTCTGCTATCAAATTGATCATTCACAGGAAGTTTCAGAAGGAAAGATGGCCAGTATTGAACAATTTGTAGTGAAAGAAACTTTTAAATTGTGACTAGAAATATAAGCTGGCACAGTTTTCCCAAAAGGCAAATTGTTAATTTGTATCAAATACCATAAGACGGTTCATACTCACTTTTGCTCTTAGAATAAAATCTAAGGTAATAATCACAGACTTCTCCACAAAGATTTATAAATAAGATGTTAATCACAGCATTATTTATAATGGGCAAAATGGGAGATAATTTTATCATTTAATATGGGACAATATGATTAAAGTCATATAAAGCATTTTTGAAAAGCATTTATTGAATTGGGAAATTGAATATGATATAGTACCAATTCAATAAAAGCAAGATTCAATACCATATGTGTGATTTAATCCCAGTTTTGTAAGCAGCCTCTTCTATTTTTTATAAGAGATGTCTGTAAGCATTTTTATAAGATGATAGTTTTGAAAAATAATTTTGTAACCAAACCAAACCAAACCAAACATCTTAATGAACATATTTGAACAACAGAATATCAAGTGAGACTATTCTTGTGATTTGGACTTGTAGCTGAGATCCAACTCTGTGAGTAAAGATGACTATGTACCCCACAGAAATAGTTGTCTGCTAGGGGGAACACAATGTTTGTGAGGAGAGGTCTCTTGAAAGGGGTGTTATCATGATGCCTGCCACATTGAAGGCATCTAAAGCCAATGTGTAATTATTAAATAGGGACATAATAACCAGAACAGTGATTAGAAGAGGATGACAATATCTCCCACTTACGTTAGAAGAGATTTATTCCTTATCTCTTGCCTGCCTTTGGTCAGGCTTTCAGAGAACAGGAGTGGTATGTAGGCATCCCTTCCTTGCAGTCACAAATTGTAAGAGTCAACACACATCTAACTTTCATTGGTGGAAGGGAAATAGAATTTAAAATTTAAGGTTGAAATTTAAAAATGAAAGGGTCGGGTCTTAGGTATCACAGGAAGACTGTTCAATAATTATAAATTTATGTGTGTGTGTCAGCGTGTGAATGGCTTATTGAGGGATTCCCAACTCATGTGAGTGTATACACAAATTGGTGGGTTCTTTTTTTAGTGTGGTATGTCAAACTCTAGCATCCCCCTTTGTTATTGCAACTCTTACTGACGTGTTGACCAGATTCTATATATAAATTTGCTTTTTGTTTTTGATAGAACTGTGTTTGTATTTTATACATTATGAATGAGTGAAAAGGGCTAGAAGGATATATATTAAAAGTTAATTAAAATTAATTAATGCTCTTTTAGAAGTAGGAATACTCATCCACTTCTTTAGTCTTCTTTGTATTTTCAAAACAAGTATGCATAATTTATAATTTCACAAAAACATATATTACAAAAATGTCTATTGTAAAATTGTAACAGAAGATGATATACACTGTGTTACTTGATTTACATTTTATGGGGATACACATTACTATCATTCTTAAAAGATTAATCTCAGGAATATGTTTCTCTGGAAAAATAAATGCTTTCTTTTATTAGATAAAAATATAAGGCCCTTTCTGCTTTCGTTTTCAGAAAAAGAGCTAAATTCATTGCTCAGCTGTCACTGTTATTGATTTTGCCTTCAACATATCTCATTTGGAATACCTCGGCAGACTTCTAACTTTCCCTGCTCTTACCCCTTCCACCCTCAACAACGCCTTCCAAGGGATGTTTCCAGCATGCAAAGCTGGCTGTAGTTATTTCCCTACTTAAAATTCTTCTGTAGCTTCTTGTGTCCTAAAGCCAAACTCAGAGCCTGGCACACTTAAGCCCTTCCCCCTCAGGACTCTGCCTACACATCTTCCCTTGTGTCTTGTTTCTTTCCCATTTGCATCCTGTTCTTCAGCCTCATTAAATTACTTGTGTTTTTCCTAGAGAGCTGTGATCTTTTTTTATGCATTTGCTCTATTTCTCATGTTCTTTACTCTTCTCTCCTTCTTGCTACTGTCTCTTTCTTTGGAGAAAACCTTTCCTTTAATGAGCACAGTTTTACCTGGCAGAACAATCTATGCCTTTCTTGAGTTCCCAGGACCCCATGTACAGACTGTAATTGTGTGTGTGTGTGTGTGTGTGTGTGTGTGTGTGTGTGTGTGTGTGTGTCTTCCCTGTATTAGGAAATTCTCAAAGGCCAGAAGCATGCCTTCCTCAACCAGCTAAGGGTTTATCATATAATAAATGGTATAAATTATCAAGATTCATGAAAGCATTGCTTTCTCACTAATAAGATTAGATTGTTTGTAATCAGAAATGTGTACAAGATATTCAGTAAGGTGACGTGAATTTCCTTAAGTGAAAACCCAGAGGCAGAATAAAAGCACAAGTTTTAAAATAAGAGGGTCTAGGTTGTTTTAAAATTATTTTAACCCATTGGAAATAGGTTTTAATTCAGTCTCTAATCCTTGATGGCTGTGGTTCCATGGGAAAGTTAATCCCTTTGGTTTCTCCTTTCTTCATCTATAAAGTAGAGGCATAATATTTACCTTGACATTTTGTTTACTAAATAGAGCATGTGAAATACTGATAATCAATGATAGCTTTAATGATGGACTATAAGAAATAATTGTAGTGATAATCACCTATTTACTTTTAGTTCATAGGAAAAAGCGGGGAAAATGAGGTTAGGTGGACAGAATTTGATCATTACTAATTTACTTGTTCACACTTCTTGGTATCTCTGTCAGGTAAACCAGGCTTAACAATGTTGCTTGAGAGTCCCTAGCAAGGGAAATTTCTTTCCACAGAGCCTAGAGTCCATTTAGCTACTTGGAATCTTAATAAAGAATGTCAGATAACCTGGCCAAGATTTGCCACCCTATGGCTTGCCTGAATCCATCGAGAAGTGAGTACAGAGCCAGAGACAGGGCACCCTGTCTCTAGTAATGACTCCAGTTGACCACAGCTTGGCCAGACCCTTTGGAATGCAGTTCTTCCTGCCCCTAGAAGGCTTAAAGTGGTGTGTCAGTTACAAACCAGAGCCTTTTTATTCTTGCTGAAGATGGTGGGAGTGTAATTGCCATAGCAACAGTTATCCCTTCCAAGGCAGATACATACAGAGATGCCCCTTGGTAGAGAGATTAGAGGTTCTAGAAGTTCTAATCCAGTTATATGTATTCAAAAATTCTTCAATTTTAAAGCAATTTATCAAATTATTTTGCCACATTTTCCTGGAAAGTGGCATAGATTCTGTATAATAGTTCTGAGGACTGGAAGCTACCTTCTAAAGAAATCTACTTTCTCCATTTCTGGTCTTTAGATGAATAAAAGTTCTCCATTTTATGAAAGCTAGCTACAAATTTAACTGCTTTATCTAGTTACTTGTATCTTAAATTTATTTTGTCTGTACTTTCCTCTAATCCAGTTCTCCATCTGACTTCCCATTTCAGTTAATAATAATACCCATATCCTGTTCTATAAACCGAGGCTCAAAACTGAGTGTTATTTTATCATAAAATGACTGTTCAGTGACCACCCAGCTCAAGAATCACAATGTGACTTGTACAGCTGATGTTTCTTGTGCGTTCTTGGTCTATAATTTCCTTTTCCTTTTCTGCAAGGATAATTCCAACTCTGAATATTGCTTATCTTTCCATTTGATTTCATTATAGAAATATGCCTTCCCAACAATAGATGATCACATTTTGTTTGTTTGATCTTTATGAAAATGTTGTCATGTATATGTATAATCTGTGACTTGCCTTTTTTATTCTTAATGGTTTTTAAAAATTCTTTCATTCTTTATGGTTTTGAGAGTCATCCTTGCTGGTGCTATAGCCAACACTCATTTATTTAGTGTCATATTCTACTAATGACTATCGCCAATTAATTTCTTTCTTCTCTCATGAGTGAATATTAGAATTGCTTCCAGTGATTTATTTATTTTTTGCTAGGTGCATATAGCCAACAGCATCTTTAGGGTATATACCTAGGAGTGGAATTGCTGGACTATGTCTTCAACTTTGCAAAAAAATGCCAAGTCTGTTTTTTCCCCAAGGTGGTTATCAGTGTACTCCTATAGTTGTGTGTGAGAATTGTGTTGTTTTAAATCTCTGTCTTCACTTGTTATTGCCTGCTATGGTTTGAATGTATGTGTCCCTTCAAAATTTATATGTTGGAACTTAAATCCCAAGGTGATAGTATTAAGAGGTGAGACCTTTTGGAGGTAATTAGGTTATGGGGACTTTGCCATTATGAATGTGATTAGGGTCTTATAAAAGAGATAGAAGGAACTAGCTAGGTGCTACTTTTCTTTTGTCCCTTCTACCATGTATAGACACAGTATTTGTCCCCTCTGGAGGATGTAGCAATAATACTCTATCTCTTGGAAGCAGAATTAGACTTCACCAGACAGTGAATCCACCAGCTTCTTGATGTTGGACTTCCCAGCCTCTAGAACTGTGAGAAATAAGTTCTGATTATTTATAAATTACTGAATCTGTGGTATTTTGTTACAGCAGCAGAATGTACTAAGATACTACCTCAGTTTTTGTTTTTCATTTTTATTCTAGAGCAGGTACAGTGGCATCACACAGTGATTTTAATTTTAATTTTCCTGATAACTAATGAGGCTGAGCACCTTATGTGTTTCTCCTAATCTTGCTTCCTTTTTTGGGGTTTTTTTTTTTTCTCTTTTTTTTGGGTTGGAGTCTCACTCTGTCGCTCAGTCTGGAGTGCAGTGGCCACTCCCGGCCATTGCAGCCTTGCCTGCTGGGCTCCAGTGATCCTTCCGCCTCAGCCTTTCAAGTAGCCGGAATTGCAGGCATGCACTACCACACCCAGCTGATTTTTTTATTTATTGTAGAGATGAGGTCTCGCTGCTCAGGCAGGTCTTGAACCCGCGGGCTCAGGCAATCCACTCACCTCAGCCTCCCAAGGCGCGGGATTACAGGCTGAGCCACTGAGTCCGGCTATCTTGCTTCCTTTTTTGTGCAAAATTCTTGTTTATGTCTCCTGATGTTTATTTGCAATTAAAAAATTCCACAGGTAATTCTGAAGAGTAGTTAAGGGGGAGAGTAACTGCTTTTATGTCTCTTGCCTCTGTTGCTTACTCATTGTTTCTACTGTGCTTGCATTTGCTCAGGCCCTAATCACCTTAGAACATCTTTTCCAGTATGTTTCTTTCTGGTCTCTGAGCATTCAGTCTTCCCACCATCAATTCATCTGACCAGATTCTTTTACCTGGATCCCAGTTCTGACTGGTTATCTCACTCCCTTACTCAAAACACGGTTGACTTCCTATTGACTGCCAATATAGTCTGAACTTCTTAGGTGCCTCTTTGATTATTACCTACCTGGATCTGTAATGTTGAGTCTCTTTAGTTTCATCACCTAATCTTTGCTGCTGCTTATCCTGATATCTTGTTATCTTAATATGAGCACCACCGTTTCTTCCCTCCATGGCTGGCTGTCTATGGGCTCCACTGCTTATCTTCTACCTAATTTCTAAAAGCTGGAAGCATCTCACTTTCTTTCTCTGTCTTCTAAATGATTGTAACATTTTTTAATTGTTTATATTTTCCTTAGCACTTTCTACCTAGTGTTATAGTTCTCTTTGCCAAGTGGTTAATCTATGAAAGAATAGTTTCATTCCCTACACCCTCCAATCTTAGTGCATTTTACATATGTAGTGATAGTAATATTTTATGAATGAATGAAGTTGTGGAGTGGAACTGTAGCTCAAGTCTCAGAACTGCCTCTTCCTCTTTCTCCTTTTTTTCCTCCTCCTCTTCCTCCTCCTCCTCCCCCTCCTTTTCTTCTTCTTCCTTCTCCTCCTTCTTCTGACTGGTCAATTCCTCAAGGCCAATATTTGAGCTTCTTCAGGTTTGTGTGCCCTTTTTCCTATCAAAAGTATCATTCACATGCTTGATGTGAAGATAAAAAGAGGCCACAGGTGTTATTGGTGTCGTTTAAGCAAACATATTTAAAATTGCACAAATTGTACTCTTAAGACCAAAGATACTTTAAAAAAAAGACTTCGTGATGAAAAACAGCAAGTATTTACATGAGTTTGCTTCAAGAAAAGTAGCTTAAAATATTAGGAATTAAATATGGTGAATAAAATAAAGTGACTAGGCAATAATACTACTCATAAAAAATGTTGATGGGGCTCTGTATATAAAAATATTAAAAGATTGCATGAAAATGTAAAGATATAAGGCTGAACCTGTTATGTGATGCACACATTGCCTCTAACATCATTTTGACATGAATGTTCCAAAAACATTTTTAGAGAGGACAGCATCATTGAGAAACATATGTAATCTCCGACAAAAATATTCCATATATGATTTATACACCAATAAATTCTCTTTGTACATATTTAAAAACCATTGTTGGTGTTTTATAATCTCATTTTACAGCAAACCCTTTTCGGTAGTTTTTTGTGTTACTGATGCTGGATATATCTTTGCTGCTGCTTCCACAGGTTTCTGAGTTGGGCTGGTATTCAGGCAAAAATAACCAGCTTTCGGAAGCCCAACTGAATTTACCTCCTTAGTGATGTCCCAGGTTAACAGAATGGTTAGTTTGAGTGATGCCAAACTTCTGTTATACACCGTCTATCACTCATAATGATGGCAGAAGAACGTGGCTGTTTTCTTTCATGAAATCCCGAAAATACCGTGTAAATCAGTGACTGACATGACTAGCTGGTGACCCGAAAGCATTTCTTTCTTTCTTTTTGAGTTGGAGTCTCACTCTGTCACCCAGACTGGAGTGCAGTGGCCGCTCCCAGCCACCGCAGCCTCGACCCACTGGGCTCCGGTGATCCTTCCACCTCAGCCTTCCGAGTAGCTGGAACTACAGGCACGCGCTACTATGCCCAGCTCATTTTTTGATTTATTGTAGAGATGAGGTCTCGCCAAGCTGCCCGGGTGGGTCTCGAACCCGCCCAGGCAAATTATCTATCGGGAAGCAAATTATCTTTCTCAGAAAGCCCGGCTGGGAAAGCATTTCTTACTCCTTCTCCCTTTTATGCTTTGTCTCCTTCCACTAGAAGTTGGAAAACCAGATACTTAGATGAGACCCTGTTCTGGCCAGAGACGTAAGGAAAACACTATTGAAGGCTTTCTGAGAAAGATAATTTGCTTCCCGATCATAGGGATAGGCATAAGAAGAGATCACTGACATTGTCTCCTCGCTCCCTTTCCTTCTTTCTTAAATAATGGTAAGATGATATTATGTCTGGAACTGTAGAAGTCATCCAGTGACTACAAGAGCAAAAAGCCAGTAAGCACAGCAGAGCACACGGATGGAAAGAGATTGGTTCATGCTGTTAAGCAATGGGAAGAACTCTGGAAACACCCATTTTCATACATATGTAAAAGTAAACAACAAATGCTTTTTTGTTTACTGTTCATTGGATTTCCAATACTTAAAGCTGAATACATGCCAATTCATAGAGTCACATGTTGAAAGAGTCATTCATCCGTAATTTCCTTTATAATCTTTGAAAAACATCTGTCTATCTGTCTATCTTTCTATCTATCATCTATCATCATCTTAAAACCTTTTGGTGAGTTTTGCTATCTGTCCTGAAATGAGCTTCAAGAGTCTCCCTAAGTTTTATTTTCCTGAGATTTTTTTTTAACAACCTCTTAGTCACTTTCTTTATATACCACATCCTTCTGGCACGGGTTGTGAATACTTTTACAGTGATGGTGCTGTCATCTTTATGGGAATCTGACGCATATTCAAATTTCATCACATTGTACATCTGGATTAACATAAGAGATTGTGCACTCCTCTACACAGAAAACTTGACTGATTTACCTGAGGAGTTGCTAATTTTTGTCCCTTTAAGGAGTTTTAATAAACTCCTTACCTGTAGGATAGCTTTCCTTTCTAAAGTCCTTATTTCCAAGAAATTCATGAGACTTCTTACTTTGGAAAAGTTGTCCGGTGGGAGCAATGTATAATCATAAGTCCTCTTGATGCTTCCTGGCAAAGTAACCTCGGTAGCCTAAGTCTTTGTGTGTGTGTGTTCATACCTTTTAAGTTACTGATCATTGAACTTGCAGCATAGATAGCCAATAAACATGGGGCCTTTTATTTTAGAGCAGAAGTTGGCAGACTTTTTCTATTAAGGGCCAGATAATAAATAAATAATAAACATGTGGTCACAGCTGCGTATTTTATTTGTTTTCATGCTTATTTCAAAATGTAAAAGCCATTCTTGGATCATGGGTCATACAAAAATAAAATGTAGGTCATATTTAGTTATTATGCCATTGTTTGACAATCCTTTTCTAGAGGGTTATTCTGGAATATGTGGTTAAGACACTTCTGCCATTCCAAACAAAGAGGTAAAACAAATGTGAGTACTTAACAGAAAAGTTATGAGGAAGAGAGAGAGAAGAAAAAAAGAAGAAAATATTCTAGCATTTCGGCATTTGTGTGTATGTAATAAGCGTGAGGATAACATTTGGTTTTAGCTTGAAAATGTGGAGACCTGGAGATATCATCACTCCCACCCTTACAGCAAGAATAAATAAGCTTTTATTTGACAATCTGCAAATTCCTCATTTTATAGAACCCATCAGCATACCGAGGTCTCAGGGCATACAGCAAACATACAGGTACCTGCAGGGGAAACCAGGACCTGGACATTTGCTTACATGGAGGAGACAATGCAGGGTGGCTTTTTTTTTTCGAGTTGGAGTCTCACTCTGTTGCCCAGGCTGGAGGGCTGTGGCATGCTCACGGCCACCCCAGCCTCGACCTGCTGGGCTCAGGCTATCCTTATGCCTCAACTTTCTAAGTAGCCAAAACTATAGGCACAAGGTACCACGCCTGGCTAATTTTTTGATTTTCCTGTGGACACGAGGTCTCACCATGTTGCCCAGGCTGTTCCCGAACCTGCGGGCTCAGGCAATCCTCTCGCCTTGACCTCCCCAAGTGCTGGAATTACAAGCTTGAACCACTGCACCCAGCCGGTATTTTTTTAATTGCTAAGGCTAGGCGTGGCCTAGCCTGGTAGCATACAGTCCCTGGAGCCACAGATACAGAGAGTTGCATACCTTCTTGCAGACTTTGGCCTCCTGAAGTCCTACCAGGTACTCAGAGTTACCTTGAGAGAAGATGGGGGCAAAGTCTAAGAGAGTTGTCCTTAGTCCCCACGTTGCTACTTGGGGAAGGAACTGTAGCCAGCTCTGAAACTGCCCAGACCCATCTCTTCAAACTTCTATTTGGAGAAATGTCTTAATCTGCAGGAGAAAAAAGTAACAGCTTCAGGCTGAGCACACTGGTGCCAACCTACTGCATCTCAGGGAAGGGAACGGGCAAAATAAAAAGTTCTACTCTGGGAAGGTGCATGAATGGATGGTCTAGAAATATTTCTGGACGAGAGGAAGGAACACTTGGGAAGATTGCACTTTCTACTGACCCAGGTTCACAGTGCCTGATTAAGAATGAAGCTGAATCGGAACATTAGATGTTTTCCAACCCGTAGGGCTACCCTACCATATGAAAAAGGGTCAAATAAAAATAATAGTGACATTTGGCGGAGAAAGCTGCAAAGGAGGGTTTCTCTTTTGAGAGAAGTGAAAAGAGATGACCCAGCTAAGAAAAAAGACCTCTGAAAAATGACGCACACACTAATTATAAGGTGTCATTAGAGAAATTTGAAGTCTGCGATGCACTGAGTGCAATCATAGCAACCACAAACATCAAACACAGCCCAACATCTGATTAGTTTAATACAATCCCCCCATACTCAAACTAAAGGTCTATAGGAACAAAAAGCTCACTCATTTTCACACGTTAAAAAAGATATACTGCAGTATCCACTGTCAAATATACATCTGACTTTCAATCAAAAAATCAGAAAACATTCAAGAAAAACTGCCCTCTGAAGAGATAAAGCAATTAGCAGAGTCAGATTCAGATATGACATGGCAATTGGAATTATCAAAAACAAAATTTAAATTAGCTACACTTAACATGTTAGAAGCTCTGTTGGAAAAGGTTAACAATATGTAAGAGCAGATAGACACTTTCAGCTGATAAATGAAAACTGTAAGCAGTAATTAAATGAAAATATGAATAAAAAACACCGCACAGTAACAAAAATAAAGAATGCGTTCAACTGACTTACTAGTAGGCTTAGCTAAGAAAATAATTAATGAATTTGAAGTAGGTGAATGGAAATTTCCCAAACTGAAACACAAAGAGAAAATATATTGAAAAAAACGTAAAAAAAAAAACACCCACAAAAAAACCCCCAAACAAACAAACAAAAACAGTATCAAAAAAACAGAGCATAGATGAGGTTTGGAACATTATCCAACAGTCTACTATTCATGTAACTGAATCCAAGAAGAAACCAAGAAGGAGAAGAGAGAGAGATATTTGAAGAGATAATGGCTGAGAATTTTCCAAAATTAGTAAAAAGATACCAAATTATAGATCCAAGAAGCTGGAAGAACACCAAACCAGATAAATGCAAAAACTTCACACCTAGACATATAATATCTTTAAAAAGTTGAAAACCAAAAATAAAAGAAGATCTCAAAGATAGGGAAGAAACAGTCATATTATCTACAAAATAACAAGAATAAGAATTATAGCAAACTTTTCACCCGAAAAAATGCAAGCAACATTGAAGTGACATAAAGTGCAAAAACCAAACAAACCCCAAAAAAACTCAAACCAAAAAACTCCCAAAACTGTCAAGCTAGAATTCTGTGTCTTTCCAAAAGTGAAAAGAAAATCAGAACTCTTCTTAGGCAAACAAAAACAAAAAGAATTAATGGCTATCAAATCTAACCTATCATGAATATAAAGGAAGTTGTTCAGGAAAGGACTATGATATGTTTCAGAAATGTGGATTTACACAAAAGAATAATGACCATCAGTAATGGACTAAGTAAAGGTATAAGAAAATATTTTCCTAGATTGCTCTAAGGGATGATTGAGTGTTTAAAGCAAAGTTGTTAAAATGTATAATGTGTTTATAGCTTATGTAAAAGTATAATATATGACAGAATTGGCACAAGGGACGAGATATATACTGCCGTAAGGTTCTTATTCTATGAAATATACTGCTGTAAGGTTCTTATTCTATGAAACACATGCAATGATATAATATTAGTGAAAGGTAGGCTTATACTAAAAAATACAAATTGTAAACCCTAGGAAAAAATCATTTAAAACATAAAAAAAAAGGTATAATAGAATAAGTCAATGTAGGAGATAAGATGGAATAATAAAAATGTTCAGTTTAACTCAGACATGACAGAAAAAAAGGAAAAAAGAGACAATAAATAAACTAAAAATAAAAGACAGCTAGCAAGATGGAACATGTAAATCAGATTAATAATCACTTTAAACATGAATGGTCTAAACACACCAATTGTATGATTTTCAGATTGGATAAAATAATAAGATCCATCTATGTGCAATATGCAAGTAGTAACAGCAAAACATTTTAAATATAAAGAATTATGTAGGTTAAATGCATGAGGATGCATAAAGATATACCATAAAAATCCTAACTGAAATAATTATGGATAACTATGTTAATTTCAAACAAAGTAGACTTCAGAACAAGAACTATTATCAGGGATAAGGAGAGACATTACCTAATAATAAATAATTCAATTTTCCAAGAAGACATAATCCTGAATGTGTTTGTAGCTAGTGATACAACCTTAAAATACAGTCAGCAAAAATTGACAGATCTGAAAGAAAAATAGAAAAACCCGTAATGATAATTAGAAACGAGTAGTTGACAAAACAAGGAGGCAAAAAAAAAAAAATCATTAAAAATATAGATGGCCTAAACCACACTATAAAATTGATCTAATTGACATTTATAGAACACTTCAATCACCAGCTAATTTATATTTTTCTTGAATGTATGTTGTACATTCACCAAGATAGGCTATATGCTGGACCATAAAACAAAGCTGAACAAATTTAAAATAGTAGAAATCATACAAACTTTGTTCTTGGGCCATCATAAAATTAAGCTAGAAATCAGTAATAGATAGATTTCTTGAAAATTCTAAAATATGTGAAAATGGAACAATACTTTTCTGAATAGCCATGGCTTAAATAAAAACTCACAATGGAAATTTAAAAAAATCTTGTACAAAAACCAAGGGGAGGTGGGAAAAGCTAGAATGAATCGTGTTTTAGAAGATTATAGTGAGAGATATTGGTATAATCTTCTGTTGAGCTCAGTATATACATACAAAAAGGGAGATAAAAAATAAATGCAGATATATGCATATATTAACTCTGTCTGCTAAGAAGAACTAGAAGCAGTGACACCCAGCAGCAATTAGCACACACAGTGCCCAGTTCTTTTCTATTTTTCTGAAAAGAGCTAGAGATCCTTGAAGAGATGGCTGATTCTAGAACTGGACAGGGAAATAGAAGATGAGCTTGAAACATCTTCTAGTTTCAGAAAGTAAGTTAGTGATCAGAAACAATTTCACAGAAACCAAGCTGAAAAAATGCTTCCTGCAGCTAAAATTGGAACAATCTGAGCAAGAAAATAAATAATGTGGTACTGGCTTATAACACACATGTAAAATAAATATGTATGAGTCTACGTAAATTTAAATAAATGAATAGAAATAAATAAAGAAGACAAAATTTTCTTATGGAAATATTTCACATAACCTATGATATACTCTCTCTTCCAGGAAGTCAAGCTTAACTCTGTCTGATTTGAGTATGGAGTGTATGAGTCTCGCACCCAAAAGGAGAAAAAGTAACTCTATGGTGGAGAGCCCTGGTAAACCATGCCTTGGCTAAGCGATCGAGGTTCACACCACCAGTAATGAGTCATATTGCTAACAATTGTGTATATGCTCATAAATTCAGCAGCTTTGATGGAATTGATCCATTTCTTGAAAGATAAAAACTACCAGACTCACTTAAGAAGATTAGAAAACTTGAATAGTTCTATAGCCATTAAGTAAACTGAATTTTTAGTTAGAAAACTTCCATAAAAAGGAAACTCAAACTCCGATGAAACATTTAAGATGAAACATTTAAAATGAAATATCCTCATATCTTCATAATCTTTTCTGAAAAATAGAAGATGAGGAACACTTTCCAACTCATTTTATGAATCCAGCATTACTTTGGTGCCTAACCAGACAAAGACATTATAAGAAAACTCCAGATGGCTATTCCTCAGAAACATAAATAGAAAAATCTTCAACAAAATATTAGTAAATCAAATTAATACATAAATGTGAGAGTCATCACATTGACAGATATCTAGCGCTAAATGAAAGCAAAGATCTTTTCACTAATTCATTCAGCTCTTTCTCATTAAACTCACATTTATTCGGTATTTACTATGTGCTAGAACATATATTAGGTTCTAGGATATCTTCTAAATGGTGATAGGAAGAAGAATTGTTGTGACCTTTGAGAAAGAGATCAGTCACAGCTATTGGCGAATTTCCTTTGGGAGACCCAAAAATGACAAGATGTAGGCATGCTATCTTCTTGAGATTCCAGGATATGACTGTGAGTTTGATGTTGTTTATGAAATCCTGGTACTTCTAACAATACATCTAGATCGAAAGTAATAATCATGGCCTGGTTTGGTGGCTCAGCCTGTAATCCCAGCACTTTGGGAGGCCGAGACGAGTGGATTGCCTGAGACTGCGGGTTGGAGACCAGTCTGGGCAACTTTGCAAGACCTTGTCTCTACAATAAAATAAAATAAAATAAATGCCGGACATAGTAGTGCATGCCTGTAGTTTCGGCTACTTGGAAGGCTGAGGCAGAGGGCTGGCCAGAATCCAGCAGGTTGACACTGGGGTGGCCGTGAGTGTGCCACTGCCCTCCAGCCTGGGTGACAGCGTGAGACTCCAACTCAAAAAAAAAAAAGTAATAATCACAATGTCTAGGGAAATTCTTATAAACATTTTGAGATAGGAGGTGAAACTTAAGGATTTGGGAATACACAGGAACACAGTTAGTTTTTCCATCGCAGGATGAAACTTTAGAAGAGAGAAGAACTGGAAGTTGAACAGCTGTGGTCTATAAACTTGAATAAAGGCTAAAACAGGTTTTGGCTTAAGATTTTAAAAAACATGATCTGTCTGAAAGAAATGTATTTATTTGGCATTTAGGTAACTTGGTCAAGAGAGATTCAAACTAAATGTGGAGGTGGAGGGAGAATTTGGTCTAGTTAAACATATGATTCTAATTCCTATATGATGTGGAAGACAAGGCTAAGAATTCTGGTGGCACCTGGTGACTCACAGGAGAAAACAACAAGAAAAGGGCCAGAAATGCTAGTACCGCCTCAGATATGAATCAGAGGAAATATGCAGGGTACACTGAGATTATACACTGGGGAAGAATAATAGATCTTGTACGCATCCCTGAGTCCTGGTGGGATACAAGTCAACTTCAGAAGTGGTGGAAAGGTATGTCTTCTAAAAATTTTAATCAATGGTTTTCAATAGGAGATAAAGAGTGATGGAAGTGGTGAATATAAGAATTTCACGTGAAACTTTTAAAGATCTAATTGTGTATATTGCTAGTTAAAGTAATTAGTGGGTGCGAATAGTATAGCCAAGTGATTGGAAGAGCGTAGTAGACATTAGTACCACTCACTAACATTTTCGGGTTCTACTCCCAAGCACAGAGACGACTGCCCTTCTCTGCCTCTTCCTTGAAGTTTTGTTTGTTTGTTTTTTTGAGTTGAAGTCTCACTCTGTCACCTAGACTGGAGTGCAGTGGCTGCTCCCAGCCACCGCAGCCTCGACTTGCTGGGCTCCCGCGATCCTTCTGCCTCAGTCTTCCAAATAGCCAGAACTACAGGCGTGCGCTACCACAGCCGGCTAAGTTTTTGATTTATTGTAGAGACGAGGTCTTGCCAAGTAGCACAGGTGGGTCTTGAACCTGCAGGCTCAGGCAATCCCTTGCCTTGGCCTCCCAAAGTGCTGGGATGACAGGCTGAGCCACCAAACCCAGCCCCCTTGAAGTTTTAATGTGACTTTCTGTGGTGAATGAAAGCGAGCAAATGAACAGTGTGATCTGCCTCGGAACACGTTTGCATGAGTGGGAAATAAACTTTTGCTAAGTTTGCTAATCATTTAGGTTTTAAAGACGATGTGCTTTTCTTGCACACAATCTAGTCTATCTTCACGGATATAAAGATATACATAATTGTGAAAATTGATAGGTTGGTGGCAACCTGTAATAGGTCGTTATAGAAGTAGGTTTCAACCAGGTTTTAACTACAAAAATATCTAATCAAATACAAACTTACAGAGATTCCAGATACAAACAGAGGTGAACTGTGCAACTGCTTTGTTAGAAGCAGTAGCTAAAACACGGTCACCTCCAGACAGTTTTTTTTACTCCTCCCTTCCCCAGGCCTCTGAAGTCCAAGGAAGCACAATTGAAAAACCACAGGTACAAGGAGATAGATTTTTACTCAGTAAAAGGAAGCATTTTCTCTGAGTCAGAAATGTCCAGAGATAGAATGGGCTTCTAAAGTAGAGAGCTGCTGTCACAGGAAGTGTTAAAGTATTGACTGGTTGGTTATGCCAGGCAGATGCAGAGAGAGAAGGCACTCTGATTCGTTGGCCATTTCTAGCCTCAGAGGTTTTGATTCGTAGGTCTCGTCCAATGGATAACCCCCTCTTTTATTCTTTATCTCTTTTACTGTCTTATATATTCAATTTTAGTCATTGAATTTGTCTCTTATTTACATTATGGTAAAAATTCATCTATCTATCTTAAACTTAAACAAGTTTCACTGAAAAGTGCTCTAGACTGGAATCGGTATGCTGATGATAGATAATCTTCAGAAATTTTTTTTGAGTCAGTTGTTAAGCATAGATAATATTAAAAATTAAATTATATAAAAGCTGGATACTAATATTCAAAAATCCTCACTTCCCAATTACTTTGCTACATTTTGTTATTATCTATGCTCTTGAACTCATTTACATGCATTCATGTACTGTGTCTGTCTGGTGGAAACATCACATAATGGTATACTTCTTCGTGTCTCTCCCGACTTTGTGTTCGTGATGCAATAATGTTGGTAGCTTGAAGTCAGTCATCATGGGAATATTTATACCACAGGAACATTCAAGCTACAAATCAGAACATCATCCCCAGAGAACTGCTTGTTAAATATTTACCCTCACACCATGGTATTCATCTATAGCTCTCTCTGTCTCTGGAGCTTAAGTTTCATGAGGATATAGACTTTGTCTGCTATGTTCATTGTTGTCAGTGCTCAAAAGTATTTATTTGGTGACTGAATTAGTGACTGATTAATAACAGGGCAAGTAGGAATTTTAAAAGAAGCAGGATGAGAGCAACCAGGAAACACGAGTGGGTAGGTTTAGTTAGATGAGGCTAAAATTGTGTGCCTGCTCTGTTTTATAGGGGCAGTACACAGGAAATGGCATCACATGTCGTTCAGTTTGCATACAGAAATTATCCCTCTCAAAACTTCAAGAAGGGGGATTCCTAAAGCAATCCCCGAGTCATCTACAAGTTCCTGAAGAAAAGTTGACTTTTTTTTTCCTTCCCTTGTGGTGTTCAGTGCTAGTACATTTGCAGGCAGGAGTGCTGATTTTAAGGGCATAGAGATAATATATTAACTCAGAAAAACCTAAATTCTCAAAATGCAATCTCAGCAAACCTAAAGAAGAAGAGAAAGCTGTGAAGTGGATGCTCTGTCTGTCTGGAGAAGCCAAGCCCAATTAAGTGGCCCTCAGGGAGTGCTGAGCAAGTGAAAAGAAAGCAGTTCACACCAATCATCTTAAAGAAGTTTCACTGAGAGAAGTGCTCTAGACTGGAATCTGCTGGTTATCCTAATGAAGTCACTAGAGGCCCTACCTTTTGACCAACTTGGCTATGTTTAAAAAAAAAGTTTTCTGAGGTCATTGGCACGGCTACAGAACAGGGTTGATGAACTAGAACCTTGCAGGCAGTGTCTGGGCGGCCGACAGGTTAGGTTTGCACAGCAGTTCAAAACTGAATTGACTTCTGGCAATTAAATACCCTATTTCCACTAAAAATCTGGATTTCTAACTTCTCTTGAGCATTCAGTGTAAGCAGTAGCACCAGACCTGTATTAACACAAGGGAAAACCCCACTAAGTAGTGCTATCCTCTTTAGATGGGTCGTATATTCTCCACCTCACCACCCCTCATCATGCCCCCGTGTCCTGGACCTGAGTACCTGATCATCCCTACCCCATAAGGTTATTTGTCCGGTCTTTTTAGTCATTTCCTCCATGTAACACTGGCTACATTTGATGGTCGAGTAGTTAACAAGGGCTACATTCTGTTGGTTAGCAGCCAGTCACCCTTCTACCAGACAACTAACTTCCCTGGGTCTCATTTTTCTCAGGTGCAAGTTAAGTGACTGGAGCAAGTAATCACCAAGGCTTCTTATTGCTCTGGCATTCTGCGCTTCCACCAAATAAGCTAAACACACTTTTCTCTAAGTGTTTTCAACTCTAGTATGTTTCTGTCTCTATTACTCTATCTCATTTTCTCCATCTTCGTCTCTATCTTCATCATCTAAAAGATTTCTGTTCTCTTAATGTCTATTTTAGAGAAGGGTGCCTACAGATTATCCATGGTACAGGGGAAGAGTATGGGACTTGATGAAGGCAAAGGGGCGTGCAAAACCATCAATTCTATGTTTTCCCTTCTTATGAGAGACACCATTTGCTTTGTTTAACATTTTCATGGGGCTTGAAGCAGTGAAACATTCTGTTCAAAAAGAGGATTCCACAGCTCAGGGAGAATACTTCCTTTTTTTACTTCTGCCTTACTTTTTGAGTATAATTTGTTTATAATATATAGAGATCAATTGCTAAGAATGTTCACTTTACACTTTTCAAATTTAAATATACCAGCCAGCACCAGTTATTTATCGATAAGCTACCATGGTGACAGATATCTTAGACACACCCTTTGCATTTTTCTTTATGTACTACCCTAGAGATTATTTATATATTATAGTATGCATTGTTTATATAAAGGACAAAGCACTTATTATATTTAAATGAATAGCTCCTGAAATAGTATTGCTCAAACCTGACTCACAGGGATAAAGATGCTGTCTCCAATACATAATTAGCTCCAGTAACCTGAAAACCAGAGTGAGGTAAAAGCTGGTGTACAGTCTTATTAGGATATAATTTTGTTTTAAGCACATCTATTGCAGTATACTTTTGGGACAAGCCCCTCCCCTTTGTATATAAAACATTGTTACGAGAATGAAATACATTTTATTTTTGCTTCATAGCTAGGTGGGATGTACATTGTTGTGTGAAGGGACTGGATATTTTCCTTTTGATTTCTTTTTCTGCTTAAGTTAGAAATGTATGTCTTGCCAGTGAAGCCTCTGTATGTAATTGGTATTTAGAGTGACTAAGAATTGACACAGTTTCTCAAAACAGGTAAGATATTTCACTAATATTTTTTATTATTTTGTGTTCTAGATCATAAAAAACGCATAGTGACAAGAAATTTAATTGCCTCTGGGTTTTGCGGGATGACATTAGAGATTATGTGGAAACAAAATCTACAGCAGAAACACTTTCAAGGCTTAATAAGGTGTCTAATTTAGAAATAATTTTGTTTATAATAGTTAACATTTTGGTCTCATTGATTTTTTTCTCCTTCCTTCCTTTAGATTTCCATTTCTTTATTGCAAATGAGATAGTGCCAGTGACTAATTTAGCCCTGAGAGATGACTTGTTGCATTCCTTTACTTAATTTTTCCTTTGATGAGAAAGGCAGAAAAGGAAATTCCTGGTTTTTTTGCATGTATTTGGAAAAGCTCCTCTAATGTTAATTACTCTTACTGATTCATAAGCTCTTGGGTTTCTGTTGATTAGAAAATGACAAATGCAGGCAAAGGTTTTGTGGAACCAGAAAAGAAAAAAAACCTTGAAGCTAACAAGTGCTTTGTATAATGTAAGTGTTTGATGATGAAATTGAAAAGGCTTTTAGTGAGGAAAATAATTTATTTCTGAAAACTAGTTGTAATTAGTAGCATGTGAAAGGATCATATGTAAGATATGGAATTTTTGCTCTATCTTTTAGGATTTGGAAATAATTATAATAGCTTAAAAGCCAAAAACTTAAGTTAAGAAATAACATGTATGAAAATCTTGTATCATGTGCCTTTAGCTTTTTAAGAATAGATCTGAGTTCTTTTGTTAGATGCCTACTTTTCTGTGATTTAAAATATAGACAATTTTTTTAAAAAGCCAAGTGAAAGTAGTCCGTATAAATTACAACTCATGAAAAAGAGATTCCTGAACTTGTTAGACAGCTATACCGTGGCATCTAACCATATCATTAAAGCTCAATCAATAAATAGTGCTTAGAAGTTTAGTTGGTTTGTCTTTAGCATTCTTCAGTATTATGGTAAGCATGAGCAATGCTAAATAGCAAAACAAAACAGCAGATTAGAGATTTAGTTCAGGGAAACAGAAATAACGGTGAAAAAATTTCCCCAGTAAATATGAGCTATTTGAGGACATGAACCATATTTTATATTGTTTTGGTTCAATAAAAAAAATACAGTTGTTCAATATAGTTGTTAGTTCAAAGAGGAGTGCTCATTATCTACTGAATTCTGAGCACCAGATGAATTAGACACACTTCCCTCTCCAAGGTCGGATGAAGTAGCTATCTTTGCTCCTTATATGTGTATTATTGATCTCTGTACTTTTAGTACCCAGCACTGAGCTGAACACATACAAGGCAGTCGATGTCCTCATGTGGCACTGAATCAAATATCTGTTATAAGAGTGAACAATTGGGATTCTGGAATGACTAAGTTGAGTCGTATTGGGGTTTTCAGACATCTTGTAAATGAAGGAGAACACAGGTGTAGGATCTTTTGAACTCACTAGGATGCAAATTATTTAACAATATTCAGACAAGATTATGGCACTAGAGTTTATTTTATTTTTAAAAATAATCTTTAATACAGCATACCAAAAGTCATCAATAGATTACAATTAGGAAACAAACCTTTTGACTCATTATTATATATTACATAAGAGATTTGCCATTTTGAGTTGTTCTCTGTTTTCTTTTTTTTTTTTTTTTTTTGAGTTGGAGTCTCACTCGGTCGCCCAGACTGGAGTGCAGTGGCAACTCCTGGCCACCACAGCCTCGGCTGCTGGGCTCCAGCTATCCTTCCGCCTCAGCCTTCCGAGTAGCCGGAATTACAGGCATGCGCTACCACGCCTGGCTGATTTTTTGATTTATTGTAGAGATGAGGTCTTGCTACCCAGGCGGGTCTGGAACCCGCGGGCTCAGGCAATCCACTCACCTCAGCCTCCCAAAGGCGCGGGATTACAGGCTGAGCTACCAAGACTGGCTTTGTTCTCTGTTTTCTATCCTGATCGACTAATTAACCCATCCAGCATCGAATGGACATTTATTGATAACCATTATATATTCTGAGCTGTAAAAACAAAGGGAAATAGTAAAAGATATAGCACTAGCTTTCTTCAAAGAATCAATTATCTAATTAAAAATATTAAATCAACCTAATCTTTCCTTTCATTGGAACCGTGAAGATAAATCTTACACCATAGAAAATTAGGGGGAAGCTATATTTAAGATAATACTGGCTTTAAGTGAGCTAGATTAATTCTAGCAGATTTATTAAGATACCATTTTCAAGGTGTTGTGCTAATTCATTCATGCATGACACATTTATTGAGCACCAACTATATGCCAGACACAAAAATGCACTAATGACTAATATATGGTCTTTCAACCTTAAGGACTGTTTTAGTGCAGGAATAAACACAAAACAAATAATTATAGTGTTGTGATTCAGTATTTTCCTTCAAATATGAAAGACTTGTATAGAAAAGCAGATGGGTCACTCCGGTGACTCCTGTTGTCTTGGCTGTCAGTGGTCTCAAGTCTAACTGAGTGGTACAAAAAATCATATAGACAACTGAAACATAGGATAGAACGTGTTGTATCATCGTTGGCTCAAAATGTTGTGATGCTTCTGATGAAAGAGGGTTCTCTGTCATCTCCAAGGAAAAGAGTTTGAGAGAAAGATCAAAACAAGGTTTATAAAAGATGTGGGACCACGAATACGGTGGGATTTAATCACGGTGGAAATGAGCTGAGAGGGAGAAGTGGGAGCGAAGACATTGGCTAGGGGCATTTCTGTGGCCAGCACACGTTCTGGTTTACCTGGAGTGCAGGACATAGATGATTGAGCAGCGGGAACAAAGGTGAGAAAAAATAGGGGCCAGGATCAAGGGCGGGGTCCAAACCTTATCCTTAGGAGATGAGAAAGTATTATGAATTCATGCCCAAGGGAAAAAGGAACAGAACTGGGCTTCTGAAGTTTAACCTGAGATGAATTGAAATGGGGAGAGGGTCAAAGAAAGGTCTGCTGTAGCAATATAGTGAGAAGTTTGAGAAGCTAGAGAGAGGTGAGCATGGTGGGAGCAAAAAGGAAGGAGCACACTTCTGTGGCACTGCGGAGAAAAAAGAGTAGGCTATGACAGTTGATAAGGTGTGGTAATGAGCAAGGGAACAGGCAAAGATGAGTTGGGGCTTTTGGGGTTTGTTTGTGTTGTTTTTGCCCGGGTTACCAGCAGGATGCTACTGCTGTAGGCAGATAGAATCAGAAGGGCACATAGTTTGAGGGTGGAATGATGGCAGTGAGTTTCATTTTTATTGACGTCAGTATGGATGAGATTAGTCATGAAAAGCTTGGGAGCAGGGAGTATGGACTGGAGCTTGAAGAACAGATTAAATTTGGATTAACACAGAGGCGAGGTTAGGACATCCTAGGCATGAGGACCAGCATGACCAGAGGTTCATAAGTGGGGATATTTGTGCAAACCGTAGCAAGAAATAATATCTAATTTAGCTCATGTTTATTGAGTGTTACTGGGTTTTAAGTTCTGTAACATTCATCTGACTTGTTATCCCAGGCTTAAGATGGTGCCTAGTGCTTGGCATATCTTCAGTAACTATTTTGTGAACAGATAAATGAAGACACACTTCATGCCAAGATTTGTGCAGAATACCAAGAACAGAGTCAGAGAAGAATAAATTTGTGCTTTCAAAACGCTCACAGTCATCGTATATATACATATATATGTGTATGTGTATTTATTTTCAAAACAATGTGTTACATGGTGACAGAGTTGTATGTAGAGCACAGGAAGTGTCTCCAAATAGGCTACACAGAAAAGACACTGACATTCTCAGAAAATGGGTGGCATCTAGAAGAATGAATAGGAGCTCATGCCACAGGGAGATAGGGAAGTGGAGGAAAAAGTTCTAGACAGAGGGTATATATGTGCATAGACATGGACATTTGAAAATTTATGGGTTGTTGAGAAAACTATTAGATTTGTAGGATGTATATGGATAAAGGAAAGGGGGAAGATGAGACTAGAAATGTAGACCACTTTGGGAGGCTGAGACGAGAGGTTCCAGTCCAGCCTGGGCAACATGGTGAGACCTCTTCTCTGCAATAAATAAAAAAAGTAGCTGGGTGGTAGCACACACCTGTAGTTCCGGCTACTTGGAAGGCTGAGGTGGAAGAATCACTGGCGCCCAGCAGGTTGACGCTGGGGTGATCGTGAGCATGCCACAGCACTGCAGCCTGGGCAACGGAGTGAGACTCCAACTCAAAAAAAATTTTTTTTTAAATTATAGAGTTGTGAGTTACAAGTGAGGATTTGTTATGTAAGTAGGCTGCACAGGTGAAGTTTGGGCTTCGAGTTGACCCTTACTTTCCCTGGTAGTTGACTGGGCATCCATTGTGTTTGTCACACATCCTCCTCCCTCCTTCTTTCTGCCCTGTCTCCCTCCCCTAACAGTGCCAAGCGACTGCTTGTGCTAATGGGACAAGTGTTCAGGACCCAATTTTGAGTGAGAACATGTGGTGTGCAGTTCTTTGTTTCTGTGCTAGTTCGCTTAGAATGATAATCTCCGACTGCATCCGAGTTGCTGCGAAAGCCATGATGCTGCTCTTCTTTGTGGCTGCATCATATTCCATCATGTATCTGTAGCACATTTTCTTTATCCAGTCCACTGCCAATAGTAACAGGGTTGGTTGCATGTTTTTGCTGTTATGAATAGTGCAGTAATAAACATGCGTGCACAGGTGTCTTTTTGGTAGAGTGGTTTATATTCTTCCAGGTATATTCCCAGGAGAGGGATTGCTGGATCGTATGGAAGTCCAAGTTTTTGTTCTTTTAGAAATTGCCACACTGCTTTCCATAGAGGTTGAATTAGCTTATTATATTCCCATCAACAGTATAGAAGCGTACCCTTTTCTCCACAGCCGTGCCAACAACCATCTGTTGTTTTTGACTTATTAATGATAGCCATCCTTCCCAGAGTTAGGTGGTATCTCCTTGTAGCTTTGGTTTGCATTTCTCTGATGATTAGTGTGACGGAGCATTCTTTCATGTGTCTGTTGACTGCTTGTATGTCATCCTTTGAGAAGTGTCTGTTCATGTTTTTGCCCACTTTTTAATGTTTTTTTTTTCCTTTTGATTCATTTGAGTTTCTTATAGATCCTGGATGTTAGGTCTTTGTCAGATGCACAACTTACAAATGTTTTTCCCATTCTGTGGGTTCGAGACCATTTATTAAAGGACCTTATCTGTGAGTTGTTTTGAAGACCAGTGATACACTGAGGGATTAGGAAGAAAAGAGGCAATGTAGGAGATATAATTTGGACTTTCTGCTTTTCCACTTCCTAACTATCTGACATGGGGCATATTCACTAATATATCTAAATTTGAGTTTCTTCATCTGGAAATAAGGCTAAAAGTTTATAAGTAAATACATGTATTTAATCAATTTGTTGGATTATATTTAAATCTGTAGAGGTTAAAAGGTAGGATTTTTTTCCTCCAATTTTGTTTTTTAACCTGTATTTGCAAATGAGAAGCTATGTACCCAAACATATTATTCTTCCCAAACTTTTAATGATATAATTGCTTTTTTTAAAAAAAGCTGTAACCTAAAATTTTCTTTTGGTTAAATAAAATTATTATAAAAATGGAATATCTCTACATATGTTTGCTTGGTAAAATTAAATATTACTCGCCTGTTTCTAGAATGTGATGTAAGTGTGAATAAGACAATTATAGACAATTCTGGTAACCACGTTGCCTTAGAAGGTTTATATGAGTGGATGGTTTTACATTGTTTTCAAAGTTTTAGGCGGTGCAGTTTCTTTTGTGTTGGTTTCTTCTTTCTGTTTGACATAAGGGAAACTAACTGCATTGATCTCAAATATTTCTTTCTTTTTGTTTTTTTTGAGTTGGAGTCTCACTCAGTCACCCAGATTGGAGTGCAGTGGCTGCTCCCGGCCACCGCAGCCTTGACCTGCTGGGCTCCGGCGATCCTTCCGCCTCAGCCTTCCAAGTAGCTGGAACTACAGGCGCGCGCTACCACACCCAGCTAATTTTTGATTTATTGTAGAGATGAGGTCTCGCCAAGTTGTCCAGGCGGGTCTCGACCCCGCGGGCTCAGGCAATCCACTCACCTCAAATATTTCTTATCCAAATGTCTTCAATATATAACTGTAACACTTGGTACATTTGAAGTATCTGATATCTGATGCTCCTAAATTGCTTTATAAATGCAGGTTTAGGCCTGTGGGCGAGGCAGCAAAAGTATCGACATAGTAAGAGCATGTATCAGGTGTTAAAGATGGCACTGGGTGCAGTAAGAAGTAACAAAGTTGACAAAGAAAATGTTTACTATGATTTCAGGTGGCTTGCAGTCTAGCCAGTCTGCCCAAACACAAATGTTTCTTTGAAGAGGAATAAGAGTGGCACACATGAGAGTGATGAGCATTGCCTTGATGATGGGGCTAACGTTACCAAAGACATGTGATCTCAGAGCTGGAATCCTAGAGACCATTGTATTCCCTTAGACAGCTGGATGCTTTCCAGTCAAACAGCTTTACTCATACTTACCTGGCAGGGGAGATACCATGATCACGAAGACAGTTTTCCCAGGGCAAGACCTACCCATTGTACTCCAGATGTGCTGACCCCTGCGATTTCCCCAAATGTGGGAAACTCGACTGTGTAATTTGTGGTAGTAGGGGACTGCGTTCACACTCTCCCCTTAAAAAATAAAATAAAAATGAAAAAACTGGTTTACTCACTGCTATTAACTGGGTAGCCAACAATAACTTACTAACTCATTTTGTGTTAAATTTGAAGTTCAAAAAAGTGAAACAAAACAAGGCAAAAAAACTAATTTGGGTTTCTTGTAATTTCTTTTATCACAGGGATTTTTTTCCTCCCAAGACTGTCTAGTAACCAAAAGGCTGCTGTCTTTAATATATAGTTTATTCTCCCCACAAACACATTACTTGAAAAAGTGGTAACTAACGAAGAGGTAAATGGAATTGTGTATTTTGTTTTGTTGTTTCTCACCCTGCTTGTTGCTGATGTGTAGAAAAGCAACTGTCTTTTGCATGTTGATTTCATATCCCAGGAACCTTACCAAAGTTGCTTACCAGTGCGAGGAGGTTTTTGACAGACTCTCTAGGGTTTTCTAGATGTAGAATATCATCTACAAAGAGGGATAGCTTAACTTCCTCTTTTCCTATTTGGATAGCCCTGGTTTTCTTCTCTTGCCTGATTGCTCTGGCTGGGCTATTTGAATTAGAGGGGTGAGAGTAGGCATCCTTGTCTTGTTTCAGTTCTTAGGGGGAATGCTTCCAGCTTCTACCTGTTAAGCATGATGCTGGCTGCAGGTTGGTCATAGATGGCTCTTGGTTTTTTTTCTTCTTGTTTTAAAGCTGTGGGGTAAAATCAGGGTTAGGTATACAAATGTTCATTATGCAGGTACCCTTGTTGATGAGGTGTGCCCCTCCCTCCCCTGAAGCCACCTTCAACTGCCAATCCCACTCCACTACCCTGGAAGAATGTTCCTTCGATGCCTAAGTGTTCAAGGGTTTTTTATCAGGAATGAATGCTGGATTTTGTTGAGTGCTTTTTCTGTGTCTAATGAGATAATCATGTGATTCTTGGTTTTATATCTGTTAATGTGATGGATTACACTTATATTAATAGACTTGCAAATGTTGAAACAGCCCTGCATCCTGGTAAGGCAGCCCCTCTGTCATGAGGGATGACCTTGAAAATGTGCTGTTGAATACAATTTTCTAGAATCTTGTTGAGAATCTACGCATCAATGTTTATCAGGGAAATTGGAAATTGGCCTATAATTCTCTCTCCTTGTTGAGTCTTTGCCAGTTTGGGGGTATCGGGATGATATTAGCTTCATAGAACGAGTTAGGGAGAATTCCTTCCTTTTCGATTGCCTGGAATACTTTCTTTTTGTAAAATTATTTTTAAAATGTGTGGTGCAATTCAGGAGTAGGTATACAAGTGGTCATCGTGCAGGTGAAGTTTGGGCCTCCTACTTTGCCTGGTTTGATATCAGGTATCCTTATTGATGTTGTGTCCCCCACCTACACCCACCCTGGCAATATCACACTACTGTCAATCCCTTTCTTTTTTTTTTTTTTCAGTTATGAAAAATTATTGACTTTTATTTTATATATATATATATATATATATATATATATATATATATATATTTTTTTTTTTTTTTTAAGATGTGGGGTGCAATTCAGGGTTAGGTATACAAATGTTCATTATACAGGTACCCTTGTTGATGAGGTGTGCCCCTCCCTTTTCTAGCATTTTCCCTCAACTGCCAATCCCACTCCCCCTACACCGGCAGTTCCCGCTCCTGCCAATCCCTTTCTTATAGTCTTATGATAATTGTTCAAGGTCTGCTTATGAGTGAGAACATATGGTACTCTGTTCTTTGTTTCTGTGATAGATCACTGAGTATGATAGACTCCAAGTTGCTGCAAAGTCCATATGTTTATCCTTCTTTATAGCTGCATAATATTCCATTGTGTATATGTATCACTTTTTTTATCCAGTCCAGCTTCGAAGGGCAACATGGTTGGTTCCATGTTTTTGCTATTGTGAATAGAGTTGCAACAAACATGCGTGTGCAGGTATCTTTTTTGTAGAATGATTTGAATTCCTCTGGGTATAGTCCCAGTAGGGGGATTGCTGGGTCACATGGAAGATCAATTTCTAGTTCTTTCAGAAATCACTGTCCTCCACTGGTTTGCATTCTCACCAGCAGTGTAGAAGCGTTCCTTTTTCTCCGTATCCTCTCCAGCATCTGTTGTTGTTTGTTTTATTGACAGCCATTATTACTGGGGTTAGGAGGTATCTCAATGTGGTTTTGATTTGCATTTCTCTGATGATGAGTTAGGCTGAACACTTTTTCATGTGTCTGCTGGCTACCCATATATCTTCTTTTGAGAAGTGTCTGTTCAGGTCTTTTGCCCACTTTTTAATGGGGCTGTTTGTTTTTTTCCTTGCATTTGAGTTCCTTATAGATCCTAGATGTTAGGCCTTTGTCAGATATACAGTTGGCAAATATTTTTTCCCATTCTGTGAGCTGTCTCCCTGTGCTCTTGATGGTTCCTTTGCTTTGCAGAAGCTCGTTAATTTGATGAGGTCCCATTTGTCTATCTTATTTCTTATGGTATGGGCACTCAGGGTTCTGATCAGGAATTGGTTGCCAGTTCCAATTTCCATAAGGGTGTCTCCTGTGTTTTCTAAGATTCTTATAAGTTTGAGGTTTTATGTTTAGGTCTTTGATCCATTTAGAGTTAATTTTTGTGTACGGTGATAGGTAGGGGCCCTGTTTCAATCTTTTGCATGTGATCTTCCAGTTTTCCCAGCACCATTTACTGAAAAGGTTCTCCTCTCCCCAGTGGTTGTTGTTGGAGGCTTTGTCAAAGATGAGCTGGTTGAGAAATTGAGGCTTTGCTTCTGGAATCTCTATCCTGTTCTGTTGGTCTATATACCTGTTCTTGTACCAATAGCAGGCTGTTTTGATTATTGAGCCTTATAGTAAAGTTTGAAGTCTGGAAGTAAGATACCTCCTGTTTTGTCCCTCTTACTAAGGATTGTTTTGGCAATTCATGGTTGTTTCTGTATTGACGTTTCCAGGTCTGAGAAGAATGATGTTGGTAATTTAATGGGCATTGAGTTGAATCTATAGATTGCCTTTGGTAAAATGGACATCTTAACAATGTTGATTCTTCCTATCCATGAGTGTGGAATATATTTCCATTTGTTTTTGTCTTCTTGGATTTATTTGACCAGTGTTTTGTAGTTCTCATTGTAAAGGTCTTTCACTTCTCTGGTTAGGAAGATGCCAAGGTATTTCATTTTTTGTGTGACTGTTGTGAATGGAATTGTGCTTTTTTATTTGGCTCTCTGCTGGCTTGTTGTTGGTGTATAAGAATGCAACTGTTTTTGCACATTTATTGCCAATCCCTTTCTTATAGTTTTATGGTAAATGTTCAGGGTCCGCTTACGAGTGAGAACATAGGGTACTCTGTTATTTGTTTCTGTGATAGATCACTGAAAATTACAGACTTACAGACTCTAAATCCATCCAAGTTGCTTCAAAGTCCATATATTTGTCCTTTATCACTGTCTAATATTCCATTGTGTATATGTACCACTTTTAAAAAAATCTAGTACAGTTTCAGTGGACAGCACAATTGGTTCCATGTTTTTGGTGTTGTGAATAGTGCTGCAGTAAATATGTGTGTGCCGGTATCTTCTTTGTAGAATGCTTTTTGTTCCCCCGGGTATATTCCCAGTAGGAGGTTTGCTGGGTCATATGGAAGGTCAAACTCTAGTTCTTTTAGAAATTGCCTCACTGTCTTTCAAAGAGGTCGCACTAGTTTGCACTCCCACCAGCAGTATAAAAGTGTTCCTTTTTTCCCCCCACATCCTCACCAGCACCTGTTGTTGTTTGTTGTATTAATGATGGCCATTCTTACTGGGGTTAGGTGGTATCTCAGTGTGGTTTTGTTTTGCATCTCTCTGATGATTAGTGAGACTGAGCACTTTTTCATGTGTCTGTTGGTTGTCTGTGTATCTTCTTTTGAGAAGTGTCTAGTCATGTCTTTAGCCCACTCTTTAATGGATCTGTTTGTTTGGTTTTTTTTCCTTTTGGCACATTTCTTGTAGATCCTAAATGTTAGACCTTTGTCATATATACAGTTGGCAAATATTTTTTTCCCATTTGCAAGCTGTCTCCCTGCTCTCTTGTTGGTTTCTTTTGCTTTGCAGACTTCAGTTTGATGAGGTCCCACTTGTCTATCTTATCTCTATGGCATCTCTTGGGGTTTTAATTAGGAATTGGTTGCCTGTTCCAATTTCCATAAAGATATCTCCTGAATTTTCTAAGGTTCTTATAGTTTGAGGTTTTATGTTTATGTCTTTGATCCATTTAGAACTGGTTTTTATGAATGATGATATCAGTTCTTCCTTATATGTCTTGTAGAATTCAGCTGAAAAACCATCTGGCTTGTGTGATTTTTTTTTTTTTTTTAATCTGGGAGGTTTTTTACAATTGAGTTGATATCCTAGGTGTTATTGGTCTGCTTGGGGTTTAAAATTCTTCCTGTTTCAATTTTTGGAGGTTGTGTGATGCCTCCATTTCCTCTGGATTTTCTAGTTTATTTGCATACAGATGTTCATGGTCATCTCTGACAATCTTCTGGATTTCTTTAGGGTCACTTGCAACATTGCCTTTTTCATTTCTAATTGTGTTTATTTGGACTTTCTCTCTCTCTTTTTAAGTCGATCTGACCAGAGGTCTGCCAATCTTATTTATCCTTTTGAAGAACCAGACGTTTCTCTTATTGATCCTCTCTATGACATTTTTGTCTTTCATTTCCTGCAATTGTTACTTTATTTTAGTAATTTGAATTTTTCCACTACATTTAGGATTTAATTGTTCTTGCCTTTCCAGCTTTTTTAGGTGTGTTATTAGGCTGTTTACTTGAGATCTGTCTATTTTCTTCAAAATAGCCACAAACACACATACACACACACACACACACACACACGAAATACCTTGGCATCCACCTAACCAAAGAAATGAAAGATCTCTAACAGTGAAAACTACAAAACGCTGCTCAAAGAAATCAAGAATAATACAAACAAATGGGAAAACACCCCGTGCTCATGGATTAGAAGAATCAGTATCACCAAGGTGTCCATCCTGGCCAAGACAAGTACAAATTCAGTGCAATCCCTATTAAGTAGCCAACATCATTTTCACAGACCTAGAAAAGACAATACAGAAATTCACATGGAAACAAAAAAGAGCCCGAATAGCTAAAGCACTCCTCAGCAAAAGGAACAAAGCTGGAAGCATGACACTACCAGAGTTTAAACTTCATTACAAGACTATAATAGCCAAGACAGCATGGTATTGGTAGAGGAATAAATATATTTAGCAAATGGTGCTGGGGAAACTGGCTAGCTGCATGCAGAAGAATGAGACCAGACCTCTCCCTATCACCATATACAAAAACTAACTCAAAAATGGATCAAGGATTTAAATGTAAAACCTTAATCTATAAGACTATCAGAAGAAAACTTAGGGGGCACTTTCCTGGGTTGGAGGAGGTAATGAATTCACGGCCAAGTCCTCAAAAGCAAATGCAGCAAAGCTAAGAGTGACCGGAGGTATCATATCAAACTGAAAAGTTTTTGTATTGCAAAAGAAGCCATCAAGAAAGTAAAGAGACAATATGTGGAGTGGGAAAAAATTATTTGCAAGTTATACATCTGACAAAGGCCTTAATCCAGGATCTACAAAGAACTCAAACGAAGTGAAAGTAAAAAGAACTACAAGTAACCTGTTAAAAAGTGGGCAAACTGTACTCCAGCCTGAGTGACAGAGTGAGACTCCAGCTCAAAAAATAAATAAATAAATAAGTAGACAAAGTACATGAACAGACACTTCTCAAAGGAAGACATCCAAGCAACCAACAAACACATGAAAAAATACTCAGCCTCGTTAATCATCAGCGAAACGCAAATCACAGCTACAATGAGATACCAACTAACACCAGTAGGGATGGCTATCATTAATAAGTCAAAAACAACATTTGCTGGTGCAACTGTGCAGAAAAGGGAATACTTGTACACTGTTGGTGGAAATATAAATTAGTTCAACCTTTGTGAAAAGCAGTGTGATGATTTCTCAAAGAACTAAAAACTGAGTTTTCATGTGATCCAGCAATCCCTCTTGAAAATATTATCGGAGAAATATAAATTGTTCTACCAAATACACCTATTCATTGCAGCACTATTCGCAATAGAAAACATCAAAATAACATGGAACCAATTCAGATGCCCATCAAAAGTGGACTGGATAAAGAAAATGTGGTACATATACATGATAGGATATTATGCAGTCATCAAGAAGAACAAAGTCATGGCTTTCATAGCAACTCAGATGCAGCTGGAGACCATCATACTAAGTGAACTGTCACAGAAACAAAGAACTGAATACTGCATGTTCTTATTAGTGGGCTCTGATCACTGGTCACACGAGTTCAAGGGTGGGATTGGCAGACACTAGACACTGCTAGGAGAGGGAGGGAGTGAGTGAGGAGGGCAGACTGGCATGTGGTAACACACTGATCCACTATGGAGGAGAGAGGGCCAGCTAGAAGCCCAAACTACACCTGCATCCAACTTACATTTGTAGTAAATTCTCACTTGTGCACCACAACTCTAAAATAAAATAAAATTTGAAAAAAGGAGACGAAAAGAAGCAGAGAGAATATAGTAGGCAGTCTTTCCTGCTTCTTTGCTGCAAACTAAGAGGTTAGAAAGCTGTGACCAGTTGGACAGCTTTCCAGAAATCATTAGCAGATGAATGGGCCAGTTGTTTTTATTACAGGATTATAAGGAAATTCTGAGGTGTAAATAATTTGTAAAGCAGTTCTATTTAGGAATAGTGTTGTGGAGGCTTGGATCATGTCAGTGGGTTGTCATTTGATATACGAATGACATTTGCTAACCGTATGCCTAGGCAGTCCCAGCTGTTGCATTTGCAAGTACAGTGGAGAGCTCTGCCCACCCCCATCTGTCTAAGGGGCATCTCCACCTGTCATTTCTATACTTTGGCTTTCTATGACATGAAAAATTGTTTTTAATTAGTATTCCAGACAATTTTTTCTTCTCTGGATAATATCCCAGCATGTGACATAGCGTCCAACTTGACTATGGCAGTTCAGAAGTGAGCTTATAAAACATACAGTGCTTATTTCCACATATATAAACAACTGTAAATGACTTGTCGAGGAATACACATTCATTGCAATATAAACATGAAACAGTTTTATTTTTTCCAATCTCAATATTCAACCCTGCTAGGTGGATCCCTTTTTAGTATCCTTTAACAACCTTGGCCTGCTTATATAGCTTCCTAGTCATTTCTTAGTTATTAACACCTAGTTTAGCCCAGTTTAAAATTTAAATCTCACATGTGATTCAAAGTTCCCTCCCTCACAGTGTAGGCTAGAGGCTGTAACTCTGACTTTATTGTTTTGCTCTTTGAGGACAAGCTCTTCTGGTTTGGAGAAGGGTGGACAGAATGAAGGGATAAGGAAGCAGAGATCTCATAATATAGCTGGTCTCATATTGGTGATTCTGGAAAGCATCATTGCAGTCCCTCTTGGTGCTGGCTGATCCTGGCAGTCTGTTGACATGGAACAATGTCACCTAAGTGCTCTGCTTGGCCTTCTTTAGGTAGTGGGCATCTTCACGCTGCCCTCTTCCCCAAGGACTCCTTCAGATTGAGGAAGTCAAACCTTTCTTGAGGTCTGCATCTTTTCTCTAGAAAAGGAATCTAGGAGAGCCCCTAAGTTTCTCTCTAGCACCTTCTCAGGGGCATAGATAACAAGGAAGTGGGTCTTCATCTTAGTCTTCACAACATGCTGTATCAGTCTTGTTAAGCCTTGCTCACATGGCCACTTCAGCGGCTTTCCAACCTCAGAACTCTCTTTTCCAAGCTCTTCATTCCTTTTTGTGACTTGGTTTTCACCTACTATTTTCTTTCTGTTTGAAGAAGAGTCTTTAACATTCCTTATGGCTCATGCCTACTGACATTGAATTCTCCCAGCTTTTCTTTTTCTGAATAAATGTGTATTTTGCTCTCATTAAAATATATATATTCTCAGGTATAAAATTCTAGATCGACAATTTTTCTTTTATCAGTGTAAAGGCACAGCCTCTTTGACAGCTGACTTGAGAAGTCTGTGATCATTCACGTATTCATTTCTCTATATGTAATGTATCTTCTTAATTTCCCTGGGTGCTTTTAAGTGTGTGTCTTTATCACAGCCTTTGACAATATAGTTATGTGTATGGTGTGCTTTTCTTATACAACCCACTTAGATTTGTTGAACTTCTTTAATGTAGTTTTATATTCTTCACAAATTTATTAAAACCTTAGCTATAGTTTTTTCAGTATTTTTCTGTTTGCTCTGCCTGTCCTTTTCTCTGGGACTCTAGACCTCTTAGTATTAGTGTACTTTGGGTCCAAGTTTCTGTTCATTGTTTTCCAGTCCCTTCTTTCTCTCAGCTCCTTCTTGGATATGTTTTCAAATATACCATTTTTTTCACTTATGATGTCTCATTTGCTGTTAATATCATCCAATGAATTTGTTTTTCATTTGTAGACATTACATTTGATTTTTTTCTATATCTTATTCCTTATCTCATTATGTATAATTTTTCTTTAAAGATTGGGAAAACACTATAATAAAGTGTGCTTATGTTTTTGACTGCTTATTATTTAATTATTTCTGCCATTTCAGGGTTGGTTTTTTTGACTGCTGTTTTCCAAGGATAAGAGTCATATTTTTGGGTTTCATTCCCGTGTTTATTAATAATATTCTATTACACATAAGACATTGTGAATTTGATATTGTTGAGTGTCTGGATTTTATTTTATTCCTTTAAATTGTTTTGTGTATTTTTTCTATCTGTTGGGTGAGTTAATTGCAGCACAGATCGATCCTTTTGAGGATTTTAAAGAAGTTTGGATAGAGTGAGTCTAGACTAGTCCTTATGGGGGTTCATTGCTTGAGCAGAACTTCTAAGACCTTACTGATTACTCCAAGTGGTCAATGAGAAAACTCTGCCCTAGTCAGAACTCACATTTTTCCAGCCCTCCGTGGGTTCTAGGAACAGCTGGGCGCACAGTCACTTGGCTATCCTTTGCTCAATTTTGTGAAGTTCCACACTACATATGTATGTCTCAGTACTCAGTGGGCTCAAGGAGATCCCTCTTCTCTGGAACCGTGTTCCATAGTTTCCAATCTCCTAGCTTGCCTGAAATCTGACATGTGTGGCCTCCACTTAGTAAGACTTCTGTGCTTTGCTTAGGATTTCTTTCCCTGCTCTGATGTGTGGAGTGTGGCTCTTGGCAGAAAGCCAGGGTAAGCATTGGGCTGACATCATTTGCATCCCTTTCCATAGGGGTTACAGTCTTGTATTTTCTCTTTCTCTATGTCATAATCAGTGTTTTATATATTTCCCCAGTTTTCATGTTGTTTACAGCTGGAGAGTACATCAGGGCTCATTGTTTCATAACAAGAAGCAGCATTCTCCCAATTTATTAATTTTTGAATAGAAGATAAAACTTTCTTACAACTAAAATACACCTATTTGTTATCCTGAGCACTAGCTCCTAATAGCACTTGGTGGATTACCTTAATCATTGTACAAGAGATGGAGGTTCTTAAGGGTTTGTTTGGTTCAGCCACGGAACAGTTCTTATGAGCACTCTCAGTCTCATGAATATTCTACCTCCAAGTGGCCATACCTGCTTTGTCAGTGGATCATGCCAGAAATGATGGAGTCATCCTTGACGTTGACCTTTTTTTTACATGCCACCAATCTTTCAGGAAATGCTGTCAGTTCCACCATCAAAAGAGTCCAGCATCTTGTCCTTCTTTCCGTTGCCAATATGTTGGTGCCTCTCAGTATTATGTTGCACCAAGAATGTTAAAGCTCTCTCACTGTTCTCTCTGCAACTTACCCTAAACGTGCATAACCCCTTTTCCCAGTCTAGTGCTGACGCAGAAGCTAAAGTAATACTTTTAAAATGTAAGTCAGATATAATAATATTCGGTTCTAAACTCTGATGACTTGTTTTTAATTTCACCCAGAGTGGAGGTCAAACTCTTTAGAACAGTCTATAAGGCCCTACACTGGCTAGCCTCAATTACTTATCTTTTCCCGTTACTCACTGTATTCCAGACATAGTGGTGTCCTTGCTATTTCTCAAATACACACCAGACATGAGACATGATTTCACCCTGGGGATGATCCCCGGGATTCCACCCTTTAGCGTTTCTGTTCTCTTTGCTTGTTTTTGTGTGTGTGTGTATGTGGTTGTTTGTTTTTTTGTTCAGATTTAGAGGTGAGGTCTTGTTGCATTCCCCAGGCTAAATTCAAACTTCTAGGCTCAAACAATCCTCCTGCATCAGTCTCCCTAGTAGCTAGCACTATAGGCATGGCCCACTGTGCCCAGCACGTTTTTGTTTTGATGCATCAGTTATCCACATTGCTTCTCCTAACATCAACAGAGTTTTATCCAAAGTGACCTTCATTGTTAGGTCTTCCCTGACCAACCTAGCTAAAGTTGTACTCTTCTTCCCTTCTCACTGTTTCCCTTTGCACTGTTTGTTCAGTAGCATTTATCATCATCCAACATAGCCAAATATTTTATCAATTTATAATTTTTCCTTTGTCCCACATAGAATGCAATTTTTGTCTGCTTAAATCACTGGAATATCTTTGTTTTCTAAAAGACCATTGGGCACACAGTGCACGCTCCAGAAGTATTTGCTGAATAAATGACTATTTGAAGTCAAATATCTTAGGGACCAGACACCTGTGCTTCTAGACTCAATATTTCTTTGCCCTCCACAATACTGTACAAAAAGTTCCAGGTTCCTTATCTCTGACTCTTTTTTTAGAGACTTCACATAGGTCACCCATATTGCCGTATTCTCTTTTTTGCAGGCAGGTTACATAATACAGATGAGTAGGCTGGAGATTTCTTTTGTATTCAGACATATTTTCTTGGCTTTGCACACTAGTTATTTTGCTTGAACTTGTAAGTCCCCAAATAGACTCAGGGATATATCTTTTGTAGTGGGTTATTTCTACTGAGAACTAATTTCGTTCTGAGAGTTTCATTCTCAGATGGCAACATTAATTTAAGTGCCAGGGCAATTCACTGTAGTCACCAGGAACAACTTTGGAAGTGCTAAAAATGAGTTCCGTTTAGCTGTGAGCATTCGAATGCATATAACCAGTGTTTATTCATTGCCACCTCCTTATAAATGGTGGTTACCAGTATAGGTCAACCCACAAAATCTACTTTTTCCACATGAAGCTGATCTATAGTTCTAATAGTATCATTTAATGCACCTAATTTATAATCTTTTTTTTTTTGAGTAGGCGTCTCTGTCACACAGGCTGAAGTGGAGTGGCACACTAACAGCCACCGCAGCCTCAATCTGCTAGGCTTAGGCAATCCTTCTGCCTCAGTTTTCCAAGTAGCTGGAACTACAGGCGTGTGCCATCCCCCCTCTGGCTAATTTTTAAGTTTATTGTAGAAATGAGGTTTCCCCAAGTTTCCCAGGCTGGTCTCGAACCCCTGGACACAGGCAATCCTCTCATATCTGCCTACCAAAGTGCTGGGATTATAGGTGTGAGACATCGCATCCAGATTAGAATCTTTTTTTATATGAGAAAATATATCCAGGTTTTAAGTAGCTGTGAGGGTTATTTGACTGCAAGTTCCAAGAAATTAATTTGCATTTTTGAAATATAGCTTGATGGCAAGTCAAGCTTTGCATCTACTTGGAGATATTTTATATTCTTGGAGAAATATGACCATTGATGTTGATTAAATGTTGTACACAGCAACTGGAAGTTTAAGTGTTAAGTAGTAACGGTTAGACTTCATTTTATTTCTTTTTTTTTCTTTTTCTCTCATCCAAATGTTGTGGCCCCTCTTTCCAATTTGAATATACTGTTTTCTTCTTTTGTGCCTATATCTTCTAGTTAGCAAATCAGATTTAATATTGGCTGTCAAAGAATTTAACAGCTTAGAGATTTTGTTAACAGAATGACAGAGAATTTACCAAACGGCAAGGGACCCTTCTTGTGGCCCTTGTTTTGTTTGCCAAGTGACATCTTAACAGGATAGATAAGAGACAGAAGATGCAGTTTGTCTTAAATTCTTGTCTGGATAATTGATGCTCCTGCCATCATAATGTTGTAACTGTGGTCTCTTAGTATTGCAGAGTGACCTATAGAAAAAAGATACCAGTATCCTCCAGAAAAGGGAGTCAGGTTCCAGATCTCATGATGGCCATGAATAGCATGACATTAGACGATGCGGCATCTCCAGCCTGACCCAGTACTTTAACAAATGACCCTGTCTTTGTATACTATAGCCACACATCCATTGTTTATTGATCCTCATTCTGTAATAGACCATTATCAAGAGACATGGCAAGAGGGAGCCTTTGCCTCCACTTCAGAGATGTTTGTATTTGGCAGTATGTGAATTCTTATTTTTTTCTTTGGAATTGTTAAAGTTTTATTATATACTCTACTGCCACACTTGGCATTTAAGTATTCAACCTCAGATATTTGTGTGTTGTCTTTTGGTACCCAGAATTTCTCAGACTGGCATCCGTGGGTCCTCTGGATCTTTGAGAACTTATTTTTGGTTCTCCATGAATATAATAAGAATGTTTAGGTTTTCTATTTGCTGATACAAAATAATGGATGCAAGATATTCTGGGTTACATAGATGTCCATTTTGCATGAGTTTCTATTTATATCGGACAAAAGTGAAGGTCAACTGACATTGCAATAACTAATGCAGGATTTAGCCTTAGTTTGAATTGAGAGGACAGTTGGGAGAATTGAATCATCACAGGACTCTGGTACAAGGATGTGAAATACACAAGAATATGCACATACCACATTTACCTCTCAGGTGATTGAATAGATCTCATCTTTGCATAAATTGTATTTCTTTCATTTTAGTTTTGCAATGTAATGAAGATATTTTAATAAACAGTATTTCAAAATGTGAATTGTATTTTGGGGCACAAATACGTTGATTGTCACATAAAGATGACCAACTGTATGTCAAAAAGCACTTGTTGCTAAAACAGGAAAATAATGAAAATCAATCAATAGCTGATATATGCTCAAAACAACAATAATTAAGCCAACAGTAACTGACATACAATGTATAAATACTGTAGATAAATATAGCTTTCCACTAGGAAGCTTACTGTTGGCAACTCAGTTTTAGAAAAACATTATATATCATATTCAGTTAATGAAATTAAGTTGATTGCTTGTTAGGAAATGTCTCTGCTCTGTTATTTTCCTATGGAGAGCTACACATTAGGAAAACACTTCTGACATCTTGCCACACCTCTTATTCTTATCCATGGAGGACGAGTGAATTACATGGTTGGAGAATGATAACCAATGGCTTATCCTTTTTGATCGGGCAGAGCTGATCTGTTGAACTATTGTAGGTATTATGGATCCAGTCTCTCCCTCAGACCTCTTTCTCCCTCCTGTCCATTTCTACTCTCTATTTTTGACCAGTACAAAATAGTGACACTTTGTGAATTGTGGCTTCTCTGTAGACCCAAACTTTCTACAGGTAGGCTGTCCCAAGGCTTGGCCTTGGAAAGGTTAAGGCAGGCCATGCTTATTTTCATACTAAGCCATGTTCTTCAACAGCTTTATTGGCATGAAAGATACTAACTTGATCTCTACTTGTCCATCTCCCTACTTGTCTGTCTCTTTCTCTTGATTGATTCTAATCTTGGCAGAGGGAAAGACTGGTCATTATTGAGCTCCAACAGTTTTCATTTATTTTGTAAATTTGCTTTAACTTTTCTGTTTATATGAGAGCTGTAGAGAAATAATTTCATTTATTTTTATGTTGCATGAATGTAAGTAAAATTATAATAAAAACAATTTAAGCCAACCCCTCAAATCCCTTTTTCTTTAATATGCATTCATATGTCACTTGGAGGAAACTGAGGTAGGAGAACTGTCACTAATGTAGTCAAACTCGTCAAAAGAAAAACTGCAGCAATTTCTCTGGAAACTTTAAAAATTGAAATCAATTTTAAGAAATATTTTAAAAATATGGTGGTAATGATAAGTAGCTTTTGAATCTCCCTGCATTCACCATAAAACAACAACAAAAAAGCAACTGGGATAGCAAGGCTCAAAACCTATAGGTATTATCTATAAAAAAATCAGCTTCAAGGTATTGAATTCTGAAATTCGGCCAAGTTGTGTAAAACCTTGAGAAGATGCATATCATAGCAACCTCTAGATACAGCCACCCATTTCCTGGAAATACAACAGGGGAACATGGTAAACCCCACTATGGGAATACAGACAGCATATTCTCATCTACAGGAAAAAACCCTCCTGAAGAACCTATATCTTCAACAAATAGCTGAGAAAGTAAAAAAAGGGTAAAGAGACATCAGTGGCACATTGGCTGCATTGTATGGCTCATATTTGGATCTTGACTCAAATTATATAAATTATTTAAAAAATTTAGAAGATATAAATATAATTGAGTTATTATATGAAGACATTATTATTAATTAAAGATTTTTGGGTGTGATAATGGTATTGTGATTTTTTTTAAAAAAGAATTTCTGCCTTTTAGCAAATAGTGCTGGGAAAACTGACTGACCACATGATTGGACCCCTTACCTAGTACCAAATACAAAAATCAACTCAAAATGGATTAATCTATAAGAATCCTTGAAGAAAACATAGGAAACACCCTTCTGGACATTGGAGTGAGTGGGCAATTAATTTGTGACCAACTCCCCTAAAGCAAATGCAACAAAAGCTAAAACAGACAGGTGGGACCTCATCAAACTGAAAAGTTTTTGCACAGCAAAACAAACCATCAAGAAAGTAAAGTGACAACCCACAGAATGGGAAAAAATTGCAAATTATGCATCTGACAAAGGCTTAACATTCAGGATCTACAGGGAACTCAAACAAAGTGAAAGGAGAAAAGCATCCCCATTAAAAAGTGGGCAAAGGACGTGAAAACACTTCTCAAAAGATGACATACAAGCAACCAACAGACACATGAAAAAGTTCTCAGGCTCACTAACTATCAGAGAAATGCAAATTAAAACTACAATGAACTATCACCTAACTCCGGTAAGGATGGCCATCGTTAATAAGTCGAAAAACAACAGGTGCTAATGAGGCCGCGGAGAAAAGGCAACACTGTTGCCTTGATTGTAAGCTAGTTCAACCTCTATGGAAAGCAATGTGGCAATTTCTAAAAGAACTAAAAATTGACCTTCCATGCAATCCAGCAAGCCCTCCCTTTGGGAATCTATCCAGAGGAACATAAATCTACAAAAAAGACAACTGCACGCGCATGTTTATTGTTGCACTGTTCACAATAGCAAAAACACAGAAACAATGCTATTGCCCATTGAAAGTGGACTGGATAAGGAAAATTTGGTACAAATGTATGACAAAGTATTTTGCAGACATAAGGAAGAACAAAATCATGACCTTTGCAGCAACTTGGATGAAGTTGGAGACCATCATACTAAGTGAACTACCACAGAAATAAAGAACTGAATACCGTATGTTCTCACTCATAAGTGACCCCAAACACTAGTCACATTAGCACAAGGGTGGGACTGGCAGTTGCTGGCCATTATTAGAGGAGGGAAGGAGAAAAAAAAGGAGGAGCACACATGATAACACAATGGGCACCTGGTCTACTACCTGAGGATGAGGACCAGCTAGAAGTCCAAACTTTACTTCCCTGCAGCCTCCTTACATAATAAACCCTCATTTCTACCCCTCAACTCTATAATAAATAAATAAATTAATTAAAAAATGGAAAAAAGAATTTCTGCCTTTTAGAAATGCATAATAAAATATTGACATGTTAACTATAAACTAATATGATATTTGGAAAGGAAGATATAAAATGAGATACAGATGGAGTAAGACTGACCATGAGTAGCTGGGCTCGGTGGCTCAACCTGTAATCCCACGCCTTTGGGAGGCTGAGGTGAGTGGATTGCTGAGCCCGTGGGCTCGAGACCCGCCTTGGCAGGCGAGACCTCATCTCTACAATAAATCAAAAAATTAGCCGGGCGCGGTAGCGCATGCCTGTAATTCCGGCTACTCGGAAGGCTGAGGCGGAAGGATCGCCGGAGCCCAGCGGGTCGAGGCTGCGGTGACCGGGAGCGGCCACTGCACTCCAGTCTGGGCGACAGAGTGAGACTCCAACTCAAAAAAAAAAAAAAAGGTTGTCCATGAGTTAATAAACATTGAAGCTGGATAATTGAGGTACATTATAATATTCCCTTTCTGTGGAGTATGTTTGAAATTTCCTCTAATAATTTATAAAAATTCATTTAGAGCACAAACGGGAATTTAAATAAAACCTTAAGGACTCCATGTGTTACTGGACTTTAGAGAAGTGTTTCCATAGGTCAAAGAAAAAGAAGGCCCAGATATCCAGTAAATATATTTTAAAATCCCAGATATCCAGTAAATATATTTCCAATATTGTTCAAATATTAGAACTCTCCTGGCAATCCAGAGTAGCAGGTAAATACAAAGTCATTTCTTTTTAGCTTTGGAATGTATTTCTATTCTTGCAGTTAAAAAGTCTTATCTGTTAGATCGGCAGTTCTCCAGCCATTTATCAAACCATGGCTTCCCAACGTGTATGCTGAGAATGACTGACCTTAATCCTTGTTCAAACTGGGGTATCTGAATGCTTGGACTAAGACTTCATTCTCTAGCTGTATGCAACCTTGTCTATGTTCTCCTAATATACTATACAGATATATATTGTCATTTTTTATACATGTCCTGTCCTAAAAATATTTGGGAAGCATGGGACTATGCCATAAATCTGGCTTTGATTCCCTATACTCAAGAATTATTCGGTGTGCCTGACTTTATTGTGCAAAGATGGTCAGTGTCTTTTCTCAACAGAAATACTTCAAAGAGAAGCAGATGTCAGTCTGTAAACCAACATGTATTTATTGGTTTCCAAGACACAGGGGGGAGGGAGAACACATACAGTGTCTTGCCATCTGCTTTCTAAAAATCCCTTTATTTCTCCACTGATTCTGATGTTACAAAATCACTAGTGCACTCTATGGTGATTTGATAAACATTGAATGAGTAGATAACAAATGTCTGACTCAGAGTTGTATTCTAGAGATAAAGAGGTGAATATGTGAGACATGGGTCTTGCTCTCCTGCTCTCTTCTTAGTTCTCAGTCTCTTTGTCCTCACTGCTAATTTGGACACTGGTGACCTCTCTTTTATATAAACTATAACTCTTAAGTTTCCAGATGGCTCCCCAGACTCTCTTTGCCTCAAACTTATTCCGTCTTTCTAAAAATTCATTGACTGATGCCTCTGATGAAATACTATTTAACAATAGTTGAGCATCTTGCTGCGTTCCTGGCTCTGGGAACCCAGCTCTCCAGAGAGTCAGAGATTGTTAAACACTGTGACAATACACAAATGTCCAATGAATACAGATAGTTCTGAAGAACATTGCCTAGTAGCTAAGGAGACTTCATAGAACCTGTGCGAATTATCCTGTGTTTCATAGGATGGCATATAGAATTGAGTTAACATTTAATTTCTACTGTTTCTCCCTCCTCCTCATATCTGGGATTAGCTATAGAGCATTCACTGATTTATTCACTCACTGAACAAATATTTATCAAGCACCTGCTGTATGACAGGGACTCTGCTAGGCACTGATTCAGCAGGTGAATGGTCACCAAGACAGCAAAGAGACACTTGGGGAATACAGATAATCGGAAGCAAGGATAGAAAATGTACAGGGTCAGAACTTCACAGATCAAGTCCAGATAGAGGATGAAAAACCCGGTCTGATTCTTGGAAGATGTTGTATCTTCAGGAATTTGGGATAGGAATATAATCAGGAAACTTTGGAAGTACAGTCATATAATGCAGTTAAATCATTTTCCATTTCAGGTAAAATCGGCACCATTTACACAGGTTTGCATTCCAAATATGTTGTCTGTTTTCTTGGGCAAAGTTTCCATTCTGTGCCCTTGTTTCTGTATTTGTTAAATGAAAAAGGGGCAGCTACCCTACAAGTTCTTGGGAGTATTAAATACCATTTATGTTACCTAAGAGTTCTTATCACCAGAAGGTACTAGATAAATATAATTGTTTAAGTTTTGGGATTCTTTTCTTTTATTTTCTTTTTTGAGTTGGAGTCTCTCTCTGTCATCCAGGCTGGAGTGCAGAGGCACAGTCACGGCTCAACGCAACCTTGACCTCCTGGGCTCAGGCAATCCTTTCATCTCAGCCTCCCAAGTAGTTGGGAGTGCAGGCATCTGCCACCATGTGTGAATAATTTTTTGAGCTTTTGTAGTGATGAGGTCTCGCTATGATGCCCAGGCTGTTCTTGAACTCCTGGGCTCAAGTGGTCCACCATTGGTCTCTCAAAGTACTGGGATTACAAGTGTGAGCCATTGCACCTGGACAATTTTGGGATTTTGAACTAATGTTGGTTGCAACATTTCCCGACAGTATGAAACAGCATGGAGAGTGTGTGTGTGTGTGTGTGTGTGTGTGTGTGTGTGTGTGTGTGTGTCTGTGTGTCTGTGTGTGTCTGTTTGGGGGGGGTGTGTGTAATCACAAAAGGTGCAGTTTACAGAATGTCACAGAAAGAATTAATTTGTGAGCTACTTATAGTGATCAATCATTATCATCGATTTAAGTATCAGTTGTCAGTTCCCAATGACAAGAATTGCAGTCAGGAGTGTTGGAATTCTGCTCTGCTTTTCCGAGAGGGAGGCTGGATGGTTTCTGCACATTTGTCAATAACTGAGTAAAATTGACTCCTTTCAAGTTGTGAGTTGATCCATATATTGTTTATTTTTCTTAATTTCCAGTCACCAAAGTGCTGGAAACCTCCACCTATTACTTGCCTATATAACATTGTTTAAAATGTATACTTTTGTATCTTTTAGTAGGAAATATAATTTTTCAGTTTATTTTAGCTTCTAACTTGAGATTTTTTCATCAGCTCACGAAAGTGTTCCCATGAGGCAATTAGAGCCTTTAGTCGTTATCACAGTGACTTTGATGGCTTTCATTAAAGACGGTGAAAATGTGAGTGTGCTGTGGGGAGGATCTGAGAACTAAGACAGCTCACATATGTCAGAAGATTAATTTTAAAATAGATTTTTTCCCCATTCAATGCTCAATTACTTTCTCTATTTTTACAGTGTCTTGTTAAGATTTAAAATATCCAAGAGATTTTTGACCAGATAGCATTGTTTTCCAAGAGGGTTGACTCGTGCATTTATATTCTTCTCCAGGCTGAATAAATTGCAGAGCTAGACTGAGAAATGTGTGAAAGGTTTGCATCTCCTAATCATGTCTCATAACTAACATATTCATGCTTTTAAATGTTATTTTGTCTTAAAATCATGTCCTGAATGCTCACAATATGCCTCCTATTCCTTATTGAGCATAAGGTATGTCATTTCTTCAGTCTTCCATTAACTCCCTCACTTCCTTTCCACCAGCTCCCCAAAAGACAAACATTTTTCCACATATACAAAAGGTACCTCATAATCAATTAAAGATTTAAATGTCAGACCTGAAACCATAAAAATCCTAGAGGAAAACTTAGGAAAACTCTTCTGGACATCAGCCTAGACAAAGAATTTATGGCTAAAACCCCAAAAGCAAATGCAACAAGCACAAAAATAATAAGTGGGACTTAATTAAACTAATGAGAGTATGCACAGCAAAAGAAATAATCAAAAGAGCGAATAGGAAGCCCACAGAATGGGAGAAGATATTTTCAAACTATACATCTGAAAAAGGACTACTATCCTGAGTCTACAAAGAACTCAAACAAATCAGCAAGAAAAAACCAAATAACTCTATTTAAAAATGGGCAAATGACATGAATAGATATCTCTCTCAAAAAAAAGATAAACAATGACCAAACGACATATCAAAAAATGTTTAACATCAATAATCATCAGAGAAACGCAAGTCAAAATCACAATAAGATATCACCTTACACCAGTCAGAATGTTCATCTTTAAAAAATGAAAAAAAAAAAACAAAACAAGATTCTGGTGTGGTTGCAGAGAAAAGGTAATGCTTATACACTGTTGGTGGGAATGCAAATTAGTACAACCTCTATGGAAATTAGTATGGAGATTTCTCAAAGAAATAAAAGTAGATCTGTCATTTGATCCAGCAATCTCACTACTAGGTATCTATGCAAAGGACGAGAGGTCATTATATAAAAAAGACACTTGCACTTGCATGTTCATTACAGCACAATTCCCAATCACAAAGATGTGGAATCATCCTAAATGTTCATCAACTGATCAGTGGATAATGAAAATGTGGTATATGTACACTACATAATATCATTCAGCTATCAAAAAGAATGAAAAAATGTATTTTGCAGCGACTTGAATGGAATTGGAGACAATCATCCTAAGTGAACTAGCACAGGAATAGAAAACCAAACACCACATGTTCTCACTTATAAGCATGTGCTAAAACAAGGATCCACAAAGATATCAAGATGGTATAATGACTCAGAAAGAGGGGAAGGGATGGAGGGACAAAATATCACCTATTGGGTATGCAATGTACACAGATGGGTTGGAGGGTACACTTAAAACCCAGACCAAAAACTATTTGTACACCCTAAAGCTGCTGAAGTAAAAAAAAAAAAAAAAAAAAAAAAACAAAACTAACTAAACTAAAAATTTAAGGAGTATAAGGGTTAAAAATTGCTTTCTCTTAAGAAACATAAAATTATTCAGATCTTATTCTATTTCACTTAAAAAATGAAATAAAAACAAATGAACACATTTCCATCTGGGTGCATAGATGACACTCCTCAGTAAAAAGTTTTTGAGACTAATGAGATAATAACCAAAAATAGTTACAGTATACAAATTCATCTTTCAAATAACTAATAAAGATTTTTAGTGAAAGAAAGGGAGACATTTTTCCCGTGCATATCAGACTATGTAAGTGAATTATCAGCAATAAGACAGATATCTTATTATCACCAAAAGAATGTGACTAAGCCTATCCTTGCTTAATTTAGCACCATATAAGATCATCAGAGAGCATAGTAAAGATAGTAATATGTTGTGACTTAAGTAGGTCCAGCTACTGGTAATTTCAATGTTCTAAAAGCCAGGAAGGTAAAATTGGAGTATCTGGGTCAAGAGAGTTCGGCACATCAAATTAGAGATGCCACAATTAGAGGAAGGATCACGATGCAAGACTGATGTCCAAGGGCAGCACTCCATCCCTGGGGCATGATCAACACAGGGGTCCTGGGAACAATGTTTAGACCCATCACCAGGAGGTGATGACAGGGAACCAGTTAGAAGAACCGAGGGTCAAGATAGAGATTTGCTTGCTCCAAGGACAAAGTAGAAGTTTGACTATTAGAGTCCTAGAGTCAGAACCTTCAAATGGCAGCTGAATTTGATCTCTTTAAAGTATACTTTAAGTCTCTCCATGACGAAGGTCAGACTTGATCCTAGACCTGGCATGCTGGACCAGGGCTTGCAAATGAGAGTTAGATATACATTTTCCCCATTTGTGTTTCGTTCCCTGGTGAAACACAGTTACTCTTTGATCTAATCTAAATTGGTCGGTTAGCTTTTTGTTTGTTTGTTTGTTTTTAACAAACAAAATGGATACTTTTATTAACACTAGATCACAACATATGTTCGTGTGCACAAACCCTGAGACAACACAAAGTGAATGGAGAATCTAAAGCTTATTTCTTTGTAATACTTCTGTAATTTTACTTTAAATAACAAAGTCTAGTCTGAAGTTTTTATTGATAGTCTTTATCAGTTTAAAAAGATTGCTTTTTATTCCTAGATTCCAATAGCTTTTAAATTAATTATTATTTTTATTATAAAGATGTGGGGTACAATTCAGGATTAGGCATACAAATGTTCATTATGCAGGTACCCTTGTTGATGAAGTATGCCCCTCCCTCCCCTAGCAGTTTCCCTCAACTACCAATCCCACCCCCCTCCCCTGACAGTTTCTCATAGTTTTTAAATTGTATTTGGATATTGAATTTTATCATATGATTCTGAGATTGTCTGTTAGTTTAGCTGTTAACTTATGTACAACATGGTGATTAAAGGTAAAAGTTCTGAATTACCTGCATGATTGAAGCCCCACAAAAGAATTCGGTGTAAAAAGGAAAAGGAAGGCCTGGTCTACCCAGATCTTATTTGTCTTATGACAAGATGAAGTGCAGTGTTTTGAGAGGTAGAGGGGAGGAGAGAACATGGAATTAAGAGACGGGTGTGAGAAGAACATGGAATTAAGAGGAGGCAAGATCTTGCTGTGTTGTCTGGCCTGGTCTTAGATTGCTGGGCTCAGGCAGTTCTCCTGCCTTGGCCTCCCAACGTGCTGGAATTACAGGCATGAACCACCGCACCCAGCTGTCTGCTTTTTCAGTGTGGGGAATGTGTCTACCTCATTACTTCATCAGGTGCAGTTAGCAATAATTGAAACTGTGTAATAGTCCATTGTGGATATATACCACAGGTCCCACCCAGACTTCTAGGAAGACAGCACCTGAGAATACAGACTTCGGAACTCAAACAATGAAGAGCCTCCAGAACAACTGGTCTCAAACCACAAACCCAGATATCAAGATATTAATTGAGAGAATGAATAGAAATGAGGAGGGACAAGAGGAAAGAATGAAAGAGTTGATAACTGAGATGATGGCAATAAACAATATGGTAAACGAAATAAATAACAAACTGACAAGCATGGAAAGCAGAATTAACCAAGCAGAAGAAAGAATCTCAGAGTTTGAGGACCAAAACATGGAACTAGCCCAAACTGTTAAAAACATGAAAAGAGGCTTAAAAAGACAGAACACTGCCTCCGAGAGATGTGTTAGTATATCAAGAGGTCAAACCTATGATTACTTAGCATTCCTGAGGCAGGTAGAGGAACAGAGACCACCCTGGAACAAACATTCCATGAAATTATGCAAGAAAACTTCCCCCATCTCATTAGAGATGTAACCATTCAAATGACATCAAATGAGAAGACCAACTCATAGGCACTTAGTAATTTGCTTTTTTGTTTTTCAATTACAGTCATCCTAGTGGATATGAAGTGGCATCTCATTGTAATTTTGATTTGTGTTTCCCTAAAGTTAGTTTCTTAATGGTTGTCCTGGAAAGTACAATTAACATCTTAATTTCTAACCATCTAGTTGAATTAATACCAACTTAGTTTCAAGTGTGGGGACACTAGCAACTTGCACCCCAAGAAGGTCCTTGCCAGCACCTCCTGCAAGGCAGCCTCCCGCCCTGGCCCATGGCTCTGGGGCCTCAATAAAGTTTCCCTTTTGTTGAAAAAAAAATATCAACTTAGTTCCAATAGTATGCAGAAACTTTACTGCTATGTAGCTCTGTCTTCCCCCCAGGTTGTCACTGTCACACATTCAGCTTTATACATTGTGTGCCCATCTGATAGAGTTGATAGGTTAGACTAGACTAGGAAAATGTTAAGGCTATAGGAAAGTTCACAGCCCACTGATGTCTGCAGCAGCAGGTGCAAAACCATTCATGCAAGATGGCTTAGCTATAGGATACTTCACATCTACCTTGCTGTTACATACACCTGCAGCGCAGTAGTCCATCTATCCAGGATGCTTGTGGGAGCAGACCACTAAGGCAGGAACTAGCTTAAAGACCCCGTGGAGCATATGCACCAATAACCAAGATTAACCTGAGATAATCATAACCCACTTTTGCTTTCATTATAAAACAATTAACATAAAATTACCCAAGGGGAGCCTCCCACTCCCATCATACACTTGACACCATGACTGTACTGGTATGACCCTATAAGGCCTAAAACTTCCCTGCCCAATGTGAGGGAGGAGTAACAGTAACCTAGGTCTAAGACCTTAATTTAATTTAATTTAATTTAATTTTACTTTATCTTATTTATTTTAGTTGTGGGATACACGTTAGGACTGTGTACATACGTGGTTTAGGTACAGGTGAAGTTTCAGACCTCCCATTGGACCTCATTTTGTCTGGATTAGGATCAGGCACCCTTACTGATATTATGTACTCCCCCTCCCCAGAAGTGTTCCACTATTGCCAATCCCTTTTATGTAATATTATGATAGGTGTTCATGAGACCACCCATTTCTAGGAAAAGACACCCCAGGCATAACCCTCTGTGCCCCTAAAAGTCATGACTCAACAATAGTTGTGCACAGGGCAACCCCCTTGGGTCCCCTCCCACTGTGGGAGTTTTTCTGTCCTCTCAAGAAATCCTGCTTTAAAAAAAAATAGTTGTGTGTAGAAGCAGCAGCTTTCTGTCGGCTGTTTCTGGCTGCTATCTCTTATTGAGAGTGTACTATTCTATGCTTAATAAAGCCACTTGCTTATCTTGCTAAAAAAAAAAAAGGTAAAAATTCTAGTATTAGATAGATGTCCTTCCTAGCTCTGGGACCCAGGTCAGCTTATTTAATTTCTCAAAGTTTTCATTTCCTTATCTGCAAAATGCAAATAAGAACATCATTCAGGGCAACCTCTTCAGGTCCCCTCCCACTGTGGAAGCTTTTCTGTCCTCTCAATAAATCTTGCTTTCTCAAAAAAAAAAAAAAAAAAAAAACATCATTTAACAGCATTATTGTCAGAATTGACATAAACATTTGGTATAATGCCTGGCACACAGATAATTAGAATTGGTACTTTATTTTTATTTTTAACAAGTTACCAGGTATGAAAAGGAGTCTTAAGTTTGCCTGAAGGGTTGTTACTTAGCCACCGGTTGACACACAGCTTTCTATCATCTGACTAGGCATTGTGAAGGCTGCTCCCTCTGCCTCTTAAATTGTGCCCGTCAGCCTGGCTGAATTGTGTGACAGTCCAACAATAAGTATCAATGAAAACCTTATAACAATGCTTGCCAGGAAATATGACATCTGAGATCTTCTCTCTAGAAGTCCATTTACTATATTAATCAATTTTTCTTAAGCTGTGAAAATTAATTCACTCCTAAATACGATTCAATATGGAGATTTAAAAGTGAATATGATTCTTTTGTGAAAACATGATCATTGTACTAAGAATAAGATGCAAACATGTTTTCTTAAAGGAGTGGGTGAAGCTAAAAATTGTTATCTTAATGGCTGCAGTTTTGGTTTCATGCACAATTTTATGAGAAAAATCTACATAAATCATGTATAAGGTGTTAGCTAATTTCTTCCTTTGTGCTTATCAAACTCATTGTTTTTCCTCAAAATTATACAAGTATGTACCAGGTATAGCTATATTTCAGAAAATGCAAATTTAAAACACTTATTCCTACCTTCCCACCAAATTATTTAGGACTTTGCCTGAAATCATTCTTGGAAAAATGGTCACATTTATGAGTAATGAAATTACACATACAGTTTATTGAGTAATTATTAATAATTAATGACAAATAGTGACTCATAGTCAAGAGCCAGATTCTGGCCTCAAATAATGTATAGTCCTTAAAGATGTGAGTGAGTACTTCTTGGTAAGTTCAATGTTTCAGCTGTCACTGGGTTCACTCTGAGAATAGGAAATAAACAGAACAGTGGTAGTTTAACATTACCTAACTTAGTACTTAGATCAAAGCGTTACAGCAGCTTTGTGATCCTCAGTGCTCAATGAATAGATTGCCAAAGTAAATCTCAGTTTGTTTAATGTCTAGTAGCGAGTAGGAAAAAGCAGCTGTTAAGCCATCACAGTTTTCAAAAGAGGACAGAATGACAATGTAAATGGATGTGGAGTTTTCTGTATCTTCGATCAGTCAACATGCTTCATTGAATACTTACTGTATGCAAAGTACTGTGTGCAAAGTATTGTATACTAATCATTGTGGTAGAATATAAAAAAGAAGAAGAAAGGCATTTGGGTAGCACGTCTCAAGTAAAGAAAAAATTTACACATATATCATCTCATGCGATCCTCACCATTTCCCTGTGTGGATGGAATAGAGATGCTATGATTTTTCTCACTTTATACATAAGACAACTGAAGACTTGGTATTAAACGATTTGCTCAGGGATCTGCAGAACTGGCACCAGATCCACATCGCCATATACAAACATTCATTCATTCAAAAATATTTACTGAGGGACCACTCTGTGCCAAGTGCTGGTGCCATGCCAAAACAAAAAGCCTCTGCTGTTCCACAGCTCATATTCCATGCAGGGAAGTGAAAATGTAACAATTCCAAGTAGGGAAACCTGGGCTGTGGAGGTATGGTGCAGATGTATGTAGAATGCACCAACAAGCCGGGCTCGGTGGCTCAGCCTGTAATCCCACGCTTTTGGGAGGCTGAGGTGAGTGGACTGCCTGAGCTTGAGGGTTCAAGACCCGCCTGGGCAACTTGGCGAGACCTCATCTCTATGATAAATCAAAAATCAGCTGGGCGTGGTAGCGTATGCCTGTAATTCTGGCTACTCGGAAGGCTGAGGCGGAAGGATCGCCGGAGCCCAGCGGGTCGAGGCTGCGGTGGCCGGGAGCGGCCCCTGCACTCCAGTCTGGGTGACAGAGTGAGACTCCAACTCAAAAAAAAAAAAAAAAAAAAAAAAAAGAATGCACCAACAACTCAGAAGAGAAGTCGTTTTCACTCTGGTAAGGAAGACAGGGATTTCTGCCAGATTTTGAAGTTGCCTGTGTAAAGAGTTCTTCAAACGGAAGTAGGGGGAGGTGAGGAGCTCAAGCAGCAAAATAGAACCCAGGAAGCATAAGATAAGTAGGGGTGGCAATGGAAGATGACTGGAAAGGCAAGTTGGGGATGATGTCCCAAAGAGCCAGACACAATGTTTGCATTTTATGAGGGAGGGATTTCTGCGAGTTTTTAAACTTTGGAATGGTAGCACACAAAAATAATGAGGATTAAGATGATAGGTTGGGATGTGTAGATTATAATGTGAGATTAGAGGAAAGAACCAACTTTTTTTCTTTTTTTGAGTTGGAGTCTCACTCTGTCGCCCAGACTGGAGTGCAGCGGCCGCTCCCGGCCACCGCAGCCTCGACCCGCTGGGCTCCGGCGATCCTTCCGCCTCCACCTTCCGAGTAGCTAGAACTACAGGCGCTGCTACCATGCCCGACTAATTTTCTTTTTTTTGAGTTGAAATCTCACTCTGTCACTCAGACGGCAGGGCAGTGGCCGCTCCCAGCCACCGCAGCCTCGACTTGCTGAGTTCCGGCGATCCTTCCGCCTCAGCCTTCCAAGTAGCCGGAACTACAGGCGCGCGCTATCACACCCGGCTAATTTTTTTGATTTATTGTAGAGATGAGGTCTCGCCTGCCCAGGCGGGTCTCGAACCCGCAGGCTCAGGCAATCCACTCACCTCAGCCTCCCAAAGGCGCGGGATTACAGGCTGAGCCACCGAGCCCGGCTAAGAACCAATTTTTTTAATGACCAGTTTGAATCTTTAGCTTCTAAAATTAGCATCGTTTTATTATGCAATTATCATAGTGATCATCATAGACTTTCCTCAACTATTCCTCTGAAAGATGTAAAAATATTTAAAAATTTAAGTACTTATTTAAAACTTGCTTTATTACTTATTTGGATAATTTATTAATAATTTAACATAGCGAACTCATTTCACTGAGTTTATGGAATAAGCATTTCTCCTCTTTGGTTAACAAGATATTCTTTCATCAGATTATTGTCAAAGGCCTGTATTTCATAGACACATGGAATTCTACCCATATGTGCTAGGCCTAGACATGCTATTTCAAACATAGGGCTAGAGATTTTTAAAACAATTCTGATTTTTGTTCTTCTCTAGAGCCTGTTTAAGGACAGTTCTTCGATATTATCTCAGTTTCATCCCATTACTTCATTTATTTTCATGGACAGTCAAAATAGTTCAAACATTTATATAAGCTGGGGCATAGGATTAATTTTTTTAGGATTTGAATAACACTGTAGATAAGCTATTCCCAACCCTTTTAGCATCAAGGACCTGTTTTGTGGAAGACAATTTTTTCATAGGGGTTTGGGGGACAGGGCGTATTGGTGGGGGAGAGGGATCATCAGACATTAGATTCTCACAAGGAGCACTCAACCTAGATGCCTCGCACACACAATCCACAGTTCACAATAGGGTTCGTGCTCCTGTGAAAATCTAATGTCAGTGCTCATCTGTCAGAAGCCAGAGCTTCCACTCATCGGCCATTCATCTCCTGTGCAGTCTGTTTCCCAACAGATTACAGACTGATACTGGTCTGCACCCCAGGGTTGGGGACCCCTGCAGTGTAGATGAAAATAAGAGTCTTATTATGAATCCTAAATATCCTGTGATGTGAGTTGGGATTTGAATTAAGTAGGAGATAGAAACCTAGTTAGGTAAGCACTGAGAGAGAGAGTAAGCATAAGGAAAAGCATGAAAGTTTTAAAAGGGGCTGTGCATTGGGCACAATGACCAGTATTGCACAGCTGTCGCACAAGGGTTATGAAAGAAAGTGGAAAGAGAATTGCTCCTTGCACTTTTGTTCTAGGTCACCTGCACTCTTGGAGTATCTATTCCCCATCAAATGTAAAGGCTGTTTGCCCCCTAGGTTTCTTAAATTTGGTTGTCGTATCCATCTTTCTCTTCCCAATGTTTGTACAGACCAGCCTAGGGTTAATTTTGTACTTAATTGTATGTATCTTTCTTGCGTTATATAAGGATCATGGAATTACAGAGGGAAAAACAAAAACAAAAACACTTGGCTGGCATTTCCCAAAGCATTAGTATTTGCTGCTTCCCAAAATGTTTGTATAGTCATGGCTACTACAAGACAAACAAAGGTGAGACCAGTGTGTCTGGTACTTTACTCTTTCTACCTTTATTTGCTAGATTTGAAATCTGGCCAGGGCAACAATCTGGGCAATCACTGAAGCTATGTTGCTCCAGCTTCCTTTAATACCTGGTCGGAAGCTGTCTCCAGGGACACCGGCTAGTGTGAACGCCTCTGCTGCTCCTTGACTAGCAAGGACTCGGAATTTAGACAAAGGCGAGTCATGCCAGGCCTGAGCAAGTGGTCATCGATGCAATGTAAATCTTTAAAAATGGCAAAATATTTCCTCGCTTATTCTGGTTAATCTGCTTGTTCCTGCAGATCCAGTCTCTGTTTTTTTGTGCTCTAGGAGCCTGACCTCTTTTGTTAGAGTCAGAATGTGTGCCCCCTCTACTTCATATACTGAAATCTAAATCTCTAAGGTGGTTGTATTAGGAGGTAAGAATATGATTAGTTCATTAAGATGGAGCCCTCATGAATGGGATTAGTGGCTTCATAAAAATGACCACAGAGGGGACCCTTTGCTCCTTTTACTGTGTGAGGGCACAGTGAGAAAGTGTCATTTATGTATTAGGAAGTGAGCCCTCACCAGACACCAAATTTGCTGGTGCCTTGATCTTGGACTACCCAGCCTACAGAATTGTGGGAAATAAATTTCGGTTGTTGATAAGCAACCCAGTCTATGGTATTTTATTGCACAAACCTGAAAAGACTAAGAGACTAGGGCAGTGCTCCCTTCCTCCATGGATTCCATTAGATTTTGGTCTTTGAGAGGCAATAGTAGAAAGTCATGAAGGTGAACAGAGTAGTTGAGGTATTCATTCCCACTCTTCTCCTTCCTCCAGGTCTCAGTTTATACAGAGTTGATGTTTCTTTGATTATTGTGAGGTAACGAGGTGACCCCTCATTCCTGAGTCCAGCCCTTAGCAGGTTTCAGTAGCACTGGACCTATCCCTTGTCCTTTAGGCTTAGGAATGGCAACAACTCCCCACTTGTGTTAGCCCTTGGGTGCTTCACCATTCCTTGCCAGTTTCCTTAATCCCCCCATACCTCTGCAAAATGTGCCTTCATTCAGCTCTTAGGCACTTTCATCTAAGAGCTGAATGAAGGCGCATTTGAGTGTATTCCCTGTGCTACACCATGCAGACCTCATCTTCAGGGATGGTGAACAGTCCAACTGTCTCAGGAATTATCCTCAGTCATTTGCCCTCACCAAGAACCTGTCCACTTTCCAGATCAGCCTATACACAATGACTGATCAGTGTGAAAGTGTAAAAGGTCTATTCCCTTGAACTCAGCTTAAGGCAACTGTGAGGTTCTTCAGGACTACAGTTGGGACTGCACCAAGTTCACATCTCCCCCTGCCAGATGTGCTTCCTTTCCTCACTTCCAGATGCAGATCCTGAAAATATTCCTTAATAATTTTCTGGAATGCTGATCTCAGTCTTGGAGTCTGTCTCCCAGATAGAGCAATTTACAATACCATTTCTTAAAAAGCATGTGTGCTGTTTACTTATTGTAAAGATTAATTTTCTTGTCTTGCCTGTAATCACCAATAGGACCCACACTGGACATAGCTTTGCCTTTGTGCATTCCCAGTTCCTTTTCCTGGACTCCTTTATGGTCTCATACTCTTATGCCAATCTGTGTTCTTAAAAAATAATCTAAACATACTAAAAAGCAACATTAAACTACTAATTTATGCCAATGAAATCAGGAAACAACAACAAAAAAAATAGCCTCCAGTATTATTGAAGTTGTTGTGGCATGGATATATTAATGCAGTGCTGGTGGCATTATAAACCAAAATAACTCTTGAAAAATACAGCGTAACATTATATATCATTATGCTATTTGATCTAGTAAGTGCTTTCCTGATAATTTATTCTTAAACAGTTGAAAGGAAGAATGCATCTATATGCACAAATTATCATCTGTTTTGAAAGAAAAGACCACCATTCAATATCTGCAATAAAATACTGAGCTTATTACTTATATTTACTTTTATTTTTAGCTATTACTTTTATACATAAGAGAAAGTCTCATTAGTTAAGCAAAGTCTCCCTGAGCAAAACATGAAGCTGATATTATGTAGGATTTTGGGAAGTGTGGAGTCCAGGGATTTGAGGGTCTTCTAAGGTGGGACTGTTTAGAGATTGGTTGACTGTTCCTTGTTGAAGCATGGTTACCAGGGTGCATTTGCTGCTGATTGACTGATTTTAGAAGTGCGATCACTGAAGTCAGCTGTTTCCAACTGGCTGATTTTCACAATCTAGAACTGTTATTGATTGGCTGGATTTCAAAAATATGTTTATTGATGTGAGTTGTCATTGACCAATTATATAAGTTTAAGCTCAGCTGTTTATTTATTATCATAGCTACCAAATAGTCAGTCTTCTAGCAGCGTACAAACTTTACATTCTCGACAGCATATTCTTTAATAGAAACTTGGATATTATCTCAATGTCTATTAATATGCAAATGATTAAGTAAATTATGGTGAAGACAATGGAAATCTATATAGTTCATAACCACTATTAATATTAAACATTTACATTGTGAAAGATTTATAATGTAAGAATAGTTTTTAAAAAGTGATTTTGAATTGAATTTTCTTGCTGATGGCAACTATTTTAAAAAATATGTGTGTATGTAAAAGGATCAGTTCATAGAATGATGAATGGCATTTTTAATACTTTATATATCTTTACATTTATATGTATATATCTGTGTGTGTGACCACACATTCATATAATGTTTTTCAATAAAGATTTCAAAAAGAAAACATCTAGCCTGGTGCATTGGCTCACGCCTGTAATCCCAGCACTTTGGGAGGTGGAGGCAAGAGGATTGTGTGAGTCAAGAGGCTTGAGACCAGCCTGGACAACTTGGTCAGACCTCGTCTCTATAATAAATAAAAAAATTAGCCAGGCATGGTGCCACATGTCTGTAGTTCCAGCTACTTAGAAGGCTGAAGTGGAAAGATCCCCTGAGCCCAGGTCAAGGCTGTAGTGGTTGTGAGTGTGCCACTGCACTTCAGTCTGGGGAACAGAGTGAGACTCTGACTCGAAAGAAAGGAAGGAAGGAAGGAAGGAAAGAAGGAAGGGAACATCTAATAATTCAACAGATACATGTGCATTTGAATTTTGATAGGGGACATTGAAGACCAACATACCTTTAAAACAGAAATGAACTAATTTCAATTTAGGCCATAAAAGTGGAAAGGACACTGAAATTGGGACTGATGTCTTAATTTGAGTCTAGGCTGTGTCACAATATTACTTATCTGGTATGGGCAAACAATTTGCCTTTCTGAGCTCCATCTGCACACTTTTAAAATAGAACTAATATTATATACTTCACAGGTTAAGATAATTAGATGAGAATCCTATGTGAAAATGCTTTGTAAACTATAAAATATAATTCAAATTATTTTGTATTTAAAAAGTTATTAATAAATGACATTTATACATACTTATGAAGCACATGTATATTCAGTTGAATAGACTGTGTAACTCAACCTTCCAGGCTCAAGTGATCTTTCTGTCTCAGCCATCCAAGTAGCTAGAACTATAGGCATGCACCACCATTATGCATAGACTGTTTAATCAATTCAGGGTATTTGGGATGTCCATCACCTCGAGTACTTATCAATTCTATGTGTGGGGAACATTTCAAGTTTTCTCTTCTAGCTATTTTCAAGTACACTGTTGTCAGGTATAGTCACCCTACTCCACTATGGAATATTAGAGCTGATTCCTTTTATCTAGCTGTATGTTTGTATCCATTGATCAAGCTCTTTTTATCCTCCCAAACCCATATGCCCCTCCTAGGCCCTGGTATCTACTCTCTACCTCTATGAGATCAACATTTTTGGTTCCCATATGAGTGAGAATATCTTTCTATGACTCATTTGTTTCTTTTAACATAACAACTTCTAGTTCCATCCATGTTGCTGCAAATGACATGGTTTTATTATTTTGTGTGTGTGTGTGTCAGAGTCTCACTCTGTCACCCTGGCTGGAGTGCAGTGGCATGCTCACGGCCACCCCAGTGTCGACCTGCTGGGCTCTGGCTATACTTTCACCTCAACCTTGCAAGTAGCTGGAACTACAGGTGTGTGCAACCACGCCAGCTAATTTTTGATTTATTATAGAGACGAGGTCTAGCCAAGTTGCCTGGCCTGGTCTCAAACCCACGGGTTCAGGCAACCCACTCGCCTCAGCCTCCCAAAGCGCTGGGACTACAGACTTGAACCACCGTGCCAGGCCAGTTTTATTCTTTTAATGGTTGAATAGTATCCCATTCTGTTTGTGTGTGTATCTCACATTTTCTGTCTGTCCATCTATTGATGGGTCCTTGGGCTGATTCCATATCCTTGCTGTTGTGAATAGTGCCGTGATAAATGTGAGAGCAGATATACCTTTGTTATGCCAATTTCTTTAACTTTAGAAAAATACTCAGTAGTTGGATCATATGGTAGTTCCATTTTTAGTTTGGGGTTTTTTTTTTTTTTTGAACTGGAGTACAGTGGCATGCTCACGGCCACTGCAAACTCGCCCTGCTGGGTTCAGGCCATTCTTCTGCCTCAGCCTCTCAAGTAGCTGGAACTACAGGTGCATGCCACCGTGCCCATCTAATTTTTTGATTTATTGTAGAGATGAGGTCTCGCCAAGTTGCCCAGGCTGCTCTCAAACCCCTGAGCTTAGGCAATCCTCTTGCCTCAGTCTCCCAAAGTGCTGGGATTACAGGCTTGCTTGGCTACTCTTCCTATTCTTTTTGTGTGTTTGTGTTTGTAGACTCTATGTTGCCCAGGCTGATCTTGAGCTTTCTGGCCTCCGGGCCTCCAGAGAGCTGAGCCACCAAACCCGGCCTCCTCTCCATATTCTGTTCTCTTTCTTTTCTTTCTTTTTGAGTCAGAGTCTCACTCCATCACCCAGGCTGGAGTGCAGTGTCATGCTCACGGCCACCGCAGCCTCGACTCGCTGGAATCAGTTTCTTCTTCCGCCTCAGCCTTCCAAACAGCTCTCACCATGAACAGCTAATTTTTTGATTTATTGTAGAGATGAGGTCTTGCCAAGTTGCCCAAACTGGTCTCTATCTCTTGGGCTCAGGAAGTCACTCGCCCCATCTCCTAAAGTGCTGGGATGACAGCTGTGAGCCACCACGCCCAGCTCATTTTTCATTTTTTGAGAAACTTCCGTACTGTTTTCCATGGTGATTTTACTAATTTGCATTCTCACCAACAACATACCCCTAGTTCTCTTTTCTTTGCATGTTCATCAGCATTCAGAATGATGTTAGCTTTGAGTGCCTTATATGGCCTTTATTATTTTGAGATCTGTTCTTTCTGTGCCTCGTTTCTTGGGGGGATTGCCATGAAAGGATGCTAAATTTTATCATATGCTTGTTTTTTATTCTTTATTCTGTTGATAGGATGTATCACATTCATTGATTGGCATATGTTGAATCATCCTTGCATCTCTGGGATAAACCCCACTAGATCATGATGTATTCTTTTTTTAATGTGCTGTTGAGTTCAGTTTGCTAGTGTTTTGTTGAAGATTTTTGCATCTATGTTCATCAGGGACATTGGCCTGTGTGTTCCTTTTTTGGTTGTGTCTTTGTGGTTTTGGTTTCAGTGTAATGCCTGCCTTGTAGAATGAGCAAGAGAGAATTGCAGACTATATTATTAAGGCCCTTGCTTGTCACACTTCAATATTTACACCATATGCAACTCAAAGCTAATTGATAACAATAAAATAAAATAAAACAAAATTGTAATTTTATAAAAATTAGAATGTTTCATAATATGAATATATTTGGAATTGAAGCCAAGGAAAGCACATGGTACTGCTGAAAATATTTGTCCTTTTATGAGGTGCCAGATAACTCAGCAATTAACTGAGAGTTGGCCAAAAATAAAGGGCGACAACCTTCCTAGTCCACTGGCAGTTCTCATACTTGGGCTGCTGTTTCAGTGGGGCACCCCAGAACAAATGCACTGGAAATATGTACTACATTAGGGCTTTGCTCAGAAGTTTCCTTTTATTTGAGTTCATTGTGTTCAGTAGACATGCTAAAGGAAAATCTGTAATGTTGCTACAGAATGACCCTTATGACGTAAACAATGAATGTAGTATACACTTCTTTCCATTACAAAGCGTCTACTGGCCTCACAATCCCACCAAAGGTTAAACATAGCCCCAAACTGAATCATGCCAAGATTGCATAGCCATTAATTTAGTAAGCTCAATGATTTTAAAGTTCAATTTTTAAAATCATGGGCAGATAACCCATTAATTTTAAAAAATACCCCATTTATATTATTGAGAATATGAGGACTTTAGAATCACTGGAATTGTGAATCTTATCATTACTAGGGGAATTCAGTATTTTAAAGCTTCATGAATTTCTTTTATTCCTTTCTGGCAGAATTCAATGTGATCTTGGCTTATTTTGAAAATTTAGGTCAAATTTTTTTGTCTAAAATGAAACTAAAACATTTAAAGATATGTGATATGCCTTATATTGGCTTTCATTTTCATGGAAAGATCATTTCTGTGTACATCCCATTCATATGTAGTGGTATGTGGGAGTATTTGAGGGCAACAAGCTTCATGTTTATTTCAATGCAGTTAAAATTTAAACATTTCTTGCCCTGAAAACCAGAGAAATCTGGAATTTAGTAGATAAACTATACTTTGTAGCAGATCTAAATGTACTTAGTATCAGTTGTGCTTTTCCTACTGGGGCAACTTGAATATCTGAACAAATTTAATCAACTAACCCACTAGACATTGTAACAGATTGAAATATAGATGTTCTCAGTCTCAATGTACTTTCACTCAAGATTTGTAGACAAAGTAAACGTATTGCCCAATTAAAGAATAATTGAAGTCATCTGTCATCAGAGTTGAGCTAGGGAGAGAGTCCCACAAGAGTAATGAGATTCAAACTAATATCAAAGAATTTAGATACATAGAGGAGAGTCGACAAACAGAAGATAGACATGTATGCAAATACGTAGAGGAGGTGTGGTATTAAATATTTATATCTATTTGTAAATATAGAAATATGCACGTCTGGTTACACACACACACACACACACACACACACACACGCACACACACACACACACACACACTTATCCCTGCAGGATTAAAAACACCAAAGGGACTGAGATGCAGTCGCTGATCTTGTGGTTAGGAGTAACAGGTCTGTGGTCAAACTGCTTTTGGCTTCATGTCCCAGCATTTCTAATTAACTCTGTGATGCTGGGCAAATTACCTACCCTTTCTAAGCCTTGGCTTTTGCATATGTCTAACAGGGATGACTATACCACTACCCGATGGCAATGTAAACATTGAAAGAGAAAAAGTAATTAGAATAGTGTCTAGCATGTAGATAGAAATTGATAAATGCTTACTATTACTTTTCTGTTTGTGGAGGTGCGTTCATAATTTGGTTACCTTTGATGTATTGCTAAAAGTTCTTTGAGACCAAGCCTAAATCTTACTTTTAATTAATTAGTTCATTCAACATTCAGGTTTTGAGCATCCATTTATGCTCAAGAAGAGATAGGTTATTTAATGATGGGCATATGATCTTTGTACATTTTACATAATTAATACTTGTTGCAATAAAGTAAATAATTATCAGCTGACGAAAGTGCATATTGCCTTAAGGGTTAGTCACTTTTCTTTCCTTGGTAGTTCCACTTGTACTTATTATAGCCTTTGTAGAGTTTTAGTATAATTATACAATATACTTGCTTGGTATATCATCGTTTGTGTGTCTGTCCCAGTAAAGAAACTAGCCTGCCATATGTGGTCAAGCTCATTGTTACAAAACACGCTTTTCTTATTTCAATAACAAAATTCTGAGTTACATAAAAATTACCGAACAGATTTACAACAATGTAACTAATCTTAGTTATTTCATTTGCTTGATATTTCAGTCTTTAATGGATTTAAGATTGAAATGCCTTTTTATCTAATGAAAGTCATGGCAGAATTTTATTGCAGTACAAGGTGCATGCAATACACTGATAGTAGTTGACATCCATATAAATTGTTGTGATGGATTGCATGATTAATATTTTAAAAAGAACATATTTTTACTTCTCGTTGTAAGAAATGAAATCAGTATCTTTTGAGGTCAAACAGTTGCTCTAGGAGTCATTAATAGAATTGGATACTGCCGGAGATGATCTATGATGTCAAGCCCCTGTGATCTGATAATCCCCTTTATACTTGTTCTTTTCTGAAGTAAAGCTGCTCTGTTAATCTCATGTGTTTTTAATTTCAATTCATCTACTTGTGCCTTGATAGACGAGAAAGTCTCCTAACAATAATTCCCCAAATTTGCTTCTTTGCCTTTTAAAACCTAACAAAATAATAGAGCATAGAATTCTAGAACTAAAAGAGAATAGACATTGTCTTTCACAATCCCTTTACTTTACAGATGAGGGAACTGAGGCCTGCAGAGTTACTATACTTGCTTAAGACAATAGTGATAAAACCATCAATTCAGAGATGAATTGAAAGATGGTGGTTGTAGAAGGGAGGTGTATAGGAGTTATTCTTGGGAAGAAGTATATTTTTTGTATTTTTTTTTCTCATCAGTCTTTGAACTTTTAAGGGGCTCAAGGTTATCTTCCGCTCAAATACACATTAAAATAAAGCCGTATGAGGCTTATTTTTGGTAAAAGTTAACCATACAGTTCCTCAATTTATATTGAAGTGCAAAGATTTTATCTTTGACTTGCTCATTCAATTTTAAATAAGAAAAAATAGGGTTGGAGGATTTATGCCAATGAATTTCAGGATAATGTTGTATTGGCATTAGGATAGACATTAAAAGTCAATAAAACTAATAGAGTCTAGAAATAATCTTATGCGTATATGATCAAGTGATTTTCTATCTGTAATGCCTAAGTAATTTGATAAAGAAAAAGATAGCAGTTTAACAATTAGTGCTGAATGTTTTGACATATATATGGGAAAAAAACTAGGATCATAACTTAATTACATAAACTATGCAATTTTAACATATTATTTTACATAATATGTAAAATATATACATATATCTTATATATATGTCTTGCTCTTATTATTTTACACAATATGTAGAAATTAACTCAAAATGGACCTAAATATACACTTAAAGCTTAATATATTCATTTCTAGAAGGAAACATAGAAACAATCTATGTGACCACGTGTTAAGTAAAGATTTCTTAGCACGCAGAGAAAGCATACATCATAAAATAAATAAATAAATGGGAAATATTCAAACCTAAAAATGTTTGCCCTTTGAATGACACTATTCAGAAAATAAAATAAAACTATCTTGTAGAGAATTTGTTTTCAGAATATATAAATAACTCTTTAAAATCAATGTGGCCGGCTGGGCATGGTAGCTCAAGCCTGTAATCCCAGCACTTTGGGAGGTTGAGGTGAAAGGATTGCCTGGGCCCGCAGGTTCAGGTCCAGCCTGGACAACATGGTGAGACCTCGTCTCTACAGTAAATAAAAAAATTAACCAGGCGTGGTAGCGCATGCCTATAATTCCAGCTACTTAGAAGGCTGAGGCGGAAGGATTGCTGGAGCCCAGCAGGTCGACGCTGGGGTGACCATGAGCGTGTCACTGTACTCCAACCGGGGCAACAGAGTGAGACTTCAACTCAAAAATAAATGAATAAAAATAAATAAATAACCCCCCCCAAAAATCAGTATGGAGAAAAACAGTAAGATAAAATTATGGGCAAAAAATTTGAGTATATATTTCACAAAAGAAGAAATGTACATGGAAAATAAACACACGAAAAGATGCTCAACATTATTGGTTCTTAGTAAAATGTAATTCAAAACCATAATAAAATACCGCTATATTCCCACTAAAATGACTGAAGTAAACGCAAACCAAAACAAGCCTCAAAATAGTAAGTTAGGCAAAGGTGCCGAACACCTGGAACTCTCATACACTAGTGCTGGAAACGTTTAGCATTTAGTTTAACATTTACTCAAGTTAAATGTGGTAACTGAGTAATTTGTTTTAATGTAAAACATACACTTACCAAATGACTCAGAAATCCCAGTCCCAGGTATGTACCCAAGAGAAATGAAAACATATGTCACTCCAGTCTGGGCGACAGAGTGAGACTCCAACTCAAAAAAAACAAAAAAAACAAAAAAAACAAAAAAACATATGTCCTTACAAATATTGTGTTGTGCTTGAATGCTCATTGCAACTTTGTAAGGTGTGGGGGAATGTGATTTATCACATACAGGCAAGGGGGTGTCTTTGGAGTGATGGAAAAATTCTCTATCTTGATTGCTGTGATATTACAGAACTGTGTACATTATTCAACTTGAAGTTGATAGATTTCAATATTTAATATTTTTAATTTTTCATATTTTTACAAGTATACTTATTTTATTTTATTTTGTTTTGGAGTCTCACTCTGTCACCCAGGCAGAAGTGCATTGGCATGCTCTCAGCCACCCCAACGTCAACCTGCTGGGCTCAGGCGATCCTTTTACCTCAGCCTTCCAAGTAACTGGAACTACAGGTGCCTGCTACCAAGCCCGGCTAATTTTTAAATTTACTGTAGAGATGAGGTCTCGCCAAGTTGCCCAGGCTGTTCTCTAACCCGTGGGCTCAGGCAGTCCCCCAACTTGGCCTCCCAAAGTGCTGGGATTACAGGCTTGAGTCACCGTGCCTAGCTGCTGATTTTAAAATTGACACTTGACCAATTTAGTAAACATGGGATCTATATAAACACTGACCCTTTCACGATATACAGACATTAGTTTCATATGGACCATGGTACTTAACATAAAGGATAAGATGATAAAACTTCTAGAAGAATAAATAGGAAAACTTGCTGTGCCCTTTGGATAGCAAAGATCTTAGAATATAAAATACACAAAATGCAAAACACACTAAGCGCAATGATAATTTGACTCCAAAATATTAAAAGCTTTGCACCAGAGACACTTTTAAAAAATTGAACAAGCAAATCACAAACTGAAGGAAATATACCTGGCAAAGTAATTGCATAAATATATAAGAAACTCTTACAAAAATTAATAATTAAAATACCAAAACACAATTAAAAATGGTCAATATACTTGACAAGACACTTAATAAAAGATGATATACTAAAGGCACATGAAAATGTTCTCAAGTTACCAGGGAAATGCAAATTGAAACCACAGTTTGATATAATTTAATAACTGGAAAAATGTCTAAAGTTGAAAAAAATGATAGTACAATGCTGGTGAGAATCTGCAACTACTGGAATTCTCATACATTGTGGGTTGAAATATAAAATATTAAATCACCTTGAAAAAAAGCGAGTAGTAAAATAAACACAAACTATTTTACTGGAAATAGAAAATAGTTCAGCAGCGTGTTGCCACGTGCCTGCCTCTGTCCTCTCTCCCTCCCGCCCCTAGCAGTGCCTGGCATCTGCTGATCCCACCCACGCAAGCCTCCAACAAATAGTGGTCAAAAGAACTCACTTTACTGAAAGATAAGTGAGCATCAAAAAGGAAAGAATGAAAGATATATGTGAAGAAACTAAATAATAATAACCATAGCAATAATAATAATGGAATCAGAGATAAACAAATGGAAGACAAAGAATATCACATGAAAAATACTATTGTGAGAGTTGATAACTTTAATCAAGCACGAGAGAGATGTAATTGTCAATGTAATGGTCTTGGGAGGTTGGGCCCGAAATTAATTATTAGGCCATAAGGGTGAGTTTAATGGCTTTTTAAAAAGGTTTGGGGGAGTGAATTCTCTCTCTTTGCTCTTCTGCTCCTCTGCCATGCAAGAAGCAGTATTCTACCCCTCCAGAGAATGTAGGATTCAGGCACCGTTTTGGAAGCAGAGACCAGACTCTCACCAGACACCAAACCTGCTGTCACTTGATCTTGCACTTCCTAGCCACCAAAGCTCTAAAAGATAATTTTTTGTTCTTTAGGAATGATCCAGTCTCAAGTATTCTGTTACAGCAGCGCACAACAGACTAAGACAGTAGCAGACAATATTGACCTGTCAAACAAAAGACTACATAGAACAACTGAAGGGGACATGAATTAGCAGAAGATGGCAAAAAAAAAAAAAAAAATGGAGGCAAGTAGTAAAATCAACATAAAAATAAAGACCGAAAGACCGACTTGGTAGCAGGAGAAATTTACAATGAAAAGGGAGAATTACTAATGATAGACTTACTTAAGAGTACATTTTCTGAATAAGAGTATGTTCAAATGCAAAACAAAGTACCAAATAACCAGGTCCGCTATTAGGGAAAGAGCACACCAGCTAGAAGCCCAAACTTCACCTGCATACAATCTACTTATGTAGCAAATCCTCACTCGTACTCCACAACTGTAAAATAAGATGAAATAAAATAAAACCAGTGGGATCAGGACTTTGTTCTAGAAATAAGAGACACTGCCCTTTGTCACAGGGTAGGCATATGAATGACTTATTTCAGATTTTATTCTTTTCACTTAACTTAAATTGACACTGCAGTGTTGTTTTAGTTTTGAAGCCCACATGGGGATACATTCTAATTTCTTCAAGGTTCAGGGCCTCTATGATGCTGATTTCATCCTATAGTTATCCGGAATCAAGCTCCTACCCCTATCATCTTCTGGAGACTTTTTACAGGCAGCTAATGACCCCCTGATTTCTCTGTTTAATAATCACTTCTCAATCCTTATCTTGTCTGGCCTCTTTGTGTGAAGAGCTGTGTCTTTCATACCTCCTTAGAGCTTCTTAAGCCATTTGCCTCTGTCACTGTTTTCTCCTTACTTTCTTTTTTAAAAAAAATCCTTTTAGTCTTCTCACTATCCTTCATTCAAGAGTCTCCCTTCAGCCGGGCTTGGTGACTCAGCCTGTAATCCCGCGCTTTGGGAGGCCAAGGAGAGTGGATTGCCTGAGCCCGCGGGTTCGAGACCTGCCTGGGCAGGCGAGACCTCATCTCTACAATAAATCAAAAAATTAGCCGGGCGTGGCAGCGCTCGCCTATAGTTCCGGCTACTTGGAAGGCTAAGGCAGAAGGATTGCTGGAGCCCAGCAGGTCGAGGCTGCGGTGGCCGGGAGCGGCCACTGCACTCCATTCTGGGAGATGGAGTGAGACTCCAACTCAAAAAAAAGAGTCTCCCTTCAAATTATTTTCTTATTGCCACGAGAATACATTTCTACAGTGAAGAGCTGAACATTTTGTTCTCCTGCTTACAATTATTCAAAAACTCCTGCCTCCATTATATACGGAATAAAGTTCATACCATTTAGCATTACGTTGAAATACTAACGTGTTTTGTCTCTTACATGTCTTTCCAACTGTGTTCCCACTGTTTTTTCCCTGCATATTTCATTATTCAGAGCTATACAAACTACATATAATTCACCAAACATACCACAATGCTGAATGTCTCTGTGATGATTCTTCCAACTGGATTATTCTTCCAACAACTTTCCTCTGATGAAGTCCATTCATCCTGAAGATCTATGCTCTGGGGCAAATTTAGGGTTTTCCATTCAGTACTAATAGGTCTCTTCCATGCATTGCTTTCTACATACGCATAACGTTCATTCAACATTTCAGTGTCTTAGATTATGAGCTCTTTGGTAGGCAGGCTGATTGTCTTCTGTTGTTAGTGTTCTGTCATATTGTAAACATATACAATGTATTTTTTTAAAGTAAATAAATGGAGGTATTATAAGATTTAGGATTGAGACCATGTCTCATTTCCCATTAGGTGTTAAAAATCATGGCCAGATGATAATGAAACAGGGGAGCTCATAGATGTAAATTCCGAATATGGAGGTGATTTTGTCTCTGTTCAGTATTACTTACAGTATTAGATTTAACAAATGATAATGACAGTTGTTTTATTGTCATCTGGGCAAAGATAAAAAAGAAAATAAAAATACTACTTCAAATCATCTATGATAATTCTCTAAGAAGTGAATAGGGAGAATTTGTGTAACTTTTGTGGGCTATAGTTGAAGTATGTTGCGCTTTTTTTGCATCACAGCCAGCGGAACAGATGTTAAACTCTATAATTTGAATTGGCTGTTGTTAAGAGAATGACCTACTTATGACGATCTAAAATGCAGAGGTAAGGCCAAAAACTTTTGTGACTCGGGCAATGTTATTTAGCTTTATGAAAAAAGAGAAAAATAGATATGACTTCTTATTCATCAATTACTGAAGGAGAGTACAGGATTACATTTATGTTTAGATAATAATTTGTCAGTCTTTGATATTTCTTTTTTTTTTTTTTTTGAGTTGGAGTCTCACTCTGTCGCCCAGGCTGGAGTGCAGTGGCCGCTCCCGGCCACCGCAGCCTCACCTGCTGGGCTCCAGTGATCCTTCTGCCTCCGCCTTCCAAGTAGCCGGAACTACAGGCGCACGCTACCACGCCCGGCTAATTTTTTGATTTTATTGTAGAGATGAGGTCTCGCTGCCCAGGCGGGTCTCAAACCCGCGGGCTCAGGCAATCCACTCACCTCAGCCTCCCATATTTCTTGTAAGCATCCATGAATAGACTTTAGTCTAAGAGACTTCGAATGAATGCCATTTCAGACATTATATTATTTATTCGTCTTGTAATTTGTTCTTTAGTGATGATGTTAAAGTTTCCTTTGTCAGATTTTTCTTGACCCTCCTGTCCAGATCCCTGGAGACTGTGAAGCAGTTGTTATATTCTCCTGTAACAGGAAAATTCAGACATAAATAGCTCTAAATCAGAGTTATGTATGGTCATGTTATTTTAATGTATTTCTCAAAAGGAGGTGAGATTGAAAGAGGGCATCTTTGTGGTGAGGTGAAGAGAGTAAGACTTAGTGAAATGTTTTTGGGAGATCGTTATTTAGCAAAGCATTTCATGAGCATCTGCTTACATGCAAGACCCTGACAGACATCGTTCACTCTTTTATTTAATCCTCATGGTAACCCTGGGAGAGAGGAGGCATTGTCTCTATTTTAATAAATAAGAACACTGTTTCAGAGTGCTTATGCTTTCCTTTATCCAACAACCATTTATTGAGCAGTACCGAAGGCCGTGTACTGTATAGCCATTGAGGAATCATGGATGAAAAGGCATAATTACTCTCCTCAAGGGATGAGGAGTCTGTATTCGGGTGTTAATGAACAACTGAATCAACTAGTATGATACACGAGTATGATAGAGATAATTCCCAATTTGTGGTAACAGCAAGGAAGACCAGGGAAGGCTTCACAGAGAAGGTATACCAGTGTAAGATTCAAGTAAATTGCTGAATGTACCACACTTTAAGTGGACAGAATTGGAATCCCAATACATGGTTTTCTGAATCTAGTTTCAAAAACCTTTTCTGTACACAGCACTGGTTTGCATTAAATATAGCTATATTGTATTGGAGGGTCTGCAAACGCCTATTACTAGCACCAAAAATATTACTGCTCTTGTCTTCCTAAAAGCATGCAATGATTTAGCACTTTCTTATATTGATCATGTATTATTGAAGCCATATCAAGAATATGCAGAGCAAATACTTGTTTTCACCAATAGAAATTCAAGGTCAGAAGGATCAAATGACTCATTAAGAACTTCATAGTCACTAACTGAACTCTTATTGGTAGCTAAGGATCAGCGAGAAGAAGTCTTGTTGTTTGTGAATTAGCTACACAGGTATACCTTCTCTGTGAAGCCTTCCCTGGTCTTCCTTGCTGTTACCAAAAATTGTGAATTATCTCTATCATACTCGTGTAACTAGTTGATTCCGCTGTTCATTGCTACCCTAATACTCACAGACTCCTCATCCCTTGAGGAGAGTAGTTATGCCTTTTTATCCGTGATTCCTCAATCCCTATACAGTACACGGCCTTCGGTACTGCTCAATAAATGGTTGTTGGATAAATGAAAGAATACATAAGTGCCTGAGTACATGAGTTCATAAAAAAATTTTTGAGTGCCGAAGTATTTATTATTTATTTTTGATTTTAGAATGCTTCTCAATGTATAAGTAAGCCTTTGCTAAAAACAAAACAAAGGTAAAACAAAACAACCCTTTAATTCAGAGGCCACAATGTAGGCACAGTAGTGGAAAACAACTGTGAACCCAAAACCAGGCTAGTGTCATTTTTGTACTAGTTATGCCATCAATTAGGTGACGGACAAGTCACAGTTTATAGAATTCTATGTTTTATCTGTAAAATTAGGAAATGATGGTATGGCAAAAGTTGCAAAGGTGGTAGCTGGATAAGTAAAGTTTAAAAACTACTGTCGTGTTTCCAAGCTTTTCTTTGTAAGTAACAGGGCTCCTCGTCAAACAAAATCTTACACAGAGCACCAGATGTGACATGGATAAAAATGGGGATGCTGGGGCTGCTAAATCTCTTTGTCCTCTATTACTTGTTCCTTCTGGTCTCTCATTTCCCACACGCCAAATGTATCAGGCAGGCACTTGTCAGATTCATGAGTGAGCCCACTCTTAGTCTGGCAAAAACTAATTTCACGTTTTTAAAAATAAAGGAAACGACAGTTTCTGAATGTGAAGATACTTAAAGACCCATAAAAAATGTTTCCCTGTGTTCTTTTATGTTCTGTCAAGACAATATTACATGACCTTCTGGTATTACCATGTAAGTTTCAGCCCTCTGTTTTTGAGATTGCTTCTCTTTTTTCATATGTTCACATAGAGCTCAATCCCCTGACCTTTGAGCAGGACTAGGACAGACTGGCCTAAAATTGGATGTCTGCTTCTAAGTAGGCAGAAATCATTGGCAGAGTTAATATCCAATTAATTCAGCTAAACCAGTCAATGTTATGCCGTGAATTCATTTGAGGTCCTGGAAAGATTTCTCAGTTTTGTGATCTTCCTCCTAGGAAGTCTGTAATGATGAAGTATTTATACTTTTGAGAAAGGAGTACACAAAAATTGTATGTTCTTACTTGCTCAAAACATAATGAACTGTTGCACTTTGCTTTTTCAGTCTTCTTCCCAAGAAAGGAAAATATTTTTCATTGATGATGAGTATCTGGAGTCTTTGAGTCTGTAAATAAGACTTGGATCAGAGTCTTGTCTATCTCACACAGGCCCCATGAAACATGTTTGAACAGCACTGTACTGGTTGACAATTTATAAAAGTCTAGGGATATAGCACTAGTGAATAAGTGTCAAGAGTCTCCTGTATTAACTTAAAACATAATTTTAGATATTGAATCAAAGACCTAATTTAGAAGAAAAAATACTTTTGAAATCTTATCCAAGTTTCTGATAGAGCAGAGGCAATTATTGTGCTTTTTAGTTATGATTTGGACTTACAGTTTTATATGCATCGCTTTTTCAATTTAATGTAAATTTCTATAAATTGCATAAAAGGGTAGTTGTTCAAGGGCTCCATATGTTCTGCAAATTGCAGAATCTTCTCTCTTTTGTGTCTCATCACTTTAAAAAAATCTGTTTCCTTTTTTTGATCTGAAATACCCTTTTTACTCCCAATTATCCTCTGTGTTTTGGTCCTGGTTCACCCTCACTGGCTGCTTGTTCTCTGATAAATAATGCTTGCTTGCTTGCTTTCTGAGCAGTAGCAGAAGCAATGGTTGATTTCATGAGCTCTGTGGGCATGGTGCCTGAGTGTAAATCCTGTCTCTGCCTTTTCCTAGATCAGTGAGCTTGGATGAGTCATTCACCCTTTCTGTGCCTCAGAATTCTCTCCTTTGAAATGGAGATAAAAATAGTTGTGAGAATTACATGAGATGATACATTTAGGGACTGTAGACTAGTGCCTGCCTCAAAGCTATTCATATCTCTACCACCAGAGGAAGGATGTGTATCCTGTCCATATTATTTGTTAGCTGGTATGTGCAGTTTACCAGGCGTTCTGATTCTATTTTGTGCCACCTCCCGCCCCCATCTGCTGTGTTTGGATTATTATACTTTTAGGGCATCTGGCAAGAGGCATCAAGCCTATCTATTCTATTCAGTCAGACATTTTTCAGCAAATATTTATTGCTTGTCACAGGGAATATAGTGATTAATAGTATTCACTATGAGCTTCTGGGAGGTATAAAACTATGCATTCATGAAAGTAAATGTATAATTGTGATAAACACTGTGAATTTAAAAAAAAATAATGTGATATGACCTTGTGACAAGTAGGGAGAGTCTGTAAAGGCTTCTCAAAGAAATGACATCAAAGCTGAGGGCTGAAGAATGGTAAAGCCAGGCAAAGTAAAGGATGTGTTACAGTGTAAGAAAAGTTGTGCAACAAGAAAGGCATGTAGGATAAACTCTAAATCCAGTTTAATGAAAGATCAATGAGTTAAAGGGGAGAGTGACATGGGATAGGGTGGGGAAACAAATGGAAGCCAAAATAGGAAGTTGAGGCTGAAATGCAAGCAGGGATCAGATCTGTAGTGCCTTGTATGATTAACCGTCATATTAAGGGTTTTTCGTTGTCCTAAAAAATAACAGGGAGCCATGAAGAATGTAAAGCCAGAGATTAATGTAGGGAATGCTGCATTTTTAAAAGATGACTGGAGGACATCAAGACAGGGAGTAGAAAGGTTTCCTTCTTTGTTTCATACTTACAGTTCATGTAGAAGGACTGCCCTCTCCTCAGTGGAGCTTTCCTTGATAGTTTTTTGCCCACAGAGGTGGCCTTTACTCATTTGTTCACCGAATGACCCCACTGTCTCTTCCTGTCATAGCTCTTCTCACACGGCACTGTGAGCCTGACACAGGCCAAGACGTTCAGTATTGTAGAATGAATTATCATTGATTCTTCCCTCCTAAGACAAGACAGGGGCATTTTAAGGTCAAGGATTCTATCGAATTCTTCTTTTTATTATCTACAGCCTCTGCCACATGTGGGGCTCTCCATCATTTTTGTTTTTGTTGCTGCTGTGTTTGTTGTTGTTGAGAAACCAAATGAAAAGAACTAGTCCATACTCGTGATGGATAAAGATGAAGATTTTGGATCATGAATGCCATTTAATTTTTTGTGCTCTCATTGAAAGTTGTTCATGTTAACTGGGATTGTAGAGCGGCAGTAATGAATTAATGAAAGTTATCATATAGCTTTGAGGGTGGCATTAGACTATCTACATTTGGGCATGAACTGGTTACCCCGCAAGTACTTAAGTGAATTGAATATGCTTCAACCATACTTGCCAGTTGCATTTCTTTGTACATTTTCTATGGTTCATTTCAGGAGACAGTAAAAATCCTTCAGGACTTCTTAAACCTCTAATCACATTTTCACTTTGGTACAGTGATAACTCAGATAAAAGCTAGCAGATGTTGAGAGAGCTTGCAATACCAAGTTATTAATTCATTTGAATAAAGAGTATTTTTGTTCTTTCCCTTTGTTTAAGATGGAACTAAAAATGACTGAAAAACAAAACAGTTTATATGCCACCTTTTGGTATTTTAAAGTATAAAAGATTAATTAGTGGTGACTTTTTCTTAGAATACAAAAATAATTCCACTTTTTAAAACTTTCTCACTTAGAGAAACATCAAATTAGTTTTTCACTTTCTCTCTGTTGTATAAATGTTGGAAATTAGCATTTAGCTAAACAAATTGTATATTAAGAATTATTTCTTTTTTGCCAACATACATATTGATTTCAAATTCGTACCCTATTAGTCATTTACAAAAAACACATTTTATAGTTGAAATTTGTTTTAAGTTGTTCAAGAGACACGTTTTACTCAGAGCAACATTTAGCCTTGCTACTTTGCTGTTTCCTGACTATAAACAAGGCATTGCTTTGTTATTTATTCTTTTAGGCTGCTAATGGTTTAAGTTTATATTAATTCTTAACACTTTTTAATTTTTATCTCAAAATATATATTACTTAATTGAATATATTTATGTTTCTCTCCAAGCAATGTTTATAACTAAATCTTGAACAGTTTTACACAGAAAATGACTTTTTTATTATATGTGATTTTTTTCTTCTAATTTGCTTGCTTTCTATTTTTTGCATCATTCCACTTCAAAAACTCTTGACAGACACATATTTGTCTGTCCTGTTTATCTCCTCCATATTTACATCAGAAAGTAGAAATAATTGAGTGCAGTAGCTTCGAGTTTCTGAAAATGTGATGAGACTAATATATGCAAACTTAAGGGAGGAGTTTAATACTTCATGTATCAACTTCTGGACATGTTTATCTAATTGTTGTATCTTGAGAGTTGGTTTCTGTAGCTTATATTTGTTTCTGCTAGTTTCCTGGAATTCAATTAGTTTCATAGAGTTGATAGATAATTCTAATTCAACCATTTTATTTGACAATTGAGGAAACTAAAGGCCCAGAGCTCAGTGGATAGCTAGAGATAGGCAGATGTGGAGCCTGGGTCAGGAGACAGCAATTTGGGCTTCGTCCAGCATTTCGTCCTCCGATTCCTACTATGTTAAATGTGAACCCAAGCCAGAAAACCCTTCTTTTCTTGAAATAGTAATGCTAGTTATTTTAAAAAGCTAAGATTCTCTGGTCTAGTATAGAGGTCTTTAGACATTTATATTTTATGAATCAGTACAATTTCCAAAGAATTAGAGGGCTGACAGAATTATTGATCTTAATTTTCTCAGTTAAGGTCATTAAAAAAAAATAGAAGAAAGACGTGTCTCTGCCTCATTGCATTATCACATTTCGTAAATGGACATTTTCACATCCAAAGGGATGATGAGTAGGACTTTTACAAGTAAGCTAGAAGGGACAACTGTAATCCAAAGAAGTGATGCAAGAGGTATTAAAAAGTATTCCACATTATCTAAAAAGTGCTGTACACTAATGTGGTCAACCCTCTCCCTCTGAGGCAGACAGAGGTAGCCAGATGTGTTCTAATACCAATCATCATCCGGGCAACCTGGCAACTCTCATACGTTTAAACTCCGGTTGTGACGAGGACGGAATGCAAAGAGGTGTTAGAGAAGTGAGTTTCTGCCCTACTGAAAATGAAGAACTACTTTTAGAGACGGCCATGCCTTTAACAAAGTGAAGGCTAGCTTTTGTATTCCTCAAGCTCCAGTTTGGAAAACAAAAGAGATTGAATACAAGAACTGATTTCCCAGGTATTAGGTGGTGAAAGTGAAAAGGGGCCAGCAAGGTCACGCCAAGATGGGAGAATTGTGAGAAGCAGTTGCCATTCCTAGGGCTGAGGGATGCAAAGGGGAAGATGATGTTGGGAGGGCCTAGGAGTACAAAGGAGAGGCCACCACTCTAGGAGCTGGGACCCTCAAGGAGTTGCTCTGAGGCTAGTGTGCCAAATTCTTTTATTTATTTATTTATTTATTTTGAGTTGGAGTCTTCACCCTGTCGCCCAGACTGGAGTGCAGTGGCTGCTCCTGGCCACCGCAGCCTCGACCACTGGGCTCCGGCGATCCTTCTGCTCAGCCTTCCAAGTAGCTGGAATTACAGGCACGTACTACCATGCCCAGCTGATTTTTGATTTATTGTAGAGATGAGGTCTCGCCAAGTTGCCCAGGCGGATCTCGAACCCGCGGGCTCAGGCAATTCACTCACCTCAGACTCCCAAGGCGTGGGATTACAGGCTGAGCCACCGAGCCCAGCTAGTGTGCAGAATTCTGAAGGGAGTCTCGTGTGGTTGGTTCTTGGTCTTCCAAGTGAAAGTGTCCAAGTTGTCTGAATCCTGGAAGGAGGAAGATAATTTTTCTCTTCAGCTCTCTTCTTTCAGTCTCCTACCAAGGATCCCCATTGCCAGCACCTGAAGGAAGTCAACTGGGAAGAGAGTCTGTTAATGTGGTCTGCAGTGTGCTCTGCAATGTAATTTGCATCACAGAGTTTAGAATGGTTGGCTTGGAGCTGAAAGACACCAGTAAATAATGAACAGTATCTCATTGCTCCGTTGATCATATATGCAGAATACTTTTGTGCCTTTTTGAGAAAGAAGAAAGAAATAGAGAGATAAGCAGGGTGGAGAGAAGACACAGCAGCAAAGTACCCGAAATGTTCACTTTTTGGTGTGACAAGGACGCTTGAGCTTATTCTGAATCGAGTGGCCATTGTAGTTGTTATTACAGTCAAAAGAGTAGGCCATTGGGCAAGAGGGCCCTGCCAGCAAGAGTTTTGATGTGTATCAACAGGTTGGAGCTGAGGAAATGAAAAAAGTTATTTCTTCTCAGTGTGAATGCTCCTATTTGCCCCAATAAGACAGCCAACACTCTGACACCTGCCTTAGAGAAGACATCAATGTCTAGTCTGATTTTGCCAGAAGACTTTCCCTCCTTTCACTAATTCTTCTACTCTGCCACGATGTGGAAAGAGCTAGAGGAGATGTAATTCAATGCAGTTATAACACTGGAATTATGGAATCCATCTGAACTGTTCTTAAGGAGGAAGAACTGGATTTGACATCGAAGATAGAAAGCAGTATTGAAGAAAAATGAAGACCAGTTCACACCTGTGCTCTGCTGAGTTCAGAACATTTAATCAAGCAGTTACACACACACACACACACACACACACACACACACACACACATAAAACTTTTTTGAATATCACCTCCAGAACAAAAAAACTACCTTTGAATTGGAAAAAAAAAGTAGCATTTAAAAGACTCCGAATATTATCTTTATTTTTATCATTTCTGCACAATTTGGTCTAGCATGTATCCACAATGTAGAATTTTAAAATAATTATCATGATTCATTGAAAGTCCTTTCAACCAAGCATCACTAATACTAATAATGGTAACCTGTCTAAGGTGAAATTCACACGGTTATTATAGCAGTCGATGTCCTTTTCCGCATTTTAACTTTTAAAATTCTTTGGAGAAAGGAGAAAGAGGGAAAGGTACACTTATATAAAAAATATTGTAGCCCAAATGTAAGAGAATGTTAAGAAGGATTAATATAAGTTTAAAAGCATCTTTTAAGTGGTGAAATATAAAACCTCAGGAAAAATTATTATTAAAATATGCCAGCAATGAAATTTAGAGTCATCATCCTACACACAGCCTTTATAAATTCTTAGAAATATTGTGTTTTAATGAGGTATATGGTATTCCATTTAATGAGTAGCAAATTTTATAATGGAAAAGTAATCTGAAATTAAATTGAGAAGCAAATTTTATAATGGAAAAATAATCTCAAAGTAAGACAACCTGACTCTGTTCTCCCACTTACATTTGCCTTAAATTTGAGGCATTTTAAAACTTTAGTATCTTTAAAATTTATTCCTTTTTGTTCTTGCACTAACAGGGAGGGAACAGGGCTCCAGGAAACTGCTCTACTCAACTTGCATCAGAAAATAAAAGAACTAGAAGTCATTTCATTCACTTCTACCTTGAAAAGATGTGAATGAGACCCAATCAGCTGCCTAGTGACGGTTAATTTCCTATTTCCTGATTTCTTCACCATTCATGATAATTGTGCCTACCTCATTTGGTTGGCTTTTTTTGAGATAATTGAAGCAATGTATGCAGAGTTTTTAAATGGGCTCAGGGTAAATCCTCAATCTACAATTGCCCAAACAAAAGGCAACAGACACCATTAATCAGCAATGATATTGCCTGTATAATTTCTATTCTTGTATTTTCAGAATTCACAAATAGAATTTTCATTGCCACCTGTGAATGAAAGCATACAACTACTTTTGCCTTACAAAAGCAACTTGAGATAATGCTTGCTGGCCTTTCTCAAAATAGCAAAACCCATCTAGAACTCCAAGATTCTACTCATGTATTTTTAAACAACTATTTATTGAGACCCTGTTTGTGTCTGTCACTGTACTAGGCCCTAAGGGGAGATATTCTAAAACTGCCCTCTGGCTTTTTTAAAGTTTTGGGAGCAAGTCTGTATAAATCAGGTTCTACCAGGAGGCAGACTACACTCCCTGAGGGAGTGAAAGAGAGTTTAACTGAGTGACTATTGACGAAAGGCTTGAGCAAAGTTAAAGATAACCAAAAAGGGAGACTGATAAAACACCAGGAAGCAAGCAACAGTGGGAAGCTGCTTCCAGTTTTATGCCTAAATGGCGATGCCTGCAGGAGTTGTGACCTAGAGTAGAAGACATTAGCCATCACTACACTATGACCAGCAGAGAGGCACCTTTGTCTTCTGCAAATCTGCAACTGCTTGCACTGCTGGAACACACCAGAAGCCAGAGGGCCAGAGCGTCACCGAAGACCAGCCTCTGGGGCACTGACTAGGGAGGAGAAGGGTGGAGAGTGGATCCGGAAGGGTATATGAGGAATGTCCAGAAAATAATGGATCTTTTTCACTTTATTTCTTCTCGTCTTATATAACAGATGTGGGCCTTCCCCCCCGCCGCCAAATACAAAAGTATTATATTTTTATTGTAGAATATTTGGAAAACTGCATGGTAACTTGAAATCCTGCTTTTTCCTAATCAGGCCATGTTCCCAGCTGAAAGCACGTGACATTATACAGCAAGCTCTCATATTCAAAGGATCATAAAACAAATTTATTTCCATGGCACAGACCTTACAAAAATGTTCTTGCTTACCAGAAGACCTACCGATGTGACCTGGAGCATTCAGTCTTTCTGCCTGTCCTGTTTCCTTATCATGGTATCTTCTTACATGAATTACATTCTCTGGCATATTAAATTCCTTTTTGTAGTTTTTTTTTTTTTTGAGTTGGAGTCTCACTCTGTCGCCCAGACTGGAGTGCAGTGGCCACTCCCGGCCACCGCAGCCTCGACCTGCTGGGCTCCGGCGATCCTTCCGCCTCAGCCTTCCAAGTAGCCAGAATTACAGGCGCGCACTACCACGCCCGGCTAATTTTTTGATTTTATCGTAGAGATGAGGTCTCGCCTGCCCAGGCAGGTCTCGAACCCGCGGGCTCAGGCAATCCTCTCTCCTTGGCCTCCCAAATTGCTGGAATTTCAGGCTGAGCCACCACGCCTGGCCAAATCTTGCTTTTAAAAACAAACAAACAAACAAAAAATCAAGCAAACCAAAAAACTGAAGAAGTATAAGTTGTTCCATGTCAACCCTACATATAGAACTCTCAAAATCGAATAGAACGCTGTGATAAAATATCTGTTATGTATCTACTTTTGTTAGGATTCATGTGGCAGTTGAGGCAAAGCCTCGGGTTTCTGCCCACTGCTGCTTGGTCAGCATTAGCAAAGCACAGTAGTTGTGATCGTTCCTTGGTGTATGCTGAGGAAATTCTCTTCCTTGGCACCCTGAACAAAATACCTGAAAAGCTTGTGGGAGCTCTCCCTGGAACGCTTACAATGGCAGAGTCGCCTCCTCCCCCAACTCTCCTATCTACTTTGTCAGTTTTACTGCCAACTCCTGCATAATATAGTCCAATTATGCGTTAGAAATTCAACCCTGGTTTCCTGGGTGATGGGACAATGCCACTACTTAGTATTCCTAGTCACATAACTACAATTTCATCATGCTTTTAATCTATATATATCTTCCTGGTAGAGAGGCAGACGTTTAACATCAGGCCCATATTAAGAGTGCAAATGAACAGAGAGAAAAAAATCATAGAGGAGCGCTTGAGCTGGGGAACGGCAACAACACGGGACATTTTTTGGTGCTAAGATGTTGTGAAACCATCATATGGACTCACACCTCTTGGTTGTGGTATTTTTGTCTATAAAATAATCGCTTCCAATTAAATTCTGCAAACTCAGACTTGGTAGTTTGTTGCATGACTGAACTTTAAACTTGTGCCTGTTTTAATAACCTGCGTCTTCATAAGCCAGTGGCCAGTTTCATCTGGAGTTTGCACAGCCAGAGTGCACCCTTCCACTTTGGTAATGTTCCCGAGATTTTTGTTTCAGAAGTGATGTCCAATGTTCTACACAAGCCAATTGTCATGACCCACAGCATCCCTGCATCAAAATGGCTAGATCTGTATGATTTAAACCAGGATATTCAAGCTCTTTCTAACTACTGGTTGTTAGACTACTCTGTGATGAATACTTTTTTACTTTCCTATGTACTTATACATGGGGCAGGTTTAAACTGGTGGTAAAATTTGAGATTAAGATTATTTTGTTTTGTGTATTTTTTTAGGTGTTGATTTGCTTTTCTTTCTTTTTCTTTTCTTTATAGAGTATCTGTATAGAGTATTATAGAATATTCTGAACCTGTCATATTTTAGCTGTGTTACCTTGGCCAAATAATTTTTCCCACCCTTTGTTCTCTTATTAGAAAGTAATCTCACAGATTGTTATGGAGATCAAATGAGACATTTCATGGGAAAGTAGTTTGTAAGCTGTAAGCCTCTACACAAATACATATTATTTTTATTCTTTGTAATCATTGATTATTTGTGAGCCTATTGTGACCTTCTATTCTTATCCTCTCCTCCCAAACCCCTTTGCACCTATTTTTTGGATTTTTGTTTTTTGTGACTCTCTTTTCTCAGTGTGTCAGCTTTAATTGGCTTGGCAAATAGTGACTTTTGCTTGTACATATACATTGTATACATTTCAAATGTTAGTTTAAAGAATTTGCCACATATTTTTATTTAATTAAGACTACAGAGCCGTTCTTTTTTTTTTTCTCCCATAGGTCTTAAAAATCGTCAAGGAAGCTGCATTGAGTAACAGACGTCCTAGAGCGGACAATTTCCACCTCTAGAATGAAGAAAAGCAGGAGTGTGATGACAGTGACGGCTGATGATGTAAGTTCCAGAAGGCAGAGGTGCCATACCCACCCACGTTGGTTCTGGTCAACAAAACAGTCATTTGGTAATCTTATCTAAAGGGCAGACAAGGGTGTTTAACACACCCCTCCGTGACTAGGTGCTTCTATGACATGGGCATTGCCAGCAGCTGAACCCAGCATTCTGCAAGGTTGACGGCAGGAAAAATGCCCTCTCTGCAGCTTGGTGTTGGGTTGAGTTTCAGCTTTGTGATTTGCATTCACAAAGCCAACAGTCTCCAGTCTATGGCTGCATTATAACTCTTAGGTGATTCCTTTTTCCACACTGCTTGTATTACCAGTCCTTTACTGACTTTCTTCCATACTTTTACAGTTAATCCCTGAAGGTCACTTCCATACTTTTACAGCTTCCAGACTTCCATACTTCCAGACTTTTATAGCTAACCCCTGAAGGTCACTTCCTGTGGTGGGGAAGTCTTTAATAACTACTCCTAACGGGTTTGTGATACACCCATCCTCTAGGTCTTTGCTACTCAAATGTGGTCTTCAGACCCACGGCCTTAGCATCACCCCAGTGTTTACTGGAAATGCCGAATCTCAGGCCACACCTCAGACCTACAAATCAGACTGTATTTTTTTTTTTTTTTGAGTTGGAGTCTCACTCTGTCGCCCAAACTGGAGTGCAGTGGCCACTTCCGGCCACCGCAGCCTCGCCTGCTGGGCTCCGGCGATCCTTCCTCCTCCGCCTTCCGAGTAGCCGGAATTACAGGCATGCGCTACCACGCCCGGCTGATTTTTTTATTTATTTTAGAGATGAGGTCTCACTGCCCAGGCGGGTCTCGAACTTGCGGGCTCAGGCAATCCACTCACCTCAGCCTCCCAAAGGCGCGGGATTACAGGCTGAGCCACCGAACCCGGCCAGACTGTATTTTAATGAGATCCCAGGGTGACTAGGTATCTATGTTATGTTTGAGAAGGCCTGCTTTAAGTCACTTGAAGATGTCTGTAAATTCTCCATCTTTGTAGCTTTGAATTTTGGTCAGCTGAGATTAGTTATCTCTTTACTTACAATTGACCAGTCCCCTGTTAGTATGCCCTTAATTGTTTAATCCATATCTAGTTACTATTTATAACTAAGCTAAAAATTGCATGCCACTGATTAGTTGTGTAAAAGGACAGAACAGAGGGAAAGATTAAAAAGCGGTATTTTTCCTTGCTTGCTATAATAGCTCATCTTGACGTGAAGCTCCTATCTCACAGATGAGGGGAGGGTCTTGAACTTGCCAGTGAGGGTAAAATGGTATATTTTTGGGGAAATGCCCTGTCATTCAGGATTTCTCCAGTTCTCACTTCTTGCTTTTAATTACATGGCATGCGGGCAAATTTGTTATAGCAGCAGGGCAGACGGGGTGTGTGGTATTGTCCTTGTCTTACATTATCCTTTTCCTCCAGCCCCTCCTGTTGGATACTTAGGGATAGCTCATTTTCCCAGGTCTCTGGTTGTCAGTTTCCACCTTGGTCCAGCGCTGTGTAGATGTGGTGGCAGGTAGGACAGATGACGATTGCTCTCAGCATGAGCAGTACACATTCTCAGTTCACTGAGAGTTTAGCCTTCTCCCTCACTGCCTGGGCTCCTCACTTGACCTCTCAGTGGGACTCTGGTCACTTAAAAGTCTCCAAATGACTTACTTTCCTGTTCTTACCATTGGGTACTCACCTCATGGACTCCATGGTTCCTTTGCTTCGTGCTGAGGCAAACCCTATGGTAGGCACGTCGGGATGAATTATCAGCTTCCTTCTGTGTCCACGTAGGACTTGTGGGAAATCCTAGCCTCTGCAGTGCAGGGAGAGACTTGGGTGTGCTATCCAGGTCCTTGCCTCTAAAACAAACTCCTTTGCCTTTACTATTGCTACTCTTTTGAGTTGAAAAACCTAGTTAATGTGTTCTGTTCCAACACCAGGGACAATAGTTCTTTCTTTTTCCTTCCCTTCCCTTCTCCTGGATCAGAGGGGCGCTTCCCTTTAATTGTAATCTAAATTATCAGTATCAGTGGCAAAAAGGTATGTTCAGACTTCCATGCTGTGATCAAGATTTCTACAGGAAAATTTCTGGAATTTAGAAATACTTTGTCTCCTTAAAAAAGGGCTTGGAATTGTTTCTAATTCTATTTGTATACTGTGTGCTCCAATATTTTGCTTTTTGAAAGAATAAAACAATGAGTTTCATCTATAGAAGTTGGACAAACCATGTTTTTTTCTCATTGCATCCTTGGAGTCATAATCCTGGTCCTCCCTGAAGGAGTGGTTGTCACAGTCAAAGGAGAAGGAAAATTGTCCAAAGAATGTGCAAAAAAAGAAAGAAAAAATCCACATTCAATGAATATTTACCCCATAAGATTGGGTAAATGTTACCTGATTTACCCTGTCCAGTATAGTAGCCACTAGCCACATGTGACTATTAAGTAGCATTGTGAATGGAAATGTGCCATAAGCATAAGATAGATCTTGGATTTTGAATTATGTAGTACAAATATTTTTAAATGGAAAATATTTTATTAATAATTTTTGATATTACATGTTGGACTGATCATAATTTAGACATACTAGGTTAAGTAAAATATGCTATTAAAATATGTTTTACCTATTAATTTTTGCTTTTTTAATGTGGCTACTAGAAAATTTAACATTACACATTTGGCTCGCATTTGTGGCTTGCACTTTGTTTCTAGTGGACAGTACTGACTTAGAACTTTCCACTGTGCAACTCAGCCTTTCAAGTGTGGTCCAGAATATCATGTTGAATGTTTCACATAGTATTTATTCCCTCACAGCAAGAAAAAACATGGAAGATTTTATATTTTATATATCACATCTTTTAAGTAAGCTTTCACCCCTGTCAGAGAGATTTGATTATATTCTCATATATTTCAATTCAGCAAAATTTGTATTCAGTGATTTAAATATTCACCTAATTATGAATTTGGCACCTCATAAAGGTCCAGGAGTGGGGAAGGGAGGAAAAAGGAAAAAACTATTATGTTAGGTGTTGGAATAGAACATCTAAACTAGAATTTTCAAGATACAAGAGTAGAAATGGCAGTACCAAAGACTGTGTTATGAAGGCCAAAAATTGTGAAACACTGTTCTGGGTTCCAGACATTCAGCAAACAACAGCATAATGTTCTTGTCCCCTTGGAGTTTACATTTCAGAGGGAAGGACAGAAATAAATTAGCATTATAAAATAGCCCCAGCTAGGATAGGGCTGTATAGAAAAGGAAGTGGGCCCTGGGTAGTCAAGAATGATTGGGTAGTGAGAAGTGAGTATTTATGAAAGGATGAGAGGAGATGACAGGGCAGCAAAGACACGAGCAGTGAGGGGTGAGCCCTCGAGACCTGGAGAAAGAGTATTTCTGGTGGAGGAACAGTCCCTGCAAAGATTTTGACTGCATGCAAGACACTATGTTTGGGTCTGTGCAGATGCATACATGAATAAACTGACTCCTGCCTTTGTACAGTTGCAGTACATAGATAACTTTAATGGGAGACTTAATGCAAAGTGTGTTAGAGGAACAGTATGCATTTAATGCTTTGCATCACGAACTAAGTTCCAGAAATGAGGGGTAAATTAAGTGCTATTTAAGTATTGAATACAAGCAAGAAATTATGAATGAAGTGATTACCAGATAGTGTAGAGGAGAGGAAGTTGCAGGTTTGGAGAGGAGTTGAAAAGGGGAAGATAGGAGAAAAGAACCAGGAGATGTGTGTATCAGTGACAGAAAGAGGGAGGGAAAGAATAGCTAACACACACACACACACACACACACACACACACACACACACACACACACATACACACACACACACACACACACTGCATAATACATATACAGGGGGACCCCCAAGACCAGAAATTATTTATAAAAAATTGTGTATTTAGTCTTACATGTTTAAACTTCAGGCACCTTTAAAGTACTCTCTGCTTGATGCAATAAACCTGTCGAAATGCTTTCTCCACTGCTCAAAACGGTTTTTGAATTCATCAGTTTTGATGCCTTTTAGTGCTTCTGCCATTTTTTGTTTCATCTCTTCCACATCAGCAAAATGTTTCCCTTTGAGGACTTTTTCTTCAAGGGAAACAAAAAAAGTCTCTGGGGGCGAGATCAGGTGAGAAGGGAGGGTAGGGCATGGAGGTCATGCTGTTTCTGGTAAAAAACTGCTGAACACTCAGCGTGATGTGGGCAGGTACCTTGTCATGGTGGAAGAACCAGTCACCTGTTAACACAACTCGGGATGTTTCTTCCACAAATCATGATGCAACCTTTTCACAACTTACAGATAAAAACTTTGGTTGACTGTTTGATCTGGAGGAACAAATTCCAAGCATACTACAGGGGGCCCATGCTCCAAAAAGATAATTCTATTTTTTTGAGCTCCTCCTCGTATTAACATGCTGTACTATACTTTAGTATGCATATGACACATGAAAATGATATATTTCATCATATTATATATGTATTATATAATACATATATAATATTACAAACAAAAGGTAAATATTCACACCTACATACACCCCAGTTTTTTCATTTCTCATCACAGACATTAGGAAATTGTTTCAAAGAAGGAAAAGTAGTCAGTAAGAGTGATAAGACTTACCATCCGCAAACTATTGTAGTTGATGGTGTCTGCCTACGATAAAAATCACACTTTTCAAATACAACATTTTACTTTTATTATTGTCTTACAGAGTAGCATAACATTTAGCCTTGATAAGGTCCCTGAGTGTCATTTGCTGCTTCTCATAATTTCTATTTCTGATTTAATAAGGTTTGGAAAACTCTTTCCTGTGGTCCAAACTTACTCTATACCTAAAAACAGTAGAAGTCCTTAAAAATACCTCACCCCATTTTCTCACTATCAGTTTAACAGGAAGAATTCAAATGTAGAGAAGGTTTTAAAATGACTGAAATAGACAAAACAAACCCTAAAACAACACAATAACAACAAATCCTTGACCACCCAGGCAGGCACCCGCGTGGCTTATCTGGACATTTCTTTCTTTTTTTTTTTTTGAGTTGGAGTCTCACTCTGTCGCCCAGACTGGAGTGCAGTGGCCACTCCCGGCCACCGCACTCTCGACCTGCTGGGCTCTGGCGACCCTTCCGCCTCAGCATTCCGAGTAGCTGGAATTACAGGCATGCGCTACCACGCCCGGCTGATTTTTTTGATTTATTGTAGAGATGAGGTCTCGCTGTCCAGGTGGGTCTCGAACCCACGGGCTCAGGCAATCCACTCACCTCAGCCTCCCAACGGCACGGGATTACAGGCTGAGCCACCAAGCCCGGCTGTCTGGACATTTCAAGAGTCCTACCTTGGCTGGGTTTGATACGGGGATGGGACAGAGAGACCAGTCTCTTTTGATGTCCCCTTCCTCTCTGCCCTGCAAACTTCTTCTACTTACAGGATTTTACACTAGTTTTTTCTTTGTGATAATCTTTTGTAATTACATTGGCAAGAATATAGGATTTTAAACAAACAATAACTCAGAAACATGAGGATGATCCAAAACTAGGTTGTTTTCTTAGGGTTTATTCAGACGTAAGGTGAATTTTGGAAAGTATGATGCATTAAAAGTTGTGAATTACAGAGGAATTCACATTAAATTCTAGTTAATATTCCTTGCCTAAAACTCTTTGATTTGATGAGTGGTGTAGAGTTAGTCAGAATCATGCTGGTTAAAATAGGAAAATAAGTTCAAGATCATAAATTTAGTAATTGAGAATTAATAATTAAATTTTGCCTTTGAGATTGGTAGTTGTTGGGGAGTAGTATATAAATTATGGGTATAAATTATAGAATTTGAGGTAATTGTTAATAACTCTGCATGGGGCAATGAGAGTTTACAAAACACTATTAAGTTTGCAGTGTCTAATTTCTAAAAAGTTATTCCATTATATTCTTCTATGGTGGCAATGCATTTTCATATTAACTGAGATCTTCTGAAACAAATCTTTTTAACTCAAAGAATGACTTCAAATCTGTATATTCAAGTTGGTAAGCAAATTAGCATGGGAGATGTTTTGTGGTAAGTTTGACTTTGTTACTTTTCAACTAATAAGCACCAAATAAGTACCTGTTTAGTTCATTTACTACGATTAAACCTGGTTAATAATATTTCCTTTTCTAAAAGAGAAAAAAACCCAATAATTATGTGAAGTAGCTATGGTAGTTGGTGATTTAGCTAAATAATATCCTTTTTCTGTTCTTTGGCACAGTGTTTCTTACAATAGATAAAGTATATAGTCAAGACTTTGCTTTCTAGATGAACAGTACTTTGCTTACATGCATATTTGGAACAAGACTGATTTGCAGTTATGTTTTCTGGATTTCAGTTTGTTTTTAAATATCTTCAGAAGGATTTTGCTTATTTTAGCTCTTAATCTATTTTGTAAGTCTTTTAATAATGAAATTTAAATTTTCCTTCAGCCTCTGATTTCCTGGTTTTTGGTTTTGTTTTGTTTTGAGTTGGAGTCTCACTCTGTCGCCCAGACTGGAGTGCAGTGGACGCTCCCGGCCACCGCAGCCTCGACCTGCTGGGTTCTGGCGATCCTTCCGCCTCAGCCTTCCAAGTAGCCGGAATTACAGGCATGCGCTACCACGCCCAGCTGATTTTTGAACTTATTGTAGAGATGAGGTCTCGCTTGCCCAGCCAGGTCTCGAACTCGAGGGCTCAGGCAATCCACTCACCTCAGCCTCCCAAAGCGTGGGATTACAGGCTGAGCCACCGAGCCCAGCTCAGCCTCTGATTTCTGACACACACACACACACACACACACACACACACACACACACACACACACACACACACACATCGTGTGCTATAAGTATTGGGCCTGCAACAGATTTAATATCATAACTTGTTACTAAACAGTCAAACACTGAAGTATCAAGGATACTTCAAACTTTGGAAAATTATAGTTTGCTTTGTCTTCTTCCTGTTGTGGTTCTACTGGATTGCAAATAAATGGCATTTCAAAATCCTAAGTCAAGTGCAATGAAATATGATGGCATCCCATTTTCCGGTAGGAAGAGTGGGCTCTTGGAAATTGTCAGGCCATTTCTTGCCCAGATTTATTTTATCAAAACATGATATTGTGTGAATCAGATAAGTATAAATCACTTGGATATGGATTCTGTGAGAACAGGCACTATGCCCCCTTTGGCTGTTGTATCCTTCTGAAATTGTACAGTGAAAAATGTAATAGATGTGCATCAGATGTTTGTTCAGTGAGTCTACCTAGATCCTCAAACTTGAGTTAATTATTCTTGTATGAACTAGGATAGGGTTGATGGGGTGGAACAAGAGACAGTAAAGGACTTATTCTCTTTTGCTTAAACTTTAGGAGGTCTAATCACAGGTTTTAAGTATAGTCTGAAGGGCTAGTAGGAAGTATCTGTCCTTAGGGCAATAGAGTGATTTTTCAGGGGAGAGACTTTGGCCTGATGGTAGGACTTCCATTGTTACTTTTTGAGTGCGGACAGTGAAAAGTATAGCTTTTAAATTCTAAGTTGCTATCGGTGGCCATTGCAGGGCTATAACATTTTCTGTCTTTGAGCTGATATGAATGGTACTCCAAACAGAGGCTTATTTGGAACTCCCACTCCCAACAGTACCAGGATTCATAGTCACCAAGAGATATGGAAAGAATGAATAACTCTCATCATTGCTTATAGCACAATGTCTTTGTCTTCTCACTAGTACTCGATTTAGGTGAGCATTAGGGTATGTACTTGAACATGATAGTTCAGAACTGGATAAAGTATACCTTTTCTTTTTCTGAGCTCTTATATACAATTTGACAAAAAAAAAAATCACCAGCCATGAGGAAAACTTTCATGGGAACAAAACAGTTCAACATCCTCCCGTTCTAAGATAGATAATATTCTTACTTTAAAACACTGAATGAGAAACTCTATATTTTGTTATAGTTTGTCCCCATTTTACAGAATGATAACATTGATTTCCAAAATATATACTCAATTTAGCAAATTAAGAAAAAAAAAATAAAAAGAGAAACAGAGAAGAAGCCCTCCAACTCACATGCTATGACTGGAAAACATTATCTACATCCCTAAAGATTTCCAGGAATATGCAACTGATAGGCTTAATCTAAAAGTTTATAATCAGTTTCTCTTATTGTTTTTTCTTAAGATTTGTGCATCAATATTAGATTCCAATGGTGAAATAATAAATCAAAGCTTCATAAATGACAACTTGATCATTTAATTTCATATTTCACTCCATCATCTTAAACATTTGAATTCCATTGTCATTTTTCTTCTTTTTTCTTTCCCTGTGGTTCCTCCAGAATGTTAAAGACTATTTGGAATGTAGCCTGAGCAAATCCTACAGTTCTTCCAGCAACACACTTGGGATTGACCTCTGGAGAGGAAGAAGGTGTTGCTCGGGAAACCTACAGCTACCACCACTGTCCCAAAGGCAGAGTGAAAGGGCAAGGACTCCAGAGGGAGATGGCATCTCCAGGCCGACCACACTACCTTTGACAGTGCTTCCAAGCATTGCTATTACCACTGTAAGCCAAGAGTGGTGAGTAGCCTGAAGTTAAATGTCAGTTCTAAATTTCATTTTCTAACTTCTCCAAATATAATTTCATGGTATTAACAAGTCAGTTATCTGTGAAATAACGAAGACTATTGATATTTTGAGAATTTGTTTCCTTTTGATAGCCAGATGAGGTCTTTTAAGCAACCAAGATATTTCCTACTTCTTCTGATGGGAAGGAGTATAATTCGTATAGAGCCTCTTGAGGGAGGAATGAGATACATTTGCATTAGTGTCAAGAGAAAATAGAATTACTGCCTATAATCCACTTTAAAAAAAACTACTCAGTGTACATCAACATTTATAAACTTAGAAAAACAAAGTTATATACGAGTGCCTGTGTAGAATGTCTACCCATACACATAGATGTGATACTCTTATTGCTGGGGTCTGCACATGTCTCTACCTTCTTTGTATTATAATCTCGCTCTGCTAATCTCAGTTTGTGATCATCTGGAAAGTAAAACACTTCATTGTAAATCAAAAGCATAATGGAAATTGTGCTATGAGAGATGCTCAGACTATTTTGCAGAGTCTTTATTTGTGAAAGAGGCTATATTAAACTAATGTTGAAAAGTTAACCAACTACATATCATCTTGTAACTGTGGTTAAAATTGTGCCATACCTGTTTAAAATAGATGTTTTATTATATATTTAGTAGTTAGTACTCTATCTCCTTTTCTTTTTTCTACATAATTTTAAAGTGTTTTCCAAGAATAGTCTGTTTATATAGCATAGAGACTTATCATTAACATTAAAACTATTTTCTCTGTTTCATATAGCTTCATATTATAATTATGGGGTACTTTTAAAAACACTTTTTGTTTACATAATTTATTAAGGAGAAAGACGAAACACATTAAGTTATTATACAACATCATTCCAGTAAATCATTAAAAATCTATGATTTTTCATGGTGTATCATATACTTTTGCCATATGCTGTGCTCTACCGGGCTCATAAGTAACTGGACATGTGCTCTTTGAGTAATACATGGTATATTTTAGTCAATGTTTACTTAATATTCTAAGAAATAGATCACTGGAACTTCCAGTATCACAGTTAATAGCATCAAATGTTTCATCAAACAATCTATGCATGATAGAGAAGTATCTTAAAACATTGTAGGGAAAATGGGCAAAAAATTTGAGAAGCACTGACTTAAATTTTCTGTCAAGCTGAACTGATGTCATGACAGTCCTAGCCAATCACGGAGAATTGAAAGGGGCACATAGGTCCCATATAGCTAACTCAATCACATGGTTTATGAGATTAGCCTTGGCTATCCTTCTGTATAGTCACGACTTTGGAGTCTTAAAGATTTCCAGATTGTATATGTTGGCACTGATACAATTGTGCCAGTTGTTAAAATATTGAGACGTTTTCATATCAGTTGATAAACACATACTTTCTTGAGCTTTCTGATTACTCTACTACCATCCCAGACTCTTCCTAAGAAGCCTCCAGAATTCCCCACAATCTAACACGAAGAGGTGATGACTAGCACAGCAAGAGTCTGGTTTTGGTGGGTGTTGGTGCTATAACTGTTTTAGATATTTTTAATAACATCCCGGATTAAATATACAGTACTTTATAAAGTTTCAGTTCATTTTATCAAAGATGCTTTAGGAGTTGTGGAATTGTTTCTACTTTAGAAGTGTCAAATCTCGACTCTGCTATTTAAGACATTTGTTTACCTATTCTAGTTGAATGCTTTTGTTTTTACAAAGAGAATAATAATCATCATTTCAACAGCTATTGCAAGAATCAAGTGAGCTAATTTATAGAAGTTTCCTAGTTTAGTAAAAAGCATATGTTAGCATATGTTATTTTCTCTCCTCTTGATCATCATCCAATAAAGCTTTGCGAAAATGAGAAACCGTGTCTCCAGTATTAGTAGACTCATGCTGGGTATCAATATTTTAGGGTGAAAAGGGGAATTAAAAATTTAGCCATTATCCAGAAAGTTTATGTTATACAGTTAGCAAACACCACATATTAGTAATTCATTCATTACTTGTCTGTTTGACTTCAGTTAAATGGGTCCTTTTAAAAGTATGAGAATATTCAGTCCTGACTATAAATTTGTCGTTAAATATAAAAAACTAAAAACATTTATACAGATCTTTTGAAAATGTTTCCATTGAAATATTGAAAGTTGGAGACTGGTAGAATTACTGGCAGAGAAATTTGACTGAAAGATTATTTGATTAGAAGTGAGGAAGCAGAATTCCAATTATCATCATTGCCATAAACTTGGTGAAGTTCACAGAGTAAGGAATATAGCCTATTACTGTGTGTGAGAAAGAATCATACTTACTACTTAGAGTCCTGACAATCTGACATCCATTTCCATGTCTAGACCAGCAGTCAGCAAACATATCTTTTAAAGGGCCAGATGAATATTTTCAGTTTCGTGAGCTTTTGGTCTCTGTCACAGCTACTCAGCGTTGGTGTGGTATTTTCAAAGTAGCCATAGCCAACATGTCAATGAATGAGTAGCTGTGTTCCAAGAAATCTTTCTTTACAAAAGCAGGCTGAGGGTTCCATTTGGCCTGCCAGAGCGCTGACCCCCTTCCTAGACAAGTAAAGATCTCTAGGACATGACTCCTGATTTGTTAATTGTTTTGGCAATTACCAAGGTTGGAAACTGACTTTGAGGTCTTGGCTAATGGGCTAAATAAGTCATAAATATGGAACTATGTGCTGTATATCAAGCCATCAAAGCCAGTAAAAGAATTTGAGTGAGTTCTAGTGAAAAGTATTGCCTACTTGTATATAAAGTTATATACAAAATCATTCATATAAATGCAACCTTTTGGGGGGTAGAATACATTGATGAAGGGAGCTGGCCGTCATTTCAGGCAAAAGACTTAGAATAAAAAATGGTGCTTTGGCTGGGCTCGGTGGCTCAGCCTGTAATCCCGCGTCTTTGGGAGGCTGAGGTGAGTGGATTGCCTGAGCCCGCGGGTTCGAGACCCACCTGGGCAACGAGACCTCATCTCTACAATAAATCAAAAAATCAGCCGGGCGTGGTAGCGCATGCCTGTAATTCCGGCTACTCGGAAGGCTGAGGTGGAAGGATCGCCAGAGCCTAGCAGGTCGAGGCTGCGGTGGCCGGGAGCGGCCACTGCACTCCAGTCTGGGCGACAGAGTGAGACTCCAACTCAAAAAAAAAAATGGTGCTTTTACTCATCACAAAACAGGAAAGATTTAGAAGGGACCCAAGCCCAGTTTATTGGGTGACTTTCATCCTGCTGCCTTTTGGATGAGTTTCCACATTTTCCAAAACACACAAATGAATAAACAAGGAGATGATAATACCTATTTATTAGGGTTGTGATGAGAATTAAAGAAATGTTGCACAGTAACTAGCACTTGATAGTGATTTTGATGTTATTATTATTGTCATATTAAGTGCTTTATGTAGATTAAGTAGTCACAATTATGCATTTTCTGTTATTGGAGGTTTTAGGGGCACTTCATCACCTGAATTCTTGGAAACGGCTTGGAAATATGATAAAAGGTGAACTCAGATATGAGGACAAATGCTATTTTTATTACTGATAAAATTGATATTGGCATATGTAATTTATGTCCGTGGACAAGTGGGCTCCTAAGACCGGACATTATAATTACACAGATGCTCAATTTGGGCGGGCTCCCCTCCACCCCTGTACACACATAGAGGGAAAACCTACACCTATAAAACTTGTAGCATGGAGGGTCCTCAGAAACTCTGCTCATGTAAGAAAGTAGAAGGAAGGACTGAATCAGGCATGGCCAGTTTTCCTTTTGGAAACACTAGCAAAGGTTAAATTACTCCTTCTCTCCGGTTAAGTATGAGTAAGGAGGCAGAAAGAAATGGGAAATGTGATGCTGGTGGCATTCCTGATACTTGGAAGGCACAACAAAGAGCGGTAGAAACATGTTCTTCCTTAACATTCCCCAATATGATTTTTAAAAATCTTCTCACCTTAGACTAGGTTCACACCAGAGATGCAGCTGTTTTTTTAGAAGAAGATGGGGCCTACCAGGACAGTCTAACAACTATCTTTGTGAAGCTGTATTCCCAGTAACAACCACTGCCATTTTGAGTATCAAATACAACAACAAAACCGAAACCAACCTGAAGTCAAAGTTTCTTGACCTTATGAACTCAAGTTAAAAGAAATTAAGGCCTTGAATTTATCCTCCTTATCTTGATTTTCTTATTTTGTTAGCAAGTTCTTGAGGTTTGGTGCAGAGTGAAGGTTTTCTAACTAGCCCATCTTCCACTCGTAAAGTCTGGGGTTTTTCCAGTTCCATATAAATTGTATTAGTACAAATTAGTACAAGTCTCTGAAGGGCTTCACTTTTAAGTAACTATTGATCTATGAAACTTATCAAAGCCAGTACTTCAAAGCAAATATAAAAAATAAGCCAATTTTGAGTCTTAAAAGTTTAAAGTTAATCTACAACTTTAACCTTCTTTTACAAAGATCCCAGGGCACTTTTACTTTTAGTCTTTTCCTGTTTACAGTTTGTTTTGGATGCATTTTAATTCCGTCTCTCTCTTTTTACTCCATAATGCATTAGCATTATTATTATTTTTTTTTTTGCATTCAGTCTTTGATTTGGATTTTCCCAGATATTTACCAACATCTTCCTTCTTGTATCAAGATTCTCTGCTGGAATCACTTGCCTTTTTGTCTTAAGCAAGACCTTTAGAACTTATTTTTGTTTGTCTAAAAAATGTCTTCACTTTATTCAAATACTTGTAACTACTGTTTTCCACTGCCTTTTGGTTTCTGTTGCTATTGTTGGGAAATCAGTTGTCAGTCTAATTGTTTTTTCTTATAAATAATCTGCTATTTAATTTTTGTCTCGAGACTTTGACAGTTCTACTTTGATGTGCCTAGAATTGGCTTTCCTTTTATTTATCTATTGGGATTTACCAGACCTCGAATATATAAATTGATATCTATCTCATCAGATCTGGAATATTCTTTGTCATTATCTCTCCAAATTTCCAGTTACATCTTCTCTGTCCAGTTCCAGCCTCTGATTTTAGACTTCTGGTTAAAAGCGTATCTGTTCCTCAGCTCACTCACATGGTTGTTGACAGTCTCAATTCCTTATTCCTCTTGACAGGACATGCTAGTTTCTCGGCATGTGGGTCTCCTAGACCCATATGAGGGCTATTCCTGACATATCAGTTAGCTTTCTTCACGGTAAAGGCTTGGAGAGAGAGAGATCAATAGAAGGTGAGCAAGATAGAAGTCAAAGTATTATGACAACTTAATTTTGGAAGTGACATTTCCAAAATTAGACTGATTAGAGGCTTTCTCATTCACCCAGGCTGCTTCCCTCCCACCATAGCTCATCCCTGCTTGTATTATCAGTGAGGTTACCTTTCTTTCAGTCTCCTGGACATACACAGCAGTGGCAGGGTTACTTCTATTTTGCTTTTTCCCTGAGAGAATAGCCCTTTGGACTCCCCATTTATTTTAGGGAGACTCTTCTTTTGAACGCCTCACCATAACCATGCTGAGCTTTGGCTGTGGTTTCTCCATGATCCTCAAAGCCATCAGACCAATGTTAACATTTGTTCTGTGTGGCAAATGTCTTCAAGACAAAAGCAACTTTGGTATTCATTATGCAAATTTGGTGAGAAACATTTCCTTATGTTGGCTTGCATTTTCCTTCTAACTTGTCATTTTTAAAAATAGCATTAAGAAGGTAAGGAGACACTTTTTCTTTTTAAAAATATTTTATTTTATTTTAAAGTTGTGGAGTACAAGTCAGGATTGTGTACATTAGTGGTTTAGGTTCAAGTTAAGTTTTGAGCCTCTCATTTTTTTTTAAAGCAAAGGTTTACTTGAGATAGCCTAGTCCACTAGTACAGAAACCTTTCCTAGGTACTTGCTATGGAGACCTTGGGTCTTTTCATCTTACATGTGTTTTAGTTATAGAATTGCTTCTAGTGCATTCTTGAACTGAATTTTCTGATGACATAGGGCTCTGGTGAGCACCCATTTCTTTGACTTATGCTCCTGAAGACACTGCCTTTCTCCAGTATCAGTTCTTGGATTTGAGTAATATATTTGCTTATTTTTAGTGGAAATTAGTGTCTGTACTATTCTCCCTCCCTTTCAAATTGGAGCATCTGAGTTTGAAATAGTTTAATCTGAATCTTATTTTAGTATCTTCTTTTCTTTAGTACATGTGGGCCTCATGGATTACTTCACTTCTTTCATTTTCTCTTTGCTATTTGATCCAGACATTTGGTGAGTATCTATCAATCAGGATAAATACCAAAGTGTGTGTGTGTGTGTGTGTGTGTGTGTATGTGTGTGTGTGTGTGTGTGTGAGAGAGAGGGGCATATCGTATTTGAACCATAAAAAAATCAAAGATAGCCGGGCTCGGTGGCTCAGCCTGTAATCCTGTGCCTTTGGGATGCTGAGCCCGCGGGTTTGAGACCCGCCTGGGCAGCAAGATCTCATCTCTACAATGAATAAAAAAAAATCAGCTGGGCGTGGTAGCGCATGCCTGTAATTCCGGCTACTTGGAAGACTGAGGCGGAAGGATCACTGGAGCCCAGCAGGTCGAGGCTGCGGTGGTCAGGAGCGGCCACTGCACTCCAGTCTGGGCAACAGAGTGAGACTCCAACTCAAAAAAAAAAAAAATCAAAGATAAAGAGAAAATCTCTAAAAAAAAGTCAAAGAATTAAAAACATACATATAGAGGAACAAAGATAAGAATTACAGTGGTCTCTTTATCAGAAACCATGGAAGCAAGAACAGAGTGGAACAAATTATTTAAAGTGTTAATAAAAACACACACACACAACACTTCCCCAACCTAGAATGGTGTAACCAGCAAGATCACTCTTCAAAGTGAAGAATAAAAAAGAACTTTTCAGACAAACAAGATTGAGGGAATTCCTTGTCAGCACACCTGCTCTGTAAAAGCATGTTTGAAGTTATTCAATGAGAAAAAAATGATGTAGAATACAAACTCAGATCTACAAAAAGAAGAGTATCAGAGAAGAAAAAAATGAAGTTAGAATAACATTGTTTAGTTTTTAAACTTTCTTAACTGTATAAAGCATAACTTAAAGTAATAATACCAACAATGTTTTGGATGATTATAGCTTGTGGATGAGTGAGATGAATAGCAGCAGTTTGACAACAAATAGGCAGGAGCAATTGGGGATACTCTGTTTTAAGGCATCTGTACTACAAGTGAGGGTAGACTTCGATTACTTAATATATATTAAGCTGTGTGTGGTGGCTCATGCCTATAGTCCCAGCACTTTGGGAAGTGGAGGTGAGAGCATTGCCTGAGTCCAGGGTTTTGAAACCAGCTTGGGCAACTTGGTAAGATCACAGTTCTACAATAAATCAAAAAATCAGCCAGGCATGATGGGACATGCTTGTAGTTCCATCTACTCAGAAGGCTGAGGTGGAAGGATCTCCTGAGCCCAGCAGATTGAGGCTGCAGTGGCCATGAGCATGCCATTGCTTTCCAGCCTGGGCGACAGAGTGAGACTCCAACTCAAAAAAAAATATACACACACACACACACACACACACACACACACACACACACACACACACACACATATGACTCCATTTACATATATACAAAAACTGAAGTAAATCACAAAAAAACTGAAATTAAGTATAAGTGATATGCTGAGAGAGCCAAAAGGTAATCATAGGAAATGCTTAAGTAAAACCAGTAAAGTAGAAAAGTGTATATGTGGAGGGGTGGAGAGACAAAGAAGAAGTAGAATATAACCCAGCTACAAATAGGGCAGTTATTAACCCAATTATATCCATAATTACTTTAAATGTGAATGTCCCTGGCCTAAATACACTAAGTATAAGACAGAGACTGTCAGAGTGAATAAACAAAGCAAGGCCCAACTACATGTTGTCTATAAGAAACCCACTATAAATAGGAAGATTTGCATTTGCTAAAAGTAAAGATATGGGAAAAGATTGAGCACACCAACAATAATTAAAAGAAAGGGTACTGTGCATTTTTACTTTTGACAAGCAGACTTTAAAACAAGGAGAATTATCGGGGATAGAGACAGCCATTGCATAGTGACCAAGGGGAAATTCTCCATTAAGGCATAACGGTTGTTAACATGTGCGCACCTAACAACAGAACATCAAAGTACTTGAAGCAAAAACTGATAGATCTGTAAGAATAAACAAATCCAAGGACTCTAGACTCCAACATTATTTTTTCAGTAACTGATAGATGAATTAGGCACAAAAAAATAATCAGTAAAGATATATTTGACCTGACTAGCACTAGCAATCAACTCAGTTTAGTTGACATGAGAATACTGCATCTAACAACAGCAGAATCCACATTCTTCTCAAGCGTCCATGAAACATCCACCAAGCTGCACTATTCTAGGCCATAGCAAAACACATTAACAAAATTTAAAAAATGTAAACCATACAAAATATGCTCCCTGACCACAGTGGAATTAAGACATTAATAAGAGGAAGATATATGGAAACCCCCAAAACATCTAGAGATTAAACAACTCACTTCTAAATATCTGATGGGTCAAAGAGAAGTCCCATGAGAAATTTAGAAAATATTTTGAACTAGATGAAAATATAAATACAACTTACAAAATTTGTGGAAGACAGCAAAAGTTATGCTTGGAGAGAAATTTATGACATTAAAATGAACATATTTGACAAGAAGAGTTAAAAACAATAGTCATCTACTTTAAGGAACTAAAGAAAAATATCAACAATCTAAGACTGCAGCAAGCAGAATAAAATCAATAATAAAAATTAAAGCAGAAACCCATACAAATGAAAACAGAATAGCAACAAAGAAAATCAACAAAATCAAAATATTGTTCTTTGAAAAAACCCAACAAAATCAATAAAATTCAAGCTAGGATAATAAATAAAAACACAAATTACCATCATATTTGAGAATTAGATTAAATGGACCGATTTCTTAAAGAAAACAAAAATCAAAATGCACACAGGAGAAATAGATAAGTTAAATAGGCCTTTTTTAAAAAAAACTACAGACATTGAATAAAAATGTAATAACTTTTTACAAAAGAAAGCACCAGTCCCAAATGATTTCACTATTTAATTTTTACCAAATATTTAAGGAAGAAATGATACCAATTCTGTTTTAGAAAATTGAAATAGCTGGTACAACTTCTAATTCACTCTAAGAGCATCATTGGGCCATATGTCCAACGCCTCAACGTTTTTGAGATCTCCCAAGAGATTAGGCTTCTTTTTGGAACAAGCTTCTTATAGTAGTGTTGGGACCCAAAATAATTTAGCCACCCAGGGGCTAGTGAGAACAGAGATGAAAATTTGAACTGGCAGTTCCCATAACACTTCCCTTAGTTCAGCAGAGAGCAAGCAGATGAAAAACCCCAGCTTAGAAAGCAGGTTGAACTAGCACAACCTGCAGGTTGGAGAGGCTCCTAAAATCTCTGGCTCAGTTGACAAGTGAGGGTCTTCTTTACAAGCCAAATCTGTGAAGATTTGGAGAGGTGGCTGTCTTGTCTAATGTACAGACACTCACACAAAGAGGCAAGGAAAATAAAGAAACATGGAAATATGCTCCAAAAAAAGAGACAAGATAAATCTCCAGAAACCAACTCTAATAAAACAATGATATAATTTACTTGACAAAAAATTCAGAAGAACCATTGTAAAGATGTTCACCTAGTTCAGGAGAACAATGCACAAGTAATGTGAGTATTTCACCAAAGAGGTAAAAAACAGAACACAGTATCAAACAGAAATTGTGGAGATAAGGAACGCCATAACTGAACTGAAAAAGTCACTAGAGAGTTTAAAAGGCAGACTGCATCAAGCAGAAAAAAGAATCAGCAAACTTACAGACAAGTCATTGGACATTATTCAGTCAAAAAAGGAAAGAGTAAAGGACATCCAACTCCTGGAAGCAAAAGAGACACCAAATGTGATAAACTAAAAGAAGTTTAAAATGAGATACATTAAAACAAAAATGTCAAAAGTGCACTGAAAAAGGACTTTGGCAAAGTCACAGGGTACAAAATAAACGTCCAAAAAAAAAGTTGCATTCTTGTACACCAACAACAAACAGGCAGAGAACCAAATAAAATGCACAATCTCATTCACAATAACCACAGAAAAATGAAATATCTTGGCACCTTCCTGACCAGAGAGGTGAAAGAAGACGAAGATAATTTTGAAATCAGCAAGAAAAAAAGTGATTTGTTATGTACAAGTGATCACCCATAAAACTATAAGTGGATTTCTCATCATCCACCATGACCAAGTAGACTTCACTCTGGGATGTAGGGTTGGTCCAACTTTTGCAAGACCAAAAATCTAATTAAGTACCTCAACAGATGCGAAAACAAGTACCACATGATTATATCATTAGATGTAGAAAAAGTTTTCTATAAAATCCAGCATCCCTTGATAAAACCCTTGAACACCTAGACATAGATGGAATATATCTCAAAACAGTAAGAGCCATCTATGAGAAATCCACAGCCAGCATACTGCTCAACAGACAAAAATTGGAACCATTTGCCCTGAAAACTGGAACAAGACAAGGCTGCCCATTTTCACCCATCCTGTTCAACATAGTGCTGAAAGTCCTAGCTAGAGCAATAAACAAGAGAAGGAAATCAAGGGTATTCAAATAGGAAAAAGAGGAAGTTAAGCTATCCCTCTTTGCTGACAATATGATCCTGTACCTGGAAAACCCAAGAGAATCTGTCAAAAACCTCCTTGCACTGATAAAAGACTTTGACAAAGTCTCAGGGTAAAAAACAAAAGTGTGAAAGACAGCTGCATTCTTATACACCAAAAACAAACAGGCAGAGAACCAAATAAAAAGCACAATCTCATTCACAATAGTTACAAAAAATGAAATATCTTGTCATCTTCCTGACCAGAGAGGTGAAAGACCATTACAACGAAAACTGCAAAACTCAGTTCAAAGATATCAAGCATGACACAAATGGAAAAATGTTCCACACTCATGGATTAGAAGAATCGACAATGTTAAGATGCCCATCCTATCAAAGACAACCTACAAATTCAATGCAATATCCATTAAATTACCAACATCATTCTTCTCAGACCTGGAAACAACATTACAGAAATTCATATGGAAACATAAAAGACCACAGATAGCCAAACAATCCTTAGCAAAAGAGACAAAGCGGGAGGAATCACACTTCATACTTTAGATTCTGCAATAAGGCTACAATAATCAAAACACTCTGGTACTAGTACAAGAACAGGCATATAGACCAATGAAACAGGATAGAAATTCCAGAAGCGAAACCCCAGTTTCTCAACCAACACATCTTTGACAAAGCCCCTACCAGCAACAAATGGGGAAAGGAGAACCTATTCAATAAATGGTGCTGGGAAAACTGGCTAATCACATGCAAAAGATTGAAACAGGACCCCTACCTATCACTATAAACAAAAGTCAACTCTAAATGGATCAAAGACCCAAATGTGAAACCTGGAACTATAAAATTTTTAAAAATGCAGGAGACACTCGTATGGAAATTGGAATAGACAACCAATTCCTGATCAAAGTCACAAATGCCCATGCCAGAAAAGATAAGATAGACAAGTGGACTTCATCAAACTGAAAAGCTTCTGCAAAGCAAAGGAAACCATCAAGAGAGTGAGCAGACAGCATACAGACTGGGAAAAAATATTTGACAATTGTATATTGGACAAAGGCCTAACATCCAAGATCTATAAGGAACTCAAATGTGCTGAAAGGAAAAAACAAACAGCACTATTAAAAAGTGGGCAAAAGATATGAATAGACACTTCTCAAAAAAAGACATACGAGCAGTCAACAGAATGCTCTGCTTCTTTAATCTTCAAAGAAATGTAAATTTAAACCACACCGAGATACCACCTAACTCCAGTCAGGATGGCCATCATCAATAACTCAAAACACTACAGATGTTGGAGAGAATGCAGGGAAAAGGGAATGTTTCTACACTGTTGGTGGTAGTGTAAACTAGTACAACCTCTGTGGAAAACTGTGGTGATTTCTAAAAAATCTAAAAATCAACCTTCTATGCTACCCAGCAATCCCCCTTCTGGGAATATACCCAGAGGAACTCAAATCATTTTATAAAAAGGATACCTGCACATGAATGTTTATGGCAGCACTTTTCACAATAACAAAACCATGGAGCCTCCTATGCTGCCCATCAAAACTGGACTGGATTAACAAAATGTGGTACATATACACAACGGAAAACTATGCAGCTATAAAGAAGGGTAAAATTATGTCCTTCACAGCAACTTGAATGGATTTAGAGTCTATAATACTCTAAAACAAAACACAGAAACAAAGAACTGAATTCCACATGTGCTCACTCATAAGCAGACCCTGAGCACTTATCATAATGCCATAAGCAAGGATTGAAAGTAGCGAGAAGCTGCTGGGGGTGGGGGAGAACTTCGCAACAACAAGGATACCTGATCTCAGACCAGGTGAAGTGGGGACCAGAGGGAAACCCAAAGTTTACCTGTAAAATGACCACTTATCTACCTAATCCTGAAGTATACCCCACTTCTTTAAAATAAATGAATTTTTAAAAGCAAAATTATAAGAAGTGGATTTTTCAGCAGAACCTTGGAGGCCAGAAGGGAATGGAATGATATATTCAAAGGGCTGAACGAAAAATAACTGCCAACCAAAAATAATATGACAGCAAAATTCTCCTTCAAAAATGAATGAGACAGGAGAGATAAAGGTTTTCCCAGACCAAAAAAAAGAAAAAAGAAAAAAACTGAAGAAGTTGATCAATGTCGAACTTGCCTTGTAAAGAATATTAATGAAAACTCTTCAAGTTGCACCAAATGATGCTAAATAGCAACACAGTAGCACAAGAAAGTTGGAAATTTGTTGGTAATGATAAGTATAAAGACAAATGCAGGATACTGCAATAATGTAACTGTGTTGAGTAAATCACTTTTAATGATAGAATAAAAGTAAAAGTCAAGAATATTTAAAATAACTGTAATTGAATACCATGTGAGGTGGATATGGAATATAAAGAGATGTGGATTTTGACATTAGTAATACTGTGTGGAGAGAAAGGAGTGAAAGTGTAGAGCAATTGAACTTAAGTTATTGTCAGTTTAATATGAATTATTTCAAATAAACCATAAAGTAGACTAATAGATATTTTATGTAAGCTCCCTGGTAGTGATAAATAAAATAAAACAAGAAAATACCTATAGAAGATGCAAAAATGAAAAAAGAAAGGGATCTAAGCATAGTAATATTTAAAAAATCAACAAAACACAAAGGAAGACAGTAATACAGGAAAAGACAGACATAAGAACTAAAAGACAAATGAAAAACAAGAAAATGGCAGCAATGCATTTTTTCCCCAGCCAGAGCAATTAGACAAGACAAAGAAATAAAAGGCATCCAAGCTGGAAATAAAGAAGTAGAATTGTCTCTATTTGCAAACAATTATACATTAAAAAACCTCTAAAGATTTCATAAAAACCATTAGACCTAATAAGCAAAATAATAAAGTTGAAAGATACAAAATTAACATACAAATATCAGTTTCATTTTTATATATTACAAAAAAACCCTCTGAAAAGAAAATTAGAAAAATAATTCCATTTACATTAGCACCAAAATGAATAAAATACCTAGGGATAAACTTAACTGAGGAGATATAAACTGAAAACTATAAAACATTGATAAAAGAAATTAAAGAAGACACAATGCAAATGGATAGACATCCCATATTCATGGATTGGAGCACTTGATACTGTTTTATTGTCTATACTACCCAAGGTGATCTATAGATCTAATGCAATTCCTATCAAAATGCCAATTACATTATTTACAGAAGTTGGAAAAAAAAGTTCTAAAATTCATTTGAATTACAAAAGATTCCCAAATAGCCAAATCATTCTTGAATAATAACAGCAAAGGCATCACATGTTCTGATTTCAAAATATATTTCAAAGTGATAGTAATTAAACCAGTATGGTACTGGCATAAAGACAGACATATAGACCAGTGGAACAGATCAGAGAACCCAGAAATGAATCCACATATGTAATCAACTGATCTTTGGCAAGGGTGCCAAGGATATATAATGAAAAAGGGATAGTCATGTCAATACATTGTTTTTGAAACTGGATATCCATACAAAAAAGAATAAAATTAGTCAGACTCTGATTTCACACCATACACAAAAATGTCAATCCAAATGAATAAAAAACCTAAACATAAGACCTGGAACTGTAAAACCTCTACAAGAAAATATAGGGGGAAAACTCCATGGCATTTTTCTTGGCAGTGACTTAATAGCTCTGACACCAGAAGCATGGCGACAAAAGAAGAAATAAGCAAGTGGAGCTACTTCAAGCTTTTGCACTGCAAAGGAAACAATCAATAGAGTGAAAGGGTAACCTCTGGAATGGGAGAAAATATTTTTAAAACTCATGTCTGATAGGGATTGATTTTCTAAATATATAAGGAACTGCTACAAAAAACCTATAAAACAATAACAGTATGGATGAAAGACTTCAACAGACACTAAAAAAAAAAGTTCAGTGGACCAATAGGTATATGAAAAGATGTTCAACATCACCAATCATCATCATGGAATGTAAGTTTGGAGATACTGGCAAATTCATTCTAAAGTTTATATGAAAGGCAAAAGATTTAGAATAACTAACACAATACTGGGAAAGAGAGAGGCTGGAGAGGGAAGAACAACAACAAAAGAACTCACAGACCTGATTTTAAGACTTACTGTAGAACTATAGTAATGGAGACATAATTGTATTGGCAAAAAAAAATCATAAAGACCAATGGAATAAAATAGTGAGCCCCGAAACTGACCTACAAAATATAGTCAACAGATATTTGACATGAAGCAAAGGTAATTCAATGGAGACAGTACTGGAATGGAATAATTGTCCATATCAAAAATGTGAATCTAGACACAAATCTTACAGATTTCACAAGAATCAACTCAAAAGGAATCATAGACCTAAACGTAAAACACAAAACTATAAAACTTCTATAAGACAACATAGAAGAAAACCTAGGTGACCTCGAGTTTGACAGTGAGTTTTTACATATACAGTAACACCAAAAACATGATCCATAAGAGAAAAAATTGGTAAATTATACTTCATTAAAATTCAGAACATACTCTGTGAAAAATAATTTTAAGAGAATTCGAAGAAAAGCCATAAAGTAGAGAAAAGAAAATATTTACAAAACACATATCTGATATTGGACTTATATCCAAAAATATACAAGCATTTAAAAAAAACGCAACAGTAAGAAAACAAGCAAATGATCTGAACAGATACCTTGCTAAAGAAAACATACAAGTGACAAATAAACATTTTAAGTATGTTTAGTATAATTTGCCATTAGGGAAATGTAAATTAAAACAATAATGAGATTATACTACACACTTATTAGCATGATTAATATGCAAAAAGTGGACAATACCAGTTGCTGGCAAGATTGCGTAGCAGCAAAAACTCTCTCATTCACTCCTGATAGGAATGCAAAATGGTCCAGCTACTTTGGAAGACATTTTAGTAGTTCCCTGCAAAGCTAAACAAGTGCTACCATACCATCCAGTAATAATTTTCCTAGGTATTTACTCAACTGATTTGAAAAATTATATCTACACAGAAACCTGCATACGAATATTCAGAACAGCTTTTTTAAAAAAAATCTACCAAAACTCAGAAGCAACCAAGACATTTTCAGTAGATAAATCGATAAATAAATTATGGTGCATCTATACAATGGAATATTATTTAGCAATAAAAAGCGGGTGATCAAGCCATACAAAGACATGGATAGATCTTAGATGTGTATTATTAAGTGAAAAAACACAGTGTGAAAAGGCAGCATACTACATAATTTCAGTTGCAGGACATTTTAGGAAAAAAAACAAAACTCTAGAGACAGTAAAAAGATGAGTGGTGGCCAAGAAACCAAGGAGGAAGACAAATGTAAGAGAAACAGCAAGAACAACTACTACTACTAACGAGATTTTAATGCCATTAGACTCTAGTGGGAAACACAGATGTAAACAAATTAATATAATGCATTATGGTTAATTCTAAAGTAAGAACACCGATAAGGATCAATTATTCCTTCTCTGGAGGGAAGAAGGAGCAGCACAAGTTGATGTTTGTTTTAGACTTTGAAACTGAGAAGGCGCCTGTCTGCTGAACAAAAGCGCAGGTTAAATTTCAGTTAAAGAAAACATTGTGAACAAGACTATTTATAGCTATTTGAGAGGAAGTGACATATTTAAGAAATGCAAGTATTCATAGGGTATATACGGTAAATGGGAAAGTGTGGGTGGACATGTGGCTTACATAAACAGGTGGTAAAGTTGAATCTGAAAAGGTGGTCAGGGATCAGATCACGAACGGTCTTGAAATAATGGCTTTATCTTTTTAAAAAAATTTGATTTTAAAGATGTGAGGTACAATTCAGGGTTGGGTATACAAATGTTTATTATGCAGGTACCCTTGTTGATGAGGCGTACCCTCCCTCCTTGGCAGTTTCCCACTACTGCCAGTCCCACCCCCCAGGCAGTTTTCCACTACTGCCAATCCCTTTCTTATAGTATTATAATAATTGCTAAAGGTCCACTTATTGTGAGAATACGTAGTACTCCATTCTTTGTTTCTGTGATAGATCACTCAGTATTATAGACTATAAGTCCATCCAACTTGCTGTGAAGTTCATAATTTTGTCCTTCTTTATGGCTGCATAATATTCCATCATGTATATATGCCACATTTTTTTTATCCAGTTTACTTTCAGTGGGCAGCATGGTTGGTTCCATGTTTTTGGTATTGTGAACAATGCTGCAATAAACATGCATGTGCAGGTATCTTGTCCATAGAGTGATTTGAGTTCCTCCAGGTATATTCACAGCAGGGGGATTGTGGGGTCATATGGAAAGTCGATTTTTAGATCTTTTAGGAATCGCCACACTGTTTTCCACAGAGGTTGTACTAGTTTACACTCCCACCAACAGTGTAGAAGTGTTTCCTTTCCCTGCCCCACATTCTCTCCAGCATCTGTTGTTTTTTGAGTTATTGATGATAGCCATCCTGATTGGAGTTAAGTGGTATCTCAGAGTGGTTTTAATTTGCCTTTCTTTGAAGACTAGTGAGGCTGAGCATTTTTTCACATTGGCTTCTTTGGATAAGTATCTGTTTATAGCTTTTGTAATGGAGCTGTTTGTATATCCACTTTGTAATGGAGCTGTTTGTTTTTTTTCTTTTCGGTATATTTGAGTTCCTTGTAGATCCTAGATGTTAGGCTTTTGACAGATATACAGTTGGCAAATATTTTTCCCAGTCTGTTGGCTGTCTCCCTGCTCTCTTGATGGCTGTATCTTTTAATAAACTGAAGCCATTGAAGTTTTTAAAATAAAGCAAGTGTAGATCTGCCTTATAGTGATGTAATAAAAGACAATGAGGAGATTTTTGGAGAGGTTGGAGGGTGAAACACTGACGAGGAGACTTTCAAGAGAAGAGGGTGATAAATGCTGAGAAGTTTGAGCAGGAAAGTACCTGTGAAAATAGAAAGGAGGAGGAAAATATGAGGAATTTTAGAGTACAAGGGGTGGGAATTGGTGTTTATTTAAATATGAATTTGGAGAAAGAGACAGAAGCTATAAGTCATGAAGAAGACTCTAGCTTGATCAACTGGATGAATGCTATGAACAAGACAACCAAGCAAAACAAGACCTGGGTAACGTATGAGAGGAAAGGCGATAGGTTCTGTTTTTTACTGTTTAACTCACAGTGAGTTTAAAGTACCTTGGACTCGTGCTAAGTGGGTATTGTCTAGGGGCAGATAAAAAGATGTGTCTGTAATCATAGTTTGGAGGTCATAGATGTATATGCGGTAACAAAGCTGTGGAATCAGTGAGGCTGCCCAGGTCAACCATGCAGAGATTAACTAGTATCAATTTTATTTTGAACTAAGGATCTAGCTCTAAAGAATAATTATAATACACGGTCCACCAAGGGGAAAGGAAGAATCAGAGAAAAAAAAGCAGAAAATGAACAATCAGACAAATAGGGTAAATAGAACTAGAATAGAGAATTATTACAAAAGACGTAGAATTAAGCTTTAGGGAAGGTTTGGTTGCCAAAGACATGCTGCACAGAGTATAAGTAAGATGAAACTGAGAAGATCACTTTGCATAAGCCAATTTAGCAGACACTAGTTATCCCTGAAGATACAGTCTCAGTGGGATGACAGAGGCAGAATACACCAGGATAAGAATGAATGGGGGAGGCAGAAGAGTGGGGAGGAATGCACAGCAAGCATGGTGAGTGTTCTGGTTCTGTTGGGTGGCAATCTGTGGCGTTGGTGAATTGGATGTTGTATTAAGCATGCTAATTGGGGACAAAATAAAACTTTAAAAGAAGCATCGGTTGGAGTTGAGGAAGAAAGGATAGCAATAAAAACTGCTCTTTCGAGATTTGTGTGGGTGAAAGGAAGGAGTGAGAACGGAAGCTGATTGGGTAGGGGAGATCAAGGGAAAGTGTTACAGTGTGGAGGCTTGCCTGTGCTTACTGAACAGAATGGACCAGTCGTGGGGAGAAATCAGAGATAACAGAGTTGGGCAGTAATTGAGGTGGAATCTAGTAGGTGGAACTGAGGGGAAAGGACCAACTTTAGAGGAGAGAGGAAACGTCTCCTTTTGAGATATGTAGATCTAAGGCAGAAAGAAATGAATACACAGTCATCATTGCTTAATGATGGGATTATGTTCTGAGAAACGTGTTCTTAGGCGATTTTGTTGTTGCACACGCATCACAGACTGTACCTACACAAACCTAGATGGTGTAGCCTACTACACACCTAGGCTGTACAGTCTAGCCTATTGCTGCTAAGCTGCAAACCTGTATGGCATGTTATTGGACTAAATACTGTAGGCTGTTGTAACACAGTGGGAAGCATCTGTGTATCTAAACACAGATAAGCACAGAATAGGTATGGTGAAAATACGGTATAAAAAATGGACTGGAAGCTGCTCTGAGTAAGTCAGTGAGTGAGTGGTGAGTGACTGTGAAGGCCTCGGACATTATCGCTACACTACTGTAGACTTTATGAACACAGTATACATAGGATACACTGCATTCATAAAAATATTTTTCTTCATTAATGAATTAACTTTAGGTTACTATAAATCTTGACTTCATGAATTTCTTAATTTTTAAAAAACCTTTAGACTCTTTGAATAACACAGCTTGTGTAGCTGTACAAAAATATTTTCTTTATCTCCTTATTCTGTAAGCTTTTTCTATTTGAAAAACGTTATAAGTTAAAAACTGAGACAGAAGAACACGCATTACCTTACCCAGGGTCAGGACCATCAGTATCACTGTCTTCCACCTCCACATCTTGTCCCACTGAGAGGTCTTCAGGGACAGCAACACACAGAGCTGTCATCTCCTATGAGAAGAAGGCCTTCCTCTGAAGTACTTCCTGAAGGACTGGCCTGAGGCTGTTTTACAGTTAACTTAAAAAAATATACGTAGAATGAGTACATTCTAGAATAATAAAAAAATAACACACAGTATATTTGTTTATATGAGCGTCAGAGCATCATCACAATCGTGAGTAAGGCTGTGACAGGACAATGTTACCAGGTGATGGGAGCTTTCCAGTTTCATTATAATTTTATGGGACAGCCATCATACATGCGACCCAAATGTTGTCGTGCAGCACATGAGTATGTTGGAAAGGACAAAGCGAAAAATCAGAGAACTTTGTTTTTAAAGGTGGAGATCAGTGGTTGTCAAGTTTTAGAGTGCATCAGAATGACCTTGATGACTTATTGAAACACAGATTGTCCTTAGAGTTGAAGGTCTAGGATAGAATTTGAGATGTATTTCTAACAAGTTGCCAGGTAATTACTTGTGATATTGGCCCGGGGACCATGTTTTGGGAACTAATGGCCTAGATTCTCTCAATAAAGTAGGAGCTTAGGTCTTCTACAGAGAAGAAGGGGCCGTGGGAACTCTACTCTCCTTTCAGCCAAAGGCAAGCATGCTTCAGAACACTGAAGCTTGTTAAGGCTAGAGTTTTTGCTGAAGGGTGGTGGGCATTTTTCCCCCCACACTAAGCCAACTGACCTGTGATGGGATTGAGCTCCAAGGTTGTAGATAGCAGTACAGTTTAGAGAACGCTCACAACTTAATGATACAGTAAACTGTTGCTAGCCTCGGCTTCAGTTGTATAGGAAGAGGCCCAGAAACAAAGAAGGCAGGGAATCTGATCTCAGGTGTCCTTATGGTATACTTTTTCTTAAGCAACAGTTCTGGCTTCTCCTTGTTGTTCCCTTTAAGAAGATTATAAATATAAGTTTGCTTGTCTCCCGCCTCCATCTGCCTGAGGGCTGTGCTTTGCTTCTCTAAATGCTTCAGTTGTAAACGAGATTATTGTATTTGGTCATCTATTAACTTAGGTGTGATGTCTTTAATGTCCACTGTCCTGACTTTCACCTCCACTGGGGAGGGGCATGTTGATTTCCCTGCAGCCACCTGGAAGGCTGGCAACAATTCCATCTGCTCTCATCATCATGGAAAGGGAAAGTGATGGTCGGTCCATTGGGGTGGGGCGGTAAAACACAGGATGTGTTTTATTGCTCCCACAGTCACAAATTGGCAGTCTGATGAGGCTTTCGATAAATTTTTTTTTTTTTTTTACTTTTGTGTTGCCTCTCAACTACAGATCCCAAAGCCCTATTTTAAAGATCAAAATGCCCACAGATGCTGTATGCAAATGCCAAGGATTCATCAAAAGCTGGTGTGAAGATGGGAAATGGATGACACACACATCTGTTTAGTTCTCATCCGGCCTCACAATCCTCTGAAATCTTAAGGCTACAGAAAACATATTTGTGCTTTCAGCATTGCCAATGACAAGTCAGTGATTCACAAAGTGCCCTCCGAGCTCCCCACCTTAGGTGAGTGAGATAACAGTCGATGGATATTTAAAATAACCGTTTTCTCTACACCTCATTGCTCACATAATCTGTCATCAGTCAAACTTATATTACAATACAGGAAGTAAAGGTTTCCTATAAAGGGACCTAGAATACATTCTGGCCTATGTAATTAAATGACATGGTATAATACTTGACAGGGTAGATAATATCCTCACTGTAACACATTATAGCATGCAATGTCCTTTCCATCGCCGTTTTATTTGAATTTAGCTCTACAATGACCTTGTGAGGTGGACATTACTCCTCAAGGTAAGACGCAAACAAACAAAAATGGCTACAACTCCATTTTCAATGTTTTATGGCTGACAGCTTTAATTCCTCTCCTCTCCCCTTTCACCTTCCCCCTACATCTTGGACAGAGAAGAGAACCTGGGTACTCCCTTGGTGGCCGTGGGGAAGTACAAACCACACAAATCCCAGTCCCCTCTGGGAACCCTCATTCTAGCCCCAGCCCCCTTGACTATAATTAAAACACAAAACCACCATCACCACCATCTCAACTTGCTTCACTTTACACAGACCTGAGTCCTTCTCCTGAGGGAATATGTGAGTAGTAAACTTCATCTCATAGCTGTTATTCCTATGTATCATTCCTCCTGGCACTCATGCATTTCTGGGCAAGGACCTGCCCAGCATTCAGCAGAGGATGTTGAGTGTCTGCATAAAATAGGTTTCTTAGTTTTAGGTAAGTTAGTGACACTTTATTCCTTCAAATTTGTGGTTATGTCAGACCAAAATGACAAGAAAAGCGTATTGTACTTGACTCAAGACTAAGAATCAAAAGATGAACAAAACATGGCCTCTAGTAGAAGCAGCAGTTATGTAAATCAAAAATATTGCAAAACAGAATCATGTGTAGCATGTACAAGGTAGTGTGGGAATACAAAAGACGAGTGGCTGGTTCTTCCTAGGTTGAACAATATGTTAGTAAAGACACAAAATGTGAAAGAGGATTGCATGTTGAAGGAACTATATTTTGTTTTATTTAGCTGGAGAGCTGAGGGGTGTGGTGAGACGCAATTGGAAAGGACCCCGAAGGCTCTGCTGGTACATTGGACTTTATCCTGAGGGCACTGGCGAGCTTTGGAAGAGCTTTAAGAAATGCAATTAAAGAAGAACATTTTTATTTTAAATAGTTCACTTGGATGGCAGTGTAAAAGATTGAAGTAGAGGCCGAAAGACACTTGAGAATGATACTGCTTTAGTCCAAGGGCACAAAGACGCTGACTGAACCAGACAAAGTCAGGAAGGATGGTCAGAGGACAGGTGCACCAGGCACTGTTCCAGGCGTTAGGATACAAAGTTAAAAGAGGACTGAGAATTTCTATTTTTATGAAATTTACATTCTAACAAGGGTGTGGGAGAGGACCATTAACATCCCTTCTTTCCTATTCTCTGACTGAAGAAAACTACAGAGCTGTAAGTGGGCTCACGGCTAGGCAGAAAATAGACTTTACTATTCAGTTGTTTTTTCTTTTTTTTTTTTTTGAGTTGGAGTCACTCTGTCTCCCAGACTGGAGTGCAGTGGCCGCTCCCGGCCACAACAGCCTTGACCTGCTGGGCTCTGGCAATTCTTCCGCCTCAGCCTTCCTAGTGTAGTGGCCGAATGTTCAGTCTGAGAGACCACCAAGAGCCAATTCCGATGAAAGTTCAAGAGGGTCTTTATTTGCAAGCTCGAGCCTGGACCTCTGTCGACAAACGACGCAGCAGAGTACACCCAGAGGCCCCGACTTCTTTAAGCAGACACCTTTTATCATGGTTACACAAAGGGAGGAGGAGTTTGGGGGGACTTTCCAGTCTTGTTACCATTTAATTGGGTAGTAACCTCTGGTGGTCAGCTCAATCGTGGAGGATTGGCTAACTTGACTCGGGCTGACCTTGGCCCACTAGCTGGGGAAGTTGCAGAGACATCTGGAAACTTTAGGTGATTTCGCCCCGGCACCTGATTGGTTGTTGCTAAGGGGAAAGTCGGTCAAGGGAAGGGGTTGAAGCTTGAACTGGAGCTTTGCAGTTTTTCCCATAACTGAAACTTTAAACAGCTACAGGTTATGTTTTAAAGCAGAAAACTAAAATGGCTGTGCTATTGTCCACAAACCGATTGCATGTTTATTGGGTTATAGCATGTTCTTAACCTAAGTCTATGGTATACTCTGTTATGGCCCTCTCACTAGTAGTCGGAATTACAGGTATGCGCTACCACGCCCGGCTGATTTTTTATTTATTTTGATTTATTGTATAGTCTCGCCAAGTTGCCCAGGCTGGTCTCGAACCCGCGGGCTCAGGCAATTCACTCACCTCAGCCTCCCAAAGCGCGGAATTACAGGCTGAGCCACCCAGCCCAGCTATTCAGTTTTCTTGCAGCTTACTCCCAGCCTAGCTAGAATAGATTCTGCCCAGATTGTGCCCTTGAAATGAAGATACATTCTCCTTCTTTCCCTTTAACCTCTTCTACTGTTTGGAATGAGTGTGCAGTGGTGAGATTTATTGCACCACAAGGCCAATGTGACACCACAGGCCCAGCCGAACGACAGGATGAAAGGACCCCAAACATGTGATAGCTTCATGGAGAAGAGATGCCATACCAGACTGGACATTAGTATGAAATAACTAAAATGCTCTCTTGTAGTTCTGGGCATCCATTTGTCACAGAAGCTGAACCTACATCCCAAGTATGCCGGAGATATATAATTATAGTGGAGAAGGTTTACGTGAAGCGAATGCTCAAGTCTTGAGCCCCACAGAGGCAGCTATGTAAGTGTATAAATAAGTTATATAAGTATAAGCTGGATCTGTTGAGCTTGATCTATTATTATTCAGAATAAGTACTGACTGTACTTTGTATGCAAGGAAGAGAGTCATAAACTGCCCGAGCTGGTCAGTGAGAACTTTCAGACAAGAAAGACCCACTTGTGCAAGGCATTCACCTCTGGGAATGCTGGCCAGTGTGACGAAAGAAAGACTGTAGTTGAATATCTCATCCTTATGTCTTTCTATTTAGGAATTTACTAATCCTATATTAAGGATTTGGTTCATTAATTGATAAAGACATGTGTCTGCTCATTGACGCACAAGCTAATTACCATAGTAATTGCAATTGCTAACAAGAAAAGTGTAGACTGAGATCAATGTAATAAACAAAATAAGCAGATGAGGTGGTAGAATAAGTGTAAGCTGAGCAAAGACACACCATTTTAGATACAGTAGCTAAGGAAGTCCTCCAAGAGGAAGTCACATTCAATTTATTCCAAAATGGTAAAAGGCAGCTCTTCTATGCAAAAAGTAGGGGACAGAGGAGGAACTTTATAAGCAGAGGGAATCAAAACAGGTGCTCTGAGGTGGGGAAAGCCGGGCATATGTGAATAGGAGAGAGGAAGCCAATGTGACTGGGAATCAGCAAGCAGGAGGCTGAGATTCCAGAGGCAGAGCACAGTCAGCAATAGGTGATCTGACCGCTTCTTGCCTCTGAAATTGCAGCTTCTTTCTCCCCCTTACTTTTCATTCCCCAGCCACCCTGCCCTCCTCGGCCTTGCTAGCCACTATTCTACTTTCTACCTCCTCAAGCTCACCTTTTTCTCTTTTTGAGTCAAAGTCTCACTCAATTGCCCAGGCTGGAGTGCAGTGGCACACTCACAGCTACCATAGCCTCAACCTGCTGGGTTCAGGTGGTCCTTCTGTCTCAGCCTTCCAAGTAGCTGGAATTACAGGCATGCGCCACCATACCTGGCTAATTTTTCTTATTTTTGTTGTAGAGACGAGGTCTCCCATGCTGCCCGGTCTGGTCTGGAACCCCTGGGCTCAGGTCATCCTCTCACCTCTGCTTCCCAAAGTGCTGGGATTAGAGGCGTGAGCCACCATGCCTGGCTAGAGCTCAACGTTTTTACACGCCACATCTCAGTGCCATCATGCAGCATTTGTCTTTTTGTACCGGGCTTGTTTCACTTAACATAATGCCCTCTATGTTGTCCCAAATGACAGGATTTCCTTCCCTTTTTTGAAGGATGAATAGTGTTCCCTTGTGTGTGTGTGTATATATATATTATATACATACATATATATGTGTGTATATATATGTTGAATCAAGATATGAAATCAACTGGTGTCTATCAGTAGTTAAGTGGTTAAAGAAAATGTGGTATATATATATACACACATATATATTTCACATTTTCTTTAACCACTTAACTACTGATAGACACCAGTTGATTTCATATCTTGGCTATTGCAAACAATGCTGCAACGGACATGGAAGTGCAGACATTTCTTCAACATACTGATTTCATTTCCTTTGCACAGATGCTCAGTAGTGGGATTGTTGGATCATATGGTAGTTCTATTTTTAAATTTTTGAGGAGCCACTATTCTGCTTTCCACAGTAGTTGTACAATAGAACATACCAATACATATTGTTGATGTATATTTGCATCAACAATAGAAAAGGATTTTCTTTTCTGAATATCCTCTTCAACACTTACCTTTCATCTTTTTGATAATAGTCAATCTAACAGGTGTGAGGTAATATCTCATCATGTTTTTAAATTTGTATTTCTCTGATGATTGGTGATGTTTATCATTTTAAAAATATACCTATTGGCCATCTGTGCTGCTTCTTTTGGAAAATGTCTATTCAGATCCTTTGTCTATTTTTTATTGGGTTATTTATTTTCTTACTATTGAGTTGAGTTCCTTATATATTTTGGATATTAATGTCTTATCAGACACATGGCTTGAAAATATTTTCTCCCATTTTGTAAGTTGTCTCTTTACTTGGTCAATTGTTGGCTTGGCTGTGCAGAGGCATTTTAGTTTGATTTAATCTCATTTGTATATTTTTTTTATTGTTGTCATCTGTGCTTTTGGCTTCAAAACCAAAAAACTCATCACCAAGACCAAAGTCATGGAGTTTTTTCCCTGTGTTTTCTTCCAGTAGTTTTATAGTTTCAGGTCTTATATTTAAGTCTTTAATTCGTTTTTAGTTGATTTGCATATCTAGTATGAAACAAGAGTCTAATTTCATACTTCTTCTTGTGGATATCCAGTTTTCCCAACGTCACTTATTAAAAAGACTGTCATTTACTCATTGTGTATTCTTGGCACCTTTGTCTAAAAATCAATTCACCATGAATATATGAATTTATTTTGGGGATCTCAATTTTGTCCCACTCGTTTATGTGTCTGTTTTTATGAATGCATCATGCTATTTTGTTGACTATAGCTTTGTACTATATTTTGAAGTCAGGTAGTGTGATGCCTTCAGCTGTGTTCTTTTGTTTAAGATTGCTTCGAGTATTTGAGACTTTTTGTGGTTCCAAACAAGTTTTATAGCAGGTTTCTATCTTTCTGGGAAAAGTATTATTAGAATTTTGATGGAAATTGCATTAAGTCTGTAGATAAGTTTGGATAGTATGGATATTTCAACAATATTAATTCTTCGAATTCATAAACATAGGCTATCTTTCCATTTATTTGAGTCTTCTTTTTTTTCATCAAGGTTTTATATTTTTCAATGTACAAGTCTTTTGCCTCCTTGATTAAATTTTTTTATTTTTATTTTTATTTATTTATTTTTTTTGGAGCTGGAGTCTCACTCTGTCACCCAGACTGGAGTGCAGTGACCAATCCTGACCACCACAGCCTCGACCTGCTGGGCTCAGGCGATCCTTCCATCTCAGCCTTCCAAGTAGCTGGAACTACAGGTGTGCGCTACCACGCCCGGCTCATTTTGATTTATTGTAGATTTGTGGTCTTGCCAAGTTGCCCAGGCGGGTCTCAAACCCGCAGGCTCAGGCAATCCACTCACCTCAGCCTCCCAAAGGTGCAGGATTACAGGCTGAACCACTGAGCCCGGCGGTTAAATTTATTTTTAAGTATTTTAATTTTATTGTAGTGGTTGTAAATAGAGTTGTCTTCTTGATTTCCTTTTTAGACAGTTTGTTGTTAGTGTATAGAGATGCTGCTATTGATTTTATATTCTGCAACTTTACTGAATTTGTTTAATAGTTATAACAGTTTTTTGCATAGTCTTTAGGTTTTTTATTTATAAGATCATGTTGTCTTCAAATAGGGACAATTTCACTTCTTACTTTCTGATTTGGATGCCTTATATTTATTTCTCTTGCCTAATTACTCCAACTAGGACTTCCAGCATGCTGGAACAGAAGCAGTGAAGGTAGGATCCTTGTCTTGTTCCATATCTTAGTGGAAAAGCTTTCAGTTATTCACCATTCAGTATAATGTTTGCTGTGAATTTGCCATATATGGCCTTTACTGCACTGAGGTACACTTTTTCTATCAATAATTTAAGAATTTTTGTCACGAAAGGTTTTTGAATTTTGTCAAGTGCTTCTTCTGTACCTATTGAAATGATTATATGGTTTTGATCATGCTAATAGATTTGCATATGTCAAACCATTATTGCATTTCTGGGATAAATCCTACTTGGTTATGATGAATAATCCTTTTAATGTGCTGCAGAATTTGGTTTGCTAGTACTTTTCTGAGAAATGTTTGCATCTATGTTTATTAGAGAAATTGACCTGTAATTTTCTTGTCTTGTGTCTGTCTGGTTTTGGCATCAGTCTGGTCTGAAAATATTAATGTAGCTCAGGAGCAAGATTAGATGTAGAGATGCTGACTTGTAGGTCTTGGCAGAGAAAAATGACAGTTGAATGTTTTATAGAAAGGAAATCCCCAAACAAGTGTTTAGAGTGATAAAAGCACAACGTGAAAGGAGAGGAAATGCAAAGAGCAAGTTAAGATGATGGGGAATGAACTGCCCTCAGCAATACAGGAACAAGGAAACCTGCGTCAGGAAATATGAAGCACTGAATTTTTTTGATGCTGCAGGTAAGTCACATGGAATGAAGACAGGAAGTGTAAATTGAGCTTGGCAATTTGGATACCATTTATGACTTCTCAATCTTCCTTTCAGGTGCTATAAACTTAGTGGTTCTGGTTCTTAGATGGGGGCACTCCTACCAGGTAACACATCAAACATACCACTAGACTTAAAGCTATAGCTTCTTCCCAGTCGCTTTGGACTCCTTATATCGGCAGATCAGTAAGCAAAGAAAGAAGCTACCATATTGGCTGGGATGGTGTACCCTGATGATCACGGGAAGGTAGGACTGCTATTAAATAATGATGATAGGAAACACAAATATTGCAAGGAGGGTAATGCCTCGACTCCTTGCACATGTGTTCTATGCCTCGGCTCCTTGCACATGTGTTCTCTCATTTGAGGCTACAGAACTAAAGAATGACTGTTGGTTTTAAGTGCAAGCCTCATCTTAAAGGCTCGTGATATTATGTGGAATTCCAGTTTAGCTGTTACACACTTTGAGTCATTGGATCCTAATGGTCTCTGCTCAGAGATGGTCTCTGTCTTGCTTTCTGTCATGAGCAGGCCCAACGTTCAGCAGTAGCAGCTACTAGATCAGCTCTGAAGAGCCACCATCTCTGCCATTATGGCTACTCTGTATATAAGATAATTTTCCAAGCATCAAGTTGGCCAGGTACAGAGGTTGCCTCACACTTACTGGCCAAAATCCTTGGGATTCTGTAGGACTTTTCAACTAGTGGATTCTCTCTAGTTGGCATGCATGTACAATATAGCAAATCCCACACTTTGTGCCCACTCAAGTAGCTCCATCCACATGTTTCTTACCTAAATCTTCTCATATGTGGTCTTCCAACCTTGCTTGTTCCAAGACCCTAGTCAGTTATTTAGCAAGCTAAGTCACTCGTCCATGTATCCCAACTTCAGGCCACTTATATTCTTCCCTTAAACAACTATTTTTTCAAGGCTACTCTGTAGTGTAGGAATTCATTTTCAGCTTATACTCACTTACTGACTTGATGCATTGAGGCACCAAACTTAGGTTGTTTTCATATTTCATTGACAAGTCACAGGAAATCCTTCATGAATTCTTAGCTGTGAAATGAGAGAGAAGTATTGCTGAAACAGTGAAAGATATGTTTGTGAGACTTTCTTATATTCTTGACCCTGGGTATATCGCATCCATGTTATAGTAGATGGCTGCTGGGGTTCACTTGAATTTATGACTTGTTGGGTCTATCAGTATCAGTGGTATGCAAATAAGTGTTTAATAATCACTTCTGAACAATACTGATACGTCTTATAGCATTTTCTGAGTTTTAAGGGTCCAATATTTCACCTATTTCAAGTCATAGACATGGAGTTAGGAGGAGGATATGCTGGTACAAACTGTCTCTAGCACATCGCTGTGTTCAGCTAGTGATGGACGGTTATGGCCACATGGTCACTTGATACCAATTGTTAACATCAACTTGACATCAGAGTTATTTATCAGCTGATGATAGTTCTGTGCCCCCGATGCCATAGCTTTGGCTCTGGCCCTAGAAATGTTCACTGTATGTAACATATTTTGCTACTAGAAATGATTCTATTATTGTGGATGATATGGCTTAAGCAACAATCCAAGACCTTATGCAGAATGCTACTTTTCCCTGGGCTTTGCTCAGAACTAGCCTCTCTGCATTATGTAACCAATGAGTCATAGCAGATTCTCTAGCATCTTATAGGTTGCCTCTCAAACTCAGGAACCTATCAAACATTGTGGTTCTTTTTCAGTTCTAGGAGACAAAATAATAACAGGCCCTTTACATTTGAGTAGATATCGCAGGATGTCCAAAACCCTGGATCCCTAAACACTTCACCTATGCAGCAGCCTCTGGAGTCTCCCTCTGGAGCACATAATTCTTTCCAAAGCATCCAGAATACTTGCCACTTCTTGTGCATTAGATACGATTAGCATGACATCCGCAATCTAGTGGACCAGTGTGATGTTCTGCTGAATGTCCAGATGAACCAAGGCTCTTCTGGCAATATTATGACAGAGAGCAGTAGAATTAAAACAACCCTGAGGCAAGACTGTGAATGTACACTGTTATCTGTCTATGTGAATAGGAGAGTTTTCTGATCTTTCTTATTGATAACTATGAAAAAGAAAACATTTGTCAATTCATTGGTGACATACTTTTGGTATGTTTGGTGACTGGTTAACGTAAGGTAGTTCACTGTAATCTTCTATGATCCATCCAGTTTCTGTAGGACCAGACTAGTGCATTGAATAGGGTCCTGTTGGGGAACACCACTCTTGTATTCTTTAAGGCTGTGAGGGTGGTATTGATTTTTTGTCATTCCCTTGAGATGCTATTATGATTTGAATTATATCCCCAAAAGATAAATTAAAGTCCTAACCCTGATATCTATGAAAGTGACATTTGGAAATTGGGTCAATACAGATTTAATGGGCTAAGGTGAGATCTTGCTGGAGTAGGGTGGACCCTTCATCTAGTATGACTGGCATCTTTATAAGAAGAGGGAAATTTGGACACAGATATAGACATAGAGGGAAATCAGCTAAGCGAATCTGGAGGCAGAGATGAAAGATACGAAGCCACAAGCCACGGTTTGCCTGGGGGCTACCAGAAGCTGGAAGAGACAAGGAAAGATCTGCCCTTTAAGGCTCTGGAGGGCACATGACCCTTCTGACATCTCGTTTTCAAACTTCTAGACTCCAGAATTGTGAGAGAATAAATTTCTGTTGTTTGAAGCCTCTCAGGAGGTGGTCTCGTGGAAAGGTCTTAGTGGCATGTTCAGGATTATCCTCTTGGCCTTTGCTACAGCAACAGCTCTAACTTTACAGTGAAAAACAAAGGTGAGAGTTCTACCAGCTACTAAACAAGTTCACCCCAATTATACATTTGAAAACTGGGGAAGAACCGTTGGTACCTACTCTGACACATATGGTTTGGACTCGATTTCCTAGCTGATTTCTATGTACCTCTCCTTTTAACAGGAGGGCCATGATGGCGTTTGGGTCTTTGGCTATCAGCATCGATCTGTATTCAATAGTTTGGAAATGTCTGGGTAATCCATGGATCTAGCTTTCTTTTTCTTTAGTTGATGGGTTCTGGGTTCCAGAGCTGCCTCAGGCTTAAAAGCTGGGCAAGGGAACATTTTTGTTTTGTTTTGTTTCCACTGGGAGTAGCTGATCTCACAGTCATTTCTCTCTTTTAGATATGTATATTCCAAGAAGAATACACTTATTGGCTGCCTGTCTCTCTTGCCCCTAGGGACAAAATGTTCTGTGAGCCATTTCCATAAATTCTGTGGGTCAGGCCTTGCTGACTCATTCTGAACTTGCTGTAGATTATAGTAATTCTGGCCACCTCTCTTCTAATGGGTATGTGTCGCTATCTGCCCTCTGCTCGGATCTTACCATCCATTGCTATTAGGGAGCCCGGTACCATAACCATTTCTCCTGTCACTATTCCCAGGTGTCCTTCTGACCTAATTGCCTTGATAAAGAGGATGTCTTCTGGGCCCCCTAAGGAATATATATGGTCAGTGACAGATTTTCTATCTCGTAGTGTTGCCCATTCCATGCATGTGTGCTTCTGTGAGCCTTTTAAGCCCTTCTGCCATCATTTGCTACAACCATTCTGGCATCTCTGTTCTGCTTGATGTAGGTCTTTCCTGTTTTCAGGCTTTCAAGGGCCATTGCAGCAACCTATTACCTGATCACTCAGGTCCTTGCCAGGTCACTGGAGAGTACCACCGCGTTGCAAAACTCTCACTAATACAGCTTTATAGTCTGTATCTTCTTGATCCAGCCCCCTTAGGAGTCACTCCCAGTTCTTGAGGGCAACATGCTGTCAGAGTCCTGATGCTTTTTAGGTGTACAATTTATCTTTTGTTTAAACTGGCCCCAGACCTCCTGATTATGTTATGCTAAGATTTGACTCTAATTAAAACCAAGAGAAGAGATGGAACAAATCCCGAGAAGGTCAAGATATGTTATCTAAGACACCTAGCTCATTTGAGGTCTTTGTATAACTTCAAGTCTCTCTCTGTCTCTCTGTGTTTCTGTCTCTCTCTCTCCCCCCACTCCTTTCTGTGTGTGTGTGTATGTGTTCTAGCTCTATCTTCCAATAAAGGAGAATTGACCACTCTGTGAGGCTCATAGGATTCAGGATAACCTTGGGACTAAAGGCTCTTAACTGTTTCTACGCAGATGACCCCATCCAAGCATCAGGATCCTGCTCCTTCCCTATCAGAGACTTGAGTTTGTGTAAGAGACTTGCCTAGGCTGAGATTCCGTTTGTTCCTGCTCTGCACGATGGTCGCTGTCCAGTTGCAAGAGTGGAAGTTTTCCTGAAATGCTGCCAAGAAATTCCTACTCTCACACTTAGCTATAATGTGTTGATTAGCAGAACTGAACCAATCATTTTCTGTCTTCGATCAATGGTGCTTAGCAGCAGCCCACCAATTCCACAGTTCTTTTAGTTTTTTATTTCCTGGTACCTCTACGATACCCAGGATGTTGTTCCAGCTGGTGCAGCCTCTTCCACTTGTATCCCCTCACAGGTCACCATAAGTGAGGGCCAGCAAAATGCACTGGAATTTCGAAGGCTAGCAGCACTCCACCTATCACCAGCAACAGGGCTCTCAGTATCATCCAGATGGAAAATGATCCAACCCAGAATCCCCATCTTCTGGAGGGGGACACTCTGGAGCACAAGGTGCATGACAGAGCTAGTCCCACATAGAGACAGAGAGGCTGGCCTTAAGGATCCCATGCCAGCAGGTCATTGGCTGAGTCAGCCCTTGGGAGTGTGGAGGAGAAGAGGTGCATCCTTCCATGCAAGATGGCTCCCATTGGGTTCAGGGCAATTCGCTAGAATAGGATTGCACTATGTGAGGTTATCTCCAACACTCATAAAAAATGGAAGTGGTCCAGCCGTAAGAGGGGGTCTGGGCAAACGCCAACTACAACAATGCAGAGTTATTTGGGAATTGTGATGATCAGCAGTCTTTGGGATTTTCTGTATCCTAGGTAAGAAACTTATTACTTTAAATGGTCTGGAATTCTTCTCTAGACTTGGATGTGGAGGTTGTATCTCTCTTTTCTCCTTTTTAGTGGAATTCTACTCAGTCTCACTGGCCGTAAATCCCAAATGCTCAGTCACCATCTTTAGGGATCTTTGTGCAAATGAGACCTCCCTTCTGACTGCTGTCAACTCTTCAGATCCCCAAACTGAGAATTATTCTCCACCGTGACCCTCAGTTAATTTCATCCTTTTTGTCCCTCCTTCCTTTGTTTTTATGCTATAATGGTTGGTGTAAGACATGATGGGAACATCGTCTTTCAGATACAAATAGCGTGGTATAGTGTGAAAAATCCATTACCTTTTTGCTTTCCACATGCAAGTGTATCTGTTTCTATATTAGTACACACTATTTCCGAAAAGAGGACAGAAAGAAAAGAAAGAGAGATGGGATGATTTAAAAGTAAGATACAAATAGTTGAGAGTAATTTTGGTTTTCTACTTTTTCAGTTTGAGTTTGGAAATTTTGTTTTGTTTTCATTTACTTGTTAAAAGAAGTATACCCTCAGCTCAGGACTTCAGTGCTTTTGAACAGTCTGGAAATAAGTCATTGTCTTGAGTTGACTTGACTTGAGGCATTTATGATGAGAGCCATCCTGTTCTTGACTCCCCTAAGCTCTGAAGTCTCTGCTGAATGGTCTGTGCTTCATAAGCACTTGAAAAATGGTGATAAAGGCCAAAATGTTTGAAAACTGTAAAAACTCATGTAGAAATTAGGTATTAGGGTTGTTTTAAATGATTCTCCAAAGCCTGAACTAAACTTTCTTTCACCTTTCATTCCGTTTCCCTCATGCATACATCCTGAGATTCTTCCGCTCACTTGCTGAGAATGCCCTTTCCATGTTCTCCTTTCTGTCTACAAAAATTCCACCCATAATTCTAGGCTTGGTTTGAATCCCATTGTGTGAAAACAAGCCCTGACACTCTTAATGTTTAAACACAGAGAGTGGCTCTCCCTTTGGGGAAAATGATGGCAGAAACTGTGGGCTTCACCCTGTTCACTGAGATTCTGCTTCCTCAAATAGACCCCCTTTTCTCAGGACAGTGTTCTCAAAGTGTGGTCCGCAGGCCAGAGTAGAGAACTTGTTAAAAATTAAAATTATTGGCCCTACCCCAGACCTATTGTATTTTGAATCTTGGGTGTAGGACCCTTCACTCCCTTCCAGATAATTCTGAGGCCTGATAAAGTTTGAGAACCGCTGACCTGGCAATCACTTACTGATCACTTTTGATACCACCCTGCGACTTCAGGGAATGCTCCCCACTTTGGCGCGTTAGAAGAAATAAAATGTTAATTATAGTGGCACAGTGGGAGCATTTACACTAACTTTCCTGGTGGTCTGCCCACAATAAAAGGGAAAGGAATTCCCAGAGTAATGGATAATTCGATACCAAGATTCCTAAGATATGGAAATGTATCATAGTGGTGAAAAGTACCAGTTTAGCAGTGAGACAAACTAAACTTTGATTCCTGCTTGTCATTTAATCATGTTGATATTAAGGCTCCGTGTCTGTTGCATGACGATAGTAGTAATACCCACCTTTCAGACTATTGTGGCGATTAAGTGAGATGATGAAAGTAAGGTAATTAGCACAGTGCCTCATATAGGGTGCTCAGTACATGGTAAGAAAGAGTAATTTAGGTTAGTCGGCATCAATTGACCTGCAGTAGGTGTCGGCCACTAGTTCCCAGGCCACCTCCCCTGGGCGTGGAACATTTTTCACCCTTGGAATTTAGAAGCACCACTAAGGATGCCATGGGTCCTTGGAGTCCAGGCTGAGAGAAGCAGGAATTCTCTCTTCCTTGCTTAACTCCCACTGTCTAAATTCTAGTTCACCATCTCAAGACCCTGCTCTCGCCTAGGCCATTGTTTTAGGAAAACGTTGAGCTCCCCCCCAACATTTACAGGGTCTGAGGCAAGAGTGCAAATTGGATTCCCACACATCGTATGTGCATTTATAATTTTACGGAGAGAGCTAAAAAGTGTCTTATCCGCTGTGTGGGCAGGATAATAGCTCCCACCATCTCTGGAAGGAGCGAACATGTGACAGCATGTGATGAAGGGATTTTGCAGGTGTGATTAAGGCACCAAGATGGAAAGATGATTCTAGATCATTGAGTCCAGTGTCATCACAAGGGTCTTTGTAAGAGGAAGGCAGGGGCGTCCAAGAAAGAGCTGTGGCAAAGGAGGCAGATGTCGGGGTGACAAGAGTCCGTGAGGGAGGCACGTGGACAGCCTCTAACAGCACTGGAACAGCAAGGAAGTGGCTTCTTCCCTGGAGCCCCCGGTAGAAATGCAGCCATCTGGCCCATCTTGGACTTTTGATCTTTAGAACTGTTAGACAATACTTGTGTGTTATTTTAAGTCACTGAATTGTGGTCATTTGTTACTACAGTAATAAGAAGCGAATGGTGTCATACTCCCGTGGAATAAAATGCTTTAAACGCGTACATACGGCCGGGCTCAGTGGCTCAGCCTGTAATCCCAGCACTTTGGGAGGCCAAGGAGAGTGAATTGTCTGAACCCGCAAGTTCGAAAATCACCCGGGCAACTTGGTGAGACCTCATCTCTACAATAAATAAAAAAAATATTAGCTGGGCGTGGCAGCGCGCACCTGTAGTTCCAGCTACTTGGAAGGCTGAGGCGGAAGGATCGCTGGAGCCCAGCAGGTTGAGGCTGTGGTGGCTGGGAGCGTGCCACTGCACTCCAGTCTGGGCGACAGAGTGAGACTCCAACTCAAAAAAAAAAATAGCATGCATACATTTTTATAAGACTGTAAGAAAAATGAGTGGTGACTGATTAAGGGAGTAGTTATGGTGAATTTAATGATTAAGGGAGTAGTCATATTTGAGTGTATAATAAATATATAACGCATCAATTATTTGTATTGTATAATACTTATGTTTCTGGTCTTTATTTCAGCACAATCATGAATTATATTGCTCCTATAACTTGTTTTTTATTGACAGTGCTGCTAAATTAGGTCACCTTTCCTGAGTTATTGCAGTTCTTAGATAATTTTTTAATAAATTAATTTCAATTTGGAAAAATTGGGCTTTACTGAGGCACTAATAAGTGAGTTGCCACTGAAACGCTTAAAGAACACTTGGATTTAGAAATAAACTGTTAATTTCTATGTCATGTCCACACATATTAGGGGGTCAAATATGGTAAGTTATCATGATTTAAGAAAGAAATTACCAAATATTTATTGTAAGCAAACAGATTCTTGTTATATAGATTATGATTGTCAACACTTACAGAACAATGCATAAAGTTTTACTTAACTTCTTTTCTCCCAATTTTTTCAATACTCAGATATTAAAAGAAAGCTTTAAAAGTAGAATTATGATAATTTGTTCAAATATCTCACTTTGTTTGCAACCACAGGCAAATGTAAACTCTAGTTTATGTGTATATGAATCTTCTCCGTCATGCTCATGCATTTTTTACTTCTTCTTTCTAGTTTTGAAGTATTTTATTGGCATGCCACTTTGTTGCATGTCACATGTGGTTATTTCAATTCAGAAAAAATTCAAAATATTTAGAGACACCTTTCATTCTCTTTAAAATGAAGTAGCCAAGCCTAAGTCTGTTTGTGTTTTTATAAACTTTTGCTATATTATTAATAGCAAGCAACAATTCATACTGCATTAACCTGTGGATCCCACGAGAACCATGAACAGCAACACAGAGATTTAAGAAAACAGATGTTTGGCAGTATTAGAAGATGATGTATTATTATACAAGAATCTTTCGAATTCTTTCTGAGAGAACAGATTTGAGTAATGTCTTCTTTTTTTAAAAAATCTAGATCCTTCCCACACTCTGAAGCCACATTCATTTCAGAAGTCAGTTTCGCATAGTCTATAAACCTTCAGGCACCGACACGCAAGGACTTTTATTCCAAGGACAGGGACAAGAGAGGTGGAGAGGTGTTTCCCTGGGGCATAGATGGTTGATGATATACCCTCCAAAGTCAAGCGTGGTTCTGGGGAACCTATTATGGGATATTGCATTCTCTACCCATAAAAATGTGTCTTTCTCCCATTACTTGAAAAATGACAATGACAAAGAGACAGTAATATAAATCACTCCAATATGCCATAGTAGGCAAGTGGCACATGTGTGCACACTGACACACAGATATGTGTGCAAGTGAAGGACTGAAGCCAGTTGCCCAAATTTGCATTAACAACAGTCCGATCTGGGACTCAAGCCCAACTTGCTTTCGCACCGAGCCAGTTCTGGTATGCCAGCCTGTCTCTTCAAGAGCAGAGCTTCATCCTTGTTTCTCTAGTTTGATTAGCCAAAATCTTAACTGCATTAGTCACTCAAAATGGACTCACACTTCACTTCTTTGGGGAAGGCTTCAGATTCCCATTTGAACTTTGTATACATAACTGGTGTCACAAGTAGTACACACTCTTCAGGCATTCATTGGATTATATACTGCTCTCCTGCTGGTCTCTGATTCCTTGAGGACATGGAATGTGCTTTACTAGTTTCTGCACTTCTGAGGCCTGAAAGAATGCCTGAAATTCACCAGAAGCTGAATATGGAATAAAAGGAAGGTTCTTAATTTTAAAAAAAGAAATCCACTACCACCATAATTCAGCAAATATAGAACAATAAATGTGGGCATGCCATTCGGAAGTCACTCAAATGTCTGTAGGTCCCAGATTGATAGCTGCTGGGATATTTTAAGAAGGCTCGGGAAAAGATTCCACAGTTTTCTTCAGCAGTGTATTCAAATACAGGCCATCCCACACTGCCAGTAAATTCTTTCCGATGCTTAACCTGCAGCCGTAACCTACAAATGACACGCTGACACTCTGAGAGAGTGGCTGTAATTGCCAAAGTCTTATCCTCAATACTGGAGATATTTAAGAGTTAGGAAAGTCCTAATTCAGCACATTTTAAAGAGCAGTATTTTTAGTTCCTTGGGCAAAACGGTCCTGTTTTAATTCAGGAAACAAAAGGTGTTGGTTTGACTAACAGCATTATTTTAATCTTGAAACCTTTCCACCCAACATTCTCCTTTTCAAGTCAAATCAGTCTTTCCTTCAAGTTCTCAAAGCCACTTTATTTAAAATATACACATACATGCCTGCACACACACACACATACACACACACACACACACACACACACACACACACACACACACAGTACTACAGTACTACTATTATAATGCTATTTTAGATGTAGCTATAGAAAGAGGTGCAATTGGTTGCATGGTGTCTTGTTTCTAAGGGTTTCCTACTGGTGTCTTCACCAGTGACTTTCCAATGACATAGCAAACTTCCAGTAAATGTCTGTGAAATATGTAAATAATAAATGAATGAAAGTGAGGTGGAGCTTGAAATAATACTGCTACATTTGTTTTGGTTCTATTATCATAAATGTTATGTATACATGTCCTCTGGTGCATATAGGCAAGACTCTCCAAAAGATGTGCATTGGTGTGATTGCTGTCTTAGAAGGTATGCACACCCTGCAGTTTACTAGAAAAGAACAAAAGATTTTTTGAAATTTTACATTCCGACCAGCACTGTATAAAAGTTTCTATTTATCTATACGTTCTCTGACCCTTTATATTGTCAGACTTCTTAATTTTTGCCAATCTAGTTGGTATCCGATGGTATCTCGTTGTGACTTTAATTAGTGTTTGTGTAGTTACTAATAAAGTTGAACAAATTTTACATGTTCATTTGCCAATTGCTTTTTAAACTTTTCTGAGACATCTCTGCTCAGAGTTCTTGTTCATTTTTCTGTTCCTATTCATTTTTGGTGATTTGCAGGCGTTTTAACATATATTTAAAGAGTAATATTTTTTCACTTCTATTTGCTGCCAAGGCATATATGCAAGGCTGGCTTGTCTTTTTCTAACTCTCTTTATGGGGTTTCTTGATGAACAGAGTTTCTCCATTTTGATGTGGCTGAGTTTTATCTACCTTTCATTTGAGGTGGTCAATGCTTTGCACTTACCCCAAGTTCAGAAAGATATTCTCCTATATTTTTTCTAAAAGTTTTAAGCCTTTGCACATCATTCCTTGATCTGCCCTTCTTGCAATAATCTGCAGTGCCAGCTCTGCTGTATGTCACGATTACATTGATTCAGGGGTCTAATTCTGGCCTCTCTGTGCTGGCTGTTTTGCTTATGTGCCTGCCCCTCAGCCTGATTCGTAATTGATGTTCATAAGTCAAGTTCCCCCACTCCGTCATTCTTCAGGAATGGTGGGTTCTTCTTGACCTTGTTCTAATTCATGTAAGTTTTAGAATTGCCAGTTAAATGTTATAAAAACTTGTCTGACATTTGTTTGCAATTTAACCGTGTCTGGAGAGGCATTTATGGCATTTCTATGGGACTGAGTCTTCCTGTCAATTAACCTGCTGCATTTCTCCTTTATTTCGACCTTTCAAAAGTCTTTAGTAAAGATTTATAATTTTTACTACAAGGTCTTGCACATCTTTGTTAGATTTACTTTACTTTTACGGCCATTGTAAGTAGTAGCTTTTAAGACATTCGTCTAAGTTTGTGGCTGTGCCTGGTAATAAAATTAGTTTTCGTATTTGACCTTACAGCCAGCTTTTGATTACTTGATCGTTTATAATAATTTGTTTATATAATCTTTTGTGTTTTACATGAAGACACATTTTCTGCACATATGAATACCTTTGTTTCATCTTTCCCCCTTTTTCTCCTCTTATGATTGTATTTAGTACAGCATTGACAGGAAATGGTGCTAGAGACACACTTGTCTCTTTTGTTGTTGTTTAAAGGGGATTGCAACCACTCTTAAGAATTATTTGTTGTGGCATTTTTATAGATGTCTTTGTATCAGGTTATGGATATTTCTTTGTATATCTAAATTTATAAGATTTTTAAAAATCATGTTTGTTCATTTTTTTTTTTTTTTTTTTTTTGAGTTAGAGTTTCACTCCGTCGCCCAGGTGGGAACGCAGGGGCACCCTCACGGCCACTCCAGTGTCACCTGCTGTGCTCCGGCCATTCTTCCACCTCAGCCTTTCAAGGAGCTGGAACTACGGGCAGTCACCACCATACCTGACTAATTTTTTGATTTATTGTAGAGACGAGGTCTTGCCAAGTTGCCCGGGCTGGTCTCCAACCCGTAGGCTCAGGCCATCCAGCTGCCTTGGCCCCCCAAAGTGATGAGATGACAGGCTGAGCCACTGAGCCTGGCTCATTTTTTTTTTGAGTTGTCATTTTCCTGCATTTTTGAGAGGGTCTTGTATTTTTTAACTTTTAATGTATGAATATGATGATGGATATTATATCTTTTCTTTAAAAATTTTTTATTTTAGCTGGGCTCGGTGGCTCAGCCTGTAATCCCGCGCCTTTGGGAGGCTGAGGTGAGTGGATTGCCTGAGCCTGCGGGTTCGAGACCCGCCTGGGCAGCGAGACCTCATCTCTACAATAAATCAAAAAAATCAGCTGGGCATGGTAGCGCGCGCCTGTAATTCCGGCTACTCGGAAGGCTGAGGCGGAAGGATCACCGGAGCCCAGCAGGTCGAGGCTGCGGTGGCCGGGAGCGGCCACTGCACTCCAGTCTGGGCAACAGAGTGAGACTCCAACTCAAAAAAAAAAAATTTTATTTTATTATAGGAATATGGGGTACAAATGAGGACTGGCTATGTAAGTAGACTGCATGCAGGTAAAGTCTGGGCTTCTAACTGGTCCTCACACCTGGTGGAGGACCAGATACCCAATGTGTTGTCACGAGCCCCCCGTTCTCCTTCCCCCCTCCTTCCCTGGCAGTGCCCAGTGACTGCTGACCCCTCCTGGGTGCTAATGTGACGAATGTTCAAGGCCCACTTATGAGTGAGAACTTGAAGGATTCAGATCTTTGTTTCTATGATAGTTCTCTTAGTGTGATGGTCTCTAAAACCATCCAATTTGTTGCAAGGCTCATGATTTTGTTCTTCTCTATGACTGCGTAATACACCATCGTGTATATGTACCACATTTTCTTTATTCAGCACTTTCTATGGGCAGTAGGGTTGATTCCATGTTTTTCCTGTTGTGAATACTGTGGCATTAAACTTTTATGTGCAGGTATATTTTTGTAGACACCTTTTTGTCTCCTTTCTCCGGTGATATATGTTTCTCCGGGTATATTCCCAGGAGAGAGTCTACTGGTCATATGGAAAGTCGATTTTTAGTTCTTTTAGGAATTGCCACACTGCTTTCCATAGAGGTGGAAATAACTTGCACTCCCATCAACCATGCAGAAACATTCTCTCTTCTCTGCATCTGTGCCATCATCTATTATTTTTTGACTTATTGATGATAGCCATCCTTACCAGAGTTAGGGGGCATTCCACTATAGTTTTGATTTGCATTTCTCTGATGATTAGTGAGGCTGAGGATTTTTTTTCATGTAACTGTTGACTGTGTGTTGTCTTTTAAGAAGTGTCTGTTCATGTCTTTTGTCCACTTTTTAGTGGGGTCGTTTGTTTTTTCCCTTTCACCTTGTATGAGTTCCTTGTAGATTCTGGATGTTATTATGGCCTTTGTCACATGCATAATTTGCAAATTTTTTCCTCATTCTCTGGGTTGTCTCTTTACTCCCTTGATTTTTTTTTTTTTTTGCTGTGCAAAAGTTTTTCAGTTTGATGAGGACCCACTTATCTATTTTAGCTTTTTTGTCATTCACTTTTTGGGACTTGGTCAAGAATTCATTGCCCACTTCAATGTGCATAAGGACGTTTCCTACATTTCTTTTTTCTAGGATTCTTATAATTTGAGGTTTTACATTTAGGTCTTCAATCCATTTTGAGTTGATTTTTGTATATGTTGATAGGTAGGGGTCCAGTTTCATTCTTCCACATGTGGCCAGCCAATTTTCTCAGCACCATTTGTTAAAAATGGTATCCTTTCTCTAGTGATTGTTATTGATGGCTTTGTTGAAGATGAGCTGGTTGAGAGATCGTGTCTTTGCTTCCAGAATCTCTATTCTTTTCCATTGGTCTATGTGTCTATTCTTGTACCAGTACCAATTGTTTTGGTTACTGTAGGCTTGTAATAATTTTTAAAATCTGGAAGGGTGATACCTCCTGCTTTTTCCTTTTGCTGAGAATTGTTTTGGCTATTCGTGCTTTTCTCTGTTTCCAGCTGAATTTCTGTATTGTTGTTTCCAGGTATGAAAAAATGATTTTGGTAATTTGATGGGTATTGCATTGAATCTGTAGATTGCCTTGAGTAAGGTAGCCATCTTGACAATATTGATTCTTCTGATGCATGAGCACGGAATATTTTCTCATTTACTTGTGTCATTCTTAATTTCTTTGAGCAGTGTTTTGTAGTTCTCATTGTAAAGGTCTTTCACTTCTCTAGTTAGGTGGATGTCAAGGTATTTCATTTGTGTGTGTGTGTGTGTGTGTGTGTGTGTGTGTGTGTGTGTGTGTCTATCGTGAACAGGACTGTGCTTTTTACTTGGTTCTCCGCCTGCTTATTGTTGGTGTATAGAAATGCAACTGACTTTTGCACACTGATTTTGTAACCTGAGATTTTATGAAACTCACTTATCAGTGTGGGGGGACTTTAGACAGACTCCCTAGGGTTTTCAAGATATAGAATCATACAGTCTGCAAAAAGGGATAGCTTGACATCCTCTTTTTCTATTCAGATATCCCTGATTTCCTTCTCTTACCTGATAGCTCTGGCTAGGACTTCCAGGACTATGTTGAACAGGAGACGTGAGAGTGGGCCTCCTTATCTTGTTCTCGTTCTCAGGGGACATGCTTCCAATTCTGTCCATTGAGCAATATGTTGACTGTGGGTTTATCATAGGTGGTTCTTACTGTTTTGAGGAATGTTCCTTCTATGCCTAGATGTTCAAGGGTTTTTATCAAGAAGGAATGCTGTATTTTGTCAAATATTTTTCTGCACCTAATGATATAGTCAAGTGGTTAGATTTGTAAAATTACCATTCTTTTCTGCATTTATTGAGAGGGTCTTAAGTTTTTATCCTTTATTAATACATTGATGAATATTATATATTTTCCACTGTTAAACTGCATTTTCTTTCCTAGAATAAACTCACTTTCGTCAAGACATATCATCAATTTTTAAAAATGTGCTGTTGGAAAGTTTGTCTATATTTTATTTAAAATGTTTGCATCTAGTTTCGTGAGTGAAGTTGACTGGTATTTTTTCCCATATTATGATATTATTTTTAATATCCAAGCTATGCTATAGTCTTAGAATTACTTGAAGTTTGTGCCATCTTTTTCTCCTTTTGAGAAGAGTTTAGAACTGCTATTCAAGTTGTTAAGCTATTTTAAGCCTACTGTTTATTCTTGACAGTTTTAACACATTATATTTTTCCATGACTGTGTTCTAGTTTGCCTAAGTTTTTGAATTTGTTGGTATGAGGTTGCAACGTGTATACACACACACACCACACACACACACACACACACACACACACACACACAATACAGTAGTATTAACTTATTGTCTTTTTAAACTTTGGTGTCTGCAGTTATGTCATTTATGCAGTTATGCTTTAAAACCTCCTTTTTAACAAATCAAGTTTGCAACTTCGTATCAGAAAAATATGGTGGCGTATATTTAAATCATCGTTTAAATTCGATTCCATTCTGTGCCTCCCAGATACAGAAAATAAAATATTTTCACTTGTTTTATTTTCTAACACAAGGCGGCAGCATTGCTGCACTGTTTACTTTTTGCAGGGCTGCTTTCCTTGGTATAGTGTTGAACCTCTTTCAAACTGATACTCATGTAAGAACTGTATACATATAAACCCAGGCTATTTATCGCTTGCATGACATTCACTTAAAAACTAGTTTTGAAAATAGCACTCTCTGTGCACATTCATACATGTTTTTGTCCGTTTTGTATTTGCTTCATCGTTTCTTTCTTTCTTTCTTTTTTTTTTTTTTTTTTTTTTTTTTTTGAGTTGGAGTCTCACTCTGTCGCCCAGACTGGAGTGCAGTGGCCGCTCCCAGCCACTGCAGCCTCGATCTGCTGGGCTCCGGCGATCCTTCTGCCTCAGCCTTCCAAGTAGCTGGAACTACAGGTGCGCGCTACCACGCCCAGCTAATTTTTGACTTATTGTAGAGATGAGGTCTCGCCAAGTGCTTCATCGTTTCTGATTCTGTAACAGTCACACTACTCTGAGAAGGGGCCGAGGTGCTGTTGCATGCCACAGTGTTGACGTGCAGCTATTTTCTAGAAATCTGAATTCCTGTAAATAGACTTTGCAACCATGCTACTGGGAACCAGCTAGAGCACCAGGAGACAGGTCTGTTGGACTTAAAGGATGAGGAACCCCAGAACAGATGCCCATCCTGTCGGTGTGGGACTGCATGTCTGGAGAGAGTGAAACTGGTGGCCAGGTTCCCTCAGGTCCAGGAGGATGGATTCATTTGGAGACGGAGAGCAGGAGGGCAATAATAACAGTAGTGCCGTTATTGACCGCTCACTTTATCTTTGATCCTTTGTTTTCTTTACTTGCATTATTTTAAACAAAATAACCCTGTAACACAGGTATGATTACTCCCATTTTTACAGATTAGGAGGCAGAAGTTTGGTTGGCTGACTCACACTTTAATTCAAGAAGCTTGTGAGGGAGCACTGACTTGTAAATCCAGGCCTTCCTCCTACTCCGCACTGCCTCTCCATCAACAGTAAAATGTTGACACCGTGATTCAGTAAAAACAGTACATTGATTTGATATTCAAGTTCCTTCATCCCTTACCATACCCATTTCATATATTTGATTTAGTCTAGGCAAACTTAAGCAAAATGCAACATGCTATCTAGAATCTAAATTGCATTATCTGAGCTTTTGTTTAATGCCCATGTCTGAGAATTTTGATCTCAAGAGGGGAAATGCGGGGAAGTCTCCAGAAGATTCCAGTTCCTTTTACAGTTGTTGTTTCACTATCCCAGGGAATCAGTGACTGAGAAGAGGGTATTTGCCTTTGTGTGGTCGCACAGTAGATTCCCAGAACACGTTTTTCTCTGAGAAACCCAAGGTACTAGCAAGGACGGAAGGTCACCATCTCCACTCTCTGCCAGTTGTGGATATGGAAGGTGGAATTCTGTCTTAACTTTTGAGAAAGAGAAATTGAGGCTAGAGAGGATGGATGACATAGACTGTCCATGATTGCTAATTGTTGAAATTCTTTTTTGTTCTTTTTTAAAGCAGGATTTATTGAGAGGACAGGAAAACTCCCACAGTGGGAAGGGACCTGATGGGGTTTCCCCGTTGAAATTCTTGAGCTAGCATTCTTTGTTCCTGCCCTTGACCTGTGTCTTTTGGGTTTAACATCACTTTAGGAGCCAAAGGGCCTTGGATTTTAGATGGAGTTTTACATTTTTTGGCTCATGGTGTTGGGCAAACTCCCTGGGCCACAGATTCCTCATGTGTGAAAGAAAGATAAGAATGATGCCAATTTCTCAAGACTATGAAACATATATTTTTCTCGTACACAGACATTCAATAGATAATGGCTATATTTTTAAAATCAATCCTACATGGTGACAAGGACACCAGCTCTCAGAGTTATTTGCAATTCTGAGCAGTGCCCGATGAGGCCACTGGGTGTCTCTAGAAAGCTTGGAGTTTAGGAGCGAACAAAAAGATACTTGGGAACATGCCTTACAAACTTCAAAGTCTTGAAAAAATATACAATTATTATAAAACAAAGACCCCCTTCTCTGAATTCAGCTTCCGCTTAATACGTATATATGCTTTTGTACTTATTGAGTGAGTTCAAATCAATAAAAACGGTTATGGGGCTAGGCAAATATTCATTTAAAAAATCTTTATCAAGGACCTAAATGTGCTCTGTTCTAGGTACTGGAGACTCGACAATGAACAAAACAGGCCAATCTTTTGCCCCTGGAACTTGTATTTGTAGGGGTGACCTAGGTAGAGTGCATCCACTATATGGAAAATATTTGATAATAAGAACAAAGCCTGGAAAGGAGTGGAGAATAATGGAGGTTGTTATTTAAATGGAGTTGTCTACAAGTCTTTGAAGAGATTATGCCTAAGCAAAGACTTGAATGAAATGAAGAAATGAGTCACATGTCCATCTAGAAAAAGTGAGTTCTTGCAGAGGACAGAGTCAAAGTCCTTGAAATGAAGATGTGCACTTGATATATTTGCAAAACATCAGTGAGACCAAGGCAGCCAGTACAAGTTATCGAGTTTCCTATATAATTCATTGTTTCTTTGAGAGACAGTATCTATTATAATATAATTTTACAGCTCCTCTTTTTATAGGTGTTCATAATAAGAATAATGACAATAATTAGCACTTACTGCGCACTTGCCATGTGCTATTAGTCTTTATAACCCTCCCAAATAAATATAAGCATCCACTGTTATTCAGAGATCAGAGAAGCTTCCCAAGATAGCATATCCAGAAAGTTGGTGAGGCAACACTTCATCTTGTTTCAAAGTACAGGCTGCAGAATAACTCAGTGGGAAGACGAATGAGTGAAAAATGCAGAGTAGTGTGAGGGGGGTGATGGAATGTTAGCAACAGAAGGTGACATGTGACATACCATGGAGAATGGGGATAAGTTCCCTGAAGAAGAAGATGGGTGGTGGCGGAGAGAGAATCTCCTGGGAGAGACAAAGGCTTGGGAGAGCATGGTGTATGTGTGCAGGAGACAGCCAACGGTTAAATGTGACTGAAGAGTCTGCAACAATCAGTGTAATACAGATGCTTCTTGACTTATTATAAAGCTGCATCCTGAAAAACCCATCATACACTGAACATATCATAAGTCAAAAACACACGTAATGCACTGACCTGGAGAGCATCATACCTTGGCCCGGCCTACCTTAAATGTGCCCACAACGGTTACATTAGTCTACAGGTGGGAAAAATCATCTAACACAAAGCTTATTTTATAATAAAGTGTTGAATATCTCCTGTAGTTTGTTAAATCCTGTACTGAAAATGGAAAACAAAATGATTGTGTGGGTACTCAAACAAGGTTTCTACTGAATGCATATCCCTTTCTCACCATTGTAAAGTTGAACAATTGTAAGTTGAAGCATCGTGGGTTAAGGACCATCTGTCAATAGGCTTATGTGCCAGGGAGGGTCACTAGTGTACTGTAAGATATCACCTGGCCATGGCTGATGGGGCAGAGTTGGAACCTTGACCCAAATGTCACGGAATTCGTTGTTTTACCAGGGACACATGGCTTGTGTGGCTGGGCTCACACGGATGCATCAGATTCTGTCTTTCAGACCTTTGAAGCAAGGATGCAGAGACTGTTGTTAGTCCATGAAGGGCTCCAGAATAGGGAGCTTATCCAAACTGGTTAGGAAGCATCTCCCGAAAGAGAAAAGTGCCGGCACAGAGAGGTGCCAAGATGAAACATCATGAGGTCTCCGGGGGAAACAGAGGCCACCGAGTCCCAGTTTCCGTTGCATTTTCAGTTCCCAGTTCCTCAGGCCTCGTGAGGCAGATCTAGTTCCTGCATTAGATCCCAATGATCTTTGTATCTTGAGCTGAGGGGTACCCTGTAATTTATGATCCAAACTGGCACACCTTTAAGAGTGAAAGTGGGTGCTATTTATCATTACAGGCTTAAACGGGCAAAGTGCTGGGGAAACGGGTGTGTGCAATAATGGTGGGCTAGAAGGTGTTTAGCAACCAGGCTTTCTAGAAAACAGTAGCAACAATCCCAACAGCGACAGGTCAAGTGTGATCGGTAGTGATTACTCACTTCCATGGTGTGAATACCCCCCTCATGGCAGATCCCCAACTGCCAGGATGATATGAACCGGCTTGAAAAACTCCTGGAAATCCAAAAATCAGCTTTCTCTAGCTGTGACAGGCTAGCTCCAGTGCATTGCTAGATTATTAGTACCTTCCCTAGAACATATACTTCCTCTATCCTTTCTCTTTTTGCTTCTACTTAGGTTTTATGAGTGTCTAATTGTCTCTCCTCCAAAAGTCCTGACTAGAACCGTAGTGCGCTTGACCCTGAGACAGTGGGGCTGGGAAGTCGACTTGCAAGCCTGCCTTCAAGCCCCTGGAAGGGAGAGAGCGTCTTAAACTTCCTTTTGACTCCCCAGCGTTCCCAGGAGAGTGAGAAACATACAGCCACTGTCAGTAAATGTCTCCTGAATTAATGCTTGAGGCGCCATTCATTGCCTCCCTGCACCAAGGTTGCCCAGTTGTGACTTACAGTTTGCCTGTCAGCAGCGAGAAAGTAATTTTGAGGCAGCAGCAAACACCAACTTCTCAGGGGATTTTGAGACCTTTGCTCTGACATTTTTTATCCTCATCTGATTGTCGTCAACTCGCCGCGCCCTGTCACAGTGTAGGCTTCCATAAGCAGAAAATGAAGTTTATGAACTCGGTTATGGGAGGGTCTTACTCTTTTAGCCCTGTGGGTGCCAAGGGCCTGATCAGGGCTTCTCCTTAGTGTGTTCATATCGACCTCAGGCAAGCATTGTCACACTCTTCATTCTTCCAAGGACACCGCTGTTGCCTTCCAAAAGGCAGAATCATCCATCCTGCTTTACAAATAAACTGGTTACCCAAGCTAATTAGTTGAGGCTGGATTGCACAAATATATTCTTTCTTTGAATCTAGGTTTTTCTTTCCATTTTCCTCTTTTTATTCTTACTTATGCATGTATGTAAAATCCGTACACATTTCCAGAGATTGGCAAAATACAAGAAAAGTTTAATTTCTATCAGCTCTCCTAAAAGCAATTATTTTCCTTGTTACTGAGAAATGATGAGAATGGAAAACATGTCCTCTGAATGTCCTAAAGGTATTATTGTTAAATAATTGATATAGTACTTACAACTGGCAGAATTTATTCCAAGTTAGGCACATATGCATAGGCACGCGCACACACACACACACACACACACACACACACACACACACACACACACACACATTTCTTCTCCTGCAGTTCTCAGGTGAAATATAATCAGGTGAAATTATAATTCTGTGCTTGTACTAACTGTCCTTTTTAAGTGAGCTGCTTAAACAGTTGTTTATTTACAAAAATATGGTTGGTTATTGCTTGGTTCCAAAGTACTGTAAAAACTAATCTACAAAATCATACTTGTAACGAAAGACACCGAGTCTTGGCTTTCAGTAGGCATGTATTAGTATCAAGAAGGTCAGGTTCACTGTTCCTGGTTCTCTTAGTTGAAGCAAGAGAAATAACTTATAAGCCATTGTGTGAAAATCAATTTACCACAAAATTCTGTGTGCTTGCAATGTGTCCATTTGTGTCCTTGCTAATGGAAAATAATGATGCCATGAGTCTAAATAATAGATGTTCATACAGTAATATGTATAGGGATGTTTGCCAAGACATTGTTTATATTCTGGAAAAGAATAAAAATTCCACATCCCAATAAATAAGCATGATTTAATTTGCAGCCAGATAATAAATTGCTATCGGACCATTTCAAACCATGTTGTAGTGGAATATTTGCTGCTATAGAAAGATGTTCCGAATATATTGCTAGGTGGTGAAAGAAAGCTACAAAACCTTATAGTAAAATTTCTTACATAGTATACGTGTGTCTGTGTATGTGTGTGCGCGCCTGTGTGTGGTGTAGATATCAGACTAGAAAAAGCATGATCTGTTAATAGTGGCTGTATCTGGATAGAGTGATTAAAGTCATTTTGCTTTATTCTCCTGTATACTTTTTTGGGTAGTGCTTGGTGTTTACTGTCTTGACCCATGCTTGACTATTTTAGTTAGAGGAAAAGTTATTCTTATGAGCTTACTGACTTTTGAAGGGGGTAGAAACTTGCACAATTAACTATAAAGACATGTGCATGTGCCAGATTTTTGGTGTAGGAACATATAAGTAATTCATTAAATTTCTGCCCTTTAATTTAGGGACAGGTTTTTGAAAGGTGAGCAGGGTAACCTAAAGGCATGAAAAATACCTTGGGCAAAAAGAATTATGCCTGCTTGAAGAGTTAAGGCATCTCAACCCCCCAAGGGGTAAAGAGAACAAAGCTTTTACTGTACTATTAATTAAAATTCAGCTTTGCATAGTCTGTGGTTACAGACTTCTGTGAAATTGGTGCAGGATCCTATTCTCAAAGGGTTACAAAGCACATATTGTTGTCAAAGTATACCCAGTACAGAAAGATGGCATCCTTGGAATAAAACTTAAATACGTTTTATATGGAGCAAACCATGTTAGATACTTTCATAGGTTTAAATATTAAACAATGGGGAATAGTTTCAGGAATTTTGTGAGCTTTTTATGTAAAATGAATGCCCTTATTTTCCAGAAATCCAAGACTTAACATTTTTAAACAGTTTATTTGATGGGAAAAAATTTAACTGGTGTATAAATATTGTCAGGCATGATGGTTTCCAATTAATGAATCAAGGTAAGCACAGATACATTTCCTAAAGCCCCAAATCACATCTTTTTCAACTTTTACGCCAGTGTTTAGCCCAATGCCTGACACACTTTAGGCACTCAACAATTAAGTATGCATTCTTGATAGAGCTTGACAATGTGCTTACCTGGAGGTCTCTGATCTGTGCTTGCTGATGAATAGAATGACATAATGGAAAGAGTATGATCAAGAGAACAATACCCACACAAGCTGGGTTTGAGTTCTAATTCCAGCTCTTCTATTAACTGAATGTATGGCTTCTCTCTGTGACTTCATTTACCCTTTGTTCAAAAGAGGTTTGGACTAGATTAACTGAAGTGGGAGCTTCTTTCAGGTCTGAGTATCTGAAAGTATAAGAGATCCTTCAGGGTTTCTTTCAGCTCATGTATTTATCAGTGTAATCCACAACGCTTAGGGAATGTCTTCTCTGTATGTCAGGCATTGTTCTGTGTCCTACACAACAGGTTTGCAAGCAAGACACACATAGTCTCTGGCCTTGGAATTCCTTCCTCTAGTGAGAGTATTGTGTTCCCTTCTACTTAACTGGCTTTAAATAGTTTTTAGTTTTATTCATTATTTAAAGTAAGGTTTTTAGAGATATGGAAAATTATTCTTATTGGGAGACTTGTTTGTCACCATAGCGGTCTCTTTGATGACACAGAGGAATTTAGAAAGAGTCTACTCAAAATTTGCATTTTTTTGTGAATTATTTGAATGGACCAGAATAATGACAACTTTGTTATTTCCTAACTTTTTAGTGACATGGCGGGTATACTTCAAGTTACAATGCAGATGTGTACTTAAAATGCAGTTTATAAAGTATATTTTATTTTATTTTTTAAAGAGAATGTGATATTAATTTAAATAATATATTTTATACAAATCATCATCATAAGATATGAGCTAGGTAGAAAAGTATTAATGCAATATTTTACATTACTTTTTTCACACAAAGTCTTCAACATATCCAGTGTGTATTTTACAATTAACAGCACATCTGAATTTAGACTGGTTATATTTCAAATGTTTCAAGGAGGCTAGTGGCTTATTATATTTTGAAATCTTTACTATAATATATGAAGTGTATATTATTGTTATTTCTATTTGTAAATGAGCATTTTGTTTTTTGGGGCAAGGTCTCACTCTGTCACCCAGGCTAAAGTATAGTGTTCTAATCACAGCACACTGCAGCCTCGATCTCCTGGGCTTAGGTGATTCTTCCACCTCAGCCTTCTGAGTAGCTGGGGCTACAGGTATGCACCGCCATGCCAGGCTAATTTTTTATTTTTGTAGAGACGAGGTCTTGCTATGTTGCCTAGGTTGGTCTCAAACTCCTGGGTTCAAGCAGTCATCCATCCTCGGACTTCCAAAGTGCTGGGATTACAGGCATGAGCCACCATGCCAAGCTGCAAAAGAGTATGTTAAGGCTTAAGGAATTTGAAATTTGATTGTAGTCACAAAACAAATTGGTGGCATCACTAGGATTTTAAACAAGGGTTTACAGGCTCCAAAGACTATGTTCTCAACATGCTACACATCCTGCCTCTTGGAGATTTTTCTTCTAATATATATTTTTTACTTTAAAATTGTGGGGTACAGTTAAGGGTTAGGTATACAGATATGCATTGTGCAGGTACCCTTGTTGAGGAGTTGTGCCCCCCATCCCCAGACAGATATTGACTACCATTAATCCCATCTCCCTTCCCCTCCCTGCCCTCCCCCATAGTTTCCCTCTACTGTCAATCCTTTTCTTATAGTATTACGACAGTTGTTCGAGGTTCACTTATGAGTGAGAACATGTGATACTCAGATCTTTGTTTCTGTGAGAGATCACTCAGTATTATAAACTCTAATTCCATTCAGGCTGCTGTGAAATTCTTGATTTTTTTTAATGGCTGCATAATATTCCATTGTGTATATGTACCACATTTTTTTAATCCAGTCCTCTGATGGACAGTATGGTTAGTTTCATGATTGTGGGTCCTATGTAAGGTCGGTTTTTAGAGCTTTTAGGAATTGCCACACTGATTTCCACACAGGCTGCACTAGCTTACGCTCGCACCAACAGTGTAGAAGTGCTCCCTTTTCACTACATCCTCTCCAACATCTGTTATTCTTTGAGTTACTGATAATGGCCATTCTGACTGGAGTTAGGTGGTATCTCAGTGTAGTTTTAATTTGCATTTCCTTGATGACTAGTGAGGTTGAACATTTCATGTATCTGTTGGCTGCTCATATGTCTTCTTCTTTTTTTTTAAATTACACTTCTTTAAAACGAATTTCAAAATTGAAATGCTTCAATGTATTAATAGCAAACACAAGGTTCAAAACAGTCGAGTAAAATATAAAATGTTTATAGTGCATTTGATGATGATTGTCCACGTACATAGGGGAAGGAGAAGGCAAAAGATGTTCCTGACAGATTATCATCAGAACAGTACATAGCTTTAGAAAATTTCTTTCTTTTTTTTTATAATCGATATTTTTTACTATGATATTGTGGGGTACAGTTAAGGGTTAGTTATACAAATATGCTTCGTTCAGGCACCCTTGTTGATAAAAGGTGTCTCCCCGTCCCCAGACAGATGTTTACTACCATTAATCCCATCTCCCTTCCCCTCCCCCCCAAAATTTCCCACCATTATCAGTCATTTTCTTATGATAATACGTTGGGTGATCAAGGTCCACTATATGAGTGAGAACATGTGATACTCAGATCTTTGTTTCTGTGAGAGGTCACTCAGTATTATAGACTCTAGTTCCATCCAGGTTTGATTCATGATTTTGTTCTTTTTTATGGCTGCATAGTATTCCATTGTGTATATGTACCACATTTTTTAAATTCAGTCCTCTTTTGATGGGCAGCATGGTTGCTTCCAGGTTCTTGCTATTGTGAACAATGCTGCGATTCGTGTGCAGGTATCTTTTTTATAGAGTGATTTGAGTTCTTCAGGGTATATTCCCAGTAGGGGGATTGCAGGGTCATATGGGAGGTTGATATTTAGAGCTTTTAGGAATCACCACACTGCTTTCCACAGAGGTTGCACTAGTTTACATTCCTACAAACAGTGTAGGTGTTCCCTTTTCACCACACCCTCTCCAGCAACTGTTATTTTTTGAGTTATTGATAATTGCCATTCTGACTGGAGTTAGGTGGTATCTCAGTGTGGTTTTGATTTGCATCTCCCTGATGATTAGTGAGGTTGAACATTTCTTCATGTGTCTATATGTCTTCTTTTGAGAAGTGTCTGTTCATGTCTTTTGCCCACTTTGTATGGGGTTGTTTGTTTTTTTTCTTTTCATCACGTTTGAGTTCCTTGTAGATACTAGATGTTAGGACTTTGTCAGACATGGAGTTGGCAAATACTTTTTCCCAGTCTATGGGCTCTCTCACTGCTCTCTTGATGGTTTATCTGGCTTTGCAGAAGCTTGTCAGTTTAATGAAGTCCCACTTGTCTATCTTATCTCTTATGGCCCATGCATTTCAGTTTTTGCTCAGGAATTGGATGCCAGTTCCAACTTCCACAAGGGTGTGTCCTGCATTTTCTAAAGTTCTTATAGTTTGAGGTTTTACATTTAGGTCTCTGATCCATCTGGAGTTAACTTTTGTGTATGGGGATAGATAGCAGTCTTGTTTGAATCTTCTGCATGTGATCAGCCAGTTTTCCCAGCACCATTTACTGAATAGATTGTCTTCTTCCCAGTGGTGGGTGGTGGAGGCTTTGTTGAAGATGAGTTGGTTGAGAAATTGAAGTTTTGCTTCTGGAATCTCAATTCTATTCCATTGATCTATATGCCTGTTCTTGTACCAATACCAAGCTTTGTAGCTCTATAGTAAAGTTTAAAGTCTGGTAGTGTGATACCTCCTGCTTTTATTTATTTATTTATTTATTTTGCTGAGGATTGTTCTGGCTATTCTTGGTCGTTTGTGTTTCCTTATGAATTCCTGTATTGTTTTTTCTAGATCTGAGAAGAACGTTGCTGGTAATTTGATGAGTATTGCATTAAATCTGTAGATTGTCTTAGGTAAGATGGACATCTTCACAATGTTGATTCTTCCAATTCATGAGCATGGGATATTTTTCCACCTGTTTGTGTCATCTTTGATTTCTTTGAGCAGTGTTTTGTAGTTTTCATTGTAAAGGTCTTTTGCGTCTCTGGTTAGGAAAATGCCAAGGTATTTCTTTTTTTGTGTGTGGCTATTGTGAATGGAATTGTGCTTTTTACTTGGGTTTCTGTTTGTTTATTATTGAAATGTGATTGTCTTTTGCACATTTATTTTATACCCTGAGACTCTACCAAAGTCCTTTATCAGTACAAGGAGGTTTTTGACAGATTCTCTAGGGTTTTCAAGGTATACGATCATGTCATCTGCAAAGAGAAATAACTTTACTTCCTCTTTTCCTATTTGGATACCCCTGATCACCTTCTCTTTTCTGATTGCTCTAGCCAGGACTCCCAATACTATATTGAACAGGAGGGATGAGAGTTGGCATCTTTGTCTTTTTCTGGTTTTCAGGGGAAATGATTCCAATTTTTGTCTGTTTAGGAGTATGCTGACTGTGGGTTTCTCATAGATGGCTTTTACTATTTTGAGGCATGTTCCACGTATGCCTAGATGTTCGAGGGTTTTTATCAAGAAGGAGTGCTGTATTTTATCCAAAGTTTTTTCTGCATCTAATGACATAATCCTGTGGTTTTTGTTTTGACATCTGTTGATGTATTTAATTACATTTATGGTTTTATGAATGTTGAACGAGCCTTGTGTCCCAGGGATGAAGCACACTTGGTCATGATGGATGATTTTTGAGATGTGTTGTTGAATTTGGCTTGCTAGGATCTTGTTGAGAGTTTTAGCATCTATGTTCGTCAAAGATATTGGCCTGTAGTTCTCTTTCTTTGTTGGATCTTTTTCTGGCTTGGGTATCAATGTAATGTTAGCTTCATAAAATGATTTGGGTAGAGTTCCATCTTTTGCAATTGCCTGGAATACTTTCAGTAGGATTGGTACCAGCTCCTCCTTAAATGTCTCATAGAATTCTGCTGGAAAGCCATCTGGTCCAGGCCTTTTTTTTAATAGGTAGTTTTCTTATTAGATAGTCAATTTCCTTGATTATTACTGGTCTATTTAGGGGTCTCGATTTCTTGTTGTTTCAACCTAGGCAGGTTGTGTGATGTCAGAAAGTCCTCCATTTTCTTAAGGTTTTCAAGTTTTTTTCCATACAAGTGTACATAGTAGTCTCTAATGATCTTTTGTATTTCTTCAGGGTCAGATGTGACTTCATCTTTTGTGTTTCTGATGGTGTTTATTTGGGCTTTTTCTCTCTTTTTCTTGGTCAGTCTAGCTAGGGGACCATTGATCTTGTTTATCCTTTCAAAGAACCAGCTTTTTGTTTCATTGATTTTTTTGTATTATCTTTTTGTCTCCTATGTCCTGGATTTGGGCTTTTGTTTTGTTGGTCTGAATTCTTCTGCTGAAATTAGGGTTTTGGTGGTCTTGCTTTTCCAGTTTCCTTAGGTGGCTTGTTAGGCTATTAATTTGTGATCCTTCCATTTTCTTCATGTGCATTTGTAGAGATATGAATTCCCCTCTTACTACAGCTTTCATGGCATCCCAGAGATTTTGGTAAGATGTTTCTTCATTTTCATTTGTTTCCAGGTAACTTTTAATCTCTGTTTTGATTTCATCATTGACCCAGGAGTTGTTTAGCATCATGCTGTTTAGTGTCCATGTCTTTGTGGGTTTTGGGGGAAGCTTGTTGGTGTTGATGTTTATTTTTATTCCACTGTGGTCCAAGAAGGTGCATAGCAAAATTTCGATCTTTTAAAATTTGTTTATGCTTGATTTACGGCCAAGTATGTGGTCAATCTTAGCGTACCTTCCATGCAGTGATGAGTAGAATGTATATTCTGTGGTCGTTGGGTGGAGTGTTCTGTAGATATCAATTAAGTCCATTTGGTCAAGAATCACATTGAGGTTCCGGATCTCGTTGTTGATTTTTCTGTCCTGATGATCTGTCTAGGGTTGTGAATGGGGTATTAAAGTCCCCAGCTATGATAGTGTTAGAGTCAATATCTTTTTCGAGTTTATCTAGAAGCTGCTTTATGAAAGTTGGCATTCCTATGTTGGGTGCATATATGTTTAGGATGGATATTTCTTGTTGATGGATTGAAACTTTTATCATTATGTAGTGGCCTTCTGTATCTTTTTAAATTTTTGATAGCTTATCTGAGATTAAGATCACAACCCCTCCTTTTGTGCTCCGGTCATCTGAAATTTTGTTTCCTATCCTCTTACTTTGAGTTGTAGCAAGTGTCCTTTCTAGTGAGATGAGTCTCTTGGAGGCAATATACTGTTGCCTGGTGATATTTTATCCATTTTGCCAGTCTATGTTTTTCAGTGGTGTATTTAGTTCATTCACATTCAGGCTAATTATTGAAATATGAGAGTTTATCCCTGTCATAAGGTTCTTGCAGAGTTGTTGTTGTTGTTTGTTGTCTTTCTTTTGGTTTTGGGGTTGGTTCGTGTGTGTTTTTAATCTTTTTCCTGGACTCTTGTGAAGAATATTGTTATTCTTTTTTCCTTTTCTTCTGTGTTCAGTACTTTCTTAAGTGTTTCTTGTAGAGGTGTCTGGTGCCAGTGTAAATTCTTAGGGATTGCATATCTGGGAAAGTTTTTAATTCTCCCTCACTAATGAAGCTTAGCTTGGCTGGGTAGGTTGTTCTTGGTTGAAATTGTTTATTTTTTAGATCTTTGAAGAAAGGGCTCCAAACTCTTCTAAACTGAAGGGTTTCTGTAGATAAATCTGCTGCTATTCTAATTGGTCTTCCATGGTAGGTAATCTGGCCTTTTCTTCTTGCTGCCTTTAGGATTTTTTCTTTTATACCTACTTTGTTTAGGCGAATTATTATGTGTCTGGCAGTTGGTCTTCTCATTTGTTGTCTTGCAGGGATTCTCTGAATCTCTTGTGTTTGAATTTTCACATCACTGATGAGATGAGGGAAGTTTTCTTGAATAATCTCATGGAATGTTTGTTCCAGGGTGTGTCTGTCTCTCTTTCTGCCTCAGGAAGTCCAATTACTCTTAGGTTAAATCTCTTGAAGTAATCGCTCATCTCTTGAAGGTTTTGGCCTGTCTTTTTAAGCTTCTTTTCTATGTTTTTGACAGTTTGGGTTAGTTCTATATTTTGGTCCTCAAGCTCTGAGATTCTTTATTCTGCTTGGCTAATTCTGCTTTCCATGCTTATCACTTTTTAATTTATTTCATTCACAGTATTCTTTACTACTGTTATCTCAATTATCAACTCCTACCTAGTTTCCTCTCGTCTCTCCTCAATTCTTTCTAAGCTCTCCGTTAATGCCATGATATCTGGGTTCATAGCTTGAGACCAGTCATTCTGGGGGCTCTTCATTGTTTGCATTCTGAAGTCGGTTTTCTCAGTGTCTGACCTACCAGGGGCCTGTGAGAGACCCATATTCTTCTCTTGGTTTTTCTTCATTTGTGTAGATTTTTTTCTCTCCCCCTTTCCCTCCCCTTATTTAATTCTGTTTTTCAGGGAATGTGGGCTTGCTTTTATTTCTTTTTGGTCAGTTTCCTGTTCTTCTTTATGAGGGTCCTCTGGCTTTGTTCACTTTTGGGGCTGGACTGTGGGTTGGGGCTGTACTTTTTGCAGTTTTGAGATTTAATTGAGGGGGAAGCTGTGATTCAGAATCTATCTGTAGATCCCAGAATCCAACAATAGGTGTATGGGCACAACGGGACCTACTTCCCACTACCTTACAATCTGTCCATGCAGTGGGGTTTAGGTTTGCTCCCTGGAACAAAAGGAGGTAAGAAAAAGGAAAATAATGGAAGTTGGGGGGTCAAGAGGAAGTTGGAGAGAGAGAAGAGTAAGGGGGGAAACAGATATACATACCAACTAATGAATGAAAAGAGACACAAGGCCAGAAAAGAGTAAAAAACAAACTTCCCTAAAGCATACCAGTAATCACACAAAGACAGTCCAATAAAATCATGCCTTTTGATGTGCTTTTCCCCAACACAAACAAGTAGTCTAACTCAAAAAGCAAACAAAAGTGAGCAAAACAAACAGTCAAAACAATAAAATCAAAATAAGAAACCAGACTAGCTCTGGAGTCTTTTCTGAGTGTCTAAAGTCTCTTCAGCTCTGATGTCTAGCCTCTCTCCTTTGCAGACAGATAGATTTACTCATAGGTTGGGTTGGTTCCCTTGACTTGCTGCCTGAGAGGTCTGCCACAGGTCTGAGTTGCCTTTGTCTGATTCAGCATAGGGGAGGGCCTTCTGTCTCCTGTTTGGCAAGGTTACCTTAGAAACCAAGGTGGAGGCTGCTTGTAGATGGGCAGGGCAATGCGAATCTCTGTGTGTAAAATGGCTGTGGTGGGCGGCTCCTCTTTCGCCAATCCTTTCTCTCTACTTGTCCTTTCTCTCCACTCATCCCGTCTGTGGATGATCCACTATGACAGGCTGTGGTGGTGTGCGTCTGGTGTCAGGCACTGGAAATCAGTGATATAGCTGGGCGCTGCATTTGGTCAGCAGCTTGGGGTGGAGGAGGGAGCTGGGAATCCCCCAGGCCAGAGCCAGGAATTCCCCAGGCTGGAGCCAAGAATCAAGAGCAGCTTTTCAGCACCTGGTAGCAAATAACAGAGGCCGTAGTGCAATGAAGGTTGTTTGCTGTGTGAAACTGGCTATAACAGCCATCCCCCATGTTGGTGGTGGCTGTGAGGGCGTGTGGAATTGCCTTCAGGAGTCACCTTTTGTGGAGATCATCACAGTTCAGCTTGTCCCGTTGCCATCTTAAACCAGAAGCCCTAAAGTATATTTTATAAATGGTCATTTTTTTTTTAGTACCGGAGTAAACAGATCATCTAAAAGAATGTTTTAGTAGCATATGGTGAGCCCATACTGTCATGTAATTATGACCAAACCTATGCTTTTCTTTCACTATAAGATTTTATTAATGCTAAGCATCTCCAAACTTTGATACAAGAGATAATTATAATAAGATATTCATAGCCATATTTTGACACAGTGTAGCTCTTTTTATTGCTTTGACATAATAGTATGTGCAAAATAGGATGTACTAAAATATTTCATCTAGTTTTACACAGGAAACACTCTACTTTCTCAGGGTGTATATGTAAGAATAGGTTGGTTATGATGCTATAACAAACAACTCCAAACTCTCAGAGGTTTAAAACACTATAGATTTTCTTTTTTCTCAAACTGCATATCCATCTTGGGTATGGATGAACTGGATGGGCCATAATTACTCTGGAACACAGGGTGACCGCAGCCACCATCTCAAATATTTTCATGATAAATACTAGAGGGCAAAAGAGTTCTGGAGGAATTGCTTGCAAGGAATTGTTTGGTTGCATTCAAGTACAAATCATTGGTCAGAATTGGTCACATGTTTTATATTCTCAAGGTGGGGTGGGGGAAGGCAGGAAGTGCCAGCCTACCATCTGCCTAGGAGGAAGACAGCTGGGATACTTGGTGAGTAACACTAACTGCTACCACACATGGTATGAAAAAATTATTTTCAGGCATTAGCTCTCTTAAATTGTTAAGGAATCGATTAACTGTTGGTTATCCTAGCAGTGTTTTTAGCTGAGAAATCATTTTTCGGTATCTATCAGAGTACTAACTTTCTTAAAAAGCTCTACTGCATTATATTGCTGGCATTGTATCAACATCTTCAAATTTTAGGTTTATGATGATATTTGTAATGATATGTGTTATTACACTTTTGCCCATTGCTATTAACTACTTCATTAATGTGATCATCAAAAGCATTCAGAAGAAGAAAGGTAAAGGTTTGTTTTTTCAATTCTTCCTTGTCCCTTTGTGTTTTCATTCAACTCTGAAAGGGTCTTGCTGTGGATGTTTATTGCAGTATTATTCTTTGAGAGTCTTCTACTAGTGCTTACTCATTTTTCTATTCTAATGCCAGTTCTGAGCCAGAGATGGTAGGAGTTTGTCAGAAGATTATTTTAGACTCTCACATACTTCTAGATACTAGTCTCCAAAGTTCATTTCATTATTCAACTTTCTTAGGTAAAGTAATAAACAGTGTATGCTCACTCATAGGTGGACCCTGAACAATTATCTTCATACTACAAGAAAGGGGTTGGCAGTAGCAGGAAACTGCCAAGGGATGGATGGGGCACACTTCGTCAATAAGAGCACCTGATCTCAAACCAGGTGAAGTGGGGACTAAAGTGAGGCCCAAACTTTACCTGCATGATGATCATTTGTATACCTAACCCTGAATTGTATCCCACATCTTCAAAATAAAAATTTTAAAAATAAATAAAATTTAAAAAGCCAATATATGAATGCCTTAAAATCTATATCTTAAACTAGGATATTAATTTTATGTGTATAGTGTTTATTCAATTTCTAATCTACTTATTTAACAAGCATATTTTACGCCTATGTAGCAGACACTCAAACTGATGTAATTATTTAAAATATATTTAATTATATACCAAGAATTCTTGAGAAATTACAAATAACTTTCTGTGTAAGTTATTTATGCTTTAAAGATCTTAAACGTTCTATTCTTTTATATGAAGCTGGCAATAGAAACCTAACAATGGAAAATACATTTTGAAATACATATCCAGAGGCAGGGGCTAGACTACGGAAATCCCTTGTTGAAAAGTGGTGCATGTACTTAGAAGATAAGTACAAACATATTGTGGTATAATAAATTACTGCTAAACATTCTGAGACCCATACTTTATTCCCTTAACTAGCTAAAAGTGACTGTGTGTATACACTGGTCCTTACAATTTGTTAGGGACTTAGTATAAAGATTAAAACATGGGCCGCTTTCTCATGGAGTTTACACTTAATCGGGGAAATAGGTATGTTAAAATACAGTTAACAAGTATGTGATCTAATATGTTGTATGGTAAAGCTACTTACCAAGCACAAGGGGAATACCAAGAGGTAGTAGAAAACCAGCATGGAGGTATCAGTGAGATCTTCCAATAATGGAGTAATCAAGGGACATTAGACTGGAGTCTTGAGGGGGAATGCACTGAGGAAAAGGGGAAGGAGAGCATTCCAAGCATAGCAAGGAGCATGAGGAATCAACTGCATGGAAGTGTGAAAAATGTGCAGTTGGAGGGCTATGTACACAAGGTATGGGAGTGGTAGCAGGAGACAATGCTGAGAGGAACCTAGGGCTAAATGGGACAGGATCTGGGCTTGGATTTTCTTCAAAAGAATGTAATACTTAAAAAAAAAAATAAGAGAGGGAGAAGCTAAAGAGCTTCTGGAAGGGCATGAGTTGAATCTTATAAAGCAAGAGAGTGACATGACCAGGCTAACACATGCAGGAAGACACGTAACTGTAGTGAGAGATGAAGAGGGAGATACTGGAAACAGCAAAAATCGGACATGCGCGAAACTTACATTTTGGCTTAATCAGCTTAATTTTCCAGGGACCAGATTCCAGGCAATTGAGATAGGTGACTAATTCTTGTACTTTAACTTACAATATTATGACTATGTGCTTAGAAAATGGCAGCTGGTCCTTTAATAATAACTGGATTGCTTTTTCTAGATAAAACATAGCCATTAAATTTTCTTTGAAGTAGCAATGCATTTGCTAGAAAGTGGTAGACGTGTTAATAGCAGTCAATGCCTTCCTCAGCTATGAAAATCTAGGTGGTACTAAGTACTTATTTAGGAATTTCTATTAATAGACAATAAGAGGTATACTGGGGAGATTTCTAAGGGAATCATTGTATGAAGAGCCTTATGTGACTTAAATGCAAGAACCTATTAGTGAATAAAGGAAAAGGTTGGTGTCATACATATGTAGCTAACGGCCTAGTTTGAAGAATTATATATAGTTGAAATGAAACAAAATGCTGAGAGTGATATTTATTCCAATAATTTCAGAAGTAGAATACAGTTGTCCCTGAAAATGTTCAGAGAGGATGTTGTTATCAACAGTTATGAGCTGTTTTTGACAAATTAAGAACAGAAATGAGGGAGAATGATTAGTGTCAAAATTGACTAACTCTAAATTATCATCTCTAGAATACCTAAGTAGGTGTTTCACTATATTCCTGTAGCTATAACAATATATCATTAGAAAGATTTCTAAAATGAGCATCATTATCAATAATAAAAAAGTAGCTTATAATCTCTTCTTCCTTTGGACTTTTAAATGCCACATCTTGTAACTTATGAATATAAAAGCTGTTATCTGTGTTACCAGGAAATTTCCATCATTATTGCTTCTCTCTATTATGAAATAGCATCACTCTTTCCAGCTAGACTGGATTCGCGTATTATGATTGACATATTTATAACATATGATTTTGCTAATATATTATGATGTGCACTTTTTCAAGTTCTGGCTATTTTAAACTAATATGTTTGCTTTTTAAATTTCTAAGCATTTAGAAACTTTTACATATAGGTGTGTTTTGATGCATGTGTTTTGTGGTCAGTGGCCAGTTGTTAAATGTTTTCCATTTAGGTGGTCAGTTCCCTAAAGGGTCAGGAAATTAACACTTCAAATGGCCTGCGAGACACATGTGTACAGGCCTTTTTCTTGCCATATTACATATGTAAGTGTGTAATAGTGCCATATTATAGAGAGGATTTTTTGTTATTTGAATTATGTGTCTGTTAGTGAGTCTTTTGAATTTTAGGATTTGTTTTTTCCTACAACTTTTTATAGGTTTAGATTATTGAGAAGAGATGTAATAAAAGTGAAACTGTCCTTGAGGAAGGGATAATTTGTAATCTAGATCAGTTTTCTTTGATGAAAAGTAGCTTTGACCAAAAGGTGACAATATTCTTCAATGGGTGAGTATGGAATCAGGTGAGAGACGTAATCAACCTGAAAGTCTATGCTAGTTGCCAAAAAGCAGACTAGAAAAAGAAAAATATAAGGAATTATATCCCTTCTGATACACTCTGACTTACTAGTGTTTCTGCATATTTATTTTGGGATAGTATTTTCAATTTTTACCTTTGTTTAGACGTAGTTATACTATAACTAGTCTTCTTACAAACAAGACTTTTCACTAAAATGGGGAGAAAATTCACTCTTGTATTTAACTTCTCTGAAACCACACACTTATTGAATGCCTACTTTAGGTCATGCATGGAGTGGAATATGACAAATTGTTGCCTTAGAAAAGTTCTAAACTAGTGGATAATTTATCTTGAAAATTCTTTTGATTGCATTTAGGTAAAGTTCTAGGAGCAAAGTGTTCCACTGGCTGAAAATCTATCCCTTCTGTTTGTATAAGAAAAATCCAGGGCTGACCAGCTTTGAGCATTAGCTAATTGACAATACTGGAAAAATATATCAACTCCAGAACCAACCCCCTTTTCTCATTAATTGGAAAACCACATAGAACTATTTCTTAATGTAGTTCCACTTCCCCAGAACTAAACTGGGAATCAGAGAAACACTTTCAATACCCAGACAATTACATAATGAATGTAGGCTTAATAATGTAGGTATTCAAACTCAATGACTATTTTTATGTTTATATATAAAATATATATGCACATCTATAATTTTGCATATAAAATAATATACACCCTATTTTATAGAATAATGGATTTTTTAGAGAAGACATTTTAGTTGGAGAAAGAGCTTTGGAGTGATACAGAGCTGGGTTTGAATAAAGTTTACAGAACTTCTAGTTTTCAGCCTTGAATTTCAGACCATGAGTTGCTTTAAGTGTACAGTGGGAGATAAAAGTACATATCTTGCAAAGTTATTATAATATTTGCAAGCTAGAGCACAATAGACACCTAGGAATTGGCAGTTATTTTCCTTTCATTGTTAATTTTAAATGAATATTCCAGTGTTATTGTGAGCAGAAGACTGCAGGAAGTTATTGTGGGAGGAACACAAAGAGGAACAATATAAGATTTCTGTCTTTAAAAGACATTGCCACAGTTTAGCTGGATAGATGCATTCACACATCCAACAAGTTGTAAACAGGGCAGAAATGTAGAGCTGGAATAATTTTTATGTTACCAAGATGGAAATTCTAGATCATCCTTACCCTCTCTTCCGATCTCTGGAGATCTCCTCCATAAATGTGGCCAAAATAGAATAGCTTTAATAAACTCAAAGATGTTCTTGAAAACCATTATTAATAACTAGGTTGTGTCCAACTACAATAAATCAACTGTTTGTAATATCATGGATTTCTACATCTTGATTCTATCTTAAGCTCTCGCTTTTGTTTCCAATGAGCCACCAATCTCTAAAACTACACTGAAGCTGGCTCCTTATATAGGACATATCCAGGTGTTACCTTAATTACAGGGGCTCACAGTTGATTATACTGCTTGGGTCCTGACATTCTCTTCTCTCTGGTTCATGACAGACATTATCTATTGATCACGGCATTCTGCCCATTGAATACAGCCTCAGAAACTGTCTCATCTCAGTGTTTCTGGCAATTAATTTGACTCGACACATGAGATAACTCCTATTTTTCAACCTGGTGTGTAAGTATTTCTGAGTTTGAGAAAGTCCATGCTCACTATCTTAACTCAAACTGCCTTTTAAGCCCAGCAAATCTATTTTTAGGAAACTTGACCTATGAACTATAATTCTGCTGTTTTCTTTTAGTCTCACAATAGGCTAAAATTCCATGATATCAACTCTGAAAACATGGTGGAATGCAGTGGTTCCCAACTATTGGTATGTATCAGAAGCACCTGAACACTTGTTAAAGCAGATTTCTGGGTCCCACCCCTAGAGTTTCTGACTCAGTAAGTAGCAATCTTTAAAAAACAAGTCCAGAATACCTTTAGGAAATGTAATTCCAAGTGATGCTAGTGGTGCTGGTCAAGGAATCACACTTGGGGAACCACTGACATAACGCAAAGACCATAGAATTACAGAAGGAAAAGCCTTGGGAGTATCATTTTCTCTATGAAGATTTCCCTATAATTAAGCCTATATCAAGGCATTATTTTAAGAATTACCTGAGGAATATTTCAGGCATTTAATAAAAGTAATCTCTCAGCATATGTTTATTGCCTTTATGCCTTTTTTTTTTTTTTTTTTTGCACTTTGTAATTAAAAAAAGTCAGATCTGGCATCTTCCTGGACACCATAGGGAAATGGATACAATGATGTATTATTCTTAGTCCCTTCAACCATGAAATGTTATATATTTTTTCTTTTTTTTAATTTTAAAGATGTGGGGTACAATTCAGGGTTAGGTATACAAATGTTCATTATGCAGGTACCCTTATTGATGAGGTGTGCCCCTCCCTCCCCTGGCAGTTTCCCTCAACTGCCAATCCCACCCCCACTCCCTTGGCAGTTTCCCACTACTGCCAATCCCTTTCTTATAGTATTATAATTGTTCAAGGTCCGCTTATGAGTGAGAACATATGGAACTCTGTTCTTTGTTTCTGTGATAGATCACTGAGTATAATAGACTCTAAAGCCATCCAAGTTGCTGCGAAGTCCATATGTTTGTCCTTTATGGCTGCATAATATTCCATTGTATATATGTACCACATTTTTTTAATCCAGTCCAGCTTCGATGGGCAGCATGGTTGGTTCTATGTTTATGCTATTGTGAATAGAGGTGCAGCAAATATGCATGTGCAGGTATCTTTTTGGCAGAATTATTTGAGTTCCTCTGGGTATACTCCCAGTAGGGGGATTGGGGATCATATGGAAGGTCAATTTCTAGTTCTTTCAGAACTCACCACACTGTCTTCCACTAGTTTGCATTCTCACCAGCAGTGTAGAAGCATTCCTTTCTTTCCACATCCTCTCTAGCGTCTGTTGTTGTTTATTAATGACAACCATTATTACTGGGGTTAGGTGGTATCTCAATGTGGTTTTGATTTGCATTTCTCTGATGATCAGTGAGGCTGAGCACCTTTTTATGTATCTATTGACTGCCCATATATCTTCTTTTGAGGAGTGTCTATTCATGTCTTTTGCCCACTTTTGAATGGGGCTGTTTGTTTTCTTCCTTTCGGCATGTTTGAGTTCCTTGTAGATGCTAGATGTTGGACCCTTGTCAGATATACAGTTGGCAAATAGTTTTTTCATCCTGTGGGCTGTCTCCCTGCTCTCCTGATGGTTTCTTTTACTTTGCAGAAGCTCGTCAGTTTGATGAAATGTTATATATTCTAATCTTCAGAAACTCACTCTATGTTATTCTAAAGACCATTCCATATTTGCTTTTTGCTCTGAAAAGCTTGCGTTAGGCCCTGGGAAGAGAGTTGTACTTTATTTAAGTTTGGGAAAGTAGACAAATGGTAATCCAGCAGGTAGCTGTGTATAAAAGCTGTAGAGCCACATGGAAGCTGGAATTGCCCTCTTTTCAGGTACCACTTAAAAACCACTGGAAAATATCTATAACAGTTTTTAGCTCCTGCAAAGAAGTATACGATCCATATATGTACCAGGCTGCATTGTAAGTGCAGTGGCATTTGAATTTTAAATTGTAATTTGTTGATTTACATGATTACCCTGCTGAATACTTGGCATGGACATTTATATCTATGGACAAGGAACTGAGAAACAGAAAGCTTGAAGGAATCACTCAAGGATGATGAAGAGGCCTGCTTAGGTTTGATCTTAAAGCACAGACCCCCGATAAATAATTCATTCACTTAGGTCACTTTCTTACTTGATTGCTCTTCAATTTACCAGGGGTTTAATTTGTTTCCACAAGTATTTTCACATGCAGATTCTTTATAGAATACTCTTTAAGGAAATATAATGTTATCTATGGCAAAATAGTTCTTAATTATAATGCAGTGTTTGGGGACAGTATAAATGATAGCTTAGAATTGAAAAGAGAATTACTACGCTTATCATAAATCTCCTTGACAACAAGTTCAATGTTTTGAATACTGAGTCATTTAAAATTTTATGCAGATTTACGGGTCTCTCACCTTGGCACCTCTTTCTTTTTCTTTTCTTTTTTTTTTTATCAGTTTGTGATTGTAATAGGTACTCTTCAAAATCCTATTAAACATTATTGTTTTAACAAATATTTTTGGCCATCCAACTCAGTTGCATTTGAAACATCTCCCTAATTTTTACCACTATTATCATTATCTCTTTCTAATATTTATGAGCTACTAAAAACTGAAAAACCCAAGTTCAAAAACATTCAAATTATTGTATTGAAATGAAGCGACTTATTGGAGCGCCACTTTAAAACGAAAAACAAAAGAACAAGTGATTCACAGACCCTGGGTCTTCTGCCTAAAGAATATCTGAGGTCCCTTGGGAAGTTCCCATCCCCCAAGCTGCTTGCCTCTCATCTTGCAACGAAAAGAAAGCCTTCTCAGCATATAGTATTCTGTACAGATTGCCTTCCTGCCTTTGGCGGAGCTCCTGGTTCTCCTGTGAATCACTTCTCAGTACACAGTGTTACCATTGTGTTATCTGAAAGAGCAGATCCCGCTGGGTGGTGGTGCAGCTCCTCCGTTGGGAAGGTCACAAGTTCATGTCTGCCTTGCGTTCTGTCTAGCAAAAAGGCTCCTGCAAGGAGTCGGGAACTACTGTATTTCTGTGCTTGTGGAAGGTTGGGCTTTAAATGGTGCTTTGGCAGTGGTGGCTAAAAGGCCATTCGTGGTGGTAAATTCAAGACAAGGCTTGTCCTTGCCTGTCGGGCTGTGCCACATGTGTCTTCTAGCATCTTTTCTCAGGGGCCATAAACACGCGTGTGCTGACAGACTGGGGGAAGTGACTGAGGATGACGCAGGTGGTGCTTAATGGGACCCTGGAGTGACTCTCTTGCAGTTTAACGAAGTGACCTGTGTTTATGAAGCAGGCACTCACTGAGCATCAGCCCTATGCCGGGCCCTGCGTTAGGTGCTGGAGTTAGTGTGGTCAATAAAACGCAATCTGTTCTCCTGCAACTCTTATCCTAGTGGGAGGTCAGGCAATAGCAATGCCAGAGTGACAGAAGTTGTCAGAGAGTAAAGCAGGGTGAGAGGGAGGATGGGTGCTGTTTTACTAGGGTTATTGGAGCAGTCTTTCCAAGGAGGAGACATATGGGCACCCCAAGGAAATGAGGGAGGGGCCCATGGGAAGATTCAGAGAAGGAGCAAACAGACCCTGAGGAGTGAGAGTGTCTGGCTGTGTGACAGAGGCTGTGCATGTGAATTAAACATTTATTTGAAATAGGAATGTTTTGTTGATAATGATTATACACATCTATATACAATATGTTTGAAAGAACAAAACCCTATCACCACAATGAAGGCATAAAATAATATTTTCTGTCATGAGTCTCTTTCCCAGTAGAGTCATCACAGGGTTAAAACAATGTGCTCTAAACATAATGTACTGTAACTGCTTTTTTAACAACTGAAAATGTACAGAAAACGGTGTTTTGACTGTCTATCTTTAGTCTTCAGCTGCTACTGTCACGATTCAGAAATTTGGATCTTTGCCTTAAGAGGCACTTTTCCTTAGCTGTAAAAAAAAAATCTGATGGAATCTACAACCGTAATCATAGCCTGGGATTTTAGAATATAAATCACTTGTTAGAAAGGGGGGTGTTGATGTTTCTTTTCATTTGATTCTCAATATGCTTTACTTTGAATTTGTTCGTATTTTGATAAAGATGAAATTTTCTTTGGCTTTGGTGTGTGGCAAACAGTGCCCATGTATTTTAATAGATACTGTACCTTCATACCAACCAAATCTTAATATGAGTCAGGAAATCCAGAAAACTGAAACCAGAAATGGCACTAGGCGCAGACAGAAAAGAGGAATTCAAGAATCTCTACACGTTACTTTGGTGGTTGGTGTGGAGGAGGAACTTACAGTAGCTTCTAAAAGTGCATCTACTTACATAGAAATGGGAACAATTTAAAGAGAGTAAACCAAAGCAATATGATCAAGAATTTGTTCTCCTATCTCTAACATGTCTAAATTGCCAACAATAAAATGAAAATATTGGCTAAAGCCAATGTAGCACATATTTGAAAGTTTGAAATCTTATCCTAGAGCTTGTAAAATCGGTATAGATTTCACACCAAACTCCTATTTGTAGTAATGATAGCCAAGAGAATTAAGTATCTAACCCAGGAATCTTAAAATATAAATCTCAGAAGGGTCTACTAGAAGGTAAAAGAGGCTAGAAATAGAAGCATAGGATGATATTTCTACCTATAATATTTAAGGTAAAAAAGAAAAGGGGAACATTAGTAAAATTTCTGAATTTTAACACACGAAGACCAAATACATTCTAATTTTGAGTTGCAAATGAATGACCATACTAACACACACGAAGTCAATTTCTTCCCTTCCAAAATTGGCTTAAGATTAATAAGAGTGCATTTAGACAGAATTATTTTTAAGAATTACTCATTAATAAAGTTAGTTTACTGCCTGCATAAAACTAAGTTTTGTTGCCTATTCGAGTTACTTTGTATTGTCCTGAAGTATCAAATTACTTTATGTTGTCCTGAAATATTACATTATAGAGAAAAAATTCTGCTTTCAAGATATAATTGGAGTTAACAGTGTTTTTTAAAATACAGTGTGTTATCTTTATATTTAGGGCCAATCCATATGTTTCTTTTTCTTTTCTTTTTTTTTTTTTTTGAGTTGGAGTCTCACTCCATCGCCCAGACTGGAGTGCAGTGGCCACTCCCGGCCACCGCAGCCTCGACCTGCTGGGCTCTGGCTATCCTTCCGCCTCAGCCTTCCAAGTAGCTGGAAGTACACGTGCGTGCTGCCACGCCCGGCTAATTTTTGATTTATTGTAGAGATGAGGTCTCATCAAGTTGCCCAGGCGGGTCTCGAACCCATGGGCTCAAGCAATTCACTTACCTCAGCCTCCCAAAGCTTAGGATTACGGGCTGAGCACCGAGCCCGGCTTCATTCTTTCTTTGCAATGAAATATAATAGATTAAAGTATAAGTTTTGAAGTTCATTGGCTTTGGGTTTCAATCCTTACTAACTGGTTGACCTTGAGTAATTCATCCAAACTTTCTGTAATTCCATTACTTCATCTGTAAAGTAGAAATCATATACTTTAAAGGGGTATCATAAGGTTAAATGTGACAATGTGATTACAATGTACATAAAGCACCTAGTAATAGTAAACTTTCAATAAATGACACGTATTATATCTTAGTCTCCAAATGATTCTCTCTTTCTCCTTCTGCCTTGCCCTTGAGAGAGGACTGAAACATATTCTTACCTCACAACTCTCAGAAAGAACAAACCCTGCTGACACCTTGATTTTTGGACAATTCGTTTCTGTGGTTTAGGCCACTCAGTCTGTGGTATTATCAGGAAGTACTAGGGTAATGCTGTAACAAATACTTTAAAATGGGGAAGCAGTCTTGGAATTTTGTTGTGGGTATAGACTGGAAGAGATTTGAGGTGTTTGATAGAAAAGGTCTAGATTGCCTTTAGTAGAGTATTGCTAAAATATGAATGTTAAAGGTGCTGCTCATGAGGTCTCAGATGGAAATAAGGAACATTTTATTAAAAACTGAAGGAAAGGACAGCCTTCTTTCAAAAGTGGCAAATAATTTGACCCAACCATGTTCTAGTTTCTTTGTGGAAATTAGAAATTGCAGTTGATAAACGTGGATATTTAGCTGAGGCTATTTCTGAGCAAAGTATTGCAGGCACATCTTGGTTTCTCCTTGCTGTATACAGCAAAATGTGAAAGGAGAAAGACATATTGAAGAAGGCATTGCAAGCAAAAAAACCCAGAAGTTGGAGTTTTGAAAAATTCTCAGCATATCTATATCACATAAAAAATGAGGAAGTGTGTTCTGGAGTGAGCACCAAGAATGTGGTTGGACTGTCAGTCACTTGCTAAGAAGATTAGGTATGTGACTCAAGGATCCAATCAACCATTCCAGCAACAGCCAGGATAGAGATGTGGCTATCCAGGAAATATAGGAAATATCTGTGGAAGATCTTCTTGTCTAATGGCTTGGGTGTATGTGAATTGCACAGGAGGTCAACAAGATTTTTGAGAGTTTTATATCAGCAGGAACACTACCAGATTGGACGGAAGGTGACAGAGATGGGACAAAGAACAAGAAGGCTACTGGACTCTGGGAATTACAAGCAGGAAGTGGGACGACAGAGCTTTCTGGCAACAGACATACATTATCTTTAAAAAAAGAGAAGAATGACCTTGAAGGTGGTTCAGAGGCCTACAGGGCTGCTATTGCCATCATGGGCCCAAAAGACACAGGCCTAGCAATGTTGCAGCCACCTCTTTTTTGGTTAAAGAAGATGGGGCCATCTCTTTGGTTTCAGAAGACTGGGCCACTGTTGCCCAAGGGAGAGGGGACTGGTGCAGCCTCAGTGGTAGGACCAGAGGACAGAGCATGGAGCCAAAGAGGATTATGCTCAATCCATAAAATCGAATCGAATTTTCTCTTCTGTGTCTTGGATCTATGATTCCATTCTTTCTTCCAATTTCTTCCTTTTGAAAAAGGAATATCTATCCTACCCATGTCCCTCTATTGTGTTTTGGAAGCAGATAACACATTGCCTGGTTTATAGGCTCACAGATGGAGTGGAGCTTTGCCCCAGGCTGAATAATACTTCAAGTTTTGCCCATGACTGACTTGTTTGATGAGAATTAAATGAGATCTGGAGCTCAGAGTTGATGCTGAAATGATTAAGACCGTTGGAGGTGTTCGGATGGGGTGAATGTGTTTTGCATATGAGAAGGACACGAATTTTAGGGGTCAGAGAGTGTGCCATTATGAGTTTGTGTCTTCACAAAATAATATGTTGAAATTGTAACTCCTAGTACCTCAGACATGACCTGTTTGGAGAAAGGATCATTACAGAGATGATCAAGTTAAAATAAGGCCATTAAGGTGGATCCTGATACTGTACAGCTGGTGTCCTTATACAAAGGGGCAATTTGTACACTGAGACATGCATAGAGAGAAGACAATGTGCAGAGACATAGGGAAAAGGCAGCCATCTAGAAGCCAAGGAGAACGGCCTGGAGCATGTGATTCCCTCAAAGTTCTCAGGAGGAACCAACCCTGCTGACGTTCTGATTTTAGACTTCTAGCCTCCAGAACTGTGAGATAATACATTTCTATTGTTGAAGCCACTCTGTCTTTTGTACTTTGTTACGGCAGCCCTAGCAAATGAATGTACCCTCTCCCACTGATATTGCGTATGTGGGAGTTTCAGTCTAACTGTTATAAAAAACTATCTAATCTGTATTACATAAGGATAGTTGAAAGAGTGTAGTTATTTAGGATGGAAATCAAAGTATTAGAAAGCACATCTTTGGAGGGCTGTATGTGATTTATTCACTGTAATTCCAGGTGGTAGAACTAGAACCAATGGGAAGGCATTATTGAGAGTCAGACATTGGTTTAATATAAAGAAAAACGACTTGTCATTTACTATTAAAGCTGGACAGAGAGCTTCCTATGTTTCAGTTAGAAATTAAAGAGAAGTAAAACAACAAGGTTTTTATGTATGTTTGCATTTGTTGGTGTGTGTCATTGGATGGGCATCTATATACTTTGGATATTTAAAAAAATTTAACTGTTTAGCTAAGGACAACAACTAGAAACTAGCAGGGTAGACTAAGGGGAAAAGAATCCAGAAACTTTGGACAAGGAATGTCTCCATACTTTGTCTTGTAGAATGGTAAGAATAAGGCTAATATGCAGTAAAGCAGAGAAAAACACAAATGCTGAGATCAACAGAAGCGAAACTGCTTTTGATTCATTTAAAAGGAGAACAGGTGAGTAAGGAGGCAAATAGGTTTATAATTGTGATTAGAATTAGACTGTGTGTAATCCCACGCCTTTGGGAGGCTGAGGTGAGTGGATTGCCTGAGCCCGCGGGTTCGAGACCCGCCTGGGCAGGGAGACCTCATCTCTACAATAAATCAAAAAATCAGCCGGGCGTGGTAGCACATGCCTGTAGTTCCGGCTACTTGGAAGGCTGAGGCGGAAGGATCGTCCGAGCTCAGCAGGTCGAGGCTGCGGTGGCCGGGAGCGGCCACTGCACTCCAGTCTGGGCGATAGAGTGAGACTCCAACTCAAAAAAAAGAAAAAAGAATTAGACTGTGATAGTTCTGTCATTAGAGTGTAAATACCAGGAGGTCAGACATAAGTCTAATTTACTGACTGTGATATTTCCCAGACTAGCACAGGTGTCTGATTCATAGCTGACATTTAACTAATACCAGCTAGAATAAGTAAATAAGCAATGCTGATTCATATTCCTGTGCTTTTAAGCATCCATCTAGCATGCACAAAGTATTTTCTACATGTATGAGTTTTAGGTGAAGAGGTTAACGAACAAACTGTAGTCTTTATTTTCTAGGAATATAGAGTGTTTCTGTGAGACACATACATACAAGAAAGCAGTTATAAGACTGATGCTGAAACACTCTCAAATTGTATACTATCATGCCAACTTAGACTTATGATGTATGCATAAAGTAAAAATTTACCAAATGCAAAATAAACAGGAGTTAATTGACAATAAGATTATGTGGAAAAGTTGATCAAGTTACAGCTATAATATAAAATATATAAAATATTTTTTAAATTGTGGATTTTTCTGTTTAGTAACAAGTATGTAAACTTCAAGTAATAACCCAGGCTTACCAAAGAAAATGGAAATCATATTCTCAGTGCATAGTATCTACTCAGTAGGCATATGTTTGGAGAATTATGAATAAGCATAAATATGCCTACATATATAAATTAGTATAAGTATACAAGTGAGGAGGGGCTGAAAGATCATGTTCCTTTTTTATCTCGGTGACTGGAGGAATTCACGGCACCACACTAGCAGTGGAGAAAGGATATTGTTCTTAGGAAAGTGACCAGGACAAGAGGCACAGGTTAGGAGATACCCAGAGTCCACTTCAAGAATGGCTTCTCTCTAAATAGCTGCAAAAGGCACCGAACATTCTGCCGTTCCTTAGTGAGAGCCCCTCCCAGCAACACTGTGGCCCAATTACAGCAAGAGTGAACTCAAGGAAATTGCTCTGGATGGCCCAGCATGCAGGCCCCATAGGTGCAAAAAAGCAACAAAATCAAGAAGGTCAACACTGAAGAATTTGGGAAGAAAGTTGATAAAGTAAAAGGCTTATAAAATATAAAACTGATTTGAAAGTTTCAGAGTTTTGCAACGGATGTTATTTATTAAAGTTTCTGGTTCCTAAACCATCTGGTAAGAAAGGAGCAATACATTTCATTCTGTCTTTGATGCTGAATACAGCTTTAAGTCCTGGGCAGAATGTGTGGAGCAGCTGTTTGAGAGCCCTGGAAAGCAAATGCTAGTAGGTAGACTAGTAGAAGAAAACTCAACTGTAAGAAGAGAATTAACCCAATTTGAAAATGGGCAAGAATGGTGAACAGATACTTCGCCAAAGAGGATAGACAGGTAGCAAATAAACACACTAAAAGATGATTGTTAGCCATTAGGAAAATGTACACATCTATTAGAATGGTTAAAAGTTTTTAAAAGTTTTTATACTTGCAAGTATACAGTGCAACTGGAACTCTCATATGTTGCCGGTAAAAATGCAAAATGATACAACCATTCTGGAAAACTGTTTGATATTTTGTTATATAGATGAACATATACTTACTATATGACTCAGGAATCCCACCCTTGGATATGTATCATGGAGATATGATAGTCTATATTCACACATAACGTTGTCATGGATGTTTACAGAAGCTCTATTCACAGCTGTCCCAAACTAGCAACAGCTCAAATGTCTTTCAATGGGTGAATGAATAAACAAACTGTGGTATATCCATGCAGTGGTATACTATTTGGCAATAAAAATGTATATACTATTCATAAATATAATATCCTGGCTAAACTTCAGAGGCACTGTGCCGAATGAAAACCTGGCCTCAAAGGGCTAAAAATGTGTGATTCCATTTATATGACATTATTGAAAAGACAAAGCTATACTGATGGAGAAAAGATCAAGGGTCACCAGGGATTAGGTGTAGAGAAGATATGTTTTCAAAGATGCAGCATGAGAGAGTTTTCTATATATCCATTGTGGTGGTGATTACGTGTACCTACACATGTCAATTTCATAGAACAGTGTACCCAAAAAGGTTATTATTATTGCATAAAAAATTAAAAAAGAAAACAAAAGAGACCAAAATGTAGCCAGGAAAGCTTTCCAAAAATATATATTCTCTTTCAAAGTCTTTGCTATAAAGCTCAGCATGTTTACATATAAATGCCTCTAGTCTTTGATTTTACACGTGTAATGTCACTCTGTTTTGATGATATGAAATATTTATATAAAACTAAATTTGAATCACTTCTTAATTCTGGGATGTCATAGTCAGTCTTGATGAAGAAAATTCTATTTTCTTTATTATAAACCAATCAACCACCATCATTAATGTTACTGAATTAAAATTCCATTATTATCTTCATCTAAGCTACTGCTTTTGAAGCATTTTTCATATTGAGATATATTCTGTACCCCTTTTAACACTCATATTATTGAAATATTAATTTAGGAAAATATTATTTCTGTGAAATAGCTTGTAAATGTATACTTAATACCAAATGGATCTCTAAATATTATTCTCTTTTTAAGAGCAATGAAGTAGGTTCGATTTAATACTCATCTGTGCTATACTCTTTCTATGATCTCTTCAGCATCACAGTTAACTGGACTTATATAGGTAATAATTTACGTTGACAATATTAAGTGCCTATTAATAACTATGTTACTTTTCTTATCTATTTCACAGAAGACTACTGGCAGGGTAGAAAATAATAAAAAGATAAAAGCTCATTTTAGAGAAAGAGGTTTTCCCAAATGTATTTTTGTTTCCAACCTGTATGTCCCTAATATTTTATTCATTTAAAGTTGCCATTTTAGACAATTTTCTGACAGGTTAATATCATCTTTGGGAACTGTAGTACCCTCTTTTAGTGTGGTTTGTACAACACCTACCATGGAAACAGCTTCTTTCCTTGCTTTTAGGTCTCTGACTCACGCTTGCTAATATATCTTGATGTTAACAATGACCTAGGAAACAAAGAGAGGAACTTCCTTAGCATTTTTATTCTTTGTAATTTGCCTTTCCAGAATGTCCTTGTGGAAGGGGCAGCTCATTGCTCCACCAAAATCAGAAAGCACCATGAGGAGGGTTCCAGGCGAGTCTACCTAACCAGAATACCATTTAATAAATAGATACTGGAACACACTGGGGTTCTGCTTTTGCGCTGCAGCAATGAAGTGAATAATAATAATAATTGCTATGATTTTTAAAAAACAAAGAAATGATAGTTAAAATGGTAACTGCATAACTACTGTGATTTAGGGAGTTTCCATTTGGAATCCTTTGTAAGCTCAAGTATAAGAAGTCAGGACTTGACTGGGATAGCTTCTGAAACAATAAGAAAAATCCAGGGCTAACAGGAGGGCATGATTTGGAGCACTAAATTTATCTTCTTATTCATATTTTTAATTGATACATATTAATTGGTCAGAATGCAATGTCAGGTTCTCAAGATAAAAAGGTGAATCCAATTGTTTATGCCCTTGGAGACCTCATAGAAAGCCAGAAGACACGTGAAATTATGGACTATCGTCAACTACAAAACATTCTGGGGACTGGACTCTGTGCTGATGGGATACAGATGAAACAACTGACGTTGCCTGTGGAAGTTGGGAAACATTTCATCGAAGAGTTTTCCTTTGAATTTAGCCTTAATGGATGAGCTGTGGGATTCTTGGCCAAGAAAATAAGGAAATAACTCTCCAGGCATTGAAAACTACATAAAATAATAAACAAAATTTTGAAAAGGTTACTGCTTAATGCCAATGTAACTCTGGCTGTAATTTGAGAGAGACAGTTTATTCCATTTTTGTTTGATGGCCCCACCCACCCTCATCTTATTCTGCACTGAGGAGATCAGTTATCAATTCATTCAACGAATAGTTATTTAAAGGCCTGCTGTGTGGCAAGCACTGTTCTGGGAGTTGAGATTATAGCCTCGAACAAAACAAAGTCCTTTCTCTCATGAAATTTAAGTTCTAGGGATACTAAACAGATAATAAACAAGTAATTAAGTAATATTGACTACATTATACTGATAGCACTATGGATAAAAATAAAGCAGAATGGGGATGATTTTAGTTTAAACAGGGATGATTATGGGAGACTTCCTCAAGCAAGTGATATTTGGGCAAATACTAGAAGGCGATGAGGAAACAAACTATGCAGATACCTTGGGGAAACAGAAACTTGAATGACATATTCAATGAATAGAAAGGAGGTCAGGGGGGCTGGAGCAGAGTGAGCTCGAGGGACTCAAAGGAGATGAAGACGGAGGTACCACAATGGCGATGGAGGAGACTCATGCAGGGACCTCAAGGCCATTGTGTGAACTTTGGTGTTTAAGTGATGAGGAATCATCAGAGGGCTTTCAGGGTACCAGTTATTTTTTGCATAGTACCAACTGTAAGAAACATGACACCATGCTCAAGCATCTAGGCCATAAGTCTTCCACTTAGGATTTATCTGACATTACTGGCACCATTTTACTAAAGATGAGTAATTAAATAGCATCATATGACTGACAGTGAAGTGTTCACATCATCTTATAAAGATAACATGCTAGATTCCCCCAACTCAAGGCTGTTTCGTACATGTGAGGAGAAACTTCTAGCAATATGACTAGACCACCCTGGGAGCATGAATTTCCTTTTCTGTCCCATTGGGTGTCCTCTGTCGTGAAAAGCTTAGGTAGCACTGACATAGTATAATGAAATGGACACTATACAATAGCTAGAATGAGAAGTTCTGGATTTGATTATTGGATCAACTCTTTTTTTAAATATATACATCAATATTTTTTATTTTGATATTGGGGGATACAGTCTAGGGTTAGGTATACAAATATGCTTCGTTCAGGCACCCTTGTTGATAAGGGGTGTCTCCCCGTCCCCAGACAGATATTGACTACCATTAATTCCACCTCCCTTCCCCTTCCCCCCCCATAGTTTCCCACCACTGTAAGTCTTTTTTTTTTTTTATAGTATTACAGTGGATGTTCAAGGTCCGCTATATGAGTGAGAACATGTGATACTCAGATCTTTGTTTCTGTGAGAGATTACTCAGTATTATTGACTCTAGTTCCAACCAGGTTGCTGCGAAGTTCATGATTTTGTTCTTTTTTATGGCTGCATAGCATTCCATCGTGTATATGTACCACATTTTTTTAATCCAGTCCTCTTTTGATGGACAGCATGGTTGATTCCAGGTTCTTCCTATTGTGGACAATGCTGCAATAAACATACGTGTGCAGGTATCTTTTTTATAGAGTGATTTGAGATCTTCAGGGTATATTCCCAGCACGGGGATTGCAGGGTCATATGGGAGGTTGATGTTTAGGGCTTTTAGGAATTGCCACACTGTTTTCCACAGAGGTTGTACCAGTTTGACGCCCACCAACAGTGTAGGAGTGTTCCCTTTTCACCACACCCTCTCCAGCAACTGTTATTTTTTGTTATTGATAATTGCCATTTTGACTGGAGTTAGGTGGTATCTCAGTGTGGTTTTGATTTGCATCTCCTTGATAATTAGTGAGGTTGAACATTTCTTCATGTGTCTGTTGGCTGCTCGGATGTCTCCCTTTGAGAAGTGTCTGTTCATATCTTTTGCCCACTTTATAATGGAGTTGTTTGTTTTTTTCTTTTCAGCATGTTTGAGTTCCTTGTAGATCCAAGATGTTCAGCCTTTGTCGAACCTGGAGTTGGCAAATACTTTTTCCCAGTCTGTAGGCTGTCTCCCTGCTCTCTTGATGGTTTCTTTGACTTTGCAGAAGCTTGTCAGTTTAATGAGGTCCCACTTGTCTATCTTATCTCTTATGGCCTGTGGCTTTCGGGTATTGTTCAGGAATTGAATATCAGCTCCAATGTCTGTAAGGGTGTATCCTGCATTTTCTAAGGTTCTTATAGTTTGAGGTTTTACATTTAGGTCTCTGATCCATTTAGAGTTAATTTTTTGTGTTTGGGGACAGATAGGGGTCTTGTTTCAATCTTCTGCATGTGGTCAGCCAGTTTTCCCAGCACCATTTACTGAATAGGTTCTCCTCTCTCCAGTGGTAGGTGGTGGAGGCTTTGTTGAAGATGAATTGATTGAGAAATTGAGGTTTTGCTTCTGGAATCTCAATTCTATTACATTGGTCTATATGCCTGTTTTTGTACCAATACCAAGCAGTTTTGATTATCATAACTTTATAGTAAAGTTTGAAGTCTGGTAATGTGATACCACCTGCTTTGTTTTTTTCTGTTGAGGATTATTCTGGCTATTCTTGGTCGTTTGTGTTTCCGTATGAATTCCTGTGTTTTTTTTTCTAGGTCTGAGAAGAATGTTGCTGGTAATTTGATGAATATTGCATTAAATCTGTAGATTGTCTTAGGTAGGATGGACATCTTCACAATGTTGATTCTTCCAATCCATGAGCATGGGATATTTTTCCACTTGTTTGTGTCGTCTTTGATTTCTTTGAGCAGTGTTTTATAGTTTTCATTGCAAAAGTTTTTCACGTCTCTGGTTAGGAAGATGCCAAGGTATTTCATTTTTTTTAGTGGCTATTGTGAATGGAATTGTGCTTTTTATTTGGGTTTCTGTTTGTTTATTATTGGTGTAAAGAAATGCTATTGTCTTTTGTACATTTATTTTATATCCTGAGACTTTGCCAAAGTCCTTTATCAGTGTAAGGTGGTTTTTGACAGATTCTCTTTGGTTTTCAAGGTATACGATCATGTCATCTGCAAAGAAAGATAACTTGACTTCCTCTTTTCCTATTTGGATACCCCTGATTACCTTCTCTTCTCTGATTTCTATAGCCAGGACTTCCAAAACTATATTGAACAGGAGGGGAAAGAGTGGGCATCCTTGTCTTGTTCCCATTTACAGGAAAAATGGTTCCAATTTTTGTCCATTTAGGAGTATGCTGGCTGTGGGTTTCTCATAGATGGCTTTTATTATTTTGAGGTATGTTCCCCGTATGCCTAGCTGTTTGAGAGTTTTTATCAAGAAGGGGTGCTGGATTTTATCAAAAGCTTTTTCTCCATCTAATGATAGAATCCTGTGGTTTTTCTTTTAACATCTGTTGATGTATTTAATTACATTTATGGTTTTACGAATGTTGAACGACGCTTGCATCCCAGGGATGAAGCCTACTTGGTCATGATGGATGATTTTTGAGATGTGCTGTTGAATCTGGCTAGGTTCTTGTTGAGAATTTTAGCATCTATGTTCATCAAAGATATTGGCCTGTAGTTCTCTTTCTTTGTTGGGTCTTTACCTGGCTTGGGTATCAATGTGATGTTAGCGTCATAAAATGATTTGGGGAGAATTCCATCTTTCTCAATTGCCTGGAATACCTTCAGTAGGATTAGTATCAGCTCCTCCTTAAATGTCTTGTAGAATTCTGCCTGAAAGCCATCTGGACCTGGGCTTTTTTTTTTTTTTTGTAGGTAGTTTTCTTATTATGTAGGCAATTTCCTTGATTGTTATTGGTCTATTTAGGGTCTCAATTTCTTCTTGTTTCAACCTAGGCAGGTTGTGTGATGTCAGAAAGTCCTCCATTTCCTTAAGGTTTTCAAGTTTGTTTCCATACAAGTGTACATAGTAGTCTCTAATGATCTTTTGTATTTCTTCAGGGTCAGATATGACTTCCCCTTTTGTGTTTCTGATTGTGTTTATTTGGGCTTTTTCTCTCTTTTTCTTGGTCAGTCTAGCTAGGGGACCATCAATCTTGTTTATCCTTTTGAAGAACCAGCTTTTTGTTTCATTGATTTTTTGTCTTCTATGTCCTGGATTTGGGCTTTTATTGTGGTGATCTGGATTCTTCTGCTGAAATTAGGGTTTTGGTGGTCTTGCTTTTCCAGCTTTCTTAGGTAACTTGTTAGGCTATTAATTTGTGATCCTTCCATTTTCTTCATGTGCGTTTGTAGGGATATAAATTCCTCTCTTACTACAGATTTCATGGCATCCCAGAGATTTTGGTAAGATGTTTCTTCGTTTTCATTTTTTTCCAGGTACATTTTAATCTCTGTTTTGATTTCATTATTGACCCAGGAATTGTTTAGCATCATGCTGTTTAGTGTCCATGTCTTTGTGGGTTTTGGGGGGATCTTGTTGGTGTTAATGTTTATTTTTATTCCACTGTGGTCTGAGAAGGTACATGGTAAAATTTTGATCCTTTTAAATTTTCTTATACTTGATTTATTACCAAGTATGTGGTCTATCTTAGAGTACGTTCCATGTGATGATGAATAGAATGTATATTCTGTGATCTTTGAATGGAGTGTTCTGTAAGTATCAATTAAGTCCATTTGGTCAAGAGTCACATTGAGGTTTCGGATCTCGTTGCTGATTTTTTGTCTTGATGATCTGTCTAGGGTTGTGAGTGGGGTATTGAAGTCCCCAGCTATGTATAGTGTTGGAGTTGATATCTTTTTTTAGTTTACCCAGAAGCTGCTTTGTGAAAGTTGGTGCTCCGTTGTTGGGTGCATATATGTTTAGGATGGATATTTCTTGTTGATGGATTAAACCTTTTATCATTATGTAGTGGCCTTCTGTATCATTTTGATTTTTGATAGCTTAAAGGATATTTTGTCTGAGATTAAGATCGCGACTCCTCCTTTCTTTTTTTTCCGTTCACCTGAAAATTTTTTTCCCATCCTCTTACTTTGAGTCAGTGAGTGTCCTTTCCAGTGAAGTGAGTCTCTTGAAGGCAATCAATTGTTGCCTGGTGATATTTTATCCATTTTGCCTTTCTATGTCTTTTCAGTGGTGGATTTAGTCCGTTCACATTCAAGCTAATTATTGAAATGTGAGAGTTGGTCCCTATCATGGTGTTCTTTCAGAGTTGTTGTTCTTTCTGTTTGTGTGTTGTCTTTCTGTTGGTTTTGGAGTTGGTTCATGTGTGTTTTTAACTTTTGCCTGTACTCTTGTGAAGAACGTTGTTGTTCTTTTTTCCTTTTCTTCTGTGTCCAATACTTTCTTAAGTGTTTCTTGTAGAGGTGGTCTGGTGGCAGCATAGGTTCTTAGAGATTGGATATCTGGGAAGATTTCCATTCTCCTTCACTGATGAAGCTTAGCTTGGCTGGGTAGGTTATTTTTGGTTGAAATTGTTTATCTTTTAGGACTTTGAAGATAGGGCTCCAAGCTCTCCTAGCCTGGAGGGTTTCTGTAGATAAATCTGCTGCTATTCTAATTTGTCTTCCCTGGTAGGTAGTCTGACCTTTTTCTCTTTCTGCCTTTAGGATTTTTTCTTTTACACCTACTTTGTTTTGGTGAATTATTATGTGTCTAGGAGTTGGTCTTCTCATTTGTTGTCTTGCAGGGGTTCTCTGAATCTCTTGTGCTTGAATTTTTTCATCTTTGATGAGATGAGGGAAGTTTTCTTGAATGATTTCATGAAATGTTTGTTCCAGTGTGGCCTCTGTTTCTCTCTCTCTCTCTCTCTCTCTGCCTCAGGAAGGCCAATTATTCTTAGGTTCGGTCTCTTGAAGTAATCATTCATTTCTTGAAGGTTTCGTTCAGTCTTTTTGAGCTTCTTTTCCATGTTTTTGACAGTTTGGGTTTGTTCTATGTTTTGGTCTTCGAGCTCTGAGATTCTTTCTTCTGCTTGGCTCATTCTGCTTTCCATGCTTATTAGTTTGTTATTTATTTCCATCACAGTGTTCTTTACTGCTGTTGTTTTTGACATCAGCTCCTTCCGATTTTCCTCTTGTCTCTCCTCAATTTTTTTTAATTCTCTCTATTAATGTCTTGATGTCTGGGTTTGTTTCATGTGACCACTCATTCTGGGGGCTCTTCATTGTTTGTTTTCCAAAGTCTGTTTTCTCAGTGTCTGACCTCCCATGCATCTGTGTGAGACCTATATTCTTCTTTTGGTTTTTCTTCATTTGTGCTTTTTGTTGTTGTTGTTGTTGTTGTTGTTGTTGTTTCCCCTTCTCTACTTTTTCCCTCCCTCCACATCACCATCTTTAATTATGTTATTCAGGGGTGGAGGGGTTGTTTTTACTTCTGTTTGTTCAATCTCCTATTCTTCTTTATGTATTTCCTCTTACTTTTTTCAATTCTAGGTTGGGGTGGTCCTTTATGCACTTTTGAGATTTTCTTAAGGGGGTGTTGTGATTCAAAATCTATCTGCAGGTCCTGGTATCTGCCGACAGGTGTATGAATAATCTGAAACCCACTTCCCACTGCCTTGGAATCTGTCCATGCAGTGGGGTTGTAGGTTTACTCCCTGAAATAAAATGAAACAGCTGGAATAGAATGGAGCAGGCAGTGGGGGGAAAAGGGTGGTGGAGAGAGAGAGGAGTAAGGGTGAAAACAGAGGAGTGTACCAACAAATGGAGAGAGAGACAAAAATTGAAACATAAGAACAATAGACCATGGTTACAAAGTAACCAACTCCCATACAAAAAAAACTAAAACATACAATGTTACTAACATACAAGCTTACCAACCTCCTTATTGGTGTGCTATTCCTCTATACAAAGATATGGTTTACAGAGAGAAGAAAAGAAGGGAAAAGAAGGAGGAAAAAAAAAGGAGGGGGGGACAAAACAGAAGGAATGGAATCAAGTCAGTAGACTATCAGAACCAATCAAGCTGAGAGTTTTCGTTTAAGTCGAATGTCCTTTCAACTCTGATTTCTAGCTGTCTTTTCAGGTTGGTAAGTTTATTCACAGTTAGGATCAGTTGCCCCTGGCCTGTTGTGAAAGGCAGTTCAGATCATCACTCAGTTCACGACTGCCCCGCTCACCACTCAGATCTGGCTGGTGTCTGTCAGGCTTCCATTTTTCCCCTTCCGGTGTTGTTACCTTGAATCGCCAGCAGGTGGTGGTATCCCTCACTCCAGATGGTCTTTATCTCAGCTGCTCGCCCGCCCCTAAGGGGAGGGAGATGCTGCCTCAAGGCACACAGGAGGAGAACCATGGCCTGCCAGGAGGTCTCGGTAGTAGACCTCAGCAGAACTTGCACGCAGGGGCTTCAAGGTCTGAAGTTGTGGATCGCCTCAGGCACAGGCTGTGCGATGTGTAATGGCTACCTTGGCGGCAGCGGTTGCAGCTCACCTCAGGCACTGACAGTGCAATGTGGAATGGTTGCCTCGGCAGTGGCAGCAGCAACAGCCACAGTAGCTACCCAGACTGCGGTGATGCCTCAGCAAAGTCTAGGCCGAGCTCCGTGTGAAGAGCAGGCTGCCAACGATGGGATCTGCAGCCTTCAGGGAGAGAACCAGAGTCTCTTTGTGTTCTCCTCAGTGGAGAATCTCACAGACCGAGCTGCCCCGTCACCATCTTGCCTAATATCGGATCAAGTCTTTAATACCTATGCAATTTTGATGTTCTTGTCTGAAAATGGACAAAATAATGTGCATTGAGTCTACAAATATTTATCAAATAACTACTTTGTGCCATACTCTGTACCCCATTTCAGAAATGCAATATTGAATAAGATTCAGCCAAGCCCTGAAGGATCTTATATTTGATGCCATCGGGAAGTCAAATAAGGAAATTCAACAGTATTTGCTGAATATATTTATAAGGATCAAGTAAAATAACTTATTAGAAATGCTTACTACCTTTTCTGGCAGTAGGTGTGCCATGAATGTAAGTTACATCTCTATAGTTTCTTTATTCTTAAGAGCGGTCAGTTAATAACTGTTTTTTCCAGGATAGAGAGTCACTTTCATTCAGTTGAATATTATCTTTTTTCAGTCATGTTAGAATAATTCTCTAGTTTCATTTCTTAAAGCTGAAATACAAAAATTGGGAGAAGTTGCAATTTGGGGTGACATAGTTGTGTATAACAGTATTTTACTGTTACATACTGTTGTATAACAGCATATACTGTTGAAGAGGAATGGTTGTTTGTTCATGCTCTTGCATACTAACTTATTATCTTGTCTTTGACTGAAAGAAGAGACCTTGTGTCTTTTTAATTGAATAGAGTCTAATGACTATGCCCACATGGTGTGTTGTTTTAGAAAGAAGAATCTGGATAGTGAAATAAAGATATAATCACAAATAATTCAACTGCTGATATTGATAGTCTTATATCTCTCTTTTATAAAGCTTCTAAATAAACCGTCTTCTCAAATATCCAAATTTTCATTTATAGTAAATGGGAGCCATGTTATTTTGAATTCAGTGTTGTGTTAGATAACATATTATTGTGCAGAAACTACAGTTTTGTACCTTTAAAATATTTTAGTTTTATAACAGTCCATTGAAAAGGGGTCACTCAGAGAAAATTTATTCCAGGACATTTTTTAAAGTCTGGAGAATATTGGATATAAAAATAACATAATTATTTTCATCCAAAATAATTTTATTACAAGAATGTCAGTTTTTAAAAACACTTTAACCAATGTTATTATACTCACATACAATTTTCTTTGTTGAAATTAATTGCTTTTGTTATTAATATGATGAAAGTAAAAATGTTTCCATTCCATAATACTTACAAGTAATGCATTATTCAATTATTTTTGGCTGTATAACTATATACAAATCCTCTAATGGTATTTTATTGTAGCAAATTCTTTTTTATTGATTTTTTTCACTTTTATTGTCTTGTACTTTGTAGGAAATTCTTGATTCTTATTACTTTGATAGGATATTTATCAGAAATTTCATTATTTAAAATTGAGCCATAGCTATAATTGGAATTCTCAAGTATTTCCCAGGGACAAATATCTGTACAACGATAAGTTGATTGAGAATTTTCATTTCTTCTTTTCAAGTGTCAAGGGCTAAAGATTATATATGGACAGAAAAGTTTTCATTTTATTCATTAGTTCCTTCCTATGCATTGGACAAGGTACATATACTCTGTGGCTGTCTTTCTGGTTCTCCTTGCCAACCCTCTAAAAATAGTATTCTTTGCTGAAATAGAGTATTTGCTTTTACTGTGCTTTTGTTTACTTTTTCTTAGATAGCATCTCTTGTTTACTACTTTCAAAACTCATCTTTGATTTTGATAATTGAAACATTGTCTCTATTTTTTTTTGGCATTTTGACTCTAGAATAAAAAAACTTTTATGCATTTGCCTGTAAACATACATTTTTTTTTCTCAGAAATAAGAAATTCAGACTTTAAAAAGGTCTGATTATCTTTTAAATTTTGTATTTCAATTGCTTCTCTTTGGTATTCCTAAATTCTTTCTAGAGTAGGTAGAGTTAACGGACTTTGCATATTTTTGAGAACTTCATTTCATAGGATGATTCTCGAAATCTCTTTAATTGGAATCTTGACTGTCACAGTCAATTAAGTGAAAGGAGTAATGTGGAATCCACAGGATGTCGCATAAATTGGCAATAAGATTTGGAAAGTGATTATAATAGCACTGTAACGCTGCTTTAGGTAAGTTTATGTCAACTTATCTGAACTCCAGTTTACATACAGCTAAATCTGGGCTGTGAAATTTGTCATCATATTTTCAGGAAGGAATTCCTAAAATGCTTACTATATTTTGGCAGCTTTGAAAAGTAAACATAAGAAATATATTTTGTGACTTTGAATTACTATTTTAGTTTTTGCTAATATGTCACTCTGAGTAATGGCAAAATCACGCATCCTCATTTTTGGAGGGGGGGTTGGAGTCTCACTCCATCACCCAGGCTGAAGTGCAGTGGCACACTCATGGCCACCCCAGTGTCGACCTGCTGGGCTCAGGCAATCCTTCTGCCTCAGCCTTCTAAGTATCCAGAACTACAGGTGCTATTCCATGCCCAGCTATTTTTTTTTTTTTGTAGAGACGAGATCTTGCCATGTTGTCCAGGCTGGTCTCAAACTCCTGGGCTCAGGCTATCCTCTTGTCTCAGCCTCCCAAAGTGCTGGAACTACAGACTTGAGCCACCATGCCCGGCCAAAGTGTTGTAATTTAATTAAAGAGCACTCAGTTGGGAATCAGAACACCTGGGTTTTAGTTTGAACTCGAAAATCAACTGCCAATGACGTTCAGTAAGTCACTTAAGTTCTCTAGCTCTGCTGCCTTGTTTTTGGACTGAGAAGCTGAACAAGGTGATTATCAGGATTCAGGGCAAGTCTAAAATCCCATGACTGTACTTTTGCTCACAATATATTTTCATTAATTACTGAAATATTTATATGCTTTCCAGGGTAGTATCTGTAAACTAGTGGTTTAAACCTTCTTATTATATTTGAACCACTTCCCCAAGGACTGGTGTGGAATCAACTTGCTCCTACACATCAGAGTTATTCTGTTCTTATTTAGCCCTTTAGATATTCAGCACATTTTTAGCCAGAGTATCTGACATACATGAATCATTTTATAAGGTGGGCAACCTCACATCTTAGTGGAAAAATATATGTCTCCCTTTTATACTGAAGTCTTACTGGGAATGATTCCTATTCTGTCACTATCACTGACTAGCCCTGGTTCTGCTTTGTCAAATTTGTTTGAGATCAGGTTGGCCCTGGTGACAATCATTGCTGGTATAGACTTTTTACAACATACAAAAACTTAAATGCCACACTATTCTTTTTAATTCCATGTGCCCTTTTTAAAGTACAGAAGCTGCATTCCAGCATGTATCTAAATGTCAGGGTACCACGATATACTTTTGGACTGAGACATCTTTTGGACTCCCCTGCCCGTATGTGTCTTTCTTGCATCTTAGTGAACAAAGTGCACACACAAGCACTCTCAGATACATATACCACACACAAGCATACGGTATCTTGTACCCCTACCTGCATGCACACAGACCATGCCTACTGCTTGGCTGTGGACTCTGCACTTCAACTGGGAGTGTTCGTTTTTCCCGGTTGTTACCTCCATTTCAGATTGGAAGAGCTTTGCTGTCAGAAGTGGCTTTGCATCCAACATACAGCGACTGCTGTGGGCAACCCTTGAACAATGAGCTTAAGCAGAAGAATGAGGGTAATGTTTATTGGAATAAAGATTGGGCTTTAAATTCCTTGGGGGGATGAACCAAATCCAATGTTTTCCTGCTCACTGACATTTTTTTATATTGATGCTGATTGGGGTCTTCTGGAGAAGGAAGGCAGGAAGAAAGCTTCAGCAAATCAGCTCTTTCATTCAGAAATGGAATTCAAAAGGCTGCTTTAGCTAGATGTTTTGACAAACCCTGATTTCATCAGTTTTTACTGCGACGAGGACAGTAGCCTCACAAATTCTGTGACAAGTGATGAGGGGTGTTGTTAAGGGGGAAACAGAGTGCAGTTGTTTAAATAATCTTGGGCCAATAGCGGTTGGTAGGTGGAGTTACTGTTGTATGCATTACAGAGCAAGATAATTCTGAATGAAGACTTTAAATATTACACATGCTGGATGGATTCTGGTTCTGTTCTTTATGCAAACAAAACAAGGGACTAGGTGACTAGGTTTTGCTTACTATCCGTTAGTGAATGCAGCTTGTCTGATAAGATTTTTTTAAAAAAACATGTAAAGGATTTATCAGAAGCCCTTATGAATATTTCATGAGTTGATATATTCAGTTGAATGAATTCAGTGAGTGTCAGTGTGTAGCTTGCAGACAAACCTCATCCACAAGGAGGCTACTGACACTGGAAGCACTTTGGCGCATTTTCAGAGGCAAAGCCAAGCCTGATAAAGCTCCTTGTGACAGCCCGACTTGCCATTCTTCCAGTGTGCTGTTCTTGCGGTAAGCAGCTCATACGTTGGAGTCCCAGCTCCCTAAATTAAACTGCAAAGAGTTTGCAGACTTATCAGCCTCCTAACCTGCAGCAGTGTCCGGGCTATGTTTGAGGTTTTTGTTTTGGATGGTGAAAGCTAGCACTCCTCACAAGACATGACAGCAAAAGACTCTTCCAAGGAACTTACTGCTTCTGAATCCGAGGTTTGCATAAAGACTTTCAAGGAGCAAATGCACTTAGAACTTGAGCTGCCGAGACTGCCAGGAAACAGACCCACGTCTCCCAAAATCTCTCCACGCAGTTCACCGAGGAACTCACCATGCTTTTTCAGAAAGTTGCTGGTGAATAAAAGCATTCGGCAGCGACGCCGCTTCACTGTGGCTCATACATGGTAAGACGGGACTTGGAGGTGCCTACTGTGCTTTTCTGATTCTTGCCTTAGCAGGGGTGATCGAGCAGTGTGGAAAATGGCATGTTTGAGTTTTGCTCCTAAGGCATACCGCAAGTGTGAAATGAATGGAGACCAGGTTAGCTGAAGAATACATAAATGCACAGTGTGCTGAATTAGCATTGTGCTACTGGCAGTTTCCAGATAAAATGTGCCTCTGACTGTAGAGAGGCGTAACATTTCTGCTTATAAAAAATACAGAGCTAATTATAGGTAAATAGAGGAATATGAGAGTTTTAAAAGTCAGGCTTTTGTTTAATCTCTGTTGAGACGCGAGGTGACTTTTCTGTTTTGTGACTGCTGATTCTTCAAGATGTTTTGAGGACATGAATATGTATTTTAATTTTAGCTCTAATTTATTTCTTAAGACAATGCATAAAGCCAAACTTAGTTTATTGTATTGCCATGTTTATAGTAGATAAACCAGTGAATTTTTGATTTACTGACTTTTATCTTTACAGTACTTAAGGAAAGGGAAAACTAAGTTCCCACTTCTGAAATTGCACTGGTAATTACTTTTATTTATGATTCCAAATTGTTTTTGTCTTTAAAAGCCTTTTTTTCCCTTAAAGTACTTTAACATTCACAGATATTTTGGGATGTCAAGTAAATAAAGCTAAGAACTCTCTATAAAAACTGTACTAGACCTGCTACCTTTAATATATATGTTTACAAAGAATGTAAATAGCCTCCTTAAGCCATTGCAATAATAAAATACAAGAGAAAACACAATAAAATTGGATCACTTTTTCCTGTAAAAGCTAGGCCACTTCAGATTTCTTTGACGAATATATATACTTATAATAAGGTACCTTTCAAAATTGGGTCTCTGTACTTCAGTTTTATTTACTGAATAAAATTTACTGAGGAATAAAGGAAGCTCATATCTCTTAAAACCAATTCTAACAGTGATTCTGTGACTGCATGCTGGGTTGCCAACCAACATTATAAACTGAGACTATTTGATTTTTGAAAATTGCCCTCACATTGGTTAGTTTCTACGTATCTAAAATGTTTATCTCCCTAATCTCCTGCATGGTACATTGGCAAGTTAAAGTTACCCCTAGAAAGATGTAGGTTGCCTTTGATGGATACCACATGGCTAGCCAACACTTGCTTTTCCTGGATAAGTATGATATGTTTATTCCTGTTTTCTGACAATGGACTATTGTCCATATGATTGTTCTTCTGGAGAATTTCTTTGCTCATAGACTTGATGTATTAAATTTTTTAATTTAATTGCAATCTATTACTTGTAGAACACACGTGATTAGCTTTTCAAAGCCTACCAATGGTGGTAGCATTTATAGAAAGAGGAGGTTTATATATAAGGACATACTGATTTGAAGAAGTCCTCTCTCAGGCTTTATTCCATCCCTGATGCATGTGTATTTCCAAATAGTTTGCTAAATAGTATAACTGAAGAGGGGAAGATGCTTAGATGTATTGTTAATTGATTCTAATAAAAGGAACATATATAGAAAATGCACAGTTAATAAATAAATGGATGTGTTTTACTACTTGAGTTAATAGTGAAACATTTTATTTTGACCAAAAAGATATTTAATTTTAGATAACTAAGTTTTAGATAATGATAAGTCTTCTTAAAATCTTGTAATATTTTCCTTAATGTAGAGTTTTGCTTCCTGAATATAATAATGTGACCTTTCTTTTTCTTACAATAGGTTTTTCATGTGCTAGGAACATAGAGATATAAATACTGTATTATTTTTCTTTTCAAAAGAACTCAAATTTTAAATGATTAAAATCCAGTTTTACTCATGCATTATACAAATTTTCTTGCAGCAGGTTCCAAAAAGAACAATTAAATGATAACTGAGGTTACTTATGCTAACAAGATGATCTTCTTTTAGGTGAGTTAGAACAAAATTCTCTACAAATGCCAAAAAAGAACATACATGACTTTGATATAATGTTCTGTTATATAGGTTTAGAGAATTCATCAATCATTAAATTTATAAAACAGCTTTAGTTATGACTGTGATTCATTTCTACCTTTTCCTCCTTCCAACTCACACATTCTCCTGCTTACGTTTCTTGGTAAAGTTCCATCAGTTTTCCAGCTTATGATGAAATCTGTATTTACATTTATTTCTAATGTTTTATCTGACTATATGCTAATTATTTTTCAAATTTATTTTCATCAAATGTAATGAAAATCTTTTCGGAAAATAGGCATGTATCTTATATATTTTAATGGCTTTTTAAATCCTAACAATTATGTGCTTTTTTCCTCATGAAATAGTTACATGAAGATATAAGAGCATAAGTACTTTATTTCTGCCTCTTTGTCATAATAAAATGTAACCAACCTTTCACAATCAATGAATGGCATTTTCCAACCCATGCATTTAAGTTCGAGATTCCAAGACATGCACTTAGAAGTCTCTAAAAACATGTTATTACTTTACAGTAGACAGTAGGCTTCTTTTAAGAAGATTGGATTGTTTTGATTCCCGTGTTGAAATTAAAGTAATTTTCATGATGAAGGTAAACAATGAACAGACTGCAGTTTATGTCTAAACCCACCGAGCAGTTTTAAAAAATTTTTAGTTATTTGCAGATATCATACTTGAGTCAAATGAATGTGTAGTTCTGGTTTTGAAAATCCAAGTTATGAAGTGTGGGCTAATGACAGAAGATTTAAGAAATATTGGTAAGATTTTGACTCTGGGATTGTTTTCAAAATGTCTGAGGAAAAGTAGATATCCAGAGTGTTGTCACTGATCAGAGTGTTTACACAGTCTCAAATCTGGGAGGAATTTGGGTGATCATCTCCTTACTTCCTTTTACTCTTGGGCAGGACCACAGTCACTCCATCTTTGATGTATGGGAATCTGCCCATATTTAAAGACTCTAGAGAAAACACTTCTACAATCTCACTTTGTTCACACAATCCTACTACTTCATAGACCAAGTATTGGCAAGTTCTCTCTCCTGATTATATTGTTAATATATAATGTATTATCTGTTTTTCTCCCTCAGTGGGTATTTTTTAAAAGACTTATAAGAATCTGTATGGATCTGAAGAGCATTATTACCTGGTCCCAGAGTTTTCTTTTTTAGCCACTCAATGTATATAACTGAGCACGTCTATGAGCAAGAAAAGAAAACATTCCAACAGCTACTATATTTTAAGTTTTTTACTAGAATGTTCACATATTTTATCTCATTTAAGTTTCGTTCAGGGTATAGGTACACCCCAAATTGATGTTCCTTTTGGTATTACATGTTGCAAACATAAAAAGCATTCTGAATTGCTACTCTGTTTCCAACTATTTCTACTCCATTGCTATTTTGACTCTTAACCACCATTCCAAATTCTTTTTTGAATTTTGAAGCCCTAAATTGGATACCATACTTATTGTTAGATGGTGTGAGGAAAAAAAAAAAAAAAAAAAAAAAAAAATATATATATATATATATATATGTCATAGGTTGCAAAGTGTCAATGGAATGTTTCACATTACTGAATAGGGGAATTACTGCCAGAGTTCTCAGTCAGGGCATTTATCCCTAACCCCGATCAGAGGCGACAACTTCTGAAGCACAGCGTTATCCCATCTGACCAGTATGGCCTGCCTGTTCTTGCCTGATGCTTGCCCCACAGTGGTCCAGCTCTTTCAACCTTCTCTCCTTTGCTGGTGTCCCAGCCACCATCATCAGCTCGCCATCAGCAGCATGATGCTCTGAAGAAAGCTGCCGGTGATGATCTTGACATCCTGGACGCACTGCACACCTTCTTGCTATGCTGGAATAGCAAACATATTGGTGTGTACCACCCACTATCTGTCTGTGCATCCTTCAAAGGGAACAATATTCTTGTAATTAGAAATTAGTTGGAGAAAAGAGACTTGTATTTTTCTTCCTTTTCTCCATGTAGTTTTACCTATATCTTGGAAACCTTTCCTAACTTTAACAAAGTTATGAAATGTGTACTTTTGTGCTTAATATTTGAACTCAAATATATTTAAAACCATAGTTTATATTCTAAAGAAACTTACACTTGGCAAGAGAAATCTGTGATAATCCCCACCTGAGAAAAATAAAAATAAAACAATGAACATTATATAGAGTTTACCTGAGTTTCTCATAATTCTAGGCACACTTACTGTATTATGCAACTTAGTCCTAGTTCATTAGCTAAATCTACTAAGTCTGTGCCAGTAGTATTCATCAACTGTTTGGAGTTCTTTCTTAGTAACACTGGAAATGTTTTTGAAAGATGTCTGTGTCTTTACATATTTATTGATTGAACATTTGATTGAACAGAAACATTTGTTGAGAGCCGTCTATGTACCAGGTCCTACACTGGGGTTTCAGGAGACACAAAATGAGAAAGACAGATCTTGCCTTCGAAGAACTCAGATACAACAGAAAGACAAACCTGTGCATTACTAATTAGTCAATGGAGTGGGAATGATTCTGTTGAAGAACATTATTCAACTTGTCATGAGAGCCCTGAATAAATACCTACCACTGGAGAGTGGCTCATGTGTGAAAGAAAGTTTAGAGAAGAGATAACATCTATGTGGGGTCTTAAAGAATGAATAGACATTTTCCAGGAGAAGAGTGGACAGGAAGACATTCTTTTGACCAAGGGAACAATAATTAGAAAATTTCATGAACAAATACTAGTAATAATAGCTCCCATTTACTCAGCACTTATCATGTGTTGGACATTGTTCTGAATATATTTACTCATTCAATCACCCAGAAGTTTATGAATTAAATACTACTGTTATTTTTATTTTTTAACTGAAGAATCAAAGATCAGAGAGATAAGTAGTTTGCCCATGTCTACAATGCAAATAAGCAGCTGAAACTGGGATCTGACTCTGAGCACAAGGGAACGTATACATGGTTCAGTGTGGCTATAGCCTAAGATTCAAGGCGGGAAAGCTAGGAAGGAAGACTGTGATGAGGGCCATTCTTTCAGGCTTCCAGGATCAAGATGTGGGGCTTTACCTCCATCATCAGCGAGGGGCCACTACAGGTTGTGGGAAGGGGATGGCCATAGCGAGTTCTCACTTTGGAAAGATCCTTTGCAGGCCTGTGGAGAATGGGTGGAGGACGAGGAGCTTTAAGGCAAAGGGAAAAGAGACAGTATGCATTTGGGAGATAATAACTTCTTATGTTGTATATTCCATCACGTTGAAAACTATGCTGATGACTTTCTTTATGACTTAGCAAATTACAGTTTATGAAAAATGGGAGGAAACATTTTTCATATGTGTGTGAACATGGGGTTTCTGCATGCATTGCCTGCAACGCGATGCCATGTGTAGTCCTAGTGGCGACATACCCCCACATGCGCCAACACCAGCAAAGATGCACAGGAAGTGCCTCTGGGGAAACCCTGTTAGCTCAGTCTCAGTTTACTGGAGGTGCTTTGCATTTTGCTTTAAGTGAAGACTTCTGGTGGGTCTTTTAAACAGAGTCCAAAGTCTGAATCAAAAGCAAGTAGAAATCTATGCCTCATAGCCTGAGCCTGCTGCTTTAATCAGAGCAGACGTTGTATCAGGACATCTATAAATTGTGCCTTCCCGGCCTTTCAGTGTCCTCAAGTCTTCGATATATTGGATTTTAAAAATACGTACTGTAAAAGGGCTTTGTAAAGTCATGATGACAACCCTTCGGGACACAGGCCAAAAGGGGACCTGACGAGCTTGCCCACTGCCTGACTGCTAAAGACTGAGCCCGTTTTGCTAAATTCCATTTGCTCTCTTTTTCCATTTCTCCCTCTTTTGTTGCCTCTCAGTTTTTCTCCTTGGATGTTTATGGTGCTTCTTTGTCTAACATCACTGTCAAGACACCAGCAACGTTATGCAAGAAGCGTTTAAGTGATTCTCAGAAAAGCATCTCAAACGCTTACCATGGTTTTTAGGCCCTCCATCAGGGGTCCTCAAACTTTTAAAACAGGGGGCCAGTTCACTGTCCCTCAGACCGTTGGAGGGGCGGACTATAGTTTTTAAAAAAGGCGCCCCTATCTGCAAAAAAAAGAAAATAGACCTCCTAACTTCAGGAAAAAAAGGACCCCTTAACCGCAAAAAAAAAAAAGGCCCTTCTAACTGCAAAATTTAAAAAAAAAATAGACCTCCTAACTTAAAAAAAAAAGGAAAAAAAAAATCCTAGCTTGTTCTTACCTCGGTCTCAGGCAGCAGCAGGCTCTGCACCGGCAAGCTCGTGACTCGGCCGATCACATCCGAGACAGAGAGGAGTCGAGAGACAGGGGAGTCGGAGAGTGCGACGCACATTCCACACATGCGCACTGCGGGCCGGACCAGCCAGCTGCTAGGCAGGACAGGCAGCGGCGGCAAAAACACCCAGTGGGCCGGATAAGTGTCCTCGGCGGGCCACATGTGGCCCGCGGGCCGTAGTTTGAGGACCCCTGCCCTACATTATCTGGCTCCAGGCTGCCTCTGACCTCATCTCCTGTTCTCCAGCCTTGTGAGCCTTCTTTCTGTTCTTCAGCAAACTAAGCATGCTTCCACCTTCGGGCCTTTGCACTTGGCTTTCTTCTGCCTGGAAGATAAGCACCTAAATGTTGACATGGCTCACTCTTACTTCCATTCAGGTTTCTGCTCAAATATCACTATCTGGAGAGGCCTTTGCTGATCCCCTTATCTAAATACCACCCTTGCACTTTCCAGCCCCTTACGCTGCTTTTTGCCTTCTCTTTGGTACTTACTACGACCTGAATATACATTATAGACATGCTTATTTGTTATGATGTTTTATCCTTTTATGGTCTGCCACCTTGCTAGATTGCATGAGGGGAGGGCTTCTTTTCTGGTTTTCTATACCCCAGGATCTACAAGAAAGGCTGACATTGAACAAGTATTTGCTGAAGAAAATCAAAGAAAGAATGAACATGATTCCTGTTTCCTGCTCTTTATTCTCAGAGCACTTTTCCTTTAGCCTGATGTAAAGGAGGAGGATAGGAAGCTCAGCTGATACTTCCTGTTCAAGCACCCTTCCGCCACTCATCTCGTAATAGCTGTGCTCCCTTCTGTCAGTAGGGCTACTCCAACTTGCTTCCCGTTTTGTGTCCTACGATATTGCAGAAACAGGCTTCACTGCAGTGTCTCACTAGAAGCTAAGTGCTGTTCATGGTAGCTATTTTTTTATTTTTTTGAGTCGGAGTCTCACTCTGTCACCCAGACTGGAGTGCAGTGGCCACTCCCGGCCACCGCAGCCTCGACCTGCTGGGCTCCGGCGATCCTTCCGCCTCAGCCTTCCAAGGAGCTGGAACTACAGGCGCACGCTACCACGCCCAGCTAATTTTTTGATTTATCGTAGAGATGAGGTCTCGCCAAGTTGCCCAGGCGGGTCTCGAACCCGTGGGCTCAGGCAATCCACTCACCTCAGCCTCCCAAAGCGCGGAATTACAGGCTGAGCCACCTAGCCCGGCTCGTTGTAGTTATTTAACTAAGCCACCATGTACAGATCATACTACCTGCCCTGTGGTGCTGCAGAGTAAATGTTTGTCTGTAGCACTGTCCGATTACTTATTTGGCTGTTCTTCATGCATCCAGCAACACAGTCAGTGCTTCAGCTCAGGAAAGCTCTGCTCCTCTCTCATCAGCTGTCTGAGGGGAAATGTTATATGAAGGAGTCTATTTGTTACTTGCCTTCGAAATGTTTACATAGTACATATTAGAATGCTTAATTATCTAGATTTTTCCACTGATACAACATTTACATTATTATCACTAGCAGTAGCTACAGCAATTTGAGCTTTTTATAGGACTTCCCCAGGGAAATTGGAAGTAAGAGTCTGTAACTTGCAGAGTGAGGAAATTGCGAATTAATAACCCTTGTACTCTAGACAAGACATCACCGGGAGGGAAATGTTTCTCTTGGTGTTTCTTTCTCTCTCTCTACCCCTCCCCCTCTATTTCTAAATGAGGATCTCTGTCACTTGTGCTAATTTGTTTGACATAGATATGTTTGAATACCATTGTGTACTTTTAGTTTAAAAAAAAGCAACTTGACCTTCTCAGGTTGCTTCTTGGGAGAACTCAGGGAGAATGAGAAGGACTGCTTCTCAAGTCCTTTGTGAAAGAGAATGCCTGTGACAACAGCGTGTTCCCCTGAGGAAGCCGGACTGGTCCTCTTCCTAAATACACCTATCACAACCTAGGCTTCTTGCAAGCTATGCAGATTGGAAGTAAAGGAGTGGAGGTAGTGTGGACACACTGGGTTTTCTAGAATATCAATGTTCTAGGAACCATTTTGGAGATTCTTTGAAAAAGAGGGTGGTGATGTTTTGTTTCCTGGTCTTGGGTCTGAACAAAGCAGCATAAATAATTACCGGCTTGGAGAATTTTGGAGGATTCTCACGCAGATTCCATGGTCTCCAAGAACCAGTTTAGGAGATGAATGAGTAGAGCAAAAATAAATTTGTTTAACTGTGCTTGATAAGTCACAGAAATTTCACCACAATTATATACATTTAATATGTCCAGGAATGGCAGCAGGATAAATGAGTGGAATGGAAGTACCTGTGGGTGAGGGAGAGGTCACTGGAGTAAAAATTTACAATTCCAAGAAGTTGAAAGAATAGTGCAATGAGCACCCTTTACCTGGATTTACTCACTGTTACTAGTTTTCCGCATTTATCTTTTTGTCTCTCTGCATATATAAAATCAGATGTATGTTTTCTTTATGTGGAAGAGAGCACATTTGTTTGGAGAGCAGCAGTTGGGGATCAAAGGAAGACTAATATATATTTTAAAGTATGAAATGATTTCCATTTCATAAGCATGCTCTTACTGTAATTCATCCTTGTTTCTGCCTTTATTCCCTCTGATTATTGAGTGGTATTCCCTTGTATTGGGTGTTCTACAATTTGTGTAACTACTCAGCAGCTGAATGGAAATTTGGATTTCCAGCTTTTTGACTATTTTGAATAAAAATACCATGAACATTCACACACAGTTCTCTGGGTAAACATATATTCTGATTTTCTTAGGTCAATACCTTGGAGTGGTATTGCTGAAATGTATGGTAAAGTATATGTTTTACTTTATTAAAAAACTGCCAAACTATTTTTCATAGTGGATGAATCGCTTTACATTCCCACCAGCGGGAATATATTCCCTTTATATTTCTTTTATATTCCCACAAGAGGTCTTATAACTCTGTGGTTGTGTGAGCATTTCTTATTGTCAGTTTTTAAAGACTGTATTCTTTCTAATAGGTGTGTAGTGACAAATCATTGTGATTTTAATGTGCATTCCCTAATGACTAATGATATTAAATATCTTTTAATGTATTTATTTACCATCCTCATCTCTTGGATTGTGTCCATTTTTAAAAAAAAATTGAAATGGAGTTGTTGATACAAGTCATGAATCAGTAAACTTTGCAAATAGGTTTTCTGAAAAAAATGAGTTGATTCTTTTTTTTGTTTTGATAGCAGGATTTATTGAGAGGACAGAAAAGCTCCCACAGTGGGAGGGGACCCAAAAGGGTTGCCAGTTAATTCTTAATAGTATACTAACGTACTGACAAGTTATGAATAAGTTTGTAAGTCCATTTTTTTAAAAAGAAAACTATTGAAACAGTTACAGTGGAGGTATAAAGGCATCTGTAATCGTTTGTGGCTTTCCTGGGCGATCAACTGTTGATTTTAGTTACTTAAAACAATTTCTAGGATGTATGTAGCATTAAAATTCTCCTTTCTCAAGAAAAGGTGCTATTTTAAAAAAAATAAATCTACAAAAATAATATCATTAGTATGGAGCATTATAGAATGTCTTAATATGCTACTCATGGAATTCTAATATTGTATAATTTTGATATTATCTTAAATTTTATTTTTATGGTTAATCTTTGTTTTGTGTTTCTAGATTGTCAATATTGGTTTTGATTTGCTATTGAAATTTTACATCAATCAGTTAATTGTCCTAGACCTTAATTTCTTCTTTGGAAAATGTAGAAATAGCCTGATGTCCAGTTACTTTCAAATGTTAATTTTTAAAACAAATGTATCTAACCTACCAGCCATCTATCTCTTGAGATTATGTATTAAAGTGCTCAACACAATACATAATGCATTATAAGTCACATAATAGCTGTTATTGTTTAACTATCTGACTAAATCTCTAAATATACACAAACATGCACATAATTGTCAGACTTAGTAGAGCAAGAACTATTTTTGTATTTTTTGGTTGTTTGTTTTGTTTTGTTTTGTTTTGTTTTTTGAGTTGGAGTCTCACTCTGTCGCCCAGACTGGAGTGCAGTGGCTGCTCCCGGCCACCGCAGCCTCGACCTGCTGGGCTCCGGCGATCCTTCCACCTCAGCCTTCCGAGTAGCCAGAATTACAGGCGCGCACTACCATGCCCGGCAAATTTTTGATTTATTGTAGAGATGAGGTCTCGCCAAGTTGCCCAGGCGGGTCTTGAACCCGTGGACTCAGGCAATTCACTCACCTCAGCCTCCCAAAGGCGCAGGATGACAGGCTGAGCCACCGAGCCAGGCTTGTATTTTTTTGAATAGCATCACTGTGTATGCAGTGTGTCAATTTGAAAGAACCAAAGAGCACATGGGTTTGTAAATAAGTATATTTATAATACAGTGTGACCATTCAGTATACTGAAGAAACAAAATAACATTTCTTTACTTCATGTAATGAACCAAGCTAAATTATACTAAAATACACTAATTATCAGAATACCCAGTGTGAATGGCTTACATTCCCAATAAAAAACTTATAGCACTGTTTTGCTATCACCAATATGTTTTCAAAAGCCATTTATTATTAGCCATTGTGTGAAAGAGATAGGAAGAGAACCACTTTGAAGTCATTATATCCGCATGTACCAGTAAGCTTAAAAGCAAAAAGGAAAAAACAAATCATGAAGATGCCCTGTCTATTTCAAGATCTGCACTTGAAAAACCAATATAGGATGCAGTGAACAAATGCCTTGGAAGAATTCCAGTGTCATCAAAAACTTATTTATCTCAAACGTCTCCTCACCACCTTTTCTATTTTTCGACAAAATTAATAAGTTCAGGTTGTGTGTTGCAGCATATAGGATCTGAGAGTGCTTCTGTGGCTTATTTGTGCTATAATTACCTCAGCAGTTTATACAGGAAACCTTTATCTCACCATCAGGACTATCTAGGCCTTCTGAAGAGAAGTCAGGGAAGACAGGACAAATAAACTATGGGATCCAAGTCTTTCTTTAGGGTATCCTAACTGTCCAAGGCTTCTTCCTGAGATTTTACTGTTGAAAGCCATATGCAAATTTCAACTTGATGGAGATAGCTATTATCTTTGTCTCTACTTATCAGCCTGCTCACCCAGGTGTGAGTTCACACACAAAGCATGGTTGTGTCTCTAATATGAACGTTTACTAATATGACATAGCGACTTAGGAGATCAGATGGTATGGTAGAAAGAGCGTAGTATCTAAATTCCAAGTCCACCTTTTACCAGACAACGGGTTTTGGGCACACCATTCAATCTATCTTAGTTATCTTTTGGCATCTGAAAAATCAGAAAACTTCTACTTGTATCTCATTAGGCCTTTATGAAGATTAAATGAACTAATGTGTATATAATGATTAGCATAATCCATGGCCAGTGGCAGGTACTAAGCACACATCAGTTCACTGATTAATTGCAGAGCTTATGAGTTCACGTAAAAACATATATAATAATATAAACTACTAATATAATAATACAAACTACTTAATATTTTTATAAGTGGTTTAATGAAATCAGTTTTCATTGAGTGACTGTAGTGCATTTTAAATCCATTATTTTTAGATCACTCATTACTTTAGGTCACTTATTACTTAGTTTTATAGAATATTACTTTATCTTAAAGCCCATATTGTGCCCTTACCACAATAAAATTAAAAATAAACAAATAATAAATCACAATGCGTTATGGGGAGTAATCACATCACTGTCTCATTCATCACAGAGATAATAGCAAATTGCATACCTTGGCCATGAAATAATCTTTAAAATCCCAGTTACCTTCTTGAATTTGATACTTTTCTCCATGAATGAAACCAAATGTCAATGAAAAACTATTTCTTTAAGTTAATGTAAATACTCTGCTACTAAATTTTTAAAAATGTAATGGTCTTTTCAAAGTACCAGAATGTCTCTAAAGTTGTTTTCATTATTCAGTAGAATCTAACCTCCTGGTGACCTGTTTATATAAGAAAGTTTATTCATGAGAGGCAATGGAAAAGAGCCTAGGACCTAGAGTCACAGAATCTAGACATGCATCCTGGCGCCACCACTTACAAACTGTTTTTGTTTTTTGAGAAGCAAAGAGGTGGTCATTTAACCTTTAGAAACCTCAACTCCTTCATTAGTAAATTCGAGATAAAACAATAACATGACTTCTTTATTTGTATAATCAATGATTATATAATATTTACAAATGTGAATTAGTCTTGTTGAAAAACGTGTGAAAAGAAAGGTAAGATTACTGAACAAAAAATAGCGATACACTGTCACTAGCGTATGAAGAGCAAGGTGCTTGACTTAAATGCTGCAGGTGTATTTGGGGTGTATGTAAAGACCATCCTATTAGCAAGCATTATTAAATACTCTAAATATTGTTCCAGATTTACAGAAGGGGGAGGAGTTTCTGCTTCAGAGAGAGACCGTGGAGACAGAAGCTAGACTAAGTGGTATCTTAGCTACTCCGCTGGGTCTTCATATCACCTCTACACTTCCTGTAGAAAGACAATTACGAACTCATAGAACCAATATGCAGTACAGTGAAAGTTGCATTTAACCTTTAATCCAGACAACTTCACAACATTTAAATCAAATTGCTCTTTTTTTCTTGGTCGTTTCTAAACATATTTAAGGATGAAAACAGAAATAAAGGTTATTGCTTACCTTTTGATAAAGGCTTTCCTCTTACCTTATCATTGTTGAGGTTGATTCTGCTCCTAGCAACTTAAAGGCAGGAAAGGTTATATCTTCAAGGCAAGGGGTTCTATTTAAGTGAATTGGTATGCCATGGAAAAATGGCTATTCGAAGAAACTCAAAGCTTAGTGACTGAAAATTAAAGTAAAATATTTTGGGGCCTTACAAGAATCAGGCCAAGTTCCTGGCTCTGACTAAATTAATAAAAATAAGAAAGATTTTTAGAAGCCTATCTGGAAATTGTAGATTAAATTAAGCAATGGCTTCATCTGAATAATGCTCTTCAGAATCTAATATTATGAAGGGGCTATCTTCATAAACACAGCACTTTCTTGGGATTCGAGGGATTTGAGTTTTAATGCCAGCTGAATCCCAAATGCCCAGGGAGCACAAATGCATACATTTGCTGCTGGTAGCTTTTCTGTCAAGTGGGATTAGTAATTACCTGCTTCGCCACCCTTACCTTACGTATTATGGTATGAATAGTAAATACCAGTGTTTATCGAGTGTTCTGATTTCCTGCAAAGCAGCATGGCAGAAGCATTCAGAAAATGTTTCTAAAAAACTTTATGCATATCAGATTTTCAGAAATGTGTCTCAGCTCAAAAATGCGTTGATGAATTTTGTATCTTGTGTGAACCTAAAAATGCTCTTGCCACATACTTAGTAACCTGAAGGTTAAGACGGTCGTTGAGGATTTCTTACAGAGTTGCTGCGTTTGTGTATGTTAGTCTTTTCCAATGGATAAAAACCAGATGGACATAGCTTAGAGAAGTAACTCTGATGTGTGACTTGCATTTTTAATTTTTTCTTGATTTCAGTCAACTGATATTTATTGTTGGATGTTGCAAACACGATGCACCTTACCATCCAAGAGCTTTAATCTGGGCAAGGAGCATATATAGTCATTTGGCATGTGGAATGATTTATTTCGCATAGATACAAGTGTTAGAAACATAGAATTATAGCTGGGCACAGTGCCTTTTGCCTGTAATCTCAGCAACTCGGGAGATTGAAGCTGGAGGATCACTTGAGACCAGGAGTTTGAGACCAGCCCGGAAAACACAGCGAGACCTCATCTCTAAAAAAAATTTTAAGAACAGCCAGGTTTGGTAGCGCATTCCTCTGTATTCCCAGCTACACAGGAGGCTAAGGTGGAAGGTTGGCTTGGACCTAGTTCCAAGCTGCAGGGAGCCATGATTGTACCACCGCACTTCAGTCTGGACAACAGAGACCTGACTTAAAAAAAAAAAGTATAAAATATAATGGCTCTCTCACTGCCCCTGCTGTGGTGACTTATTTTCTTGAGCAATTAATCTGCAGTGAGCTATGCCTTGGAATCTGGTGCAGTAGCAACAGGAGGCTAGGCATGAGCTGGCAGGAAGTATGTTCCAAGAGGGAAGGAAACAAAATAGCAGTGTTTTCATTTTTCATGTCAAAATGAAGCAATGATAGAACAATTATTCACACACTTCTATATATCATTTAGTCCTCATTTTCATTTACAGGTGAGGAAGCTGGATTCAAGGAAATCAACTGATGTATGCTAGGCAACCAAGCTACAGAGTAGTAAAACAAAAATTAGTCCATATGTTCTGATTTGAAGTTACACGTTTTATACACTAGCAAGGCCCACAGATGCAGTGATATTCCTTCAGACAACCTACTCCATTCCCCTTTCAACCTCCAATTCCCAGCTCCCGTGGGAAAACATCAAGGGTTCTCACACTCTCGTCCCCTTATTAAAAGCCTCCTCACAGTAAGGACCTGACAAATTCATGTGCTCTTAAGCGTAATGGACTCAAGGGGTTGGATGTGTGACTCCGTTTTGGCAAAATAAGCATCAAACCAGAAGAATTAATCTCTACTTATAGAATTTGACACATTAGAGAGAGGAGGCAAAGGGGAATATTTTGGAGGAAGAGATTTTCCAGTTCCCTCAAGGCATAGGACACAGATGATAGGCTGAATGTCCGAGGCACGTAGTTGTATTTGCAAAACATTCATTCAGTCATTCACCATGCCAGCCACTACCTGTTTGGTGCCCACGTTTCCTGCTTTCCCTGCTGTTTCTGTGGGTAAGTTATTTGTATACCTGGTTAAAGCCAACCCTCAATGCACACTGCATTCTATTCCCACCCACCCACAAGGGCTTTGCTCTTGCCCGTGTCCCTGCTGTCTCCCGTATTACCAGTTTTTCCATTCCATTAGACAACTTCTATCCATCTACAGACATGTTATTCCTCTTTCAAAAGCTCACTTGGCCCCATGTTCTTCTCCATCTATCCCTATTTTCTTTCCATTTACATCATAGCTCTCCCAAATACTTGCCTCCATTGCTCTGCTGGTTTCCTCTTTGCCAGTCCTCTTTTGGAAAATTCTAACCAATTTCTCCCCTCGCAACTCCACAAAAAGTCTTCTCACTGAGATTATGACGTCCGTGTGCCAAGTCTAGTGACCCATCTTAATCCTTGGCACACCTGCAGTGTCACATATGGCAGATTGCTTTCTCTCTCTTGAAATGTTGCCTTCACTTGACTCCCGGACACAATGTCTCTTCTTCCTTATGGAAAGAGAAAGCTCCAAAACTAGAACCCAAGCAAGCACCTGGCAGGCAGTTAATATGTATTTGTTGAAGAAATAAGTGAATGGAGAGACAAATGATTTGTAGACTGTTTGGGTACCCTCTAGTTTTAAGCACTCAGGCCCCAATACAAATGGAAGTGAAAAACGTAAACAGATAACTTAAAATATTATGTGAAAATAAAATGGTGCAAGTAACTATGCCTTTCAGTGGTAATCTTATCTGCAAATATACATTAAAAAAAATAAAAAAAATTATATAAAGTTTAGCAATAGATTGTTTTATATATGTAGAGCTGTGGGAGAATGTGGAAGGTATGCTGAGCTTATAGTAAGAAAATTTACATTTGTATTTTGATTATATTATTTGCTAGCTGTAGAATCTCAGGCAAACAACTAATCCAGTTTGTTCCTCCCATCTACCCACTCTGCAATCGAATTTATTTTATATTTGTGAAGATGAAAATCATACAATGTGATATAAACAGGCATTAAGTTGAGATTATTTTCCTTCTTTTTGATATTCAGTACTTCACTTTATATTCATAGGTTAGCCCTCTATAATCTGTTTTACTCCTCAATAAGTTTTCAATGACTTCTTAATTTTCACCTCATTGACTTTCTTCCATTTTCTTCCTACAAGACTTTTTGGCATCTGTGATGCCATAATCAACCTCACCATCCCCACAAAGACTAGTCACCTCTCTCTCCTTACTTTGACAATATCACATATAGGAAGAACCTTGTGAACTCTTTAGTCCTATTTATATGGATAGAAAACTGGAACAATCTACAACATAGTAGGAAGTAATGAGTGAATATGTATTCCTTAATTGGAAGCATGTTTCTTCGATTCACACTGGAATAGTAGCTCTTCTCAAGTCACTAGGATGTCATGAATCAATGAAAGTGAAAAAGATGCTCACAGAGTAAGTACACAGTGCAGTGAGTTGTCCAAGGTTGTTGTTTTTTTCCCTGTGCTACAGTCAGCCGATTGTAGCAACAACTGCAACATGAGTGTTTTTAGGAGAGAGTAGTATCACAATTGTAAGTGTTATTTTCAGAGCATTGTGTGGAAGGAAAAAGATATCAGGACTCCTTCTATTAGACAACCTCTTTGAGGACAGGTGGCTATTTCTTATTCACATTGCATGATAACTAGCAAGCAGATGTTGAACTGATTCTTACTTTTTTTCTCTAAGTTGTCTGTGTTTTATTTCATGTGGGATAGACTTATTTTGGTCCATATTTTAACACTGGGATGTTGGCAGGCAGAGGGTGATATGATAATGTAACATCTGAAATTATAGGCTATGAGGGAACCCACACACATATATTTGTCGAGCAATTACGATATTTATAAAATGTGAACAGATGTATAGCAGAAATTAGTAAAATAAAAACAACTCATATTTTGTTTTTAATATAAATAATTTATATATAATTTTCTAAGTTATACCAATTAAAACTTCATTCTAAGTAGTCAAGAATGAACTTATTGCTAATTGAAACCTAGAATTTATAATTTTTTTCTTTTTATACCATGAAAATGACAGATATCAAGAATGATTTCTTATCACTTTTTGCACCAGTCCAAGTGTTGTTTTTTGAACTTCCTTGCCAGACTTTTTTTAGCCAAGTTTTTGCCAGTTGGGAACTCTTAAGGGATGTTTATTTTTCAGTGAAAGACAATCTTTTAAGGAGTTTATGTCCTAAATATTTTCTGGTTTTGCAGTAGCATACATTAGACATAGTCATTGTGTTTGGATTGGGATTTTTAACATGTTCTCAAATTCTCTAGGCATTTAATGTTTCCATCTGGTCCTCATAAAAGATTTCACATTTGTAATGCAGCTCAGGCTCCTACTCAGAGAGCATCATTGTAATTCTTTCCATGATTCCAGTTTGATAGAGCAGATACTTTTTAAACTTTGGATTTATTTTTGTTTTTGCTTTCCTTTTAAACCTAGGAACAATACTTGAGTGTAATGGTGCATCTCTCACTGAAAGTAATCCTGGTGAGCACACCATGACAGCAGGCTCACTCCCCACTTCCTTCTGTGTAGTTTGGAGCTCCTGTGTTAGAAAAAGCAACCCCCCGGTGAGCCCAGTACAAGGAAACTTAGCAGACGCCTTACTTTCTCTTTATTAAACAATCTGTTCTCAGTCCTCACAGATGGAGAGGATATTTTCATGTTCTCGAACATTTTCTTGGATAGTCAAACAACTAGGAATTCCCTTTCATCGTGTTAAATAGTAGGTTCTAGAGCACCATCTGAGCAAAAGTTCACAACTTCTAGCAAGATCTTTTCTATGGAGTTCGGTGTGCAGTGCATGTCTGTGGATTTGTTTAGTGAGTACATACTTACATAACCCTTGCTGTATGTTAGATAATGCTCTGAAAGTTTTACAAATATTAACCCATTTAACTCGAGCACCTTGATGAATAAGGTACTGTTAGGATTCACGTTTAAGAATGAGGAAACGTAGGCAAAAAAGCAAAAAGATCACAGTTAGCAAGTGGCAGAGCCAGAATTCAAACATAGATGGTCAGGTGTAAAAGTCTTATGGCCTTAACTACTGAACTGAGTTCAGTTGCAGATTTCTGAAGCTCTATTATTTTTTTTCCAGATTTGACTCCATGTAGCTCACCCAGCACCATGTTTGACTCAATTGACATTTATTGAATGTTTATTTATTTTAGTGTTTAATTAAAAGTGAGTGAAATTATAACTGAGTTTGCCATAATATGAAATACGTTGAACAAAAGGTGAATCACGATGGTGAGAGAGAATGCTTGTCATTCAGAAATATCAGGGGGTTCCCATATTTAAGGATAACCTATACAAAGGCTTGGATACTTCCAGCATGATGCTTTGAATTTTGCATTTTCAAATCTGCAAGAACTGCCTTCATTTCACTAGTTGTTCTTTACTGATAATTTTTTTTTTAATTAGGCATGGCAAACCATAAATTACATAAAGTTTACCATCTTAACTAGTTCCAAGTGTACAGTTCAGTAGTGTTAAGTACATTCATATTCTTGTGCAAGCAGTCTCTCTGTTCACCTTTCAAAACTGAAACTCTACGTCCATTAAACAACGTCTATGTCCCCTTTGCTCCAGCTCTTGGCTACCACCACATTTTGTTCTTTTTTTTACCCACCCATGGACATTTGGGTTGCTTCCAAAAATCTGGCTATTGTGAATAATGCTGGTGTGAGTGTGGGGATACAAATTTCTCTTTGAGACCTTACTTTCTTTTTTTTTTTTTGAGTTGGAATCTCACTCTGTCGCCCAGACTGGAGTACAGGGGCCGCTCCTGGCCACCGCAGCCTTGACCTGCTGGGCTCCGGCGATCCTTCCGCCTCAGTCTTCCAAGTAGGTGGAACTACAGGCGCGCACTACCACACCCGGCTAATTTTTGATTTATTGTAGCGATGAGGTCTCACCAAGTTGCCCAGGCGGGTCTCGAATCCACAGGCTCAGGCAATCCACTCACCTCAGCCTCCCAAAGCACAGGATTACAGGCTGAGCCACCGAGCCCGGCTGAGACCTTACTTTCAATTCTTTTGGGTCAATACTCAGAATCACATGGTGATTCTATTATTAATTTTTTTGCCCATACTGTTTTCCATAATGGCTGCACCCTTTTGTATTCCCACACAGTACCCAAGGGTTTTGCTTTCTCAGTGTTCTCACCAATATGTGCTCTTTCCTGTTTTGTTTTTAAGAGTAGTCATCCTCATGGATAGGAAATGGCACATCATTCTAGTTTTCATTTGCAGTTCCCTAATGATTTGTGATGTGAGTATCTTTTCATGTGCTTGTTGACAATTTGCATATTTTCTTTGGAGGAAGGTATATTCGAGGTTTTTGCACATTTTTTAACTGGGTTGTTTTGCTGTTGTTGAATTGTACAAAGCTTACATATCCTAGATATTGACCCCTTATCAGATATATGACTTGCAAATATTATTTCCTTTCTGTGGGTTGTTTACTCCTTTGACTTTGTTCTTTGATTCACAGAAGCTTTACATTTTAATGTAGTTGAGTGTATCTATTTTTACTTTTGTTGTCTATGTTTTTGGGTATCGTATCTAAAAAATTATAAAATCCAATGTCCTGAACTTTTTCCACTATGTTTCTAAGAATTTTATAGTTTTGACTCTTGTGTTTAGGTTTTTTCATTCATTTTGAGTTGATGTTTTTAATATGACATCAGGTAAGGGTCCGACGTTGTTCTTTTGTGTGTGTATATCCACCTCTCCAAACACCACTTGTTAAAAAGACGGATACCGATTTGTATGAAACTCAAACCACATAGCTGTAGCTCTGCAGTTTCTCTAATACTTTAGCCCAAACCATGATGGATTTAGAAGGAATCATTTCTAAAGTTCTAAACTGGGGGTAAGTTTCTCCCCCTGAAGACATTTGGCAATATGTGGAGACATTTTTTATTGTCACATCTTGGGGAGGGAACGGGAGCAGCTATAGCTATTGGCATCCAGTGGGCAGAAAGGCCAGGGATGCCATTAAACATCCTACAATGAATACAACAGCTCTCTACCACAAAGAATTATCTGGCCCGAAATGTCAATAGTGCTGACGTGAAACCCTGGCCTAGACTGCAATGAGTAAGGGTAATATGGAACTTGGAAATTGGAGAATCTTCTTTTTTTGACATTTGATGATTTAGCAGTGATGATTGCAGAGGCAACTACCTAAGAGTCCAATTACATGACTAGTTGGTTTTTAAAGAGATCTGAATTTCATATACACCCCTTTTAGTTTTAACAATAGAATGCCATTTTGCACCCTATTTTTGCCTTCGAGACTGCACTTTCATACATTCATTTGCTTTCAGAAACCAAGTAAATAATCACAGAGGTGGTTATAAGATTTGAAGTCCTGATAGACTGTGTAACGGCCAAGGATCACAAGCATATCTACAGACTGTTTGGGCCCAGCTTCTCTTTCTGCTTCTGAGCTACTTATGGGATAAAAATGCCTAAAGGACTATAGAAACACAAAATGTGTTACTTTATAATTATTAGTTAATTTATAACACCAGGACTTATATTTGAAATGCCAAAGGAGCCCACAGCTTCAGCCCAAGGTAACTTTATCTTGGTGAGGGGAACTTTACTGAGAAGGTCATGGCTGAGCTGGGACCTGACCGGCTAAAAGTCTCAAGCCATGAGAAGATTTGGAAGAAAAATATTTCCACCAGAAAGAACAGAAAATCGCTAGTGCACGGGTCTTTCAGTGGAAATAAGCTTGGCATGTTCAAGAAATAGAAATAAAGTCAGTGAGGCTGATGTTATTAGTCAGTGAGATAACAGCAGTATGATAAAACAGAGATCAAATGAATATTTCTTTCTAGAGGAAAAGAGAGAAGGTGTTAGATAGAATTTCCCCTGGGATAGGGAACTTACCTTAAGATTTCCTTTCAACCTTGGAGACCTGCAGTGAGTGGACAGGTGTGTAAGGAATTGGTCTTGTACTGCACCATTGATTTAAATTATCAATTACTGTTAGCATATTCATTCATTCACTCATCAAAAACTATCAACCACTCTCTATATTCCAGACACTGTTCTGGAGCTAGGCATAAGAGAGAATGAGATGAATAAGACAAATTGTTTGTGTAAGGAGCTCATGGTGTGTGTTTATGGATGGGTAGTTTGACAGAACTTTTCTAATTATATGGTTATAATGATTATATGACCTTGGGAAGGCTATTTAACTTCTTGTGTCTGAATATCTCCATCTATAAAATGAGGAATTTATTATAGCTATGTCATGGAGTTGTTAGGAGGATTAAGTGAGTTGAGACACTTAAAGTGAAAACAGTGCGTGAGACTTAATAATCATGCAATAACTGTTAGCTATTCAAAAACGTGGAACCAACCGTGCTGCCCATTGAAGCTGGACTCGATAAAAAAATGTGACACATATACACAATGGAATATTATGCAGCCATAAAGGACAAACTTGTGGACTTTGCAGCAACTTGGATGGATTTAGAGTCTATCATACTCCGTGATCTGTCACAGAAACAAAGAACAGAGTACCCTATGTTCTCACTCATAAGTGGACCTTGAACAATTATTGTAATATTATAAGAAAGGGATTGGCAGTAGTGGGAAACTGCCAGGGGAGGGAGAGGGATTGGCAGTTGAGGGAAACTGCCAGGAGAGGGAGGAGCACACCTCATCAACAAGGGTACCTGCATAATGAACATTTGTATGCCTAACCCTGAATTGTACCCCACATCTTTTTTTTTTAAAAAGATAACTATTAGCTATTATTGTTGTGATTGTTTTTTATAGAAGGGCAGGAAGAAATTAGTTCATTCAGTTCCAAAGGCTAGAGAAATTTTTTAAAAGAGGTGAAGGTTCATTTATTCACTCATCTGTCTATCTTGTCTACTGTACTCTAGATACTGCTTTTCTGCGATTGCACACACTCCTTCTTGGTGCCTGGATTGTCTTTGACACCATTATTCAGCTGTCAAACTTTAACATCTGCATCATCCCCTTCAATGTTACCTTCTTGTCTAGGGAAGAATACATATTTTAGAGATATAAATTATGCAAATAATAATTTAGCTATAATTGGGAACCATGATATCAGTGAGAGGAGAAATGTGAAGAGCATCTAAAAAGAATAAAAGATGATTAAATGTCTTGGCCAAGAGATGCAATACATGTGAGATAAGAAATGCATGATATCATAAGAAGAGAGCAGAATAACCAATAGATTATTTTTGTAGATTCCCTAAGCTTCTCATATTCATGTATTTATCTCATTCGAATTTTCTAATAGTAAAACACTTACAACCTAAAGGATTCTGATGCTTGTTTTTGAGTCAGCCATGAATAGACAAGGAACAGAACAATGCATCTTGCTCTCAACCCCAGGTCGGACTGGAATTATAGGAGTTGTTTAAGACGGCTATTCCAAGGGTGCGGAATACATAGGGCACCTACTGAAGAAGAATATGTGCTCTTTGGGCATTCTTGCAAAGAAAAAAGGCAAACAGAATGGGAGTGGAATGGGAGCAGAATTGGGTTACAGTAGGGAGCATTGGTTTAGAACAGGAGGGCTGGAGGGTTGTTCTCTGGAATTTGGATTGTGATTGCACAAGCACTTCTTTGCCATTTTTGCAATTACATACTTAATCTCTTCTATTTATTAGAACAAAGATTTGAGAGGAGATAATTTATTGTCTTTGAACAAAAACCAAAATCTCTCATTTTGCTGCATATATAAAAGGTCTTTAATAGACATTTGCTGAGTTACTGTATCAACTTACTCATATGTATCAACAATGAAGTAATAAAATAAGTTTGGAAGACAATCATATCTAGTAGACTTAGCCTATAATTCGTTCAATGTTGATGTGCTTAAAAATGAAAAACTACCTAGATAAAATATCAAAATATAATATGTTATTACTCCAGACAGGCTTTATTTAGCATTTCTATGAACTAATGACCTTTCAGTTTATTCCATGCATGTTCAGTGGTAAACAACCGATTTTTTATGGTCAAAACTTGCATATAGAATTTTATTTTCTCACTTAAATCAACTTGCCCTGTTAAAGTGTAGTCAATATTTTGGAAACAGCAAAATGTTTCCTGTGTTTCTCCAGATTTTCTTGGTTTTATAGCTTCACTTGTGACTTTAAGAACCAGAAAGCTGATGGAAATTTAAAAAGAAAATAGGTCATTCTTTCCAGAAAAAAAAAATCTCTATACTATGCATTTCTTGGGTTAGAAACTTAGTTGAGAGCAACTAGTGATTACTGACTACAACCACTTGTGAAGTACAGAAATCTTGATGATAACGCGGTAATCATGAAATTTTAAACATTTATATTCAAGAGTGCTTCGAAGAGCAGTCTACACTCCACCAATTATATAGAGAGTTGCATATGGAAATCAGAGTTAACTGGCACCACTTATTCCAGTTATATTTTAAAACCACTTACACACTGACACTTGGGTAACTGTCTATATTTCATACAACTTTGTATAGATTATAGAGTCTTAAATGGGGACACTTTTTTCCTTTAACTGTTAATTTTGTAACAAGATGCACTTCAGTTTTTCAAGTAAAAATAAGGCAAACATTTTTATCTAGAGGGTATATGGTTTTGACTTTTATAATAGAGTAGATTCTGCTTGAATATGTTTTACGATTAATGATTTCAATTTTGTATTTTGCTTATGTAGACACTACAGAAATCTTGTGAGATTTCTCACAAGACATTTCCAATATGAGGTTTATATTTTAATAGCCCATATCCAAATATCTGAGCACCTAGAAACTGTTTGCCTGTGACAATCAACAACTTAAATGACCTTTCAAATAATTCAACTTAAGGGTAGAATTTGGAAACAAATAACATTATCAGACTGAAAATAGTATCATTTTATTAAAAGTGTTTATGAAATATAACTTAAGTTAGTAGAATACGCTTGTTCTACATTTATCCAACCAATATCAATTCAGGGACCACTGTGTGTTGAGGCAGGTAATAAATGTGTATCATAATAGTTAAAAGGTTTTGTGATACCAAATGTGACCTGAGGATAAAAAACTAGAAGATGTAATCATTACCATCATTTCATATTTTATAATGAAGCTACCTGTAAAATTGAAAATGCTGTATCTTGTATTTTTGCTGCTTTGGGGACAATTCTACTCTTAAATCAATGGTAGGAGTTCTTACTGTTCTTACATTTTAATGGCTCCTGAAATGATGATATAATTCTGATGGCCTGGTTAATACTGATGAAAATTATCAATGGCCTTACCTAGGACCAGTCGTCTGCTGTATTATTGCAATAATAGCTAAATGTATTGATGCTTTTCCTAGCCTCCAAATCATCAGTTAAGAAACTGAAGACTAATTCATTTAAAAAGCAATTTTTAGAACAAGTTTACAGTTCACATAAAGTTACTTAAATGTCTTATGCAAATATATGAGATGGTCCAGCAAATATTTTTTAAAAAGTCCTTTCCTTTTCTTTCATTTCCTTCTCTCTCTCTCTCTCTCTCTCTCTCTCTCTCTCTCTCTCCTTCTTTCTTTCATTTTTTTTGTCAGGGTCTCACTCTGTTGCCCAGGCTGGAGTGAAGTAGCATGATCATGGCTTCATGGCTTACTGCAGCCTCAGCCTCCAGGGCTCAGGTAATCCTTTCACCTCAGCATCCTGAATAGCTGGGACTACAGGTTTGCACCACCATGCTGGCTAATTTTTCATTTTATTTATTTTTTGTAAAGATAAAGTCTCACTATGTTGCCCAAGCTGGTCTTGAACTCTTGCACTCAGGCAATCGGCCTGCCTGTCCTCCCAAAGTACTAGAATTACAAGCATGAGCCATTGTGCCCAGCCTAGAAAATTATTTTCAATATATCATGGTCTTTGCACAGCAACTGTAAACCAGTATTCCATAGGAGTCCCATTGCATCCAAAAGCAAAGAGACAGTTAGTTATTTACACATCTAACCATATTCTTTGTTGTTGTTTTTCAATCATACTGTAGAGTGCTAACCTGAATCCAAGCCATAAATCTCTCCAGATCCAGTTGGAGCACTAGTTAAATAGACAATACGCATAGAAACATACAGAAGCGAAGTGTACTTTTCTGGTTCATTTGTGGGTATTATTCAAGCCTCAGGTATGGATTCTTCAGTTCAGGTAAGTCAACAAGAATTCACTGAGTGGTCCCTCATGACTAAGACCTATACTAGACTGTATAGAGAGTCAAAGAAAAGTAAATTAATCATCATCAGCAAGAATGTATTGATACATATAGGAATAACTTATTAAAAGTTTGCATTACTGTTGAGGAAACCAGGTATCTATATTTTTAAAATGCCTATTTGAAATCTGGCCAGGAAATTTTGTTGCTGGTCAATAGTGTAGCTGGGCCAGTTGCAAGAACAGGTGAGATACAGTAAGATTCCAATTGAAGCAGGTGCGTAGCATTATAGTAGTGGGAGTCAGCAAGGCAGAATTCCAGTACCACTTAAAGAACACTTAGAAATAGGACTTGTACCATTGGGTGAGGAGACTAAGTGGCAGCAATCTGTTGGTACCTTGGAGAGCGCCCAACAACCTCTAACTTTGATTTGTTAGGGTGTTCCTGAGACTTTTTACCATCCTAGCTTTGGGCCTAGCTGAATAGTTCTATCATCCTGGTGGAACTAAAAGGTAGTTCATCCTAATAAAACCTTTTGGCCCTCACACGGGATTACAGGCAATATTTGTGGGTTCCTCAAATGTTCCTATGCACTGAGAAACACAGATAGGCTTATCAGGAGTTCACAGCATTGGCACACTTCCCCATTCCAGAGAAAGGAGCGCTCTAGGGTTCCGATAGAAAAAGTGTTGCCAAAGCCACGGTGGTGTATGCTCAGTTCCAATTTGTGGTAAAGACAATAAACACTAGAAGAGTTCAGAGAAGGGAGTTGTTACTGGGGATAATAGAACCAGTGAGACCCATACAATAATGACCGATGGTAATGAAAGAATTCAAACAATCTGAGAGATGAAGGAGGGAATACCAGGTGCAGGTGAAGAAAATGGTTAACATCAACATCCCATTGATTTCAGGGGAAGACAATTACAAGGCAGAGTCATTATCTTTAATTAGCCTATCATCTACCTGAGGGAGAAAAGAAACATGCAAACAGGAACCAACATTAGAATAACTACCAGTTATGGAGAACAAAGAGTGATGAGATAGCATTTAAACTTAATAATGATGTTTAGGAGAGAAAGTCTCAGGAACAAAGGATCAGTGTTGGATAGGGCTAATAAGAGCACTACATGGACATTTTTCTCTGATCTGAGTTATTATTGTCTGTTTCTTACATTGGTACTTCATAAGTGTTTGCTGTACTTGCTTCACCGGAGAGTTGAATTCAGAAAGAAATTCCAATAAAACAAAAAGAACATTATATACAAACAGATCTTAGTTACACATATTTTCATCACTAACAATATGGGTTATTTCAGACTGAGTTGGTTTTTTTTTTTTTTAATCTCTTGTGCTGCCTACCCACTGCTGTTCATGTTCCTTGACTTTGGGGTTCTCTGCTCTGAGAAACTCTCCATACAAGTATCATCTATTAATGTAAAGTAGAATTGCTTGTTCTTAGAGTCCTAGAGGATAGCAAAATAATGAGTAGGTGGCTACAAACAGTAAACATTTTTTCAAGAGTATTGAATTAGGTCTTTTGCCAAGACATTTTCAGAATGTCCCTAAAAAATATAAATTGAGCATCATAATATCTTGGATCTGGAAATACTTCAGAAATCTTCTTATTATCCCTTATCCAGTGAGGTAGCCATACAACTTGCTTCACATCTCTGGCAGCGGATCACCAGGCTCTGTGGGAACATTTTCAAAGATGGAAAGCTCACTGCCCTCAAGGAAACCCTTTTGCTATCGACTAACTTTAACACTTGGAAAGGTCTTGCATTAAGCTAGAATCTATCCCCATGACTTTAAATCTATTGTTCCAATTTCTATCTAAAGAGGCTACACCAGCTAACTCAATTAATACATTTGTTTGACAAAATTTATTGGGCACAAATTTTCTAAGTTCCACAAATTATAAAATTATAAATAAGAATATGATTATTTTCCCTCAGTGAGAAGACACGTTCTTAATAAATGGGTTTTTTGTACCAGTGGATGGATTGATGAATAAGTTATAATGTTTTCTCCTTTTCACTATCAAATAATGGCAAACTCTTGATAGGTAGGTAAATTTGGTGTATTCCTTGATAAGTCAAAAGTGTGAAATGAAGCATATTAATATCCTCATATGCCCTATAGAGTTATATGATTTCTCCTGTGTAGCCTTATCAGTGTAAAAAATCAGGCAAATCCAATATTTTTGTATTTATTTTCAAATTATGAATATAGATTATTCAACTAAAGTATTCTGTAAACAAAACAAAAATTTTAAAAGATTTTATGCAAATATATTCTAATAGCTTATTCCCATATCTCAATAAAGTGCCTATATATCCTAGTTTGAAGGCCACTTTATAAAAGGTATGATGTATAATTTTGTTAGCTATTCAGATACATTGCCTTTCTAGAAAACCAGCATTTTCATTGTCCATTACATCTTTATTTTTTTCTAGTTGGAGTCAAGTGATTGCAATATGGTAGCATTTAAGATTTGGCTCAAGAACATACTAGAATTCACCATTTTTTTTCTCTTTTAATTTTTATTTTGAAATTGTGGGGGTACAATTCAGGGTTAGGTATACAAATGTTCATTGTGCAGGTACCCTTATTGATGAGGTATGTCCCCCGTTCCCCAGGTGTCAATCCCAGCTACCCACCACCCACCCCCTCTCTGCGATTTCTTACTACTTCCAATCCCTTTCTTACAGTAATATGGTAGTACTTCAAGGTCCACTGAATTCACCATTTAAAAAAAAAACAGGCTCAGAGACAATATTAAGAAACTTAGAGTACTCCAAGGAAAAAATATAATAGAAGTAATTTATGAAAAACAATTTATAAGAATGTTGTATACTTTTTAATTTTAGAGTCACAGGGAACATGTGAGGATATTTACTACATAAGTAAATTGCATGCAGGTGAGGTTTGGGCTTCTAGTGACCCTCTTTCCCCCTGGGAGTGGACCTGGTACCCAATGTGTGGCTACATGCCCCGTATCCTTCCTTTCTCCCTCCCTTGGCAATGTCCAATGTCTGTTGTTCCCATCTTTCTGATCGTGTGTCCAGTTATCAGGGCCTGCTTATAAGTGAGAACACGCAGTATTCAGTATTTTGTTTCTGTGATAGTTCACTTAGAATGATGGTCTCCAGCTGTGTCCATGTTGATACAAAAGACATGATTTATGTCTTTATGACTACATAGTATTTCATATATATTTTTTCTTTATCCATTCCACTTTCAATGGGCAGCCTGGTTGTTCTATGTTTTTGCTATTGTGAATAGTGCTGCAATGAACATATATCTTTTTGGTAGAGTGACTTATGTTCTTCTGGGAATATCCCCAGAAGAGGGATTGCTGGATCATATGGTAGCTCAATTTTTAGTTCCTTGAGAAAAAAAAAAAATCACCCTGCTTTCCACAACGTCTGAACTAGCTTACATTTCTCCCAACAGTGTAAAAGTGTTTCATTTTCTCTGCAGCCTCACCAACACCTGTTGTTTTTTGACTTCTTAATGATAGCCAACCTAACTGGTGTAAGATGGTATCTCATTTGCATTTTTCAGTGAGGCTGAACATTTTTTCATATGCTTGTTGGCTGCTTGAATATCTTCCATTGAGAAGTGTCTGTTCATGTCCTTTTGCCTATTTTTAATGGGGTTGTTTGTTTTTTTGGGTGTGTACTTTCAGTATAGAAGTACTATAGAAAAAAGATACTATGGCAGTACCTAAAAAGAAGTCTAAAACAATGTTAAATGAGCTAAAATCTTGATCTCTTTAGAGGTATAATAGCTCAATTGCAATATTACATAGAGTAGATATCTGGGATTTTTTTAAAAATGTATTTTATTTTAAAGATGTGTGGTATGATTCAGGATTAGGTATACAAGTGGTCATTGTACAGGTAAAGTTTGGGCTTCCCTTTGATCCCCACTTTGCTGGGTTTAAGATCAGGTATGCTTATTCATGCTTTATGCCCCCCACCCCTACCAGTTTCTGGCTACTTCCAATTCCTTTTTATAGTATTATGGTAAATGTTCAGAATTCTTTTATGAGTGAGAACATATGGTACACAGTTCTTTGTTTCTGTGATAAATCACTGAGTATCAGAGACTCTAAATCCACCCAAGTTGCTGCAAAGTCCATAATTTTGTTTTTCTTCACAGCTGCATAATATTCCATCATGTGTATGTACCACATTTTTTTAATCCAGTCCAGTTTTGATGGGCAGCATGGTTGATTCCATGTTTTTCTGTGGTAAAAAGTGCTGCAATACATATGTGTGTGTAGGTATCTTTTTTGTAGAATGATTTAAGTTCCTCTGGGTATTTTCCCAGAAGGGGGATTTCTGGGTCATATGGAAGGTCAATCTCTAGTTCTTTTAGGGATCACCACATTGTTTTCCATAGAGGTTGAACTAGTTTGCATTCCCATCAGCAATATAGAAGTGTTTCTTTTTCTCTGCGTCTTTGTCAGCATCTTTTGTTTAATTAATCCCGTTCTTACTGGGATTAAGTGTTATATCAATGTGGTTTTGATTTGCATTTCTCTGATGATTAGTGAGGCTGAGCATTTTTTTCTTGTGTCTATTGGCTGCTCATATCTTCTTTTGAAAAGTATCTATTCACGTCTTTTGACCATTTTTAAATGGAGATGTTTGTTTGTTTTTTCCTTTTGGCATGTTTGAATTCCTTATAAATCTTGAATGCTAGGCCTTTGTCAGATATATAGTGGACAAATTTTTTTTCCATTCTTTGGGCTGTCTCCCCACTCTCTTGATGGTTTCTTTTGCTTTGTAGAACCTTTTCAGTTTGGTGAGGTCCCACTTGTCTATCTTATCTCTTATGGCATGGGCTTTTGGTGTTTTGATCAGGAATTGGTTGCCTATTCCAATTTCTGAATGGGTGTCTCCTGCATTTTCTAAGATTCTTAAAGTCTGGAGTTTTACGTTTAGGTTTTGGATCCATTTAGAGTTAAGTTTTGTGTATGGTGACAGGTGGGGATCCTGTTTCATTCTTCTGCATGTGGTCAGTCAGTTTTCCCAGCACCTTTTGCTGAATAGGTTCTCTTCTTCCCAATAGTGTTGGTGGAGTCTTTGTTGGAGATGAGTTGTTTGAGAAATTGAGATTTTTGCTTCTGGAATCTCTATTCTGGTCCATTGATCTATATGACTGTTCTTGTACCAATACCAGGTTGTTTAGATTATTGTAGCCTTCTAATAAAGTTGAAAGTCTGGAAGTATGATACCTCCTGCTTTGTTTCTTTTGCTAAGGATTGTTGTGGTTGTTTATATTTTCATATGAATTTCTGTATTGTTTCCAGGTCTGAGAAGAATGATGTTGGTAATTTAATGGGTATAGCATTGAATCTGTAGATTGTCTTTGGTAGGGTGGACTTCTTAACAATGTTGATCCTTCCAATCTATGAGCATGGAATATTTTTCCATTTTTGTGTGTCATCTTTGACTTCTTTGAGCAGTGTTTTCTAGTTTTCTAGTTTTCAGTGTAAAAGTCTTTCACATATCTGGTTAGGAAGATGCCAAGGTATTTTTCTGGTGTGTGTGTGTGGCTATTGTGAATGGGATTGTGCCTTTTATTTGGTTCTCTGCCTGTTTGGTGTTGGCGTATAAGAATGCAATTGTCTTTTGCATGTTTATTTTGTACCCTGAAACTTTGCCACTGTCCTTTATCAGTGCAAGGAGGTTTTTGATAGACTTTCTTGGATTTTTGAGGTATAAGATTATATCATCAGCAAAGAGGAATAACTTGACTTCTTCTTTTGCTATTTGTATACCCCTATTTTCTTCTCTTGTATGATTGTGCTAGCTAGGACTTCCAACACTATGTTGAACAGGCGGGGTGAGAGTGGGCAGCCTTGTCTTGTTCTGGTTTTCAGGGGAAATGCTTCCAATTTCTGTCTATTTAGCAGTTTGTTGGCTGTGAGTTTAATGGCTCTTACTATTTTGATGTATGTTCCCTCTATGCCTAGTTTGGGATTTTTAAAAACAAATATTTTCAAAGAACACATTTGTGCAGAGAAAAAATTTAAGAAACAGAAAAACAAAGAAGGAAAATAACGCCTTTATACTCCTCTTGCCTACTGTCTGCTAGGCCAGTTCAGATGACCACACTGCGTATTTAACTTGAATCTGAACTTACATTTCTCTCCAGACTAATGAGAAGCTATCCATATGAGTTTATTGATTCTGTTTATGGTGTCACCATCTTCTGAGTTTCCTAGACTTCCAACTTTAAACTCAACCCCCTTGTCCCCATTCCATGACTAATTTTTTATTATTTATTTATTTGTAATAGAAATGAAGTCTTTCTATATCGCCCAGGCTGATTTTGAACTCCTGGGCTGCGGCAATCCTCCCCTCTCGGCCTCTCAAAGTGCTGGGATTACAGGCATGAGCCACCTCTTCTGGCCTCCCATTTCATGACTAAATGGTTACCAAATTCTTTTGATTCTTGCAATATCCAGCAAGCAAATTATACTGTCTACTTAGGTACAGTAAACACATAGATCTTCTAACAACCATAGGGATTTTTTCTTTGGGTTTAGTTGTGGGCTCTGAAAAATTTTAGACTATCACTTATCAAAGTTAGGATGGCAATAAATTTTCGTGATCTTATTTTTAGTTTCAATTTTGAAGAATCTCATCAAATATACATGTCTTAGAATATACACCTTTAATAATATGCATTTTTCTGGTCAATAAAATATGTTATTGTTTTCACTGTTCTTCTTAGTCAGGCTTACAACCCTGAAAAAAAAAGTATATGTCTGTAACATCTGGCCATTATTGTTCTATAGATGAGTGTAAATCCAAGGTCAGTTTTTCACTGTTACAAACCTAGGAAATTCCCTTTAAGTATGAATGACCAGTGTTTCCTAAAGGGTTTAGCATCCTATTACAGCAGAAGGAGCCATGGATAGGGTCAGGGCTCATGTCTGCATTTTCTGCTTTGACTCACCCTGGTTTTGGGTCTCAGGCAAACGATTGGTCTCACTCAGAATAGAACTTGGATTTGTTCATGCCAGTGGCCCCTTTCTAGATCTAGCTCACATTGTGTCTCATGTCCTCTTGTCCCCATGTGCCTCATTAGGTGAGACTCCAGCATGGCGGCACAACTTTGAGATTAAGCTCTTAGGCTTGGAATCATATGATTTGGTTATGTGTCTTGGTTCTGCTAGCTATGATAACAGAAAGAAAAGCATTTAATTTCTCTACATTTTGTTTTCTGATCTGTAAAATGAGGTTAATAATAGCATTTAATTCATAAGTGCTTTATTTGAGAGAGTACCTCAAACTAATATGTAAAAAGGGCTTAGGACTAGCACATAATAACAACTTTGTGTTTGCTATTACTTATATTCACATAAAACACACAGCAGAGTGTCCAGCATATAGTATGCACTCAGTAAATATTAGCTATTATTCTTATTGCCAGATACTCCACTCCCATTTCTGTAAGCCTTATTTCAGACTTTGTCCACAGAGCCAAACAGATGAGAGTATATCCTCTTAACACAAATCCATATCCTTCGCCTCAGCAAACAAGTCAACTGAGTAGGTTTCACAAATGGCCTCCCGAAAAAGGGTGTGAACTCCACCTTGCAACGTCATAAACTTGTGCCTGCAAAGGATTGTTAGCCAATACGTGTCTTCGTCAACTTGGTTTTTCCTGTTCACAGCTACAAACCAAGATTTGCTCTGAGTAATCCTATTAGTCTGTGCCAGTGTTATTATGAAAGTGCAGGCTCAAATTCTTGGCTCTTGTTTTACCTGTTAGCTTCAGTGCATTTTGCTTTTTTGTATTATAATCCAGTAAAATTCATAGATATATGATCAGATAGGAAGTTTGCTGTAGCTTAATAGAATGTAATTTAATGTAAGAAGGTTTGAATTGAAACATTTTGAGGTGAGTATGATTTATATTACAAATGTTTTAGTGCAAAGTTTTTCAATTTATTGTTAAAAAAAATTTTTAGATGAAACATAAAGAGTCTATTGATTCTGTTTTTTTAAGCTAAAATAGACAACCCTGATATAAATGTATATGTAGTATGTATGAATGTACTTTAACTTTTTCATAAGAAATGTAAGTCATATGCTACTATAATAATAAGCAGTACTGACAAAGTTTCTTCTTAATTGTAGTCATCATGGCATAATGGATTCAGTTCCCTCTACCTAACATGAAATCATAAAATTGTTTAAATATCAAATTTAGGATAAATTTGATTTTATATAATTTTAAATTTGAAGTGACGACTTTCAAATTTCTCACCTGGTGATCATGATAATAAATGATTTTTGCTTGATATACAGAAGTACTTTCAAGTAACAACTCTTGTTACACACCAGCAGTTGTCAAACCTAATTTTAGAAGACTCCTATTAGGGGATGTAGTCAAGCGTAGTGACAGACTTGGCATTTAAACCTGCAGTTTCCTTGCCAAATGCTGTATTTGCAGGTATTTAAAGTAAATGGACTAAAATAATTGATTAGAGATTATAGGTGAGAGTATAACACTTTTTTCTCTTTTCTCCATGCACTAATCAAAAACAAGTTAACATTCCTTCATTTTCTGACTTTCCTCTACAGAGAAGTGCAGTGGAAAGAAGGAGGGGCAGGAAGCATCGTCAAGGCAGGAAAGTGACGCACAGTCAATAAACACGATTGTGTTGGGAGAAAAGCTAGCTCTCACTGGTAAAAATTTTGGTGCAGCAGATCCACTATATAAAACCTAATTTATATTTTCTAAACTGGCAAATATTTTGAGTTAATAACTTAGAAAAAGATAAAATCTTTCAGTGACCCATATATTTATTTTTATGTGTTTACACGTGTGGGTTTAATTTTTTGTGTGTGTGCCTGTTATTTCAGAATTGGGCTGCAGCCTGCAAGTAAATTAGAGAGCACTTGTTGTTTTCATTGTTAATTATTGATCAGCTGCCTGTAAGGTTCATTTTCTATTAATGCGGAGGTGGAACTGTGTTTTTTCTTTGCTCTTTAGTTCTTGATGAACCCCATATGGTTCTGGTGCTCACAGTGCTTCAATAATTCAGGCTTATCATGGAAAAAACAATCATCAAATGTTGAAAATCTAGATCCGCAGTTCTGAAGGGTTCTCCCCCCATAAACAGTAGATGTATTTTTCCAAATTAAATTATAATCTACACCTAAACTTTTAGTTGTACTTAAGTGAAGCCACTTGGCTTGCATATAAGAAGGAATACTTTTCCTCTATATGCATTTAACGCATTCAACTTTCCATCCTCTCTGGTGGCCCCAGAGTTAGCTCTTTCAAAACCTGGGGCTCCCATTGGACAAAACTGGAAATACACCGAGTGCGGGTAAAATGACCAGTTAGATAGATTATAGCACAGGCTAAGAGCTAAGACAGACCTGATCTAGGTTACACTTCGACTTCACATCCTCAACCAGCCTTGTCTCTAATGTCAGACCTGATCTAGGTTACACTACAACTTCACATCCTCAACCAGCAAGCAGATGTCTCTAATGTCAGTTTTCTCCCAGTAAAAGTGGGAATGAAATGGTGCTCACCTCATAAAACTGTTTTGAAGATTCAAGTCATGCATAGAAAGTGCATATATTTGGCATGTATTATGACTAATGCCAATAATTAGTCATCTCTTCTAAGATGTTCCATAGTGATACAATGTTGGAAGTATCCCTTAGGATACTGCACTGGTGAAAATCCTTAGGTAAATGTGTGATTTTCTTTGGCAGTATGTAGCCATTTAAGATAATTTCATAAGGAGATGGCAAATCTAACCTGTGCACATCGAAATAGACTCTATTCCATTTAGGGGAGAGACTCCAAAGCAGAGTTTTTAATGCCCTGGCATGACTGATTGAATTCTTTTTGTTGCTGTTGTTGTTTGTTTTGTTTTGTTTTTTGAGTCAGAGTCTCATTCTGTCGCCCAGGCTGGACACACTCACGGCCACTGCAGCCTCAACTTGCTGGGCTCTGGTGATCCTTCTGCCTCAGCCTTCCAAGGAGCTGAAACCACAGGTATGCACTACCACGCCTGGCTAATTTTTTGATTTATTGTAGAGACGAGGTCTTGCCAAGTTGCCGGGATTGGTCTTGAACCCATGGGCTCAGGCAACCCACTCGCCTCGGCCTCCCAAAGTGCTAGGATGACAGGCTGAGCCACTGAGCACAGCCGATTCAATTCTTAATAAGCAATCCATTTTGTTTTCTTTCCTTCCTCCTTTCCTTTCTCCCTTCCTCCACTCTTCCCTCCCTTCTCTTCTCTTGCTTCTACTTGGTGCCAAACAGTGCATTTTATTTGTGATATAAAAAGTAACATGGGCCTGGAGCAGTGACTCTCACGTGTAATCCCAGCACTTTGGGAGGCTGAGGTAGATGAGTTGCTTGGGTCATGAGTTCAAGACCAGCCTGAGCAATATAGCGAAACCTAGTCTCCATAAAAAAAATTAAAATAAAATAAAACATAAATAGCCAGATGTGGTAGTGTGCACCTCTAGTTCCAGCTACTTGGGAGGCTGAGGTAGAAGGATTGACTGAGCCCAGGTGGTCAAGACTGCTGTCAGCCATGATCCTCGTAATCATGCCATTGCACTCAGCGTGGGTGACAAAGTGAGACCCAGACTCAAAAAAACAGAAAGTAACCATGGGTGTCTCCATCTCTTAGGTGGTGGCTGGCCACTAGTTGCTGTGCCTTCTGTCCCTTTAAGTGGCTTTAATTTCAACACTCTGCAACTGAACTTTTCAGCAAAAGCATCAGGTGAGAACTCTATGAGAAGGCATCCTATGAGACAATATGAACAGAATGGAGAGATGATCCTCCTCCCGTTCTTTCTCTGCTCTTCAAGCCATCTTGCCTCTCTTAGATTCCCTGTCCTGTATTGCCTGGCTCAGGTTCTTGTTCATCCTGCCATGTTGCCACTGGCTTCCCTGAGTGCATCACTGAGCTGTGAAAGGGTGGTGCCTTATTTACTCACTCCCAGGCCTGGTGCATGCTACTCAATTTATCAGGAGGATTGAAAGGTCTCTTGCTAAAAATTAAAAAAATAAATGCTTCTAGGAAGTCATATAGCTGAGCATACAGGTTAATTTTATTGAGAACCTTAGTCAGAATATGTTATCAGCCAGATGAAAGCAAGACTAACTTGGGGAAGAAGCAGAGAGATGGTAGATGCGTCAAACAAAAGACGATAAGAGCACCAGATTGAACAAATGGGTGGAGGAGAAGAGGCTCCAAGTATATTTCCTTTAAAAAAAATTGCCTTAAGCTTTCCATTCAAATCACCGTGTGCTTCTTGAACTAGCTATTAATATTAGACTTTAGGTTAATTAGCATTTCAAAGAAGTAGAGACAATGGGTTATGATTCTGTGAGTCACCCGCGCCCATGAATGACAGCTTGACTAACCCAGTGACACACACAGGTCCCAGCCTCTCCCCTCCCCTGCACTTGACTTCTCAGAACTCTCCCTTAATCTTGATCTTCGTGCGTGTCTCCCAAATTTGATTTTATGCCCCTTTTGCCTCTTGTAATGAATCTGTTTTCGGAATTCTTTCCCCATCTCTTTGTATGTTTGCACATTTATTTCTCCCTTTGTGAGTAGCTTTCTCTCTCTTTCTCTGACTTTTCCCCTAAAAGGTCATTGATTCTGAATTATAAAAGAACACTCCCAAAACCAGAATTTATTTATAAAAAAGTGTTTATTTATTCCTGCATGTTTAAACCTCAGTCACCTTCATAGTTCTCTCCTCTTGATGCAGTACACCTATCAAGATCCTGTTTTCACTGATCAGAACAGTTTTTGAACGCAGCAATTTTTATGCCTCGCAGTGCGTCTGCCATTTTTTGTTTCACCTCTTCCACATTAGCAAAATGTTTCTCCTTGAGGACTTTTTTCATAGAGAAACAAAACAAAAGAAAAGCCACTTGGGGTGAGATCAGGTGAATAGGAAGGGTGGGGCAGTGGTCATACTGCTTTTGATCAAAAACTGTTGAACATTCAGCATGGTGTGGGTAGGTCTGCTCATAAATCAGTCATCATGAAATGGACAAATGTGTTGAAAGAATCCTCAAAAAACAACAACAACAACAACAACAACAAAAAAAAAAAAAAAAAAAAACACTGAATGCAGCCTCTCACAACAACTAGCTGGTACACTGATGCCAATTACCTAGTGGGGGAAGTATGTACTACAAGGAGCCTGCCCTCCAAAAGATATTTCCAGTTTTTGGGGAGTCCCCCCCCCCCCCGGTACATGTTTAAAATATTAATTGCAGTTATTTAACAAAGATTTACAATCTTAGTTTTCTGTTAAATAACAAGAAAGTTGAATGTTTAAAATTTTACATTTCAAAAGAAAGTAAAAGAGGTGTTTTTTTTTTGTTGTTTTGGGGTTTTGTTTTGTTTTTGCTATGCAATCCACTCCCCTTTGGACTTCAGGCTGGACTAGAATATTTCAATACAAAAAGAATTATCTGTCCTGATTTAAGCTGTTATTTTAATGTTCTTAGACAATGCATTTAGTCTATACCTGGCATCATAGACTATTGTTGTGTTTTCCGGTCCACTAGTTTTATGCCACAGGTTCATGAACTGGCCTAACTACAGAAACCATTATCTGAAATCTTTACCAAACAGTAAAAGGATAGAAAAGGAGAGAAAGCATCCAGACACTGAAAGACACTATACAAATCTCAGCCTGTATACCGGACTCACTCACATTTCTTTTTCTTCCTTCTATACTTCGGAACACCCTGGCTTTTTTGTTCAGAATCCTAGCGTGTCTGGAAAATAATATCGCACATGCTGGATCTTGGAAGTAACCATATTTTCTTTTTACTTCTACCTCTCTTTAGGTCATTCTGCTAAAGCTTTTCCTCTCTGCTCATAAAGTTTTGACCTTACCATTCGGTTTCTCCCAAGAAGCCCCTGAACTGGACCAACTTTGTGATTTCTGTTTGCGAAAACATCTTCCATCTACCTCCTGATGGAATTGGGAGTGGGGGCCTTTCACTTTAAGTCAAATTTTATCTCCCTCCTCTTTAGTCTCAGTGTCCTCCCTGCTGGAGAGTTGCTTCCCAGTTCATCGGGGTCCTCTCTGCATCTTAGACTTCTAATACTAACCCGCAAACCAACACCTACCCTTAGGATATGTGACTTGGAACATTTCACAGTGTCATTTGTAAAATTGGTCACGTTGGAAATGAAATTTTAGTTTAATTAAAGATTGGTGTCATTTAAAAAAGATTGACAAATAGATTTATGGGGGTGCAAAATGATGTTTTGATACATGTATTCGTTGTGATATGATCAAATCAGAGTAATGGACATGTCTGTCACCTCCAATACTTATAGTTTCTTTGTGGTGAGAACACTGAAATTCTCTTAGCTATTTTGAAATATAGTATCATTAATCATAGTCACCATGCTGTGCAATGAAACCACAGAGCTCATTCCTCTTATCTAACCCTAACTTTGTACCCCTTGACCAGCAACTCCCCTTTCCCTGCTCACCTTCAACCTCCCAGCATCTGGTAATGCCCTCCACTCTCTGTGACTACTGTTTCAACTTTTTAAATTTCCACATATAAGTGAGATTAAGCAGTATTCATCTCTGTGCCTGGCTTCTTTCACTTAGTATGCTATGCTCTGCGTTTATACATGCTGTTGTAAATGACGTAATTTCCTGGGTGTTTTTTTTTTGTTGATGTTGTTGTTCCTCTTGTTTTTTTCAGGCTGAATAGTTGTCCGTTGTATATATCTACTACATTTCAAAATCCATTCATCAGTTTATGGACACTTAGGTTATTTACATATTTTGGCTATTATAAATCATGCTGCAATGAATATAGAAGTGCAAATATATCTTGGGTATGCTGATTTCAGTTCCTTTGGGTATATACCCAGTAGTGGGATTGCTGGGTCATACGACAATTGTATTTTTAGTTTTTGAGGACTCTCCATGATGTTTTCCAAAATGCACAATAATTTTTAATACCGCCAATAATGTATAAGTGTTCCCTTTTCGTTACAACCTTGCTAACATTTGTTATCTGTCATTTTTTTTATAATAGCCACTGTAACAGGGGTAAGGATAAATTTTCATTTCTCTAATGATTAGAGATGTTAAGCACTTAAGCCATTTGTAGGTCTTCTTTTGAGAAATGTCTATTCAGTTTCTCTGCCCATTTTTTTAAGCAAACTTATGTTTCTTGTTATTGAGTAGTTTGAGTTCCTTCGTATTTCTGATATCCAGTGTAGGTTTTACAAATATTTTCTCCCAATCTGTATGTTTTCTCTATACTTTATGAACTGTTCCCTTTGCAGCACAGAAGCCCTTTAATTGGATGCAATCCCATTTGTCTATTTTTGTTTTTATTTTCTGTGCTTTTGGGGTCACATGCAAAAAGAAAAAAATCTCTGCCCAGACCTATATCATGGGGTTTTTTCCTATGTTTCCTTTAGGTCATTTTACAGGTTTCAGTCTTACATTTAAGACTTTAATTCATTTTGAGTGAAGTCTTGTATGTATAAGGGATGAGCTAAGGGTCCATATTGATTCTTTTGCATGTGACTATCCAGTCTTCCCGGCATCATTTGTCAGAGACTGTGCTTTCCATTTTGTATCCTTGGCACCTTTGTTGAAAATCATTTGACCACAGATGTGTGGGTTTATTTCTCTGCTGTCTATCCTATTGCATTGGTTGATGTGTCTGTTTTTATGCCAGATTCATGCTATTTGATTACTGTAGCTTTGTGATATATTTTAAAATCCGGTAGTGTGATGCCTCCAGCTTTGTTCTTTTTGACCAAGTTTACTTTGGCTATTTGGACTCTTTTTCAGTTCCTTAAAAATTTTAGGATTTTTTTTTCTTGTTCTGTGAAGAATGACATTGGGATTTTGATATGGATTGCATGGACTCTGTAGGTCGCTTTGGGTAGTATGGACATTTTAATCATATTGACTCTTCCGACCTGGGAACACAAGGTATCCTTCCATTTATTTGTGTTATCAAAGGTTTATAGTTTTTGGTGTATAGACTTTGACTTCCTTGGTTTAGTCCTAAATGGTTTAAATTTTTTCATACTATTGTCATTAAGATTGTTTCCTTGATTTATTTTTCAGTTAGCTTATTATTAGTATATAGCAATGATACTGATTTTTCGTAAGTTGATTTATGTATCCTGCACTCTTACTTAAGTTTTTATTTATTTATTTTAAAGATGTGGGGTACAGTTCAGGGTTAGGTATACAAACGTTTATTATGCAGTTACCCTTGTTGATGAGGTGTGTCCCTCCCTCCCCTAGCAGCTTCCCTCAACTGCCAATCCCATCCCCCTCCCCTGTCAGTTTCCCACTACTGCCAATCCCTTTCTTAAAGTAATATAATTGTTCAAGGTCCACTTATGAGTGAGAACATATGGTACTCTGTTCTTTGTTTTTGAGATAGATCACTGAGTATGATAGCAATTCTAGCAGTTTTGATGGAGTCTCTAGAATTTTCTCTATGCAAGATCATATTGTTAGAAAAGAGACGGTTTTACTTCATCCTTTCTACTTGGATGTCTTTATTTCTTTCTCTTGTCTAATTGCCCTGGTTATGACTTCCAGAACTATGTTGATGAGAAGTGGTGAGAATGGGCATCCTTGTCTTGTTTCTTATCTTAGAGGAACAAGTTTTTAGCTTTTGACCATTAAATGTGCTGTTAGATATTATTGTTGGCATCATTTTTTTTAAGGCAGGATTTATTGAGAAGACAGAAAAGCTCCCATAGTGGGAGAAAATCCAAGGCATTATTTTTAATAATAAAAATGTTTTGAAAAAAGCTTGAATTGTAGTGCAAATTGCTTATGGAAGGTATTTTTATCATGAGATAAAAGATTATGGATCAGAAAAATGTTAGTGACAAGAAAAGATATTAAAACTCCCCTTATATTTCTTCAACTTAGGTCTAAAAATGGCACAATAAATCAGAAATGAAAAGATTAACAAAACAAAAAGGAAATCTGATATATAGTATTTGCACAATTTGGATAGAGAAAAATTGAGGATAATCTTCCAGGGACTCAGCACTACAGGAGAAGGGGGTATTAAGGTGGGGTGGAATAGAATTGGTACATATTGATATGGGATGTGACTAGAACAATATGTGTGCAGTGGGTAGAAGTCATGCATTCATTCATTCATTCAGTCAGTGGATTGTATGTTTTAAAAAACTATTTGCTCCTATTTTGTGCCAGTCATTGTCCTAGGTTTTGGAATTTCAACTGTGAATAGAAACAGACCACATCAAGTATATTCCTCTACAAGCATTGATTGGGTAATAGCAGAAGAATTTACTGATATAATTTGAAAATATACTTTGAAATATCTGTTTTTCAGGAAAAGAACTCAAATCATACAAGTTTATAGCTTGAGTTCTAGTTATCTGGAGGGTAGAATCAGAGATTTCCATGTTGAAATGACATTGATGCAAATATTAAAGTGGAAGTGAAGCGACCATTCTCTTTGTTTTGTGTTGCTTTAGCATTGGAAATCCTTGGCAACCTTGGCATTTAAAAGGAAAGATTCAGTTCCCAGGGAGTCGTTGAACATATGGAGCAAAGAAAAATGTCTGAAAGATATCTTGGATGGTAGAAACAGGAAATTAAGTTCTAGGAATTCATGGCTGGGTCACATGTTGGTAGTGTTTTCAAGACAGAGCAAATTAGTTGAGATTGTTTTGTACACAGGCTCTTCAACAGTGAGTAAACTGTCTAAGGTGTTGTTTTAAGAATGGTGATAAGAGGTTGTTAAATGATTGAAATAGTACAGGGCTAAAGACAAGATCAGGTAAAAGATTGCTGTACCAAGCAGGCATGGAGTAATACGGTCATGAATCAAGACAACTTCATGTCCATGTGAAAAATAGCCAGGATGTGTTTTCTGTATGTGCTCCATCTTTTCAGCTGATTTCCTTAAAAATGGAGTTGTGTGTGAGTATCTTAAAAGTCATACATTCAGCAAAGTCTTGCCCTATTCTCTCAGGAATATTTTTATTGCTACTCCCCCAGAATCCCACAGAATTCTATTTCTACCTCTTAGTGCACACTCTATGAAACAATTAATTATTTAAGTTCTTATTCCCTGAAAAAAAAAACTGATAACTTCCCATTGGTTGGGAGAGTTCCTATTTATTTTACATAGGGTACTTAAGGCAGAATTTGAAAAATAATGGAGACACAATAGATATTGTTATTGATTGACTAAGTGACTAAATGAATAGAATTAGCATTTGCATTTTTTGTATTTTCCACTTGTACTTTGCCTTGTTGCTTTTCTTCTTAGTGTATTTTCAAGCCAATAATTTTCTTGCTGAAATCAGTTGCATGCCTAAAGTAGAAACGTTGATTTCTTTTCTAGACACAGGGAGGGAGTAGTAACTGTTTTATCTAACAGAATTATTATTGTTTTCAATATAGTATGTAAACAAACATTTTCTGTTTCTCCATTCTTAGTGTCTGGTCTCAAAGATTCCTCAACAAAACTGTTTACTCTTCTCTCTGTCTTATATATCTGTCCCTTCCTTCCTTCCTTCATTCCTTCTTTCCTTCCTTCCTTCCTTTTTTCTTTCCATCCTATGATCTATAAACACATATACATACATATATGAACTCTGAAGCCGGATAAACATGAGTTTAAATCTTGTTGACTTCACTTAGCTGTGACCCCAAAATGCCGTATAGTCACTGAGCCTCAGTTTCTGCATCAGGAAATTATGAATAATTTCTCTTGTCTTGCAGAGTTCATGACAGGATTAGAAATAATATCTGTAAAGCACTCAATAATTGGTACACAATTCATAGTGGCTATCACTTATATTTTATGGTGCTAGTTATTATGCAACTGTATATAGGCATAAATGGCTATTGCTCTCCATACCTGACAATGTTTTCTGATCAACTCTGAAGAATAGAGCGTTAGAAGGAAGGAGCTGGGTTCTGCACTCCTCCCCCTTCATCAGTATCCAAACCGGAGCCTTCAGGATGGAGGGTGGGATGGGTTCTCTTAGTAGAGAAGACAGTTGTACCATCTGTACATTAGTTGCTCCTAGAATCCTATGTCCATCTTTCAGCCTTTCTCACTAGGATCACTATCATATAGACAGGAAGAGTGCTTCTTGATATTGGTTTGTGTCTATACCCAACTCCTGACACATAAACTTTTTTAGCAGAGGAAGCCCAGAATCCTCTGGCCCTGACTAGATTGGAGAAGCAAAACCCCTATTTTATTTAGAAGAGCCACTTCAGAGTCTCTTACAGTGAAGTGCAAATCTCTCCTCTTCCTTAGCCAGCAGGAAGAAGGGGGCTGGATGCACAAATGCATGTTTCTTCCCACTTGTAAAGAGAAAGGCTATGGAGAGGGAGTAGGCTGATGTTACAATTTTTTGCTCCATTAGGAGATTAAAAAATGACAGGTGACACTTCTCTTTTATAAGCCAGGCACCTAGGGGGAAAAAAGTTGCTTGCTTTGGATTTTCTTTTTAATAAGAAAAACATGCTGAGGCACAGGGAGTTGGAAAATAGAATAGGGAAGAGATTTGACGAGGAGCTGGGAAGAAGAGTGTTTGCGTTCCTAGTATAGCAGAAAAATGTAATTCTGTAATGTTTGGGACTGTGTTTTGGTGTAGTTTCACATTAGCGACTTGACTCAGGAAGTTGAGTTTTTGATCAGGGAGAGCAAAGGTGAAGGAGGTATTTGCAATTTGGTGCCATGTTTAGAGAAGACCTCGGGTGTTATGGAGAGGGCTTTTGGGAAATCAACCCTTAGCCTAAAATACTGAAGAAGGTGAGGGAGCAGAAGGAAGTAGAAATGACAGAACTATGCCTTGCTCACTTGATCATTTTGCCTAAAATCTGATGTGCTTAATGGCCCTGTCTTCTTTAGAACCTTTCAGATCATCTTTTCTAGTAAGATTGGAAGTGGATAGGGGCTGGGAATGTCTTCAAATGATTTCCTGTTGAGTTGAATAATTCCTTCTCTAGAATTAACCCATAGTAAGGTGCTGTAAATGGAAGGAATGAGCTGATGGTAGCTAGTTATTCCTTGGGCAAAATAGAGGTCATGAGATGGCCAAAAGATGAACTGCCAGCTTACGTACTGCTTAGTTTTAAAAAGACTCAGTTAGTAGTTAGCTTCTAGTTTTTTCTGGGTTTTTGTTTTATTTCGTTTTTTGTTTGTTTTTTGTTTTTGAGTCAGAGTCTAACTCCATTGCCCAGGCTGGAGTGCAGTGGCACGCTCACGCCCATCCCAGCATCGACTTGCTGGGCTCAGGTGATCTTTCCGCCTCAGCCTTCCAAGTAGCCGAAACTACAGGCATGCACTACCACACCCGCCTAATTTTTTATTTATTGTAGAGATGAGGTCTCGCCAAGTTGCCCAGGCTGTTCTCAAACCCAAATTCCAGTTTTTCTTAACCATCTATTACTATAGATGTGCAAAATTGTTTGAGTGGTTACTCAGAAATCAAACAAGCACAATCCTTGTCCTGACAATACCCCTTGACATTGGTTTGTTCCACATTTCATCCAAAGCCAAAAGTCATGAGTGTAGCCTCCAAGCATTTTGTTATTAGTCCTTACTAACCTCTCTGCTCCTATCTCTTTCTCTAAATTAAGACCCTGCCAGAGAGATCTATTTGCAATTTCCACAAGGTGCTGTCCTTGCCTATGCTGTACTCAGTGGTTGGAGCTTTTTCACCTACTTCTCCTCTTGCCCCACTGAATCCTTAGGACAGGGTTCAATGTCCTGTAGGAAGTATGGACGGCTGCAGAATGAAGGCAGAATTAGCTGTCTCTCCTATGTGCTGCAGTTAGACTTTGGTACCTTAGAATAGCACTTATCACAACATGCTATTTCCTACTCTCCTCTTCCTAGGTCATGAGTGACTTGAGAAGGGATAACATATTTTACTTTTGCTTTTAAGTGTATATACATACAGACACACACATACACCACACATACACACACAGCACCTAATGTGCGATTTGACACAGTGTCTGACTTAGTAGGCTGACAAAATAAATGAATGTGTGAATTTCAAGTGCTTTGTATAATGGATATGAAGCATGCAAATGTTGCATGTTTTCAAATGAGTTACTTTTCTTGAAGAAAACAAACTCCTTGATTCTATTTTTATTATACAAGTATAAAGATGTATTTAATAAGCCATTTTCAAAGAAAATGTCATAAATGGAGGTCACTAATCATGCAGTAATTCTTGTTCAACCAACTTCATGTGACTTTCCTCCAAAACCTTCAATACAAATAAATATTAAAATTCTTTGTATAGATGTTAAAATGATTGATATGACAAATTTAAAGATCTAAAAAGTTATCTGTTTTAATACTAACATTTTAAAACAAAAGTCGCAGAAATTTTCTTCATGTATTTTCCAAAAGAGTAACTTGGACTACGTGATAAACTTATGACATATTTTAACAATAGCAGATAAAAAATTAATGCCCATGTTTATTTTATGGAAAAAGTAAATGTTGAATCACAGTATATCTTAATATTTTGGTTCATTGCTTAAGCATCTGTATATTGTTAATTATGCATGATTGTATTATGCAACATACATAATGTCAGTAATTCTTCCTGTGTGTCTGAAAAGATTTTTTTTTTTTGAGTCAGAGTCTCACTCTGTCGCCCAGTCTGGAGTGCAGTGGCACGCTCACAGCCACTGCAGCCTTGACCTGCTGGGCTCCGGCGATCCTTCTGCCTCAGCCTTCCAAGTTGCTGGAACTACAGGCGTGCGCTACCACATCCGACTCATTTTTGATTGATTGTAGAGACGAGGTCTCGCCAAGCTTCCCAGGCTGGTCTCGAACCCATGGGCTCAGACAATTGCCTCACCTCGGCCTCCCAAACTGCTGGGATGACAGGCTGAGTCTCCGAGCTCAACCTGAGATAGATTTTTGAATGAGAGATTTATTTACTGAATTTGAGGGAAAGAAAAATAAGTTAGAATAAAGTACAAGGCATGACCAGAGCTGGGAGTTAGCTGGTAAAAATAGTGGAATCAAACAAACTTGTGTTCACATTCTGACTTCCTCTTTTGCTAGCTCTGAGAGCTTAAGTTACTTAACCATCCCGAGTTCCCTTTTGCTTATATGGAACAGGTTGATAATGTTACCTGGTTCAAATTGTCGTTAAGAGGTTTGGAAGAGATAATGTAGCAAAGGCACTCAGCCCAGTTCCCAAATAAGTGTCGTGTAAAGCACCAAGTGTCCATAAAGCAACATTTCTCTTTTAGGGACTTCACTCGGAAAGCAGTGCGTTGCAGTGGTTTTGAGTCATACAGTCTGGAGTTCATAAGACATTTTGCTGACATTCAAAGGTTTCTGATCTATTAAAGGGAGAAAAATTGTATTAAAATACTAATTATTTTGTATTAGCAAAAAGTAGGTATAATTGTTGCTAATATGAAAGTAGATTGGGCGCATTATTTAAAAAGATTTGACCACCCAAGCCTTTCAAATTTCCAGACACCAATAGTAATATAACTCCAGTAAACAGTGAACTGAATTAGAACATGCTCTAGCTATGGTGTAGTTTCTTGCTGTGTAATCTATTGTGTTAACTATTTTCTTACTGTATGAAATTCATGAGTTCTCTCCACGATCCTGGGATTATAAAAATTCTGATGTAATATGTGAGTTTAGGGCTATGAGTCCCTCTTCAGGGACGTCTCATAAAGGAAAAAGGAGACAGATGGGTCACTATGCCTACCGTGTGCTCTGTTGCCTACTGAATGCTCTTAGAATAAAAGATGAGTAAGTTTGAACCCTTTAACAATAGTTCTGTGGAGCCTTTAGGTGAAGAAAGGGAAATTAAAGAAGACTTCTTTGAATTTTTGGCCAATTATAAAATAAAATAATAAAATGTAGAAGTCAACTATTGGATTCATTTCACTATTTCAATCAATCTGTGTTGAATCTGGGCAAAACTGGTCAAGCAGCTTCAGGACAGCTCTCCAAGTAAATGGAAAATTTCCCAAGCTCGTGTTGGTTAGGAAACAGAAGGCCTCTTTCAAAGCAGTGCAGAACTCAGCAGTTTGGGTTTCATCGAACTGCTTTAGTGGTTTCAACTTATGACTTCCACATGGAAAGTCAAGGGGAACCTAGAAACACACGCCCCTCATTGCAGCACCTGAGAGCATCTGCTCTTTCATGGGTCTCTGGTAAGTTGCCCGGGACCCTGGAGATCTTTTTGTTTTGTTTTCTGAAAAACTAGAATTCTTCCCAAAGACCAGCAAAACCATGAAAGTCAAACTTATAAAAACTAATTTCTAATGGCAACAAGAAGAGGAAATCCAGTTCAACCTCCTTTTTAAAGTGCAGGTGCACTTGGAACAGGTCCAGACAGAACCAAAACCAAACAGGCGACAGAACCATATTCTGCAGTGAAGCATGGATGGTGCAGTAATTTTATTTTTCTTTTGAAATTGTCTAGAGGCAAATGAGAAAATTAGGCTGAGCACTGTAAATTACAGACAGCTAAGAACCATGATTGGTAAGGACAATTTTCTAACGAAAACAAGCAAACAAAAAGCCTATCTCTCACTTGGTTATGGGAGGGCATTGGAGGTCTACCAATTATTGTACTAAGCTTCTTATGTGTGTTTTCTCATCACCTCTGTGCATAGGGGTTGTTTTAACCTCATTTTAGTTTCTGAAGAAACTGATTGAGAGACATAATGTCTTTCTGAAGGTCATAGGACTGAGAAGGGTGGATCCAAGGTCAAATCCCATGTGTTGCCACCTCTTTTCAACACACTGCACTATATTTTGAGGTGTTTTTAATATATATTTTAGTTGTATAGATTTCCAAGAGTAGGTTGAGTCATTTGCAAAATATTGACAGATTGTTTTTAATTATTGTAAAAACTTTTTCATGGTCCCAGATTTTGACTACTCTTTCGAGCAACTTTCTACATGATTGGATTTGTGTTGTGAAATCAAAATATCTATGTTTTAGAAGAGAAAAATAATGAAACATTTGATGATTGTGCAGTATTTCTATAAAATAATTTAGGACTTGAACAGCTTGTCTGAATTGCTTTAGCAGAGGGATCACGATTTTTTTTAAGTAAACGTTTGAAACACTGGCTAAATCTATAATTAGATAACAATTTCTGGACTCACAATGATCAGAAGAATTTGAGAACATCAGTATATAGCTCACATGTTCAGCAAAATTGTGTTGTAATTCCTTTATACTTCTTAAGACGTGAATAAGATATTCCAAATAAGTATGACTGAATTTTAACTCTATAAGGGAAACATTTTTAGTATTTTGAAATAGAAACCTCTCAAAAAATCCACACCACACTGCCAATGTGATCATTTCCTGAGTAAAATTTTACCTTTCCTAAAATCTGAGGGCATCACTCTAAACATCAACTATTGAATTATTCTGTTAACTGCCATTGATACGATTTTTTTGAAGCATAAACTTGAGTAACAATTGGTACTAGCTTTAAAAAACAAAAACCTACATTGCATACTTAGTAGTGATAATGACACATTGTGTGTGTCCCAGTGACTGGAATAAAATTACCAACCAACATATGTATTTGACCCACCTGCATTTTAATTCCAACCACACAGTGAAGGGGACACTCAACTAAGTTTGCCTCGAGGTAGAGCCTGTCAGGACTTAAGACTTTACAGACTGAACTTTTTGTCCTTTGACTTCTCTTTGTAGTGTATTTGCTGTTGAAGCGAGCATTCTCCTTTGAGTCTTCCCTTAACTTTAACAATCTCAAAATAGTACTCGGTCACCAAACATCTATTTCTTCTGTTTGGAATCCTAACCCAGCTGCTCTAGTTCCCCAGAGCTAGATCCGAGTCCCCAAAAGAAGACCATCTTTAACTCAAATGCACAGTTAAGGAAGTTAATTATGTCCCTACAATCCCTCAAATATCTTCTCCCAGCATGCTTTACTGCAATGATTCTTTTCCTTTTGTAATTTTTTTTATTTTAAAGATGTGGACTACAATTCAGGGTTGGATATACAAATGTTCATGATGCAGGTACCCTTGTGGATGAAGTGTGTCCTCCCTCCCCTGGCAGATTCCCACTACTGCCAATTCACTCCTCTCTGCTCCGCCCCCCCCCCAGCAGTTTCCCACTAGCCAATCCTTTTCTTATGGTATTATGATAATTGTTCAGGTCTGCTTATGAGTGAGAACGTGTGATACTCAGTTCTTTGTTTCTGTGAAAGATCACTCAGTATTATAGACTCGAAGTCCATCCAGGGTGCTGTGAAGCTCATGATTTTGTCCTTTATGGCTGCATAATGTTCCATCATGTATACGTACCACGTTTTTTAAATCCAGTCCTCTTTTGATGGGCAGCATGGTTGGTTCCGTGTTCTTGCTGTTGTGAACAATGCTGTGATAAGCATACGTCTGCAGGTATCTTTTTCACAGAGTGATTTGAGTTCCTTTGGGTATATTTCCAGTAGGGGGATTGTGGGGTTGTCTGGGAGGTCAATTTTTAGATCATTCAGGAATTGCCACGCCATTTTCCACAGAGGCTGTACTAGTTTACACTCCCACCAACAGTGTAGAAGCGTTCCCTCCCCATCTCCTCCATCCTTTCCAGCATCTCTTGTTTTTTGAGTAATTAATGATGGCCATCCTGACTGGAGTTAGGTGGTTTCTCAGTGTGGTTTTAATTTGCATCTCTTTGATGACTAGTGAGGCTGAGCATTTTACTGAAATGATTCTTATCACAAATTTCTCCTGCAAAAAAGTGTTCTGGCACGTGACTTCCAATTGTATTAAAGAATGTAGCATATGGTTCACGAAGCTTTAATGAAGTGTCTACTATGGAGGGTGGTTACTCTCAGGTGCCACTCACACAAAGATGGCTAAGACACAGTCTGATTCCCCAAGATGCTCATGTTAAAGGGGTAGACAGAAATACAAAGATGTAATATGCATGACGAGTGTGGAGAGATATGTATAAGATTCAATCAAAGAAGAGAGGTTCTCGACACATGAATACTAAAGAGTGATTAAGAGTCCGACTATGAAAATGGGAATGAGCATGACAGGCAGTGGGCCAAGAGATGTCCACATACAGTTAAATAGCTCAGAGCATAGCAAGGTGTGGAAGGAGGTCAGGCTGTGGGGGGAACCAGACTAGGAACGGGGCCTTGTAAGGGAACCAGACCTGATTTTATGCAGGAGGTGCTTCAGGAGTATGCTGTTTCCGCTACTTTTTTCTCTAGCAACAGTGCAGAAGGGACCTTTGAAAGGGGAAACCACTTAGGAAGTGACTGTAAAATGATCTAAGCTGGATGAGAGGAAGATTTAGACTCAGTCCCTGTTGCTAGAGATAGAGGAGGAAGAGACAGTTTAGAGAAATATTCAATAAATTGTCTACGATATGGAGACTTCTGAATGTTTACATTGAGCAGCAGGGACAAATCCATATTTTGTGGAGCCTGAAAAAGAACAAACTAAGAAAAAGGAGAGAGAAAAATTATTGCATCAAAATTAGGTATGAAAGTAAACATTTATTTAAAATGAGAGAAGAAATCACAAAGTCACACATTTAAAGAAAATGACAAAAGTCACAAATCTCACAAAATTGTGACAAAGAAACATATTTCATATAATTTATGCACAACCTAAATGTTTCTTCATCTCAACTTTCCACTAGTCATTTTCCAAAACTATCTGTACCCATTCTAATATCTCCCAACACGAAGAAATATGTCAGAGATAAAAATCAGAGTTCAAAGAGTCAGAAGAGAGCAGGATACACTCCAGAACCTTTTGTTCTTGGTGGTAGATTGAGCAATCATGTCTGGTGGATAGCACAGATATGGATTTGTTGTTATTTATTTAAAATATTTCTTTCTCATCTATGTAAAATATTTTCACTTTTTATTAAGAAGATTCTAATTCTACATAAGAGTAGCATAATGACTATAATTGTTAACAGTAAGGAATGACAGAGGTGATTCAAGAGGAAAAAAAATTGTAACCTTGCTTCACATAGGAACACTATGCCCCTCTAATATTAATTCTTTTTATGTCTTTCCAAATAAAGTGCCCTCTAATATTCAGATAATGTGGGCTCTGCCATGGTCTTTATGAACCAAAAAACGTGAAAACTGTAATGAGTCCATGCAGATAAACTTCTCTGATCTTTAATTCGATTTTTATCTAATTTGAGGTTTATGAGCAGAAACAGTATTAAAAAACTAAGAATCAATAGGATTTTGCAAGTTGTTTTGCTTATAGAATAGTAAGTATTAACCTCGTAATATTAATCCCTGTGATTTTGTTCATATTTGTGATACAGCCATCATTCCAGTGAGAAATGTGGCAAGATGGGTGAAACATGCCATCCATGAAGCTTTCTGTTTCTACTTTGAGATACAGCACAGTATAGGGATTAAGTGCAGAGACCCTGGGTCTTGACTGAGTTGGACTTCAAGAGGCTTACTGATTGTATTTCGTCTTTATGTGTCTCATTTTCCTCATCTGTTAGATGGGAGTAATAGTAACACCTGCCTTACTGGCTTACTGAGTGGATTGTTAACGTATGGAGAGATCTTAGAAGCCATGCCTGGCACTTTAGATAAGCATTGTGTAAGTGTTTGTTATTGTTGTTATCTAAACATTTTAGAGGCAACAGAAACTTCTATCTACTTTCTCATGCCCTAGATCTATAATGCCATGTCTACAGGGGTGTGCTCTGAAGACGACTGGGCAATACTCTTTGCATTTGTTACCTTGGGCTTTCACCGAACATGATAATCATCAACTGTGCTGAGACTTTGGCCTCTCCTACTTTCGGTGGTGCAAGCTTAGACCCTTTGAGGAAGCAGATTGCAAATTCCAGTCAAATAAATTCCACCCCAACATGAGCTGTCCTGTCCTGCCAAGGGAAATGTGCTTGTTTACTTAGCATTTGTGATCTCCTTAATGCTGGTGAAGGCCACCTGTGGGTACGAATAAGGCTAAGGGGTTGTTAAGTGGCTGATGAGTCATTTCCACAGGGCGTACACGTACATTTGTCCTGTGGATCGTGACCAGCACTGTCTGTGGCAGACCATTGCCATTTTCAGACTTGCTCCCAGTAAGCCCTTGTATCTGTTGCCTCCCAGCAACTTGTCCCTTCACTCAAGCAGAAAGCTCACAGTTCTCTCACTGCTGTGCCTCTTGTACCATCCTCTGAACACAAGGTTTAGGTGCCTGCCATGATCGCTGCCTGGGGCTTTTCATCACTCACCTTCCATTATCCAGGCATCGCTTATATTTATGAGTAAACGTCTCCCTTTGAGCCACCCCCATCCTCCAAGGCTTCTTGATGAACTGTTTCCTGACAGCTAAGGAGCAATCCGCTCCACCATCCTCCTACAGAACAATGAATAATCTTTTCTGCAGTCAATAGTACAGGCTCCCACGATTGTATCCTTTTATGACTTGGGGATGGTGGTGAAAAACCTTGACCAGATATTATTTGATTTGGAAGAGTAGAACAACATAAAATGGCATTCAGGATGCTTTTTAATAAGTATCTAGAAGGTGCAACTATCATATTAAGCATGATTTATACTACAAAGACAGTAGTCTAGGAGAAATATACCATAGGACTCAAGAGAGTTTAGTGATAAGAGGAGTAATATGTTTGTTTTGTCTAGCTCCTTTATTTTACTGTTGTGAGGCCAAACGGAGTTGACTTACTCAAGGAGTCGCATAGATGCTGGAGTAGAGTCTTCTGATTCACAGTCTCGTGCTCTTCATTCTCAAACATGTTATACCTGATAATATGTTTGAAAATATCCAAATATTTTTAGCTGAGAAGGCTACTTGAGACCGTTTCCTCTTCACCGGATAGGTCAGTGGATGCACTAGAAGTCCACTTTTAACGTATTGGTGAGTCAGTAATGGATTAAGTGAAGGAGTGAGTGTGGACTCTATTTTTAAGTTACATTGTTGAGGGGAAGAGAGGAAACTAAAAAATTTATCTAGGACTGTCTTGAATCTATCTGCTATGATGTTCCCAGTAATTGATTGGTCCCTTGAACTATGGCGCTTTTATTAGACTCTCCATATCTTATATTCACATTAATTTTTAAAACATTCATTACTTGTTATTTTGAGACTGGAAAGGTTATAAACCTAGAATAAGGAGACCAGGTTCTATTCCAGTCTACTGTGAACCTGAATCCTGATTATTTAAAAGTCACCACTCTTTGCCTCAGCTCCTCACAAAAGTGGGGTATTGCTCTGAATAGCATCTTCTGAAATTGACTTCAGTTATTATGAATGAAAAAGCTACTTTCCCTGAATGTCATAGCTGACCTGGCAGTCATAACTTGGCATCTATGTTAGTATTGCCAACTTTAAAACAGGAGTCGTACAGTTTGAGTGGCAAAAAGTACCTTCTTGTAGTGTCTCACCACACAACAAGAGGACGCTGACGAGAATTTCTGAGTAAGAGCACTGGGATATTTCTGGAAGTTTTACAACTAGGTCTGCATTTCACATTTAAAAGCACGAGGCTGACTGCAGTGGCTCAAGCCTACCATCCCAGCACTTTGGGAGGCCGAGGTGAGAGGACTGCCTGAGCCTACACATTTGAGAACAGTCTGGGCAACTTGGTGAGACCTCATCTCTACAATAAATCAAAAAATTAGCCAAATGTGGTAGCGCACACCTATAGTTCTGGCTACTTGGATGGTTGAGGCAGAATGATCCCAGCAGGTTGACACTGGGGTGGCCGTGAGCATGCCACGGCATTCCAGCCTGGGTGATGGAGTCAGACTCCAACTCAAAAAAAAAAAGCATGAAACATCATATGATGTAATTGGTTTGTATTAAAATTAGTATGTTGACATGATATATTCTAAAACGGGATCACACAAGCATGGATTTCCTAAATAATCCTTCAAGGGAATAGAGCAAGAAACTAGAGTTCTGTGATCTCACCCATGCTCATTTGCAGTGTGGGATGGATCTTCCTGAAAGTAAAAATGTGGAAGGTAGTAAGGTGGGTCTGGAAACTGGTGATGCCAAGAGCTTGATTTCAGCATTTCAACAATTGTCCACATTCTCAAAATGCCTTTCATTTTACTTTTGCAGAGATACAGATTGAACCTTGGGCTACTTTTTGCTTTAGAGATGGAAAAATGTATTTAAGTTTCCCACACCAGTGCTGAGAATTAAAGAAAAGTAATGTGAAAAACCTATAAATAAATAATAAATGTATTTAAAAACAATCCTATGAGAATAATTAAAAAGAAAGTAGTTGGGGAAATAAGCATACAGACTTACAGAGATTGATACGTCCTCAACAAATTAAAGGATATGGAATATATTATGTTGCTTAATTTAACACCGAGAAACTTTAAAATTTGTTTCCATAAATTCTGTGTTCAATTGGAAATATACATTTAATCTGGTATCAGTAGAAAATCTATTTTTTTTTTTACTAATGACTCAGCTACTCAAATGATCTATTGCATCGGTGGCTCTTGGCAGGAATCAGGCACTGAGCAGTATTGTTGAAACCATGACATTAGTGACTTCACTTAGTGGAAATAGAATTTGAAACATTTGGGAAACAAAGCAGGCTTCTTTGCTTAACTTTGTGAGAAACTAAAGAATACTAAGAAAGTGGAATTAACGGTATTGATTTCTCTATATGTATTTAGCAATTTTATTTATATGCACATGCATACATACATAATAAAATATTTTTATTTAAGTTTGTCTTCTAATATATAAGATTCACAGCACCCTATAGACTCCAGGAAGAATGTGGATTTTGAATTGTGAAGCCCTGCTCTTCTTTAAAAGTAACACCTTTAGATTATACAGCATATAGACTCACCAGGGCCAAGAAGACATTTCACACTGGTTCTATTCTGAGATACACCTTTGTCAAAAAGAATCCCTTCCATTTTTTCTGTCTGACTAAAAATGATAAAAGGGAGGGTATCCTGAATGGCTGTGTTAGCTCCGTAGTGTTGGAGATCCGTGAGGGCATGAGGGGACCATCGCTGTTACTATAGCAACAGATGCTGCTCCTGTGATGGACACACAAAAGACAGACTGAATGCCGAGGAGTGGAAAAGCAATGGGAGGAAGAGGTGCCACCAAATGAAGATAAAGAAACTGCACAGGAAGTGTGGCACTGAGAAAAGAACAGCATGAAGCAGAGTGGGGAACCTAGATACTGAAAAGTCCCAACAGAAATGCAAAAGACGGTATCGCCACTTGGGTGGGTGCAAAGAAAAGATGACTTTTCTATTTTTAAAAGTTAAATGTTCTTCTAAATGAAGCATATCTTTCTGCCTTTGGGACTACTTTTTGAATCCTGAAATCTTTCTTAAAAATTAAATTTGAGAGCAAACAAGATAATGAAAATAGTGAAGTTTGTAATAGAATGCATATTTGAATCCCAAGTCTTGGAATTTGTGACAAGTCACTTGACTTTACCTTAAAATAGGGAAAATAATACCAACCTCACAATTATTGGGTTACTATATGAGAGAACCAAATTCAAACACTGTTCTATGGAGTGAACTTTTCTATTTAGGGGAAAAGATTAGGAAGTGAAATCTTTGAATATTAATTATTCATTGTGGCAGCTGGGAATGAAAAGAACAGGAAAAGAGAAGTTTTTCTCCTCAGTCCTCCCTCTAAAAAAAAAGAATAATTTTTTGTAGACTGTGAGCAGCTGTAGAAAACATTTATTACACGCATGTAAATATGTAATTGGATGACAGTTTGCAAAATGAATGAATAAAATGCTATTAAAACATGACTTTTGACCTTCAGAAAGATCTTAATAAGCTCAATTTTATTCAGCCATTTGCCAATTTGGATAGATTGTCAAAGTGAAATTTTATTCTAATCATCTCATTATGTCATGAATAGAATATAAGAGAGAATATTTCTGTGAAATTTGATGTATTTCCTAGAAATGTGTACCGATAGCCTCATATCACTCAGGCAGAAGTGGTGATGTGCCATCCAAAGACCTCCTCAAGGAATCCCTTGCCCAGCTTCCACCTCTCTGTCCAAGGCCATGCTGCTCCTAGAGCAGCGGCTTTCATCATTGATGGAACCTGGAGTTGAAGGTTCAGTCACCTGGATCCATGTGGAACGGTGCTGAGGTCTCATTGGGTTGACCAAGGTGGTGGTAGCTTGGTTGACCAAGGTGGTGGTAGCTTGGTTGACCAAGGTGGTAGCCTGCATGGGAGCTCAGCTTTCTTTCTGCCACTCCCACTTTCCCACTTTCTGTCCCCCCCTTCCACAGCTACTGAGACCAACGACACTCCTTAATAAACATCCTGCACGCTAAACTCCAGCTTAGAGACTGGTTTCTAGAGAACATAGCTGGCATTGTGTACTTTGCTATTGTAAGTAATTTTTGGACAACCCCCTAGGGTCCCCTCCCACTGTGGGAGCTTTTCTGTCCTCTCATTACATCCTGCTTTCTCAAAAAAAAAAAAAAAAAGTAAGTAAATTTCCGTATGGATTCTTTTTTTTTTCTATTTGAAATGTCCATAAAATTAGGAAGTCAGTTTTCCAATATATGCATGGCTTAAAATTACTTATATTAGCCTTTAAGAATTCACAAAGAAAGAAAAAAATTTGCAAGATTTCAGTTTGCTTAGGTTTTACATGCAGAATCTTAGCAACCAAAGAGTTTTAAGGAAATGCCTGTAATGAGGTTTAAGGAAACCTTACAGTTCCCATCAAACCTGCTCATATTGATGAGAAAGCTGGAGTCTAGAGGGCAAAAGGCCTCACCATGGTTCCACCATGAGCTGAGAACACAAGGCAGGCCCACCCCTCCTTCTTTAGCCTTCTCCGTTCCAAGAGCATTCTTTTATTTTGCTTTCCTCTCCCCTTCTTTCCTCCTCTGTTCCTTTAACGTAATTTGCTTCCTCATATCCCTAAGCCACAGCCGTTTCCCAGAACTATTAAGTCCTTTCAGAGAAACGATTAGGAGTGTGGTGTGTGTAGGAAGGTATACAAAGGGCACATATAGCTCCTGTAATTCTGTTAACTTGTAAAATTGATCAAATGAGAGGATGCTTTTCGTACCCCATGACACTAAGCAGTTCTCCACGATGAAGTGATTATTAGGCAGGCTTCCTCTGAGAATCCAGGTGGCAGTCTGAGGGACGGCATCTTCATTTCACATTCAAAACTACACATCTGTGTCTTCTTCCTATGAGCACAAAAAAAGTATCCAGTTTTTCTTAGGCATTAGATTCAATAAAGTGTTATTAGGAGTTGTGCAGTCTAGAAAAATGTATTATTTCATAGCCCACTGTAGTCTTTGCTGTGTGGGAAGAAAATGTATTTGCTGCTAAATATGCCTCACAGTGTATAGCCTAGATTTAGTCTGCATTCATCTCATATCTAAGCAGATATTTAAACAGTTGAGATTCACTTATCTTTTCTCTAATACCTTAATAATATTTTGAAAACTCATTAACCTGGACAAAATGCATTCACATGTATATATATTAAATATTCACATGTATATATAGTAAATATTTGTTGAATAAATAATATATTTATTCAATGCATGTATTTATTCAATAAATAATATAGGTATTAAATATTTGTTGAATAAATCATACTATACATGCTTTAACTCACTTAATAAAAGCCTCATAGTAGCTCTATGAAGTAGATATTATCACCTCCATTTTCAAATGAGAAATCTCTGGTTCTGCAAGTTTAAGGTTTGATAACTACCAGTTGACACTTGCTATTTATGATGTTCCACACATGTTCTAAAAGCTTTATGTATATTAATTATTTATTTCTCAGAACAACCCAACTGAACTTGGTACCATTATTACTGCATTTCACAGATAATTATGCTGAGACCCAGAGATATAAAGTGACCTGGCCAAGGTGACACAGAGGTGCATGTTAGGAGTGGGATTCAGCCCAGAGAGTGTGACCAAGCATCCCAGTTTGCTCTGGATTGACAGGTTTCCTGGCACACAGAACTTGCAGTGCTCAAACCATTACAGTTGGCCACCTTAAGATCCCGGTTGTCTGCTAAATGTCCCACATTCTGAAGCACTTCTTAATAGTGCTTTTGTCTCCCAGGCAAAAGGTGGTGGAGCCAGGGTTTGGGACCCTTTTTGAGTGACTCTGAAGCCTGTGCACTTAAACTTTCATCATGGTGTTTTGGTCTGTGTTTTGATACAAATATATCACAAAAGTGATAATGGATTACTAACTTATAATATGTTTGGATAAGTAATCATATGCCAAGCCCTAATATATTCAGTTAGACAGAAACATACATTTAGATATTTGTTATGCTTCTTTTAAAAAAAAAAAAGCTGTATTGAGGTATAATTTATATACCAAAAAAGTACATATTCAATGTACACAATTTGATGAGTTTGGACATGTGCACACACACACCCATGGAACCATCACTGTAACCGAGGTAATAAACATACTCATCACCTTCGAGTCTCCTTGTTCCCTCCATCCCTTCTAGTAAGTTCCAGAGATCTGCCGTACACCTTAGTGATTATAGTGAGCAGTACTGTGTTGGGCACTTTAGAAAGTTGTCAGGAGGGTAGATTTCATGTTACAAATCTTAGTTGGCTTACTCTCATTTGACAACAGGTTATTTATTTTTTACACTTAGTTTCTCCCCGAAGCCTATTCCTTATTTCCCATAAGTCACTCTGGACTTGTAGTAGAGACGGATGCTTTATTTTCCCTTCTCCCATCCATCAGTCCCGAATGATATCTTGCTGGTGTGTACCCTCCTTCAACTTCATGTCCCCCATGAGTCTGAAATATATGATGGAAACATTTAGTATCTATATCTGAATGCCTGAGAACTTCCTCTTCTATCAGTTTCTTCCTTAGGCACCTTCTTCTCTAAAAGTTATTGTTTCCTGCAGAGCCAAGGGGAAAGGGGAGGAGAGGGGGCAAAAAAAAAGTTATTGTTTCTCTTATCCCATCCCCTCCAAACCTCCCTAGTCAGTTTCACAACATCTGCTTATAACATTGTACTGATAAAGCTGCCTTAGGATTTGAAAGAAGAGATATATCGATTTAGACGAGTGTTGCACAGACACCTTCGTAGAGATAGTTTTTGAGCCGAATTTTGAGTCGTGCAAATGATTGATTTAGTTGAGCATCAGTCATACATATGGTTTGATTTTACTGATTTAGATTTTGAAAGGAGATTACAGTCTAGGAACTAAGGAATACTGAAAAAGGAATATTACTTTTTCTTTTTGATTGTATGAACTTAACCACAAGCCACTTAATCACTGGCTGACTTACCCAGTTTTTTAAAATGTATTTTATTTTAAAGATGTGGCGTACAATTCAGGATTAGTTATACAAGTGGTCCTCATACAGGTAAAGTTTGGGCCTCCCTTTGGTCCCCATATTGTGACTTACCCGATTTTTAAAGTCTCTGTGTCTGAATGCACGGAGGCTCATGTGCTGAATTTATTGAAGTTTGGTTTTGCATTATAAAGAGCATACTTGTATGACATTTACCAGGGGAAGAACTTTTGACTGACTTACTTCACATTTCCTTAAGTTGTACTTGACTTACATTCCCTTAACTTCTCTGAACCTCAGTTGTCTTTTGGCTAGCAGTACATAACACATAAAATTGTGGTGAGGATAAAAATAGTCATAAAGTATTTATAAGGTAGCTTGTTTAGCCTGGCACAGAATAGCTGTTATTAATCTTACCTAATGAATTATTATTCTGTTCATGGGTGAAAGCACCTGACTTTCTGCTTGTTGCAATACTCTAATGAGATAACAAGTGCATGGGAATAGGTGACTGAGGTTGATACTCTAGGTCAGGAATAAGAAATTATTTTTAAACTCACCCCACTCTTTCTGTCTATGCCAACGCCTTCTTTGTCTGGGTTGGGATTTATGTAGATGCACTCTCCTGGTGCCTCAGTACTAAATGTTTAAGAAACCCAAATATTTTAATTTTAAGGCATACTTTTTCATAGGGAATGGGAGTTAGAAATCTGAAGGTTAACAGTAGATAAAAATTTTGAGATGTAAAGTAATTCATTATAGCAAATCCTGAAAATTTTTGCGTTTAAGCATATCAAAACAGTAGATTGAGGTGGACAAGGAGTCTGTGATTACATATTTTGTCCACAAAAATGCAGCTATCAGAGATGTTTACATTTTATAAATACCAATATGTGTCAATTTTTCTGGCAACACTTTTCTTAGGACAAGATAATAGAGGCAAAGGAGGTTTTGATTTATAGTTTGCCCATGATTGATTCAACTTTATTATTTGGATATGCTTTAGAGTTAGGTAGGTAGGTGATGCTTATTTTATCTCTGTTATTAATTTTTAAAATTCACTTGTACAGTAATTTTCAGGCTGGTGGACCTCCAAAGTCAGTGAGAGACAGCTGGAGGAAATAAGTAGAATTTAAAATTTTAATTTCAATTGTTATTTGCTTGTAATTTCTTTTCTTCAGACTCCTGGTCCATTACAGGAACTGTTGGGTGGGTGGAGCAGAGAGAATGGGAAAAAAGAGAGAGAGGTGTGTGTAAAAATAATCTTTACCGGCTGTGGGCAGAGGGGCATATGACTATGGAAGAATGGTCAGAGACATGCTGTGCTGATGGTTTTGAGAATAGAGGAAAGTAGCCAGGAGCCAAAGAGGGCAGGCAGCATCTTGATAGATGAAAAGCAAGGAAATTGGCTTTATACATGATTTTAGAATTTATCTTTATTATTGTGATAGGCAGAGAATAATGGCCCACACAAAGATGTCCACACATGTCTACACTCTAATCCCTGGAACCTGTGAATATGTTACCGTACCTGGTAAAAACAACTTTGTGGATGTGATTAGGAATACGGACCTTGAGATGAGTTATCTGAATGTGACCAGTTGAATCATATGAATCTTTAAAACTGGAGAACATTTTCTACCTTTCCTGGCAGCAGTCAGAGACAGATGTGACTATAGAAGAATCATGAGAGAGAGAGAGAGAGAGAGAGAGAGAGAGAGAGAGAACGATGTTGATGGCTTTGATGATGAAGGAAGATGGTCATGAATCAAGAAATACAGGCAGCATCCAGATGCTGGAAAAAGAAAGGAAATGGATTCTCACATAGAGCCTTGAGAAAAGCATTCAACTTTGTTGACCCTCTTGACTTTTGGCCAATGAAACCTGTGTCAGAATCTGACTCCAGAACTGTAAGGGAATAAATTTGTGTTGTTTAAGCTGCTGAATGTGTAGTAATTTATAGCAGGAATCCAAAGCTAATACAACCACGTACCCATTTTATATTACATCGAGGGATATAAATATATTTTGATTGTTTTGAATGCATGTGCGTTCACCTCTACATAAGTGATATATGCCTAAATTACCATCTCCTACTCAAGGCAAGTCTATTTATAGGAGCCTTCATTTGCTGCTCTATGAACTTACATAAAGGGAACTCTTTTCCTTAATTCAATGGATATTGACCAAGCACTTGGTATATACCAGGAACTTTGCTACGTTCTGGAGATGCTCTAAAAGAATAGACGTTTCCTACTCTGACTACATTATTGCAACATTAGTTCGTGACAAGTTCTGCCAGTCTCACTTATACTGCACATTTCTTGAAGATAAGTCCTGATTCTTTCTTGATTTACACTTAGCAGTGTTCCATCATTATGATGACACAAACAGTTTTCAAAGAACAGAATTTTTTTTGATGCTAATGAATATATATACTCATGCATTTTAATATTCCCCCATATAATTTGGAATCAAAAGAAGGTTGGGTTTTTTTTTCTTTATCGCATTGTTTTTAGGGTACCTCTTATCACAGAACCCCTGAGAATTTAAAATTATTCCTGGGCAAAATGACAGAGAGCAAAGAAAAAGCCCAATTAGAATTCCAAGTCTGTACACATTTGGAACCCAACCCTGACTTCAGAAACAGTTTTTAAGTAAGTTGTTCTGTGAAAATTAAATTATAAATGACAGATATGCAAAGATGAATTCTTTACTTCAGGGTAACATGTTTCATGAATGTTAATAGCTCTTATTGGATTCAGAAGGGACCTCAGCCAATAAACATCGTGTGGTTTTCAATCTGGCCTTGTTTGTCACTGGGTTTTGAAGCTTCAGGATTGCATTTTGTAGGAGGAATAGACATAGACCGCTTCTCCGATGTTCTTGATTACTGCTGCTAACTCTAGGTAGTATTCAAAAAGTACAAGAGAAATGCATGGGACCTAAAATTCAAGTTTTCACTTGCTGTAAAATTATCCCCATATTTGAAATATATAACACAATACTTTTTGTTCCTTAAAAGAACACTCAGAAAGATGTTGCACTGTCAGTGTGCTTTCCAAAACAGGAGCCATTAGCCACATATAGGACTGTGGAATGCTTGGGATGTGATCCAAATTGGTTATAATACAAATGTAAAATACACACCAGATTTTGAAGTTTAGTACCAAAAAGTAATAGATCTCACAATAAATTTTGTATTGATTACATGCTGGAATGGTAATGTCTTGAATATATTTGTCTATAGTACAACATATTTTTAAAATCAATATTTCCCATTTCTTTTTACTTATGTTAACATGGCTACTAGAAAATTCATAATTTATGTGTGCCTTGCTTTTATGACTGACATATTTCTATTGGGCAGTGCTGCTTTAGATGGTTATGTTAATCATTCCAGTTGTTGGGAAATATAGGCAAATGTACTTGGATTCTTAAATACTAAGTGTGAGGCCAGCGTCCATTGCTTTGTGAAGCCACTCCTGTGGGTCCTTCTCTTCTTCCTGAGTCTGGTGTTTCAGTGGGGGTATCTTTCTTGTTAACAGAGAGAATAATAAGTGGAATACATGTAAGAGAAAGGTTAGAATGTCATTGAATGCCATCAAAAGAAGTGAACAAAATTGAGAAAGAGGGTGGGCAGCACATTCTGTCAGCAATAACTAAGTTCTTTGTTCTTTTCAGGGAATCTCTAGAACATGTCCTTTGAACATGGGAAAGACGGCCTTTTTATTCACCAGATAAAGATTATATGTGGTCTCTAGCAAGACATGTGAACTCATGAGAACTTGAGAATGACAGATGTTAACCTTATTTGGTTGAGTAGGGTGGATTAAATAGTATGAGTACTCACTGTCCTCATATTAGATAATGACTGACATAAATAGGCAATATAACACTTAATATTTTACCGTAATACTGTTATTAGAGCATGGGAAAGTGGTTATCTAAGTGCTATTGCTTTCTAAAGAGAATCCAAAGGTCTGATGTCTCCTGGGTATGAGTTCAGACTATTCTCCCACTGAGAATAAAAGTTTTTTAATCTCATGAAGAACAGGATGGAGACAGATCAAAATACCATCGATAAATGGGTACAGAGAGTAGAGGTTGAATCATGGAGTCTCTAAGTTTTTCCCCAATTGTGAGATTTTTTTTCTTTTGTTTCAATACTTTGTTGAAGTGCTATGGACTACACTCATTGTTTGGAATTGATAATGGTTAATATTATTACCATCTAATCTGTTGAATATTACTTTATTTAAGCTGATACACCCAAGAAAACCATGATCTCTGTGTTAACAAAAACGGAGACATTTTCAAAATCCTCTTACTGCATATGAACATCTGTGTTGGAAGTGCTTAATTATCTCCAGGGAGAGAGGGGCATAATTGTGAAGTTCATATGAAAGCAAATTAAAACTGATAACACTTGGTTCCCCAAATGGGTCATTGCTTGTTTTAGGAGCAGGGGTGGGAGGCTGCTTATTCATCTAGTTTTACAAAATGTTGACTACTTTAGCTATTTTGGCATTTGGAAATTTCTAATAGCCTATATCCTGAACCATGGAAAAGGGATTTTGTCTAAGCAAGTAAACCCAAACACTGTAATATCTTTGTTAAAATAAAAAGTAGGAGATACTCTTGTTTTTTTAATATAAAACGCTGTACTCTACAGATAAACTCTAAAATGCTCTAATTTTCTACTCTACAGATAAACTCCATGGTGCTACTTATGGAAACTATGGTAGTTATAACTCCTGCGTAAAAATGGCACTCCACCCATTAGCATCATGGGTGGTCCAAAGGCAATGGCTTTGAAAGTTATAGTCAGGGAGACCACTTGGGGCCTCTGTATAGCTCTCTTCCAAGGATTTAAAATGCTCTCAGGTGGTAAAGGAAATTAGACTTGTTCCACAAGACTTCAGGTGAATTAGGAAGAAGGAATGATGTTCAAGAAGGAAATTTCGTTTAAGTTTACCAAAGAGCTTCCTAACAAGCAGAGATTATAGTGAAATCAGTGGCACACATGAAAAAAAGTATTAGGAGAGAAGTAGCAAGTTATAAAATATGCTAGAATGGAATATCAGCCTTAGGTAGAAAATAGGCAAGCTATTAGACAAGCTAGCCTTCAAAAACCCTTCAGTGCTAGAATTGTAAGAAAAGTAATGATTGGCTGGGTGCAGTGGCTCACACCTGTAATCCCAGCACTTTGGGAGACCAGGCAGGAGGATCTCTTGAGCCCAGAAGTTCAAGACCAGCCTATGCAACATAGCGATAACTCGTCTTTACAAAAATTAAAAAATTAGCCTGGTGTGGTGGTGCGTGCCTAAGTCCCATCTCCTTGGGAGGCTGAGGCAGAAGATTCACCCCAACCCTGGAGATGAAGGCCGTGGTGAGCTGTGATTGAGCCATTATACTCCAACCTGGGCGACAGAGTGAGACACCCCCGCCCAACTCAAGAAAGGAAGGAAGGAAGAGAGAGGGAGGAGAAAGAAAAGAAAAGAAATGATTGATTTGTTTTACCAGTTTTCTAAAAAGAAACTTTCAGTGTCTGCAATTGTGTTGCACATCGCAAATTCAAAGGAAATGCTCGTCTGTATTTATATTTGTACTGCAGTGTTTTGTGATCTCTTTCCTGTCCCCTCTTCAGTGCAGTGAAGAACATGCTTATGGATCCTCACATTCCTGAAGAGCCCATGTGCTGAGAGGTGAACAGAGTGTAGGTGTTCCTGCCGTCTGCCAACACACAACATAGCCTGGTAGCTGATGCTTCTGTTGACACAGCTTGTCTCCAGCCTGACCTTATTAAAACGTTGATCAGCAACGACCTCGTGAAGCTTATTTGCAGCAGCTGCTTCATAGTAGATTTCAGTTGTTTTGTGCCCTAAAATGGTTTTGCACAATGAGTAATCTGAAAGACACTAAACTTAAATCCTCCCAAACGGTGAAGATAAAAATGTAAAGTGTCTTTTGTTTAGTTTCTTACTCTTGACACCACAAAATGTTAGAGCAAGAAGAGAAGGTGGACATTGTTTATCTTAGCACTTTTGAACCCTGGCTATCCCTTGTATTGCCTGTAAATTTAAAAAAATGTTGTCAGAGTTTGGGCCCCATACTTAGAGAATCTGATGTAATTTGTCTAAAGTGACTGAAGAGGTCTGGTATTTTTTGGCAGTTACCCAGGTAATTCTAGTGTAAAGCCAAGGTGAGAAGAGTTAGTCTTTTCTATTTTTAAAAAATTATACTTTATTTTATCTTTTTAATTGGCACATTGTATTTGCACCTGCTTATGGGGTGCATGGTGATGTTTTGAAACATATATAGTGATCAAATCAGTTAATTGGCATATTACTACCTCAAACATTAATCACTCCTTTGTGTTGCGAGCATTCAATATCCCACCAGGCAGGGAACTGTTGATCTTTTCTTTTTTAATCAAATGCAAACTCCTTATAAATAATGGAAAGAAAAACTATTCCAATAATTGGGTCACTGTGCCAGTATTAATTTCAATAGATAAATTTTGAGTTGGGCCCATTTGGAAGAGATAGTGAAACAATCTTCCCCAGGAAAATTGCCACCCTTCTCTCCAAGCTTACATGACACTCCCAGAGGTGGTGAGTGCTGCCTTGAAGTACAAGTTAAAGACACAAGGAAAAGAAAGACGACTCTTTCCTGCCATCAAACCATTGCACCTGCTGTGCCATCAGAATGACTTGCTCTTTTCTCACTTTGAAGGTTGCCCATTCAGTTTTTAAATCCAATGCCAGTATCATCCTCCCTGAAGTCTTGTCTTCCAGTGAGTAAAAGTCGTTCCTCTCACCTGCATCCTCAGGTCATATCTCTCCTATATGACACATTCTCAGCTGTAACATTTATTTACGTCCACATAAAAATCGGGACTCCTATCATTGGCTTGAATGTGAACAGACTAAATGCACCACTGAAAAGACATAGAATGGCAAAATGGATAAACAATTTATTGCCTTCAAGAGACTCACCTCACTAGAAAGGACACTTTCAGGCAAACAGAACACAAAAGAAAGGAGGAGTCACAATCTTAATCTCAGACAAATACCCTTTAAGCTATCAAAAATCAAAAAAAGATACAGAAGACCACTACATAATGATAAAAGGTTCAATCCATCAACAAGAAATATCCATTCTACACATATATGCACCCAACATAGGAACACCAACTTTCATAAAGCAGCTACTAGGTAAGCTAAAAAAAGGTATTGATTACAACACCATCATAGCTGCAACACCATCATACCTGGGGACTTCAATACCCCAATCACAACCCTAGACAGATCATCAAGACAAAAAATCAGCAACGAGATCTGAAACCTCAATGTGACTCTTGACCAAATGGACTTAATTGATACCTACAGAACACTCCATCCAAAGAACACAGAATATACATTCTACTCATCACCACATGGAACGTACTCTAAGATAGACCACATACTTGGCCATAAATCAAGTATAAGCAAATTTAAAAGGACCGAAATTTTACCATGTACCTTCTCAGACCACAGTGGAATAAAAATAAGCATTAACACCAACAAGGTACCCCTAAAACCTACAAAGACATGGACACTAAACAGCATGATGCTAAACAACTCCTGGGTCAATGATGAAATCAAAACAGAGATTAAAAGGTATCTGGGAAAAAATGAAAATGAAGAAACATCTTACCAAAATCTCTGTGACACCATGAAAGCTGTAGTAAAAGAGGAATTTATATCCCTACAAACACACATGAAGAAAATGGAAGGATCACAAATTAATAACCTAACAAGCCACCTAAGGAAGCTGGAAAAGCAAGACCACCAAAACCCTAATTTCAGCAGAAGAATCCAGATCACCACAATAAAAGCCCAAATCCAGGACATAGAAGACAAAAAGATAATACGAAAAATCAATGAAACAAAAAGCTGGTTCTTCGAAAGGATAAACAAGATCAATGGTCCCCTAGCTAGACTGACCAAGAAAAAGAGAGAAAAAGCCCAAATAAACACCATCAGAAACACAAAAGATGAAGTCATATCTGACCCTTAAGATATACAAAAGATCATTAGAGACTACTACGTACACTTGTATGGAAACAAACTTGAAAACTTTAAGGAAATGGAGGACTTTCTGACATCACACAACCTGCCTAGGTAGAAACAAGAAGAAATTTAGACCCTAAATAGACCAGCAACAATCAAGGAAATTGACTGTGTAATAAGAAGACTACCTACAAAAAAATCCCTGGTCCAGACGGCTTTCCAGCAGAATACTACAAGACATTTAAGGAGCAGCTGATACCAATCCTGCTGAAGGTATTCCAGGCAATTGAGAAAGATGGAACTCTCCCCAAATCATTTTACAAAGCTAACATCACATTGATACCCAAGCCAGGTAAAGACCCAACAAAGAAAGAGAACTACAGGCCAATATCTTTGATGAACATAGATGCCAAAATCCTCAACAAGATCCTAGCAAACTGGATTCAACAACACATCTCAAAAATCATCCATCATGACCCAGTAGGCTTCATAGCTGGGATACAAGGCTGGTTCAACATTTGTAAAACCATAAATGTAATTAAATACATCAACAGATGTCAAAACAAAAACCACATGACTGTATCATTAGATGCAGAAAAAGCTTTTGATAAAATCCAGCACCGCTTCTTGATAAAAACCCTCGAACATCTAGACATACGGGGAACATACCTCAAAATAGTAAAAACCATCTATGAGAAACCCACAGCCAGCATACTCCTAAATGGACAAAAATTGAAACCATTTCCCAGAAAACTGGAACAAGACAAGGATGCCCACTCTCACCCCTCCTGTTCAATATAGTATTTGAAGTCCTGGCTCGAGCAATCAGAGAAGAGAAGGCAATCGGGGTATCCAAATAGGAAAAGAGGAAGTCAAGTTATCTCTCTTTGCAGATGACATGATCGTGTACCTTGAAAACCTAAGAGAATCTGTCAAAAACCTTCTTACACTGATAAAGGACTTTGGCAAAGTCTCAGGATATAAAATAAATGTACAAAAGACAATAGCGTTTCTTTACACCAATAATAAACAAACAGAAACCCAAATAAAAAGCACAATTCCATTCACAATAGCCACAAAAAAATGAAATACCTTGACATCTTCCTAACCAGAGACGTGAAAGACCTTTACAATGAAAACTACAAAACATTGCTCAAAGAAATCAAAGATGACACAAACAAGTGGAAAAATATCCCATGCGCATGGATTGGAAGAATCAACATTGTGAAGATGTCCATCCTACCTAAGGCAATCTACAGATTTAATGCAATACCCATTAAACTACCAGCAACATTCTTCTCAGACCTAGAAAAAACCATACAAGAATACATATGGAAACACAAACGACCAAGAATAGCCAGAACAATCCTCAGCAAAAAAAAACAAAGCAGGCGGTATCACATTACCAGACTTCAAACTTTACTATAAAGCTGCAATAATTCAAACAGTTTGGTATTGGTACAAAAACAGGCATATAGACCAATGGAATTGAATTGAGATTCCAGAAGCTAAACCTCAATTTCTCAACCAACTCATCTTTGTCAAGCCTCCACCACCTACCACTGGGGAGAGGAGAACCTATTCAGTAAATGCTGCTGGGAAAACTTGCTGATCACATGCAGAAGACTCAAACAAGACCCCTATCTGTCCCCATACACAAAAATTAACTCTAAATGGATCAGAGACCTAAATGTAAAACCTCAAACCATAAGAACCTTAGAAAATGCAGGAGACATACCCTTATGGAAATTGGAACTGGCATCCAATTCCTGAACAAACCCGAAACCCACAGGACATAAGAGATAAGAAAGACAAGTGGGACCTCATTAAACTGACAAGCTTCTGCAAAGCCAAAGAAACCATCAAGAGAGCAGGGAGGCAGCCCACAGACTGGGATAAAGTATTTGCCAACTCCAGTTCCGACAAAGGCTTAACATCTTAGATCTACAAGGAACTCAAACGTGCTGAAAAGAAAAAAACAAACAACCCCATTATAAAGTGGGCAAAAGATATGAACAGACACTTCTCAAACGAAGACATCCGAGCAGCCAACAGGAAGAACATTTCTTCAACCAACATGAAGAAATGTTCAACCTCACTAAACATCAAGGAGATGCAAATCAAAACCACACTAAGATACCACCTCACTCCAGTCAGAATGGCAATTATCAATAACTCAAAAAATGACAGTTGCTGGAGAGGGTGTGGCGAAAAGGGAACACTCCTACACTGTAGGTGGGAGTGCAAACTAGTTCAGCCTCTATTGTAAACAGTATGGTGACTCCTAAAAGTTCTAAAAATCGACCTCCCATATGACCCCGCATTCCCCTACTGGGAATATACCCTGAAGGACTCAAATCACTCTATAAAAAAGATACCTGCACACGTATGTTTATTGCAACAATGTTCACAACAGCAAGAACCAGGAATCAACCATACTGTCCATCAAAAGAAGACTGGATTAAAAAAATGTGGTACATGTACACGAGCGAATACTATGCAGCCATAAAAAATAACAAAATCATGAACTTCTCAGCAACCTGGATGGAACTAGAGTCAATAATACTGAGTGACCTCTCACAGAAACAAAGATCTGAGTATCACATGTGAACATCCATGTAATACTATAAGTAAAGGACTGACAGTGGTGGGAAACTATGGAGGGGGAGGGGAAAGGAGGTGGGATTAACGGTAGTCAATATCTGTCTGGGGACGGGGAGACACCCCTTATCAACAAGGGTACCTGAACGAAACATATTTGTATACCTAACCCTTAACTGTGCCCCACAATATCAAAATAAAAAATATTGATTAAAAATTAAAAAAATAAAAATAAAATGAAAATCTGGATTCTTACTTGCTAGGTACCTATTTAGTACTAATCTGTTGGTATACTTTGTAGTATTGTTTTTGGTTTGTACACTCAAGAAAGGTTTATTAAAAAAGATAAACAAGTGGGTAGGTGCATGCATGAGTGAGTATAATTGAAGATGCTAATATACTTGTTTCACAGAGAAGCTGAAACAGATTAAATAAATGTTAAGGCCATGAGTTTCTGCTTTGAACTACTAAATGCTAAGTGTGCAAAGACTGTCATAAGATTCTTAGATTGACGTGGAACAAAAACATCTAACATCTTAGGCTCTGGAAACAAAGGCTTTATAAAAAGTATGGCAGCGTTCCCTCAGGAACTGATTATGTCAACCTGTTTCCTAACAAAATGCCATGGAAGTTGGCATTTTAGTAATTGCAAGAAAAAATCTTTATCTTAAAAAAATTTGGTTTTAAGTCTTTATCTTTGAAAGTGTCCCAGGGACTTAAATTGTTATGAAAATCTGGATTCAGGAACATATGACTTATAATCTTCTGGCTGGTTTTCTAACCGTGTGAGTCCAGGACTATCTGGAGCCTGTTTCCTAGACACTGACTGTGACTGTGCACTTTCTGAGGAGCCAAGCTGTCTTTACACAACTTATTGTGGTTGTTTTCCCAACTCTGAAAACTTTGAGTCCTGAGAAACATTATTAAAGTCTATGTCGCATAAACCCAATCAAATGCCACACGACAACACAAGGAAGGTAGGAGGTTGACATTCAGGTTCTCTTTAGTAAGTCTGGTCACCTCTCAGGTAGTTCTCCTATGACATCTACCCATTTCTTCACTTTCTTGTTCAGCTTCCTTTCCCCTGGGCACCACCATATCTAATAGATATCCTTCCCCCAGTGTGGGAACCATCATGCCTACCAGGAGCCTTCCAGCTTCAGTTGAACCTATCTAAAATACTATTATAGACTTATTATTTAATTAGAATTCTTTCAAGTCCTATAAAAATTTAGCTTATAGCCAAAATAGAGCAAATATTTTTAAAAATAATAACTTGAGTAAAGGAGTGAATTTTTCCCTTTATACGTTCATTTCTTAAATTTCAAACTCTAAATGTGTTAAAATGAATGAGCAAAGACAAACCCAGAAGCAGAAGTTTTTATATTTTTATAAAAGATACTCTTGCATAAAATACCCCATAAAGAACATCCAGTATGTTTCCCCTGTGTCCTCTGAAATGAGCAGGTGTTTTTCTATCTAGTTAGAACTCTCAATACTGAACATCATAATGATGTTTGGGAAAGATTAGAAGTAACAATGAGCCATTGAATGATCCAAAGTTGTTTCAGTGCTTTTCTCCTGAGAGTAATGAGATAACTTGTGAACAAAAAAATGAGGTATAATTAAATAGAATTAGATTTTCATACGCAAGATTTACATCTTGGGTTTCCCTTGAGTTTTTACTGGCCTTTGTCAGTCGGAGACTCAGAGAAAAAGCAAAATGAAGGAACGACTTGCAGAGATGTGGTCAAGGTAAGGGACAAAGCAAGAGTTGACAGGACACCAAGAGACTAATGGCAGTGGGAAGCCTAGGTCTGAAGAGAAGGAAAGCAAAGCAGTGTTACTGGGCCATGAACTGAAGCTGAAGAGAAGGACTACCCAGTGGAGTTGTGGAAATGGAACTCAACAGTTGCATCAGACTACTGAAAATACAGAGAGGAGGAAAGAAAGGAAAAGAAAAGAAAAGAAAGAGTAAAAGGCAGTCTAGAGCTAGAAAGGAGGGCCGAAGAAATAGCCATGTCTCTCTTTGACCTCACATTCCCTGCTGGTGTTTACTAAGTTAGCCTAATCCAAATGGAAGCCAAGTGGAACTTCCTTCTTAGGCTATTTACCAGTAGTGTTCTTACTGACTGTTTTTCTCTTGGTTTATTATTGTCCAGGGAACTCTGAAGTCTGTTTTTTCCTGCTACCTACACAGAACCGTGCAGTTGCCATATGTCTGATTGATTTCTTGGACTTTGCTCTCAGCTCTAACATCTTTAATAGAGTGTTATATCATATATTTCAACTTGAATACCAATTCCTAACTATTAGTACCATTTACTAAAAAAAATTCGAAATAAGCTTTGTGTCTTTGGTATTTCTTGCCAAATCACAGGTTAAAAAAGTTTTTAAAACCGTTCATAGCCGGGCTCCGTGGCTCAGCCTGTAATCCCGTGCCTTGGAAGGCTGAGGTGAGTGGAATGCCTGAGCCTGCGGGTTCGAGACCCACCTGGGCAACTTGGTGAGACCTCATGTCTACAATAAATCAAAAAAATTAGCCGGGCGTGGTAGCGCGCGCCTGTAGTTCCAGCTACTTGGAAGGCTGAGGCGGAAGGATCGCCGGAGCCCAGCAGGTCGAGGCTGTGGTGGCCGGGAGTGGCCACTGCACTCCAGTCTGGGCGACAGAGTGAGACTCCTACTCAAAAAAAAAAAAACTGTTCATAAAATTTTCCCTCAAACCGTATTTCTGCTTTTCCTATGTTATAACTCAGCAACATAAATTTGGGGATAAAGTAAAATTTTTGGTTACTTTTAAATAATAAGCATGAAATTTGCTGACATGTTTCTTATTACTGATACATAAAACATTTCTATGTACTTCTTTAGATTTTAGTAAAGACCTTTTTATTTCAATATTTTAAATCAAAGCCCATCATTTACTTAGAGGTAGATTTATAAACAATGTATTAAAAGTATCTTTAAACATCAGATAAATTCCTACGTCATTAAAGTAAATGGAATTTAAGTTTAATTTGCTCTTAGTTCCTATCAATCTTCATTAATTCATTCACTTATTCATTCATGGAACAAAATATTTGTTCAGTGACTATTACCATATGTCATTATATGTAAGTTGCCATCAAATATAAGTAGCATCCTGATTTCAGAAATATTAATGTGAAAAAAGTGTATATTTTAGAATCGATGAGATAATGTGTATGGTCGGTTTCGATTTAGAATAAGTTGTGGTTGGGAAACAGCTTATGGCCTAGGATTTATAGCCAAAGGCAAGAAAACCGAGCCAAACCAGAGTATCTGGGTTTTAATTGACATTTTGGTGTCTCACTCTTTTTTTTTTGAGTTGGAGTCTCACTGTCGCCCAGACTGGAGTGCAGTGGCCGCTCCCGGCCACCGCAGCCTCGACCTGCTGGGCTCCAGCGATCCTTCCGCCTCCGCCTTCCGAGTAGCCGGAACTACAGGCGCCGCGCTACCATGTCTGGTTGATTTTTGATGTATTGCAGAGATGAGGTCTCGCCAAGTTGCCCAGGCGGGTCTCGAACCCGCGGGCTTAGGCAATCCACTCACTCAGCCTCCCAAAGGCACGGGATTACAGGCTGAGCCACCGAGTACGGCCTTTTTTTTTTTTTTTTTTTTTTTAATTTTAGATTCAGAGCATACATTTGCAGATTCATTACATGAATATAGTACAAAACAGTGAGATTTGGGCTTCTAGTAAACCCCTTACCCAAATAGTGAACATTGTACTCAACAGGTACTTTTCCAGCCCTCACGTTCCTCTCACTCTACCCTTATTTTAAGTCTCCATTGTCTATTAATTCTGTCTTTACATCCATGTGTATCTATTGTTGAGCTCCTACTTATAAGTGAAAATATGTAGTGCCTGATTTTCTGTTTTTGTATTATTTCACTTAAGAAAATGACCTCCAGCTCCATCCATGTTGCTGTGAAAAATATGATTTCATTCTTTTTTATGGATACATAGTATTCCATGATGTATATATACACATCTTCTTTGTCCAGTCAACTGTTGATCGACACAGGTTGATTCCATGACTTTGCTATCATGAATAGTGCTATGATAAACATATGACTGCAGGTGTCTTTTTAATAAAAAGATTTCTTTCCGTTGGTAGGAAAACAAGCACTTTGGTAGTAGTGGGATTGCTGGGTCGAAAGGTATTTTTATTTTTAGTTCTTTGAGCAAACTCCATACTGTTTTCCATAGGAGTTATACTAATTTACATTTCTTCCTGTTGTGTGCAAGCATTCCTTTTCTCTGCATCCTGGCCAGCATCTGTTATTCTTTGACAATTTAGTAATAGCCATTCTGAGTGGTGTGAGATGGTATCTCAATATGGTTTTAATTTGCATTTCTCTGATGATTAATCACTAATCATCTGAACACTTTTTTCAGATGCTCGTTGGCTGCTTGTATGTCTTCTTTTGAGAAACATCTATTCATGTCCTTTGCCTATTTGTTGATTTGTTTGAGTTCCTTACAGATCCTGAATATTAGTCTTCTGTTGGATGCATAGTTTGCAAATATTTTCCCCACTTTGTATGTTGTTTGTTTATTTTGTTGGTTATTTCTTTTGCTGTGCAGAAACTCTTTAGTTAATTAGATCCCATTTGTCTATTTTTGTTTTTGTTGCATTTGCTTTTGAGAACTTGGTCACAAATTCTTTGCCTAGACCAATGCCTAGAAGAGTTTTTCCTAGATATTCTTCTAGGATGTTTATAGTTTCAGGTCTTATATTTAAGTATTTAATCCTTCTTGAGTTTATTTTTGTTGTATATAAAAAGAGATAGAGGTTCTTTTTTCAATAAGTATGTTTGTGTCTTGAATGCAGGAACTGTATCAAACTTTTTTGACTTTATAGTGTGATTGCAAAATATAATCATAGAATGTTAGTGATGGAAAGGACGTTAGAGACCATTTAGTAATCTAGTCCAACTTTCTTACTTACAGAAAAGGGAATCAGAGCAGTGCCAACTTATCCTGATAACCTAGCTAATTAGTAGCAGACTGGAGACTGAAATTCAATGATCAAATCTCAGTGTTTTGTCCATTATACAATGCAGTTTTTAAAAGTAGATGTCATTGAATATACAGGTACTTATTGTATGCTTACCAGGTTCACAACTAACTCATACAAATACTCCATTTAGGTGTTGAGGCTTTATTATAACTTAACCATAGTACAAAAGGCTTAGTGATATATTTGTGTCACCTTTAGGAATATATTTGTTAATAATAGTTTTTACCCTAGGAAAACGTAATCCATTTCCTGTTACATTGAATGGCTCATTCATTCTTTTTTGGGTGTTTGCGTTCTTCATTTTAGCATCAAAATTAGAATTAAGAAAAAATATAAGTAATTTATATATACTGTATAAAAATAGAATGAGTATAAATAATTTGATCATTTATGTATTCATCCATTCCTTAACAAGCACTTAAATTTCAATTTCTGTGATTCATTGTTGCATATATTTATTTTATTTTGTTGTATTTAGTAACGAGCTAATCCTTACTTCACCCAACCCCACCATTTATATTATCTAAGTTAACTAGTATTCATTTTTGAGTCATGTAGGTATAGCAAAATTTAAAAAGAGAGATGAATTTAGGACATTTAGTTGTCTTTTTTTTTTTGTCATAAGAAAGACTCTGTCGTAATGTGTTTTTTAATCTACTGTTTTCAGGTATATAATTGTCTAAGTTTGCTTTTGTATCATTGATTACATGAAAAGAAAAGGCGTGCCCCAAAGCTTTACAGACTTGGCAAGTTGTATTTATTATACAAATTTCCTAAGTGTTCAAAGATAAATTATTTTCCAACATAAGTAGGAAATGATTGGTAGCATTTCCATTGAGTATACAGAGCTGATTTTGCCTTTGAATTTCACTACTATTCTTTGGCATTGGCTTTATTGAAATGTTAATTTAGATGTGATGTGTCAACATTTAAAAAATGTAAAAATCGGAAAGTTCCAGGTGGATTCATATATTCTTTAAAATCTGCAGAATATAGCTATGTAGAAAAATACCGCTTTACTTTCTTCATTCTGGCTAAAAAGTTAAGTTTCATGTCCATTTGTGCTTCCTTTTTTAAAAAACTTTTTATTTTAAAGATGTGGAGTACAATTCAGGATTAGGTATACAAATGGTCATTGTACAGGTAAAGTTTGAGCCTCACTTTGTTCCCCCACTTCACCTGGTTTGAGATAAGGTACCCTTACTGATGAAGTGTGCTTGCCTCCCTCCCCTGGCAGTTTCTCACTACTGCCAAGCCCTTTCTTATACTATTATGATAATTGTTCAGAGTCCACTTATGAATGAGAACATGTGATACTCAGTTCCTTGTTTCTGTGACATATCACTGAGTATTATAGACTATAAGTTCATCCAAATTGCTGCGAAGTTCGTATTTTTATCTTTTATGGCTGCATAATATTCCATCATGTATATGTACCACTTATCCAGTCGACTTTCAATGGGCAGCATGCTTGATTCCATGATTTTGCTATTGTGAATAATGCTTCAATATACATTTGTGTATAGATATCTTTTTTATAGAGTGATTTAAGTTCCTCCAGGTATATTCCCAGAATGGGGATTGCTGAACCATATGGAATATTGATTTTTAGATCTTTTAGGTATCACTGCACTGTTTTTCACAGAGGTTGTACTAATCTACAATCTCACCAACAGTATAGAAGTATTCCTTTTTCTCCACATCCTCCCCAGCATCTGTTGTTTTTTGAGTTATTGATGATGACCATTCTGACTGGAGTTAGGTGGAATTTCAGTGTGGTTTTAATTTGCATGTCTTTGATGATTAGTGAGGCTGAAGATCTTTTCATGTATCTGTTGGCTGCTCGTATGTCTTCTTTTGAGAAGTATATATTCATATCCTTTGCACACTTTGTAATGGAGCTGTTTTCTTTTTTCCTTTCGGCACGTTTGAGTTCCTTGTAGAGCCTAGATATTAGGCCTTTGTCAGATATAGAATTGGCAAAAATTTTTTTCCATTCTGTGGACTGTCTCCCCACTCTCTCAATGGTTTATTTTGCTTTGTGGAAGCTTTTCAGTTTAATGAGGTCCCACTTGTCTATCTTATCTCTTATTGCATAGACATCTGGGGTTTTGATCAGGAATTGGTTGCCTACTCTGATTTCTGTAGGGGTGTCTCCTGCATTTTCTAAGATTCTTATAGTTGGAGGTTTTAGGTTTAGGTTTTTGATCCATTTAGAGTTAATTTTTGTGTATGGTAATAGGTAGGGGTCCTGTTTCAATCTTCTGCATGTGGTCAGCCAGTTTTCCCAGCACCATTTACTGACTAGGTTCTCCTCTCCCTAGTGGTTGGTGGTGGAGGCCTCGTTGAAGATGAGTTGGTTGAGAAATTGAGGTTTTACTTTCAGAATCTCCATCCTGTTTCATTGGTCTATATGCCTGTTTTTGTTTCAGTACCAGGCTATTTTGATTATTGTAGCCTTATAATAAAGTTTAAGTCTGGAATTGTGATATTTCCTTCATTGCGTTGTTTCTTTTGCTGAGGATTGTTTTGACTATTTGTGGTTGCTTATGTTTCCATATGAATTTCTGTGTTTTCATTTCCAAGTTTGAGAAGAATGATGCTGGTAATTTATGGGTGTTGTGCTAAATCTGGATAGGATGGACATCTCAACAATATTGATTCTTCTACTCCATGATCATGGAATATTTTTCCATTTGTTTGTGTCTTCTTGGATTTTTTTGAGCAGTGCTTTGTAGTTTTCATTGTAAAGGTCTTTCACTTATCTGGTTAGGAAGATGCCAATGTATTTTATTTTATTTTATTTGTTGTGGTTATTGTGAATGGGATTGTGCTTTTTATTAGATTCTCTGTCTGTTTGTTGTCAGTGTATAAGAATGCAACTGTCTTCTGTACATTGATGTTGTACCCTGAGACTTTGCCAGTATCCTTTATCAGTGTAAGAAGATTTTTGACAGGTTCTGTGGATTTTCAGGGTGTAGAATCATATCGTCTGCTAAGAGGAGTAACTTGACTTCCTCCTTTCCTATTTGGAAGACTCAGATTTCCTTATCTTGTCTGATTGCTGTAGCTAGGACTTCCAACCCTATGTTGAACAGGTGGGGCAAAAAAGCCTTATCTTGTTCCAGTTTTCAGGGGAAATGCGTCCAATTTTCATCCATTTAGCAATATGTTGGCTGTGAGTTTATCATAGATGTCTCTTACTATTTTGAGGAATGTTCCCTTTATGCCTAGCTGTTCAAGGATTTTTATAAAGAAGGGATACTGGATTTTTGCCAAAAGCATTTTCAGCATCTAATGATTAATCATGTGACTCCTATTTTTACATCTGTTGATGTATTTAGTTGCGTGTTGATGTATTTAATCACTGGGGATAAAACTTACTTTGACATGGTGGATGATTTTTGAAATGTGTTGTTGGATTCAATTTGCTAGAATCTTGTTGAGTATTTTTGCGTCTATGCTCATCAGGGATATTGGCCTGTAACTCCCTTTCTTTGGTGGATCTTTGCCTGGTTTGGGTAGGGTATCAGTTTGATGTTGGCTTCATAAAATGATTTGGGGAGAGCTCCATCTTTCTCGTTTGCTTGGAATACTTTCAGTAGGATTGGTATCAGCTCCTCCTTGTATGTTTGTAGAACTCCACTGGAAAGCCATGTGGTCCAGGACTTTTTTTTATGGGTAGTTTTCTTATGAAGGAGTCAATTTCCTGGATTGTTATTGATCTATTTAATGTCTCAATTAATTATTGTTTCAACGTTTTGAAGTTGTGTAATGTCAGAAAGTCCTCCATTTTATTTAGGTTTTCGAGTTTGTTCCATTACAAGTGTGCATAGTAATCTCTGATGATTTTTTGTATTTTTTCAGGGTCCATTGTGATTTGATCTTTCACATTTCTGATTGTGTTTATTTTGGCTTTTTCTCTCTTTTTCTTGGTCAGTCTGTCTAGGGGTCCATCAGTCTTGTTTATCCTTTCAGAGAGTCAGCCTTTTGTTTTGATGATTTTTTTCTATGATGTTTTTTCTTCTATGTCCTGTATTTGGGCTTTTACTTTGATGATCTGGATTCTTCTGCTTAAGTTAGAGTTTTAGTGGTCTTGTCTTTAGTGATTTGTTAGGCTGTTAAATTGTGATCATTTTCTTGATGTGTGTTTAGAAAGAAATAAATTCCCTTCTCAATACTGCTTTAATGGCTGCCCAGAGGTTTTGGTAAAATGTGTCTTTATTTTCATTTGTTTCCAGAACTCTTTTAATTTCTGTTTTGCTTTCCATGTTCACCCAGGAGTTGTTCAGCATCATGCTGTTTAGTGTCCATGTCTTTGACGGTTTGGGAGTAGCTTTGTTGGTGTTGATATTTATTTTTTTCCACTGTGGTCTGAGAAGGTGCATTACAGTATTTTGATCTTATGAATTTTTTTATGCTTGATTTATGGCTGAGGATGTGGTTGTTCTTGGAGTATACTCCATGTGGTGATGAGTAGAATATATATTCCATGGCTGTTGGGTGGAGTGCTCTGCAATCCATTTGGTCAAGGGCCAACTTGAGATTCCGAATCTCCTTATTGATTTTTTGCTTCAATGATGTATCTAGGGTTGTTAGCATGGTATTTAAGTCCCCAGCTATGTTAGTGTTAGAGTCAATATCTTTTTAAAATTTACCTAGATGCTGGTTTATAAAGGTAGGTGCTCCTATATTGAGTGCATATATGTTTAGGATCGATATATCTTGTTGATGGATTGAAACTTTTATCATTATGCAGTGACCTTCAGTACCCTTTAAATTTTTTGATAGCTTAAAGGATATTTTGTCTGATATTAAGATCACAACTTCTGCTTTCTTCTGTGTTCTGTTAACCTGAAAATTTATTTTCCATCCTCTTACTTTGAGTCTATGAGTATCCATTCTGGTGAGATGAGTCTCCTGGGGACAGCTTATTATTACATCAGGGTTTTTATCCAGTCTGTGTATTTTCAGTGATGTATTTAGTCCATTCACATTTAGGATAATTATTGACATGTGAGAGTTTATCCCTGTCATGAGGGTCTTATAAGGTTTATTGTTTTGTTGTTTTATTTATTTGTTGTTTTTCTTTTGATTTGGGGGTTGATATGTGTGTGTGTTTTCATTTTCCTGTATTGGTGGGAACAGTATGGTCATTATTTTTGTTTTTCTGTGGTTAATACTTTCTTTAGTGTTTCATGTAGAGCTGGTCTGGAGGTACCCCATAAACTCTTAGGGATTGGATGTCTGGGAAGGATTTGAATTATCCATTGCTGATGAGGCTTAACTTTGCCTGGTTGGAAATTCTTGGTTGGAATTGTTTATCTTTGAGAACTTTGAAGATTGGACTCTAGTCTCTTCTAGCCTGTAGTGTTTCTTAGATAAGTCTGTTGCTATTCTAATTGATCTTCCCCAGTAAGTAGTCTGACCTTTCTCTCTTGTTGCCCTTAAGATTTTTTCTTTTGTACCTACATTGTGTAAGTGAGTTACTATATGTCTAGGAGTTGGACTTCTCATTTGATGTCTTGCAGGGGTTCTCTGAATTTCTTGTGCTTGAATAGTCACATCTCTCATGAGATGAGGGAAGTATTTTTGAAAAATTTCATGGCATATTTGTTCCAGAGTGGTATCTGTTTCTCTATCTGTCTCAGGAATGACAGTTAATAATTGGTCTGGCCTCTTGATATAATCACACATCTTCTGGAGGTTTTATTCTGTCTTTTTAAGCTTCTATTCTATGTTTTTAACAGTTTGCATTAGTTCCATGTTTTTATCCTCAAGCTCTGAGATTATTTCTTCTGTTTGTTTAATTCTGCTTTCTATGCTTGCCAGTTTGTTATTTATTTCATTTACTGTATTCTTTACTGCTGTCATGTCAGTTATCAACTCCTTCATTCTTTCCTCTTGTCTCTCCTCATTTCTATTCATTCTCTCTATTAGTATCTTGATCGCTTTGTTTGTGGTTTTTAACAAGTCTTTTGGGGGGCTCTTCATTGTTTGAGTTCCAAAGTCCATATATTCAGATGCTGTCTTTTCAGGGGTCTGGAGGGGACCTGTGTTCTTCCTTTGGTTCTCCTTCATTTGTGATGGTTTCCCTCCCCCTTTTCTTCTACCTTTCTTTTTTTTTTTGAGTTGGAGTCTCACTCTGTCACCCAGACTGGAGTACAGTGGCTGCTCCCGGCCACCACAGCCTCGACCTGCTGGGTTCCGGCGATCCTTCCGCCTCAGCCCTCCAAGTAGCCGGAATTACAGGCATGCACTACCACGCCCGGCTGATTTTTTGATTTGTTGTAGAGATGAGGTCTCGCTGCCCAGGCGGGTCTCGAACCCGTGGGTTCAGGCAATCCACTCACCTCAGCCTCCCAAAGGCATGGGATTACAGGCTGAGCCACTGAGCCTGGCTCTTCTCCCTTTCTTTAATTCTATTGTTCAATGATGGGTGGATAGCTTTCACTTCTGTTTGCTCAATCCCTGTTCTTCCTTATCCAGATCCTCTGGATTTGTTCAATTATGAAGTCAGACTGGGGATAGGGGGCTGAACTTTTGCAGTTTTGAGATTTGATCAAGGTGTGATGGGGGAGCTGTGGTTCAGAAGTTATCTACAAATCACAGTATCTGCTGACAGGCATAGGCCCCCTGGAACCTACTTCCCACCACCTTACAATCTGTGCATGCAGTGGGGATTTATGTATACGCCCTGAAAGAAAAAATGAGATAAGAAAAAAGGATAAGTATGGAAAAAGGAAGAAAGGAGATGAAAGGAAGATGAAGAGATAGGAGGAGAAAGAAAACAAACCAGCACACCAAGTAACAAACAAAAAAACAAACACAAACAAACAAAACATACAAGCAAACAAACATACAGACAATAACAAAAAAGCCCTAGTGATGCACTCACTCTCAGAAATACCCGTACGCAAACAGAAGAACTAAAAAAACACCAAAAAATAGCATAAACAAAATAAGTAGTAAATCTTACACTGAAACAGAGAGGAAAATAAAGAGGCCCCTCTGTGGCTGTTTCTGAATCTTGGGGTTCCTTTTCCCAAGTACTGCCACGGCTTCTGACTGCTGTGGTAAGGAGTGGGCTCTGGTCTCCAGGCCCTCCCCTCTACTCTCAGCACAGGCTGATGGGGTCACCCTTAGTGTGGGTCAGATGCCCCATGGACTACTGTGGAAAAAGGTGAATCAGATGCAAACTCACCCAACTTGTATGCTGCAGCTGCTGCTACCAAGTCCCCCACACAAATCAGATGTGTGTGCCTGGGCCAGCATGTGGGTGGGGCACCCATCTCTCTGTGTACACTCCTGAAGTTTCCTCCCTTGGTCAGCAATGGTCGAGCCCAGAGGGGTGCAGAGATCGCTGCTGGGTCCCAGGTTGGAGGCTGAATAGAGCTGGGTGGGCCAACGCAGGTCTCTGCCTGGTCCCAGGACAGAGAAAATGGCAGTGGTCAGTGTCTTCTCACCAGTGATGGGGCTCAGCTATAGATTTCCCTGCTGTGCCCTCTCCATGGTTCCCCTGATAGCACCTGTCCCGCTGTTGCAGGTGGTGACTGGTGGCATGGGCCAGGTGCCAGGTGCCAGGTGCTGAGGAGCAGCTGACTTCTACTGTCTCCTCTTGGGAGACTCCTGAGAAAGGCTACATTCTTGCACAGCGGGGGCTCCAATCTCAGGGCAGTGGTAGGTTGCAGCTACCTCCAGAGGGAACCCCCATGTGCTTGATCCCTAGTCTCCCCTCAGATGGACTTTTGTTCACCCAGCTGCACTCACCCACTCACGCAGACTGTCTTTATGGACACTCACCCTTGCAGAGACTTTCACGCTCCTACCAGTTCCATTGCCATCTTGCTTTTCTCCCCATTTGTACTTTCCAATGCTTCTACTATATGTCTCTTATCCACCTTCCCCTACCAATCTTCTGAAGGCATGGCACATGAGATCCAGTATTTTTAAATGTTAATTTTTCATTTCAAAGGCTGAAATATGCATCTTGTCTCAGACTCCTAATTAGCTGTGTGATTTTAGCCATGCTACTTGATTGTATTAGACTTAGTGCTTATATATGTAGATTATAGAAGAAAATAAAAACTTCCTAAGATTTCTCTGAAAATTTAAAGAAAAAGAAAAAACTTTTTTTTTTTTTTTGGCTCATTGTACAGTTTTGGATACAGTTAGGGCACTGCTTTTGTTTTGTAATATTTACACAACAAAACCTAGATTGCTAAAGCTAAGAAACATACAAGATACAGCAACCAAAAAATCAGTGCCTTGAGGGTGCTATATCTGTAATTGTTTATGTTTCACTGAACAGCCGGGAGGACAACACAACTTGGAGAACTCTCACTGAAAGAATAGAACAGAGCAGAAATACAACTCAAAAACAGTGAAGCTATTTCCAGGGAAACAGGGAAAGTGTCAGCAAGCATCCTGCAGGACATGTATCTAAAGAGAGGAATTTTCCTTGGAGATCTGTGCAACAGTTAGTAGAATTCACCAATAGCTAGAAATCTAGAAACAGAATTAATGAAGAGTTGGCAAGACTTTGAGAGTAATGATTTGCCATATTTAAAAAATCCAAAGCACATTCAACCTTGACTTCTTTTAAAATATGTATTTCAACATTTCTAAATTTGGAATTGATCTTACCATTGAGGTTAATGACCTGCTTTCCCTGTTAAGTTAATTTTGTATCTTATAATCAAGTCACATCCCTGGACTGAGGAAATAAGGTAATACATGCTTTGCTATAATAAGCAATGCACTTTGAACAATTGTAGGCAAACATATAGAAAAATTATTCTCATTTCAATACAATACCTCATACGAGGCAGACTTATATAAGACCATATAAAATACAATATTTGTTAAAACTATAAAATACAGACTGAAATGGGGTGTAGAATATAATGAGACACTGAAAACCAATCCAGGATCACAGAAAGGAAGATCTAAATGAGATCAGAACATAGACATTTTTTGTTGTTTTCATCAATTCCTTAATACCAAAACCATAAGTCTGCTATTTATGGTGTATAATAGATAGGTATATGTTCAGTTCATTGCTTGGTTCACTGTAGGTAAATTTTACTTCACAGTGTGGCTAAATCACTTTGAATTAAATTACATGCTGTTTTCATAAAGTCCTAAATTAGAAGAATTTTATTCTTTCATAAGACTTATCAGCAGTAGTATTGTCAGATCACCATACAGCGGCAAATATTTTATTATAAGGAAGCAGCTAAATGTCTAAAAGGACTAATAGATTAGGTACAAGTTGGGTCATGGAAGTAGGATATTTATGCTAGTCTGACAGTTCGTTTCATCTTTGCCTTCATTAATCCTACTCTGATTCCACACATGATCAGAGCATTAGGTGATTTTACTCTGAAATGTCAATGTATTGTACTTTATTTTCTGTTTGCTTCTCTTTCTCCCCATCTAGATTGCAAAACTTCAAGGATGAGGGCCATATATAATTTGTCTTGGTGTCCTGAGCACAGAGAGCTACCTAGAACAGAGTAGGTATTCAGGAGATAATTTATTCTGTGTAGTTCAATAACTTAACTCTAGCCTGTTCTTTCCTCTTGGAATGGAGAATCCTAGTGAGTTTCCCATGTGGGGACCATGCTGAAAGGCTACATCAAATAAGAACCAGTGTTCACAAAACTACCATGTCTGTCCACTCTATAAAAGGGAAACCATCACTATTTAGCTACTTAACAGACTGTAGAGAGATTCCCAGCTGTCCCCTCATCCCCCAAGAAATGTTAAATCTACCAACTAAAATTGGTAAAAACCGTTTTAGTGGAAGAATTTCTTTCAGAGAAATCACCACACAACAAGGTGAAAAATATTCACAGCACTAAGAAGGGATAAGGAAAATCTAACCACATGATTATTGAAGTCAGGTCTGACTCCGTCACATGGCAGTGATTTGAATATGTATCATGTTGGGTGAAGGTTAATCCTATTTAGACAGAAGTACACCACTCTTTTACTTCACTGCTTGTTCATTATTTCTTGAGCAGCTAGCATGATATTCATCAACCTCCAGAATTTTCTTTCTCAGAGAAGCATGCAATGAAGGATTTGGCTTGCAGCTTCTTTTGCATACTGAGTTGTATATTTGCGAACACTTATTTGGGGTGGCTTAGGGGTAGGTTAAGAAATCTGATGGTGTAGGCTAGACCATTCCCAACCATGCCTTGGAGATGTACTGATGCTATGGAAAACATACAAGTGACAACAGGAGACATGGTCTTCAGTATGTCACCTGGGTTCTTTGTACCTCAGCTTTTTCCTCTTTAAAATGAAAGAGTTGGATGAGTTCACCTCTAGTTTCCTTCTACTTATAAAAGGGTATGACCTTAAGGAAACAAGAGGGCTTTATAGTTGCTCGCAGAGTCTGAAAAATCAGCACACTATATTTTTCTAAAGTTATAGATAACACGTGGCTTTATAGCATCTAAAGAAGCTTTTCTTATAACCTACTGTTAAAGATACAAAAGATCAATGACAGAAGGGTTGTCCACAAGGGGTGTTCATAGTCTTCTTTTGGAATGCTGAGGGTCAAAGAAGGTGACAAAAGGTGACAGCCAGGGTGGAAAAGTAATTCCTAAAAAAGGTAAGTCAATTGAAGCTGACACTTAAGGTGTAGCAGTATCTGGTAGAAAATAACAGTCTCTGTAGCTATCTACAATTCAGCTTTATAAGGCTGAAAAAGTAAGGAATAATTTCAGGACATATTATCTAAAGCATTCTGCAAAGGGAACCTTAAAAGTGTACCTTACAAATTCACAGGCAGCACTAAAGTTTAATATCCTGCTTTCTCAACCCAAATTTCCACAAGTTGCATTTCTATATACATGGGACATTTTTTAATCATCTATTTTTTCATATATTTCTCCTCTACAGCTATCTTGTCTTTAACAGTAACTCCCTCATGTTCCTATAGTAAGTCGACAGCCAAAATAACCAAAATAAAATTGTAAGCCTAAAAAGGATCTAAAAATTCAAGTTGGACAAACTTGTTTAGAGAAAAAAATCAGTCTGTTTTTACGGCATTATAAGACTTGCAATGATTTTCTCTTAATATTTTTAGATACTGCTAGTCAATGCAAACTAAATCAATAATTTAAACTCGTTAAGAAAAATGTCGTTACTGATACCACCTTATACTCTAAAAATGTAAATTTGAAAGATTAATACTTATAAAATGATAAAATAGTCTACATAGTAACTGTCATGCTATAAATGGATCTTATAATCAATACGATGATGTGTTATCAAATCAAAATCAAAGAATATTCCCTAAATTCCAATGAATTTTTAACTTACCAAGATAGAAGTTATTAAACAAATCTTTGGAAATATTTAAAAAATAATTGCAAACTAAGGAAATCAGATATTAAGCTAAAATAAATAAGAAGGCATCTCTTTGAGTGCATGTCTCTGTCCATGTTTCCACGGCAACTATTTCTTTCCTTTCCTGCTTCCCTAATTTCTTTGTTGATCGATATTTTATGGTAATTGTTTCCATGGAAACTTGTACTGGTTTACTTTTCTTCTAGCCTAAATCACCACCTTCCCAAAAGGTGAGCCAAAAATGTGAAATTTCTCAGCAAAGATGAATTTAGAATAGCTAGCACTTGGGGACAAATTATTTTTAAATGGCTCATTGTCACTTTGTGTCTCACTTTACCGCCTCACACCGCCTCCATCTACTTCTCCCTATACCATCTCCCATATACTGACACATCCTTTTCTTCTCCAAGATGCAAAAGTCTCTTCCACCCTCAAAGTCTTTCTTCCATATAGTTACAGGCTATCTATAGTAACAAGAACACTCACGTTTTCCAACTAAAAATCGCAACAGACCTTTTCCTCCTGAGGAAAAAAAATGTATACAGACACTTTAATGTAATTCAACACATTTACTGAGTGTCTGTCCAGTATGTTACAGGCACTGAACTGACCACCAGTGGATATGTTATGAGTGGGTGGTGGTACTTGCCCCAAAAGAATCCACACTCTTGTAAAAACGTATGAACATGAAACAGATAATTTCAGACTAACAAATGTAAAAAACACTGTGTATACCAGATCACAATTTCACAGTCTCACTAGATAAACACACAGATTCATAGTGCACACATGCACACATGCACACAAGCACCACACATGTAAATGTAAGAATGCATAAAGTAAATATTATAACAGAGGTTTGCCCAAAGAATAAAGAAATAAATCTGATTTTTAATAATCATAAATATATGAGTTGAGGTCCCACAGGAAACATAACTCAACTTAAAATGGTTTAGATTAAAGAATACAATGAAGGAGGTATATACAGAGTTAATATTTAGTTTCCTGCTAGAATTTTTTTTCTAACCCAGACCCTCACTATTACCTAAAATGAAGGTTAACTTAGGTCACCCTTTCATACCCCATGCACTATCATATAGATCTGTGCTAGTACTTACACTGAATTTTAAAGATTTTCTTTTCTAGACTTAAGATCTGGGAGAGCAGGGAGTATGGCCATCTCATCTCCTTACTGCTGGTGTCCAAAAATAGTATGTGCTTAATAAATGTATGGCCTCTACTGGGAAAGACAGAGTTATAGATAATTAAAGTTACTAATCTAGAAATTTGTGTAATACAAAACTAACCGTAGAAAATGCTGAAAGCAGAAATACACAAATATGCCAGGGAAGAACTGAGACTACTAGAAATCAATACTATGATAATTTTAAAAAATGATCTTAGTGGATGTGACAATTTGAGTTATATTTGACATGCGTTCAAGATTTCATCGTACAGAGATAAGGTCGGGTTGGTATCTCACAATGGAGGGAACATCACGAGTGGCATCACAGAGGCAGGAAAGAAACAGAAGATATCTAGAGAAAGATATCCTTTGATTGGATGCCAAAGGCTCACTCATGGGAATACTGCTGGGAACGTCAACTGAAGGTGTGGGTCAGAGCTTGACTGCTCATGAACTTCAGCACCCAAGTTGAAATAGACAATATGGATTTGTGTCCTCACATTTGGTGGTTAACATTCACCAAACAAAAACAGGCTTATCTGAAAGCCATTTTTATAATGACTACAGGCTGTTCATTCTTCACCAAGCAATTCTTACTGTGTTTATCAGTTAGGTATTCGTCTGGTCCTGGCATCTATGTATGCAAGATCCATGTACCTTTCTTTGCGATGTTGTCTGGTAGTTAAGAGCAAGAACTGTGGGACTAGGCTGATCTGTGTTTTATTGAGGCTTTGCCACAAACTGTCTATGTCATCTTGAGCAGTTTATTTCTCCACACGTGTTTCAGGTCATTATTTTGAGAATTCAACGAGGAAGTATTGGCAAAAGCTTTAGAACAGTGCCTGACAGTAAAGTCTCAGTACTACATCACATGCTTTATGATGGCATATATGGCTGTGGAAGAGATGAAGAAACTGAGAGCTAAGAGTCTCAGGAGCCGAGGTCCCCAGAACCAGCTCCTGTCCCCCTCCTTCTTCTCTCGCCCCACCCCTACACCTGTTTCTTCCTTGGCATGTAATGATGCAGCTATGTCTTCCCTTGTGCTTCTTGAGGAAAAAAAAAGTCATTTGCAGCCAACTCCAAGTTTAGTTGGCAACAAATCCCATAGGAAACCAGACAACAAGATTCTCTCCAAAGCAAATATGAACCGTATCAATAGAAATATAGTTTACAGAATCTGGATATCCTTCTCTGGCACCCTGTGGACCACATTTGAACACTCAGCCTAGTTTGAGATGCTGCCCATTGGATATTAACAGGCAAGACAGCATCCCAGGAAGGGTATGTGTGTTACTTAATGGTATGAAAACCATGCCATAGAAGAAAAAAAAATTGAAAGACATAGCGATATTTAGTATGGAACACAGTAGACACAGGGTGTATGAGAACTGACTTTAAATAGAGGGAGGTTTTAATGCATAGTGGAGAGGTTCTTGAGAACCTCAAGGCCAGTCTCCCTTAGCCATTGCTTATATTTTATGACCACTGTCATTTGAGCATGATCAGATAGCACCTGTTTTTTGAGGCAGGCATCTTTGCCCATTTCACTCACTGCATGCATCAGAGAAGGTTCTGGGGAGGTGGCTGCTCATTGTTATGTCCTCAGAAGAGGGAATGGAAGAACTTTAATTTAGAGGTTTCATTTGTATATTTATGGCAAACATATCCAAATGTTTTCTTGGTCAGAAAAGTGCCTGCCTTTTGTGAGGAATAATCATTTGGTATGTATTCTCATGGTGCTGATTAATCCTTTCACTTATTTAAGAAAAGATTACTGAACAAAGATGCTTACAAATGAGAACAAATTTCCTGCTCTTTGAAAATCTAAGCCCTGTAAACAATTCCTTTATTTAAAATTATAGTAAAATACACATAACAAAATATTTACCATTCTAACCACTTTAAAAAATACACTTCAGTGGTATTTAGTACAGTATTTTGCAACCACCACTATCATCTAATTCCAAAATATATTCATCCCCCTGCACTAATTAAAGCAGTCACTCCTTGACTACTTCTAATCTGTTTTCTATTTCTGTCTATATGAAATTGCCAATTCCGGGTATTCATATGAATGGAATCCTGCAGTATGTGGCCTTTGTGTCTCTTTTCTTCCACTCAGGATAGCGTTTTCAAGGCTTGTCCATGTTGTAGCAGGTATCTGTATTTCATTTATTTTTATGGTTGAATAATATTCCATTGTATGGGTACACCACATTTTGATTATCCATTTGCCTGTTGATGGACATTTGGATTGTTTTCACTTTTCGGCTACCGTGAATTGTTGTGCTATAAGTATTTTTGTGTAAGTTTTTGTTTGAACAGCTGTCTTCAATAGTTTGGGGGGTATATACCTAGAAGTGTAATTGTTGCTGTGTCATATAGTAATTCTGTGTTAAACTTGTTAAGAAACTCTCTCTTTTATTGTTGTGTTTTGGGGGTTTTTTTGAGTTGGGAGTCTCACTCTGTCACCCAGGCTGGAATGCAGTGGCGCAATCACAGCTCACTATAGCCTCAACTTCCTGGACTCAGGCGATCCTTCTGCCTCAGCTTCCTGAGTGGCTGAAACCACAGACTTGCACTGCCACACCCTGCTAATTTTTGTAGAAAGTGGTCTTGCTATGTTACCTAGGCTAATCTCGAACTCTTGGCTTCAAACAATCCTCTCACCTTGGCCTCCCAAAGTGCTGGGATTGTAGTCGTGACTCACCGCAGCTGACCTCTCTCTCTTTTTTTTAAAAAATGAGATTTCCAAACTTCATATTCGTTGGTTTGCATGCAATTTGTGGGATTAGGAGATACTGTCAGACCTTTATTCCCACTTCTTTAGAATTTAGCAATATCCTCTTTGATGTGAAAATGCAAATACAAATCCATTCATGATAATGATCAAAATTATAATCCTATAGATAAATTTTTAGGAAAGGTATGGATCTAGAGGGGGATTTCTGTGTGTCACCTATCATTCCTCTTTCACTGTGCATCTGGAGCCCTGGCCCTGCTGCTTCCAAGTTGACCTCTGACATCATCCAATGGGAAGAGGATATTCAAACCTTCTGAGCTGGCTGAATTCGGACTCATGCCGATGTTCCCCCAACAGAAACGTGCCTTCAGAGTTTTAGATTCTTCAGGAGACACTGAAAATCTGAATGTTTATGTGATCGTCTAAGTCATCAAGGCTGGCAGCTCATTTGCATTTAAACAAATGAAACAAAGCAAAGCATAACAAAACATAGGCCAAGCAAAACAAGTCTGGGAACTGAATTGTACTCACAGGGATTTGGGGCATCTGCTCGCTTTCTCTTTGCAAGTATACCACCACTCATGTGATCATAACAACAATGCAATCAATAATAACTAATGCATTTACACGAAATACTATGTCCTAGGCACTAATATAAGCATTTGACACATGTCAACCTAATTTAATTCTCACAACAGTTCCGTGAGGTATGTGTGATTTCATTGCCGTTATTCCCACAGCACACCTCTCAGAGTACTTCAGTTATTTATTCATGAACTTGACTTGCTTTATATATTGTAAGCTCATTATGGGCAGTGACCATGTTTTACTCCCATTTGTGACCTCAAGACTGAGTCCGGTGCCAAGAATATGTAGATATTCACTAAATTTTGGTTAAGTGAATGACTAAATTGTATCTTCCCCTGACTATAATTCTGGTCTGCCCTGTAATAGCAAATACAATCACAAATATTTAAGGCTTTCTGTGTGCATGGGGCAGTGCCAGACAGTTACCGTAGCTATTAGTTTATTTTATTTTAAAGGCCACATTGTGAAGAATTCAAGTACTTCGTCTCTAGAAACAGAATTCCTGATTCAAATCCTGCCTCTACTAGTTCTGGCTTGTGTGATCTTCACTAAATCACATACTTCTATATAATTCCTTTTTCATGTCTTCAGATGGTGGACAATAATGTACAAATGGTTATACTCAATCTATTCCACTGATTACCACATACTCCATACTGTTCTAAGCAATTTATAGGAATTGTCTCTCTTAATTGGTAACCAGCTTGTAGATTTTGTGAGAAATAAATAAGTTAATTAACATAAAGCATTTATATTTTGTTTGGCGTATAGTAAGCATTGAGAACAGTTGACTATTCTTATTCTGTTTGCTTTACCAGACAGGAAATTAAGTAATAGAGAGACTGAGTCAATTGTTTAGAGCTTAATAACTAGCAAAGTGGGCTTTAAACTACATCCCTCCTGGCTTAAACCTCTCCTTTTAGCCACGATGCTATACTGCCCATTTTCTTGAATATTCCTTCCCCTTCCCCTTCTCTCTACCTCTGCAGTGTCTACTTAGTCCCTGGGGTTCAGTCAAAATTGGGTATTTTCCCTTTCTCTCACTAGCTCTGGTGTTTTCGGGCAATTTATTTTGTACAAAACTGTGATATTTCCCCCTTATCATTACCACAAACAGAACTTTAATTTTTAGTAAAAAACTCCTCCTTGTCATAGATTTTAGGTCCTGTCATTTTATTTCTGTACCACGGCCTAGTACAGGCCTAGTACAAAAAACACATAATATATGTGGGGTTCTAGCAGGTGGGTAGAACCTTTGGAGCTTTGATCAAAGACCACTCCTGCTCCCTTGAAGTGGAAGTCACTTAAAGCATTGGGTTGACGGACAAAACCCAGTTGGGTTGAAGGAGACTCAACCCGACCACCCATCATTCACCCATCGATTCACAGATTCATTCAAGATATGTTCTTGGTTTCAGGGCCTCTGCTAGGTACTTTTGCTGTATTCATTCCTTGTCTCTGAGGGCCTTAACCTCAGACACTTCCACATCAGATGGGTCAATCCTGATGACAAAAATGTGATGGATTTTGCAACCAGATAGCCACCACATCTTTTTCACATAGTATACATTGATTCTTTTTTTTTTTTTTTTTTTTTGAGAAAGCAGGATTTATTGCGAGGACAGAAAAACTTTCACAGTGGGTTACCCTATTGATTCTTTTAAAACAGAGTTTAAAAGGAAAAAGCGTGCCGTGAGCACTCTCTCTTACTGTCTGAGTTTTTGTGTCTCTCTGCCTCTGTCTCTTTCCTTTTCTCTTGTTCTCTCCATCTCATTGAAAGAGAGTGGTCAGATTATTCTAGTTCAAATGTGATGATTTCTGGTAAAAAAACAAAACAAAAAACTACTGCTAGTTGAGTCAGAGTTACACAGGTTCCCTTTTTGGCAACTGGAGGGAGCTTGAAGATTCTGGCCCTTTATCTCTGTCATCTGCGTACCTGGTAGCCAACAGACCACGTGTGAAATATGTCACTTAAACCTCTGGCGCTCTAAGTTTTCCACAGCATTCTGCAGAATAATTAATCAAGTGTATTGACTAATTCTGTAGTACACCTGTAATGCCACCTGTACCGCAGCTCAACAAATGTGGATAAATTAAAGAAACTTCAAAGAATGTACCACAAACTGATTAAGAAAATGGGGAGAATCATTTAGAGAAAAGATTAAAGGAGCCAATTATGCACAGCTTGACTGAGCAGAAGCTAAAGGGAGAGCTAATGGCTCTTTGATATTATTCAAAGATACTAAATGTTGAGGAGGAAAAAATATTTTGTATGATACAACAAAGTGCTATTAAGCGCAATGACAGAATTGAGAATGAGAATATTTAAATAAAGTATGTGTGAACTCTATTAAAAATAACATTTACTAAATTATGAAGTTGTCTTTTCAATTATAAAGTGGAAGATTTTCCTCAAATAAATAAAAATAACCATAGAAAAATATACTAACAAGTTTTTAATGAAAACGATTTTAATTCTTGTTGAACAGTTTAAATGACCTGCTATTTTGTAAATGTTTATTAATTTCCAATTTGAGCAATTATTTCATTCCAACAAGGATCTATTCTGTCCCCAGATATTTCTACAATATATATCCTAAAAAATCCTAGGTCTCTAACTATATAAAAGAGGACAAGGATATCAATAACAAAAAAAAGCCTTTTTAGGATTTTTTTTCAGTGACACATCTCCAAGAAAAATGGGAACTATTTACCAGCTTGTAACATTTCTGTGTTCTGGTGCCATGGTATTTTCTTTTCCTAAGTGAGCAAGTTATTCCAGTTCATACAGGAAAATTGCATGAAAGTGTTACTATCCAAGTCCTGCAGATCACTGTGATACTACCAAAAGAATATAATATAAGTTGTTGAAAACTAACAAATAAGATAACCTTAAATCATTACTTTGACAAAACCAACCTTTCTAAGAATATAGTTATCTTTTTAGCAAGTGAGAAGATCCTGGTTTGTAACTTAAATTATAGCACTGGAGAAAAAAGGGAAAAAGAGAAGGTTTGATTACATGAGTAAAATTCAAAATACAATCATGAAAAATATTGGCAACAGTTTTAATATTTGTACACTACTGCAGAGATAGTTCAAGTTTATAATAAAATGATAAGAAGTCTGACATAACATGGAAATTACAGAAAGCAAAATAGGGAGAGAATGTCCACAGTGTCCCCAGATACTGAGAGATGCCATCTTAGAGGCAACATCTAGGTGGTCACGGTATATTACACATAGATTCTGGCTTTCTTATCCTTTGTTAGAGTGCTGTGGGTTTTTCAATGAGAACGAGATCTCTCACATGACATTCAGTCCTCAGTCAAGACCTGAAATTTTCTTCCCTTTTTTATCTTCCTAATTCATTGCTATTGCATGTTTTACAGAGATTTCTCCACAGTCTTTTCCTCTATGTAAGGAAATTCAGTTTTACTCTCTTGTTTCTTGTTTTTTCTTCCATAAAAATTGCTGCTTAGTCTTTAAGCGACAAAGTTCCTCACATGGGCATCGGTTGGGATTAGTTTGCCTCAGGCAGATACCTTTTCTGATATCAACATTCCCACTTGCATTCACAACTTTAGCTCTGGGTCCCTTCACTTGGATATTAAATCCCACCAGCCTTTGTCTGAGAATCTTACATGGATGATTTCCATATGTCAACCATTCTTTGGCCTACATCTTCCTCATAAAATCTTGGGAAAATTCAGCTTATAAAAGCACTACTAAAAGTTAATCTGTTTGAATTCATGTTCAAAAAAATCCATTGAAATGTATATTCTAATCATCATCCATGTATGCTCATTCCTGAAGTGGAATAAACTATGATTATTCCACTTAATCCTCCCTATATCAATTTGAATTAAGTATTACTAATAAGCCCATTTTACAGATGAAAAGATTGAAGCACAGAAAAGTTAAATAACTTACGTAGAGTAGATTAGACTAAAAAATGATAATGTCGGGATTTGAATCAATGTACTTGAGAGTCTAGAGGCCATGGCCCATGACATTGATCATCATGTTATATTATCACCAGAATGGACATAGACCTGGTAAAGAGTTCTGAGAACTGGATGTAAGGCCATTGGTCAGTTGGTGTTGTAAAAGTTTGCCTTTATATGACAGATGATATATAAAAAGCCCATCCTTTCTTTACTACAAAACCAGTCTACATGTGAGTGAAAACTCTCGCTCTCTGTCTCTCTGTCTCTCTGTCTCTCTGTCTCTCGTCTCTCTCTCTCTCTCTCTCTGTGTGTGTGTGTGTGTGTGTGTGTGTGTGTGTGTGTGGGTGTGTGTGTATGTAGCTACAAATACTTTGGATTTGCAAAAACACAATTTTTCCTGCTAAAATGACGTGCTTATTTCATAAGTCATCTATTCTAAAGTGTCATCAGATGCCTGGGAAGGGAGCTTTTTGTAAAGTACTCTTGAGATGGGCTGATATATTTTATACAACCTTCAACGTAGAAGTAGAATTGGAAGTGTGTATGAGGAAAGAAATAAGAAAACAAAATCAGAGGCCTACTGGAACAAAGGCACATGGTAGCAAACCCGCCCACTCCCCAAATCCTAACACTGATGAACCTGAGTCCTCACTGTACATTTAACAGGTGCTGCTTTGCAGTCTGTCTTTTACTGTGGTCTTTTGTGCTTATTTTACTTTTCACATCTACTCTCTTCTACTCCCCCGGGGAATACGGAGCCTTCCCTTTTGTCTCCGGGCACCTTATCCGCAGGCGATCAGCTATATCTTAAGTGAATATCTACCTGTGGAATCGATATGAAGATTCAATGCTCAGGAAGTGCAAGGCATAAAAACATTAACTGGTTTCCATGACTTCTGTTTCTCCTTTGGCCAAAATTGCTCTTTTTCCAAGGTCTATTTTCATTTCATGAGTTAAGAGAACAGGACCTGGAACCCAAAAAGACACATGGATTTGAGTCCCCCGGCTCAGTGGTTTTCTAGTTAGGTGACCTTGAGTAAAATGCTTCCACTTGCTGTGCCTCATTTGATCAGGTTTGGATGAGGAAAATAATAGTATCTACTGCATAAGAATTTTGTTAGGATTGAAATAGGGTAATTCATGTAAAGTGCTACACGGGGCTCAATAGAAAATGCTAAATAAATAGTTACTTGTGGCTGTCATTTATCTGCTTGATTTCTTTTCCAAGAAAAGATTCACTTAATTCTTTATTCATTAGTGAAATCTGCTTAAAAATACTGTGTGTATAGTCTATGCTTGAAATACTATTCTAGGCCCTGGTGAACAAGATGGATATGGTGTTTCCAATCCTCACGGAGTTCAGAATCTCGGGAGATAAAGACAAACAGCAGGCAATTAGCAGGACAATGGCTGTGATTAGGCCTGACCTTTGACCCCTTCATCTCCCCTGTAGAGTCAGGCGCAGAATTCTCTCCCAAAAAAAAGTGAAAAAATCTTTTCTTCAATGTATTTCCAGGCCTCTCCCTTGTGATCTTCCCCCACCCCCCTCATCCTGCAGTGTGTCCCTTGGTGCCTGTTGCCTCAGCAGAACTTTAGTGGGTGTCCGTGCCTGTAGTATTTTCTCTTTCATTCTCTTCCTGCACGGACACATTAATCTTCTTTAAACACTGCTTTCATCGCGTTGCTACCCTGTTTGGTAACTTTAAATAGCTTACTCCCTTCCCCTCTGTCAAGCCCAGAGTTACCTGCTAACTTACAAGACCACCCACCATTTGTCACCAGTCTCACTATATAATCACGTTTTCCACTTCTCCTTCGAGTGTAACAGCCGCTCTGGTGAAGCTGGAATCTGCCTGCGGGGATACTAAATCCTACCCCCAGATTTACCACTGCTGTCCTAGAAATGGCTGATCTTTGAGTGCTTCAGATGCACTAGTTGCTGCACTAGCTGCTTTCCACAGTTTGCCTTTAGTTTTTATAGAAGTGAGACTCTTCATTGACATCATTGTCCTGATTTACAAATGAAGAAAAGTGTTCTCAGAGGTTCGGGAAGCAGATTGAGGAATCTAGAATCCAAACCCACGTCTATTTCCCTGCAACTTTCTTATACTTTTTCACTGTTCCTCCACCCCATGGTACTCATTTGACTCAGAATGTCTTTCTCCTAATGTTTTCAACCTACAACCTTAAATTATCTCTGTGACCCAAGTTTAAGTCCTATCTCTTCTGAAAAATCTAACTCTTCCTGCCTTCATTGATTTCCTTGTCTTTGAACTCCTGAAATACCAACCATCAATACCACTTGCATTGTGTGGCATCAATCCGTGTGCTAGTCTTCTTTCCCTAGCTATTCTGTAGGTACCTTAAGAGCAAGCATTCTGTATCACCTCATAATCTCTCCCATGAGTTGCAGTTTTCCTGTGCCTCAGATATGAACGTGCCTGTTGTTAGGATTATTCATCATCGTTCAAGCTATTTTACCTTGGGTCCAAATGATCAGTACAGGAAGGAATCAAAAGTAAACTTTAATTCAATTTATTATTTAAAAAATCACACAGCTTAGAGACATGAGAAATATGAGAAATATAACAAGAGAGTGTGTCTTCGGATGAAAGAAGATAGAAAATTAAATGTGAGGACTATGTAGCTGGAAATATGACTTAAAAACATACAACATAATACTGGAGGTAGATTCTACTTCCTAACAGTCAAAGATTTTTTGAAAAGAAACAGAAACAGCAACGACAAAAAAACAGAAGCCTTCCCTCTTATAAAATGCAGTGTTTGTGAGTTTAAAAAAAACTGACTGCTCATAAGCAGCAAATTTATTTTTGGTATCAAGACCAGACAGAAATCTCTCCCCACAGGATCTCATTAAGAGGAAATTGGGTAAGTAGTGAACAACACCTTTGCCATCATCATTACAGGAGTTACCATAAAGAGCTTCATAGGAATCTTTCTTATGCTGAATGACCCTCAGTCAGATCAATGATGTCATAGCAACAAAGTGAAATACACGAAGAACAATTCCCCAGGTGGAGATCAGGGTAAATAAACTCTGTGATTTAGACCCCAAGAAACTCACCCAGTAGAAGGGCTGAGGGATCAACCCTCAAAGAAGGCACCAGTCCAAGTCAGTACTCCAGGAGTCTGGAGACTCAGATGTAGAAGGGTATCAGATATGGTAGGTCTGAGCTGGTTTTACAGTCTTTTTTCAGGAATGTGGTTGTCTCACCATTTTACTTGAGGCTCTGTCTGGGTTTTGGCAGAAATTTAGACTGCGGCTGGAGCTAGATTGGAAGGGATTCTCCCTGATGGAAACTGGTCGTTGGACTGAGGTTACAGGCACTGTTTATTGCTTTGGCTGGAAATAGAGGTACTGATCAAGAAGCCAAACTGACACCCAGAGATATGCATAGAGTCAGGGCAGGAATGGTGGGGGATGTGGGATTATCTTGATGGACTTAGGAAGTGTGCCTGTTTGCTCAGCTGAGATACACCAAATATCAGGATTAGTGAGGGTGGGGTTGGGAGTATACCGATGTCAGATTCTGTCCTCATTAGCTCAGCAGTGGCCCCAGGTGGGTGGAACAGAATAAATGGGGGTGTTTGTCAGCACACACACCCTGAGGAGCACCTGAGTCAGTATCTTTGGCATAGGTGTTTAATAGAATTCCTGAAGTGATTCTCAGTGGACTAAAATTGAGAAGCACTGAATTAGGGACTAAGTGGGACTGAACCTACAGGTCTGAGATATAAATATCTGCTCTTAGACTGTCTTGGAGCTGACACTCGGCACAGTGCAATTTCCGTGGGACTTAGAGGATTAGACGCCATTAAATTTTTTATAAAGCATAGAATGATGAAGTGGCTTGGAAGAAGTCATTGAATTAAAAAAAGAATTTTTATGAGAGAAGTACAGGTAGGGAAATTTAGAAGTCCTCTTAATAATGAGAGAAAGTACAAATTTAATGAATGGGGAAGTTTTAATATGAGCTAGCAGCACACCCTGCCATTTACCTTCATGGCAAGCAGTTCTAAAAGCATCTGAGAAGTTTTATTTTGGGAGAAGGGAAATCTTGAGTGGATCTACATGCAGCTAGTGAAATAATGACTTGGCAGCTGATAAAAGCCCAAAGAAAGGTTGCCATAAGAAGCAGAGCGGCTGGACACTCTGACTCCAGAATGTTCTCCTGGTTCTGAATACATTTTAACAGCATAAGCACAGAGACCAAGGGCACGCACTACACATTTCCCTTGGACTTGGCAGGTTATGAGGAATCATAACAAGCTTCACTTGTGTTTGACTCAAAAATAGGTGTTTTGACTGCAAGTTTGTGCAGCTGTCTTTGGTGATGGGGAGCTCAACCCACACTGCTGCTTGTTGTGTTATTGTTTCATCTGTTTGTTGTAGTGATTTTAAATAGAGAAAGAAAGGAATTGGGGAAAAGGTTTGAACTAAAGCATTCAGGCAAATTCAATAATGAAATGCTACCCAGGCTTTTGCAACAGGAAATCCATGCAATCCCATGGCTAATGCTATTCTCACCGTAGGGATTCATCGAGTCTATTTTATCAGCTCAGTGGGGTTCGTGCCTCTCTACACTGAAGGGGGAAAAGCAGAATTATCACCAGGGTAATGAAAAACACCCCCTCTCACGTTTGTAAGCTGTTTTATTAAAAGCATGTTGCTTTGGCCTCATATACCCGTTGCAATATGTGAGTATAAAATGCCAGAATAGCTCTCAAGGGAAGCGCTTTCCTTTGTGCTAATTTAAAATTCTTCACAGAGCTTGCAGTCAGGTGTGATGTTAATATTTTGTATCTTTGCTACCTGATATTTTCATAAAGGACCTGGTCGGTGCAGAGAAAAGGATCAGCTGAGTTTTAGAGACACGTGTCTGGGGCCAGCAGTTTATTATAAGTTGCTTTCAGAACTATTCTCAATCCCTCTGATATTTGGAAATTTTAATTAGTGCTTCTGTTGTGATTGAACCAGTAGCATTTTATTGATTGTCCCTGTGGATAATCACATTTTACTTTTTTGTACATTAATTTTCAATTTTGCCAGTGGAGTTTTCACATTTTACTCTTAGTCTCTGAGAATCTTAACCCAATGTTGGTTTTTGCAAATTCCACCATTAGTTCTATCCAACTAGCATGCCATTCTCTAGCTCGTCTCCATTCTAATTGTTGGAAAACTTTAGGATGCAAGCTAAGTTCCTAAAATAACTAATTCCTACCACTTTAGGATGCAAGTTAAGTTCCTAAAATAACTAATTCCTATAGTAGAGGAGTTAGACTTGTAAAGAAATAACTCCAATACAGCATGCGAAGGATATAAATACAAGTGTTCGAAGGGAGAAGTGTAATTGAGAAAAGTGATATTTCAATTGGATCTTAGAGGATGAGGTGAAAATTCCCCAGAGTTTGAAAGAAAAGGTTTTTATGCCAGGGAGAGAGACCTACACATACAAGAGCATGATGTGGAAGCACAGTGTGTTTGTTGTATTCAGAGACTAGCTGGCAGTTCCATGCCTCTGACTGGTAGTTGAAGGGTACAAGAGAAAGGCAAAAGTGTAGGATTCAAATGGTGAGATGCCTTATGTTCTGCACAGTTGGACTCAGACTTTACCCTGTGAGTGTTAATAGGACAGCCAGTGGCTTTTAAGTAATGCGACAGTATTTTTACCAGCATCTGAGCATGATTACCCCGGCAGAAGTATGCAAAATGATTTGGAATAGGTTAGACTGGAGATAGAGAGATCGGTTAAGAGTTGATGGTAATAGTTCTGAGACTAGATGAGAGGAACCACAACTTGGCCTGGGGTCCTTGGGATGGAGAAACATTGCTAAGTAAAGATTAAATAACTTGGTGATTGCTTGAAGCAGAGAAGAGGGGAGGGAGAGAACATGGTGACTCTACAGTTCTCAGTCAACTTAGGGAGTCAACTGGTGCTATTTCAACTTAAGCAAGGCATAGGTAAGGTGAAAGTTATGTATTTCTTTTTTAACGACAGAAAGTTAATAAGTTCAGTTTTGGAATGATGAGATCCAAGAACCTCTTGTTATCTAAGTGGAATATTGTAGTATTAAATACTGGCCTAGCATTTAGTCAGATAAAGAGGTTTGGAGCTCAGGAGGAAAGTCTGGACAGGAGACACAGATAGGGAGTATAAGGACTTACTATTGGCTTGCCTGAATCATGACTTTATATTGTTATTAAAATAACGTATCCAGCCAGGCTCGGTGGCTCAGCCTGTAATACCGCGCTTTGGGAGGCTGCGGTGAGTGAATTGCCTGAGCCCGCGGGTTTGCGATCCGCCTGGGCAACTTGGTGAGACCTCATCTCTACAATAAATCAAAAAATTAGCCGGGTGTGGTAGCGCACGCCTGTAGTTCCAGCTACTTGGAAGGCTTTGGTGGGAGGATAGCCTGAGTCCAGCAGGTCGAGGCTGCGGTGGCCGGGAGTGTGCCACTGCATTCCAGTCTGGGTGACAGAGTGAGACTCCAACTCAAAATAAAATAAAATAAAATAACATATCCATGCAGCTTCATTGCATAGATGGCTCATTTAGAAACTCTACTCTAATAATTCTGAAGTATTTTTACATTTTCTGTTGCTACATCAAATCTGCCCTATGCTGTATTTGTACTTTTTCAGCGTAAATGAAGTAGAAGCCTGTTTATTTATCTTTGTCAATGTCATCCTATTGAATATTCAACAAAGTGAAGTAGCCAGAACTCGGACTTTGAAGCCTGGTAGTCACAGGAGCTTTTATTGTCTTCCACCTGAAGCAGTTCAAGTGCATCCCTCCACCTCTCCCCTCCTCAAGTTAGTTAGCTATGTGACTAGTCATTGTTCTTGAAATGTGAGCTGACAGACCATGTCATTACCAGGCAGGCACTCGAAGAGCTCGTTTGTGATTCACCACATCCTCTTTTTCTGCCTCTGCAGCATTGGAGATTGCAGCCCCACGGCCAAGGATTCCTGAGTGACTACAATGAGCAGAGTTCCCCATATAACCCATCGTAGACAGGCATCGTGAGTGGGAAATAAAGTTTGCTGCATTAAACCACTGAGATTGCTGTTGCTATCAAAGCATAAACTAGCCAATCTGACTGGTAAAAAGCTAACCAGACATGGGCTCAAGTCTTGGCTCAATCCCGAGTTAACCCACTGCAAACATGTCACATGACTTCCCTGACCCCATTTCTTAATTTGGGGGATGGGAGTAATGATACCAAAGTTTGTTCGAACTCTGAGAATTGGAGACAAGATATACAATGCACCTTGTAAATTGCAGCCATTCACTACATAGCAACCATTTTTATAATTTCCATCCATCCTTTAGAGAGTTACTCAATTTTAGTGTATTGATTTTATTACTTCTGGTGGCTAGCCCACTCAGATTTGTGTTGTATTCAGATTTCTTAAGCGTGCTATCAGTATGTTTATTTGAACATTTGCTAAAAAAAAAAAAAAAAGGAAATAAGATAGGGTAAAGGGCAGGACTGGTAGTCATGCTAACATAGATCTCACAGATACTTCATTTATTAATGAACCATCTTTAGACAGAGTTGTAAGATTAATTTACCTTGCAATAGCCCTGAATTCATCCTGTCTTTGAGGATACAGAGCTTTTTTCAGAGGTATCCCATAAAAAGGTTACTTAGCCAGTCAGCTTGCTAAGACCACATATGAGATCATCATGTCTGCTTTTTGAACACTTACTATTTGCTTTGCGATATTCTGTTTTCTTTTTTCTCAGACAAGCTTATTGTTCTGTGTATTCTTCTGAAGTATATAATCATTCTGATCCATTCTCTTTGCTTCCAGTGTAATTCTATACCAAAACTTCTGTCACTCTGCTGTCAGAGTTAAACCACTATCATGATCCAATTATCTGCTTATACCATCTCCTTCATGTAAAACTCTCCATTGATTGCACAAGACCATTGCCTGCAGGATAAAGTTTAGGGAAGATTTTATCCACTTGAATGAATATCAACTGAAAGTCTCCTTATGGAAAAACATCCACTACACTCTTGATCTATGCCGATGACAAATTCAACTCTAAGAAGAAAGGATGATAGGAATGAATCTCATAACTTCGTTTTGAAAAACAAAAATTGGCTGATATTGTGGAAGAGAAGGGGATTTCAGGAATAAGCAACATAGCTAATAGAGATTTAATAAAACTAGAGAAAGATAAGAGTATGAATAAGGCAAATACATTTCTAGAATAGTAGAAAGAGAAGATTATCTTCAGAAGTAGGTTTGATATATAAGAAAATATTTCCTGCAATGGTGTGCTCAAGCCATAACGCCTATTTTTTTTTTTTTCAGGGATGGCACAGACTGGAAATATATTTAGACTCTAAACAGATTTAGATAGATTTATAAATAGATTAACAACATACCATGGAGGGCAAGACAAATCATGGGGACATAAATATATCTGAGGGGAGTTTTGAGTGGCCCATCACTCCTATTCCAAGAGGTGACTTGTGTTGGATTGTTCAGGAGCTTGACCACTTTGGGCTATGTCTTTGTTTTTATGAGTGTTATCATCATCTGGTTAGCCTGAGGAACAGATAGCTACAAGTTTACCAAGGCCTTAGATGACAAAATCATTTTCATATATATACACACACTGACATTATGAAACTCATCATTAAAAAACATTTTACCATTTTTGGAAAAGAGGCACAGGCTTCTTTTTCACTCTGCCTGAAGGAATGTTGAAAGTCACAGATCTGAAAATATTCAATTACAAGTGCGTTCTCTTTAAAATCTGTCCCTCAGTTGAGGTGACAGTAGCTGTTCCCACATCTCTTTCCCTAGGTCATCAAATTAATTGGGAAAAGGAATAACGTGTGCGCCGGAATAGCTTCTCACACATTATCACAACGCCCCTTTCCATCCGCCCCTGGCGGCACCCTGTCATGGCCCCCAAACCACCCATGTGATGGCCTTTCAGAAATGACAGTCTTTCTAGTTTCTTTAGGTGAAAAGATTTAGCTGGCAATTAAAGAGACATCTTAGGCTTAAAAAAAAGTAACTGTATCTTCATAATTTTATTTTCCTAGCATCTGTTCTATTCAAGCCAAGCCCACTGTGGTGATCTTCATCGAGACAATTCAGGGGTTTCCTAGCAACCAAGTTTCCTGTGGTTTCCTTGGTTATATGCAATGACATAACTCTTGTGGGCAACTTCAAAAGCACAGAAGAAAGCCCTCCTAAAGAATGAGATTCCAAAAAAAAAAAAAAATCAGGTTACTTCTCACTGAGTGTCTCTGTTTATAACGAAGACACTGCTCCTCATGGGCATTAGTAACACTGATCAGTGATTATGCGGAGACTGTAAAGTAAAATCGTGTTAGATGATGTGTTCTTTTCCATTGTCTTTGTCATAAACCTGATCCTAATATGTTTTCTGAAATCAAGATCCTTTTCCCATCTCTTCTAATTGTCTGCTATCCTTAGACATATCCAGCAGATAAAATTTAGACACTTTGAAAAATCACCAGAGGCCATTTATAAAGACAGCAGAGTTGTATATGCTCAAGAGTAGGAACCAGTGATACTGCCTTGTTTTTACCTATAAAGTATCTTTTAGAGACTTGTACAGCAATGCTAGGGAGTGCTGGTGGAGTCCATTGAATTACTGTTAATTTATACTGACCAGTAAATGTTCAGTGCCAGCTTGACCAGAATTAACTACTTTTATGTGCTTAATAATTTTTTCTTCCATATTCACAAAGAAAGACTATACTGGGTAGCTATATTCTCTGGTAATAGGCCTAAAATCCATAATATGTCAATAGAAGAAGACAATAAAAATTTATTCAATTAAGATAAAATTTTTGCTACAAAAACTATTCGTCTTTGCATCTTCAGTGCCTGTCACAGAATGTGGCTTGTAATAAAAATGAAAGATTGAATCAGCAAATGACCAGAAATCAACAGCTCCTTTAGTTTTTCCATTGGAAATCAGAATTTAGACTAAAATAATACACATTTACAAAAGGAGAAAATAATAATGAATTTTTTGAGTCAGCATACAGTAAGTTCTCATTTAACATCGTCGATAGGTTCTTAGAAACTGTGACTTTAAGTGAACTGGCATACTGTATAACAAACCAATTTTATCACAGATTAATTGATATAAACAAGAGTAAAGTTGCCATGATATACAGTTTATACAGTACCTCATTTCACTCAAAGTCACAGTTTCCAAGAATCTACCAATGATGTTGCATGAGGAATTACTGCATATTCTTTTGCATACTTTTTATTTACTCATTCAAATACTTATTTTGAGCCTCTTAAGTGCCAGGGTATGTGCTAGGATTTCAGAATATAATGGTAGACAACATTAAATATGATTCCTGCCTCAAGGAGCTTGAAGATAAAATTATTAGAAATTGAAAATTAATTATATGATACCACAAACAAACATAAAATTACAACCTTGGTAAATATTGTAAAGACAGGAGATATTATGCCACGAGTTTTCTAAGGATACCTGTTCTGATTTGGAGGTGAAGTGGTCAGGAACAGTTTCTCAGAGGAAGTCACAATTAAGGTGAGAGATGAGTGACTGTGTAAGCCTAACCGGGAGAAAAATGGATGTGGGTGGGGAACAGAATAGACAGAAAGACCAGCATGTGCAAGGGGCCTTTAGCAGAACCCACAGAAGTTCGGGAGACTGGACGTCACTCTAGTCAGCAGGGGTGAGTGTAGAATGAGGCTAGGTTTCAGAGTGGTCAGAAGGGTCACTCGAGAGGCCCTATAGGCCATGATGAGCATTTAGCTGAAAAAATCCAGAAAAAAATGTGAAAACATGCATAGTTGCATTTTAATGTTTGTAATATTGTGTATTTTAAAAATATCACCTAAGACTTTGATTTGAAGGGGAACATTTAGTTCTGAAGTAAATGAGCTAGTTGGGCACCTATAGAATAGGGCTTGTGACATAAATGGCACGTTTGTACAGACTGTGCTGGTGCGCTAAGGGTCCAGTGCAGGAGAAGTTGAGGGTAGGGTAGTGCTATCAATAATCCAGGAAGGAAGATTGGAGGCCTAAGGTTCAGCCAGGCAAAAAGTATGGTCATAGAGGAGGAGGGAGAAATAGCATTTGACTACAGATATTTTATGTATATGATTTCACTTAATTCTAAAAGCCACATGCCAGTTGGGCAATATTTTTTACCTCTTTATATTAGGAAAATGAGAAATAGGGAGTATAACACACCCTGGATGACATACCAGTAAGGTGGGGATTGGTATCTAGGACCTTCTTGGGTTCTCAAAACTGTGCTTGATTTTCAGTGTAATATACTGTATTTCCACTTTTCTGTGCAGTAATTTATGTGAGTCTTGATATCAAGGTGGATATTCCATCATGTCTAACCACAGTCAATGAGAGAAACAAAGATTTACCCTATTGCTTTCCTGAGGCTACTAGCCAACAGGCTACACTAAGCTTAATTTAACTGAGCAAAATGCCTTGTGTAACCATTTATAAAATAGAGCCATTTACCTATATATTTATTTGCCCAAGTAACTTTATTAAGTTATCCTTAAAATTACACACTTAATCATTTTGAAATTGATGCATTTGGAATTTGATGTATTCAGTTCTGCATCAAGATGAGGAGAAATGAAACATAACAAAACGTAGGCCCCTTATATCATGGAGACAAATATTGAGAAGTGGAAGGGACCAACAAGTCATTGGGCCGCTCTTTCATTCACTTAATAATTTTTTAATTGAACTTCTCCTATGTACCATGCAGGCACGGTTCTAAGTGTTGTGGATATTTTAATACGTTGAACAAAGTCCTTGATATCATGGGAACCAGACAAAAACACATAATCTAATGGATTATAACTCATAGTCAGGGAGTGAGAAATGATATGAAGTCACAGAAATAGATAAAAGCCATAAAATATGGTCAAGGAAGGCCTTTCTAAGGCAGTGACATTTGATCAGAGACCAGAGGGAAGCCAAAGTGTGCTGTATGGGGGAAAGCAATTCAAGACAGAATGAACAGAAAGTTCAAAGACTCTGAGACATCGCACTTTAGAAGTGGGACTGCACTTCTGATTTCATGAAAACTTAGTGATTCATGATTTTCAAGCTAGCAAACTTAGTTTACAGTCCTTGTGTAGCAGAAAAAGGCTCAAAGATCTAGCTCTTACCTGATGAGCTGAAACCATATAAATCAAAATCTTGTCTTTTAAAAATTTGAACAATTGTATTAAAAGCAATTTTTTTATGCATTGGGGTTTATTTCTTTAAAGACTAAGTCACTCTCTTGGCTTATAGACTTTGAGGTTCTATTCAAATTATTTAGGGCAAAGACACAAACTGGCTCAATTTTGGAGTGAAAGATGGTTCTCTGTTGGTTGCACAATACTTTACAAATCATAGAATCATCGAATTTAAAGTTATCTCCAAATTCATCTAGAACACAATGAGAATAGCTAACATTTATAAAACGAGTCACCATTCTACATGTTTTACTCATATTAGCATATTTTGTCCTCCTAACCTTTGCAGAAGTTATTATTATGACCTCTGTTTTAAGATGGGGGAAATTAGAGACCACAGGACTTAAGTAATTTTCCTGTCACACAACTATTAAGCAGTTAGTGTATACAGTCTGACTCTAGACTCTTTGCATTTAACTATGACATTCTAGACAGTATGAAGAAACTCAGATTGACTGGTTAAGTACATTTCCCAAGATCCTACTCTTAGGATGCAAAGGTGGAATTTCAGCCTCATCCTGTATGACTCTAGAATTTGGGTTCTTAATCCCTATTTTGTGCTACAAAGCATCATCCACCTCAGAGAACATCTAGTTTAAAACGCTACCTTGGGAGGTAATGCTATTTAGTAGAATGTATATGGACTTTTCTAACTAGAAGAACCTTTGTTTATATTTAGTTCTGTACTTTCTAGCTTGCAATTTGGAGCTAGTTGCTTAGCTTCACTTCGTTTGAGTAGCTATAAAGTTGGATAATCATACTTACCAAACAATGCTGTAGTGAGAAAGAATGGTGTGTCTGTCTAACATACCGAGTATAGATGAGGCGATTGACATATGGAACAATTATTGTAATTCTGGAGAGGAAACAAAGGTCAAAGTAATTATATCACATATCTCATAGTGGAATATCCAGGTTACAAGTTAGAGTTCCTGATTACTGTCTTTCTTACATTGAACCACACAAAGAAATTAGTAGTAAAGACTAATAGAAAAACAACCTGCCAATTTCTCTGTATTCCTTTTGATATTCTAGCTCAGAATCTGTGATATTAACTGCTGTTGCTAATTTGCTGAACTTCAAGAGTGAACCATGCTACTTCTGTATTGTGTATCAGAGATCCCCAACCCTTGACAACAGGTCCATGGCCTGTTAGGAACCAGGTTGCACAGTAGGAAGTGAGCAGGGCGCCAGCAAGCAAAGACTCATCTGTATTTACAACTGCTCCCCACAAACACATTACTGCCTGAGCTCCATCTTCTGTCAATTCAGTGGTGGTGTTAGATTCTCATAGGAGCGTGAACCCTATTGTGATCTGCACATGCGAGGGATCTGGGTTGCACGCTTCTTAGGAGAATCTAATGCCTGATGATCTGAGGTGGTGATACTCTATATTTCATTATATATTGCAATGTAAAAATAATAGAAATAAAGTGCACAATAAATGTAATGGGCTTGAATCTCCCAGAACCCTTCCCATTCCCTGCGGTTCATGGAAAAATTGTCTTCCACAAAACCAGTTCCTGATACCAAAAAGGTGGAACTACTATTATGTATATTATCATGGATTTCTGTATAATATGTATCTGTCTTGCTGTCCTGAGTAGATCATAAAGTACCCACACGGGGAATGTTTCTTGATTTTTTAAAAATATCTTTTGTATTCTTGAGTTTCACCTTCAAGTGTGGAAGAAAGGCTTTTTATATTAGAAAATCCACAAATCAACTACTTTAACTGTTTTAAAAAATTTTAATGTTGTATTTTGTTTTTAATTGGTACATAATAATTGTGCATGTTTAAGGAGTCCATAGTAATGTCTCAATACATGCAATGCATAGTGGTCAGATCAAGATAATTAGCATGTCTATCATTCCAAGCACTGTCATTTCTTTGTGTTGGGAACATTTGCCATCCTCCTCCTAGCTGTTGGAAACGACGTAGTGCATTATTCTTAACTATAGGCCCTCTAGAGTGCTATAGAACACTACAACTTATTCTCCTGTCTAGTTATAATTTTATATCCTGTAACAAATTTCTCCCAATCCTCTTTTCCTTCCCAGTTTCTAGTATCTTCTGTTCTACCTTTCATTTCTATGATAGCAGATTTTTGAGCTTCTGCAAATGAGTGAGAACATGCAGTGTTTAATTTTCTGCTCCTGGCTTATTTCACTTAAATCTGCTTTTTTGAGCGTTACTTAACATTCAATAAATTGTACCAACTTTAAGCGTACAATTCTATGAGTTTTGACAAACGTCTACAGTTGTGTTACCATCATCACAATCATGATATGAACTGGTCTGTCCAATATGGTTGCCACTAGCCACTTGTAATGACTGATCGCTTGAAATGTGGCTAATACTAATTAAGTTGTGTTATAAATATAATATACACTGGATTTTAAAGTCTTAGTAAAACATTTATTTATGGTGATTGTAGTAATACTATTTTGATACATGACATTAGAATATATTATTCAAGTCGGGCTCGCTGGCTCAGCCTGTAATCCCAGTGCTTTGGGAGGCTGAGGTGAGTGGATTGCCTGAGCCCGCAGGTTGGAGAACTGCCTGGGCAACTTGGTGAGACCTCATCTCTACAATAAATAAAAAATTAGCCGGGCATGGTAGCACGTGCCTGTAGTTCCAGCTACTTAAAAGGCTGAGGCGGAAGGATCGCCAGAGCCCAGCAGGTCGAGGCTGCGGTGGCCGTGAGCGGCCACTGCACTCCAGTCTAGGTGACAGAGTGAGACTCCAACTCAAAAAAAAAAAAAAAAGAATATATTATTCAAATAAATATCACCCATTTTCTTCTACTTTTAAATGTGGCTAGTAAAATATTCAAAATACCTAACTGACTGGCACTATATTTCTATTGAACAATGGTCACACAGAGCATGCCATCACTTCTAAAAACCTCCTTCTTACCACTTTGTAAGCAATGTCCCCCTTCCCTCACCTCAACTCATGACAGCCACTGATATTCTTTCTGTCAATATTGTTTTGCCTTTTCTAGAATAACTAATAGTACGTGACTGAAAACTTTTTGTCTGATTTCTTTCATTTAGCATAATATTTTTGCGATTCATCCTTGTTTTCATGAATTAGTGGTTTGTTCCTTTATTGTTGAGTGGTATCTATGGATGAACGTTCCACAGTCTATCTCTCAAATGGACATTTGGGTTATTTGCAGTTTTTTATTATTAATAAAGCTAGTATAAACTTTAATAAAGCCAGTTTTTTATTATTAATAAAATCTTTGCATGGACATGGAGATGTTTTCATATCTGCTGGATAAAGATGTCAGAATGAGATTATTGGATGATATGATAAGTATATGTTCAACTTCAAAAAATACTCCTAAAATGTTTTCCAAGGTGGTTGTAACACTCCCTATCACCACTGGTGGTGTATGAGACTTTAAGTTGCTCCACATTTTCAACAACTTGACATTGTCACTCTCATTTAATTTTAGCCATTCAAGTGGATGCCTACAGTATCTCATTGCGGTGACTGTATATTTTGTTTATAACTGTTGATGTTGAGGATTTTTAATGCATTTATTTGCCTGCCATTCGTATTTCTACTTAGTAAATGTATCAATCAAATATATTTCTCATTCTCTTTTTGTGTTATTCATCTTTTAATTGAGTTGAAAGAGTAAAGAGTTCTTAGCTTCCATTTAAATGTCTTCAAGCTTACTCATATTTTCTTTGGCAGTGTTTAATCTGCTGGTAAGACAATACACTGCATTTTTACATTTCAAATATTGTAGTTTTCGTCTCTAAGTTTCCAGTTTTTTTCTTGCTTACACTTTTCCTTGTATTTCTCTTTTTTTCTCTTTGTGAGCAAGTAAAGTATATTTATAGTACTTTTAAAAATGATTCTTGTCTTCACATTCTATTATAGCTGTTATTTCTGAGTCTGTTTTCATTCGTTGAATTTTCTCATCTATATTGTTTTTATTTTTCCATCTTTTTGTTAATTGCTGGACATTTTATATTGCTGCTGGATTTTGTTGTATTTTTGAAAATAACGATAGATTTTCCTCTGGCAAGGTTTATCTACTTGGAACTCAATTTGTTTCTTCTGAAGCTTGCTTTTAAACTTTATCAGAGTGCAGAGTAACAGCTAGTCTAGAGTTAATTAATCTTTACTACCATGTTGATAATGATATGATAATTTTTATGGATGTTCCATGTAATCACCCAGGCTGATGGAAACATGAATTACGACTAACTCTGCCTGAGGTCTGGTGTTTGTTTGGACTGAGGTTCTTCCTTCGCCTTTTGTAGCTTCCTTTCACTCAATTGCATGCGAGTGAGTATTTAGCCAGACTCAAGGGGACTCCTCAGTAAAACCCCAGAGTTCTGTCTCTGTGGAGCTCCCTCATCTCTGGTGCTTGGTCTTACCCTCTTTAGCTCTCTTGACTTCCCTAAATTCTGATCTCTTCCTTAATTCAGTGTGAATGCTGATCTCGGTTTGAGTTCCTCCTGTCTGAACTGCAGGCTAGCAATTGCCTTCAGATGGTACCCTGAACATTCGTTGACCACATTGTTTCTTTACCGTCTCTCAGGAATCAAAATCCATTGTTTAATGGATTTTGTTCAGTTTTCTAGTTATTTAAATTGGGGGGGGCAGGGGTTAGTCTATATCATTATTCCATCATGACTGGAAGCATAAGAGTAAATATTTCAGACTTGAAGTAAAATATCGTATTTGAAACCTGCACAGGTGACATGCACAGCCCCAATTTTTCCTTTTCTTCGATGGTTCAAAGTATCTGCCCTCCACATGGTTCTTCAAGGAGTTAATTTGATGTTTTTGCTCTCTGGGTTCCAAGAAAAACCCAGTTAAGAATGCTAACACTTTACAAGAAAGGAAATCTATGGACTATAACGAACCTGCCTGTTCTAAATGTTTAAGAATGTTTTTCTATATCAAATTAGAGCATTAAAAAGCATTTTAATTGGAGCACTTTTCTTTAACTCTCCCATAAATGGTTTCACTCAGTTATATTTCAATATTGTGCTTTTAGCTTTCAATAAGGCCAAATAAAAATGTACTGCACCTTCTGTTAATACATACACATATACACACAGAGCAGCAAACGTGGACACAATGCAAATTAAATTACCATAACACATCTCCCATCACTTCCCACAACTAAGTCTGATTGTCAGATCCTTTGTTCCTGGCTTGGTTAAAACTGTGTAAAAATTCAAGGAATAAATTAATGGATGCCATTTAATGTATTTTTGGTAGTTTTGACTCTTATTTCAACTTTGCTGTTTTAATGCCATTTTTTGTTTGTTGTTATGATTTTTTAAGAGTAAAATATACATTTTAAAACAAAGAATAAATAAAATCTGATTTTCTATTTTGACAATGCTGGACACATAGTTGGTATTCAGTAAACCCTGCTAAAATGGAAGTTCATTACTGATACACTTAAGCTAGTGAACATAAGCAGAAAGTGAATTAAAGTCAGTTTATGTCAGTCCCAAACACATATTGGCACCTACAACATGCAACATGTTATGGTGGGTGCTTGAAAATAAATTGACTGTGATGTGATCTCTGTCCTCATGAAGGAATAATTCTGAAATTCTGTTCTGTGTTGAAGTAGTCAGAACAGATTGCTTCCTCTGCTTGGAATGTTCCCTCTCCCTGTAACACATCTCACCAAGATAATCTCTCATCTTGTTCCTTACTTCATTCTTCCCAGGCTATTTTTGACTGCCTCTTAACACTTTATTTCTTATTCTGCTTAATTTTTCTTCATAACTTTTGTCATCACCTGATAACATTATATATTTACATCTTTCCTTCTCTTTTCCCTTCCACTTCAAGGTAAGCTATATGAGGGGAGGAATTTTGACTGGTGTGTACATCACATTATTCCTAGAACTGTTGCTGGTATGACTAAGTACTTAATAAATATTATCTTAATTGATCAATGAATAAATAAAAATACATTCTCTATTATTAATCTGATTATAGATATGTTTATGTTTGGCCTGAATTATTTGCAGCTTGCTAGAATTTCCTAATGCAAGCTGGTTGTATTAGAACTCATCAAGAATAGTTTCCAATCTCGCTGTTCTTGTGAGGAGGATATTCTGTGTGGGGAGTTTAATTGCCCATCCCCCAAAAGAGCACTACTAGTAAATAAAGATGCCTAAAACTTTTGCTATTACCTATCCTTGGCTAAGCTGAACTCTTAAATGTTTGTGGTTTTTTGTTCTTTATTTTTTTTTAACTTTGGGGGTTTATCCTTTGATTTTTTAGTTAGTTTGAGTAGATCTCAGTAATTTTATATACTAAGATATTTTAGAGGTTTTTTTTGTTTTAGTTTTGTTTTTAAGAAAAAGATTTTTAGCCGGGCTCGGTGGCTCAGCCTGTAATCCCACGCCTTTGGGAGGCTGAGGTGAGTGGATTGCCTGAGCCTGAGGGTTCGAGACCCGCCTGGGCAGCGAGACCTCATCTCTACAATAAATCAAAAAAAAATCAGCCGGGCGTGGTAGCGCATGCCGGTAATTCCAGCTACTTGGAAGGCTGAGGCGGAAGGATCGCCGGAGCCCAGCAGGTCGAGGCTGCGGTGGCTGGGAGCGGCCACTGCACTCCAGTCTGGGCGACAGAGTGAGACTCCAACTCAAAAAAAAAAAAAAGAAAAAAGAAAAAGATTTCTGTCTCATGCTTGTATGTTTCTACTCTACTTTGAGTGTAGGATTCCATCATGATGTTTTCAGGGAGAATAGATGTATCTACCTAAACATTCTTTATTTCAAAAGGTTATGAAAATTTAACTAGTCTCAGACAGACTAAATTCTGTAAATCATAATGTATTATTCTAGCAGCTCATGGGAAATATTGGAATTTATTTTGCTGTGAGTATAGCTGGTAAAGTGAGCAGTACTGTTGCACTTAAGAGTCTTTGATGTTTTAGAATGTTGCCATTAAGGCCTTTTGATTATACATCTTGGATTCATGAGGAAAAAATAAATGGCTTTATTCTAAATAAATGGGTTTATTCTAAAAAATAAATGGGTTTATTCTAAAATCCTAACAGACTCCTTCTGCCAAAATTCCTGTAAAATATATCTTATTCTATATTTTGATTGATTTCATATTTATTTAATAACATAAATATTTTGTTTATTATTAGAAACAAAACCGGAAATAGTCCGGATCTGCAAGACCATTTAGACCTCTTCAATTTACAGTTGAAAAAACCGACACCCACTTTCCTTAGACAGAAAAGGACTTTCTCAATGACTCACAGTTAATGTTGGCCAGGACTAGAGATTAGAATCCTAAGGTCCAATTTGCTAGCATGCCAAGCTTTTAAATACATTAAATATTGTGTATTGAATATTGTTTTAATAATAATATTTTCCTATGAGAAGTAGATATGTCAGAGAATAAACCACAGTCTACTCTTAGGGAAAGTAATTAGATAAGAGAAAGGATCCTTGGTTCTTTATGAAAATAACATTATTTAAAACCGATACATTGGGGTTTAGTAGTAGTTACTATTTTACTATTGAGTAAAATCGCTTTGCCTCCTTCGGAGTACTGGAGTAGGACTGCAATGTAGGCATGTTTCTAAATTGCTGATTTTGTTAAAAACTGGCATCTGCTGTAAAGAATCACCAACTTTTTACCCAAAGGTTAAAATGAATTGTCACTATTTTTGAGCATTATGGAGTAAGAGAAATCCTGCCTATGGATGTTTGTTCACATGGCTTCATCCTTCTATTTTTAGGAAGCTCAAGGACCTGAGACAAAACTGATGCTGAATGTCTCTCTCCAAAGGGCTGGAACTTTAAAATATTTCATCTTTTCCCTGTCACCAGATTTCCTTTTCTTACCCCGCTTTGTATTCTGTGTCTTACACTACTGATATGGGGCTAGCGTATCTGCCATTTAAAAATGGTCTTTGAGCCTCTCTTTCAGTGAAGTTGAATGTTTTTCCATACATGTTCATGCCGATGAAGGATACACAATGATTTAGCATGCTAAAGCTCTAGAAGGGTCTTTGACTTTTCCAGTGAAAGTCATGGCAACCATTTTACCTTACTTGTAGTTGTCAGGATAGTGAGAAACCCACAGAGAAAAACAAGCAAGTTAAGGCAAATAAATAAATAGCAATTTCATAACATTGAGTTGGTATGACAGCCATTAGGCACACAAAAAAATTCAGGTTGGGCATGGTGGCTCACTCCTGTTATCCCAGCACTTTGAGAGGCCAAGGTGGGAGGATTGCTTGAACTCAAGAGTTTGAGATCAGTCTGGGCAACACAGCAACACCTGTCTCTACAAAAAAAAAAAAAAAAAACACAAAAATTAGCCAGGTGCGGGGGCTTGCACCTGTAGTCCTAGCTACTTAGAAGGCTGCGGCAGAAAGATTGCCTGAGCCCAGGAGTTCGAAGCTGTGGTGAGTATAATCTGTGCCACTACACTTTAGACTGGGCTACAGAGGGCGACTCCAACTCAAAAAGAAAAAATATATATAGAAAGATATTTTCCCCCTGTGCAATCTGTTGAAACATTTCAGGCTTCCATGTGGTCTCTGAGTGAAATTTACTTTTCATTACAAAGTCTGTTCATACAAAACATATGCTCCATTACTTTCTAGGAAACAGGAACTCATAGCCCACTATGAATAACTAAAAAGTATACTAACTACAAACAAATGAAATTAAGATTGAGAGCCATCAGTCATTATTGTCTTTGTGCACCTGCAAATGAGAAAAATGCAGTAATGAACTTGGTTTTGGTATGAAGCCATTTCCCCATGTTTTAAAAAAATTATGATGTACAATCTTAAAATCTGTTTTGATTTTTCTTAAAAAATCTGTTTTGATTTTTCCACTTTAAAAAGTTTTCAGCTGTTCATATAATTTAGAAAATAACAAAAAATACCTGTCTTCCCATGAGAGTTTTTATGGCAAGTCCAGCAGGACAACTAAAAAGACTTGACTTGTTCGCAGCTTTGCTGCAGGCAATAATATATTGTCATGCAGATTTCCAAGAAGAACACCAAGTTATTTTCTGCTGTTTCTCCCTTTAGGAGTTTTCAGGATTCTAAAACTTTTATGAGATAGATAAAGCAAGTCTTTCTGAAGACAAATTGGAAACTGTAGAATGTGAAACTATTCTATGCCACTGGGTGAATATGATCCATCTCAGTTGTGTAAGCATAAACTCAAGACAACAAAAACTGTTTTGCAGTTCTTATTGATGTGAAACAAATGTCAATATAAAACAACAGCAAAAACAAATATCAACACATTTTGATGAAATTAGAGTTAATATATTTCATGTGGATTTTTAAAAAATAATATATACTTGGAAGGCTGAGGTGGAAGGATCGCCTGAGTCCAGCACGTCGACGCTGGGGTGGCCATGAGAGTGCCACTGCACTCCAGCCTGGGCGAGGGAGTGAGACTCCAACTCAAAAACAAAAAAACAAAAAACATTATTTCACATATATGCAAATATGTCTATTACATCACATACCATTTTTATAGTGAGGATATTTAAAATCTACTTTTGTAGTAATTTTTAAGTATACAATATATAATTATTAACTACTGTCACCATGTTGTACAATAGATCTCTTTAACTTACAAGGGGGGGACCCCCCAATTCTGAAATTTGTGCATTTATTCTTACATGTTTAAACTTCAACTTCACAGTACTCTCCATTTGATGCAACAGACTATCCAGATGCTTTTTCCACTGCTCAAAACAGTTTCTGAACAAGTCAATTTTGATGCCTTTTAGTGCTTCTGCCATTTTTTGTTTCGCCACTTCCATTTTGGCAACATGTTTTCCTTTAAGGACTTTTCTAATCCGAAGAAACAAAACGAAAGGTTGTTTGGGGTGAGATCCAGTGAATAGGGAGGGTGGGGCCCAGGGGTCATGCCATTTTTGGTTAAAAACTGCTGAACACTCAGTGATGTGTGGGCAGGTACTCATAAATCACTCATCATTAAATGGGCAAACACGTTGAAGGATTCTCTCCCCCAAAATTCACTGAAGCTGAATGCAGCCTCTCACAACATCACTAGCTGGCACACTGATGCCGATGGGTTCCTAGAACACTTGCCTAGCGGGGGAAGCCTGTAATACAAGGAGCCAGCCATCAAAAACATAATTCTCCTCCTTAACTGAAATGCTGTATTGTTTGACCAAGGTCTTCACAATCTCTCTCAGCTACCCACCCCAGCCCAGTAGCCATCACTCTACTTTCTGCTTCTTTGAGTTTGATTTTTTTCTTTTTCTTTTTAGATTCACATGTTAGCGAGATTGTACAGTATTTTTTCTTCTGGGCCTGGCTTATTTCACTTAGCCTAGTGTCTTCTAGATTCATCGAAATGGATTAAAACTTAAGTGTAAGACCTAAAACTGTAAAATTATTAAAGCTATTAAAGGAAAACATAGGAAAAAAACTTTCTTTAAAAGATATTTCTATAGCTTTGGGGAATACAAATAGCTTTTGGTCTGGGCACCATCTCCACCTGTGCACATTGTACCCAACGGGGGATTTTTTTGTCCCTCCTCCCCTTCCACCCCCTTTCTGAACTCCAGTGTCTATGAAAATCAGTATGGAGATTATTCAAAGAACTAAAAGGAGATCTACCACTCGATCCAGCAATCCCACTACTAGGGGAGCTAAGGAACAAAGGTTGTTATATTTTAAAAAGGCATCTGCACCCACATATTTATTGGAACACAATTCACAATGGCAAAGATGTCAAGAAGCTTCTTGACACTGATCTAGTCAATGATTTTTTAAAAAATATGGCCCCAAGAGCACATATAGCTAAAGAAAAAAATAGACAAATGAGATTGCATCAAACTGCAATCAAGAGTGAAGAGACAGCCTATGGAATGGGAGAAAATATTTGCTAACCACACATCTAATACATTCAGAATGTATAAGGAACTCAATCAACTCAATAGCAAGAAAACAAATAACCTTATTTCTTAAATGGGCAAAGAACAGGTGTGAGCAAGAAAAAGCAGAAATTGATGAGAGTTTGAGGGAATGATAACAATGGACACAGTCATAATAGCAGCTTCTGTCGCATTTCTAAGTATGGAAACATGAAATGGAAGTGTTTGGAGGAACTGAGACATTTTCACTGCCTCTAACTTGCGTGGCTTTGACTAGATTGGGAGAGTTCCAACGTATATACCTGACTCCAGGCATCTACCCTAGGAGAAAGTAGAGGAGGGCAATGGATGAACAGACTCCACACATCCTTCCTGCTACCAAATCAACTCATCAGTGTCACTGTGTGAGACAGTGTATGAAAAAGCGCAGAGCACAGTTCCTGGCACACAGTGAACATCAAATGCATGGTAGATATTACTAAGTGGGGTAGAATGCTTAATGGCTAAACGCATAGACTCTGAAGTCAAACCATCTGTGTTTTCATCTTGCTTCCACAATACCAGCTGGGTAAACTTGGGAATGTTACTTAACTTCTCTGAGACTTGCAAGATAAAAATACTATCTACCTCATATGGTTGTCAGGGAAATAAATGAGTAAAAATATATATGTAGGCATGTATGTATATATGTGTGTGTGTAGTAAGCCCCAATTTAAATATCAACTATTTCTACTACAACTATAAGGATGATGATTACTGCTGCTATCACCACTACTTCGGTGACTATTATCTGGCCTATCTTTTTAGAAATTGACTGGAAACTTGTAGAAGCTTTGAGTAAGCAAGGCTGGATAAGTCAGGAGCTGACTAATATGACCGATTAGAGCAAAGCTGAAGCTTACTTTCTAACACCTAAGAAGCAAATGTGAACAAAAACAGGTTATCATGAGGATTAAACTATTTGATAAAGCCACTTACCGATTTTAGCAAATTATTTGTAAGTAAATGATGAAATGATGCCATTTTAATTACAGATTAAAGGCACACCAAATTCTTACCAACATGAAAAGGCCAGACACCCAATATTTATTAAGGAAAGCCTTATGTAATACAAACTCTGAAAGAATTGTCTAACTGTTATTTTATGTGCTTTAAAAGAATTGACACCATTTTTTTTATGGTGGTAACATATACATAAGTTAAAATCTACCATTTCAGACATTTTTATAGATTTCAGTGGCATAAAGTACATGCACATTGTTGTGTACCCATCATCGCCATTCATCTCCAGGATATTTTCAACTTCCCAAGCTGAAACTCTTTACCTATTAAACAACAACTCCTCATCTCTCCATCTGCTGAGTCCCTGGTAATCATCATACTGTCTCTAGAAATGTGACTACTCTAGGCAGGTCCTTTAAGTAGAATCATGCAAAACTGTTCTTTTGTGTTTGGCTTATTTCATTCAGCCTAATATCTTCAAGGTTCATCCACGTTGCAGTACACATTAGCATTTCATTCATTTTTAAGGATGAATAATATTCTACTGTAAGTATAGACCACATTTTATTTATCTATTCATTGTTGATGGACATTTGGGTTGTTTCTACTTGTTGGCTGTTGTGAATAATGCTGCTATGAACATTGGTGTACCTGTAGTTATTTTTACAACTGTTATCTAAATTTGACTTTCCATCCAAATGAACTTTTTCCCTTAACAGTCCAAATTAGTGAGTATTTTCTGTATCTCTCTCTCTCTTCTTTTGTCGTATTAGAATGGTACCTTAAAACAGTGGTTATCAGTCTTTAGCATGCATTAGAATCACCCCAAGAGCTTATTAAACAAAATTGCTGGGCCCTGGCCCAATGTTCCCAATCCAGTAGGTATAGGGCAGGGCCTGAGCATTTGCGTTTCTAATACAATGCCTGATGTTGTTGTTGCCGCTGGTCTAGGGCCACATTTTGGAAACCACTGTTTTGTAGCATGGTTTTAGTTGATAAAAACAGCCTCTGACACTAGTTTTTTCACTTTGAGCAAGCACCTTTCCCTCTCTTCACCTACAAACTGAGATGGGTGCTATTATGTGTGAACTCTTCTGTGATCTAAAGTTGTGTGTGTGTGTGTGTGTGTGTGTGTGTGTGTGTGTGTGTGTGTGTGTTAGGATCTTAGCAGGCACTCTCAAGTTAGAGTAATTTGAGGAGATATATAGCAAGATCAATTTACAAAGGTATATAAAGGAAACCATAAAGAATAGTTCAGTTGCCCATGTTAGAAATGGTGGTACCATTAACATCCATAAGCCTCAAGGGAGGGGTAAAAGAGGAGTTACAGCCAAGGTGGTGAGTGGAGACAGGCATTGTAAAACCAGTGAGCTGGCCCATGATGACCCCTTTTGAAGGTAAATGTCTGTCTCATCCTGCCTCTACTCTGCATTGGCTGGACGAAAGATCACTCAAGTCACCCCCTCCTAGCATAGAGTGGAGAGATGAAGATGAGGCGAGCATGGGAAGGAATCAGGGAACATCCCACACAATGGAACTGGCAAATATAAACAGCAGCTGCTGGAAAATCTATCACAGTGAGTATATTTAATTATATATAGTATGTATATACATATATAAATGCACACACGCACACACATATATATGTAATTTTTTTTTTACTGCCACTCAGATATCTCAGAACATGCTCTCAAATAATGTTTTTCGTCCTTTTAGCCCCAACTAAGTATAATGCAGATGTTGATTAGTCATACTCATACTATCTGGGGAATTTTTTATGACCCAAAAATGTTTCAGGTGTGATTACATGGAGAATGAGGCTTAGCGAAGAAAGGCATTGTCACCGACTTTCAACTTTCTCTCTGGCATGGATCAACCAGTGGTGATATGCTCGTTAAGATCCATCTAGTGTGGCCTGATTTGTAGTTGATTAGAAGGGCTCATACTTCCTCTGATCAGATATTTTTACATTTTACATGGTCTAGTTATGGTTTCTCACCATATTTGCCATTTCTTAATAATGAAGCAACTAAATGGTTCCAGCTTCTCTGGCAGGACTAAGTATTTCATATTGGAAACTCACAACTTGAGAATCTAAATGAATCTAGAGCTCTGTCATTTTAGAATCTTTGCATTTTACTCAAGATGAATCTGAGACAAACAAAATGACCAAAGAGCAGTGTATAAAACAAATTGACTAAGTTATGTACACTGACTACTTATTATAGGCAAAGAATCTTGCAAGATGTCAGAAGGATTACACAAACCTATAACTGAGTCATACTTAGGAGTTTAGGTTAATTTGTAGAGAAAAGGGAGACATGCCTGAAAAATAAGAGTAGTCATAAAAAGGTGGAAATATTTTTCTAACTCATCTTGTTGGATGCTTTTGTGTTGTTTCCTCTTGTACTTTTCACTCAGAGCATTTATTATAATTTATCATTATATATTTGGGAAGTTATTTATTTAATTCTAGACTGTAACGAGGGCAGAATTATGTCATTTTTCCCCCACGAATGTGGCTAGGAACATTGGTAATCGTCTGTCGAATTAAATAACCACATAAATGCATATATAAAAATGAAATCGTAGCTTAGTAGTTGAAAGTAGATAGGCAAAGATTTACTGGTCATGTATCGTGAACCAGATGCTTTGCAAAAGTTGTCACTTAATTATCATTGCAAAGATGACAACTATAGACAAGGCAGTGAGGACGTACTCAACTCTGCATGATCCTGTGCCATTGATGCTGCCTGACTGTTACAGAGTTAGTTTCCCTGTGTCTTCATTGTCACTTGTGTTTTCCTTCTGTGCCTCTGGCACCAATGCATCCACACCTTATCGTATTTAGTGTTTCAAAGGGCTTTTCACTTTACAGAGGGCTTCATGTCCATCCATCAATAAATCCCCATAGCAGCTGAATGGAGGATCTAGTGTCTGTCCCACCTCACAAAAAAAGAAATATGTGGACTTCCCCAAGATGCTGCCCAAGTCAAGAGCAGGACAGAACTTAAAGATGGGACTTCCACTTCCAAAGCTCGTGCTGCCCCAAGCAACGGGATTGTACTGCAGTTTGTCTGTAGTGTTTGTGACAGCTTTTGAAGCAGCCAAGTTTCTTTTTTGTTCCTCTTCTCCCTTGGTATTGAGTTTTGGAAACACAATTGTATTTAGAATTCTCCGGCACTGAAAGGTGCTTCTCCCCATGGATTAGAATCAAATGTGTGAATAGCATCCAAAAGGTTAATCTGTTTACCCAACTAGAACATTTTGCACTGCAGAAAAAAACTAGAAGTAGCATTTCTTGGCTGCTCCAGATGTCCTGGGCTTCGAGCTGCTTTATTTGCATTTGGTATTTCAAAGCTGGTGATCAATTTACAATTATAATTGCCATCAAAATTTTACTTTAACTAGCACTTTGTGAAGGAAAACATCAATTTACATTATTTTGCAGAGTTGGAAAATATCTGATGATTTACAAAACAAAAATGAGTTTCATCAAGACAAGTAAGTACAAATTTGCTGCCGCTGCTCTACATTGTAAGCATTTCCTAATACAGGATCTTGTTATTTTCACACGTGTTTTATATTCACTATGCTAGTCCATAATAAGATAATTCTAATCACTGAATTATACAGCTGCTCTAAGAGAATGAAGAGCGCAAACATGAATGAGAAAATGAAACAGCTGATTATAAAGTGTACACTGGATATCTGTCTTGGTGGGACTTGTAACTAGATTAACAGTGAGCCTGATTCCATATGTGTCTCTTACATTTCATATCTCCTTTGAAACACACAATGTTATATACACTTCTTACACTATCAAGGGAATTCTTGTCAGTGAGTTAGAGGAGTTCTTAGAAATATTTCCATTTCTTAAAGTACAATAATAGCAGGAAGAAGGGATCATAAATTATTCATTGAATATATTGTTTTGAGAGTTGATAGGTAATAGTAAACATTTATTAAGTGCTTGCTTTGAGATAGGCTCTGTGCCAGGAACATTATATGTATAATTTCATATAATGCTTGCAAGAATCAATGAGGGTAAGCTCTTTCACTGTTACGAACTGCTGTGACTTGAATGTCCATGTCTTCCCCAAATTCACGTGTTTGAAACCTTATCACCATTGTGATGGGAGAAGGGGATGAAGCCTTCGGGAAGTGGCTAGATCATGAGGGCAGAGCCCTCAAAAATGGGATTAGTGCCCTTATCAGAGAGGCTCCAAGAGTTGCCATGCTCCTTCCACTATGTGACAACACAACAGAAAGGTACCATCTATGAACAAGAAAGCAGGATCCCACCGGAAACCAATCTATCAGCCCCTTGCTCTTGAACTTCCCAATCTCCAGACCTAAGAGAAATACATTTCTGTTGTTTGTGAGCTACCCAGCTTATAGTATTTTGTCATAGCAGTTCAAATGGATTAAGACATGAATCTTTTCTCAAAAATGAGGAAACTAAAGTTTAGAGTGGTTTAGTTGTCTAAGGTTCTATAGCCAGTTAGAAATAAAGTATTAAATAATAGTTTGCCAAATAAAAGTGAAAAGGCAGAAAGTATTAATCTCTGGTTCTGAATTGTATTGTTAGTCTGATAAAAGTAAAATAATTGATATGCAAATTATACAGGCTTAGAATGAGAAAAAAAACCTTTGGATTGAAAAGTCCCTGAAAACAAAGACTATGTCTTACTTATTTTGGGATTTTCTTGCATACACAGAAAATATTGAGTTGAATTTTGTTCAGCCTCAAGCATTCCAAGGTTAAAGAGTCTACAATCTAAACTATTCTTGAGAAGTTCCAGGTATCAAAAAATTCTTTTTTTTTTTTTTGAGTTGGAGTCTTATTCTGTCGCCCAGACTGGAGTGCAGTGGCTGCTCCCGGCCACCGCAGCCTCGACCTGCTGGACACCGGCAATCCTTCCGCCTCAGCCTTCCAAGTAGCCGGAATTACAGGCATGTACTACCACGCCTGGCTGATTTTTTGATTTATTGTAGAGATGAGGTCTCGCTGCCCAGGCGGGTCTCGAACCCGCGGGCTCAGGCAATCCACTCACCTCAACCTCCCAAAGGCGCGGGATTATAGGCTGAGCCACCGAGCCCGGCCCAAAAAATTCTTTTATCTGTTAATTAACAATATTTCTCTCCAAAGTTTTCCTCTGTTGAAATTGTATGATCATGGGAGCATAAATGATCAATAATAACCACTGATAATGTAGCATTGATATCCAAAATAGATGTTGCAATTTACATTGAGCTGTCAGTATCCCAATATTAGTTTAAACTGTTAACCTACAATGATTTATCTCAGAGCAATGACTTTTTTTTTCTTGTCTACTTTTAGGTCAGCTAGGAAATGCTTAAAACACACCAGTCCCCGATTTCCACTACAGATCAAATTGATCTGAATATCTGGAGTTATCTGAACATAATAATTTTTAAGCAATTCCCCAGATAAAACCAATGTTATAGAGAAATGCACACTAGTTGCCTAGCTTCCCAGGCAGGAGAATCCAGAATGACATTATTTTTATAATTAATCAAGCACTGAGGTACAAAAATTGATTTTAACCTTGCCTAAAAGTTAATTAGACTTAGGAAATTAATAACATGCTAATCATGAATTTGTCTAATAGAACATGAAATTGTCTAATATAGAAAACAGAATGCTGAACTATGGGGACTTACCATTGTACACATTCACTATCTGAAAACATCTTTTTCTTTTTCATTTAACTGGGTGGATAAATGTATCAAATCATTGCTTTGTAAGACTAGAATCTTAACAGAAAGAGTCAGTAGTTTGGGGATATTTTTCTTAAGGTGTGAAGAATCCTGATAACATCCTCATTTGAGACGATGAATTTTGTCATCGTCTCAAAAACTAACAACAATGTTCTTTTGTCCAAATCCCGATGTCCTACAGATTCAGAATCCTTTGGATTGTCTAAATTCATATTGCCAAATATACTTCTTTGGACCCTGTTTTTCTATGATTTCATACTTAATCCACACCCTCCTTCTTTCATTAGATATACTGCTTCATCTTATAGATCTTAACGTTGGCAACATTCTATTTCTATTATACTGGGGTATCAAAAAATGTATACACATTTTTAAGAGAAATGTATACTTTTATTGACACTCCCAGTTATTCTAAAAAAATATGCATATAATCAGAAGTGTCTGGACGCTGAAGGCAACCACTTTGAGCACTTGTTATAATTGCAGAAGTCAAACATGACTTCTATTCATCTTTTGTTTTTGGCATACATTGAGTATTACAATTTTAATGTAGTTTTTTTTTCTTAAGATGTTTATACATTTTGGGGGAACCTTCTGCATTTCCTTGATTGTATTAGTCACAAGTTCTAGGGTTCTTGAAGCATAGTCTATAGAATGCCCATCAAATGTATGGAAGACAGGGACCTTGGAGAGAGAACAAACATTAGAAAAGCATTTAGTTCTTAACCTACTTTTCCACTGAGACGTTCATCAAGATTGATGCTCACTTATATAAGCATACCCAGATTTTGAAAACCTTGTCAAATTATCTCTATTTTTTAAAAAATCTGGGTTCTTCCCATTTTTTAGGCTTTCCTCAAATGCCTGAAAATTGCTGGCTGTCAGTTCATATTTAAGAACAAGTCAATAGAAAAGCTGGTTTGGAGCTCTGTGTTCAAGGGTAGGTCTAGCTTTAGGGCAATCAGAGAGAGTGAGCAGAGCACTCAATCGGGTACTTTGTGCTGGGCTCCCCTCACCTCCCCCTCCCCCCCGCACTGCCACCCACACATCCTGGAAGGCAGCAATACTCTGATTTCATCATACCGTTTAGTCAGATTCTTTAGAACTCTTCCAATTTTTTTGCCTGAGGACTGGAGTAGGAGTGTCAATATCAGGAGGTCTATATAAAGACTTTTGATTCTTTTTTTAGTTCCAGCCCAGGGTTCATTCTGCTTCCCTTTTCAACTTCAGCCCCCAAGCTTCAGACCGGGCTGAGTCTGTTTCTGCCCTGCTTGGCTTGGAGTGCTGATGACCTCTTTGGTGAAACTTTTCTCTGTTCTCACAAGAACAGCTAATGCTGTCTCCTCTGGGGTTCCACCTTCTTCACCTTTATGTATACCCTTCTTCAGTTTCATTTTACAAGTAGCAAAACTTGTCCGGAGAGATGATGTGGTGTTTACAAGGTTAAATACCAGAGACACAGAAGTATCTCATTCAAATCCGTGTAATCTACATGTGTCCATTGTGGTGACCCAACGAGGTTCTGGATAATCTCTATTTTGGATGAATTTCAAAGGTGTTTGAGGAGGAAATAAGGGGGTAGAGAGGTCAGAAGTTCATTACATAAGATGCTTTCTGAAGACCTCTTTACTGTGTAATTTGTGTACTCACAGAAGCTTAACAGTGTTTTCCACTGTAATTTTGGCCAGGGTGCAGCGGTACAGACACATTCGGTACATTTAGTCCTGTAGAATCAGGTAGGACTGACCCTTAAGAGCTGTAAGTCTGAAGTAGAACACACAGAATAAGCTGCTTGTTCAACTGGAAACATGTATAGGAAATGGAGCGTATCTTTGGACTACAGAGAGGAAAGAAATATATGCATTAATTTCCCAGGAGAAATAAACATCTTCCATAAACCTAAGTAGAAAAGCAGTCCTGCAGCCTAGGTCTTTGCCCCATAACTCACATTCTCACATTACTAGCCACAGTTCCCAGTTCTCCTTTCCTGGCATATGACTGGGGTTTCCAACTAGCAGAGGGAGATCCGTAACAGCATTGGATTGTGGACGCTGTCATTATTACGTGTTAATTGTGTTCCTCCCAAAGACGTTGAAATCCTAACTCCCAGTGCCTGTGAATGAGACCTGATTCAGAAGAAAAAGGGCCTTTGCAGATGATCAAGTCGAGATGAGGTCATGAGGATGGGCCCTAATCAATCCCCTGTGAATGGTGTCTTCATGAAAGGGAACAATTTGAATCCAGGAGCAGATACGCACAGAGGAAAGACGATGTGAAGACACAGTGAAAATGTTATCTACAAGCCAAGGAACCTCTGAGGTTACCAGAAGCCAGGGGAGAAACATGGGACAGAGATTCTCTCCCCCCACACTCCTCAGAAGTTACCAAACCAGCTGATACCTTGATTTCTGACTTTGAGCCTCCAGAACTGTAAGACGATAAATGGTTTGTGTAAGCCACTCAGTGTGCAGTACTTTGTTACAACAACTCTAGGAAACGAATACAATCACAAACTTGCTTTTGCCTCTGTCGCCTCTCCAAGACGCAGAGCCTTCTTTCTGAAATGAAGGAACTAGACAACATGATCTCTAGCTCTCAACTTTCCTGACCTCTTTGGGACTAACTTGATACACCGATTCTTCGGCTGTGCCAACCTCACTGCTTCCTCCTTGATTCCTTCTCCCCGGCCCTTGGCTTGGATGGGGCATGGCTAGCGGTAGTTCATTCTTCTCCGGTCTCCTGGGGAAATGTGCCTGGAGTACAACCTCCTCTCCCCAGTAATGATGGCAAGTATTAGAGGAAAGACTCACTGTGTCTCCTGCAAACATCACAGACCCCCTGTCTTCCCCTCATCTCTGCTTGCAGATTTCAGGTCAGATATTCCACGCTGGAGATTACAGCCTGGATTCAGCACACCTGTGCATGGTATTCATAAAACCTGTGCATGGTATTCATAACATGCGTTATGTTTTATTTTAATTTTTAAAGTAAAAACAGTTGCTAATATTTAAAAATGGCATCATTTCACATCAAAATCTGAGTTTTTGGCATAGTGAGCCGGGAGTCTCACAGAGTCATGCTGAAGAATACTTCCAGCTCGTTTCCAAGGAGAAAAGGTCACCTGTGAAGAGGCCCTCTCTGGTTTGCCACTGCCCCTTCCCCTGCTTCTCTTCCTTCCCCAGGCTCCATGCTGGCATCTCTCATAAAGGCGACCTCCACATGCCCACAGGCATTTGAATTGGGGCCTCTGCAGACATGATGGTGAGAACTATTTATCTCTCTAATTTCTCTGGGGATACAGAATTGAGTTTGAGTCATTTTGTGTGCCTCATGTGTTATGCAAGAGGACATGATATATCTACATATGCCTATTCCCTGTAATGTTAGGGATACAAGGGGAGAGGCAAAAGAAAACCTGGAAACTATTTATACAAGATTGTGTATCAATTCTCACATGTGGAAACTTTAGTCACCTTCAGAGTCCTCTCTGTTTGATGCGGTACACCTGTGGAGATGCTTTTTCCACTGCTCAGTTTTTGAGCTTGTCAGTTTTGACGCCTTTTAGTGCTTCTGCCATTTTTTGTTTCACTTCTCATCAGCAAAGCGTTTCCCTTTGAGGACTTTTTTCATCCAGGGAAACAAACAAACAAAAATCACCTGGGGCAAGATTGAGTGAATAGGGAGGGTGGTGCATGGGGTCATGCAGCTTTTGGCAAAAACTGGTGAACATTCAGCATGGTGTGGGCAGGTGCACTCATAAATCACCCATTATGAAATGGACAAGAACACTGGAAGAATCTCAAAAAAAAAAAAAAAAATTCACTAAAGCCAAACACAGCCTCTTACAACAATGCTAGCTGGTACGCTGATGCTGATGTTCCTACAACATTCACCTAGTGAGGGAAACCTTTGCTACAAAAAATAATTCTGTTCTTTTGGGGTTCCCCATTCATATGCTCCCATGAGAGTATGTACACTGTGGAAATTAGACAGATATTTACTTAAAATCATTTTGTTCACTATCTAAAAATCAATCTTTTAAGTACGATGTGTGTGTAAAGCCAGACCAGATAATAGTCCTGCTTCAGGGGTGACAGTCTACTCTGACTCAAAACACTGAGTCATGCAGATAAGAGATTCAAGAAACAAGTAAAAAGTGTAAAAACAAATGCAAGGTATGAGGCAAATTCAGAAGAAAGAAAGAACACTTCTACCTGGGGTCATAGCAGGAATTTTGCAATCATGTTGAGGGACATTTTAGCTGCGGCTTGGGAAAATGGCAGGCTACACTCACACACGAAGAAAAATGAGCACTGAGTGAGTCCGTGTGGGGGTAATTTTGAGGAATAACAAATAGTTTCATTTGAATGAGTTGAGAAAAGTCATGGGGAATCAGCTAGAGGGACTAATTGGGAACTGTCTAACCGTGGCATGAATGCTAGGCCTAAGGAGTTCGGCAGCCCTGAGTTATGAATCTTTTAAAGAAGCTATGTTTTATTCTTTGGCTGCAAATTAGACAAGAAGGTTGTGCTTCATCAGCTCTGTTCTTCAAAAAGAAAAATGGCCATTTATGTTTGTACCTACAAGCTTCAAGGTGGAAAAGACTCCCTTTATGATTTTTCTTCATTCTTCTATTTGTAGCAGTTTTTAGGGAAAATGGTCTTGTACAATTCTTAGAAGGCAGGTCTAAAGTAGCAACACCTCGTTCATAGCTCTGATGCAACTTTCCCTTTTCGGGCATGAGCCTGTTTGCATTCCCCACTTATGCAAAAGTATTCTCAACCTGCATTGGCTGTTCATTGAGTGAACTGATTTGTTGTTTTGACACTTGAGTTAGAGGAGTCATTTCCTTTCACGTTTTTTTCTTTCTACCTCTTTCCCTCCCAACTTTCTCTCCCTCTTTCCCTCACACCTTTGTCTCCCTCCCTCTCTGTCTTTCTTTCTGCCTCATCTCCTCCCTTCCTTCTTCTGTCCTCTCTCCTCTCTCCTCTCTTTCTCACTGCTTCCTTACCCCCTTTGCAAGATGATAAAAAGGTTAAGAGCGATGAATTTATAGTCATGTGGCCTGGCTTATAATGATAGTGTTACTACCGATTGATTGCAGAATCCTGAGATTAGCCATTTAGCTTCTTTGAGCCTCAGTTTTCTCATCTGCAAAATGGGATAATGCTAATATCTACCTCATAAAGTTATTGAGGATATTCATGCATTAATGCATGCAAAACACTTAGACAAGTGCCTGACACATTTTAAGTACTCAGTAAGTGTTAGCTATTGTTATTACCTGCTGCTGTATCTGCCGCTTTTCTTTTTCACATTCATTATACTTGAGTAGGAGTTTTTTTAAAGATATGGTGATAAATAATTGATAGTTGTTCCTTGTTTGATTTTAGGCGGGTTGCGGATTGCTTGAACTCAGGAGTCTGAGACCAGCCTTGGCAAGATAGTGAGATCTCGTTTCTACAAAAAAAAATTTTAAATGTTAGCGGGGCATGGTGGTGCATACCTGTAGTCCCACCTACTCCGGAGGCTGAGATAGGAGGATCTCTTGAGTCTAGGAGGTCAAGACTGCAGTGAATCATGATTGTGCCACTGTACTCCAGTCTGGGTGATAGAGTGAGATTCTGACTTGGAAAAAAAAAGAAAAGAAAAAGAAAAAAGATTGTTATTATTAAAATAACATATAGAATCCACAACCTAGATCCACATAACTAATACAATGCATGACTGGATACTGACTGATACGTGGATTAATTTTATATGTCACTTTTAGAAGTAACCATATAGTGATACCTTCTTCTATTTGTTGATTGAGATAGAATTTGGCTGTGATATGGCATATTTTAGGTATAATGGGTCACGGGGTTTTGAGCTTCTTCGGGATTTTTCAAGAGTCCTGTGTTTTGTCCGTTTATCTATTTCTCTCTTCTTTTTCCTTTATTGGGTACATCTAGCCTATCATACTTTGACATTTCAAAAGGTCAATATTTTTCTACACACTAGTAAGCATATTTTACTTGAAATGGGTGGAACAATGGAATTTGGATTCCTTTTTGTGAGGACAGTGATTTTAACAAGAGAAAATAGCATGACTTATACCTTTCCTGATAAATGTGAGTTCAACAGGTATGGCAAATGATTTGCTTATAGGTTTGGTAAAGAAAAGGGACAAATAAGACATTCTTGACACCATTTTGGAAACCATCCCTCCATGGCGCCACTGTACAGTTGTGCGACTTGCTTCCTCAGACACTTCCTCCTATCAGTACTTTCAGATATTTGCATTATCACTTCATAATCTGATTTTTAAAGTGAGGAGGCAGGACAGAGGTGGGAGTGAGCCTGCCTGCCCATCTTCCTTCCTTTCCTCCTTTGTTCCTCCTTCCTTCTCGCTCTCTTTTCTTTTCCTTTTTAGCAAAGTCTTTCATGTCATTCCACTTCTCTTAAACTAGGAAATATTGCTATAAAATATTCATTACACTTTCACCTTTCTCATTGTCAAAATAATTAAGAAGGAACACATTTCAACCCATAACAGTGACAGTGCCCACAGAACAAGTTAATTGTGTTTATATGCTCTCTATCAACTTGTGAGTGCCTTCAGGTCAGGAAGAAATACTCTTCAAAACACTCAGAAAAATGGATTTACCCACAGTACCTGTGATCGTGAGAAATCCCTGAACCCACCTGTGGCTTTGTTCCCTGACTTGGACACTGGGATAAAGATGCTTGCTCTCCCCGCTGACCTCCCTAGCTGGTCATATCATAAAAACGATAATAACAGGTAACTTTTGTTCAGCTTACAAAAGCTGATCAGATGTCTTCATATACAAGGTGATGAATGTGGAAACTCTTTGGAAATATAAAAAGCAAAGCAAATGCAAGGCATTGTCTTCATTAGCAAGTTTAAAGAAAACTGTTCTGCACTGAAATAAGTCTGTGCGGTGCCATTAAGCATTTTTTAAAATTTTCTTAAATTATAGATTTGTCTCATGAGAGGAGATGTGCTTAACCACATCAGCGTGAGTGAAGCTGGACTCGGATAATGCGAAATGTAATTCCAGAATACTTGGGAAGGCACCAAAAAAAATGTGCTTACTTTTCCATAGCTTGAAATGGAAAACGAACATTCCCCTTGGTTAGTTCTGAAGCACTCACAGATTGGCAGTAATTCAAAACAGGATCTAATTTTACACGGATGCAGTTTAGATAAAATATAAAAGTTTTGTTGCTAGATAGAGCACATGTACTTGCTTATAAATTTTTTTCCACTGGACACTTTGAAAACAGCCTGCAGGGCTTATATTTCAGCAACATCCAAGTAGATGTTAGAATGATGAAATGTGTTATTGCTAAAAGTGACTTTACGGGTCCTCTAATCAGTTAATTTGATGGGGACAATGAAACTCAGAAAGGCAAAATGATTTTTCTGTGACCACCTGACTTTTTAATGACTGAACTAGACTCAACGTTTTTCTACCCTCCCCTCATATTTTGCCTATAATAATTCAAATTCTCACTAGATTGAGCTCTCTGAGTGTAGGTATAGCAGGTCCTCAAATCACATTGTTTTGTTCAAAATTGTTTCCTTTTAACATTGATGAAAAAAATAATTTATTCCCACGGGGACACTGTCCATGTGGAGTTTGCGTGCTCTTCCATGTCTATACGGGTTTTCACCCACATCCCAAAGATGTGCATGTGAGGTGAACTGGCATGTCTAAATGGTCCCAGTGTGAGTGTGTGTTTATGTGTGTATGAAAGTGTGCCCTGTGATGGGATGATGTCCCTCTTTGTGCCCTGAGCCACTGGAAAATGCTCTGGTCATCCATAATCCTAAATTGAAATAATTGATTAAATAATTATCTTACTTATTTTTATTAATCTTTATTAAATGTATGTATAACTCATGTATTTCAGCGTTTAATGTAAGAAGTGTTTTGGGTCTTTACTTAGAAGTTTGATGATGTTTTGTTTGAAATATGCTTCACTCTTATTTATATCAATTAGACTATGGTAAAATTGGTTTCCTGTGGTTTTGCTTAAAGTCACAGTTTGCAAGAACCCATTGACAGCAAGTGAGGACTTACTGTACTTCGACTCATCAATCCCTTCATCCCTCCACTCAGTCAGAAATGTATTAAATATTAATTGAAAGTCACATATGTATACTGTGTTATTAAGTAATACAAGGTTGAATCAGTTGAGGTGGTTAATCTCAAGGAGCTCTAAAGGGGGCAGAAGAGAGAGAGAGATGTGTCAGCACTGAAACACGATATAATAAATGTACAAATATCAGAGACACACTAAGGGACAAGAAAAGGAGAGAAAAATTACAGGGTAAGTCAGAGAAGTATTTTTGAGAAGAGGTATTTGATTTGAAATATGAAGAAAAAGATCAGTCCCTCACTAGCAAAATGGTCGGGACTTAATAGCCTTCTAATAAGTCTCTAAGGTTACTAATCAAATATAAATAAATTATTTCAGTGGTAGAAGGGTCCACTAGGGTATTTACTTATGGACAACCTCCTACCCCACACCCACTTTAAACTTTAACCTTCTTGGCACATGGTGCCATTAATTCATCCCAGCCCTCCTTTATTAAAGTGAAAGATTTAACCTAAAACTTATATGTGTTTCAAAAAATCTAGAATTAAAAAGGAAACCCCCCAAACCAAAAACCAAACAAAAATAAACTGACCTTAACTCTTCCTTTCATAAGAACTTCAGTTAATAAACGTGGAAAGATTAAGAAAAACAGAAAGTCACCATCAGAACACAGCAGTGATAATAACAGCAGGCAAGATCCACCAGTAAATGATACAATTATTTGGTGAAAATTTGGTAAATGACAGGTATGTCTATAGTACTTATTAATTACAAAAGCAAAAGTATGAATCTTGTGATGGAGAAGCCCAGCAGATTCTACGTTAACCAAGTGGCCAAGTTTAGTATTAACAGTAACAAGATGTGTGGACGTCATGTACTCCCTCATAAGATGCACTTAAAGGTGTATCACTTCTGAGGACATTCTACAAAATGACCAGTTCTCTTCAAAAGTCTCAAGATCGTGAAAGACAAAGAAAGAAGGAGGAACTGTTACCAGTTGCAGATGAATAAGGGAATGTAAAAACTAAATGCAATATGGAATACCAGATTAGATCATGGAACAGAAAAGGGACATTAGTAGAAAAACTGGTAAAATATTAATAGAGACTGATAAATCTCAGTAGTTTAGTTAATAGCACTATGCTCTGTTAATTTCTTAGTTTTGAAAATTGTACTATCTTGAGTAAGCACGTGGCTTTGCATACATTGGGGGAGACATCAGGGGCATGGGGTGAAAAGTGAAAGGTACACAGCAACTCTGATTTTTGCAGGTTTTCTGTAAGTTTAAAATAATTTCAATTTTTAAGAATTTTTAATTTTTTAAATTAATTAACTTATTATTATAAAGATGTGGAGTACAATTCAGCACTAGGTATACAAACATTGATCATGCAGGTGCCCTTGTTGATGAGGCAAGCCCCTCCCTCCCCTAGCAGCTTCCTTCAACTGCCAGTCCCACCCCCTCTTCCCCTGACAGTTTTCCGCTACTGACAATCACCTTCCCACAGCATTATAATTGTTCAAGGTCACCTTATGAGTGAGAACATATGGAACTCAGTTCTTTGTTTCTGTGATAAATCACTGAGTATGATCGACTCCAAATCCATCCAATTTGCTGCAAAGTCCATATATTTGTCCTTCTTTATGGCTGCATAATATTCCATTGTGTATATGTGCCACATTTTTTTAATCCAGTCCAGCTTTGATGGGCAACACGGTTGCTTCCATGTTTTTGCTATTGTGAATAGAGCTGCAACAAACATATATGTGCAGGTATTTTTTTGTAGAATGATTTGAGTTCCTCCGGCTGTATTCCCAACAGGGGAATTGCTGGGTCATATGGAAGGTCAATTTCTAGTTCTTTCAGAAATCGCCACACTGTCTTCCAAAGAGGTTGTATTAGTCGCATTCCCACCAGCAGTGTAGAAGTGTTCCTTTTTCTCTACATCCTTGCCAGCATCTGTTGTTGTTTGTTTTATTAATGATGGCCATTCTTACAGGGGTTAGGTGGTATCTCAATGTGATTTCAATTTGCATTTCTCTAATGAGTGAGGCTGAGCACTTTTTCATGTGTCTGTTGGCCGCCCGTATATCTTCTTTTGAGAGGTGTCTATTCATGTCTTTTGCCAACTTTTTAAAGGGCTGTTTGTTTTTTTTTTCCTTTTGGTGCCTTTGAGTTTCTTGTAGATCCTAGATGTTAGGCCTTTGCCAGATATACAGTTGGCAAATATTTTTTCTCATTCTGTGGGCTGTCTCCCTGCTCTCTGGATGGTTTCTTTGGCTTTGCAGAAACTTGTCAGTTTAATGAGGTCCCACTTGTCTATCTTATCTTTATGGCCTGGACACTTCAGGTTTTGGTCAGGAATCGGTTGCCATTTCCAACTTCCATAAGAGTGTTTCCTGCATTTTCTAAGGTTCTTACGGTTTGAGGTTTTACATTTAGGTCTTTGATTCATTTACAGTTAATTTTTGTGTATAGGTGATAGGTAGTGGTCCTGTCTCAATCTTCTACATGTGTTCAGCCAGTTTTCCCAGCACCATTTACTGAAAAGGTTCTCCTCTCCCCAGTGATTGTTATTGGAGGCTTTGTCAAAAATGAGTTGGTTGAGGAATTGAGGTTTTGCTTCCAGAATCTCTCTACTGTTCCATTGGTCTGTGTGCCTGTTCTTGGACCAATACCAGGCTGTTTTGATTACTATAGCCTTATAATAAAGTTTGAAGTCCAGAAGTGTGATACCTCCTACTTTGTTTCTTTTGCTAAGGATTGTTTTGGCTATTCGTGGTCGTTTATGTTTCCATATAAATTTCTGTATTGTCATTTCCAGGTCGGAGAAGAATGATGTTGGTAACCTAATGGGTATTGCGTTGAATCTGTAGATTGCCTTTGGTAGGATGGACATCTTAACAATGTTGATTCTTCCTATCCATGAGCATGGGATATTTTTCCATTTGTTTGTGTCTTCTTGGATTTCTTTGAGCAGTATTTTGTAGTTCTCATTGTAAAGGTCTTTCACTTCTCTGGTTAGGAAGATGCCGAGGTATTTAAAAATAATTGTCTTTACACATTAGGGACACTTCTAAGTGATTTGAACTTTGAAGACAGAGTATATAATGATTTCTGTAACATCTTTAGTATTTAAAATATATAGTTTACATAAAGAACATAATTTAGTTATGACATATGATTACTTTGACTGAAGTCATCATTTTGAGCCCAAGATTAGTCTTTATCGATGGCAGAATTAATCTTACACAATCGAGGTCCCCACCTGTGCTTACTTCTTTACTTTAAACTAGTCTCGAATGCAAACAAAGAAAGTATGTGGTCTCTCAAGTACATCCAGGAGGCTGATTCTGGGATGCGAAAGGGTAGGGGCATAAGGCCCGTCCTCAGCAAGGAAAATCACTGACTTCCTTTAGGAAACATTTTCTATCTCCAGGAGATGTTATTGACTTGAGACTACTGGTGTAATAGTATTGACTCCTTCTTTATGAACTTTCTAATAATAACTAATATTGTTATTACTCAAGCTATGCGTTTTTAGCTTCTTCTTTATGACTGAGAAGATTGTTTTATTCAGCACATGATTTTAATTGGGGGTTTTCTAAACGAAGCGTAAGAGTTCTTAAGTAATTCTATTTCAGTGTTTAGAATGCCAGGCAGCTATACTTTGAAGCCATGTAAAGGTTTATTTGTTTGACCTCCAATGATCTAAGTGGGTTTTATTGCATATTATTTCTAGTAATAACACATGTTTGGAAACCCACTAGTTAAAAATAGGTAGATTCTGAGCCGAATTACTAAATTTTCTTTGCTTAAAATTCTGTGCAATCAAGGTGAAAGGGTTTGTTTCCAAGGAAACAAGTGCACTCCATTTTTATCACATAAAATGCTTTCTGCAAGAAAATTCCATAACCAGTCTCCAGGGAGATACCGTTTCATAAAATAGCTCTCATTGGAGATTTTTCCAAAGGAATGCTTTATTTTATTTTTGTTCCCTGAAAATAATCCTGTATTGGCTTAATTGTCATTGTCGGGTATTTCAAAAAATGAACAAGAGAGCTATTGTCATCATCTCATTAGAATCATAAAATGTACAATTTAGAGAGAATGTGATTTTCCTCTGACCATTAGGTTACTTTTATATTGGAGTCTAAATAGCACATATTCAAGATGTTCACTTGAGAAGAAACAGCCTGTTCTAAGGATGATATTTGTCACCCCAAAGGCTGAAAAAGAACTTCACTCTTTATTGGTATCTGTTTGAAGTTGAATATGACTGATGCTTCTTAAGAAAATTTGAGGACCACATAAATAATCTAGCTTTGCATACTCGTGATTGAATGAAAAAATAAGGAAACTGAGGGCACTGGATTCAGTTCACAAACGCCAGGGACTTTGTTCTGACTTATCTCTTGTAGTAGTTAGTCTTGCCCATTTGAGAGCTTGCATTTAGAGGCACTGTGTTATTCATCTTACAGTCTAGATCTGGCATATAACAAGTGGCACAAAATGCTTGATAATGGAATCAAATAATTCACCAAGTATACATTAAGAAGACAAATTTTTGAAGTAGGAAACAAAGTGTGGAATTGGGGGGGGTGGGGATGGCATCATAGTCGAAACTAAAAGCCATAGATAGCTCTGTGCCTTACTAATTCTGTGACTTAGCATGTCATTTAAACCTCTCTATAAAATGATGAAAGAAGTATTTAGCTCATAAGACTGTTAATTAAGATATTAGGCATAAAAATGTGTTTGTTGGAATAATTCCTTTAAAATATGAGAACTATTCCATTGAAAGGACTGTGATTTCTTACTTTGTGAAAGTAATACCCACATAATAAGATTTTCTCTTAATTTGGTTATATGTATTACATTTTCCTTGTTTTCTTTTTTTTTTTTTCTTTTCTTTTCTTTTCTTTTTTTTTTTTTAGTGAGAAAGCAGGATTTATTGAGAGGACAGAAAAGTTTCCACAATGGGAGAGGACCTGAAGGGGTTGCCCTCATTTTTCTTGTTTTCAATGCAAATCTCATGCATAAGCCAGCTAATGTGAAATTTTAAAATATTACCTTGCTAGGTTAGCCCTATAGCCTAAAAAATAGAAGAATTTTTTGTTAATCACGTGAAAGACTGGACTTCGATCAACCTAATTTGTAGAATTAATTCTACAAATTCCCAGGATTTTGTCTTCAGAGATGCAAGAGTTATCAGTCTCACTCAGCTCCCTTAACCCAAGCCTCTCCATGACTTAGAAGTCTAGATTGTTAACGGAAGCAAATGGGAGAATAGATAAGTTTGTGAAATAGAAACAGGCTCCTCATAAAAGACCCAGAATATTCCCAGTAGGGGGATTGCAGGGTAGTATGGAAGGTCGATTTTTAGACCTTTTAGGAATCGCCACACTGTTTTTCACAGAGTCTGTATTAGTTTACACTCCCACCAACAGTGTAGAAGTGTTCCCTTTCCTGGCAGCCTCACCAGCGTCTGTTGTTTTCTGAGTTATTGATGATGGCCATTCTAACTGGAGTTAGGTGGTATCTCAGTGTGTAGTGAGAAATTGCCACTATACAGTCGGGGGAAGGGGGAGGGCGGGATTGGCAGTAGTAGGAATCTGCCAGGGGCAGGGCACACCTCATCAACAAGGGTAACTGCATAATGAACATTTGTATACTTAACCCTAAATTGTACCCCACACCTTTAAAATTAAAAATTAGAAAAAAGACCCAGTAGAGTCTCTTCAAAAAGTTTTGCCTGTATAGTAACTTACTTTGCGAAAAAAGGAAGACATTCGCGACAGACTAGCACACAGGAAACAGCGAAAACTGACAGCAAAATGTGCCATTAGTAAAGCATTCATTCACATATTATTTCATTCGTGTGACAATTATTTATCGAGAACCAAATGCCAAGGACTAGCCTAAATGCTGTCCACAGGGGTGATCTCATTTGAAATGGCATGAAATCTGGCAAAATATAATGAAGCTTGTGCAGTGAGTGCTGAAGGGCACCTCACAGACCCCCCTTAAGGGTCAGACTGCACTCACTCTTTCAGCTACCACCAAATGCTGGTAGTTGAAGACTATTTTGTGGCTCTTTACCCAAAGATTCGCTCTCAACAAAAGACAGCCACTTTACCCAGGATCTTGCTCCCTCCTGGGGCAGCCTTCACCCAATGACTAAGGGACGTGAGTTATACCCAGTCTCGACTTCAGGCATCACAGAAAGGCCATCCCAGCCCCCAGAGCCTCAGCAGGGGCTGCAGTAGAGGGGGAGCAGTCTCCCTCTGTCCGATCTTGTTTTCCTCGCCCCTTATAGATGTGTCGTTCCCCAAAGCACTGGCCAGCAAATCTCTTGCACACAAATCTTAAAGATTCAAAGCCTATTTCATTAAAAAAATTTTTTTACAAATAAGGAATCTGAGGTTAGTGTGGTTTTCTTTTCTATTTCACCCAAGCCCACACAGACAATATGTGGTGGAATCAGGATGCCATCTCCAAATGTCATGCATGCTGCAGAAGTCTAGCAATTAGAAATGGGGTTCAAGTTTGGAAATAACCCTGACCACATCAGTTTAATTTCTCGGTTTCAGAGCGGCAGTCTGAAACTCTCAGAATTGGCCAAAAGGCATGTGCAGAGCTCAGTCGAAAGGGTATTGGTGGCTAAGTGTCACAATTAGCAGAAGAAAGAAGGAGCTAGTGAGCAGATGAAACTTGGCTGGAGGCAGATGTTTGTACCATTTATTCTGCCAGGACCTTGCTAATAAGTCAACTCCACTAAGAAGATACTTAGTTGACCTTAATATTTTCAATATGTAACAAAATCGGGTGATCAAAATAAGGAACTATAAACAGCACAAAATATTTACAAAAAATCATATTTAAGAAGAAAAGACTATTAGTGACATGGAAACAAGTCCGGAATCTAGAATGTCTGTGTCAGCAAGAGAAAAATTATCATTTATATTCTGATTTAATGTTAACATTATCCTTCGATATTCTGTGTGTCTAATATATGTGACTAACCAGTGAAAGTATAATAACTGAATATTTTGAAATTTTCTAGCAATAACAAATTAATCCAACCAGCAATATTTATTGAAGACCTACTGTGTAGCAGAAACTGTTCGAAGCAATGTGAATAGCACAATGAATGAGAGACAGGGTCCCTGTTCACATGACCTTACACGATACCAGAGGTAGGAAGACCAGCAAAGCCAGCAAGTAAATATGTAAACAGTGTCCCTCTATCAGCTGACCTCTGAGCAGTGAGACATCAGCCACTGCAGGGTCTGTGAGAAGAACCTTCTAGGCAACAAGCCAAGGGAGAGCCCTGCGAGGGAATAGGAGGAGCTTTGAAAACAGAAAGGAAGGCTGGATCGATGGAGCGAGTGACGAGTAAGGCGCGGACGAGACGGTAAGGTTAAGTAATAGCCAATCACTTGTGGCCTATGGAAGGAAATTTGGATTTCATTCTATGTGAGATGAAAATTCATTAGCGTGTCATAAGAAATGGAGGGATATGATCTTATTTGTGCTCTTGTAAGAGCATTCTGACTTTGAGTTGGCCCTGAAAAAATGTGAGTATATCTAGTAGACAATCAAGCGTTAGTTACAGTGCCATGCTAAGGAGGAGACAGTGAGAGAGCCATGCAGTGTAGCAGGGAGAATACAAATTTTGGAGTCTGGTAGACCTACGTTCAAAATCTAGTTCTGTCTCTTTCTCACTGGAAACTACCCTCTGAGTCCTAGTTTCCCTATTTGTGAAAGGGAATAATACAACTGAGTTTGCAGGGCTATTTTTAGGATTGGATGACTCATGTTCAGTGGCTGACACAGAGTCGGTGCTCCATATTTTGTGATAGGGAAGAATGTGGAGAATAGGGATGTCCTGCAAATTGTGCTGGCTTTTCTCTGATCTCATTTGCTGTTGGTATTAGAAAGATCTAGAAATAAACTTTGACCTTTCTTAAAGAGAAAAAAAAATGTTTTATTGACCTTTAGCTTGAAAGGGAGTTAGAGATAAGGCTATGAAATGGGAATGTTTCTTTCTATTTCTCTCACTCTTTTTCTCAGCATATTGAAATCGTGTGCCTCAGACAGACTCTTTTGTTTGTCTGTTTTTTTCTTTTTGTCTTCTGATCACACAGAGCAACCAACCTTAGCAACCTGGGCTCCCCAGGGCACATCTGTGCTGTATGCACGTTTGCACTTAATGCTCCTTCCTCTTCTTGGCTTTAGTATTGATTCAAAAACAAGGCACTGGAGAAGATCAAGGTCATCCAGCTTGTTTAACAGGCTTTTTGAGACTTGGAGACTCAAACAGAGCTCAGAGGCAGCAGTGGCATATTATAGAAAATGTTATGCTTGGAAATTCTATTCTTCCGAGGCGGCAGCTAGGTACAAGAGTTGACACACCAGGGCTATTCTCTTAGAGGGCATGCGTCAAGGACAAGGAATCCTGGCAATCTCCTATATTTCATTTTTAGGATTTTGTTTAAAGCGAAAAAGCATAGGAGGAGGAGAAGACCTGGAGATAAGGACTCAGATACAGAAGTGGAAAGGTTGCCTCCCTTTTTCTTAAGTGAGTGATTGTCTGTGTAGTACTATTCACATTTTCCCACAATATAATGCCCCACAAAATTGTAAGGACCAGGTGATCCTCCTAACTTCTCATATAGTAGAGGCAGCTTTGACGATCACTATCAATCAGGTGTCAGAAGAAATCCCAATGTACGTTATTATTTTTGTTATTATTATTATTGGTTATTTATGAAGCTCAGTTCACAAACTTGGGGATGCAATAAAGATGTTTTCACTAACATATCTTAATTTCTGTCTCTGATTCCTATTCTGCTTACCTTGTGAAAACTTAAACCTAAATGTTTCTGGTGCTCCCACCATCAAGGGTGCTCCCACCATCCCACCCAAACAATTTCTGGGTTTTACTGCCAAGTATGAACATAGAGCAACCCTGTCTTTGGCCATTGGGCCTATGGGCCTACTTGACCCTGAGAAGTCTGTTGTGCCTATCCCCATAGCTTCTTTAGATAGGTCTTCTCTGACTGGGGCCCAGGAATCTTAAGCAAGGCCTCCTCTGATCCTGCTGATCCTGTCTGTCTAGAAGCCCCATGAAGCCATCTTTTCCCTGGAGTCAGGGCCTTTCTGCCCCCAGGTTCCAGGCCTGAAGGGGTGAGAAGTGGGAGGGAGTCGGTAGCTGGAGTCAGGCTCTGCTTCTCTCTGTGCCCCTTTTATTCACTATCCTAAAAGCTTTCTGACTTTTCCCATTTCTTCCCTGGGGCAATGAGCTCAGAGTCCTCCACTTGATTCCTTAGGGGAGAATGGTACAGGGAAAAGACAGGGAGAGAAAAGTGTAGGTTGCTACCTCACATATTATATAGACAAAACTAGAAAGAAGACTTCTAAGGTTGTCCTTAAGGAGTGCAATCTTTTCTAAGATGAGACAGAGATGCAGATGAGTATGCTGAAACCAAAAGAACAGTTTCCTTTTGGTGCCAGAATCATGCTGACTTCCTAGGGAAAACAGACTCTGATTCAGCCTGAGAAACAATTGTGTCTTAGGCAGAGAGTTACAGAGCTGGCACTGTGCAGCTGCTTTGGATAAGCCAATGCAATTATGTGGCAGTTTGAAAACTTCTTTATTGAATCACAGGATGCATCAAGTAGAAATGATACCTACAGTTGTGGATCTCTCAAAGAACCATGGCCTTCTGCCACTTCTTTCCACATTTAAGCATCTTGCCCTCTCTTTAATTTTTGCTAGACTTGACTCTTCTCGTTTTGATGTTTCAGAGCTGGAGGAAATTCCCATGAGTGTTATCAGACACTCCGTGCCTTAGTTCACGTGTACGCTGGATTTGGCAGCCAGGTGTGCTCGGGTGGTTCAGTGGACTAAACACGTATCCAGGACCTGGGAGATGGAAGTGCACATCCTTGCCATGTTTCATTCATTTGGTGGTCTTTTAGAAGTCTGCTTATACTATTAAGGCTGTTTCCCTATTTCTAAAATAGAAATGAAAAATATCTACTTCGTCATTTGTTCCGAAAAGAAATAATATGATAAAAGGTTGTTGGTGAAATATTAAGTTTTATACAGTTCTTTCCTTCCTTTTCTCCTTTCTTCTTTCTTTCCTTCTTTCCTTCCTTTTCCTTCTTCCCTCCTTCCTTGCCTTCCTTCTTTCCTTCCTTCCCCCCTTCCTCTTTCCCATAATGTTTATTCCATGTGTTCCTTATGCCAAACACTTTGTTTGGTCTAGGTTTTAGAGCTATGTAGATAAAATACAACCGGTTTCCTCAAGCAGTAGTGAAGGAGATAGATAAATAAACAGAAAGGTACAGGGTAGAATAGGATAGAATTATGTCACACCATGCACAAGAAAGGTAATTAAGTAGTCTGTACATGAGTCCTGCTGAAATTGGCTCCCCGAAGATGTCGATTCCTGAATTGAGTCTTATAGGATGAAGAGTTTGGTAGTGCCAGGTGGGTGGGTGAGAAAGATGTTCCAAAGTATCAATAACAGAATGAACAAAGACAGTGAAGCAGCAAGCACCCCTGTATTGGTGTGTGTGATAGAAGCAGAGGGTTCACTGTCATACCAGTGTAGCTGAAGCTGACAATTTGAAATCAGAAAGGGAAATGAGGAGATGGCTAATCCAGATTACTTGGACCAGGATCTCAGATGTTATTATTTAGGTGATAAGAAATCATAGAATGGTTCTATACTATCAGAATTTTTATGTTAAATTAGATAACCTGATGAAGGGATTCACTGTATCAGCAGTAGATTTGAGATACCAAGACCAGAGCCAAAGAGACAAGACAGTCTAGTAGTCAAGGAGAGTAATGACGAAGATTTTTGAATAGTGGCTATGAGAATAGTGTGTAAAGAGTAGAGCAATGCTTGGAGATTGACTTGGCTTTGGGGGATATCGATTTAAGTAAGAGAATCATGGATGGGTGATACCAATGACGGAAAAATATAGAGGTAGGAAAAAGTTCAGACAAGGATGCACTTAGTTTGGGATATGTGCAATTTGAGGGATATGTGGGGCATCCAGGTGGAGATGCATGGTCAGATGCTGGAATTAGGATCATGAAGCTCAGAGAAGGGGTCTGGGCCAGGAATATGGCTGTATTCCAGCATCTGCATTCATGGTCTTAGCAAGTGCAGGTCGCGAGTGTATGCACAGAACTCTTTTGATCACTTTTAGTTCCACAATAGTCTCGTTTTAGTAATCAAAATGTCTGATTCCATTAAGCAGTTGAAATTTCGAATTGATGTTTTAAGCTAAAGCTTCTGCCCTCCCACACTTTGGGCAGGGAAGAGATGGAAGCAGGGAGGAAAAGTAGGGCAGGAAAGGTCTCTCTTGACAGTCACCAGTGTAATGTGGTATTGAGTTTTGAGTAGTCTGGATGAAAGAGGAGAAATAGTAGATGTTAGCTAGAAGAAATGTGGGGACAAGGCAGAGTTTTTACATTGGAAGAAACTTAAGTAATAGACCTAGGAAGAACCAGCAATACTGAGGACTGATCTGAAGACCTGGGAAAGAAAGAGGCTAACTGATGTAGATGGCCCAAGCTGATTATGGCTCACAGGCCTCGTGGGGTGTAGGAAGGACTGGGGTCAAGAGTACAGTGACAAGGTTCGGACAGACTAGGAGGGATATCTCGTCCTCTGTTTGTTTGTTCATGGTGGCAGACCATTGGAGGATAGGACCACTGATGGCTTTAGTTTTCCCGCTGAAGCAGGGAATAAAGCTGTTGGCTGAGTGTCGTGAATCAGGATCTGAGTCACATCTAATCCACTCATTTAGAAATTAGGAAGATTTAGTTGAATGGAGTGGTAGTATTATGCCTAAGATAGAAATATAGAGACAGTGATTCAGAACACTCAAGTGCTCGCCTGAGGCCACCTCAGTGGCTAATGTTAGAGTCTGGACTGTACCAGGATTCTCCAGGTTATCAGGCTGTTGGCAACTGAGAGGCTTAAGAGATTATGTATTTCTTCCTTATCAGCCTTTCAAAGACCAAAGGGTAAAAGTAGAACATTACAAAGAGTTTTTAGCTTACATATCCTTCATCATCTTTCCCCTCTCTTTTTTTTATAACCAAGCTTTAATGTTTATTGAATGTGCAGTGCCATCCAGTCGCTATGGTAAACGGTATGCTGGGAGATCAATTATGTGAGCACTCACTATGTGCCAGGAACTATTCTAAGTATTCTACACATATGAATGAATATAATTATCACAGAAACTCAGTAAGGCTGGAGAACTCTTTCTTTCTCCAATTTGTAGAGAAGGAAACCAAGGTCCATAGCGAATTTACACACAGATGTTAAGCCAGGTAGGTCTAGTTCCAGTGTCCACAGTTTAATCCATCAGGTTATCCACAGTTTCTACTCTCAGATAGCTTACCTTCTTTGGGGAAAGCAAAAGGAAAACAGGGTTGGCTTTAACAAATACAACAATCAGTTGCAGGTTGACACAACAGTACAAGAAAAATAATAATATGGGCCATGATGAATTGCAAAATGACTAGTCTAGGCAATTAGACGTATAGGAAGAGAATTCAGTGTGGACTAGCTTGCCTAGTAGGTAGAATTAGAATAGTTTGACTAACTCTAATCTGAGAGAGGTGAGGATACATAGAGTTTGAGAATAGGCAACAACTCTCTGAGGTCCTTTCAATATTATATCCATACTACATTTTCCTGAAGAAATAAGAGCTAGATATTAGGCAAAACAGACAGTCCATGTTCATCCATTCACATATGCATTCGCCCATCCAGCAGATATTTTCTGGCTCTTTTCTCAATGATGTGCTCTGTACTGGAGTCGTCAGGATTCCTGGGTCAGAGAACATACTTTACTTACATCTGTGTCAACTTGACACACATTTTACTAATATAGTACTAAAGGCTAACGATTATTTGTTGAATTTAACTGTTTAAAGAAAATGGTCTGGGTAGACTCACCATTTATGTGCATTGGTATAAACCCACAGACTCTTAAGACCAAATCACCAAACCAGATTTTTTCACCTGTCAGGTGAATTTCCCCCTAGGGTCTTGACTGCCAGCAAACCTGAGTTAGAGCCTTCCCAGTCACTGTGATAGGTTCCACTAACATTGAACTCCAAGAAAGTACGTGGGTGAGGACCTTGTTTCCCTTTTAAGGAGGCTCTTTGCCCCCATAAAAATGTACTGACTTTCTTCCAATTTATTCACATATCAAAGGTATTTTTGAGAGTAACAGCTTATTTTGGGACAGTCTGGTCACAACCTCTGTATTTTATTACTGCATAACAAATTGCCACAAACTAAGTGACTTAGAGCAACAGCCATCTGTTATCTCATGGTTCTGTTGGTCAGAAGTTCAAGTACAGCGTGACTCGCCTGGGTCCTCGGCTTGAAGACTCTCATGCTAAAATCAATATGCCAGCGTGATTGTCTTTCTTTCTGGAGGTTCTGAGGATGAAGCTGCTCCAAGGTTCGGGCCAATTGTTGGCAGAATTCAGACCCTTGTGACTATAGGGCTGAGGCCCCTACTTTCTTGCAGAAAGCCAGTCAGGAGCCTCTCTCCACTCCTTCACGCTGTCTGGTCTCCTTGACACATCGCCTCCTCCGTCTTTTACACCAGCAAAGGCACATTCGTCCAATGCTTCGAATCTCCCTGACTTTTCTCTTCTGCCTCCAGTAGGAGAATAATTATCTACTTTGAAGAGCTCTTGAGATTAGATTGGGCCCCCAGGGTAGTCCGATACCGTCTTCCTGTCTTAAGGTCTGTAACCTTAATGATACCTCCAAAGCCCCTTTTGTTATTTAATGTAACATGTCCACAGATTCTGGGAGATTAGGGCATGGACATCTTTTGAGATCCTTCTGCCTATTACACCTTCCCTCTGGGAAAAATGGAGCACCATTCAGAAGAGCCACTGAAGTCATTCTTCCTGAAAGAATACACGTCTGCTCCAGGGCCAGGTAGCTGCTGGATCCCCAGCTCCAATCAGAGAAGAGGTGGTCACAGTTGGAAAGAAAAGCATTTTCATCAAGCATCCCACTGTATGTATACTGCATGTTGGACTGTTCTTGACCCCTGCGAGCTCACAGAAAACGGTAGCTGTGTTGTGCTGGTGATGATGGTGATAAACATACTAGATTTGACTGAAGACAGTATGCTAGTCACTGGAGCAGATTCATAACAGACCAAACATAGCCTCTGTCTGAGGGACAATAACAGGTATGCAAATAAGCACAAGATGGGGCGGTAAATGCCTTGAAAAGAGAGACTTCTTTTTCCTTCTAATGGCTGTTCTTTTTTTAAAAAATTTTTTTATCTTAAAGATGTGGGGTACAATTCAGGGTTAGGTATACAAACGTTCATCATGCAGATATCCTTGACGATGAGGTATCCCCTTCCCCGGCAGATTCCCACCACCGCTGTTCTTGATGCTTGTTTAAACTGTTCTCACTCAGACAAAAATGACACAGAGGGTGAAGAGCATGGTTTGTTAACACGCGATTTCTCCCAACTGCCACTCACCCCTCTGCAATGCCAGTCTTGCAAATCCAGGAAGGCCAGCCACTTGATGAGACTGCCTCAGAGGGGCCAGGAACTGGGAAAGGTCAGCAAAGCCTCTGAGATTTAAAAATAGGGAATCGGGAAACAAAGGACTCGATGCAACTGTTACAACTACAAATTAAATGCAAAGAATGACACATCATTACATAAGCAGCACAAAACATAATTTAAATGTCAAAGAACTGAAGATTCTTTAATCATGTAAGAAAAACTTGGAGAATGTGTTAAATGTCTCAATTTGTACTATACCAAAAAGAAGTAAAAAGTAAAAATGGCATTGTTTTATAGTGCAAAAATACAGAAATCAGTCATGTTTTCCTACTGTTCATAGAAATCCTTATGTTTATTTTACCCAACTTTAAAAATAGCCATCTTTTAAAAATTCTCATGACTTACAGGGACTACGGATATACTTGAGAACCAGAGGGTATTATTTAACTTATGATAGTGCTTCAGTGTGATATATGCGCCTATTAAAGTTGCAGTTAAGTCTTCTAGATGAAGGATGCATTGTTCTCGGGAGGAGTTGGTGTATCACAGGTTGCTCTACTACTTGGAATATGATTTCACACTCATTTTTGCTCTCTTGAAGATGAGTTTTGTGGCGATTGGTTTTTCACTTCTGCAGCACTTACATCTTAGATCTTTGTTTTGAAGCATGTGAGATATATTTAAAAACATCAGATTAACATTTTAGGTCTCTGTCTAGATACAGTAGTTCCACATATGCTGTTCTTTGGCAGATGCAGAATTTTAATAGGTTTTGGTTCTCAAATATATCAATCCAGACAAAGAGAAATACACGTGTACATATGTATGTGTATCTACACATATACTCGTGTGTGTGTGTGTGTGTGTGTGTGTGTGTGTGTGTGTGTGTGAGCTATACCTAGAAAACTGATTCTTCGTTTATTTGTTAAACATTTGTTGAGCTCCTACTGTGTTCCCTGCAATGACCTGAATACTGAGAGCATAGGACACAGGCCCATGGATTCAGGAAGCTCTCAGAAATCTGGTTGAGGGAAACTTGCAACAGTATATTATGGTAAATGCCAGCCAACCGTGCAAGTAGAGCTTTGGGCATGTATCGAAAAGAAATTTACTCTAAACTAGGGCGGGACGCATTGAGCAAGGTTTCTTGGAGATGACTTTATTGAGTAAACAAGTCTTTTAGAAGTAATTTGTTTGTTCAGGTTTCTGATAGTTTTGGTATGGTTTCAGGGTGGACGGAATCCCTAGTTTGGTGGAGGGTGGGCTGTGAAGGAAAAGAGAGCAAGCTAGAAAAGAAGAGAGAGTGAGGAGCGCCCCTCAGAGGGACTCCATAGTGTGCCCTGAGTGGTAACTTTCATCATAGATGGTTGTTTTCTTGTTCAGAATCTCATGGGAGTGCGGCTGGGGCTCATCTTCCTGTCTGTGATCGAAGTCACCACAGGGGATACAGTTATGTCTGGGGCTATGAACGGCAGAGCCTGAAGGGTGTCTTGACATATCTCCTTTAGTACAGCATTTTCCTGTCCAACCTTGGGTGGTGGTTCCCACACAGGTAAGTCATTGCTCCAAGTAGGACAGCAACACAATTCACCCAGCCCCTAACGTATCATGTAAACAGCAGGGGAGCAGAGCGAGTTGGTTCTTGAACAACACGGGGGTCATAAGTGCCGTCTCCCTGCACAGCCAAAAACTGTGTATAGCAATGTACTCCCCAAAAACTTAACTCCTAATAGCCTACTGTTGATCAAAAGCCTTATCAATAACACAAATGGTCAATTAATACAGGGGTCTCAACTCCCCGGGCCGCGAACTGACATCAGTCTGTGGTCTGTTAAGATCCAGGCCACACAGCAGAGGGTGAGTGGTGGGTGAGCTGAGCTCTCCATCTTCTGTCAGATCAGCGGTGGCATTAGATTCCCATGGGAGCGTGGCTGCTATTGTGAACTGCGCTTGCGAGGGATCTAGGTTGCACACTCCTTATGAGATCAAATGCCTGACAGCCTGAAGTGGAGCTAAGCCCCACCACCCCTCCCCAACCCCTGTTCATGAAAAAATTGTCTTCCACAAAACCGATCTCTGATTTCAAAGAGGCTGGGAACTGCTGGCTGCTAACACATATGTTGTGTATGTACTCTGTCCTGTATTCTTAAAATGAAGTAAGTTAGAGAAAATAAAATTTTATTAAGAAAATCACAAGGTACAAAAAAATAAATTTACTGTTCATTGAGTGGAAGTGGATCATCAGAAAGGTCTCCATCATTGTAGTCTTCATGTGAGGAGCCTGAGGGGAAGGGAGAGGAAAGGTTGGTCTTGCCGTCTTGGAGTGGCAAAAGCCAAAGAAAACCCACCTACAAGCAAGCCTTCACGGTTCAAAGCTGTGTTGTCCGAAGGTCAACCATAATTCTACATAACCTCTGAAAAAGTCAATAAATGATAGTGCTAAAAGATTACCAGTCGCTTCTGCCAGTTCACACATAGCTTTGCTTGACTCCTACACAATTAGAAAAGTCACAATCCTTTGCCAAGAATGCGGTACGCAAATATTTTCTAATGACAAAAGCCATCAGAGGCGCTTGAATTGTGTTGCAGTGTACCAACACATGGGCAGAGGAGTGGTTTTTCTTTTGTTGTCGACAGAGTGCAGGCATAATAGAGTTCATTTACAAAGACACCTGCTTTAAAAATAACCTGGCCATTAGGAGGAAACAACTGCTGGTCTAGTTTTTGTTGTTTGTTTGTTTTTTTCTGTGTGGAAAAATAAAAAAATGAATAGGAAATATAGGAAAGTTGCTGTGAGTTATACACAGGTATTTGCATAGTGGGAAAATGTTTATCTTCCATTTGAAGTACCACAGCTATATTATGATTTAGTGATTTTGCAGTGGCTGTGTTTTGCTCTTTTATTAACATCTGTGCACCTCTAGCAATTTTGTTTCTATGTAGCCTCTGTCCAGAAAAGAGCTAGAAGGAAAGAACAGTTGAAGGTTCAACACTCCCATCAGCCACCAAAAACAGGTCTCTAAGGAAGATTTTGCTTCCAGCAACAGAGAATGGGTGGGTAAGATGGACAGTAAGCTTAGGCAGCACGTTTGCATTTGTGATGTAACAGGCATTGATAGAAGGTTATATATGCAGCGTGAGGACCTCAACATAGGAGCCAGGCAATGGAAGCCCAGAAGATGTTTGAAGAGCATTACTTTAGTGCAGAGACATTTATTGAAGGCCTCCCTTTTGCCAGACACTGAGCTACAAAAAAAAAAAAAAAAAAAAACCAGACACAGTTCTTGCCTTCAAAGAGAGGGTTTGTCTTCTAGGGAGGGAAACAGGTCCATTCACAGCTATGTAATAAGCCATATGCACACCAAAATGCCAATTCATTTTAAGCAGGAGAAGCAGGGAGCCCTTGTTGAGTAGGTGACAAGTGAGTGGAGCCTTGACAAATAAGGACAATGTTAACAGGTAGAAAATGGGAAAGTGGGAATGGTAGTTCAAGGCCAGGCATTAGACCTAGAATTCAGGACAACAATCTGAGCATATTGAAGGATGAAGGAACGATGCAGTGAGATGACATTAATAGGACCAGTGAATTGGAGCAGGGCAGTGAAGTCAGAATACCCTTGACACTGTGTCAGCCTGGGTGCTTCTAGGAGAGGTGGTGACACCAGACGGTGGTATAGCAGATGTTGGCAAGTAGTCTCCCTTGTGAACAGGGTCCTAACTCTCACCTGAAAGGCAATGTGTCTACATAAAATCACTTACCTTCTCAGAATCCTCTTGTAGCCAAGGTGACTATGTAACTTAGTCTAGTTCATTGAGGTACAAGCAGAAGTTGAGATGCAAGCAGAGGGTATTCTGAAAGGCTCTTTAAAAGGGGACACACACAGCTGACACCTACCTTTTTATATTGCCTTGTACCCTCCTTTCTACTCAGTCTGCAGGGATGGGCAGCCATCTTGTAACCTGGATGACAGAAATCTTGAGCTAAGGATTATAAGGCTAGAGAAGAGAAGGAGCCTGATCACATGGCTACAATAACTCCGGGCTGCCTGCCTCAGCCTCTTTGTTAAGGGAGGAAAACTTAACATCTTTTTTGTTTAAAGTGCTGTGGCCAGGTATCTGCTAATGCAGCCAAGTTTAATCCTGGTGGATATAAATGCTCGCGGGGAAAAGTGAAAATCATTGAACAGAAAAGCAAGAGTAACTGTGAATGGAAGTGGGAAGCCCTAAGAATTGTGGGGAGGGAGAAGGGAAAACTTTCCAGGTTTTCCCAAGTCAGTACTTTGCAAAGGGTTCCAGGCTTGTTTGTTTGGTTTTTTTTTTTGATTGAAGAACTGTGCACTCTTGGATCACCCATTCTTTCATCAAATACATATTTATTGTGTCCCTGCTATGTGTCAGCCATTGTGCTGGATGTCAGGGCTACAATAAAGTATATATGATGTAACCCCTCAAGAAGAACACGGTCTCATGAAAGGAACTGTGTCAAAATTAGTCATAAATAGTTTGGATTTGAAAAATGTGATTAAAAAACATTCCCAAACTCTAATGGAGATTCTTTTCAGTTGCACCAACAATTTGGAGGGTACATTGGGTACTGATATAGGTTGAGCATCTTTAATCTGAAAATCCCAAATCCCAAATGTTCTAAAATTTGAAACTTTTGAGTGTTAACAAACACTCATTGGAGCATTTCACCTTTTAGATCTTCAGACTAACGAGCTCAACTGCTAAGAGTCACGCAAATATTCCAAAAAGTATGAAATCTGAGACACTTCTGGTCCCAGACATTTTATATAAGGGATATACAACCTGTACGTTAGTGCCACAGAAGAAAAAAGGCCATGTTACTTTTCACCAGTGACTCTGAGTTATGGGAACACAAAATCAGTTTCTTTCTATAGGAAAACAAATTAAGTATCTGAAGAAACTTCATCTTGGGAGACTTATAAATGCCACCAGTGGACAGTTATTGATGACAACTCTTCTTGGATAGACTTCCAAAGGCTTTCAGCTCCACTCTAAAATATGACTGCACCCCATCAAATTTCTAACTTCTTAGGGTAGTAGAACAGGTTGGTGTGTGAAATAAAACCTCTTTATGTCTTGATAGGGCTCTGGTTACCATGAATAGCCATCCACATTATTTGGATTTAAATACACATTTATTTTGGCTGCTAGCTGCTAAAATAAGTTTTTAATTTGACCATTAGTCTATTTGTTTCTAGATATTTATTGGGCATTATTGATCACCTACTATGTGCCAGACACCATAGCAGGTGATGAGAAAACAAGGCAGGGTGGCGTGGTGCTTTCCATCGCCTCCTGAGAGCCTGGTAGCAGGATTCAGAGCAGGCACCTAAGTGAGCTTCAGAAGGTGCATGGATGGTCAATTAGTAGGAACCCAAGAGATTGGCATCAGAATCCAAGAGACCCTTGTAGGTAGTATATATCCAGAATTCAATGGCATCAGAATCCAAGAGACCCTTGTAGGTAGTATAACTCAAGCAGTGATAGAGAGCACATTGCAGCAATGGGTTAGGCTATTATTTCTCTGTCCTGATATTTGAACCTTACCACAGATTGTTGGATAAAAGCTCCTAGGTATATAACTGAACTCTTGAGTGCTCTTATGCACCACAAGAATCAAAACATGGGCCATTTATGGGGATAAGGGCACCCCATCATTTATCTTTGTATGATACACGCAGGACATTTTGAGGTCTTCCATCTCAGGAACCTTTGGACATCATTTCCAAGATTTTTATTTAAGGAACAATCCTGCGGTTTTTAAATGATGGTAAGTGATTTCCACAGAAGTTTTTATGCCTTATTATTGCTTGCCCTTTAAGAAATGTAAGATAAGGTAAAACGAAAGAGGAACCTTCCAGCCGGCTCATTGCTGCTTTGCTTTGCACAGTGGATTGCTGTACTTCTCTGGATAAATACTGAGTATTGTTTTTCTCCTAATCACTTCTTCAGAGTGATAGTGTCAGCTCTCTGATGTTGAGTAATGATCCCTGCTATTATTAAGAAAATTCCATGTGTGTTTGGAAAATTGTGTGACTGTTATATGACTGCTTTGCTTCCCAAAAGTCGGTGAGGATAGAAACGCATTTGACGGGTCAGCCAGTCCACCTCCCCATATGATATAACCCTTCAAGAAGTTACTGGAGGTAACTTCTACCACCTGCCGTTAAACATTCTTTTTCTTCTTTTCTGCTCACAGCATAATAGGAGTATATTAAGACCTCTCATTCTGTGCGAGACTTGAGAGAAGGCCATAGGCTGGTTTTATGGACTTGGTCTGCCAAGATGTCTTCCCGAGATGAACAGTTGAACAGTTACTACTGCTCGCATAAATTCTGGGAGCACCATTCACATCAGAGTCTATATGAATAGCGGCCCTGAGTTGGACAAAAATAAATCCACAGAATCGAACCTCACAATTCTGAGCTCTGAAGTATGCCCACCTTAGTATCACACATTTTGGGAGTCTGCCTGCTGTCCTGAAGACCCAAGGTTAACTATTAAAATTAGATGTACATTTTGCTTCTATTCTACTAATGTCTGTTCATTTTAAGATACAAATCACATTTTAAACTGCTAGCCAGAGAGGAAAATTAATGTTCCAGGAAACCCCACCATGTTTAAAATCCTGCACTTTCTTATACCTGTTATGCACTAAAAATGATGGACAAACATAATGGACAGCTTTTCTGGGAGGAGCTGTATGCAAATCCAGGGTCTGGAAATGCAACCTGTTTTGATTTGAGAATCCATGCTCTCAAGTGTTTACATAGGACTATATTAATGAGCCAGCCAATAGCCTTCAAATAGGTCGACAGCCTCTGAAATTCAAGTGAGCAGATTTGTGTTAAGGAACAATTAACAATTAACGAGACTGTGACCTTCCTCACTCAAAGACCATCTTTAAACTCTTTGTGTTCCCATTGCTGTAGCCCAAAGTGAATCCTCAATAGACATTTATTGAGTTAATTAACATTTATGATATTTGGTGTACCCAATAGCCCCATAAGTTGGGGAATATTGTCATTTTGCAGAGGATGAAACTGAGGTTTAATATGAACTCACCCAAGATAACAAGATAGCTCACAACAGAACTTGGAGAGGGAACTTGAACCATGCCCACTGGTGCATCAAGAGTGCACTGTTTATGACACTGAATACTTTCATGTCCGCACTCACACTTTCCTCTCAGTAACCACACAGTTTCAGAGGAGGGTGAGAATGACCCCCACATATTGAATTGCCTTTTCTGGTTCAGATGTCTGGTACAGAGTAAAAGCTATTTTCTAAATCTGGTAAATCTTGTCCTCTTGGATTCAGTCAGTCTTCAGGATAGAATGAGCAAATTGTAGGTGGCAGTAATAGGGTGCTTCCAGGGGGGCATTTCTTACTTTATTCTGCTTCCTGGAGTTCACTTGGAAATGGCTTAAATCACTCAGAAAGAGAAACTAAAATGAGAAAACCAGACTTGAAGAATCTCTGTCCTGACAGGTGTCTTTAATGATTTGGTATTACTCTATCATTTGAGGCTCTTATTATTATTTGGACTGTGCCCAAGTAAACCCTGCCAAGTCTTGCAGAAAGACAATAGAAATGAGAATAAATATGTTTTCTTTTGGGGGGTTTTCACTCTCTCATCTGTATTATTAAGTAAATGTATTCGCAGGAATGTAAGAATTTGTACCAATTTTTCCTCAAAATTTTTTATGTCCTGCTCATTTGTCATTCAAATCCTATCTATTCTTGAAGGATGCTGAAATCTACTCTGAAGCTTTCTATGCCAATTCCATCTTTTACAATAACTTCCATATCTTACTCCGTATAGTTTGTTGGTTGTTTTTTAACATCTTTATTTATTTGTAATGTACATTTTATAAAATTTATCCTAATAGCATATACAATTTGATCGGTTTAGTATTTTCACAGAATTGTATAATTATCACCAAAATCTGGGTTTAAAAATTTTTCCATACCCCAAAAAGAAACCCTGTACAAGCATTCACTCTCCATTAGTATTTACTGTCCACTCCCAGTGTCCTTAGCCCTAAGCAACACTGGTATACCTTCTGTCTCTGTAGATTTGCCTATTCTAGACGCTTCATATAAATGGAATCATACGCTGTATGGTGTTTTGTGATTGGTGTCTTTCACTTAGCATAATGTTTTTAGGTTTTCTTCATGAAGCATGTGTCAGTACTTTATTCCTTTTTATTGTTGAATAATATTCTATTTTATGAATATGCCACATTTTCTTCATTCATTCATCATTTGATGGACATTTGGACTGTTTCTACTTTTTGGCTATCGTGAACAAAGCTGTTATGCGCATCCGTGTACAAGCGTTTTTCATATAACTAGAAAGCAAATTTCTAGATCATATGGTAACTCTGTTTTTAGCCTTTTGAAGAATTGTCAAACTTTCCCAAAGTGGCTGCATTATTTTACAGTCCTACCAGAGATAAATGAGAATTCTGATAACTCTACATCCTCACCAAAATTTTGTATTGTCTGTCTTTATCATTTTAGCTATTCTAGTGAGTGGTAGTGGTGTGTAATTGTGGTTTTGATGTGTATTTCCTTTGAATAATAATGGTGAGTATCTTTTCAGGTGTTTAATGGCCATTTGTATATGTATATTTTGAGAAACATCTAAGTCCCCATTTTTAATTGTATTCTTTGTCTTTTAATTATTGTACTCTTTTATATATCCTTGGACACAAGTATGTCTAATTATCAGTTATATAATTTACAAATATTTTCTCCCATTCTATGGGTTGTTTTTTAAAATTCTTTTGATGGTATCATTTGCAGCACAGTAATTCTGATGTCATTGAATTTGTATTTGTTTCTTTTGTCACTTGTTTTTTTGGTGTCACATCTAAGAAGCCATTACAGAACCCAAGGTTATGAGAATTTACTCTTGTGCTTTCTTCTACAATTTTGCATTGCTGGCTCTATGATACGTTTTGAGATAATTTTTTTCCCTTTTTTATTATTAAGATGTGGAGTACAATTCAGGGTTAGGTATACAAACGTTGATTATGCAGGTACCCTTGTTGATGAGGTGTGCCCTTCCCTCCCCTAGAAGTTTCCCTCCACTGCCAGTCTCACCCCCCCCTCTCCTGACAGTTTTCCACTACTGCCAATCCTTTTCTTATAGTCTTATGATATTTGTTCAAGGTCTGCTTATGAGTGAGAACATCTGGTACTCTGTTCTTTGTTTCTGTGATAGATCACTGAGTATGATCGACTCTGAATCCATCAAGTTGCTGCAAAGTCCATATGTTTGTCCTTCTTTATGGCTGCATAATATTCAGTTGTGCATAGGTACCACTTTTTTTTATCCAGTCCAGCTTTGATGGGCAGCATGGTTGGTTCCATGTTCTTGCTATTGTGAATAGAGCTGCAACAAAAATATGTGTGCAGGTATCTTTTTTATGGAATGATTTGAGTTCCTCTGGGTATATTCCCAATAGGGGAATTGTTGAATCATACGGAGGATCAATTTCAAGTTCTTTCAGAAATCGCCACACTGTCTTCCAGAGAGGTTGCACTAGTTTGCATTCCCACCAGCAGTGTAGAAGCGCTACTTTTTCTCCGCATCCTCGCCAGCATCTGTTGTTGTTTGTTTTATTACTTCTTACTGGAGTTAGGTGGTATCTCAATGTGGTTTTGACCTGCATTTCTCTGATGATGAGTGAGGCCAAGGTAATGTTTTAATATTCTGTGAGGGAGGAGTCCAGCTTCATTCTTTGGGATGTGGATACCCGATTGTCTCAGTACCCTTTGTTGAAAAGGCTATTCTTTCCCCATTAAATTGTCTTGCACCCTTGTAGAAAAGCAGTTGACCACAGATACATGAGTTTATTTCTGGATGGTCAACTCTACTCTATTGATATATACACCTATCCTATGCTAAGTGCCATACTGTCCTGACTACAAGATAAGTTTTGATATCCGGAATTGTGAACCCTCCGAGTTTTTTTTTTCAAGATAGTGTTGGCCATTTAAGGGGCCTTTGTGATCATGTATGAATTTTCAAATCAGCGTTTCCTTTTTTACAAAATAGAAGCCAATGGTATTGTGATAGCAATTACACTGGATCTGTAGATCACTTTTGGAACTATTGCCATCTTTTTTTTTTTTTTTTTTTTGAGTCGGAGTCTCACTCTGTTGCCCAGACTAGAGTGCAGTGGACGTTCCCGGCCACCGCAGCCTCGACCTGCTGGGCTTCGGCAATCCTTCCGCCTCAGCCTTCCGAGTAGCCGGAATTACAGGCATGCGCTACCACGCCCGGATGATTTTTTGATTTATTGTAGAGATGAGGTCTCGCTGCCCATGCGGGTCTCGAACCCGCGGGCGCAGGCAATCCACTCACCTCAGCCTCCCAAAGGCGCGGGATTACAGGCTGAGCCACCGAGCCCGGCTTGCCATCTTAACAGTATTAACTCTTACAATCATTTAGCATGGGAATATCTTTTATGTACTTAATTCTTTAATTCTTTTCAGAAATGTCTTATAGTTTTCAGTGTGCACATTTTCCACCTCCTTGGTCAAATTTATTTCCAAGCATGCATCGTTTTTGGCGCTATTGTTAGTGAAATTGTTTTCTTAATTTCATTTTCAGATTGTTCCTTGCTAACATATAGAAATATGAGGGGGACCCCAAAAAACTGAGTTTATTTATAAAAATTGTGTATTTATTCTTACATGTTTAAACTTCAGTCATTTCAAAGCACTCTCTGTTTGATGCAATACACCTATCAATATGCTTTTTTCACTGCTCAACACAGTTTTTGAACTCATCAATTTTGATTCCTTTTAGTACTTCTGCCATTTTTTGTTTTACCTCTTCCACATCAGCAAAATATTTCCCTTTCAGGACTTTTTCCATCTAGGAAACAAACAAACAAAGTCACTTGGGCCAAGATTGGCTGAATAAGGAGGATGAGGCACAGGAGTCATGCAGTTTGAGGTCAAAAACTACTGCACACTCAGCGTGGTGTGGGCAGATGCACTCATAAATCACCCATCATGAAATGGGCAGATGTCTTGAAAGAGTCTCCAAAAAATATTCACTGAAACCTAACCCAGTCTCTCACAACAACGCTGGCTGGTACACTGATGCAGATAGGTTCCCAGAATACTCACCTAGCAGAAGAAGCCGGTACCATAAAAAAACCCATCCTCTAAAAGATAATTTTGGTTTTTGGGGGTCCCCCATCATACAATTGATTTTTGTATGTTGAGCTTGTATCCTGTAGCCTTGCTGAAGTCATTTATAAGCACTAATAGTTTTCTAATGGATTGCTTTAGATTTCCTATCTACAAAATTACATCATCTTCAAATAGCACTGGTTTTACTTCTTCCTATCCAGCTATGGTGCTTTTTATTTCTTTTTTCTTGCCTAGTTGTACTGGTTAGAACCCCTACTACAATGTTGAAAAGAAGTGATGAGAAACAAGCCTTGTTTAGTTGCTAATTGCAGAGGGAATGTATCCAGTCTTTCACTACTAAATATGATGATAATTGCTTATTTTGTAAATAGATGTATTTTATCAAGCTGAGGAAGTTCCATTGTATTCTTGTTTGTTGAGTGTTTGTATCACAGAAGGATGTAAAATTTGTCATTTGCTTTTACTATTTCTATTGAGATAATAATGTGGTTTTATCTTTGATTCTATAAATATGGTATGTTATATTAATTCATTTTTATATGTTTAAACCCATCTTGGGTTCTTGGGTTAAATCTGACATGATCATCATTTCTGTTGCTTTTATATGTTGCTGGATTCAATTTTCTAGTATTTTGTTGAGGACTTTTGTATCTATGTTCATAGGCCATATTGGACTGTTTTTTTTTTTTTCTTTTTTCGTGATGTTTTCTGGTTTTGGCATCAAAGCAGTCCTGGCTTCAGAATAAGTAGAAACATGTTTCCTCTTATTTGTTGATAACTGGTTTGATAGGGATTTGTGTTAATTCTTATTTAAAAGTTTGGTAGAATGCACTAGCAAAGCCTTCCAGTTTGGAGCTTTTCTTTGTTAGATGTGTTGTTGTGGATCAAAGGACTTACAGGTAAATAGAACAATAAGATGTAACAGAATTTGACTATTTTTTAAGGGGCAGTTAGAAAGCAAGGCACCTGCTGTGACACTCCATTGCCTACATGTTAAAATTTAATGTCCTGGTCTGTTTCGTGGCTCTTCCTAATGTGGCACTTGCTTAACCTATCTGAGCTTCCTTCAGATCTTGTCACTACCTCTGTCACACCGTGAGCATCTTCCATACTGAGCTTACTATATGGCTACTCTCTTCCAGGTACAGTGTGAAGGCTGTGGCACAATCTTAGCCATTATATTCAGTTTCCCAGAAACAAGGCCCCCTTGTTTCCTTACTTTGTTCATGGAGTTCTTTCTTCTCAGAATGAATGTATTCACCCCTGCTCCTCCCTCCCTCTGTCTGTCTTGTGCAACTGACAAATTCCTACTCATGGCTTAAGACTCACCTCAAGTATCACCTAAATAAAATATCAGTGACGCATATCTAACAATATGGGTACTTTTTGTTAATCTGTCTGTTTTGCTCCTGTTATAAATTCTTTGATGGCAGGAACCATATATGATTTATCTCTTTATTTGCAATCTACTAGAGTTCCTGGCATATAGTAGACACTCGGTAAATATTTTTTGAATTGATGAATAAACCTAGCTATCCAGAATAAGTTTCTCCCAGAATTTTGAATAGCCGAGATACTGTTGTAGTTTCTCTGTACTTTTCACAGTGCCTGGCGCAGCACTGGTAAATGCTCATGGAAGTTAGCTCTGCTGAATGACTAATATTATAATGTCAGTAGCACATTTTGAACTCTTCAGCTAAAAGACATCATAAAAGCCTTAAAGTAGCTGTAAAAAAAAGTAGAGATGATAAAAATCTGTTTGGATGACATCCCTTTTAAAAATACAAAAACAATTCTGTTGTGTTTTGATACATAATTACGTTTGAAGATTTTTGGTGTAACAGAGCTTGTGTGGGGGAGTCTTGCCATCATAATATCAACACTGCTTGATACTAGGGGGGGGGAAATCCGTTCTAGAAACTTTTCAGTGACAAGCTTTGTGTTCTGTATCTAGAAGCAATTCCCAGTGCTGTTCACTTAAATGCCTTAGAATATGGGGATCTCGGAAGCAACGTGGGATATTCAAAGATGGGAACAGATTTAGTGGCTCTTACATTCTCCCTCCGTCACAAGGATGAGCAGGCAAGTGAGTGATAGCATTGTCTGCACTGCCGCAGAAACACACCGCCACCTACTCAAGATCTCCACTTTTGAACGTGGCATTCGAGGCCTGTGTCAGTCATGGTTCTCCAGAGAATATGTACTAAGATGGTTATTTTAAGGGATCGGCTCACACAGTTGTGCAGTCTGGCAAGTCCAAGATTTGTAGGACAAGCCAGCAGGCTAGAAGCTCAGGCTGGAGTTAATATTGCAGTCTTGAGTTGGAGATGAGTAGGTTAGCCTAGCAGACTGGAAACTGAGATAGGTGGCAGTGCTGCCGTCTTCAGAAAGTATTTCCTCTTCTCTACAAAATGTGTTTTCTGACAGCATAAAGCCCTGCCCTCCTTACTGACCACTCTTTCACTTTAAGCATCTTCCCTTTAAGCATCCATTATCAGCTACATCTACGGAACACCTTCATGGCAACACATGGATTCGTGTTTGGTTAAATGAGTACTGTAGCCTAGCCAAGCTGATACATAAAATGAATCATCACAACGTCCTTTGTCACGCAGCACCTGACTCCCTCTCCCACTTTGTATCTTCCACACGTTCTCAGGCCCCACCCTGCACTGCTAACCTTTCTCTGAAGAAGCCCTGCCCTTTCCTGCCTTCGGTGCCCTTGCTGGCTCCTCCGTCCCTACTCTAAACTCTCCTCCTCTCCGACTCAGTTGTCAAATTCTTCCTTGGTTTCTGCACTAGTGTCATTTTCCTTCCCACGCTTTGGCCGCTTTCCTGTCTCAATACTGTTTCTCCCTCTCTCGAACCCCAACAGATGTCCTCGAAACACAGTCTCCTTGCTCTGCTTTGCATCATTCTTAAATACATTCGTGGCAAGCATCCTCTCTCCCTGGTGACCCAACAGGGCCAAGAGCCTCATGATTTTTTTGTTTTGTTTCCATCTCTTTGTTCCCCACAGGATATAGAGCTTTCATTCATGTGCCAACCTTTATCTTTCCTCCGTGTCAGGCGCTGTGCTGGCTGCCCAGGAACACAAAGATCCATTAGCCAAGTTTCCAGCACTCTGAGACATCCTAGCCTGGTGTGGAAGGCAAATAAGTAAGCTGCTGGTGTCCATAAGCATTTGTTTAACTGAAGTAATCCCCGCTGTAGAAGCCTAGTCACTTTCCCTTCAATATCTCCTCACCATAATACTCCTACATGCAGACATTAACCAGAGCAAACAGCAGGCTTGTGGTGGGCTGGAAAGCTCTGTCCTCATAAGACTTACAGAGGAGTAGCGTGTGTGATATGACCTGAGGGGCATCGAGGAGGCCAACTGATCCAAAAATACTTCTGTTGCTAAGACGCGGGATATGCCCACTTGCTGATTCTTTCGTCTGAGTTCAGAGTTTAGCCAATCTCCAATTGCACTTGCAAGGAATTTCTAAATACCTCTGCTGATAGCTTTTTCAGATTTCTTTCCTTTCTTTCTTTACCTAGGAATTTTCTCCTTCTTCTTAACACTCAACTGAATAGCCCTCCTGAAAGACTCCCGCCACTCAAAGGAGTGAGGGGCTTCTCTTCTGGGGTCTCCATAGCATCCCATGCCTGTTACTGCATAGATTTTTCATCCTCTAGTGTTCATCTGTTCATTGCTTGCCTGAGTTCCTTATTCGACTGAGCTCTTAAAGGGAAAAAATGTGTTTTTCATCTCTGTGACTGTAACATTGAGTACTGTGTCAAACACACACTAGGATGCTCTGTGAGGTTGCTAGAATGACCAGGTGACTTCCCTTGCTGATGTACCTGTCATTTGCCTTTATTCTTTCTTAGAATGACCCTGAGCATATCTAGGCGACAGGCTTGGTGAAAGAGAATTGAGGGTAGAGAAGAGAGAAATGAAAGAAAAGGGACCTTAAGGAAACTGTTGCTGTGTCCGGGGCCACCCTCAATCCTGCTGTCTGCTATTGTCCACTTTTTTGTTTCATTCATGGATAGAGTACCTTGTGAATTAAATATGCTCTTTTGTTTTGTAATACACAGTCTAAAGTACCATCAGCTGGCAGGAATTTTTCAGGAAGCATTTTGAAGTGGAAAGGTGGCTACACATGCTCCATTTACAAAAGCAAAAATGCTTTCAAAAGATCTTTTATTTCTGCATGAATTGAGAACACAAACCTCTTCTCATGCTGGTTACTACCATTCACCATTCTTTCCCCTCTGCTCAAAGTATAGCTAGTAAAGACAGCCAAAAGGTGATTTTTCCAAATCCCTTGTGGTTGCAAAATACAAGCCTACACAAGCTTCCTCAAGAAATAGGACTGGACCTTTAAACACTCATCTAGATTGGAGCTGAAAACAAGATGGAAGCCTAGACCCCTGTGGTGCTTTTATTATCTTATTTCTTTCTCTTGAGCTGAATGAGCTCTCTTTCTCCTGACATCTCTTCTCTCCACAGAATTGTTCCATTTTCCTCCTGCCCCTCCTCCCCTGTACTGCCCTTCTCTTTCCTTGTGCAGTCTGCTTACCTATAATTTATGCTCCCTCACAATTTCACATGACCCGTCATGGCTGCCCCAGACGCCCACTGCCTCATGACTCTTCAGATTCAAAACATATGCCTCCACATGGATACTTTGTGGTTGATATGAATTTTGATTTTTCCAAAAATAAGTTCTTAAAATTACCTTTCAGCAGAGTCAACCAATAAAATGGTGACTGTCCTAATACAACCAAGAGCTGATTCTATATTTTATTTACTTGTCTGCCATTTTTGTTGCCACAAGATTATTGATTACACATACATAATATACTATAAACCATATATAGCACCTGCAGGATGCCAGGATTTGTGCTAGGTTCTGGGGACCCCACCATGAGAAGACACAAATCTGCCCTAGTGGCAATGACTCCTGATAACTCTCCTTCTTACTTAACCTCTTCTAATCCACCTTCAGAAGAGTAATCTTTCCAAAACATGAATCAAGCCATGATATTCCCTGTCTAAAATCATTAGTGATACTTATCACCCAAATTGGTGTAAGGATGTTTATTGTTTACTTCTCCATCCTTATTTCCTGCCACTGCCCAATTCTTATACTGTATGCTTCTACAAAACCAGTGTTGTTCATGCAGTTTATTGTGCTGTTTCAACTCTTGTCTTTGAACTCGGTGGGATCAGGAGAAATGAAAAGTATGGGATAAAGTGAATGCAGATTTAAGAAATAGATTGAGCCAGTGACTCAGCCTGTAATCCCACGCCTTGGGAGGCTGAGGTGAGTGGATTGCCTCAGCCCGCGGGTTCGAGACCCGCTGGGGCAACTTGGCAAGACCTCATGTCTACAGTAAATCAAAAAAATTAGCAGGGCGTGGTAGCGCGCGCCTGTAGTTCCAGCCACTTGGAAGGCTGAGGCGGAAGGATCGCTGGAGCCCATCAGGTCCAGGCTGCGTGGCCGGGAGCGGCCACTGCACTCCAGTCTGGGTGACTGAGTGAGACTCCAACTCAAAAAAAAAAAAGCTGGGCGCAGTATTGTGCACCTGTAGTTCCAGTTACTTGGAAGGCTGAGGCGGGAGGATCACCTGAGCCCAGCAAGTCGAGACTGCGGTGGCCGTGAGCATGCCACTGCACTCCAGTCTGGGCGACACAGAGACTCCAACTCAAAAAAAAAAAAAAAAAGAAGAGAAAAAAAGAAATAGGTTGATAGCAGTAGATGTCTAAATTATATTAACTAACGAATGTATAAATATCACAACTTACTCTTGTCTTCTATATGCTGTTTGCTATATTTTTGTTGCATACAGGTTAAAAAGTAGCGTTTGTGTTTTTATCTGACTTCAGATTCAGTAGAGCTGGGTAAGTGAAAGGAACCTAAAAGGGTGAGTTCATTGGTACATAAACAATTTCATCCTTTTTCAATCTCAATAGCTATTATTGTGGCTAACAAAGCAACTCTTATAAGTTGGGCACAAACAAGAAGTAGTCAGGAGAGTGTTTATGATGTCATAACATAAATATTAATAATAAGGATATGAGGCAATGTTTTGTGAGACATGGATTAAGAAATGTTACATTGTGAATATTCATTTGGCTCAGGTTATTAAACACCTGACACTTGTATAACCCTTTCTAACATGCAGAGCATACTCACACTTATTACCCTATTTAAACTTCAATTTTTTACTCTCCACTGGACTATTTTATTCAGTGTGTTGTGCAAGCATTCTATAATATCTCTGTTCTTAAAATTCCCTCAGAACCCCATGTCCCCCACCAGAAACAAACTGCATGTCTTCTCTCTTTTACAACAAAGCCCAAGAACTGTGCTCATTGTCTTGACTTTCTCATTTGACATTTTTACCTCAGTCAACTTAGATCTGGTTTTATTACCATAACACCATTGAAATTGCTTTTATTAAGGTCATTGTGCCTATTCACTCCATCCTCCTGGAAACACTGAATTCACATGACTTCAAACACAATATATACCACTGGTTTCCCAACTATCTTGCTAGTTTCTCCCTCTCCAGACTTCTGAGTTGCTCCCTGCTCAGTTCTTAACCCTCAGTGATCACATTCACGAGATAATCTCAACCAGATCCTGGGTTCAATGTTACGGGCAAGCTGATGATGCCCACCTTTATATCTTTAACCCAGTTCTCTCCCTTAAGCTCTAAACTTGTATATCCAACAGCCTTCTTAACGCTCTCTAGATAGGCACCTCAAGCTTATATTCCTAAACCAGGATTCTGGTAGACCCTGCTCTAATGCCAGTGTCCCCCTTCTCAGGAAGTGGAGCTAAACTCGTACAGGTATCCTCACCAAAAGCCTTGATGTTGTTCTCCCCATGCCTCTCTTATTGCTCAACCTTCCATTCATTGGCAATTTCTATCGCTTTTTTTTACCGTTGTGTCCAGAATCTGACTAGTTATTACCACTTCCACCCCTGCCAGCCAAGGCAAAGCCCACTGTTATTACCGCCTAGACTTTTAGAACAGGACTGGGTTTTTTACTTCCTTTCTTGCCCCTTTTTTCAATACAACCAAAGCGGACCTTTTAAATGTAAAACTATTCAGTGGGATTCCCTTCATATTCTGATGAAAAATCCAGTCTTTTCTAGAAGCTATAGGCAGGACCTAGCTCCTGCCTTTCTGTCCAAGATTATTTCTACCTTACGGTATTTGCATGTAGTGGCTCTGTCTGAACTGTTCTACAGTCTTTCCCATGATTCATTCCCTCAATTCCTTCTGATTCTACTCAAAGGTCATTTATTTCCCTCCACCCTATAGCTGTTTGTCCTTTAACATGCTTTTATTTCACTTATTCACTTACCTGCCAATATAGTATATATTTGCTTAATCATGTATGATCCTTCTTTCTCTCACTAAAATATAAGTCCAAGAGATTTATCTTTGACTATATTCCTAGCATTGAGAACAGTGCTGTATATTGTCCAACATATATTTGTTGAATGAAAAAATGAGACTTGAATATAAATCTTTTAACTGGAAGTTGAGTGCTCTTCTCATGGCCAAAGACCATGTAGGAAGTGATCATCTTTCTATATTTTTTATATCTCCAGAATATTTTGAGGAGACATTTTGAGAACCTAGGTTTCAGGCTCTTCCAGATAAATGGAGATGCATTACCTGAGAGTACTTGCATAATTGCAGTTTGTGTTGTTGGGCGTGGATTTATGGTAGAGGCGATCGGCACCTTTGCTACTGGAACAGAGTCATCTCATACTGATGCTCTACTGCACAGACTTAGGCACAATGCCATAAGCAGAGGGAAAACCACCCCAAAACACAGGGATTCATAGATTTGTGCATTTAGACCCAGTCAAACTAAAAAAGGCAGAAGAAAGCACCATCGACTGCATGAAATTAAAATGCTTTTGCACAGCAAAGGAAACAGCAGTGAAGAGATAACCTACAGAATGAGGGAGGATAAATTGCAAACTGTGCATCTGACAAAGGTATCTCCAGAATATATCCAGAACATATAGAACTCAAACAACTCAATTGTGAAAAAAGAAAAAAAAGATTTAAAAATGGGTAAAAATCCAGAATAACTAACAGGTTTATACAAAAACACTCAGTATCCCTAACCACCAGAAAAATGCAAATCAAAATCATGCTGCGGTTAGAATGGCTGTTATCCAAAAGACAAAAGATAAAAGCATACTGGTGAGAATGCAGTGAAAGGAGAGGGTCTTATACTGTTTGTGCAAATGTAAAGTAGTGCAACCATATGGAAAACTGTATAAAGTTTCCTCAAAAAATTAAAATAGAACTTCCAATAAAATAAAATAGGACTGCCATATAATCTAGCAATTTCACTTCTTGGTATGTATCTAAAGAAAATGAAATCAACTTTGAATCAATCAACATTGAAGAGATATCTACATTCCCATATTTATTGCAGCACTATTCACAGCAGCCAAGATGTGGAACTAGCCTAAGTGCCCATCAATGGATGAGTGGATAAAGAAAATGTAATATATATACATTACATTTTAATGAAATACGATTACAACGAAATACTATTTGGTCATAAGATAGAATGAAATCTTGTCACTTGCGGCAACATGGATGAACCTGGAGGACATTGTGCTAAGTGGAATAAACCAGGCACTGAAAGACTAATACATAATCTGCATAATCCCCCTCATAAGTGGGATCTAAAAACATTGCTCTCATAGAAGCGGAGAGTAGAATAGTGGTTACCTGTGAGGCTAAGAAAGATGGGTGGGGGATGGGCAGATGTCAGCCAACACATACAAAGTTACTGTTAGTCAGGAAGAATAAATTCTGGTGTTCTGTTACACAATAGGGTGACTGTAACTAATAGCATTGTATATTTAAAGACAGCTGGAAGAGAGGATTTTGAATTACAACCACAAAGAATTGATAAATATTTTAAGTGATAGATGTGCTAGTTACTCTGATTTGATCACTACGCAGTGCATGCAGGCATTGAAGTGTCACACTGTACCCCGTAAAACATATACAATTACTATGTATCAATTGTAAATAAAACTTTTTTTAAAAACAAGAAAGCACATTTTTAAAAGCCACTTAGCAATCTCCTTGTAAAGTGCTGTAGATAATAGATTCTTGGACACCGGCTTGGGTAATCTTGAGCGTCCTTCCTGGAATCTCAAACCCTAGCTTACCGGAGTAGTGTTCTCTTTTTTTCTCTGCAGAGATAACTTTAAAAATTCTTATATTCCCTTTCTTCATTGCCCATGAATTCAACATTCCCTGCACTTCCCTGGGAGATATTTAAAACTACTTCAGGAAGATTTATGGTAGGATAGAGCAGCTGCCATTTATTAGGCACCTCCTATGCATCTTATCATATTTGATCTTTAAGTTCCTGAGTTTGGTATTTGTAGTGGATATTTACAGTTCCATCTATCCAGAATAGCCTCCTCCCTCTTTGAGGAAACTCCTTTTTCCTCATCCAAACACCAAGTGTTTCCATAAGACTCTACATACAGGCCTGGCTGGGTGACTTAGCCTGTAATCCCAGTGCTTTGGGAGGCCAAGGTGAGTGAATTGCCCGAGGCTGTGGGTTCGAGACCAGCCTGGGCAACTTGGCGAGACCTCGTCTCTACAATAAATCAAAAAAAATTAGCCGGGTGTGGTAGCGCACGCCTGTAGTTCCAGCTACTTAGAAGGCTTAGGCAGAAGGATAGCCGTAGCCCAGCAGGTCGAGGCTGCGGTGGCTGAGCGGTCACTGCACTCCAGTCTGGGCGTCAGAGTGAGACTCCAACTCAAAAAAAAAAAAGACTCTACATACAGCATCCACCTGCTAGCCCAAGGGTCTATCATGTGACCAAAGATGAGCCAATTAGAGTCCTCACACAGGATTTTTACAGTGGATACTAACAGGGGAACATGTCTGCCCTCGGATCACAGTATTGTAAGGCGTAACCCATGACAGTGTCCCACTCGGTGGAGGAGCAGGTCTGAGCGAATTTATTGGACACGTGGAGAGTAGAGACAGAGCTGCCAAAATGTTTGAATCCTTCTTTCAGTCTTCCTTGTGCTTGGCACTGCCTCTACCCTTTCAATACTTTCAGTGACTATTATAGGAACTCATGGTGGTTTCCTCTTTTTCACCTGTGTCCATTTTAATGGGATGTTTGGCACTTGCAACTGCAGGAGCCCTACATGAAGCAGCACATCATATCTCCATTTTATGGATGCAAACCCTAATTCAATCACTTGCTGCTACTTGTTAAGGGACTGAATGAGACTTGAATTTGGGTGTGTGGCCTTCTAACCACCTCCTGCTCTGTCCTCTCTCCCATATTGCCACTCTTTCTACATCTCTAACACTCAGCAAGTAGTTAAGCTTGTGACAACAACCAGCTTAGCCTTTTTAAAAATGGAGAGAAACATATAATGTAGTCACAGAGAAAAATTAGCTGTCCAATGTTCTCACACTTGTCCCTGCTTAGGTCTCTTTATTTCTAAAATGACCAAGTTGAACTCAACAACCTCTGAAATTTATTTTCATGAAAAATTTTCTAAAGTCAAGTTGATTCTTAGGGCCTCTGAAGATCTAATTATACTGACTGTGGCTCTAGGATTTATTTAAATACGAAAAAAAAGGAGGTGCCTCCCTCAGACTTCACAATCAAGAGCCAAACTGGCTTCCAGCCCTCCAGCAACACTCCAGAGTGGCACTGTCAGAACATCAATATGTTGTCATTTCCAGATCACAGTCCTGTCCTAGAGGACACGAGTGCATGGTCAGGAAGGAATCTTAAAATAACCAGAAACAGCTAATCTTCTGGAAGATGAAAAGGCAGTACCTCTTTTTTTGAAAAATGCCTAAATCTTGGCAACACATTATTTTGGAATGCTTGTTACAAGCACTTTCCTTTGGCATTGAAACTTCTCCAGAGCATCAGGCACTCTATGGATAACAACATGGGAGGTAAAATCAGTGCAGGGAAGTCTGTTTCAGCACCGACATGCACAAACAGGCACAGGCATCAAACCTGAACAGAGAAACATGCACACACACACACACACACACACACACACACACACACACACACACACAAGAGAGAGAGAGGAGAGAGAGAGAGACAGAGAGAGACAGAGAGAGAGAGAGAGAAGAGAGAATGGCCTTTTTGCTTTCTTTGGAATGTGTTTTAGAGTGGGTGTTGGGAAGTCGTCCCTTGTGGAACTTCAGATTTTTACCCGAGTCCGAGGTATCAGGATAATTTTACCCTTAGTATTCAATTCTTTGAAAAAAGAAAATCATCTCATCTTTTTAGAATCTCTTTTTCACAGAAGCTCAAGTTACTTTTTAAGTTTGTATTGATATGGTATTTTGCTGTTTACCAAGTGTTTTCGTGCAATAAAACAATTTATTTTTTTACATTTTCTGTCAAACCTATTAATTAAGTCAGTAGCATTATTATATATATTTTACCTGCTTGTCTTTCATCATTGCAGCAGCTCTTGCTGTTATTTTCATTTAAAGATGAAGACCCTCAGGCTCTGTGGGACACATAGCTTGTGCTGGGATACACAGCTGATCAGTGGTATGTGTCCAGGAATAAGTCACTTATCCCACTTGATAGTCTACTAAGGCTTTGGATAGTGCAAACAGCAATGGCTCTAGAGCCAAACATGCCTGGGTTGGAATCCCAAATTCAACCACCAGCCTTGTGGCTTTGAGCAGATAACTTGTTCTCTTGGGTCCTGGATTCCATCATCTTTAAAACAGAGGTAATGGTAACAAAATTGGAAGCTTGTGGTGAGTATTAATAAGAAACTATATAAAGCCCTTGTCGTTCATCATTGCCAGTGTAGTGCACACCAATGCAAAGTAGGTGTCCATAAATGGTTCTAGTTTTAATCCAAGTGCTCATAGCTCCCGGGGAGAAAAGTGCCGTATTCACTGTTGATCTATGAGGGTTCATGGAAGCTTCAAATATTCTGTGTTGAAGGGCCTTGAAGCTCCAGAGATTTTCTACCTCCTCACTTTATCCCCAGTTAAAAGTTAATGTACAGGGACAAACGCTGTGATTTCACGGGGTTCTTTGGTGACAAGGATCATAGACTTCTCTTCTTTCCTTTTGCCATTCTGGTGACTCCTAAGCCCATACACACACATAGACTCTAATAGCCTATAGCTTCCAGGGAAAGACAAGAATCTGTTTCATACTCCCTTGATACTGTCATCTGTGACTCGTGTCTCACAGAACTGGTAAACTCTGTTAGAGAGCGTGTCCCATCTTGGGTAAGCCAGCTAGCTTCTCTCTTTTCGTGACTACAGATCTCAGCTCACTGCCCACTCTATACAGCTTGAGTATCCCTTATCCAAAATGCTTGGGACCAGAAATGCTTCAGATTTTATATTGTCTTCTGGATTCTGGAGTACTTGCACATACTTAGTATTTGAGAATCCCAATCCAAAAACCAAAATATTCCAGTGAGCACTTCCTTCAAGCCTCATGTTGACATTCAAAAAGTTTTGAATTTTGGAGCATTTAGCATTTCAGGTTTTCAGGTTTGGAATGCTCAACCTGTATTGACTTTTGGTCACAGTGTGTGACTGAGGTCATCCTAGACTTTAGATAAACTAAGGAAGAAGTTAACAATTATCCATTGTTAGCAAAACGGATTAATGAATTAGCAGTTATGCTTTTGTCTGTAAGAAACAAAAGATGCAAGTCAACTTTAATGACTGGAGTGTAATTAGTCCTACTGAGGTCATGGACAGATTACTGAATGTCTTTTGGTTCAGTGATCCAATATCCCAAATTGAGGTAACAATGCTACCATCCTTCCAGGATTGTCATAAGATTTCTTACCGTGTTGCATTTAGACTCTAAAGAACTGAGCTCAAATCCTGTCCCGGCTTCCTACTAGCTACAGGATTGGGCAGCTTTTAATTGTCGCTGAAAGATGAGTATCTGCAGTTTGGAATTAACACTACCACCCCTAAAAGATGTTGTGAGTAATAAATAAGACTTATTGGCAGATAAGATTGTATGGGTGGCCATACCTAGCATAGTATCTAATACGCTGATGTCTGTTGAGACTAAATCTGAATGTCTTTCCTATCTAAACGATGACGATAAGGATACTTTTATCAGAAGATTGTGATGTGGATTAAATGCAATGATATATGCGAAAGCACTTTGGAAGCTCCAAAGTAATATGTAAGAGTAATTATCAGTACTATTGGTCTCTTATTATTGTTACTTGTCATAAGATCCTATAACTATTATGATCCATCATTATTGCTGCTCTTATCGTTTTTAAGTCAATAGTCTAGATTCTCATTTTTCATATCAAAGAGATTTTCATGTAAGGGGATTGCCTGGAAATAAATTTTTATCTTTTTCAGTCTGTGAAATTTTGTATAGAGACAAATTTATTATAGTATAGGTTAAAATAGTCATGTTTTAGTATGTAAAGGTGTTGTGAATGAAATAATTTATTTTCCTTTTTTTATTTAAAAAAAAAATTCAGGGTTGGATATACAAACCTTCGTTATGCAGGTACCCTTGTTGATGAGGTGTGCCCTTCCCTCCCCTGGCAGTTTCCCTCAACTGCCAATCCCACGCCTCCTCCCCTGGCCGTTTCTCACTACTGCCAATCCCTTGAATGAAATAATTTTTAAACGTCACTTAAAGTTTTAAGTGAGGTTAAACATTAGTGAAATAAAATAAGTGCTGCAGTGATGCCTTGCTTAAGTATTTAATGGACGTCTAGCTGCCCATCACACTTCACATTTTCAGCACCAGCCGTGGAAGAGCTTCGCCTGGTACTGGTGCATGACTTATTACTAAATGAGGCTGCCTGATCAGGTGAGGTTATTTTGGGTTTTTTTATGCTGTTTTAAGTGGTTGATGGACTGCCTTCATGCCTTTGTGCTCTCAGCTAGCATTTATTTCTTGTTGCTTTTCCACCTAGTGAGCTTTAAGCACAAGTCTTGGGATGTGTTTATAAATATGCAAGTCCCTGCCATCATTTTTCCCCCATTTATTTCCGTATGTGGCCCAGCCCTCGCATCTGGCAACCAAGATCCAGCCCTTCAGCAAGATATGCTTCAGTGGAAAGCCAAGAGACAGCCATTTGCAAACACAATCCTAGAGCAGTGCATTTCACAAAGATGGTCCTTTATCACTAGTCCAAGAATTTCTGCTACCAGTAGCTCAGCTCTTAGGAAAAAACCAACAGTCTCTATGATAGGTGGTAAGGCACATGAAATAGAGGCAGAGGATTTAGGTTTGAGTCTTGACTTGGAATCTTCTAGTTCCTCGAGAAGCTGTGTATCTCAGACTTTATTTCTTTGACTTAGGATCAAATCACCGCACTGCCGATATATCTAATTAACTGTGTCCTTAGGCAAGTCATATAATTCTTCTTAGGTTCATTTTCTCTTATAAAATGAGAATAAAAAGTATTCTTTTTTTTAGTGTTCTTTTTGTTCATATATATTATATATACATATATATATATTAATTTTAAAGATGTAGAGTACAATTCAGGATTAGGTACACAAGTGAACATCGTACAGGTAAAGTTTGGGCCTCCCTTTGTTCCCAACTTTGTCTGGTTTGAGATCAGGTACCCTTACTGATTTCGTGTTCCCCCAGCCAACCCCCAGCAGTATCCCACTATTGCCAATATCTTTCGTATAGTATTATAGTAAATGTTCAGGATCTTATTAGTGAGATCATGTGGTACTCTGTTCTATGTTTCTGTGATCGATCACTGAGTACTATTGACTCCAAATCCATCCAAGTTGCTGCAAAGTCTATATCTCTGTCCTTTTCTATGGCTGCATGATATTCCATCATGTATATGTACCACATTTTTTAAAATCCAGTCCGGTTTCAATGAGCAACATTGTTGGTTTCATGTTTTTGCTATGGTGAATAGTGCTGCAATAAACATGTATGTGCAGTTACCTTTTTTGTAGAATGCTTTGAGTTCCTCCGAGTATATTCCCAGTAGGAGGATTGCTGGGTCACATAGAAGGTCAATTTCTAGTTCTTTTGAAAGTCACCACACTTTTTCCATGGAGGTTGAACTAGTTTGCATTCCCACCAGCAATGTAGAAGCATTCTCTTTTCTCCACATCCTTGCCAGCAACTGTTGTTGTTTGTTTTATTAATGATGGCCATTTTTACTGGGGTTAGGTGGTATCCCAGTGTGGTTTTGATTTGCATTTCTCTTATGATTAGTGAGGCTGAGTACTTTTTCATATGCCTGTTGGCTGCCTGTGTATCTTCTTTTGAGAAGTGTCTATTCATGTCTTTTGCTCACTTTTTAATGGGGGTGTTTGGTTTTCTTTCCTTTTGGTATGTTTGAGTTCCCTGTAGATCCTGGATGTTAGGCTTTTGTCAGATATCCAGTTGGCAAATGTTGTTTCCCATTCTGTGGGCTGTGTCCCCTCTCTCTTGATGGTTTCTTTTGCTTTGCAGAAGCTTGTCTATTTTATCTCTTATGGCACGGACACCTGGATTTTGATCAGGAATTGGTTGTCTACTCTGATTTCTATAAGGGTGTCTCCTTCATTTTCTATTATTCTTATAGTTTGAGGTTTTGTGTTTAGGTCTTTGATCTATTTAGAGCTGACTTTTGTGTATGGTGATATGTCGGTGTCCTGTTTCAATCTTCTGCATGTGACCAGCTAGTTTTCCCAGCACCATTTACTGAACAGGTTATCCTTTTCCCAGTGGTTGTTGGTGAAGGCTTTGTGGAAGATGAGTTGATGTGAGGAATTGAGGTTTTGCTTCCAGAATCTCTATCCTGTTCCATTTGTCCACATGCCTGTTTGTGTACCAATACCAGGCTGATTTGATTATTGTAGCCTTATAGTAAAGTTTAAAGTCTGGAAGTTTGATACCTCCACTTTTTTTCTTTGGCTGGGAATTGTTTTGACTATTTGTGGTCATTTATGTCTCCATATGAATTTCTGTATTGTCATTTCCAGATCTGAGAAGAATGATGTTGGTAATTTAATGGGTATGCGTAGAATCTATAGATTGTCTTTGGTAGGATGGACATCTTAAAATGTTGATTCTTCCTATCCATGAGCATGGAATATTTTTCCATTTGTTTGTGTCTTCTCGGATTTCTTTGAGTGATGTTTTTTAGTTTTCATCGTAAAGATCTTTCATTTCTCTGATTAGGAAGATGCCATGGTATTTCATTTTTGTGTGGCTTTTGTGAATGGGATTGTGCTTTTTATTTGGTTCTCGGCCTGTTTGTTGTTGGTGTATAGAATGCAACTGTCAGCCGGGCTCGGTGGCTCAGCCTGTAATCCCGCACTTTTGGGAGGCTGAGGTGAGTGGATTGCTTGAGCCTGCGGGTTCGAGACCCGCCTGGGCAGCGAGACCTCATCTCTACAATAAATCAAAAAATCAGCCGGGCGTGGTAGCGCATGCCTATAATTCTGGCTACTTGGAAGGCTGAGGTGGAAGGATCGCCGGAGCACAGCAGGTCGAGGCTGCGGTGGCCGGGAGCGGCCACTGCACTCCAGTCTGGGCGACAGAGTGAGACTCCAACTCAAAAAAAAAAAGAATGCAACTGTCTTTTGCATATTTATTTTGTACCCCAAGACTTTGCCAAAGTCCTTTATCAGTGCAAGGAGCTCTTTGACATATTCTCTTGTGTTTTCATGGCATAGAATCATGTTGTCTGCAAAGAAGGATAACTTAAATTCTTCTTCTCCTATTTGGATTCCCTGATTTCCTTCTTTTGTCTAACTGCCCTAGCTAGAAGTTCCATCACAATATTGAACAGGAGGTGTGAGAGTGGGCAGTCATGGCTTGTTCCGGTTTTCAGGGGAAATGCTTTCAGTTTCTGTCCATTTAGCAATATGTTGACTGTGGGTATATCATAGATGGTGCTTAATATTTTGAGGTATGTTCCTTCTATGCCCCGATGTTAAAGGGTTTTTTTCAAAAAGGGATGCTGGATTTTGTCAGAGGCTTTTTCTTCATTTAATGCTATAATCATGCTTTTCTTGTTTTTTACATCTGTTAACGTATTTAATTACATTTATGGTCTTGCAGATGTTGAACCGGCTGCATCCCAGGGATGAAGCCTACTTGGTCGTGGTGGATGATTTTTGAGATGTGTTGTTGGATCCAATTTGCTAGAATCTAGCTGAGAATTTTTGCATTTGTGTTCATTAGAGATATTGGTCTGTAGTTCTCTTTTTTTGTTGGATCTGTACCTGGTTTGATGTTAGCTTCATAAAATGATTTGGGGAGAATTGTGCCTTTCTCTATTGCCTGGAATATTTTCAATAGGATTGGCATCAGCTCCTCCTTGTATGTTTTGTAGAATTCTACTGCAAAGCTGTCTGGTCCAAGGATTTTTTGGTAGATAGTTTTCTTATGATGGAGTTAATTTCCTGGGTTGTCACTGGTCTATTTAGTGCCTCAGTGTCTTCTTGTTTCAGTCTTGGGAGGTTGTGTGATGTCAGAATGTCCTCCATTTCATTTAGGTTATCAAATTTGTTTCCATATAGGTGTGCATAGTAGTCTCTGATAATCTTTTGTATTTCTTCGGGGTCAGTTGTAATTTGATCTTTTGCATTTTTGATTGTGTTTATTTGGGCTTTTTCTCTCTTTTTCTTGTCAGTCTGGCTAGGGGTCCATCATCTTGTTTATTCTTTCAAAGAACCAGTTTTTGTTTTGTTGATTTTTTTCTATGATATTTTTGTCATCTATGTCCTGTATTTGGACTTTTACTTTGGTGATCTGAATTCTTCTGCTAAAGTTAGGATTTTGTTGTCTTGTCTTTCCAGCTCTCTTAGGTGATTTGTCAGGCTGTTAACTTGTGATCCTTTCCCTTGTTTTGATGTGTATTCATAGAGGCATAAATTCCCCACTTAAAACTGACTTCATGGCACCCCAGAGGTTTTGGTAAGATGTTTTTTCATTCTCATTTGTTTCCAGGAATCTTTTAATTCCTGTTTTGCTTTCCGTGTTGACCCAGTAATTGTTCAGCATCATGTTGTTCAATATCCAAGTCTTTCTGGGTTTGGGAGAAATTTTGTTAGTGTTGGATATTTATTTTTATTCCACTATGGTCTGAGAAGGTGCGTGGCTGTATTTCAATCTTATGCAATTTGTTTATGCTTTATTTATGACTGAGGATGTGATCAATCTTGGAGTACATTCCATGTGGTGATGAGTAGAATGTATATTCTGTGATTGTTGGGTGAAATTCTGTAGGTATCCATAAGTCCATTTGGTCAAGTGTCAAGTTGAGGTTCTGGATCTCTTTGTTGATGTTTTGCGTTGATGATACATCTAGGGTTGTTAGTGTGGTATTTAAATCACCAACTATAATAGTGTTAGAGCTAATATCTTTTTTTAGTTTACTTAGTAGTTGCTTTGTAAATACTGGTGCTCCTGTGATGAGTGCATATGTTTAGGATGGATATTTCTTGTTGATGGATGAACTTTTTATCATTATGTAATGTCCTTTTGTATCTTTTATAACTTTTGACAGCTTGAAGGTTGTTTTGTCTGATAGTAAGATCACATCTCCTAACTTCTTTTGTGATCCATTCACCTGGAAATTCGTTTTCCATCTGTAACTTGGAGTCTGTGTGTATCCCTTGTTGTGAGATGAGTTTCCTGTATGCAGCAAATTATTGGGTCATGGTTTTCTATCCAGTTTGCCTTTCTGTGTCTTTTCAGTGGTGCATTTAGTCCATTCACATTCAGTCTGATTACTGAAATGTGATTGCTTATCCTCATTACGAGGTTTTTAAAAGTTTTTTCTTTGTTTTGTTTTAGCTTTTGGGTTGATGTATATGTATGTTTTCAAGTTTGCAGTTGTGATGTATTCTCTGTTGATTCTGTGTTCTGCTGTCCTCTTGGAAAGTTCATGGTCATTCTTTTTTTTCTTTCTTCCGTGTTTAGTACCTTTTTAGCATCCCCTGTAGAGCTGGTCTGGAAGCTGCATAATCTCTTAGGGATTGGGTGTCTGGGAAAGATTTTAATTCTCTATAGTTGATGAAGCTGAGCTTGGCTGGGTCGGAAATTCTTGGTTGAAATTGTTTATCTTTGAGGACTTTGAATATTAGACTCTAGTCCCTTCTAGCTTGTAGTGTTTCTGCCAATATGTCTGCGCTATTCTGATTGATTTTCCCCAGTAGGTAGTCTGACTTTTCTCTATTGTTGCCTTTAGGATTTTTTCTTTTGTACCTACTTTGTGTAGACGAATTACTATGTGTTTAGGGGTCAGTCTTCTCATTTGATGTCTTGCAGGGGTTCTCTGTATCTCTTGTGTTTGGATGGTCCTATCTCTGGTGAGATGGAGAAAGTTTTCTTGGGTAACCTCCTGGAATACTTGCTCCAAGGTGTTCTTCCTTTCCCTTTCTTCTTCCGGGATACCAATCAGGTGTACTTTCAGCCTTTTGATATAGTTTCACATCTCTTGGAGGCTTTGTTCTTTCTTTCTGAGTTTTCTTTCTACATTTTTTTACAGATTGGGTTAATTTCATGTTTTGGTCTTCAAGTTCTGAGATTCATTTCTTCTGCTTGATTAATTCTGCTTTCCATGCTTGTCATCTTGTTATTTATTTCCTGGATGAAATTTGTTATGGCCAAAATCTCTGTTACAAGTTCTTTCAATGTTGCATCTTGTTTTTCTTGAGTCTTATTCACTCTTTCTTTCCATTCCCTAATCTTGTGTTCTGGGGTCAGTTCATGGTCACTTTCATTGTTTGTGTTCTGAGGTCCGATTTTTCAGGTGGTTTCTCTTTGTTACACTGGGAATTACCTGTGTTCTTCCATTGATTTTTTTCTCATTTGTGACAGATCTCTTTCTTTTCTCTTTAGTTTCGTTATTCAGTGGCATGGGAAAGGCATTCACTTCTAATGTTTGCTCAGCCCTCTATTCTTCCCTGATCAGGTCTCTGTATTTGTTCTATTTTGGAACAGGGCTGTGGGTGGGAAGATTTGCTGTCTCTTGTAGTTTTGAGATTCTAATAAGGTGGAGGATGAGGAGTTAGGATTCAGAAATGCTGGCCTCTTCAGGGGTCGTCCTCAACCTTTTTAGGTCACACCTTTTGTCCCACGACTGAATGTAGGGCGTGGGACACCTGAAATTCAGCACTCATCCTGTCCCTCCAGAGTTTGTACTTTTGGGATATTCTCTGTGGGTCATGATTAACTCCTAAGTAGTTAACCCGCCATCACAGAGAACAAGTCTGTTAGTTTGTGGTGAGGAAGTCAGAGCACTTCCCTGCCCAGTTTTCAAGATGGTGGCAGGGTGCCTGTTTCTTCTTCTCCAGTGGGGCTCTGCCTCTGGGCTCCCTTTTGTGCTCCCTCTGCAGTCCTTGATGCCAATGTCTGGACAAGCACTGTAGTGGTGAGGCAGAGCCTGGAACCAACAGTAACTCCTGACAGTTTCTTCCAGGGAAGGGCTTTGCTGATTTTTTTTAAAATGGTGCTTGGTTTCTGCACCCCAGGCAGCATTAGGGTCCAAGCAGAGCAACTGAGGCACCAGTCGCTTCACCAGGAGAGTCCTAGCAACTTGCTCCCGAGTCCCAACTCAGTCAGGCACTCACACGTCCACTTACTCACAGACATGTATGCAAAATTCTCCATACACCCCCTCACTCACACTGGGACTCACATAGTCCAACTGGCTCTGCTGCCTTCTTCCCAGAAGTCTCTATAAATGCGAATAAAAATTATTCTTATTTTAGATGATTGTTGGGGAGATTAACTAATATAAAGTTTGAAAAGTGTGATTCCTGGCATATATAATAGCTATTATTATCATTACTAAAATTATGTTAATATTAACATTTGATAAGATATGCAAATCATAATTCATTATTTTTTCTAAGACTGTTGTCTAGCACTCAATGAGTTTCTCTCAGGAACTCAAAGAAGAATGTTTTTCTCTTTTAATCCTAGTGTCTGAGTTTAAAATGTCATTGTCAAAGAACTTAACCTTGCAAATAATATAATTTTTAGCGAGACAATTCTAAGAAACATGCACATATATTCATACGCAAACTAACATGAATTCAGCAAAGTTGCAGGATATAAAATCAATATACAAAAATCAACTATAATTCTAAGCATTGGCAATTAACAATTTAAAATGAAATTAAAAGAACAATCATTCATAATACGATCAAAAAGAATAAACCACTTAGAGAGAAATTTACCAAAGAGGTATAAGATTTAGACACTGAAAACTATATGACATTGTCAAAAGAAATTAAAGAAGATCCAAATAAATAGAATGACATCTCAAGTTTGTGGATCAAAAGATTTAAATATTAAGCTGGAAGATTGATTTACAACTTCACACAATCCTTATCAAAACCCCAGTTGTCTTTTTTTGGTGAATTTGACATGCTGATCCTAAAATTCATATGGCAAGAAATGTATAAAAGCCAATGCAAACTTGGGAAAAAAAGAAAAAGTTGGAGGATTTACACACCCCTATTTAAAAATTTACTAAAAGGATAGCATATTACTGACATAAAGTAGGCATATAGATCAATGCAATAGAATGGAAGACTAGGAATGAATCCATACTTGGATAATCAATCGATGTATTTCTTACTAAGGTGCCAAGACAATTCAGGGGAAGGGAGAGGGTCACATTTTAATCAAATAATGCTGAGACAATGGGATAGCCACAGGCAAAAGATGAATTTGGGCTTCTAATTCACCCCATGTGCAAAAGTTAACTCAAAATGAATCATAACCTAAAAGTAAAAGCTGAAACTGCAAAAATCTTGTAGGAGTAAGTCTTTCTGACCTTGGGTCAGTCAATGGTTTTTAGCTATGACATAAAATGCACAAATGATAAAGAAAAAAATAGATGAAGTAGGCTTCACTAACATTACTTTTGTACTTCCAACTATTCCATTAAAAGAGTGAAAGACAGCCCACAGAATGGAAGAAAATATTTGTAAATCATGTATCCGATAAGGGATTTGTTTCCAGAATATACAAAGAACATTTACAACTCAACAGTAAAAATTCAAAAAACCCAATTAACACACAGATAAAGAATTTGAGTAGACATTTCTTCGAAGAAGATATGCAAGTGACCTAAAACCACATGAAAATATGTTCAACATTAGTCATCCGGGAAATGCAGATCAAAACCACAATGAGATACTGCTTCCCACACACCAGGATGGCTATAATATAAAAGACAGATAATAACAAATGCTACAGATAATATAGAGAAACTAGAACTCTCTTACATTTCTGGTGGGATTGTAAAATGATGTAACCATGATGGCAGTTCCTCAAAATGTTAAACATAAAGTTACAATATGAACCAGCAATCTTACTCCTAGATTTATATCCAGAAAAAATAAAGACATACATCCACACAAAAATGTGTACATAGGTATACATAAAAGCATTATTCACACACAATAGCTATATAGTAGAAACTACTCAGATGACGATCGGTATAAACAAAATGTGATCCTATCAGTACAATGAAATTTATTTTGGCAATAAAAAGGATTGAAGTACTGATACGCTGAAACATGAATGAATTTTAAAAACTTTGAAAAGGCCATACACTGTATGATTCCATTTGGATGGAATGTTCAGGACAGGCAATTCCACAGAGACAAAAAGCAGATTAGTCGTTGCCAGGGGATAGGAAGAGGGAAGTTGGATATGGGACTACTTTCTGGGGTGATTCGCATGTTATAAAATTCGATAGTGGTGATGGCTGCACACCTGTTAATATACGAAAAACCATTGAAATGGACACATTATAAAAGTAAATTTTATAGCATGTGAGTTATATTTTAATATAGCTGTTATTTTATAAGGAACCTAAGACTTTTGGTGATTCTATGGAATTGAAAAAGAAAATAAGTGGCTTCTTTTCCATTTTCAAGAGTGAAGGTGAAATCTCTATGACTGTGGTGGTGAATTAGTGTGAATCGTGTGGTGAATTAGCCACATGCCGTCTCTAAAATTACCCTTATCAAATATCCTCAGATAGCCCTGGTTAATTTTGTGTCTCTTTCATAATCTAAAAACAATCCTTTATTCTCATTCTCAAAGGTCATCGTGCTACCTGATTAGATTAAATGAGCCACATTCACCAATGACTTTTCTCAAAAATGACATTGCTCTCCAAACCACCAAAGAAAATAAAGCCTTTTCCTGAAAGAAAGTAGTTGTGAACATTCATCCTAGCCAAGAATATTATTTTTGTGAAAATCACTTCTACTTAATTATAAACAAGACAAACTATCTTCTTTCTTATTAGCTGTAAACATGTGTATTGTCACTTGTTTTATGCATTTGTTAGTTAATTCATTTTTAATACATATTTATTGAGTGCCCACTTTGTGCTAGGCATTAATGTAGGCACTGACAATAAAGCAGTGAAAAACACATGGTATATATGATAGATATATGACATCTGACAATTAGGTTTGTGAACCATACTAGAAAACGTGCTACATACCTCATTGCTGAGTATCACTATGGTTGCCTTTGAAGTACTCCCCTTGGGAAACTGTGGACAGGCGCAAGTGCCTAGTTCACCCATCAAGGAAATTTTGAAACTCTTTTTCTGGAATGGGTTATTTTCAGAGGACTGAAATTGTTGAGGACTGACAAATAAGTTTGCAAACTTGTCACCATGCACTAACATTGGCAGCACTGTACAAATCACTGTATTGGAAGACCCACCCTATCGCTGGATCTGTCCCCAATAACTTTTATCTTTACCCAAAGACAAAGGAAATGTTGAAAGGAAGACGTGTGATGACATTCAGGACATCAGAGTGCATTTGATGACATTCAGGATGACAGCTCTGATGGCCATCCCAGAAAAAGAACTCCGAAATTACTTTGACAGGTGAACTAGGCACTGACATCAGTGCATAGCTCCTCAAGGGGAGTACTTTGAAGGTGACCGTAGTGATGCACAGCAATGAGGGAGGTAGCGCTTTTTCTAGGATGAATTCGTGAACTTAATTCCTGGGCTTCGTAGAACACGTTAGACAGTGACAAATACTGTGCAAAAAATAATAATAAAGAAAGTGAGTGCCGGAGGAAGGGGTGGTCAGTCTAGACCTTAATCAAAGGTGACATTCGAGCAATGACTTGAGAGTGTGGAGGTGAGTCATGGGGCAAACTGAGGAAGACCCCTTCAGGCAGAAAATAGCCACGAGGCGGAAGCATGCGTGGTGTGGAAACGGCAAAGGCCGTCACCGTTTCAGCAGTGTGAGGAAGGGGAGAGTGGAGTGCGTGAGAAAATATGAGTCGTGTCCGGGGCCCCACGGGCCATTCCAAGACTCTGCCTCTCACTCTGCATGGAGTGGAGAGCAACGGGAAGGTATTCAGCTGATGGGCGATGTGGGACCTGAGTTAGGCTTTTAAAGAATTGTGCTAGCTGCTGTTTTGAACATAAGCTGTAAGAGAGCAGGGACCCGTGTGGAAGCTCAGATACAAAACCGCTCTTTACGTCTCAGTTTTTGTCTTCCGTGAACCTAAATTTTTTTTACACCCGTTGCTACAATTGCATAAGATGATCCTTGTCCTAAGGTCGGTTTCTCTGAGAGATTATGAGGGTCGAGAAGCTGAGATATTGTGACAAATCTGAAATAAGGAAATCAGGCATCCTTTCTAGGAACACAGATCCAAATAAAATACAGGATTAGCAGGGTGCGGTGACTCATGCCTGTAATCTCAGCACTTTGGGAAGCCAAGGCGGGAGGATTGCTTCAGTCCAGGAATTCGAGATCAGCCTGGGCAACATAATGAGACCTAATCTCTAAAAAAAAATCAAAAAAATTAGCAGGGTGTGGTGGTGCTCACCTGTAGTTCCAGCTATTGGGAGGCTGATGTGGAAGGGTCACCTGAGCCCAGGAGGTCAAGGTTGCAGTTAGCCATGATTGTCATGATTATGCCCCTGCACTCCAACATAGGCAACAGAGTGAGACCCCGACTAAAAAAAAAAAAGAAATCCGTGGTAGCGCGCGCCTGTAGTTCTAGCTACTTGGAAGACTGAGGCGGAAGGATCGCCGGAGCCCAGCAGGTCGAGGCTGCGGTGGCCGGGAGCGGCCCCTGCACTCCAGTCTGGATGACAGAGTGAGACTCCATCTCCAAAAAAAAAAAAAAAAATTCCAGATACTATTTAGATCTAGAAGGACAATACACAAGACTAAGCCTTAGAAAAGAGACAAGGGAGAGGTCATTCAAACTTGCCTTCTCATTTGATTGCAAACCAGCGTGTGTCAGTGTGAGCGATGGTCATATTCTACTTAGAAATCTAGGATGCTATGACCCTTGTCCTCTCTGTTGAATGCCTTTGGGGTGTAATTTGTCATTCTGGGAGATGCCTTTATTTCTTCAGGGATCTGAGGATCTTTGAACCTATTATTAACCTATTGCTGAGTTAATGGTGATCCCAGTGACCCTCAAGGCCTATTGTTTCTGTTAAGAGGCTAGTCTTCCTGGGCCAGAGGTGAAAGTTTAAATATATAGCAGCATGCTTAGAGCAGTCAGGGGAGCTGGATCCAAATCTGAAAGCTGAATTCATGACTCCAGTCGCACTGTTATTTCTTTGTGAACCATAGCCATTTTCTTTGCTCTGTCATCTTCTGCAACGAAAAGGACTTATAATCTCTCCAGGGTTTTCTCCTTTGTTGTGGTCGAACATATGTCACTCAGGAAATCTGACCCCGTGTGTTAGGTGTTCTCACATCATGAACTGAATGGGCTGAACAACACAGAGCGAGTCAGACAGGAGGTTCAATGGCTTAAAACACAACGCAAAAGGTAGAAGGAGAGAGAATCTTATTTGACTGATCTGATCACTGTGAACTTCTGCTAAAAGAAAACCCCAAACGCACTGACATATCGCCAGGCGTGGGAGAGAAAATGCAAAATGAGAGAAAAAACAGGATACTCTTGAAAAGGAGGTTTCCCTGCAATTTTGGAAACTCGAATTCTTTTTTTCTCTGAGGTTGATTGGAAGGAGGGTTCCACTCACCATGGGACTTGCTCTTTCAGATTTGGCTGCAGATCGATTTTCGCATTTGATTTCTAAAGGAAGCCACTGTTGATGCACCTGTTGAACGCTTCCATGTTGATAGCTAAGTCAACTGTATTTGCATGGAAAACGGTATCGATTCTGCAGTGGAAAGGGGCATGCCATCAGAAAGAAAACTAAAGGGACCTAAGTGATAACTACAGAGCAGCAAGAACACGGGGAGATGAATGAAAGGGAACTAAGTTCCCAAGTGGCAGGGTACTGCTAGCACTCCAGCTCTCCGGGATGTTGCGTGTTCGTGATTTGGCTCGTCCCCGGCGGCATTCGTGGATATGGTAGGTGTTGGTGATGCTGTGAACATCAAACTGTATCTGACAGTTCAAGAATAAAGCTGGGAGGTGGTTTTATATTTAAAAATCACGGAATAACAAGAAATTAAAAATAAACACAATGCCTGGGGGTAATGTTATGCTTTGTAAAATTACACGATCTAAAAAAAAATATTTTGAATATATTCATATATGAAAAGTTTTGCATCTTTTTTTAAGTTATGGGAGTGGATAGCAAATTGAGGAGTTTTTCTGTAAGGATAAGTTGTTTGTTTCCAGGCCAGTATAAAATTTGTAAGTAACGTTCATTTTTGTCTACTTGAAGTTTGAAGGAAGACTTTTTTAAAAGCTTTCCTCGAAGAGGCTCTAACAATAAGCAAGATAAAGTAATGAGAAGTTATTACAAATCGTGAAAATTTTCTAACCACTCGCAGATATCTATTTTTATGTGGCTAAAAAACAGTTGATGAGTATATTGTTAATCTTTAGAGCCATCAGAGATTTAAAATGCTTCACATTGTTCAACACATTTCTGTTGTCTATGAACTGTATCTCCTTTGTGAGAGTTAACCAGTAAGAAACATGGAATTATGGATTGGTGGGAGACAAAAAGTATTCTAAACTAGAACCTACCAATAATTCATGTGATTTTTATACTAATTTACCCTTGTGTAATATCAGCATCCCTGATTTACAGGTACAACAAAACAGAGGAATGTGATTACACATTTTTAAATATAGGCATTGCTCGTTTGGGGATTATTTAACTTTTTGCTCGGAAGTCAAAGCTTTTAGAGGACAGCAATTATGACTGGCATAATTTTTTGCACAGTGCCAAGCGTGATACTTTTGGATGGTGTTGATGCGTGAGTCAGAAAAGCAAAGCCCTCTGACTTTTCATTTTGAGCCTGATTGAGTCTCATAAGTCAGTCCACAATTTTTTCTGACTACAATTTTCTTCTAGGATCAGTAGAAAATGTCGGAACATACTCGGAAAAGAAGCTTGGAGTTTTTACTATTCTCATCAAAAGTAGAATTCAAAAGAGTATTTTGCATAATTGGGTCAGAACAGAGCACTTTTCCTCCCATTTTAATGTGATATCAATTCAAGGCAGTTACGTACTTCATGGAGTAGAAAGTTAGTGTTCTGCAAGAAAATATAAAAGGACGCCGTTTCTTAAAACTAGAAAACATGTGGCTAGAAAGTTTTTGATGGTTTTTCAGACCGTGATCTATAACTAATATCATTGTAAATTTCTAAAAAGGGTAATGTATTTAAAAAGAGGAAAAGTAATTTAAGCTCATCTGATTGCAAACCCCTTTTTGGAAATGCTATTGTCTGTTAATATCTCAGTGGATCTCTGGAACACAGTTTGGATAATGTGATGTTGCATCAGTAAAACAAACACTGCCTAGAGGACCAGATCAATACTGTCGAAAATTACAGCTTGTTTACCAGCTGTACGACCTTGGGCGGGTCTGAGCCCTATTCTTCCTGTTTGTAAATGAGTTTGTGATGCTTCCCTTGAAATGTTGTAAAGATTGTGATGTGATATGAAATATCTAACAGAGTTACTGGCACATATGAGGTCCTCAATATTATGAACTAAGTTCACATTAAGAATGAAATATGAAAAATAACACTAGTATTATATGGCCAATGATGGTGTCCTACTGAGATGTGGAAGTACTTAGCACAGTACCTGGTCCAAAGAATTAACTCAGAAAGTACTAGCTTTTTTACTCCTCATCTTCTGACCATCCCATTAGCTAGAGGTTGACTGGCAGTTTGGTGGAAATCCAGATAATTTTAGTAATGATATGCTGTTCAAAGGAACTTTTTAAACATTACACTTCTCCACTGAAGTGGTTGATTTATCCATCTTTTCAGTATAGATTTATTGAGCACTTACTGTGTACTAGGTACTTTGCTAGACTTCTGGAATCTTAAGTTGTTTAGTCATCAGATAAGGTGAGCCCACAGATAACTAAATGATTATAAAGCAGTGTGTTAAAATAATAACAGATGTATGTGCGGTCTGCTTTGGTAACATGGATGCACCTAGGTCAGAGGGCAGCATAAAGGAAGTGACCCATCATTTAAGTGTTGATGGGTAAGTAGGCCATAACTAAGCAAAGAATCAGAAGAAATACTTTCCAGGCATAATATGGCATGCATGATTCATTCTGGGGAAAAACTATTGCTATTCCAAGTCACAAGAAGGGAAGTGATCATTTGGGCCAAGCTTAAAAAGGAAGACAGGGCTGGAAAAGCCCTCATAGTAGCTTCAACTTTATCCTGAAAGCTGTGAGGGATCATTAAGCAGGGAAAGACATAAGTCAGTGTGCAGGGCCAGCCTGGAAGCAGAGATTGGCTAGGATGTTTTCTGTGGAAGCTAAGGGCATTTCCATTGAAATAAAGTTGTATCTTATTTCTTCCTTTTTTTGTTGTTCTGTTTTTTATTTTAAGGATGTAAGGTATCATTCAGGATTAGGTACATAAGTGGTCATCATACAGGTCAAGTTTGGCCCTCCCTTTAGTCCCCACTTTGCCTGGTTCGAGATCAGATGCCCTTATTTATGTGATGTGCCTCCACCCCCACTCCCCTGGCCGTGTCCTGCTACTGTCAAACTCTTTCTTGTAGTATTATGATCGATGTTTAGGGTCTGCTTATGAGTGAGAACATATTTAGGAGAAAAAAAATTCAGGCAAATGTTGCTAAACCGACAAAAGTCCATTTGCATTTGTTTAAAATCTTTGAGGTGTCAGTCAATTATTACATGGCAATTTGCACCAATCAGAAGGATCATTACAATTACACCATTGGATTGTTAAGTAGTAAATGTTTCCCGGTTCAACAGCTAAAGGCTTGGAAATTTGCCTGGAGTGTCCTCATAAACCTTCCGCCTGGTAAAGATTTGTCTCTTTTTATATACTCCCTAAGAGTTAAGTATAAATTTATCTTTTCTTCAGTTGAGCACATTTGACTTACATATTTTTTTAAGTTACTTTACTTACATTATTTTTCTGTTGAATTATGGCTAACAGTGAATTCAGGTGAGAAAACAAAATTGAGCTCTACATTTTCAATTACACCTACATCACTTAATTATAGGTAAATAATCACTTAAAATGCACCATGGGAGTGAAACTTTAAAGGAACTCTGGAGAAAAATCCTTTAGCAAAGAGAATAATTATTTCTCTAATAAAATTACTTCCCAATTTATGTGTTTTATATGTATCCATGTTATACTACATTATTCTCTAAAGCAGGGCACACACCTCCATTCACAAATTTAGTAGATGGAAATTATGGGCTTAACCTAAAACAGTGTTGACAATCATTGAAATTATGTTAGAAGTTAAATTATAGAGTTATAGATTTGTAAGCATTTCTAGAAACCAGTAAATATTGTTTATTCTTTGAGCTAATAGAAAATCCATAGAACCTGACAGAGTGTATTTGTCACTGCCAAACACAGCAGAAGATAGCATTCAAATGGCACAAGAATTAATTTTGACAGCCATTAGGTTCCAACCCTAGATGTAGTTCTGGTGTTTTTTTTTTTTTTCTTTTTCTTTTTTTAGCTCAAAGAAGACTCTTTGTTTAATTACCTAAGCCAGCATGAGAAAAACATGTGCCAGAGACCAGACCAGTAAAATCTGAACACTCATAAAAATTCAAATACAGTCTCTCTTTCTGAAAGTCATTGGCAGGTACAGACAGCAGAAAAAATTTACTCTAATCAATGACTAATTTATTTACAAACACCAAGACTTTCAAAAATGAATCCATTTTGTTGTTTGTTTTTTCTTTGCTGTGATCTTTATCCTTCTCTTAAGACTTTAGTCATAGCACATGCCATATGAGTGAAATGCCTGTAGCCCTTCTTTATGAGGAAAAATGTATATATAACATATGAAGAACCACATTATTTCTTCCTTTCTATGCTGTTTGGTAGAACTATATACAGCCTACTACAGCAGAACATACTTACTCATAAGTCAGTCATCTATCAATCATGACGTGTTTGCTGTGCTCAACTTGAAGCTGTGTCAACAGGATGCAAAAACATATGGATGTACTCGCCTCGAATTTAGGGCAGAAAAATAAAATCTTTCATGTGATTAGTTGCTTGAAAAGCTATGCAAAAGATTTTTTTTAATGAGAGAAAAGAGTGGGAAGGGATACATTCTTATTCCATATAAAAGCGACTTAGTACTTATAAACTGGTTGAAGGCGGATGGCTCTGTGGATCAGTTAAGTAGAAGACCAGAACTTATCTTGAGAGTTGATTGCAGAAAGGGACGTTGGCTTACTCCTAACATTTTCCTTCCCATCAGAAAGTTTCCTCTTTCATTGTATGGTTGACTCAACAAAGGCAAGTTTTCCCAAACTTGAGACAGACGGGAATATTCCAAGATGGAGGTCGACTGGCAAAGAAGCAGGCAGCTAATCTGACCGATCATGCCTTGAGAGCCCTGCCTGCAGAGCCACAGATCTCACATGGCCTGGGGTGTAAGCACTATCTGAAGGCTGCAGGATCACCCACTCTTGGGCCGTTCCCTTCCTGAGATTACAGTTTTCCAGAGTAAGCTCTGTTATGCCAATCACAGTGACCTAGTCAGATATCTTAGATTTCCCTCTTAAAGTAATACGGTAATTTAATTTTCTTGTGATAATTAGAAGGTTGAAGAAAATAAATATCTTAACTATAGTCCTCAACTTATTCAAATATAAGAACAGATTATAGCACAGATGAAATTAGCATTTTGAAAAAGAATCAAGGCCAGGCTTAGTGGTTCAGCCTGTAATCCCAGCACTTTGGGAGGCCGAGGTGAGAGGATTGCCTGAGCACAGGGGTTTGAGACCAGCCCAGGCACCTTGGCAAGACCTCGTCTCTACAATAAATAAAAAATTAACTAGGCATGAGAGTGTGTGCTTGTAGTTCCATCTCCTTGGAAGACTGAGGTGGAAGGATTGCCTGAGCCCAGCAGGTCGAGGCTGCAGTGGTTGTGAACCTGCCACTGCACTCCAGCCTGGGCGTCAGAGTGAGCCACCAACTCAAAAAAAAAAAAAAAGAAAAGAAAAGAAAGAGAGAATCAAGTCATAAAATTAGTATTTTTATCAAGGCTATTTCTGTCAACTAATTAAAAGTTATTTTTTGAATTACCATGCCTGCGGAATCAGCTTTTAGTAAAATAATGCTAATTTATTTCACAAAAATTAGTCCTGTTTCAAGCAAAATATTTTCTAAATTCATTAATTATTTAGACTTGAGTGTGGACTGTATGCCAAGAAACATGCCAATCACAGCTAACCTCACAATTAACCTTTCTTTTCTTTCTGAAGGATAAATCTGCACTCATTCCTTCACGGAGCATTTGTTGAGTATCCTGCTCTATTGTGCTCTGTGGTCAATGGCCCTGGGGCAGCAATATTTACCAAAAATTAGTCCTTACTGAGTTCCTGCCTAGGAGGAGCTTGTCTTCTTGTGGAGAAGATGGCCACCTGCCAATAGGAAGACAATGTAAGAAACGCCGTAAAAGAGCACTGCACAAACTCCATGAGGCTCCAAGGAGAGCTAGCACAGGCTTCTCAGAGGAGATGACGCATGACCTCAGTCTAACAGGATGACAAGGAAAGTGGTCCAGATAGAGAGAAAAGCACACGCAGAGATGGAGAGAGAAGTGGGCCTGACTGGTTCAGAGAAGTATAAACCTGCAGTGTGATTTATGGGTCTTGTTTATTTCTGTGCCCTCACCCACCATTATATCTCCCTTCACAAGCTGGGTTGTGAACTCCATGAGATCAAAACATTTTGTCTGTTTTGTCCACTGATAGGTCTCAAATGCTGAGAACAGTGTTTAGTGCACAGTAAGTGATCAATAAATACTTGTGAAAAGAGTGAATGAGTGTGTGTGTGTGTGTGTGTGTGTGTGTGTGTGTGTGTGTGTGTGTGTGGTAATTGTATGGCTTAGGATTTGGGCATATCCAGGAATTCAAGTGACTTTGTAAAAATGACATCAAACAAGCCTTGATCTTTGGCCCTCTTACCTCCTTGAGAATATTTGGCCTGAAGGAGGATTTATTTGAAAACTAGGAATCACTCTATAGTCTATATTCTGACAGCAGCAAAGTTTCAAAGCCCTGGAAGATCTCCTTGTCGTTGGGCGCATCATAAGCTGTAGGCAGGAAAAAGTCCAGTTTAGGCTTGTGTCCACAGCACACTGAAGCCAGATAATACATATTCAGACTCTGTGACATTTTAGGAACCACAGTTCAAGGGTATTTAGCATCAGGGCCCTTGGTGTTTTATTGATTTTCAGGTAAGCCACAGGAGTGCCCTGATGCCTTTCCTAAAGGTGGAGCATCTTGATGACTCAGTAAATAAACAAAGTTTTAAAAGAGTCACTACAGGGTTTGTTAGGCATTGCTTTTTAGTGAAATTCTAGTCACATCATCAAAAATCACATTCTAAGATACAAAGGACACAGTCTTGGAATTGGAATTATAATTTGCATTTGAAACTCCATCAGATCTCATCACAATGCCTACTATTTGTTTTTAAAAAACAATAAAAGAGATTATATATGCATCTCTTTTTCACGTATATATTATTTTTAAAAGTCCAAGATAGGTTATATATTTTGAAGTTATCATATAATGGTTTTCCCTTCTCCCCCTAAGAAACCTCAAAATAACTGAAAATATATGATAGTCTTTAAAAACATTAAATACCTAGTCTATGCCAGTTTAGGGTACCTTGTACACACTAATTTCTTTTTCATGATAACCTATAAGATTGGTATTCTTACTCCTATATTACAGATTAAAAACTAAGACTTCGATGGTGTCAATTTTTCCATTTTTCATGGAACAAATATTGAGCAGAACCTTAATGAAAATTCTGTTCTAAAACGTTTGCTCTTTCTACCACATGACAAATATACACAATTTGTATAAATACTGATTTCTTGACCGCTAATGGCAGTGGTTTTAATTTTCAAGTTATTATTTATAAAGTTTATAAATATTTAAATGTATATTATATATGTATATAGTTAATGAATGTATTTAAATTATTGTGTGACCTTTAGGAACAGACAAGTAATACTTATTTCTCATTTTCTGTAGAGCTATTTGGTGCTCTTAACTAAAAATATTTTGATTGCTCACAAATGCAACAGTCAACAATTTTTTTGGCATTTGTGCTGTGGGCAAGGAGAAACTATACAAGATACGCTCTGTGCTGAAATTGTGATACATAAGTAAAAGACCTTCAAGCACCTTCCAATTAAATTTGTATAATGAAGCATATATGCTCAATACCCAGTCTGTGCCTATCAGTCATCTGTCAGAAAAGGTTGACTTCTTCTTTTATTTGCTTTGATTGACTCAAAGTCACTGATTCATCAGTGCTTACCAACCTTGCCACGGAAACTCACCCAGCATATCTCTTTGTGAACATCAAAGCACTGTCATGTGGGAAATGGGCAACTCCAGACTATGCAGGTGTCTGTGCAGACGACAGTGATCCTTTTCTCCTTTGTCAGCGGACAGTGGATACTGGACAAAGGGCAGGTAGTGTTACAGAGTCCAGTGGAGGGTGCGACAGAACACAGACACAGACGTTGCATGGATAAGAAGGACCAGTAGTATAGCCTACAGAGTGAGATCTACCCATTGACGAAAGAGCCCTCTTCTTGGGCTGCTCACATACCAAACATGTATTTGCAGGAAAGAAAAGTATGCCATAGTAAATGCTTAATAAACACATGCATTACGGTTTGCTCATCATTGAATCTGCAATGTCTAGGATGCCACAGTTGCCAGTCAACAGTTGTGGAATGAATAAATAAGTCAGTGGTCCAGGGCACTTGGGTCATCTGGTCAAGTGCAGCTGTCAATAAATGATTAATTCGTTTGCTGTATGGACTGAGGTAGGCTATTACTTCTAGCTTCGCTGTAGTTTCTGGCTTTACATGGGCGACTGTACACTTCTTACAAGCACAGGGAAGGTTCAATTTGCTCAGAAGGTGTGAATTTTAAATATGTCTCTCTAAACCTCTCTAACCCTTCTTAGGGCTTCAGAATCCAGTGCCTATTTTCTCAATGGAAACAAGGTCCATGGGGAAAGGAAATGGAGCCTAACTCACCCAGAGTCCCCTAAAGCTCCATCCCTGTTTTGCATAAAAGCATTTTAAAATCTCTTTGATAAGGTAGATAAACCAAAATCATCCATACTAATGTTCACAGATTCACTTAGCATTTTTTAAGGCCGGCATGCTGTTCTGGGCCCAGTTAGGGGACACAGAAATGAGGAGCAGAGAGATGCTCTTCTTTAGGGACACGCAGTCAAGCAGGGAAGAAGCAGACATGTGAGCAAATGCGTTTATTGCAAGCTGGTAAGTATCTGTCTTAATTAAGGCATTTATTAACAGGAATAAGAAGGCAGAGATGAAAGAAAGGGGCAGAAAATGTGTGAAAGTGTGAAACAGCAAGTAGAGGGAATTGAAAGATTATGGCCTGGGTGGACATGAAGAGTCACATCAGGAAAGCAAAGTTAGAATGTTAATGAAACTACTTTGCATGTAGAGTTTGTTGTGACATGCCCAGGAACAGAGGCTTTTCTTCATTAAAGCTTTGAAAAGTCACGGAGGTTTTGGAGCAGGGAGTAGCATGACCAGATTTATAATGTAAAAGTGTGATCATCTAGGTAAAGTTCAAGACAGGGAAAGTGTTTAGAAGACGGTAGTGGTAATCCTGGGAAGAGATGAAAAGGATATGAATCTAGGAAGCATTGGCCAGAAAAAAAAAAGAAGAAGAGGAAACCAATTCAAGAAAGGCAAGAGGGAGAATTCTCTAAACTAGGCAGACACATGGACAGCTCTTCACTTCTTTATGACGCTGGTAAGGTTTGACAGGCCACTGGCTGATAAAATAGATCCCTCACAGCTAAGAAGGAGCCCTACCTTGCTTTGGTACTGGATGTGGTGGCGATCAGATGTGGGAGGTAAGAATGGTCATGTTGCTAGCTGAGTTTCCTCTGTGGAGTCTATGTGTGTCTATTCCTAGTACTTACATATTTTAAATGTACGTCTGAAAATACGAGCTGCCCCATTTAGAGCGTCTCCGAGGTGTTTTATTCACGTGTCATTTCATTGTGCTGTGTATAGGCACAGACACTCAAGGCCACGTCCCCACTAAGAGATGAAGCGGGGTTACAAACACGCATCTCACAGACCTCAGTACCCTCATCAGCACTGTTATGCCGAGTGAGAAGAGTGACAAGCCTGGTGGTGGTAGAAAGTATAGGGCTCCCTCACTTAGGAAGCACAGCCTTGTAAATAACATACAAGATATTTAGTAGCTTGAACTGTGACTTGTCTGTTTCACAGCTAAATGAATGGGAGAGAGCGAAAAAAACAACTCATTGTTTGAGTTCAAATCCTAAAGAGCACTTTAGATAGCCTACCTTGAGTAAACACGACCTGATTGGCAAGAAGTTTGTTATTCCAGTTAACCCACATGCTTAGTGCTGACATTTAAATACACGTTCTCTTGTTTGTTCCTCACCGAAAAAGCAAGTCTCCTGTATAGTGGCCTTTCATATTTCTGGAGTCTGTAATTAGATGACAGGAATGTAGATCATATATATTATGAACTGATAATGATGCTTCCTGGACAATAGACAATTGCTAAAGAGAATTGTTTCCTGTGGTTCTTGTTCTTGGCCACTTTGACTTTCTAGACTGAGTGGCTTTAACTGCTATTGAGTTTGGCCACATAACTTTAGACTGACATTGATGTTTTCTTTCTTATTTTTACCCTCTGTCTTCTCTCTCCTTCACTCTGTTCTTATTTTATCCCCAACATTGTTTGCCAACAGATACTCCAGAAGGCAAGGGGAAACAAAGTTGCAGTTGGCGCCTTGTTCTTTGCTCTAGTGGAGTGTTCCATGACTAATTCTCCTAGATAACTTTGGGGGAAAAATCTGTTTTAAGGGTATCTATTAGTTATGTTTACTATGATAGGCCTTGAATAGCCTTAGTAGCTTAAAGTCTCCTTTAAAAAAAAATCAGAAAAAAGGAGACAGAGTGGAGACCTTGACTTTGAAACTGAATTAGATTAAGTGCTATATTTTTTTCAGATTTTAATATGCTATTGTATACTCAGGCAAGTAAGACTATGCCTAAGAAAAGAATTTGAAAAATCAGTAAATGATATGTTATGCTTTACAAACAAAAAAATCAGTTGGCTCTGCTTCCTTCTTTTTGGTTTTATTTTGAATGTTTTTGAAAGAAATGTCAATTCACGGAGCACTAGTTTCCTTCCTGTTGGTTGTCACAGGGTCTTGTTGTTTGTTTCCTAAATGAAAGTAAAGCTTCACTACATAAGTACATATTTTTTTCTGGACATTTGGACATTTCTTGGAAACTGGTTAAAATTGAACATTTGGCTTTATTATTTTGGGAAAAGGTAACGATTTGGTTGTTTTAAATTTTTAATTCAAAATATATGTCGAGAGTATTCTTTAATAATTGTATAAATGAAACATTAAAGGAAATCGCTCCCATATTTAAATTAAATATTTTAGTAAGCATTCTCTTGTTTAATTCAGTTTTAATTGCATTATTAATTATCATGAACAAAATATTCCTAGGGAGAAAGCCGAACAGCTCATCTAATTGCAGCTTTTACTGCTTTGAATGATAAAGTGCCTTTGATTTGGTGCTGAGCCAGGAGGGCTTGATTGATAATATCTGTCTCAGATGTCACCCTGGGAGAAAAGAAAAAAACCTCAGTAGACTTGGTGCATTGCAGCTGTCTCCGCTGCTCCAATTTCTCTGCCCCATTGACGTCATTGGGAGGCTTCAAACCAGTCCAGTGTGTCTAGTAAACCTGCACATAAATGAAATGAAGAAACAGAAAAACACTGATTCATAACCTCGCTCTCACTCCAAAGAGGTGGCTGTTGCAGTCTCTCAGATAATGGGCAGATGTTTTCCCCTTTCCTGAACTTAGAAAAACAGAAAATATCATCAGCCCCCTAGAAACGTGGGAAAGCCTCAGACAAGGAATGTGAGTTGCGTTCGCCTTTCTAAAATCAGATTACAACACAATGAGCCTCATTTGTCCAGGGTTCTCGGATGTCATAACCTGTATCCAGCTTGTCTCTAAAATCAGGAGTATCTGAAGCAGAGGGTGACATGGGAAACAGCTTTTTCTGGAGACAGGACTACTCTAACCCCCAGAGTTGTTACCAACTCCGTGTCTTCTTCCTCTTCTCTCTTCATAGGTCGACTTCTGTGCTGAGTTCTAAATGAGGGGTCCCCACAGACAGTGCCAGGAGCACAGAGTAGAGGTGTAGGACTTCCAGGAAATATTTTCTTTGTTGTTTGCTTGTTTGGAGATATGCTTTTTTGAAGCTTCTTTATCAGTTTAATTTATTACATACATGACAAATTCTGAACCTCAAAATGACTTATTGCAAAAAAACTTTTTCTAAATGCTGTCACATACCAATACCGGCTGACCCAGCCGGCCTAACACTAAATTATGTTCAGATGCTAATTCTTTGTCTGCTGAACACTTTGGCTGCTGGGAGCAGTAGAAGACTTTCTTCTTCTGCTCTCTTCGTTCTTCACAGATATGAAAGGAAGGACTCAAATAACCAAGTAGACTCCATTTCTTTTTTAATCCAACAAACTCCATGGGATACAATTAAAAAATGCCTGAATCTTTATAGCGCTTTAAAGTTTGCAAAGCATCATCACTTCCATTTTCCAAGTTACATTTTTTAGACATCACTGAAAGGTAGATAATATAATTACCACCATTTCCCCACAATCCTTTGATCTACCTTTTGAAATTGTTTCAAGATGGCAGAGATGTACTGACCACTTATTACTATATTTGGTAGGTTCTTTAGGGCAAAAAATAAGTAAGACATAGCTGTTAGCCTTCAAGAGCTGGGAGAAATGGGGACAAGACAAGGATCTCTTCACACCTACATCTCAGGCAGAATCAGACAAATTGATGGCTCTGACAGTGGTTCTAGAATTAAGGAGCATTTCAGGGAAATATTTAAGGACTGGTGATATTTCAATAGGTAAAGCTGATGGATGTGGCCACTATGGAACAAGGACCTTCATGAACACAGCCAAATAGGCAAGATGATCTGAGGGCTGACAGGAAAGACACGAAGGTGGTTGTTTCGAAACTGAAAACTGGAATCTTATGAAGGGTGAGTTAGGCTGTCAGTGGTCAGCCATCAATGCCAGGGTAAGAAGTCCATACTAATAAGGAAATAATTAAATGCTTAAGCTAGGTGCCTTGGTAAAATCAGCTAGGCAGCCATGGTAAGGTACATGGGAGAAAAGAAAATCTGGCTCATGATGCCAGTTAGAAGGTTCCACCGAAACCCAGGGAAGGGTGTAGAACAATGGAATAATGGGAATAGCTCATTTGCTTAGAAATATTTATTGAGCATCTACTATCTGCCAGGCACTGTTCCCAGCATGAGAAAATGGTGATCACAGACTGACAAGCTCTGCTTTTGTAGGGTTTTCATTCTGTAAAGGAAGCAATGAAAAGGAAGGGACAAATCCACACAGTGCTATGGGGCAGAACTAACAGCACTCAGTAACACATAGAAGATGAATAGAAGAAGATGTGGAAGTAGCTTGGGACTGTCTCTCCTTGAGAGAACATGCCCCATGACCTGACAGCCAAAAGCGTACATACTCTCAAAAAATAACTGTCTGCAGATGCTACAGTAACACGTGGATACCGCATAGCTCGCATATTATAAGGCATAGAAATGTGTTTGGCAAAGAACCAAGTGCTGTATAAATATTATCATCAATGGCCAGGCACGGTAGCTTGTAGTCCCAGCACTTTGGGAAAATGAGGACAGAGCTTGAGACCAACCTGGACAATATAGTAATAATATAGACAATATAGTAAGACTTGATGTCTAAAAAAAAAACTAGCCAGGCACATGTTACATGTTGGCATGCACTTGTAGTCCCTACTTGGGAGGCTGAGGCAGGAGGATCGCTTGAGTCCAGGAGTTCGAGGCTGTAGTGAGCTATGATCTTGCCACTATGTCTCCTTGAAACAGGCACAGTGTCTCACGCCTATGACCCCAGCAATTTCAAGGGCAAGGGAGTTCAAGACCAGTCTGGGTAATGTAGCGAGACCTCAACTCTACAAGAAAAAAAAATTATCTGGGCATGGTGGCACACACCTGTAGTCCAGGTTACTTGGGAGGCTGAGGTGGGAGGATCACTTGAAGCCATGATCATGACACTGTACTCCAATCCAGGAAACAAAATATTTCAGAGTGTTTAACCTGGTAAATGGTTTCCTATTTTACTTACCATTTGAAAGCAAAGAGTTGAAATGTGGTATATTCATGATGTGTTTTCAAATAATCTCAGGAAAGTTATTTAAAAGAAATGTTGTTTGGAATTTTGCAATATAATCTTTGTGTCATATTGCAGCTGTGATTGCTGCTTATATATTAATATTATGAAAACTGATACTATGTATTGTCTAGGGAACATTATGAAAACTGATACTATGTATTGTCTAGGGAACTCCTAAAACTTGTATCTAGGATTCCAGTAAGTAATGGAAAAGGGACTCAGTTCTGCAAAGAACATGCCTTATGTACTGATACACTGTGTAAGCTACATCACCATAAACATTGATTGCTTTATACATTTAGCTGTCTTATTTGATGCTATTTATATGAGTGATTTATTGCAGAGAGTATTCTTCTATACATTCACAACAATTCTCATAACTTATTTAAGTTACTGAGCTGTTGGTCATGTTATTAGTAAGATTTTTTTTTTAACTTAAAAAACCGTTGTATTTAAAAACTAGTGGAAATTAAAATCTTACTTCACACACAGCTAAATGTGAGCCCCATAATCAGATTGCTGTCTATTCAATATCCCGGGGGATATCTGTAATGACGCTCTTTGTAGGCCTGCCTGTTGCAAAGAGTGAGAATCCGTTTGCAAGTGGATATGGAGAACTAAGAACATTACCTGGATGGGATGATTGTCCTTGATGAGTCTTGTTAGAAAAAATAAGGGGATAATAAAATGACCTTCTTACACTGACAATTACTCCAGATGAATTGCAGATTTACTAAATATACTATTGTATATATATGTACAGGGCCTGGTACTCACAAATTCTCTCTCTCTCTCTCTCTCTCTCTCTCTCTCTCCTCTCTCTCTCTCTCTCTCTCCCCTCCCACCCCCCTACCTCTGTACTCATTGAAGACTCTTTTGGGATTCTTCCTGCCCAACTGAAGATATGGCAGATTAATAACTAATTTGATCTGTGACCTCTGCCTATAAAGTTTCAGCTTCAACAAAACTGGTTTGATCCCTTCTTGTCTTTCTGCTTAGAACTTAGACTCAACAGAGTTGACCACAATCTCTGGCCAGCCCTTCTCAGTTCTGCCCACTGCCCTTCCCCATGCTCCTGTCTCCTCTCACTGTCCTGCCCTTACTGTTCCCTTGTCCACATAGCATTGCATTTGTCCATTTACATGATTCTCTCACCTCTGGGCCATGAAACCTTTGAGAAGCAAGACTGTCTCCTTCATATTTATATCCACAACACCTAGTGGAGTCTCTGACACCTATTAAGTCTTCAGGAAATGCAGAAAATGTCTGTTAAACTGAACTTTCTCTTAAAAATGGAGACATGGTTTTCATGACTTTAGGGAAAATTTTTATTGTCCTAAGGAAGAGTTCTTTTATCCTTTATGCCTACTAGAAAGCCTGCATTGCTAATCCATCTCAGCGTAACTTTCTGAGTGTTGGGGTGTGTGGAAGTCATAATAACAATAGTGATAACAATAATAATGGCAGCAGCAACTATAGTTTACTGTATACTTAGTATTTTTCAGGTCTGTGGTAAGCACCTAACATAAAATACTACCTCAGTCAGTCTAGATGAATATTCTTATTTTCATTTTGTAGGTGAAGAAGCAAAAAAATGAAGTCACTTGTCCAAAGTCACACAGATATTAAGACTTGGCAAAGTCAAGATTTACTCAAGTTTTTTCTGCCTCTATAGCCTACTTTTACAGTTATGAGGAATTGTCAAGGTGACATACATCAAACCTATAGGAAGAGATGGATTTTATTTCTACACAGAGTTGAAATATGTCTGTCTATGTGAGAAGATGCCTTGTTTCATTATCATAGCATGGAGAGAAAGTCAGATGTTTCCACAAGAAAGGAATTTCATGTTGTTTGTTTAGTCTTTCAAGCATCTGGATATATTTTGAAACATGATTTTTAACTTGCCTTTACTTTGGGCCTTTGAAAATGAAAAGTATGTTTTGTGAAGCAGTTGCTGTACAGAGAGCAAATGACTTGAATTCTAATCCCATTTTTTATTTTTCTAAACTGTAGCATTCTAATTCCTTAAACTTTTAAGCCAATTGCTTGGTTGTTAAATCAATGAACTTAATGGAATAATATTTTGGATCCACCATATCCCATTCTTTTCTGTTCCTCTATTGTGCTGGACTTGCTTCTAACCGGCCTCTGAAAACTAATTTCAACTTAATTTGGTAAGAAAAAAGTCTAAAACTGTGATTATATTTCAGGGAAATATTATCATCTCAAAGCTTTATTTTATTTTTTTATTTTAATTTTTTTTTTTTGAGTTGGAGTCTCACTCTGTCACCCAGACTGGAGTGCAGTGGCCGCTCCCGGCCATCACAGCCTCGGCCTGCTGGGCTCCGGCGATCCTTCCGCCTCAGCCTTCCAAGTAGCTGGAATTACAGACATGCGCTACCACGCCCGGATGATTTTTTGATTTATTGTAGAGATGAGGTCTCGCTGCACAGGCGGGACACGAACGCGCAGGCTCAGGCAATCCACTCACCTCAGCCTCCCAAAGGCGCTTTAAAATAATAATCTCCACTGGGTTGGTTCTCCATGGCTTGGGATTATTATGAAACTTAATTAGTGTAAAGGACAATCATTTTCAAAATGTTAACAGTTTCTTACATCTGACCTTTGAATGTCTAGAAACACTGATCAAGGCAACTTTAAATTGATTGTAGCTGACCTTTGGAGAAAAACTATGACTGAGGTTATTACCTGTATGAAATTCTTATATGGAACCATTAGCAAAGTAAAAGGGAAACCTTAGGTACACCATGGAAGAATGCTTTGAGTGAATGAAATAACCATAGTGATAGGGTCATTGAACTGGAAAAAAACTTGGGAAGCCATCTAGTCCACCTTTCTGCCCGGGGCCGTGTCACATTTGAACCACAAAACGAGACTGGAAATCTTTCTTGCTTTTTATGGAAGATTCCACAACTTCCCCTGGTATCTTTGCTCCCCCAACTGACAATCTCACCTGTCAGTAAGGCATTTTTCATAGCCAATTGAAATCCCTAGGGCTGCAGTCTGAACTCATTTTCTTCTGTCTTTAGAGGTAGAAAACAACTGGAATAGTAAGGCCTCATAATGAAGGTTGCTATCAAGATTGTTATTCAGCTCTCATCCTACAGCTAAGCTCCTTGAATATTTCTTCATAACTTCTTTTTGTCTAACCTTTTAATAGCCTGCCTTCTGTGCACATGACTCTCGCCAAGTCTTTTTCTTCTTTGTTGTGAGACCCAGAATAACATATAATACGTAACAGTATCCTTAGCTGTCATACTCTATGAGTTGCTTAGTTGAAGATGCTGTATTAAGATGATAACTTGGATTCTGTTTCTATTTATGCGAGCATATAATGAAAACTTTTCATCTTAAACAATAGAAATAGAAAGCATTGTATTGGCATCAGGAGAGATTACGAGGGTGCACCTTGCCTTAAAATCCTCAAATTTAGAAAAATCATGAACTAGAAATTCATACATGAAAGATAACTTAACAAAATATGTCCACGAGTAATTTTATCTACATTTCTACTCTCATGCTAAGAAGAAGCCTAACATAGTGTGATAAGTTTTGATATCAAGCAACTCCAGCTTCTATACTGGATGTAACTAAACTCCATGATCAAATATATTCTAATTTCTGAGCATCACTTATCTAATGTGTTCCAGAAGATGATAAGAAGAAGAATGGTTAATTTCTTGAAGACAAGGGCTATTTATTTTCATATCTCTAGGGCCTATTCCAATTTATAACAAAGATTAACAATTAATATTTGAATGTTACAGATGGGTTGCTTGTGAGATTAAACAAGATTACATATGCAAAGCTATTTGGCCAACTGTTAAACTCTATATAACTGATACTACTATCAATGATTTATAAAGAATCATTATTCATAATGAATTAAAAAAAAAAACCAAAAAGCAAAGTTTGATTTGCACTTGTCTTTCCAGGAACGTTTGTCCATTTGTTGTATATTATGTAAAGTGTATCCAAACATGAATTTCCTACAATGAATAATCAATGAGACAGACATTATTGTTTGGAGTTTAATGCTTGGATTCCTCTGCTGAGCAATCTGAAAATGACAAGTGAACTCGGATGTGAACAAGGTGACCTCCCGGAGCAAATCAAACATCACTCTGGCACCTGGAGAATAGAACTACTTTGAAAAATTTATATTTTTCCAGGACTTTCATGACCTTGTGTACATTTCCCTATGAGGGAAAGAAAATCAGTGATATCTTTGACTGACAATAGCACCCAAAGGTTTAAATAACATTGCTTTATTTATTAACAACATGACTAAAAGGAGTCTTTAAGCACTTGACCTTCTTCCATGGGGTACACTGCCAAAGGGCCAGAGGAATAATACAGTGAAAATGGTTATGTCCGGGCCTTAAAAGCACACTTGTGAATTATAACCTAGATCTTTCTAAAGAGCACCTATCCCTGTTATTCTACTTGGCTTACACATGTTTAGTTTAAGGAACTTGAGCTTTGGAGTCAAAGTGGTTCGAATGGAGATTTTTTGAACTCTGTTAGCAAGTAGATCCTTGGAAAAATGATTTTGCCTCTCTCACCTTAGTTTTCTTTTCTGTAAAATGGGAAATATAATCCCTTGCTCATAAAATTCCCAACACTATTTGAGTTCTTGGGAACTTCATTACCTCCTCCACCTTCCATTCTCTTTCTCCTATCATGTTAGTAAGAGTTGGCTGGTTGATATGATTTACAAAACTAGTGTGTTCAGTGGACTTAAGAGACTCCTGCAAGAAGCAACTGAATCATTTTGATAATACATTTTATTGAATTTATTTTCATGGGGGATATTGATTGCTTGATAATGACACAAAGCGGTGAGCCTCAGATGATGTGTTGCTTTTTGAGGAACTACTTTTTAAAAAAAGAAAGAAAAATGTAACTTTAAAAGTAATTAAGTGACGATAGCTTGCCAAGACCAAATAGCATGGGAAGAAATCCTGGACAGGGAATCCAGAGCCCAGCTCTACTACAAGCTGGATCACCATGGACAAGTCATCTTTCTTTCCTGGACCTTGCTTGCTTCATCTCGGAAATGAGAAGATGGTGCCCTGGGCCTTTTTTGTATCATCAGTCTGCAGTGCTGAGATCTCGGCATTGTTATTCTCCCAGAGATACCTAGAGCGCTGAAGGGTGCAGGCCTCATCTTGTTATGCCGTCAGAGCTTCAGACAGCGAGCACTTCTGCAGCGCAACATGGCCCTTAGGCCAGCACATCTGTATCGGCAAAATATCAGCTGCCTCAGTGTCAAGATTCTGAGCCAGTTCCCCATCCCACTTCGCTTTTGTAGATAACATCATGCTGTCTTGTTCAGTGAGAAAGTTTGTCACTAAGCAGAAAACTAAAAATAACAAAAAAAGGAACATAAGCAGAAGATAAGGATGATGAAAATGACAAGGGAATGAAAACCATGGCAATCTGAAATCAGGCAAATAATTTACTTTGCTAAATCAAATTTCAAATATTGAAGTCTCTATCAGTTTGTGTTGCTGCAGTCCCTCTTGGATTTACCAAAATAAGCATCACTCTTGGTAATTTAATTTTGATAGAGCTGGGAGGTGCAGATATTTGTGTATCCCTCACTTAAGACCTAAATTAGATCTCTTTAAAAAATATATTTGAAAAGCTTGTATTTTATTTTTTTTCTCCATGCTTTCTGCACTTGAAACAAGATCGTGTCTAACCTTATGCTTAGCTTAGAGCCATATCTTGGCCTTATCAGTGGATAAATCAACTCACTTCACCCAATCAAAAAGCAAAATGACTTGTAGACATTAATCTCTCATTGCTAGCAGCAGTCTTTCCTACTGTTAGAGGAAGTAAGAAAAACTCTATCAGAGACACACATCATATTTATGCTGATTTTAAGCAGAATGATGTTTTTCACAGTTAAAACTGCATTGAAACACTCTTATAGATATGCCAGCTAACCTGCAGTGAGGAACTTTGCTCTTTTCCTACGTGCTGATGAGAAAGAATCCCAAAGAGCATCCGTTTCTTCAAAATTTTGTGTACTTTTTTCCTCTTAAAAGACCAAAATTAAAAATGAACTTATTTAAAACTTAAGAATAAGGCAAATGAGAAATACATCGACAGCATTTAAAATGCCTCAAAACCTGGGATTTATCTCAAACATGTCTAAAATGCATTAAATTTAACTGTTGAAAGAAAGGAAGACCCTCTTGCCATGTATTTCTGTTCAAAATGTACAGTTGTTTAGCTGAAATAGAAAGGAACAGGTTTCTGTTGAGTCGGCAAATTAGTGTGCTTGAACCGAATAAAGAGAGCAGTCCAAGGAAATCATCTTGCTTTTAATACTTTCTTTGCAAAGAGCTTTTTTGGACCAAGTCCATGACGGCTGCAAGTAAGTATTCAACAGCAAGAAGAGTGTGATGAGAGAGCAAGGAGAATGTGGCTTTGTATTAATTCACTATTAATGTTACTCATGCTAATTTGAATGAACCAAGTGCCTCATAATCTGCAGTGGCCCCGGTTCCTAGTGAGCCCTGGGATAGAACCCATTTCTTAAACCTGACATTACAATCCACTCTTCTGAGTGATTGCAAAACAGCTGCTATTAGAGTTCCACATCTTTCTTTTCCATTGACTTTTTGTGTACACAGCTATTTTGTACATAATTTTTTCTGTTGATAAAAAGGTACATGCTCATAATGGAAAATTTATAAAAATATCAAAAATGGTATTAAGAAAAAATATCACTTTGTATTTTGTAAAACATTCAGAAAGTATAGTCAAACTAGATAAAGAAAGCAAAAGTGGCATTTATTGTAGAGACAATGAGTTATCTTAAAGAAAATATGGTAAGAGTGCATGTGCTTAAGCCTCAGAAACCATCAGGACTCCCTGTGGCCTCTTTCTGCTCCTCTCTGCACCTCTGCCGTGTTCCTAACGATCCTTGGGAAGTCTGGCCTTGTCCAGGCCACATGACAGAAAGCATGACATTGAACCTTCTGGGATTTAGAATGCATGGTTCATCTATGCAAAGAAAAGCTTAAAGATTGTATTATGCCTGCATTCTATACATAGACCCTTTGGAAAGAGTCTCATGGGTCCAACTCAGATCGGTAGCCTACCCCTGGCCCAATCATGTTGAGCATAGGCTAGAGTTGAAAGTAGAATGACAGGACACAGTTTCTTCCACTGTGGCCCCCTAGGTGGGCTAGGGGATGGGGACAGACTCCCTCAAAGAAAGGACACTGAGCAGAGATTGTGACGAATCCTTCTTTTAAGCCTGCAATTCCTTTCCTCAGAGATAAACTGATAATGTCTTGATATATTTTCTTCTGGTTTGCCCTTTAAGCTAATGTATTTTTTGATGTTGCTAAGTTCATTCTACTTATACGTCTTTTGCTTCTTCTAATTAATATTTCATCATTAGCCCTCACTCATAGCTTATTTTTATCAATAGTAACTTCAAAAGTAACAGCAATGTCGATAGGTAGCACGTAGTACGTGCTATATTCTTGTTAAGAACGTTAATCTTATTTACTCTCACAGTGAAATAGTGTTTACTAACCTGTTCCCAGTTTGCTACAGGTTACAACACACTTCCACAGATACTCCGTTTGATCATCCCATCAATGCTGTGAAGCATGATATTATTGATATTCTTTTTTTGTTCTGTTTTTTTTTTTTGAGTTGGAGCCTCACTCTGTCGCCCAGGCTAGAGTGCAGTGGCACACTCACGGCTACCGCAGCCTCAACCTACTGGGCTCAGACGATCCTTCCAAGTAGCTGGAATCACTGGCATGTGCCACCATGCCCAACTGATTTTTGTGATTTTTATTGTAGAGACGAGGCCTCACCAAGTTGCCCAGGCTGATCTCGAACCCCTGAGCTCAAGTAATCCTCTCGCCTCAGCTTCCCAAAGTGCTGGGATGAGCCACCGCTCCCGGCCGGATATCCCTGTTTTATACATACAAAAAGAAAGCAGAAGAGCAATACTAGCATTTACTAGTTCTTTCTGGTCAGAATTTTAATCCTGTTCACTGGAGTTTATGCCCTGTTGCCTCCCTTGGTACTTGACTACATTCAGGTAGACCGACTACTCAGGTGTACTCCAAGATGCTCATTTACGCCGTCACATCCCTCCTCTTGCCAGGGACTTTCTAGATACTCATAGTGATTATAAGGACAACGGGAGATGGTGGGGAGGTGAATGAAACCATGTGCCTGGAATCTGGGGTTTGGATACTATAATCTCCCAGGACACTGGCGGGTATGGCTTCCAAATGGTCAGGTACATTCTCCCTTTTTCCTCAGAACCCCTGCTATTCCTCACCATGGCCTGCACCCCTAGCCACTTTCTCTCGGGGCCCTTTTTGTTTCTTCTTCTCATCTAATGTTCTTCAGGGAACCACCTACAGGAGTGATAGTCAACGATGGGCTAGGTTCAGAGGGTCTTCCCGAGAGCTTCTGTGTCAGCGTTCTGAAATATTCAGTGATAGGAGGCTGGAGCACAGACAGAATCTCAAGAAGGCGGTGCAAGGCACTCTGCTCTTCACCATCTCATAGAGGTACTCTGGGATCCCTGAAAAGGAAGGTAGAGGAAGCAGCAGGAGGGAAGACGACCTGGCCATGCTAGGTGTACCAAGCATTCTGGAGTCATCTCCTATCTTTAAAAGATCTCTTGGGTGAGAGAATAACAAAGCATACTGTGAAATGTGGATCACGTATTCTAATGACCTCCAGTCATTTTGCCAGCAGTTGGCTTGGTTCAAAAATATGCTTGCCAGTGGTATGCCACGGGTAAGAACTGAGGTCTAAACCACATAATCTGAGTATGGCTTGAGTGGCCATAGGAAGCCGGTTGCCCGTAGGGAAGATATCATGTACCTTGCTTGATCATGTGGGGAGCTTCAGAGACCGCGTGGTGGGTCCTCCAGCTCAGGAACGGGTTTCATCTGCCTTTGAATCCCTAGCAAGTGCATTTAAAACATGGAAGTTAAGCTGAAGATGGGTTATTGGGGTCAGCACGCGCAAGATTCTGCATAACGGCTTGGCTTGTGATGGACTGATAATCTCTGCTGTCCCTTAGTGCTTTGCTATCTGTCTTCCCCAGAAAAAGCATTCACGACTGAGCCTTGGTGAAGCTCACCAACGCCTGTTCTAAAAGGAAGTATTACACTTTTTTTTCTCATCGTAAGTATTGTTGTAAACAGTAATGGAATTGGTTAAATAAGCACAACTTACCTGGCAAAAAGTTTACAAATTCTTGATTCGCTTTGAGGTAGAGGGTTAAAAGATTAAGGTTTTTATGGTTGTTTTTAGAGTAATTTGTTTATAGTCATGTTGGGGTTTTCTGTTATCTGTTATCATATTTTTAGTCTCTGAGTGCCATCATTTCTTATTAATCATCTGTAAATTTATAATGAGGTTGTTTGAAACTCACAAGCAAGATTAAAGCAAATTAAATGACTCAATGCAATTTATAGTATTCGTTTCAAAATTTCACAACTGAACCCCAATTATTTACACAGATGGCATCTTTGTATCATAAATATTTATGAATCATGGGTCACTGAAGATATAAATTAATTTCCCCTCAGTTAAGACCAGCAATTTAAGGCAAATGGAAACACATTTTCAAAACAGGAGTTTCTTGTATTTTTAATAATATCATAACTCTGTAGCTGACCTTATTACTAGCAAGAATCTCAGAACCAGAATAAAGTTTTTGGGCTTTTCTGAAGTTTTTTTTTAATTACTGAGAAATAGAGTCTGCTTAATGCCTTGTATGATACACAAAGGGAAAAAAAAACTATTCTAGGATGTGGTCCCAGTTGTAATGGTGAGTCACTCCTGCAGCCGCCATAATGATAGAGGATTCTATTTATTGCCGTTCTCTGAACCTCACACAACGAAGCCATGCAGAAATTATGTAATTATTCCTCCTGGATGAATCTTCTTATTGGTTTGTAATTACAAAATACTCTTTGAGTACTTTCGCATCCTGAAATTAAGTCTTCAGAATTGCATAAGGAGCTATAAGGCTTCATCTCAGCTTGTTTATCCTCTTTAAATTTGATTTTACCAATTAATAGTGTCGCTTCCTAGGTGTTAAAATGTGACTTCTTTATCTTTCGTATGGCTCAATTACTTAGACTAATTTTAAATAAATCCTAAGGGAAACCTCTTATTTTCACAATTACACGGTATGTTTTTCCTCTGTTTATAACTGCTTCCTGTATAAATTAAATAGCTTTTGTTGCTGATGTTCCAAGCGCTCCAGGTGTGCCCCTTTGATAGTTCCTGTCATTTTGGGCCTTGCTTGTAAATGGCTACTAATTGTTCTTATAGAAACCTTGAGGGTCAAGCGCATGTTCTCTCACATAGGCTATTATTGTTGCTGGCTCCTTTTACTCTCCCCGAAAGATCCCATCAAAGTAGGTGATCTTTGAGTCTCACTATTCTAGCTAGTGCCAGGCATTTCCAGAGACAGACGTGCTCCTGCAGGTTGTTTATGTGTGCTTAATTCCCTGAAGACTCTCCTGGAACGATTATTAAGGAAATTATCAAGAAAAGCTATGGTAGGTTCCCCATTCAAAAGATTTCCATTTCTTTGTGATTATAGGCATGGGGGGCCTAAAATAAGCTTTAGCATAGGAAGCTTACTGTTATAACTAGAGCCATGCAATCAACTCACTCATTTTCTGCAATATACTTCCTTGCTCCTTCAAAGACATTCAAAGATTACAAAACAGGGCTTATTCTATATGTGATTTAATGGCCAGGTATCAAAAATAAAAAGTGGACTACAATGAATGGGTCAATTAAATAAATGTAGAAAATATATTGATGTATCACTCACAAAATAATACAATGCTAAGTGCTTTGCTTCCATTATATCATTTAATTCTCACAACAACTCTTTGAGGTGGCTGTTGTATATATTACCACTGACAGATGAAAAACTGAAGTTCAGGAAGGGACTTGCACACCCAAATTTCTTAGCTAGCAAGTGGCAGCAGACCAGGACTGTCTTGACGCCAAAGAGCATTGTTCTAACCTTGTGATTTCCTTGTTTCAGACTTTTTCATCAGAACCGTGTGATGTTCAATAATGTATGTCAGGATATAAATGCTTCGTCTTATGCCAGACCAGATCATAAGCCTTAGACCTTTTTCATGTATGTTTACAGATAGTGGCCTTTCAGTCTGGTGATGATTTCTTGTCACACAGCGATGCAAGGAATTGCTAATATCTGCTTTGCTCAGAAGGAAACTTGTGTGTAGCATTCCTTACGGTACCTTGAATCTAATTCAGTTACTTGTTGTAACCATTATTTATTGTGCTTCTACTACATGCCCGGCAGTTTCATATGAGGATAACAATTTTCTATATAGTACATCCCCTGCATACGAAGCTTCACATCACGAACGCACATTCGCATGCCCAATCATGTAAATTAGCTCACGTCTGGCGCACATTGTCATGTGAGTGCATCCTCTACAAATGGCAGTGCTTTTGTGTACTTTATTGTACAATACTGTATAGAGCACAGTAGTACAGTATCTCTATTTCAAGTTCAGCATATCTGCAAACAAGCAAAAAAGCAGCGGTGATGTAGCTGGTGCTGCCAAGAAGTGCCAGCGATAACATAGGAAACAAGTGAAAATATTGTACTGTACCATCAGACTTTAAATGTTTTCTTTATTTTGTGTGTATGTGTTTGGTTTTATGTATTATTTGCGTGAAAAGTATTATAAACCTATTACAGCACAGTACTATATAACCAATTGTGTCAGTGGGGTACCTAGGCTAACTTTGTTGGACTTACGAACAAATTGAAATTACAAATGTGCTCTCTGAGTGGAACTTGTTTGCATGTAGGGGACTTTCTGTAATCTGCAGTCATTTGCCCAAAGTTACACAGCTGTTAATTGGATGGAGTGTCACAGATTCAGACTCAGTTTTTGATTCTGAAGTCTATACCAAACTATGCTGATAATTAATTCAGAGTTTAGGTTTGCCATACATTTGTGTTCCACAAGCTTGTGGTTTTTAATCAGCTTTACTGAGGTATAATTTACTTGATGAAAAGTGTACATTTTAAGTGTGATGCATTTGGTAAGATCTGAAAAATTTGTGTACTCTTGTAGCCAGCACTTAAGTTATACATTTTCATCACCCAGTAAATTGCTTTGTGCCTTTTTCTGATCTCTCTTGCCCAGGCTGCCATTGATCTGATTGCTATCACTATAGATTAGTTTCATCAATTCTAGAACTCCATAGAAATGGAACAGTACAGTATATACTTGTCTGTGCCTGCTTGTTTTTTTTATTTTAAATTTTGCAGCCGGGCTCGGTGGCTCAGCCTGTAATCCCGCGCCTTTGGGAGGCTGAGGTGAGTGGATTGCCTGAGCCCGCGGGTTCGAGACCCGCCTGGGCAGCGAGACCTCATCTCTACTATAAATCAAAAAATCAGCCGGGCGTGGTAGCGCGCGCCTATAATTCCGGCTACTCGGAAGGCTGAGGCGGAAGAATCGCCGGAGCCCAGCAGGTCGAGGCTGCGGTGGCCGGGAGCAGCCACTGCACTCCAGTCTGGGTGACAGAGTGAAACTCCAACTCAAAAAAAAAAAAAAATTTTGCATTTTAAAATTGTGGGGTACAGTTCAGGGTTAGGTATACAAATATTCATTATGCAGGTACCCTTGTTGATGAGGTGTGCCCCTCCTTCCCCAGGCAAATTCCCACTACTGCCAAGCCCACTCGCCCACCCCCTCAGTTTCCCACTACTGTTAATACTTTTCTTATAGTATTACGATGGTTATTCAAGGTCCACTTATGAGGGAAAACACGTGATACTCAGTTCTTTGTCTCTGAGAAAGATTACTCAGTATTATAGACTCTAAGTCCATCCAGGTTGCTGCGAAGTTCATAATTTTGTTCTTCTTTATGGCTGTGTAATACTCCATTGTGTATATATACCACATTTTTTTTATTCAGTCCTCCTCTTTTGATGGGCAGCGCAGTTGGTTCCATGTTTTTGCTATTGTGAACAATGCTGCAATAAACACACCTGTGCAGGTATCTTTTTTATAGAGTGATTTGAGTTCTTCTGGGTATATTCCCAATAGGGGGATTGCAGGGTCATATGGAAGGTCGATTTTTAGAACTTTTAGGAATCACCACACTGTTTTCCATAGAGGCTGTACTAGTTTATATTCCCACCAACAATGTAGAAGTGTTCCCTTTCGCCACATCCTCTGCGGCATCTGTTATTTTTTGAGTTATTGATTTTGGCCATTTTGACTGGAGTTAGTTGGTATCTCAGTATAGCTTTAATTTACATTGATTTGATGACTAGTGAGGCTGAGCATTTTCTTATGTATCTGTTGGTGACTCGTACATCTTCTTTTGAGAACTGTCTATTCATATCTTTTGCCCACTTTGTAATGGGGCTGTTTGTTTTTTTTCTTTTCAACATGTTTGAGTTCCTTGTAGATCCTATATGTTAGGCCTTCATCAGACATACAGTTGGCAAATATTTTTTCTCAGTCTGTGGGCTTGCTCTCTTGATGGCTTCTTTGGCTTTGCAGAAGTTTGTCAGTTTGATGAAGTCCCACTTGTCTGTCTTATCTCTTACGGCAAGGGCACTTGGAGTTTTAATCAGGAATTGGTTGCCAGTTCTAATTTCCATAAGGGTGTCTCCTGAATTTTCTAAGGTTCTTATAGTTTGAGGTATTACATTTAGGTCTCTGATCCGTTTAAAGTTGATTTTTGTGTATGGGGATAGGTAGGGGTCCTTTTTCAATCTTCTGCATGTGGTCAGTCAGTTTTCCCAGCACCATTTATTGAATAGGTTCTCCTCTTCCCAGTGGTTGGTGGTGGAGGTTTTGTTGAAGATGAGTTTGTTGAGAAATTGAGATTTTGCTTCTGGAATCTCAATTCTTTTCCATTGGTCTATATGCCTGTTCTTGTACCAATACCAGGCTGTTTTGATTATTGCAACATTATAATAAAGTTTAAAGTCTGGGAGTGTGATACCTCCTGCTTTGTTTGTTTGTTAGTATTGTGTTTGCTGAGGATTGTTTTGGCTATTCGTGGTCATTTATGTTTCCATATGAATTCCTGTATTGTTATTTCTAGGTCTGAGAAGAATGTTGCTGGCAATTTGATGGGTATTGCATTAAATCTGTAGATTGCCTTAAGTAGAATGGATATCTTAACCATGTTGATTCTTCCAATCCATGAGTATGCAATATTTTTCCACTTGTCTGTGTCATCTTTGATTCCTTTGAGCAATGTTGTCTAGTTTTCATTGTAAAGGTCTTTCACATCTCTGGTTAGGAAGATGCCAAGGTATTTCTTTTGGGGGGCTATGGTAAATGGAATGGTGCTTTTTATTTGGGTTTCTGTTGGTTTATTATTGGTGTATAGAAATGCGATTGTTTTTTGCACATTTATTTTATGCCCTGAGACTTTACCAAAGTTCTTTATCAGTGCAAGGAGGTTGTTGACAGATTCTCTTGGGTTTCAAGGTATAGAATCTTGTCATCTGCAAAGAGGGATAACTTGATTTCCCCTTTTCTTATTTGGATACCCCTGATTGCCTTCTCTTCTCTGATTGTTCTAGGTAGGACTTCCAAAACTATGTTGAACAGGAGGGATGAGAGTGAGCATCCTTGTCTTGTTTCAGTTTTCAGGGGAAATGGTTCTAATTTCTGTCTTTTTGGCAGTGTGCTGACTGTGGGTTTCTCATAGATGGCTCTTACTATTTTGAGGTATGTTCCATCTATGCCTAGATGTTCAAGGGTTTTATCAAGAAGGGGGGTTGGATTTTATCAAAAAACTTTTCTGCATCTAATGATATAATCATGTGGTTTTTTGTGTTTTTACATCTGTTGGTGTATTTAATTACATTGATGGTCTTATGAATGTTGAACCAGCCTTGCATCCGGGGATGAAGCCTACTTGGTCATGATGGATGATTTTTGAGATGTGTTGTTGAATCCGGTTTACTGGGATCTTGTTGAGAATTTTAGCACCTATGTTCATCAAGGATATCAGCCTGTAGTTCTCTTTCTTTGTTGGATCTTTACCTAGCTTGGGTAGCAATGTGATGTTAGCTTCATAAAATGATTTGGGAGAGTTCCATCTTTTTCAATTCCCTAGAATACTTTGAATAGGATTGGTATTAGTTCCTCCTTGTATGTTTTGTAGAATTCTCCTGAAAAGCAATCTGGTCCAGGGCTTTTTTTTTTTTTTTTTTTGTAGCTTTCTTATGACATAGTCAGTTTCCTGGATTGCTATTGGTCTATTTATGGTCTTGATTTCCTCTTGTTTCAACCTGGGGAGGTTGTGTGCTGTCAGAAAGTTTTCCATTTCCTTTAGGTTTTCAAGTTTGTTTCCATGCAATTGTACATAGTAGTCTCTGATAATCTTTTATATTTCTTCAGGGTCAGTTGTGACTTCATCTTTTGTGTTTCTGATTGTGTCTATTGGGACTTTTTCTCTCTTTTTCATGGTCAGTCCAGCTAGGGGACCATCAATCTTGTTTATCCTTTCAAAGAACCAGCTTTTCTTTCACTGACTTTTTTGTATTATCTTTTTGTCTGCTATGTCGCAGATTTGGGCTTTTATTTTGGTGATCTGGATTCTTCTGCTGAAGTTAGGGTTTTGGTGGTCTTGCTTTTCTAGATTCCTTAGGTGACTTGTTAGGCTGTTAACTTGTGATCTTTCCATTTTCTTCATGTGTGTTTGTAGAGATATGAATTCCCCTCTTACTACTGGTTTCATGGCATCCCAGAGCTTTTGGTAAGATGTTTCTTCATTTTCATTTGTTTCCAGGTATCTTTTAATCTCTGTTTTAATTTCCATGTTTATCCAGGAGTTGTTTAGCATCATGCTGTTTAGTGTCCATGTCTTTGTGGGTTTTGGGGGAACTTTGTTGGTGTTGATGTTTATTTTTATCCCACTGTGGTCTGAGAAGTGCATGACAAAATCTGAATCTTATGAAATTTGTTTATGCTTGATTTATAGCCAAGGATGTGGTTGATCTTAGAGTATGTTTCATGTGGTGATGAGTAGAATGTATATTCTGAGGTCATTGGATGGAGTGTTCTGTAGGTATCAATTAAGTCCATTTGGTCAAGAGTCACACTGAGGTTCTGGATATCTTTGTTGATTTTTTGTCTTGATGATCTGTCTAAGGTTGTGAGTGGGGTATTAAAGTCCCCAGCTATGATAGTGTTAGAGTCAATATCTTTTTTAAGTTTGCCTAGAAGCTGCTTTATGAAAGTTGTCACTCCTGTGTTGGGTGTATATATGTTTAAGATGGATATTTCTTGTTGACGGTTTGAACCTTTTATCATTATATAGTGATCTTCTGTATCTTTTTAAATTTTTGATAGCTTAAAGGATATTTTGTCTGATATTAAGATCACAACTCCTGCTTTCTTTTGTTTTCTGTTTGCCTGAAATTTCGCTTCCCATCCTCTTACTTTGAGTCTGGGTGTTCTTTCTGGTGAGATGAGTCTCTTGGAGACAATATGTTGTTGCCTCATGATATTTTATCCATTTTGCCATTCTGTGTCTTTTCAGTGGTGCATTTAGTCCTTTCACATTCAGGCTAATTATTGAAATGTGAGAGTTTATCCCTGTCTTGAGGTTCATATATAGTTGTTGTTGTTCCTGTTTGTTTGTTGTCTTTCTTTTGATTTTTGGGTTGGTTCATGTGTTTTTTCAATCTTTTTCCTGCACTCTTGTGAAGAACATCGTTGTTATTTTTTTCCTTTCTTTTGTGTTTAATACTTTCTCATGCATTTCTTTTAGAGCTGGTCTAGAGGCAGCGTAAGTTCTTAGGGATTGAATGTCTGGGAAAGATTTTAATTCTCCCTCACTGATGAAGCTTAGCTTAGCTGAGTAGGTTATTCTTGGTTGAAATTGTTTATCTTTGAGAACTCTGAAGATTGGGCTCAAAGCTCTCCTAGCCTGAAGTGTTTCTGTAGATAAATCTGCTGCTATTCTAATTGGTCTTCCCCGGTAGATAGTCTGAACTTTTTCTCTTGCTGCCTTTAGGATTTTTTCTTTTATACCTACTTTGTTTAAGAGAATTACTATGTGTCTAAGAGTTGGTCTTCTCATTTGTTGTCTTGCAGGGGTTCTCTGACTCTCTTGTATATGAATGGTTTCATCACTGATGAGATGAGGGAAGTTTTTCTTGATTAATTTTTTTTAACTCAATGTGTTATATTGTTGTCTATATCACTAGTTCATTTTTTTTAATTACTGAATAGTATTCCATTATGTCATTATACCATGTTTATTTTTTCATTTGCACACTGGTGGATATATGGTTGTTTCTCGTTTAGGGCCATTATGAGTAAAGCTGCTATGGACATTCAGATCCCAGTGTTATTGGCTTGTTGGCATTATTGTCCCAAAACATTTTGTGAACTCTGCACTTGTCTTGAGGGGTGCTCTGACTACTCTTCATACAAGCCTAATTTCGTGGACTATAACATGAATGCCAGCTAATTTCTGAAACTTACCTTGTTTTCAAGCATTTTTCTCTCATGTTTTTGGTTATACATTTACACTGACTGCCATTTGCATTGTGACATAGCCTTCTGATTGATGATATTGCTTTTGGGGTCTGTGATGAGTCATACTCATCACTGTGTCTGTCAGGCTTCTCAGTCCCGAGCAACTGAACCCAATCCTGGATCCCTTAAAAAACAAATGCATCTATGAACAGGATCAATCACCAGGTGCCTACAGAACAAGATTTGGCAAACAGGCATGAGTAAGAAAAGTCAGGCAGCTGCCAGGGCCACAGCTGAGGTCATAGCATGAAACCAATCTGTTGCTGACCCTGCTGTCACAGCTGCTGACCCTAGACTCTCCATTTCTGCTCCTGATCATAAGACCATATTAGGTATGCAAGACTCACTTCCCGGTACCTATCTCATTTCCCTCTTGCCTTCCAACAGCTGTGCCTAAGAAACTTTCAACGAAGCCCTTGATCTGGGTTGATGCGGGAGAAGTAGGCACACCAGAGGTGTGGGCCAAAAGCTCTTGCCTTCTAATTGTGCCCTTGAGGCTTGCTCAAGCAGTTCCTCCTGATGACAGAGCAGGGCAGGACAGGATATACCTGACCTTAAGCCTAGGAAGATAAGTCATAGCATTCATGATGAACAGCCTGACCACATAGTCACTTGCATCTCAAGTGGTGTGGACATGATATTACATGACTTATGGCTTTAGAGACTCAGACATCAGCCAGATGCGACTTCTCAATTGTGTAAAAGGCATGACCTTTCCCCAGGCAACTGCACTTTACGTTCTAAGTTCATTCTCTCTCCTAAAATTTTCAATGAGTATTTCACTCCTTCACCTCTCCTCAGACCCTCGAAACTTCCTCATCCATTACATGCTCAGCTGATAATAATTCTTTCTAATTCACTGAGTAAACTGAAGCAATAAAGCCATCCACAGACTCCCAGTTACTAGCATCTGCACTCAAATACTCTTCTGTCCTGTCTATGGATGAATTATCCATGCTTCTATATAAGGCCAATTAAATAATAATGCTTTATACTGGAGTGAATGGTACTGGTTGATTAATAATAAAATAGCACTGCTCTAAGTTCTATGCATGCATCATCTCATTGGATCCTCTTAGCAGCATCTTCATGCACATACTTAAATTAGCCCTGATTTTTTTTTTTTTTTTTTTTGAGTCGGAGTCTCACTCTGTCACCCACACTGGAGTGCAGTGACATGCTCACGGCCACTGCAGCCTCAACCTGCTGGGCTCTGGCGATCCTTCCACCTCAGCCTTCCAAGTAGCTGGAACTACAGGCGCGCGCTACCACGCCCGGCTAGTTTTTTTATTTATTGTAGAGATGAGGTCTCACCAAGTTGTCCAGGCAGGTCTCGAATCCACAGGCTCAGGCAATTCACTGACCTCAGCCTTCCAAGGTGCGGGATTACAGGCTGAGCCACCGAGCCTGGCAACCCTGATTCATAAATAAAGAAACTGCAGTTTAGGGGAGCTGAGTAACCTGTCTAACGTTCCACAACTAGTATGTGACAGCAGACTGGGTTTGTTTAACTTCAAAAAGCACCTCTAAAAGACTTTATCCCAACCTTGTGTGATGTTTTGGGGAGTGTGGTGGAACATATCACTGTGGTCCAGCAGGTCTCTCATTCCAAGTTACCTGATAAGACTCTGGATATTCTTGCCCAGTGGGATACCGAAACCTTTATTCTTGATGGATCTAGTCCTTGGGATGCTGAATGCACTGACAGAGACTTTTTTTCCTTCTACCACAAGATATGGAGTATCCAAAAGTACCCCAGAGAATTCCTTGGGTTCCCTCAATTTTTCTGCCTACCCTCTCTGTGTAGCAGTAACTATTATCCATAACCTATGAATAGATTTGGATGTGTATCTTGGTCTCCTCTTCAAGATTTGTCACATGAGGTAAACCACCAGGAACATTTCTCTTCCCCACTGTCCTTCATGGCTACCCCTTGGTGACCTCTCCTGTTTCATGTCATAGGATGTTTGCAGTGTATATCAAACCTTCAAATCCTCTTTCTCTCATAACCTAAGTGAAGGCCCCCTTTGACCCAGTGCTCCCTCGCTTCTCTGATGCTCACATCTCTGGTTTCTCCTTTCCTACTTACTCTTTTCTCTCCTGCAACATAAGCCTGCATGCTTTCTTTCAAACACACCATGTAGAACTATTGCTCTGGCTGTTTCCTTTGTCTAAAACGCTCCCCATCTATATCATGCAGCCAAAGGAAGAACAAAATCATTGAATTCGCAGCAAATTGGATGAAGTTGGAGACCATCCTACTTAGTGATCTGTCACAGAAACAAAGAACTGAATATTGCATGTTCTCACTCATAAGTGGGGTCTGAACATCAATCACAACAGCACAAGGGAGGGATCAGCAGTCGCAGGGCACTGCCAGGGGAGAGAGGAAGTGGGGGCACATAACCACACAGAGGGTAGCTGGTCCAAAACCAGGGAAGTGAGGGCCAGTTGGAGGTCCAAACTTCACCTGCATGAAGCCTGCTTGTGTAAAACAGTCCTCATAAAAACAAAATAAGATACTCTCCATCCCCTTAGCAACATGGCTACTCCCCTCACCTCCTTCTTGCCTTTGCTCAAACCTCAGTCCTCAATGAGGTCTACTTTTCCGTTCCTCTCCCACCAAAACTCCTGGTCTCATGCTACAATTTTTACTTTTCTCTATAGAATTTATCACTTTCTTTTTTGAAATTTTTATTTTAAAGATGGGGGGTACAATTTAGGGTTAGGTATACAAACGGTCATAGCACAGGTAATGTCTGGGACTCACTTTGGTTCCCACTTCACCTGGTTTGAGATCAGGTACCCTTATTGATGAAGTGTGCCCGCCACCCTGGCAGTTTCCTACTACTGCCAATCCCTTTCTTACAGTATTATGATAATTTTTAGAGTCCACTTATGAATGAGACCATGTGGTACTCAGTACTTTGTTTCTGTGATAGATGACTGAGTATTATAGATTCTAAGTTCATCCAAGTTGCTGCAAAGTTCATAATTTTGTCCTTCTTTATGGCTGAGTAATATTCCATCGTGTATATGTGGCACTTGTTTTTATCCAGTCCGCTTTTGATGGGCAGCATGGTTGGTTCCATGTTTTTGCTGTTGTGAGTAATACTGCAATAAACATGCGTGTGCAGATATCTTTTTCACAGAGTGATTTGAATTCCTCTGGGTATATTCCCAGAAGTAGGATTGCTGGGTCATGTGGAAGGTTGATTTTTAGATCTTTTAGGAATAGCCACACTATTTTCCACAGATGTTGTACAAGTTTACACTCCCACCAACAGTGTAGAAGTGTTCCCTTTTCCCCACATCCTCTCCAGCATCTGTTGTTTTTTGAGTTATTGATGATGACCATCCTCGCTGGAGTTGGGTGGTATCTCAGTGTGGTTTTAATTTGCATTTCTTTGATGACTAGTGAGGCTGAGCATTTTTTCATGTATCTTTGGCTGCTCATATGTCTTCTTTCGAGAAGTATCTAGTCATGTCTTTTGTCCACTTTTTAATAGGGCTGTTTGTTTTTTCTTTTCAGAACATTTGAGTTCCTTGTAGATCCTAGATGTTAGGCCTTTGTCAGATATACAGTTGGCACATATTTTTCCCATTCTGTGGGTTCCCCACTCCCTTGATGGTTTCAGCATTTATCACTTTCTAATATACTGTATAATTAGCTATCATTTTTACTTTTGTCATCTTCTCTCCCCCTGCTAGAATGTAAACTCCAGGTTGTCACGTTTTTGTGATCGCTGACATATCAGAAACACCTAGAACCATCCCAGGCTATATTAAAAATCTCTTTAAATGTTTGTTGAATTGACCCAAGTCTTGGTGACTACCATCTTTGCACTCTTTCCGAGGCCTGCTGTAGACTCCATACAGCCTCCCAATCTGCACCACACTGGCGCAGCATCATTGGACAGGCACAACGGTAAGCAAAAGTGGAATAGCGGCTTGCACTGCAACACCACACAACAGCAAGGCTTCTCTTGATCTGGTTCTTTCTCCAAGCTAAAAGCCCTCAAGTCACCTGGTCAGTGAGTCTAGACAGCACACCATAGCGTGGTGTATATTGCCTCTAAAGTCTATGGAGTCCCACCAAGTTTTGTTCCCCTTTTGTGGTGGTGGCTCAATCAAGCCTTGATTTCCAGACATGGATTTTCTTTTCTTTTCCTTTTTTGAAAGCAGGTTTTATTGGGAGGACAGAAAAACTCCCACAGTGGGAGGAGACTCGAGGGGGTTGCCCAGATTTTCTTCATTTCCTAGTTAGGTTCTTCCCATGTATTTTGTCCCTGGAGACCCCATGATTAATTAGCTGCTGTTTCTATAGACAGTTTTTTATACTGCATCATGAAACTGCTAAAAGAAGCCTCCTTTCTGAGGAAACTGTAGAAAGCTACTTGAGACTGAACTAGATAATATTTCCACTGCACACCATGAATATGTGTCCCAAGAAAGAACTCAAGTTACCTGGACTTTCTTCTTCTTCGGAGTGATTTTGCTTCTCTCATGGAGAATACCTTCATAGGTATTTTCTTTTAGACATTAAGGTAAAAGGTACTAGTCCTAAAATTCCTTTCAATATTTACCCCAACGTTTACACTAAGTCTGCAAATAAGAACTTTGGTGCCCAGACCTGATATCCAGGTGTCCCATGGGATATCTCCATCCCCGGGTCTCTGCTACATGCCCAGAGTAATTCTATTTTCCTAGCATTTTTAACAAGCCCTATAATCATTTCTACTGCAAAATCACAGCTACATCAAATCTCTTGAGCTGATTTAAAACAGTTTTTACCTTTTTTCCTTTTAAGATTTCCTCTCTGAAACCTAGATATGTAAGCAATCACCAGCTGTGCATATTAAAATCAAAAGTTTTCCTTCCTACTTGATGGAGACTACATGGATGTGGACTTTCGTATGTTGGCTTGCATTGGGTCCATTGTTTCTCTATCAAATAATTACTTTGACTTGGAATTTTAGATCCTTTGTGACTTTTGTCTGCAGTGAAGATTTAGAGCATCTCTGCTTTCATTTATTCAGGTTTTTAGCACATTGCCCCCGAATGATTTTTTTAGAAATGCAAATATGATTATATCTGATCAACTCATTTATATTTACATAGAATCTTTCTGTACCTCCCCCATCCGTATCAAGAACTGAGTTTGAACAAATTAGCCTGACCAAAAGATTCCTCACTGTCTAGTCCTACTTCTCTTTGCAAACCTTTCTGCCAGCCATACAAATGCCTATTGCATAAAAATAATATTTCTGTATCAAAAAATTAAAATATCACCTCAAACATACCTATGGCAAGAGACATAACTATGATCTTGGGCATAAGACATTGAAAGCAAAGCAACACCCCTTTGTTCATAAGTGAGAAACTTTCTTTGATTCTTGGTTCATGAAATGTCCCCTAGGTCCAAAAGTGGAACAAGCGTTTTCTACAGGAAACTGTACATTTGGGATTAGTACTGTTTAGGCTTTAAGTGAAGAAAAGCTTCTGTTTAAGCAAAAAGAAAGATCAAATGTATCCTCAGATCTTTTATTCATTCCTTCCTATCCCTTCTGGCATTTTCTTGTAACTCTGAGAGATTTTGGAATAGGAAAGAGGCAGCAAGGTCGAGAGAGGTCAGAGGCAAGGGAGTTGAAAGTGAATCCCTATTTGCTCGGTACCTGCTCTTGGTTAGGTATTTGGCTGAGGGGCTGTAGGTGTATTAGGCCATCGATTCCAATATACACGTTTCTTTTAAATTTCAACATCTCATACATACGTCTTAAAATCAATAGTGTCCTCAATTGGATACAATATGCCTTGCTTAACCAGAGCATCAATTTTATTAAGTTTTACTGTTATTAGTCATTCCTTTCAGAAGAGGCAGAACCACAATTCAAGCAGAGGTCTGGGTAACATGAAAACACATGAACAAAGAAGCATGAACATTATTTCAGATTTTGGATAAATACCTACTATTTGTTATGACAAATTCAGGATCCAAATAATCTCAACTGACTAGGGAAGCCCAAGGCAAACCAAATAAAATGGAAAGCGATCCTGTCTCTCCATCGGACCCGGCTTGAAGGGCAAAGAGCAATGGGAGGGTGGGGAGCAAGAATGAGACACGTTTGCTAGTGTAGATCAGGCCTGGGGTGGGGGAGTTTCAAAGTGAACAGCAGTGGGTAAAGATGCAAGAAGACAGTCTAGACTCCAGTTACAGGCAGTAGAAACTTGCTGTGACAGGCGAGGGGATGTTTAGTAGAAGGTAATGGGGTGTTTTGACAGGCAAACTGGGCCCAGGAGGTGAAAAGCACAGCACAGGCAGTGACAGAACACTCAGAGATCCCTCGTCACAGGCAACAAGCCCGTGGAAAGGTTAGGGCAGAAGCCAATGCCACAAGTATTTTCACCCTGGAGGCGAATAGTTTTGACAGCTCATGAGAAATGCGACATTTTCTAGGATGGCATATCGGATGAAATTCTGGGGCTGGGAGATGCCAGAAGGAGGTGACACATCAAGCAGTAACCTAAAGCAGAAACTCTAGGCTTGATGTGGGAGCCCCTAGTTTCCAGCCGGGCTCTGCTAGAAAGGAAGAAGAGAGCTCCAGCAGCTCTTGACGTCACAAGAGGAAGGTTAATTAATGTAGGAGATTACAGAAGAGGAAGGAGATGTAAACTGTCCGGGCTACTGCTGGCAATTAACGTAATATCCTACTTTCAGCTGTGCAAAGCATAGATTCTTCTTGGGGTTGAACAGCAACATGAGGGCTCTTTCTTCAGGAGATTTCATAGACAAGGGAGTCTATGAAAGTGAAGGCTGAGCCGGGTTCGGTGGCTCAGCCTATAATCCCGTGCCTTTGGGAGGCTGAGGCGAGTGGATTGCCTGAGCCCGCGGGTTCAAGACCCGCCTGGGCAGCAAGACCTCATCTCTACAATAAATACATAAATAAATCAGCCAGGCATGGTAGCGCGCGCCTGTAATTCCGGCTACTCGGAAGGCTGAGGCAGAAGGATCGCCGGAGCCCAGCAGGTTGAGGCTGCGGTGGCCGGGAGCGGCCACTGCACTCCAGTCTGGGCGACAGAGTGAGACTCCAACTCAAAAAAAAAAAATTTAAAAAAAGAAAGAAAGTGAAAGCTGAACATGCCCAGGAAAAGCATACGCCCTAGTCACATGAAGACTAGCTCATTGGCATGAGCCTGAGAGACCAAGGAGAGCTCCCCTGTATCAATAAGTGACCAGTTACTGAGATATATCTCTGCCTCTCCTAACTCCCTGACCCTGGCAGAGTTAGGCATTGAAAGGAGAAGAGAAGAGGTGACAGAGCACTAGACCTTGTCCCCATCTCCCAGGGAGCTGTTCTGGGGGAATGAGTGAAAGAGCAAAGGCCAGGTGTCAAACCCCGATGAGGGGCAAATGCAACATTTGATGCGAGACTGGAGTGCTAAGGTGGCGCGGATTGCACCTCTGAAGATGAAAGTGCTTGCAAAGCCACGAGGTCTGTCCAGGTGTAGAGAGAGGCAAACAGAGAATAATCAACCCAGTTGTTTTGCATATTTGTATAATTTGATTTATTCATTTTGCATTTATTATTGAATACTATGTAGTGAAAAACTTTATTTCTCCATCAAGGTCTGGGTTTTTCATGTGATTCTTATTTATTACCTATTAACAGTTCTGGTACTAGAACTGCACCTGAGATCTTTCAAACAATATATAATTTATTTATTGCCACAATCATGACAACCATGAGAGGAATATACTATCAACTCCATTTTCAAATGAAAAAACTCAAGCTAAGAGAGGTTAAACTTTCCCAAGTTCTCATAGCTAGTAAATGTTAGAACTGAGATGTGCATCCAAGATTTCCAGCTCCCAATTCATTAACTCTCTTATGCTCCACGGACGCATTTCAGCGTGAATGCACTGGATCGAATTTCCTTAACATACATACATTTCTGTACCCATACAGCTATCCATCCATCTACCTGTCCATTTACCCATTCAACCACCCATTCATCCACCCATCCATGAACTCTTTCTCTAAACTCCTTGTGAGCATATTCTGAAACAAGGGAATGGACATTGAGTTACCAAGTATTATATTTTTCTGCCACATCCTTTGTGTGAGGTTGAGCAAGACCCATTAACACTCTGAGCCTTAGGTATTTTGTATCAGAAGGTGAAAGAGGTGGATTAGTTAAGTGGTTTCAAACTTACTGTTTTAACCATAGTAACTTTTTTTTAAAAAAGATCCTACTCATAAATTTGAACAAAATTAATGAAATTGTTCTCTGGATAAGGCCTGGAGAGGAGACCCCTGGAGTCCTATGAAGAGTTTCCTTGCATCCTGACCCCACAAGGGCTCACTCCTCATAGGTCTCCACAGAGTACAGGTAGATAGCCATGGAGTTACTCCTGATTTCTAAGAACCAACCCAACTCTAAAAGTGTGGGGTGTGGTAATTGCTCTCCCTGCACTGTGTAGACAAAAAGGCAGGATGAGGAGTTCTGGCCATGTCTTCAGTAAACATTAATGGCAACACACTGGGTATAATTTCCAGAAAATAAGAAAAGAGAGAGTGTTTATAACTTCTTAGTTAGCAGGTTTGGCCAATTTGTGAAATCACTGGATTTTTCCAAACCTAAATTTATAGGTTTTCCAAACCTAAATTTATAGGCTGTCCTCTGTGATTCTCTTTTCTTTCTGTTTCCGAATGATGCCCTCATCCTCAAACTGTAATGGTGCATTTTTTCTTCCAAACTGCAAGCAATGATGAGGCTACAAAATTGAAGAGAGTATTTCCAACTCTAGAAAGAAAATAGGTTATATTTCTTCTACTGTGACCCAGATAAGAAAAAAATTAAGAGGGAAATTGCATTTCAACCTCTAAAAAATATAACTTCAAGTACACCTGGCATCTAGTGGGAACAGCAATCACATTGGCTGAATAAATTGTTGTTGTTAACCATTTATGTCACCCCTGCCCTGCCACCAGATGAGGGATTTCTTAATGACAGCTATTTAAATCCCAAGTATCATGAATAGTACTGTGCACATAGTCATTGTTTATTGATTTTTTAAAATTAATTGATGCTGTCTTTTGAATTAATTAATATCATGCGTATAATTTATAGTGTGTACTTGAGGCATCATGTGAAGTCTTTCTGGGGGTAGCATTTGAAAAGGGCCTTGGAGCATGGCTGGGATTTGGAGGGCAGCAGAGAAGTGCTTTCCAAGCAATAGAAAAACAGGCAAGAGTCAGAGGCAGGACACTGAATTGTACAAACACATAGAACCGGAGAAATTCTGATTAGTTGACAATTCAAGTTTAAGAAAGAAAGACATAAAAAGTTGTAGCTGAAAAAGTAGTTTGAGACCAGATCATTGAGAACTTTTATTGGCTGGGGAGGAGTTTAATAAGAAATGGGAAGATATTAAAGGATGTTGAGAAAAGGAGTGGCTTACTTAGAAACACATTGTGGAAAGATTAAGCCGGCAACATTATGTCAGATTGACATAATGATGACAATTGATGGGAGAGAAATTAAAGGCAAGGAAAACGCTGGGAGAAAGAGCATTAGTCTGGCGATAATCCTCCTGAAACCTCTGTAAGGCTGTTGGGTGCAAATTGTTAGTAGTTGACGATTCAGTGCCCAGAGAATGCAGGAGAGTTCAGTGCCCACCCAGATCATTAGCTCCTAACTACGAGACTGAGGACAAGAGGAACCTAGGATGGTCCCAACTGAGGTCGGCTGGGATCTCAAATACAATGACAGAGAGGCCCTCATGTCGTGAAGTCCAAGAACAGTGTCATTAGGGTTGGAACTTAGTGGCCTCCACAAGTGAGACATGGGAGTGATTCCAGGTTTTCATCGGGGAACAAGCCCAGAAGTTCCACAGTCTCTCTCTCCCTCAGCTCTCTGGAAAGTGCAAAGAAGCAGGGTATGGAAATGACTGACCAGCTATACTGGGGCTCAGTGATTACTACTGTTTCTTCTCCTTAATGGTCTTATTTTTATCATCTGCCAGAAAGCTATGTTCCTTCCAGATAATCAGTTGTTTTTTCTTCAATATCAGTGTTCTTCGCCTACCTCCAACCCAGAAAATTTTAATCTTTCCATGACCTCTCTGGGACCTCTTGCCCACCCTTCAGAAATGCTGCAATCTTGGAAGAAATCTATTGTCAGATCCTTGTGCAGTTATTCAATCCCTAGACTGTAATGTTCTTGAGAGCAGAGATGATATTTGTACATATTTGCACTCAACACCTGGCATAAGTCCCAGCATTTGATAGTGTTAAACAAATTTTGGTGGAGTGGTTGTATAGAGTTATAAGGATAGTTGTAGCCATATTATTTTAAGAATATGTTTTACTGGGATTTAATTGTAGGGTTAATTATGTTTTTCTTATAGAAAAAGTCATGCTTTCGTTGCTTTTTACTAATTTGTATTATTTCTGCCAACAGCACTCAATAGAATCAGTGTTCCTGTCTCCTCAAGTTGAATAAATTAAGCCAAATTATCTCCCACTTAGAGGCTACTAATAAGTATGGGTCCCAGTCTCACATGGCTCCACTACAGTAAATAACTTAGTCATGTATGGCCTTTCAAACACAGACAAAGGAAAGTCACTAGAAAAATTATCTAACATGATATCCCCTGAGACATTGTTCACTGGCAAGGATGGCATAATGGCGGGGATTGGTGTCAGGTACAGGCTGACACTGACCATATGGTAACATGAAGATGACATGTTCATTCCCCAACTCTGTTGGCTGTAACTAAGAATTCTTTGCTTTAACCTGGTGCCATAGAAGTTTCACAGAGGTTGAAACTGATTAGTAAGCAGAGAGAGATTTTAGAGTTGATACAAATCATCTCACAGCATTATTCTATGGTTTCAGTGGTGGTCACAGGGTGTGTTATTTCCATTCTGCCTGGTATTGGAGACCAAATCATGGGGAAAACTGAAATCCAGAGAAATGCATTAAGCACCACATAATTTCTTTCTGTCATCCCTAGTCTACCTTTGGATTCTCCACCCTGTTTTTATGCTGAAAGGTGTTTTAATGATGACTGGGTTGGACAATGACATTTGAAGAGATGTTCCTTCATCTAGTCAATAGAAAAATCAAATTATCTACTTCAAAATATTTGGTTGGAATCTTATGGCCAAACACTGGCAAGAAGACTACTGTTGAAGAAGGATTCTGCACGACCTTTCAAAAAGACAAGATCAGACAACAACTAGAGATGGAAATGTGCCTCACCTTTAATAATACAGACAGCAGGAACTCAAAATGACTTCCAGTCATCATGGCCATAAGGGAATTAGAAATGAAAGACCCGAGACTACATACTTTGTACAATTGTGAAAACATTTATCATTTATATAGTTTATTGTTTGTATGACCTCTTGACAGTTTGCTATAGTGATTAGTATCTCATAAAACTAAAAGCACCCTCCATTTACTTTTCAAGACAATAAGGAATTCGGGGTTGGAGGAAAATTTCCAAGGGATAGAAGAAGCTACTTAATGACAGAACAGACTAATTAAAGGGGCAGAAAGAGGGAGTTCAGGGAATATCTGGAGGCTTGGAGATGGTCTGGGACTGAGCAGCCAAAAAGCTCATAGCAAGATTGGATATTTGACTTGCTCTTGGGAGAAAGAGAAGAGTGAAGTCATTGATAACAAGAACGGTCTTTGATCTCCTTCTACTTCAAAGCATGATAGCTCTAGATTAATATTCAGTACTTCTTTGTTCAGGTACTCCTCTTTAAGCCTCACTCCCTTCCATTAGAGTGAGAAAACATTTTATAGTTTCTAAATTGTCTGTTCATAAGTTGCAAGGGATAAAGTGGAAGACATTCAGGAGCCGGGTACATTAGCATCCTCTTAATGCAGTATGAAGTTGAGGGGCTTTTAATGTGGATATGAGTTATCAAAACTGACTATTGAAATTGCAAAAGAAGCCTTGTATGCTGCTTGCAGGCTAAGATGGGTGATGACAGCGGAGCCTTTTACAATATAAATTAGAATGAATGCTCCCCTTTCAAGCCATTGCTCTTTTAGGTGGCTAATTTATCTTTTTATCTGTGATTTATCCTTCCCCACTCACATTCTTAAACTGCCTTTCCCTCTGCTGCTATTTCTTAATGGCATGGACTTGGATTGTGACTGATCTGGCAATTTAGAGCTTCAGAAAGGTGTCTTAAAATTGTTGCCAAGAGCTTTCTGGAGATGGGTAATAACACTGATTGGAATTGATAGTCCCTTGAAGAAGAAGAAGTTGAAAATGTTGCCAGGGCTCCAGGGAGTGACACGAAGTTGATATGTCCATTTATTTTTCCAATTAAACCTTGGCTATTTCTGTCTAAAGTGGTAAACAGGCATATTATTTTTAGTGCTATTGCTCGTCGCAGTAGCAATAACAATATTTATTTAATATATATTAATGTTTCAGTTAGGGGTTTTGTTTTTTCACAACATATATTATCTTTGACTAACTTAAACAAAGGAGAATTTACAGAAAAGACTTTGGGAGCTCCTGCAATCATTGCAAACTGGGAGAGCCAGCCTAGAAACTGGTGAGAATGAAGACAGCCCTGAAGACAAAAAGCAGGACTCTGCAGAGAGGCCTCCCAACTGGAGCCATCTGAAAATGGCCGCCCCACCAGCGTAAAAGGAGACACTAGCCACTTTTAGTCTCTTTGTCCCTCTAGCTGGGATTTAAATTCCAAGGATGGGGCATCTTGTTTGGCCTAGCCAGGGTCACATGCAGGGCTCCTCCCGGGGATTGTGTGGAACCTCTGGTGACTTCTTATGTCAGCAGGCTTTAATCTAATAGGAAAGACAGGATTGTTTAAGGGCACGCTGAGATATTGTTACAAATGGGAAATGAATGTTTGGTAACCCAAATATAAATCCATTGTACTTTATTTGTTGTTAAAACATGCAAAGCCTATTATCAAACGTAACCTCTGCAGCAACGTTCTGAGGTATGCAGGCAGTGTTATAACTATTTTACAGACTAAGTAACTTAGAATTAAATATATCAGATAATTCTCCCAAATTGTGTAGCAATTAAGTAACAGAATCATATCCAAGACCAAGAGTCTTGGTTTATATATTTGATGTTCTTTCTTTGCTGTCTCTCCTATTCTTCGGTGATTCAATAATCAAACAGATGAGGTCCTCAAGGAACTTCAGTTCCAAAACACCTTCTACTTTTATTTCTCTAGCTCTCCCACCCACTGTCACATTCATCTGGAAGCTCCTTGAATTGTCTTCCTTGAAATAATTTGGATTTGAAAAGATGGATTTCAGACACCAAGTGCATTGGCACATTTTCTTCTATCTCTATGTCTGTGTTAATTAGCATGAGTTTTAGCTGAATATGCTGGGAATTCTGAAATAAAAGTTGTTGAAACATAAAAAGGTTTATTTTCCCACATAAAAGCCAAGGCAAACCAGGTCTGGTGCTGTGGCTCTGGGACATCGCCGGCAACACAGCATCCCCCTGTCTTTCTGTTCTACCATCTTAGCTTCCAAATTCAACATCTCCTCATTTGTCATAATGACTGCTGGAGTGCCAGACATCAGTTCAAATGTTATGGATGGGAATAAAGAGGAAGAACAGAAAAGCAAATTAAGGCTTTCTCTACCTGCTCACAGGCCTCCTAAGAAACATTCTTGGAAGTTCCTCCCACCAGATTTGCTTGTATTTCACTGGCCAGAACTTAATTGCATACTATGTTTAATCCAAGGGACTAAACTTCTCCTGAGCCCAGATTTCTTCACCTTTTATTGATGATGGAACCTAAATCTTGGCATCGTTGTGAAGTTTAAATGAGGGATGTATGTGCATTTCCAAACAAAAAGGCTTGGCAAATAGCAAGCACCTGACAAAAGTGTATTTCTTTCTATTGTCTCCCTGAGGCCTGGGGTTCAGGGCACTCATGCAGCCTTCAGTGGTTCATTTCCCTTTGCTTTTTGTGCAATCTTACAGTCTGAGGGAGAAGATAAGAGTTGTAAAGCCAGTTAGGACTTCATCCAAATGTCAGTAATTATACTGACTAGCTATGTGATCTTCAGCAAATTATTTAACCTCTCTGATCATCCATTTCCTCGCGGCTCGAAATCAACCTTATGAAATTGTAAAGATGCGATAATATAATGTTTAAAAAAATGCTCCCAGTCTGGCTCCTGGCATAAGATTAGTGCTCAGGAGGGCCAAGCTTAAAGATTCACAGTCACTTAATAATGGAGGCATTTATCATGGAGAAAAACATTTGACATTTTTAAACTGATTTTCATGATAAATTTCTGAAGGAAGAATAAAGTAGAGGAGCTATGAAAGATCATCTAAATAGTTTTGTTCTTCTACCTGTGAGCTCAAAATATGTCAAACATGATGCTCTCTCATTTTTATTTTTTGAAGGAAATATTTAACTTGCACATAAATTCATTGAGTGTTCACCCAATATATGCCAGGCGTGCTCCGGATAACAGGAATTCAGCAATACACAAAACCTGACAAGTTTTCTTTCTTTTCTGAAAAACATTATAGAGGCAAAAATAAACAAATATATAGCTACTGTAATCTCAGGCAGTGATACAGGACCCCCAAAAATCCAGAATTTATTTACTAAAAAATTGTGTATTTATTCTTACATGCTTAAACTTCAGTCACTTCAAAGTCTCTACGTTTGATGCAATACACCTATCGAGATGCTTTTTTCACTGCTCAAAACAGTTTTTGAAATCATCGATTTTGATGCCTCTTAGTGCCTCTGCCGTTTTTGGTTTCACCTCTTCCACATCGGCAAAACGTTTCCCTTTGAGGACTTTTTTCTTCCAAGGAAACAAACAAACAAAAAAGTTGCTGGGGAACAAAATCAGGTGAATAAGGGGAATGGGATACAGCAGTCATGCTGCTTTTTATCAAAAACCGCTGAACACTCAGTGCAGTGTGGGCAGGTGCTCATAAATCACCCACCTTGAAATGGGCAAACGCATTGAAAAAAAATCGATCCCCCCTAAAAAATGCATTGAAGCCAAATGCAGCTTTTTTTTTTTTTTTTTTTTTTTTGAGTTGGAGTCTCACTCTGTCGCCCAGGCTGGAGTGCGGGTGCACGCTCATGACCACAGCAGCCTCGACCTGCTGGGCTCAGACGATCCTTCCGCCTCAGCCTTCCAAGTAGCCGGAACTACAGGCATGTGCTACCACGCCCGGCTGATTTTTGATTTATGGTAGAGACCAGGTCTCGCCAAGTTGCCTGGGCGGGACTCAAACCTGCGGGCTCAGGCCATCCACTCGCCTCGGCTTCCCAAAGTGCTGGGATTACAGGCTGAGCCACCAAGCCCCGCCCAAATGCAGCTTCTCATAATCACTAGCAGGTCCATTGATGCCAATGGGTTTCTAGAACACTTACCAAGCCGGGGAAGCCTGTTCTACTAAGGGACCACCCTCCAAAATATAATTCTGGTTTTTTGGAGGTCCCCTCTCATACATGTGGCAAAAAACAAAACAAAAAAAGAGCACATGGAAATGAGCTAGAGAAGGATGGCCAGTATCATTCCAGATAAGATGCTCGGAGAGGACACCTTCAAGACGGTGATTTGAAGTCCCTGCTCACCACAAAAGCAACCTAACGGATCTTAAGAAAAAGTCTATATCTGGGCTGATTACTCAGTTTCCCTAAAAAACTAGCAAGGCTAGCTCCAACTTGCCTGAAATTTCAGTTTCCCTCTGCAGTCCTCAGAAGTCCAAGCCTCCCTTAATTACCCTGACACTTTGCCACATAAGACCTGACACGTCCCTAATATAGACTAATCTTCCCTGAACTTTCCACTGCTCTTGAATCTCTTCGTCTGAGAATCATCGCGATTTCCTTCAGCCTCAGCCTCCTGGCTGGTCGCTCTCTTTCCTTGCTCCACCTGACTCCTGGCTCTCTTCCTTGGCCTCCAAGTTGCTTTTGCTGCGTTCTTTTTCTCCTCCCCTATTCAAGGCACTGTAGGGCCTAGAAATAGAGGGACCCTCTTCCTTAATTTTCATTGCTGAGTAGAGACCCTTCTATTCCTTTGCTTCATCAAAAGCCTGACTCCTTGAAGCGCATGTCATCAGGACGACACCACCTGCTTCTTCTCCTTGGTGTCATCAGCCACAGACCTCAGGATCACACCCTTGAATTCACTGACTATCGCTGCACCCCACTCTCTCTTTGTCTCCACTACAAATGGTAGCATTATTTGTGATCACTTCGATATCCATGCTAATGATCCATTCAATATCTGGTCTTATAATCATTTGTTGTCACTTTGAATAACCTTTTCTTCCACACCAACGTGGCTGTCTTCTCTTCCATGTTTACCAACAACTTCACAAGCTCTGCCAAACGTGGCTGGAGAAAAATACTCAACCACACTACTTGAGTTCATTCTAAGTTAATGACCACAAATCTCAGATGAGCTGTCAACATTACTTTGCAATTTTATTGCATGTTTCTGGTCAACTCACTCTCACTGTATCCAAAACAACTATTTTATACCATCACATCTCTCCTTAAACTTCCAAAACTATGTTCATCGGTCTCACTCTTACAGAGAAGAATCAAAGAAATCACAAGGCAGTGAATCTAGCTGTTCCCGGATCTACCACTTCACTCTACCTTTTCTTTGGATGCAGTCCATGAACCAAGGCTGGCATCTCCACTGTACACTGGACCCCATCCCACCTTTCCTCCTCAAGAGAGATGAACCTGCGAGTTTCTCCTCCCTCATCTTAGTTATCATTTTTTTCCCTTTCAGACACACAACAATGACATTAAAGAAAGTTATATAGCCCCTCCGGTTACTGTTCCATGTATGACCTCCCCTTCACAGCAAAGCTCTTTAAAAGTTGAATTTATTTTCTCATCTCCCATTCTCACCTCAACCCACTTCAGACTTTTATCCACTGTACCCAAATGAAACCAAATCATCAGAATCTTTCCTTTTGCCAAGCCTGTGGTACATTATCAGTCCTCACTGAACTCTTCTTCATGCATAATATTTCTAAGAATTATTGCATTCCTATTGTGAACTCAAATGTCAATCCATCTTCACACTTTATACTTGGAATCCCTGAGGGCTATGAGTTCCTTTACATTCATTAAGTGGATTTGAGCTGAAATCAGTGAGGAGGATCTATCTCTCCTTGGGTACAGGTATACTATCTCCCATGACATTTCTCCTGATGGGCTTCAGAGCAAGACTTCTTATGCACAGTCCCAGGCAGGTTTCAACTACACTTGGGCTTTAGAGATTATAAATGGAATACTTGGGCCCAGCAAACAGAAAAGGAGTATTTGATGTTTAATTCAGCTGTGACTTTTTTTAAAAAGCACCCTGTGTTTAATTTATGTAAATTCATGTTGTGTTTTGAGGTTCCAGTTTTATTTTGCTTCCTGGTGATTGGTGTTCCCAATCCCTTATTTTGGTTTGCAAACAAATCTGTTCTCATGGATTTGTAAAATTTCCCATCAATAGTCTCTGCCCCCACCAAGGGGAGGAAGTAATACATTCACTGTATGTGTCATGTTTGTCTTAAAGCCTAGCCCATCGGATGATTTCTTCTGTTGGTGAAAGCACTGCACATGAGGGTAAACAGTTGCTTCCTGACATGCTGAAATTCAGTGTCGTTCCATGTCTGTTTTTTCAGGTCCTCAGCCTATGGAATTGTTGCGGGTCAGACAGAATATGAAGTAGTGAAATACAGGGTTAATCAATTCCAACAGGTCTTTTAATTTGTCCAACAACATGTTTAAAAATTTTTTTTATATCAATATTTTTTATTTTGATATTGTGGGGTACAGTTTAGGGTTGGGTATACAAATATGCTTCATTCAGGCACCCTTGTTAATAAGTGGTGTCTCCCCGTCCCCAGACAGATATTGACTACCATTAATCCCACCTCCCTTCCCCTCCCCCACCATAGTTTCCCACCACTGTCAGTCTTTTTTTTTTATAGTATTACGGTGGATGTTCAAGGTCCGCTATATGAGTGAGAACATGTGATACTCAGATCTTTGTTTCTATGAGAGGTCACTCAGTATTATTGACTCTAGTTCCATCCAGGTTGCTGCAAAGTTCGTGATTTTGTTCTTTTTTATGACTGCGTAGTATTCCATCGTGTATATGTGCCACATTTTTTTAATCCAGTCCTCTTTTGATGGACAGTGTGGTTGATTCCAGGCTCTTGTTATTGTGAACAATGCTGCGATAAACATACGTGTGCAGGTATATTTTTGGTAGAGTGATTTGAGTTCTTCAGGGTATATTCCCAGTAGGGGGATTGCAGGGTCATATGGTAGGTTGATATTTAGAACTTTTAGGAATCGCCACACTGTTTTCCACAGAGGTTGCACCAGTTTGCACTCCCACCAACAGTGTAGAAGTGTTCCCTTTTCACCACACCCTCTCCAGCAGCTGTTATTTTTTGAGTTATTGATAATTGCCATTCTGACTGAAGTTAGGTAGTATCTCAGTGTGGTTTTGATTTGCATCTCCTTGATGATTAATGAGGTTGAACAGTTCTTCGTGTGTCTGTTGGCTGCTCAGATGTCTTCCTTTGAGAAGTGTCTGTTCATATCTTTTGCCCACTTTATAATGGGGTTGTTTGTTTTTTTCTTTTCGGCACATTTGAGTTCCCTGTAGATCCAAGATGTTAAGCCTTTGTTGGACCTGGAGTTGGCAAATACTTTTTCCCAGTCTGTGGGCTGTCTTCCTGCTCTCTTGATGGTTTCTTTGTCTTTGCAGAAGCTTGTCAGTTTAATGAGGTCCCACTTGTCTTATCTCTTATGTCCTGTGGGTTTTGGGTTTGTCCAGGAATTGGATGCTAGTTCCAATTTCCATAAGGGTATGTCTCCTGCATTTTCTAAGGTTCCTATGGTTTGAGGTTTTACGTTTAGGTCTCTGATCCATTTAGAGTTAATTTTTGTGAATGGGGATAGATAGGGGTCTTGTTTGAGTCTTCTGCATGCGGTCAGCCAGTTTTCCCAGCACCATTTACTGAATAGGATCTCCTCACCCCAGTGGTAGGTGGTGGAGGCTTTGTCGAAAATGAGTTGGTTGAGAAATTGAGGTTTAGCTTCTGGACTCTCAATTCTATTCCATTGGTCTATATGCCAGTATTTGTACCAATACCAAGCTGTTTTGATTATCGTAACTTTATAGTAAAGTTTGAAGTCTGGTAATGTGATACAGCCTGCTTTGTTTTTTTTGTTGTTGTTGTTGAGGATTGTTCTGGCTATTCTTGGTCATTTGTGTTTCCATATGAATTCCTGTATTATTTTTTCTAAGTCTGAGAAGAATGTTGCTGGCAATTTGATGGGTATTGCATTAAATCTGTAGATTGCCTTAGGTAGGATGGACATCTTCACAATGTTGATTCTTCCAATCCATGAGCATGGGATATTTTTCCACTTGTGTGTCATCTATGATTTCTTTGAGCAGTGTTTTGTAGTTTTCATTGTAAAGATTTTTCACATCTCTGGTTAGGAAGATGCCATGGTATTTCATTTTTTTTTTTTTTTGTGGCTATTGTGAATGGAGTTGTGCTTTTTATTTGGGTCTCTGTTTGTTTATTATTGGTGTAAAGAAATGTGATTGTCTTTTGTACATTTATTTTATATCCTGAGACTTTGCCAAAGTCCTTTATCAGTGTAAGGATGTTTTTGACAGATTCTCTTGGGTTTTCAAGGTACATGATCATGTCATCTACAAAGAGAGATAACTTGACTTCTTCTTTTCCTATTTGGATACCCCTGATTGCCTTCTCTTCTCTGACTGCTCTAGCCAGGACTTCCAATACCATATTGAACAGGAGGGGTGAGAGTGGGCATCCTTGTCTTGTTCCCATTTTCAGGGGAAATGGTTCCAATTTTTTCCATTTAGGAGTATGCTAGCTGTGGGTTTCTCGTAGATGGCTTTTACTCTTTTGAGGTATGTTCCCCGTATGCCTAGATGTTCGAGGGTTTTTATCAAGAAGGAGTGCTGGATTTTATCAAAAGCTTTTTCTGCACCTAATGATATGATCATGTGGTTTTTATTTGACATCTGTTGATGTATTTAATTACATTTATGGTTTTATGAATGTTGAACCAGCCTTGCATCCCAGGGATGAAGCCTACTTGGTCATGATGGACGATTTTTGAGATGTACTGTTGAATCCAGTTCACTAGGATCTTGTTGAGAATTTTAGCATCTATGTTCATCAAAGATTTTGGCCTGTAGTTCTCTTTCTTTGTTGGGTCTTTGTCTGACTTGGGTATCAATGTGATGTTAGCTTCGTAAAATGATTTGGGGAGAGTTCCATCTTTCTCAATACCTGGAATATCTTCAGTAGGATTGGTATCAGCTCCTCCTTAAATGTCTTGTAGAATTCTGCTGAAAAGCCATCTGGACCTGGGCTTTTTTTTTGTCAGTAGTTTTCTTATTACGTAGTCAATTTCCTTGATTGTTATTGGTCTATTCAGGGTCTCAATTTCTTCTTGTTTCAACCTAGGCAAGTTGTGTGATGTCAGAAAGTCCTCCATTTCCTTAAGGTTTTCAAGTTTGTTTCCATACAAGTGTACATAGCAGTCTCTAATGATCTTTTGTATTTCTTCAGGATCAGATGTGACTTCCTCTTTTGTGTTTCTGATTGTGTTTATTTGGGTTTTTTCTCTCTTTTTCTTGGTCAGTCTAGCTAGGAGACCATCGATCTTGTTTATCCTTTTGAAGAACCAGCTTTTTGTTTCATTGATTTTTTGTATTATCTTTTTGTCTTCTATGTCCTGGGTTTGGGCTTTTGTTTTGGTGATCTGGATTCTTCAGCTGAAATTAGGGTTTTAGTGGTCTTGCTTTTCCAGTTTTCTTAGGTGGCTTGTTAGGTTATTAATTTGTGATCCTTCCATTTTCTTCATGTGCATTTGTAGGGATATAAATTCCCCTCTTACTACAGTTTTCATGGTGTCCCAGAGATTTTGGTAAGATGTTTCTTCATTTTCATTTGTTTCCAGGTACCTTTTAATCTCTGTTTTGATTTCATCATTGACCCAGGAGTTGTTTATCATCATGCTGTTTAGTGTCCATGTCTTTGTGGGTTTTGGGGGAAGCTTGTTGGTGTTAATGTTTATTTTTATTCCACTGTGGTCTGAGAAGGTACATGGTAAAATTTTGGTCCTTTTAAATTTGCTTATACTTGATTTATGGCCAAATATGTGGTTGATCTTAGAGTATGTTCCATGTGGTGATGAATAGAATGTATATTCTGTGGTTTTGGATGGAGTGTTCTGTAGGTATCAATTAATTCCATTTGGTTAAGAGTCACATTGAGGTTTCAGATCTCATTGCTGATTTTTTGTCTTGATGATCTTCTAGGCTTGTGAGTAGGGTATTGAAGTCCCCAGCTATGATGTGTTGGAGTTGATATCTTTTTTTAGTTTACCCAGAAGCTGCTTTATGAATGTTGGTGCTCCTATGTTGGGTGCATATATGTTTACGATGGATATTTCTTGTTGATGGTCAACCTTTTATTATGTAGTGGCCTTCTATATCTTTTTTTATTTTTGATAGCTTAAAGGGCATTTTGTCTGAGATTAAGATGCCACTCTTCCTTTCTTCTGTGTTCCATTTGCCTGGAAATTTGTTTCCCATCCTCTTACTTTGAGTCTGTGAGTGTCCTTTGTAGTGAGGTGAGTCTCTTGAAGGCAATAGATTGTTGCCTGATGATATTTTATCCATTTTGCCATTCTATGTCTTTTCAGTGGTGCATTTAGTCCATTCACATTCAAGCTAATTTTAAAATGTGAGAGTTGATCCCTTTCATAATGTTCTTACAGATTTGTTGTTCTTTCTGTTTGTGTGTTGTCTTTCTTTTGGTTCTAGAGTTGGTTCATGTGTGTTTTCAATCTTTTGCCTGTATTCTTGTGAAGAACATTGTTGTTCTTTTTTCCTTTTCTTCTGTGTTCAATACTTTCTTAAATGTTTCTTGTAGAGGTGATCTCATGGCAGCATAGGTTCTTAGAGATTGGATATCTGGGAAAGATTTCAATTCTCCCTCACTGATGAAGCTTAGCTTGGCTGGGTAGGTTATTCTCAGTTGAAATTGTTTATCTTTTAGGACTTTGAAGATTGGGCTCCAAGCTCTCCTAGCCTGGAGTGTTTCTGTAGATAAATCTGCTGCTATTCTAATTGGTCTTCCCTGGTGGATAGTCTGACCTTTTTCTCTTGCTGCCTTTAGGATTTTTTCTTTTATACCTACTTTGTTTAGGCGAATTATTATGTCTGGGAGTTGATCTTCTCATTTGTTGTTTTGCAGGGGTTCTCTGAATCTCTTGTGTTTGAATTTTTGCATCACTGATGAGATGAGGGAAGTTTTCTTAAATGATTTCATGAAATGTTTGTTCCAGTGTGGCCTCTGTTTCTCTCTCTGCCTCAGGAAGGCAAATTACTCTTAGGTTTGATCTCTTGAAGTAATCATTCATTTCTTGAAGGTTTCATTCAGTCTTTTTGAGGTTCTTTTCCATGTTTTTGACAGTTTGGGGTAGTTCTATGTTTTGGTCTTTGAACTCTGAGATTCTTTCTACTGCTTGGCTAATTCTGCTTTCCATGCTTATTAGTTTGTTATTTATTTCCATCACAGTATTCTTTACTGCTGTTATTTCTGACATCAGCTCCTTCCTATTTTCCTCTTGACTATCCTCAATTTTTTTATTCTCTCTATTAATGTCTTAATGTCTGGGTTTGTTTCATGTGACCAGTCATTCTGGGGCTCTTCATTGTTTGTGTTTCAAAGTCTGTTTTCTCAGTGTCTGACCTCCCAGGGGTCTGTGTGAGACTTATATTCTCCTTTTGGTTTTTCTTCTTTTATGCGGTTTGTTGTTGTTGTTGTTGTTGTTGTTTTCCCTCCCTACTTTTTCCTTCCTTCCATGTCACCATCTTCTTTAATTCTGTTATTCAGGGCTGAAGGGGTTGTTTTTACTTCTTTTTCTTAAATCTCCTATTCTTCTTTATGTATGTCTTCTTACTTTGTTCAATTCTGGAGTTTTGCTGTAGGTTGGGGGTGGTCCTTTTGGCAGTTTTGAGATTTACTTAAGGGGGTAGCTGTGATGCGAAATCCACCAGCAGGTGCATGAATAATCTGAAACCCACTTCCCACTGCCTTGGAATCTGTCCATGCAGTGGGGTTGTAGGTTTACTCCCTGAAATAAAATGCAGTTAACAGAAGGAAGAGAATAGAGCAGGCAGTGGGGGGGTGGGAAGAGGCACGTGGAGACAGAGAGGAGTAAGGGTGAAAACAGATGAATGTACCAACAAATGGAGAGAGAGACAAAAATGGAAACATGTAAAAACAATAGACCACGGCTACAAACTGACTAACTCCCATACAAAAAAAAACTAAAACATACAATGTTACTAACATACAAGCTTACCAACCTCCTTATTGGTGTGCTATTCCTCTATACAAAGATATGGTTTACAGAGAGAGGTAAAGAAGGGAAGAGAAGGAGGAAAACAAAGGGGGGGGACAAAACAGAAGGAATAGAATCAAGTCAGTAGACTAACAGAACCAATCAAGCACACTCTGAGACTTTTCTTTTAAGTCAAATGTCCTTTCAGCTCTGATTTCTAGCTGTCTTTTCAGGCTGGTAAGTTTGTTCACAGTTAGGTTCAGTTGCCCCTGGCCTGTTGTGAAGGGCAGTTCAGATCATCACTCAGTTCACGACTGCCTGGTTCACCACTCAGATCTGGCCGGTGTCTGTCAGGCTTCCATTTTTCCCCTTTCAGTGTTGTTACCTTGAATCGCCAGCAAGTGGTGTTATCCCTCACTCCAGATGGTCTTTATCTCAGCTGCTCACCTGCCCCTAAGGGGAGGGAAATGTTGCCTCAAGGCACACGGGAGGAGACCCACAGCCTAGCAGGATGTCTCGGTAGTAGTAGACCTCAGCAGATCTTGCTCACAGGGGCTTCAAGGTCTGAAGTCATGGATCGTCTCAGGCACAGGTGTGCGATGTGTAATGGCTGCCTTGGCAGCAGCAGCTACAGCTCACCTCAGGCACTGACAGTGCGATGTGGAATGGCTGCCTTGGTGGTGGCAGCGGCGGCAGCAGCAATGGCTCACCTCAGGCAAAGGCGGTGCAATGTGGAATGGCTGTCTCAGAGGCGGCGGAGGCAGCTACGACTTGCCTCAGGCACTGGCGGTGCGATGTGGAATGGTTGCTGGCTGCAGCAGCAGCGGAAGCCACAGTAGCTGCCCAGACCACGGTGATACCTCAGCCAAGTCTACGGCCGAGCTCTGTGTGAAGAGCAGGCTGCTGACGATGGGATCTGCAGCCTCTGGGGAGAGAACCAGAGTCTCTTTGTGTTCTCCTCGGTGGAGAGTCTCACAGACCAAGCTGCCCCGTCACCATCTTGCCGGAAGTCAAAAATTTTTAACTTAAATTTCTTTAAGCTGACCATCATCCAGGTCTCCAAGACCCCAACAATCAGTTCCCGTTATCTCATATGCAACCAGCTTTATTTAACAAAGGATGGAGGGTTCTCCTTGGTAGTAACCTTTGTCTTCTATAGGTTGAGCTATCTGAAATCGCTGATTTTCAGTTAATATTTGAATCTATAAAAATGGCAATTTTTTTTTGAGTTGGAGTCTCACTCTGTTGTCCAAGCTGGAGTGCAGTGTCACACTCACGGCCACCGCAGCCTCGACCTGCTAGGCTTAGGCAATCCTTCTGCCTCAGTCTTCCAAGTAGCTGGAACTACAGAAGCATGCCACCATGCCCAGCCAAAAAAACTGGTGATTTCATATGGTCTGACCTAATATTTGGGAAGGAGCACCTTCCCCAGAGGCTCCCACCTACATCTTGTTGACCAGAACTATATGACTTGGACACTTGCAGCCTCAGGCAGAGTGGGAAACAAACAATGTGTGAGCCTTTGGGGCAGCCAGTCCAGTGCCTGCCATGAACAATTTGGTTCTTTCTGAGTTGCCAATCTTCTATTCAGTCCCCTGGCTTTAGACCAGAGCCCCCAGAGCCTCTATTACAGGATGGGCACCATTCCTTCACAGACCCAGGGCTTATAACTCATCATTAAAAATTCTTACTCCGCACCTCAACACATGAGCACATCTAGGTCTCCTATGTGATGTCTACAGATTGTGAGGAATTACATTTCAGAAAGTGGGGCAGTAGTGACACAATTTCAGGCCTTCTGTCTAAATGAACCATAATGCCACTTCTGTTTCACCACATTCGTCCTATGATGGCATGGCTAGAAAACTGCTATAAATCTAAATCTCTATACATATTATTTAACATAGTCCTCACAGCAAGCGTTTAACATCTCTTCTATTGCTATTTTATACACTGGAAAATGAATCTCAGAGAGGTTAAGTCCAAGGCCCTTTAGCCAGCAAATGTCAGAGCTTCTGTTTAAACCCAAGTCTGCCTCAGTCCAAAGCTTCTGCTTGATTCATTCCATTAAATTGCTAAGTGGATCTCTCCCAGGGCAGTCATTTCCTAATACCTACAGGGCCCTTGAGTCACCCAGTATGTCTTAACGGGACTGACAACAAAGGGCAGCATAAGCGTTTCTAAGCAGTCACTCTCCCAGTTAGAGTTGCTGAATCTGCCCTAATTCCTGGCCTTTCCATCCCCTGTCCTAGACCCTTGCTCACACGTGGATTTGATTTGGTGGAAATGTCAAAAAAATCTTCTAGATAGAAAGATTGTTTAGAAGGAGGAAGAGCATAAGCAAAAATGAGTAAATGAAGCTCTGGAAGATTGCATGATTCAGCTTGGTTAAAGTATAGGTAAGCAGTGGTGGCCTAGAGCTTAGAAGGTCAAGTTCAAATCGTACCTTTAGGATGATGACTGCAAGGCAGAGGAGTTTGATCTTTCTTTGACCAGTTGTGGTGATGTATTAGAGATTTTTTTTAAGTATTAGAGATTTTCACATAGGACAGGTAAATTACACTTTGTGTTTCATGCTATGACTTTAAAATTTTAAACAGTTTGAAAATTGCCTTGAATACCAAGTAACCATGAAAATATCGCTCCGAAAATTCCCAGGGGAGAGTTGAACATGTTGTGTCCTTTTCTGTCATCATTGCTTTCCCAAGATAATAGCAATGAAATCAATAGTTTGTGCAGCAGAAGAACTATTAACCTTTAAATAGACAATACGGAAAAGAAAATACCTCTGAACTCAATTTTTCTAGTAAGAATAAAAGTGGCTCCTACTTATGTCAAATTAGAAATGACCTTAAGCATCTCTCAAGTCGATGTTAAAATAGTTCCCAAATGGTAAAACCAGCATGGAAAATGGATTGAGTAGTATGACTTTCTTGTCTAGGTAGAATGGTTATGCTTCAGAGTCAAATTTAAATATCATGTTGAAAAATACTGAAGAAATGTAGTGACCCATTTATAAAATTGAGATGTTACATGCAGTAAACTCGGCTAGATGGTTTTAAGTTGATGGTTTTTATTAGTCCAAGTAATGCCACATTACGGGGGGGGGGCATAGAAAGCAGCACGTCCATCTGTGAGTCAGGAATGAGTGAGTCAGCAGCCCTGTGCGAAGAGCCCTCTATCCTTGTGATTACTGAAACCGATGTTTTGGCTGGACTGGGTAGTTTACCAGCAAGTTAAGATAATTGAGTATTAAAGAGGAAACCCCTGTTGAGAGAATTGGTTGTGAAAAGATAAAATGAGGAAATGGAATTATTGACAGAGCTGAGAAGTATTCAGGAATGTCTCTATCAAATGAATCAACCTCTCAAATGACTTGTTTAACTGTTTGTGTTTGAGTGAGTCAAAGGACAGGCAGGTAAGAGAAGAAGTTGAAAAGAATACTTTGCAAATGTGTTTCCTCCAGTACTTAGATTTGAAGGCAGTCCCTGTTGTTGTTATTGAAAGGAGAGACTCGTCAAATAACGCCTTCTTTACAATAAAAGTCTAAAACAGTAGTGATATCTGAAGAAGAAAATGAATTGATGTTGGCTAAAAAGTGAGGACTTCTCTATCCAATTCAAAACACTGCTCTGACATCTCTCTTTTGAAAGGATTGCTCTGGAAAAAGAAACTGCAGTCCATCCAGTGATTTAGGTTTTTTATATTCCAAGTGAGGGTCAAGTATGAGGTAAAGAATCGTCTGAGTTCCCCAAGAATACTGAGATGGCGAGACCAACTCCCAAACCTGACTGGCTCCACCTTACCTTGGCTTGGGGGAACAAAATGGGAACTGTCCAAGCTACTCAAGGGCAAGCTTTGACCTGTTCATAGGCACTTGGTTTAAATTATGGGAAGATTTAATTTCTAAAAATAGTGACAAAGAACAGCAAAGCCTGGAGACTTTGCCTGAGCTTTAATCGAATCATGATACCATTTATTTTTGGAATGCTGACGTTTCTGAAACTCTTCAGATGCAAAATCAATGCTAAGTAGTTTTATAGAAATGGGATGCATTTTACATGAGATTACCACCAGAGCAGAGGGCAATGATGCACAAAGGAGTGCAGAGACAGTGCCTTGAATATACCGCAAAACTCAGTCTGGGCGCCACACAGGCACCAGCTGGCCTCTGTACCACATTTTCAAACCTTTATCATTATCCTTTAAACTCTTTTTTTGCTCATCTTGGAGTCTTCCTGTGCTAGCTTTGTCTTTCCCCCTGAATTGACCACTCATCATATTCTTAGGTAGTCCTCCCTGTTTTAAACACATTAGGGAGTCATTTGTGAATAGAAAATATTGTATACCATAATAAAATCAGTGATAAAACAACCTAGGAAATTGGTATGGTTAAAGAAAAGAGCTGAGAGCTGAACCCAAGAACTCTTCAACCTTTAGATTTTGGGGAAAAGTTAAGAGTTTAGAAAAAGACCTAGAAAGACAAGATGTAGGACACTAGTGATCTTGACTGAGGTATTTCCTATGAAGTACTGTGGGCCAAATCCTGATTGTAGTGTGTTGAGAAGAAAATAGGTGTTGAGGAAATGGAGACAGCCATAAGACAACATACTGAAAAGTTTTGTTTAAAAAGAAGTGCCAGACCATGAGGCAAGGAATGGAGGGTCACAAGTCTTTTATAAAAACTTCTTTAAGATACAAACAATGCACAAAATATGCACGTTCTTAAGTATATAACTAAGACACACTTATACACGCATGAGTGCAGTGAAACTATCACTACATTCATGATAATAAATATGTCTAGCAAACCCCAAAGTTTCCCTTTACCTCTCCCACTCCTCCCACTAGGAAACCACCAATCTTCCTTCTGTCACTGCAGATCAGCTTTCTTTTCTAGAATTCTATATGCATGGAATCATTCAATATGTTCTCTTTTTATCTGTCTTCCTTTACCCAGCACAGTTAGTTTAGAATTTGTCCATGTTGTTGCAGGTATTAATAATTCATTCCTTTTTTGTTGCTAAGTGGTATTCTATTATATGGTTATATCACAATTCGTTTATCCATTCACCTGTTACACTTGAGTTGTTTTCAGGTTTTTTTTTTTACTATAACAAAGCTTCAATGAATATTCTACATAGACAATCATATAATCTATGAATAAAGACAATTTTGCTTCTTCCTTTCCACTGTAGATGATTCCATGTCTTTGCCTTGTCTCGTTGTACTGAGTAGAATTTCCAGTAAAAATATTGAATAGAAGTAGTAAGAGCAGATATTCTGTCCTTGTTTCTAATTTTACGGGGAAATAATTTAGTCTTTCATGGAAAAGTATGAAGTTAGATGAAGGTTTTCCATAGATGCCATTTACCTGGTTGAGGAATTTCCCTTCATAGTTATGAAATGAATTTTGAACTTTGACAAATGCTTTTTTATTCATCTTCTGAAGTGATCGTATGTTTGCCGATTTGCTTTTCAGTCTGTTAATATGGCAAATTACATCGATTGATTAGTGAGTGCTATAACTTTGTTAAGAATGTTTCCATATATGTTTATGAGGATATTTTTCTTTGGGCAGGTTGTCTTCATCTAATTTTGGTATCAGAGAGATTCTGACCTTATACAATGAATTGAGAAATAATCCTCCCTCTTCAATTTTCTGAAATGATGTGTAAAATCAGTATAATTTTTTAAATTTTGGGCAGAATTTACCAGTGAAGTTATCTAGGAATGCAGTTTTCTGGGAATGCAGTTTTCTTTGTGGCCATGTTTTTTGTTTGTTTGTTTGTTTTTTGGGTTTTTTTTTTTTTTTTGAGGTGGAGTCTCACTCTGTCACCCAGACTGGAGTGCAATGGCCGCTCCCGGTCACTGCAGTCTCAACCTGCTGGGCTCCAGCAAACCTTCCACCTCAGCCTTCCAAGTAGCTGAAACTACAGGCATGCGCTACTACACCCAGCTAATTTTTGATTTATTGTAAAGATGAGGTCTCGCCAAGTTGCCCAAGTGGGTCTTGAACCCAGGGGCTCAGGCAGTCCACTCACCTCAGCCTCTCAAATCACTGGGATTACAGGCTGAGCCACTGAGCCTGGCTGTGACCATGTTTTAAACTTTAAAATTCAATCTCTGTAATAGATACAGGTCTATTTGTGTTCTCTCTTTCTTCTTGAGTGAATTTTGGTAGTTTGTCTTTAAATGTATCCATTTCATTTAAGATGTCAAATGTATTGGCATAACATTTTCTATGGTATATTTTTCTTATGTTTATAATATATTTAGAATCTATTCTGATATCTCCTCTCTCATTCTTGACATTAATAAGTTATATCTTTTATGTTTTGGCTTTACTGATATCTCTTTTTCTCTCTCTCTTTTATTTATCTCTACTCTTTTCTTTAGTTTTTCCTTTCTGCTTACTTTGGGTTTTATTTGTTCTTATTTTCCCAATTCCTTAAGCTAAAAACTGGAGTCATTTATTTTCTTATTTTGTAGCTAAGATTGCCTTGTAAGTACTGCTTTAGTTACATCCCACACATTTTGACATGTAATGTTTTCATTTTCATTCAATTCATAATACTTTTATTTCTCTTTTGATTTTATCTTTGACCCATGCTTATTTAGAATGTGTTTCATTTCCAAATACATAGGACTCTACCAGAGATCTTTCTTCTTTGAATTTCTAATTTAATTCCACTTTGATCCAAGGACAAACCCTGACACGGATTTTTTTAAAAACATATTGAGACTTGTTTTATAGAACAGAATATCATCTATTTGGGTGATGTTCCATATACACATGAAAAGAATGCCTAGTCAGCTATCGTCAGGTGTAGTGTTCTATCAGTGTCAATCAGGTCAAATTGATAGTGTTAGTCAAGTCTTCTATATCCTTATTGGGTTTCTATTTATTTTATTATAATTATTGAAGCTATCATTATGGATTTTTCTATGTTGACTTTCAGTTTTGCCTCTGGTATTTTTAAACTTTGTTATTAGATGTATAAACATTTAGAATAGTCAAATCCTTTCTATGATTGACATCTTGATCAGTACGAAATGATCCGTTTTATCCTTGATAATATTCTTGGCTCTGGAACCTACTTATTCTTATATGAATTTAGATGTTTTAGATTTCATTTGATTAATGTTATCATGTTTATCTTTTTCCATTCTTTTTCATTTAACCTATTTGTGTCTTTATATTTCATGTGGTGTATTATAAGCTGCATACAGTTGGGTCATGCTTTTTCATCTTGAAAATGTTTGCCTTTCAACTGGGGTGTTTACACCATTTACATTTAAATATTTTATTGCCAAGTCAGGCTTAAATCTGCCATTTTGCTTTTTGTTTTCTATTCATCTTATCTGTTCTGTTGAAATAAAAGTTTTAGACAAATTAAATTTAACAGTATTTAACTGAGCAAAGAACGATTTCAGAATTGGGCAGCCCCCAGACCACAACAGGTTCAGAGAGCTGTGCTCCATAATGTGGGTCAGCAGCACTTAGCAACAAAAACCAAAAGTGAGGCACAGAAACAGTGTGATTGGTCTGATCAGTTGGCAGTCAGTGACTGAAGCTTAGCTGCGGTGATTGATTGAGTTCAGCTATTTATCACAGAAGTACACTCCGAAGTTAGACTTTCAGTTCCTATATGAGGGAGACTCAAAGCAAACCGGAATTTATTTATAAAAAAATGTGTGTTATTCATACATGTTTAAACTTCAGTCACCTTGAAAGTACTCTCCAGTTAATATAATAAAATCAAGTCGCTTTTTCCACTGCTCAAAGCAGTCTTTGATCTCGTCAATTTTGATCCCTTTTAGTGCTTCTGCCATTTTTTGTTTTACCTCGTCCACATCAGCAAAAGATCTGTTTGAGGATTCTTTGTTTTGATTGGGGAAACAAACAAACAAACAAAAAGTTGGTCAGGGCAGGGCTGGGTGAATAGGGAAGGTGGGGCACAGGGGTCATGCTGTTTTGGGTCAAAAATACTCAGTGTGGTGTGAGCAGGTGTGTTGCCATGGTAGAAAAACCAGTCATCTGTTTGTCACAACTTGGGACGTCCCTTTCGCAAGTCATGATGCAACGTTCTCAAAACTTCCAGATAAAAACTTTGGTTGACTGTTTGATCCAGAGGGATCAATTATGAGTGTACTACAAGGGTCTCACCTTATAAGAGATAATTACAGGTTTTGTGGGGGGTTCCCCCTTGTACATACTAATTTAGTTTGCAGTTCATTCCGTAAGGGCTCACAGCAGAGAGGAACTCTCAGGCCACATTTAACAGTTCATCATATGCTTTTTCTTCTTTTTCTGTTCTGTTTTGGGCGAAATGTTTATGCTTCCATTTTCTTTCTTTTGTTAGTTTGTTGCATATAGCTCTCCTTTCTTACTTTAATAGTAACTTTAGGATTTATATTGTAAATGTTTATCTTCTTGCAGTCTACCTTCAAGCAAGTTTACACCACTTCACACAAATATAAGAATCTTTTCCCATAGGTCTTCCATTTTCCCCTTCTTTGCCTTTGTGCTTTTGTCATACTGTTTACTTCTACATATGTTATGAACCTCATCATGTATTGTTATTTTTTTGACTTTTAGGTCACTTATCCATTAAAGAGATTTTAATAAGAGGGAGAATAATGTTCAGTCCTTTGTGTAGATCCCGATTTCCATCTGGTGTCATTTTCTTTCTGCCTAAAGGATTTCCTTCACCATTTCTTATACAGTACTTCAGGTTTGCCGGTGATGAATTCTTTCCAGTTTCCTATTTCTAATGGAGAGTCTCTTTGGTCGCTATTTTTTGTTTACGGTTTGGTATGTGTTCGATATAAATCTTTACAATTTGATTGCTCACTTGTGTGCAAAATGGAAACTAAGGATGTGGAGAGAGCATAGACACCGTAAAAGTACTGTCCACAAGTAGGCAAGAAAGGGGGCCCAGGACATAGGGACGGGCTCCTGATAAAGTCATGAAAATCCACCTAGAGAAACAAGAAGACAGGCAGGACAGATGTTGACAGGTGCGAGTGTTAAAGGATCCTAATTTTTTAAAGAATTCAAGCTGGGTTTAAATGCAGCATCCGGCACTCCATAGCTGAGTGTTTGTCAGTAAAGTATTCAAAGCCTTTGAATTTCAGTTTTCACATCTAGAAAAGCTAATTTCTCCTTTCCTCACAACTAACTACAGCCATGAAATGAGGTAATGCTACCAAATGCTTAGCACCGGCCTGGCACATGGTGCCCACTCAATTTCTGTGAGCAAAGGTGTGTTGCTTTTAGATGCTTAATTGACTTAAGTAAAGAAGAAAAGACTCTGGGAGCTCATTTTTCCACCTCTGCTTTCTCCTCTCCCCCTTCCTTCACCTCTCCTTCTTTCCTCAAAGAACATATTTAAAATCCAAATGCCAGGCTGTCTGCAGGTGCGGTGTTCAAGACTGATAACATTTGGAGGCCAGATGTTAACTGACGTAAACGCTATTAAGTGCAGTGTGGACCGGAGGCGGAGGCATTGATTTCCAATTTTGTGATTATGATTTGAGTTTATGGCAAACCACAGTGCCGCTCCTTCCACCTCTCTGCCTCCACCAAAAGGACGTATGTGGCTTATTCATTCTCAAGAGAATATAAATTATTATTTAAAACACAAAGTTTTTGAAATGCTAAGTGATGGCCTTTTGCAAACCTAGAATCTGGAACTTACCCTCATTGTGTACCCCTCAACACCTCCTTTGAAGCTCTCTCCGAAAGGTCAATGACTTGTGAAATTGGCTCTGAAAACCTGTCTCATTTTCTGAAATAAATCCAGAGTAATAACCACAAAAGTGCTTCAAGCCTGTGACAAGTTTTTGCATCAACTGATATTTTAAATGTGAGTTTTCTTGGGATTGATGTAGGGGTTGGCCCAAGGGCATGAAATTAATAAATGAGCCCTCCTCTGAGTGAAGAAATAATTAAAAAAATAAAAACAGGTTGGCTTTGCTGGGGATCACAGAAATATTATTGGTGTTTAATGCAGTCACACAGTCAATTCGTTCATTAGTCCACTGAGCATATATTCATTCAGAACTTGAGGCATGTCCCAGAAAAGGTTAGGCACTAGTTAATACCTTGCTAAATGCAACAGATGGACTTCGTGGGGCTTGAGTTGTATGAAAGAGGAAGGTGATAAAAGAAAAAATACAGACACATACATATAGCAAAAAGTTGTAACAGGTGCTTTGAAGAAAAGGGACCTACATAAATAATGGGTAGGGTGAGGAATTTTTTAAATCTTGAATTCGGAGGATACACATGCATGTTTGTTACATGAATCTATCAGGTATTGGTGGGGGCTGAACTTCTAGTGTGCCTATCATCCAAATGGTGAACATTGCAGGCAGTAGGTGATCTTTCAACTCTCTCTCCACTCCTTTCTCCCCACCTTTGGAGTCCCCAGTATCTATTGTTTCCATCTTTACCTTTCTGTGTACCCACTCATTGATGACGTAAACCAAAGCTTAAAGAATGAAAAGACTGCCATAGGAAGAGTAGAGGATAAAATAGAGAGGCCAGCATTTGGTCATTAATTCATTAAACAAATATTTAGTCAGCACTTTCTATGAGCCAGGAACTGTTCAAAGCGAAGAGGAGACACCCAGTAATACACACGTGTGCAAAATTGCTGAATTGAGAAAGGATTTAGCTTGTTTCTGGAACAGAAAGAAAGTCCCAAGGCTGAGTCATACTGAGTGGGGGGTGGAGGATGCAGTGTGGTAAAAAATGAGGTTGGGCTGAGCACGGTGGTTCACGCCCGTAATCCCAGCACTTTGGAAGGCTGAGGTAAGAGAATCGCTTGAGCCCAGAAGTTCGAGACCAACCTAGGCAGCAGAGTGAGACCTCGTCTCTATAAAAAATAAATGGCTGGGCATGATGGTGCACACCTGTAGTCCCAGCTACTTGGGAGGCTGAGGCACAAGGATCGCCTGAGCCCAGGAGGTCAAGGCTGCAATGAGCCAGGATGGTGACACTGTACTTGAACCTGGGCCACTGGGTGAGACCCTAACTAAAAGAAAAAAAAATGAGATTGGTGGGGTGGGACTAGATTATGTGAAGATTTGTAATCCATGGTAAGAAGTTTGGATTTTATTCTAAGGGCAGTAACATGATTTATTTTTTGTGTTAAAAGATTGTTCTTGCTGTTGTGTAGAGAAAGATTTGGAGGGCAGACTGGGGGGAGTAGAAGCAGGGCGATCCATAGGTCGGCAGTTCTAGTTCAGATGAGAGAGTTTAATGCCCTGAAACAGTGGTGGCAGAAAAGACAGAGAAAATGGCATCGTTTTTTGGACAGGACTTTTCGGTCAACTGAAAAAAAAAGGTGAGTGAGAAAGAAAGTGACATAACGGATGATTCTGATTTGTACAGCGGTGTAGATGGTGGCTTCGTTAATTACAGGGAGGGAGGATGGCTGAGTAAGTAGTTGGGGACAGAGGACAGGAACTGGGGGAAACTGGGCTAAAGATGAAAATAAATTCAAGTGTCCTAGCCTGTGTCTTAAAGAATTAAATCAACCCCAAAATGGAATTCACTCTTTCATGGGTTAGCATATCCACCATCACTGGAGAATACAGGCGGAAGCTAAAGGGTCACTTATTTGCAATGTTTTGGATACTGATTTCAAGTCGATTTCTAGAGCTGATTTCTAGATGGTATGTGAGAACTTATAAAAGAAAGTAGCAATTTCTTGAACTGTCACTGGTTGAGTAAGAACTAGTTTCTCAGGATCAATCTCATCTCCCTAGTTGACTTTGAGCTACTGGAAGCTGGCACCATATTTCTTAATAAATGTTTTATTTAGTTGATTTATTTTGTTATTGGTAGGGATAACTGGCTTGTGAATTGGAGTATTTCTATCTTATTAAGACATTTAACCATCATTTATAATAACTTTTTAAAATGGAGAGTAAAGTCAGGAAAATATTGAGCTAGTAGAATAATTTGCATAAACAAAGTTCACACAGGGGCAGAAAACACAAAGCTGCTTTCCTTCCATCCCCCCCCTTTCAAATGTCTACTGCAAAAGTGTTCCCACAAGAAATGATCCTGTTTTAAGGAACCCTTTCTTTCCTGAGAATGGCTGTCCTACAAAAAGTGACTGTTACTGGTAAGAGTTATCATATACCTTAGGGGATTTTAGTGGATAAAAGTTGAGCGAGTCTGTGAAATTTCAACCACGATGAGAAAATATGAAGACACATATACTTTATAACATCCCTATTTCTGAAAAAGCTTTTTTTTTAAACCTGGAAATGGATGAGACTTGCTTGAAATAATGTTCTTATAAGTTCTTAGTTAAGAGGTGAGAGTGTTTACAACTGGTCTTGTTTCTCTTGCACATTAAATCATATGACACAGGAACAGCACAATGTGAAATTATCAAAGAATTACACTAAAAAATGGACCTAAGAATTTGAAACACAATTTTTCAAAACCTGGTCCTTATCTTACAAACTCAGTAGAAAAAATAGGTAATGGTGTTATTTTGTTGTTGTTGTTTATCCATTTCCTTAGTGAAATGTTTACAACCAAAACAGAATCCCAAGCAACAAACAAAACAACTTTCAAATGGAAGTTTTCAGCAAAATTAAAGCTTTCTACCAAGGGACATAAGAAGTACTTGTGGCATTTCCATCTTTCACACCATCAGTACCAAGGTGTGAGAATGACTGCTAGATGTGTGGTCATGGGCCTTTTCCTTTGGGCTGGGTGCTGGATGGAGGGCATTCCAACCCCTCCCTGCAGGTGATGTTTGATAGCAAGTCTCTGGTTCTTCCTTATGAAGCTAGCTTTTAGGGGTTAACGAGTGCAGAGGGCAAGAGATGACTCAGAATCCCCACATCACTCCCACTCCTTCGTGTTGGAGGGGAGTTTGTAAAAGTTATTTGGTCCCAAAGCATTCCTTCCTTCACTTGTTCATTCATTAGATATTGATTAAGTACCTATATTCTGCTAGGCAAGGCCTTTAGTATTGGGGTAAGAAATATGAAAAAGATCCAAACCTAAGTATTATCTGACTCAATGTGTTAGTTAAAAGAGGAATAGAAATGGAGACAGGAAAGAACCCAAAGACAAGCATTACATACCCCCGTAAGATCTCAACTTAAATGACACCATCTGAGAAAGATGGATGGTATCCCCTAGTGAAATTTAATGGGCATCCTACATGGTTGGACAGAGGAGACCTGCTGACCATCCATACTAAAGAATCATTGTTCTCTAATCTGTCCCTATCACATTATTGCATTCTCTTTCCTTCGTAGCATTTACCATGAGCTGAAATTATTTCATTTGACTTAGTTTTTGTCCATCCCTCCCCAGGGACTTTGTCTTGTGTATTGTGTATTCTCAGGCTGAGAACAGTGCCTTGTTCCATGGTGGATCCTTAAAAACATTCAGTGAATGAATGAATGATCATCATCATTAACGACCACACTCGAGCATCAGTGTTTCTCTGTCTCCAAAGTGTCAGCAAGATGTCTAAACTAAAAGGCATCTCCAAGATGTACCCCACAGCTCCATTTCAGGTGGGGGGGCAGGATGCAGGGAGTCGCTGTTTCATCTCAGAGAGTCCCCCCCATGAAGCAGGAGTAGAAGCCAGATCCCCAGAATCCCAGAGCTCTTCAACATTCTTGTGTTCCCTCTGGTTAAGCCTTTCTGTGGGGAAAGCAGTTTTGGATGATTGCCGTGAATGTAATTTTCGAAGCTCCTGGGAAGAAGAGGAAGCAGTGGGAAGCTGCTCCTAGAATTCTGATGAACTGAACATCAGCGTTCTCCCTCTTTGTCTATGGGAGGGAAGTCATCGACTTTGGAACTGGATCGTAGGGCAGAACTTTGGTGTTCTGCTGTAGCTGTGGCCAGAGGAGTTCTGCTTGCTGTTGGCGAGGGCCTGAGCTCTGTATGTTACTGGCTGGGTTTTGCACAGCTAAGTCCTTCATTAGAAGTTAGGACTGATACCCAGTGATCTATCACAGAAACAAAGAACAGAGTACCCTATGTTCTCACTCATAAGTGGACCTTGAACAATTATCATAAGACTATAAGAAAGGGATTGGCAGTAGTGGGAAACTGACAGGGAAGGGGGATGGGATTGGCGGATTGGCAGTTGAGGGAAACTGCCAGGGGAGGGAGGGGCACACCTCATCAACAAGGGTACCTGCATAATCAGCATTTTGATAGCAAGTTTGATAGCAAGTCTCTGCTTTTTTTATAACCCTGAATTGTACCGCACATCTTTATTAAAAAAAAAAGTTAGGACTGGCTGCAGCTTGCAGTCCTTAGTTATATAAAGGTGGGCCACTGTCATTATGGGTGAACGTGCATGTCCCTGTTCAACTTTCCCACCTACAGGGGCCAGATAGCACATGAAGGTGATGGCCAATATGAGTCCATAAGTAAATAGGTGCATGATTATTTGTATTAAACGAATAAGCACTTGAAGATGTTAGTTTCTGAGTACAACTGAGGAGAATATTCTCAAATAGAATGTCAAAGAAATAGCATTTTAGCCAGGCTCGGTGGCTCAAGCCTGTAATCCCAGCCCTTTGGGAGGCCGAAGTGAGAGGATTGCCTGAGTCCACAGGTTTGCGAACAGCCTGGGCAACTTGTCTAGATCTTGTCTCTATAATTAAAAAAAAAAAAAATTAGCCGGGCATGGCAGCGCACACCTGTAGTTCCGGCTACTTGGAAGGCTGAGGCAGAAGGATCCCCGGAGCCCAGCAGGTCGAGGCTGCAGTGGCCAGGAGCGTGCCACTGTACTCCAGACTGTGCGCAGCCTGGGCGATGGAGTGAGACTCCAACTCAAAAAAAATAATAAGAAAATAAGAAAATAAGAAGAAACAGCATTTTTTTTCAGGAATATACCTCCCACAAACACACACACACTGTATACACAAACATACACTCTACTAAAAAGACAACATTTCCCATCAGCAAAAACTTTTAGTTCCCGAGACACTGCAGCAGGTAAAGAGAAGCTTCATTTAGGAATTCCACTGAGGTCTTCGAGGTTTTCATCCCAAAGGAACTGGCTTTTTTCTCAAATGAGAGATATACACTGTGAAGTACTTGTGTTTATTCAGCAAACATTTGTCACGTGCCTTCTGGTATGAGACCAGCTCCAGGCCCTGAGAGTCCAAAACTGAGTTTAGTCTTGGTTCCTGCTTCTAGGAGGCCCCAGTCTGGTGGAGGAGGATAGAGAAGTAAACTGAGAAAGACAGTCCAGCATGGCAGGTTCTGGGACCAGGAAGTGGTCTGCGGGGACAGGGAGGGGAGGACCAAGGCCACAGAGAGCGGGTGTGATGAAAAGAGGTCACACTTTAGAGCTTTTCAAATGAAGTTGTATGTTGCAGGGCCCCCGTTTTCTCCTCTTTGAAAAGGGGCAGAGAGAATTAGCCTGCCACGGTTGTGATAATTCAGTAATGTAGAAGAGTAATGTTTAAGAAAGAAAAGCAACATTGAGACCGTAGTCTCCAAATAGCAGCGAGCCACTCTGCTGACCTGTGAATTTAAACCCCTTTTGTGGAGCTTGGGGTCTTTTCTGTGGTCCTTATTTGTTAGAATACGCCAAGGAGGTGCATCTAGAGAAGGCTTGAGCCAAGATTGAAAAACACTCCCTGGCTCAGCAAGGAATTACTCCTGGGCGGTTGCTTCATGGGTCTTTGTTACAGAAATTGGAGTTTGCCCAGGTAATTGGGGGATCAGGAAACAACCACCCTGGGGACAATTGCAGGCAATTCTGCAACCACCTGGCTTAACTTGGATTCTTGGAAGCAGAGCTGCTTTTGGTTTAATCAAAGGTTTCTTGTGCACCTTGTGGTTCTGCCCTTTATCCCTGATTTTTCCTCCCAGGCTGACGAGTAAAGCTTCCGTCATCTTTCTCACTCCCAGACGGCCAAGCAGCCCCGCCTGCCGGGCTTGGAGATGGGGCCTGCAGCTGAAGACGGGTGGCCATCTTCTGCCATCTGCTGGCCCCTCCCGTCACCGTCACCAGCCATGGACTGGTTTTGCAAGGATTCCCAGGGAAGGGAAACTGCCCGGAGAGAAAGTATGGGGCAGAGAAGGTCCCTGCTTTTACTGAAAAACAAAGAGATGAGAAGCTGGTGTCCGAGGGCTTTCAAAGATGTGGCCATTTCAAGCAGCAGAGCTAGGGATGCGAGTTTGTTTTGCTTAGGGAGGACCCAGCAGTGATTTTTAAAGAATTTATCTTATTTTATTTTTAGATCCTTGCCTGGCAAGGCCAATCAGATATGTGAATGCCACACCACTATGGGTTCATGTAAAGGAATCAACAGAAAGCCATGCCAGTAAGAATTAAGGTAGGAGTGAGGGTGTCAGAATAGGGAAGGGATGGGAGAAACAGTTCACAGCAAGTTTCAGTATTCTTTAGCAGGCTCGAGCTATTTACGGGATTCTGACCCAGATGCCTGAAATACAAAATGAGTAATGCTGAGTCCCTTCTCTCTTGGAGATAACAATCTATTGGGGAGCAGCTAGACCCATGGAGACTTAAACAGGGAGGTGCGGGCGCTGTGACAGGGCATGGTGACTAGGGAGTCCAAGGGCCACAGAGCAGGAACGTGTGTGAACATCAAGCTGGAACTGCAGGGGCTGAGAGGACATGCTGGAGTAGGGGACAGGGCGGGGTTTGGAGACAATGGCTCATTGGAGATCGGGTGGGAAGGGCATTCCAGCTCCAGGGAGCACTGCTTCTCACAAACACATCACCTACCGTCACTGCCATAAGATCTGGGGATGCCAGATACAAACCGGGAGAAAGTTGGTAAAACGTTAGACATCACACAAGCCATTGATTCAGTCCAGAGAAATCAGCAGAGGCAGGGAGAAGCAGGCAGACACAGAACCCTGGACACCAGAGAGCAGAATGGAAAGGAGCCTCTGATCCTAGGGAAAAGACCACTTTCAGTCAGTTGAATAAGGGCGGAGTCTTCCAAGCAGGTGTAAGTCACAATCAAATACTCAAAACCTTGTGAGTCACACTTCTCTTAAACTGTCTGAAATGTCCATGCAACCTCATCTAGTTGCTGAAGTAGCTATAAGCTCAAAGATATCAACTGCGACATTACTTGGAATCATACATATAAGGTTCAGGAGAGGAAAAATGCTTAAGTAAATTATGGGACCGCCATCGAATGGGCCAGTGAGGCCAGGGAAAATGATAATTCTGAAACCCGCAGCACAGGACAAACACCTGTGAAAAAAAACCAAGATTCAAACCTGCAGAAAAACAAAAATATTCACAAGGAAAAATACTTAACTGCTAGTCATACTGTTGTTCTTTTCTCTATCTTTTCTCTACTGTCTATGCTTTGTATAACATCCTCATATTACTTTCATGATGGTTTTAAAATATACAGAAGCTTAAAGTTGAAATGTGTGTCCTGATGAAAGCACAGGCAAAAATCGCCCTAGAAAATAATGACCCTGTGTGTGTTTGTTTCGGGTATTGCAGATTCTGTTTCCCTCCTGATTGTGCTTCTGTGTGTGTGGCACATTCATCCTGCCTGTTAAGTCTGTCCCCAGTCTTTCCCTTGCCCACATACCCCCCCTCCCCCTCACTCCCTGGATCTGTGGGACGTGTTGTGATGTCTGCTCGCTAATTTTGCTGTGACTGGGGCTGGTGTCTGGTTGGTGATTCATGTTTGTTCCAAAGTTGTACATCTGTGTTCGTTGCTTCGAAACAGTGCCCCAGGGAATATGAAAGGCCATTTGTCTCACTAAGGCTGCTTCTTTGCACCAGAGGCTTCTTCTCTGCCTCCTTCTAAATTCCAGCAAGTTCTCCTAGGATGGTAAGGAAGAAAGAAAACAAAAATCAATGAGGGGCAACATGGAGAGAATTTGGCAATCAGGGTCTAGTCCCAGCTTACCTGGAAGGAGGGAGCTTCCTGGATACTAACACTAGCGACAGAATGCCGGTGATGCTAGCTCTAGGAGTAATGCTTTGTGAACTCACCCATTGCCCATCAGGAATGCCTTTAGCCAAAAAGAGGGCAGGGTGAGCCTTGGTGGAAACCCTCAATGCAAAACGTTCTGAGAATTTGGTGAGCCTACCCACTTGGCACCTCTTCTAAGATTTTAGCATAGATGCACACAGCAGTGATACCCATAGTATTCAGTGCCTAGTACTGCCTAGCACTGACCAATTAAATGGACACAGGCCATGATGCTTCCAGACACCAACCCTTTAGTTACTAGATCTCTGGGAAGTTTAGCTAGTTCTAGAGGGCCTGGGGCAGAGGCTGGATGCCAACTGTTAAAAAAAAAAGTGTTTCAATGTTCCAATATCCAGAAAGGCTATATGGATACATGCCAGATAAACAACATAAATACACATGACATTTCTAAGCTCATGCCCACTGCTAGGCTCTGTGCAATGCTACCTTTGAAGAATCCACCTTTTTTGCCCTTAAGAAAGATTCGGAGCCAGCACCAGGACCTACTGGTCCTACAGGATTTGGTGTCTCAGAAGAGCACTTGTCCACAAAGGGGCTCTTCCTTTTGTTCAACAGCTGGCACAGATCTCACCCAAAGGAAGTCTGCAAGTCAGCTTCATTAGATTCCCACTTGCCGCAATGCATGTGACTCGCAACATAGCTCTACGGCAGGCAAACAGGCCAGTAGGTGGGGGAGATTGCCCCCATGCCCAGACTAGGGTCTTCCAGTTCTTGCTCTATGAGTTACTGGTCTGTGATTTTGAGCAAGGTATTTACATCTCTCTAAGCCTCACTTACCTCAGCTGTACAGTGGGATCGTATTTTACATTTCTTAGGATCATTGGGAGAAAATTGAATAATGTATCAAAAAGCGCTTTGTAGGCTGGGCACTTTGGGAGGCTGCTGGAGCCTCGTGCGAACTGCACATGAGGCTCATTGCTGGGGTCTAACCTGGAAGAAAGCATCTTCAGCTCCTTATCCTCTTCACCACGTGTCTCTGCAAAGCTTCAGCTGGGAAGCGGTGTGTGTCCTAGAGAAACATGCAAGAAGAGGAGGGCTGTCACTGTAAGACTGAGGGAAGTCGTGGGTGCAGGAAACATGCATGTGGAACAATAAAGGAGAGGGTGCAAAGGCCACCGTGCCCAGAGTAATATCAGGATGGGGGAGAGAAAACAGGAGACACCATCTCTACCACTCCCATGTGTTCATCAAACAGAGCTCCTTCAAGTAATTCTGGGCTTGAGGGCACCTTCCCGGAAGGAGTGAGGCAGATGTGAAACCTCACTGGCACTCTGGGGGGAGCCGTGAGTGCGTCTTCCCCCAGACACAAAACTCTGCAGCTGGAGAGTCATTCCAGGTGATCAGATTCATTAAGTCATTTTCTGTGGTCGAACTTGCCTATGAGTGTTCAGTCTCAGGCTGGGCCACCATCTCATCACCCAGTGATGGTTTTTAGAACACTTTGTTCCTGGGGCATTTAGAAATGTGCATGTTGTATTTTTAATGAGACTGTGATATTTATAGCAGGAAGAAGTCTTCCAGCTAGGAGGAATGCTCAAGTGAGAGTTCGGTGTCTGACACCTAGGGCTATGTTAGATGCCCCCTCTAGAGCTGCTTCTTATCACCAAAGTGTTTTATGCTTGGCTCTTGTTCTGAACTTGTCTAAGTTGCTCATATCTCTGAAAGGCCATAGAGTTTGCTTCTGGGTTCAAATTCTGACACCATTATTTGCTGATTACTGGAGTAAATGGCTGAACTTCTGTGGGACTCGGATTCCTACATCCAAAGTGGAAATAATAATGACTGCAGCTGATAACTGACTGCAACTCAGAGCTTCCTTGAGGATTAAATTTTTTCACAAGGCACAGAGTTTTGTGTGCAGCGCCTGTCACACAGTACCTGTACACATTGGTTCTCCGTGCATGTTACATGTCCACCCGCATGGTTCTCTCATGACCTGGGTTTCCTGCTTTCTCTTTAAGCTTTGATGTGGAAAATGGCCCTTCCCCAGGCCGGAGCCCACTGGACCCCCAGGCCAGCTCCTCTTCCGGACTGGTGCTTCACGCCACCTTCCCCGGGCACAGCCAGCGCCGAGAGTCATTTCTCTACAGATCAGACAGTGACTATGACTTGTCACCAAAGGCGATGTCAAGAAACTCTTCGCTTCCCAGTGAGCAGTAAGTACAAGCTCTGTCTGGTTTCTGTCTCACACTTACCTCATCCCTCACCCTGTCTCAGCGGCAGCAACAACTGTGCCCCTTCACTCGTGGGAAGGACAGGGGAGAAAACACAACATGAACAGAGGTGACGACGATGACCATCTTAAGGGCATCAGCGCTCTCTGTAGTTGGGGTCTCCAAGGGTGTCTTTAAAAAGGCATAGTGTTCAGTACATCTAGTACTGAGACTTAAAAAAAAATTTTTTTTTATTAACTTCATTTCCTGAATTGCTGAATCGTTTGCAGGATGAGAACCTTACATTTTTTACAAATCACACTTGAATTTTCAGCCTCATGTGCAGTTCGCATGAGGTTCCAGCAGAGAAGAAAACTGGTGGTTGGTTACACGTGTCCTCTCTTGGTGGCCTTTGCTTGGTGACATTGAATAAGCTGTCATCCAGCCACATGCCTCTGTCCCTTCTCTGGAGCCTTAACACAATGCCCACTTGTGGCCTGGCTCCTTGGTATGATACAGCACACTCCACCACCCTATTGAGCACAGCTGATATTTTTGTTTTGCTACTATTAATTGTCAACCTCTAATTTTTATTTAAAGAACAAAGACTGAGCTATGTTGCCTGTTTATTAAATTTCTGAAACCAAATAAAACTGGATGCTGGAATTCATGCCTTAAAAGGTTTCTGGGCACACATACAATTGTTTTTAATATCATATGTTATAAAAGTATCAGTATCTTCTTAAAGTTTCTAGCCTAGAAAATTCCACTGGGTTCTCTTCCGCTATCCGAAAGAAAGCCAAAAAGCTTCACCCTCTTATGAAAGGAGTAGGAGCTATTTTAAAGCTACCAGCAAGAAAATGTTCCCCAGGACACTTCTGCGAGAAAATTTTAATAGAAGCGCCCCTGTCCTAAGTTATCTCACTCATGTGGGCCAAAATTCTTTTTTCTCAACCATTTGGCAAATGTTTAGTGAATCTCTCCTATGTGCCATGCATTGAGCTAGTCTCTGAGGATAAAAGAAAAGCAAAGAGTGTAAAAATCACAGATGAGTTAAAAACAAAAACGGATCTCTAAGGTTTACATGCTCTCGGGGAGGTTGCAGTTAAATGGGAAAGATAAGAGGACCACACAGCATGGAAGGAAACTAACATGCAATGAGCACAGACAAAGGGGCCAGATTCATTTACATCTGTTTTCTCTGCTCATCTTCATAGTAACCCTGTGGGGTAGATACCGTTATTATCCCCTCTCTAGATGATGCAACTGTGACTCTGAGAGATTGAGACACTTACCCCATCCCATGTCTGTATCTCATGCTGTCTCCTACGATGTAGGATGATCGTATTCAAAACTTCTGGAACCTTTCCAGCCATGTTCTTGAAACCGCAATGTAGCACCTCTACTACCAGGTAGAAAACAGATGACTGCAGAAGAGATGGCCAAGGCAGGAGGAAAGGTCACCACTTTGCTGTGGATCTTTTTTTTTTTGAGTTGGAGTCTCACTCTGTTGCCCAGACTGGAGTGCAGTGGCCACTTCCGGCCACCGCAGCCTCGTCTGCTGGGCTCCAGCGCTCCTTCCGCCTCAGCCTTCCGAGTAGCCGGAATTACAGGCATGCGCTATGACGCCCGGCTGATTTTTTGATTTATTGTAGAGATGAGGTCTCGTTGCCCAGGCGGGTCTCGAACCCGCGGGCTCAGGCGATCCACTCACCTCAGCCTCCCAAAGGCGTGGGATTACAGGCTGAGCCACCGAGCCCGGCTTGCTGTGGATCTTGTGAACCCAGGCTGTCGCTCACAAAAGTTTCAACAGGGGGACTCTGACAGTCCAAGTACTAGGATTTCTCACCAAGATAAAAACCTCTCTACACTTCAGTCTTGCGAGAGCATAGGACATGTGGTGAGCTCATAGTAGCTTGAGCTTTATTCACTTAGTATTTGACAGGCAAAAGACGAGCTCTGGAAGCCAGTCATTTCCCAGATGAATTCCCCAGTTCTCCAAAAGCTTGCCAAACAGCGTGACAAGTTTTCCCAGAAAACTCTAACCAAAGTCCAAACTCGGATGCTTCCTTACAATCCAAAGTTACAAAAATTTTGAACTTGAAGAGACCTTACAGATGACAGTCCCACTCCATCTATAGCTGTTGAAACAGTTCTGAATAGCTGCGTCCCTGTTGCTAGTGGTGTTACCTTCTTTTCAATTTTACTGACCAGTAAAATTTCCCCCTAACTCTAGAGCCTATAGTGTTGCCAACCTTAATTTTAGGCAAGTAAAAATTATATAAGTAAATTATTTAGTATCATTCTTACTTTTTAAAGTTAAGGACTTAAAAAAAGTAGGAAAGGGTCATTCTTTCATGACAAAGAGCTGCTCCCAAGAAAACACAATTGGCAACATAATATTACCCCATCAAGCATACTGATAACAGGATATATTAAAATATTGGAGTGAATAAAAATAGCGCAAGATTTTGTCTTGCAAATACCACAATATTACAGTAAAAACTTTTATATATTTGTCAATTTAGAAGTTTGTATTTCTCAACACAAGAAGTAGAGTTTGAATAATATTCAGGTCCTTCTGGCATTTAATGTTATCGGGTTCATGTTGGAAAATCCAGTATCTGGATTTGAACCGCAGTCATGCCGTTAAAGCGATTTCACCTGACTGTTACTCTTTAGGCTGAACCAAAATAGAGGAACGGCAGCCCCCAAGCTTCCACTGCTTCCCTTGCCTCCACCCCTAAAGCCAGGAAGAAGAAGGGTGATGGTGGACCAGGAGTCTTGAAGCGAAGGCCATTGGGTGGGGCCTGCAGGATGTTCCCTGCTCAGGAGACCCTCATACCCAGCTCGGAGCAGTCATTAATTTTTTTACAAAAGGTGAAAAACTTGATTCCACTGTGCTAGAGGAAAACCTGACTTTTTAAAATATTTCTTATCTGAACTCTTTCAGAAAAGTAAGAGGGAATTGGGAGGGAGTGAGTGAAAAGATATTGAGAATAAACCATGAACGGGAAATTAAAAGTGGCTTTAACTTTTAGCACCAAATGAGAAATCAAAGTCAGCCTTTCTAGCAAAGTAAATAAGGTCACCATTGGGTCCCAGGAGAAAATTTCAGATGTTTGCTTAGATGTGGCAATAATCTGTTGCTTTCTGTTCAGTTCCTGTATTGTAGTCCTCTCTAACGTAATGGCTTCATATACTGAGGTACAGATTTCCTCATGGGAACATAAAGTCCTGGAAACTGGTGAGGCCAATTTTATTGCCCAAAACTGTGAAAGAAGCCATCCTAGACAGGATGGAGTTTTGATTATTCACCTGCAAAACCACAGAGAAGGAGACTCCATATGTTTTTCTTTCATTTGATCATCCTATTTGCAAAGCTTTCCAGAGACAAGGAGATTTTTAAAGCTGCCATTTGCATGAGGACTAAGTGGTCTCTAAAGAGAGCAGTCAAGGGAAATAAGACCTAAGAACCAAGAGAAAAAGCAGAAATAATAGTGCAGTTAAATATAAGAACCTGTTTGTTGATGAACAACCAAAGAAGTACAATGTGGCTTTTAAGACTAGAGTTAGAACTACAGTCATCACACCTATGAGTACTGTGGTTTTTAAGACATTGAATCTCTTTCATTGTCTTTAAATGACCTGTGAATAAAAACACACATTTACTGAGCATTTTTACATACTATATACTATTTAAAGTACTTTGCATATATTAATCCATTTAATCTCTGTATCCCATCTGGTAGGTAAGATAATTTTCTTGTCTTAAAGGTAAGGACATGGAGGCACAGAGAGGTTATGTGACTTTCCCGACACACGGGAGCCAAGGCTTGAACCCAAGGAGTCTAGGAGGTTGACCATATGAGTATTCGATCCTTAAACAGGCTCTGAATGAGCCTGAAAAACAAAAATAATGGTCGTGATCTCTGCTCCGCCAATTTTTCCAGCTGTTCTCAGAATCGCATTCGTTCTTTCTTTTAATAAACATTTACTAAAATTTAGGCACTTCGTTAACAAATAAGACAATTTCTGTGTCTTCAGAGGTGCTCAACAATTAGCAAGTCGACGGGCAGATCTAGCAGCTTCAGAGAAGGCCAATGGCAGAGGCATGCAGAAGCCTGGGAAGTCTAACCAGGCAGGGTGAGAGGCTCCCTTGGGGGAGGCTGCAGTTCAGCCAAGGATTTGGCAGGCAGGAGGCGAGGCCACATGCAGATTCCCCAGTTGTGAAGGAGCATTGCGGGGAAGCACAGCTCGGCATGGTGAGGTAGAGAATGTGAGATGAGGAAGCAGTGAAAGATGAGACAGGAGAAGGGAGCAGGGGCGCGTGGTGGAGGGCCTGGGCTGAGGACTGGGCCTGTGTCCTGCAGGCAAGCCGTGGGACCTGCGGAAACCTCTTAAGCGGAAAAACATGTCACCGACATATGTTCTTGAAAACCAGCTCTGATTGCCGTAGAAAGAATGATTTGGATAGTGGACAAGCCTGAAAAACCAGGACCCAAGAGCGAAATGGAAGGCTGCTATGGTAAGCCAGGTGACCGAGGAGAGAGATCCACATGAGAACAGCTTCAGAGGACAGTTACTACATAAGTTAGGAGCAACAGGAGTTGGTGGTTGATTGTAGGGTCAGGGTACAGGGAGGTTGCAGTCTTGGTCAACAAGATAGGTGCTGGCGCCACTTCCTGGGATCAGGAGCATTCTCTCATCACACGAAGCGATGTGTATGAAAGTGCTTTATAGAGTATAAATACAATGCAAATGTGAGTCTTCTTAATTGCAGCAAGCAACAAACATGAATATTTTTAAAGAAACTCTCACAAGCTAGGAATATAGACATGTAACCCTTCAGTTATTAATGCTTATGAGGAGATTGTGACCTGGTAAACTCATCTTAAGTTGAAAATATGATAAGTCAAAATGCATTTAATACACTCCCAAACATCCTGACAGAGGCTAGCCTATGGGCTCAGAGCTCTTACATTAGCCTACGGTTGGGCAAAATCATCTAACACAAAACCCATTTTATAACAAAGCATTGAATATCTCATGGGATTGAGTGAATACTGTACTGAAAGTTAAAAGCAGATGCTTGTGTGCGTTCTCAAGTGTGGTTCTACTGAATGCACACAGCTTTTGCACTGCTGTGAAGTCAAAAAATATTAAGATGAACCATCCTAAGTTGAGGATTATCCTTATAAAAATAAAGATATCTATTATGAAGAAAAATAACTGCAACTAAGCAACTTAAGTTCTTTTTTGTGGCAAGCACTGTTATTAAGAGTTGCACATATGCAATAACTCATTTGATTGTTACAGAACTCTGTTTTATGGGTAAAGAAGTAGAGACATAGACAGGCTGCCTAATGTCTCATAACCAGTAATAATGCAGCTGAGAAACAGACCGGTGCAGTTTAGCTCAAAAATCTGTGCTTTTTGCCACTGTTGTATACCTCTTTCTGTAAGAAAGGCTGAAATCAGTTCCAAGAAAAGTTCGTGTGAAATTCTGTGGGCGCTGAGGAAACAGAGAAAGGCGAAAATAATTAGTAAGATTCAGATGGTCGTCGTGAAAAGCAGCATTCTTCTCTCTGGAAAATCATTTTGGGTTTAGAACCTACTTGCCTTCGGTTCTAAGACTCCATCCTAGGACTGGAGGGGCCATTGCCAATTATTCCTTGAAGCTGTAATGTGCTGGTTTTGCCACTAGATGATGCTTGGGCAACGGTTCTTAATACCTGTTCAGAAGATTAAGAAATGCGTCTGTTTTCACAATCAATCAAATGTTTTGTGTTTTCCCATGTCATTTGATTTTTGATTAGTCATTTATCAAATTGCAAATTTTAAAGATCCAGAATAGTTCCATATACAATCTGGCCATGCTCAAATGGGAGATTTTTAGTTTTGTTTTGTTTCTTTCCTGATACATTCTGTAAATTATCTGATCATTTCTCTAACAGGAGCTGTCTAACGGGCAGCATTAACTTTTTCAGCTCTAATCCTTTAAGGAAGCCTGTTTTGGGGATCCGCAAATCCATCTTTTGCTTCTGAATGTTCTTTCCTCCTAAACTTCAGGAGTTCCATGATGAGAAAGTCATGTTGACAAAGTGCTTTGTTAATGTCGGTTTACCTCCCTCTAATCTTTAGTTTGTGCAGTTTAAGTAACTTCCTGATTCGTTCAGTAATACATCAGCTAAGGCACCACCTGTGCGTGAGATTTAGCTTTCATCAGATATTTAGACTCCTGAAATCTGAGAGCTCTGCTCAACTCCAAATCCGTTATCTCATCCCTGCCTCACCCCAAGGTCTTACAAACAAGGTGAACTTCACATCAGACATCAGAACAAGCCATAAGGTCTTTCACCCATCTCAAAGTTCATCCCAAAAAATAGCTTGGGATGGGGCCGTTTTTGACACAGTTCACCACGCTGCATTTAGTTCAGCTGCTCCTCTCTTGATGATTCTGTCTCCCCTTTGGCTTCTTTCCAGGAATGGAGAGATTCTTCCTTGGCTCCCCATCCACATGTTCGCCTGGCTCAGGAAGTCATCCCCTGCACAGACTTACCTATCCTAACTGTTGTAGGGAACGCCTAAACCTGTACCTCGAATTCCTGTATTTCAGTCTTCTGCTTTATGGCTCCACCGGAATGTCAAAGAGTACCATAAAACCCAACAGGTACTTGACAAACTCAGGGAGCACCTTAAACTCCCCAAACGCCCCCTCACTTCCTTATTCTACTCGTGACTTCACTGTTTTCTCAGATACTCGCTTTGTAAATGGAAAACAATACTTCTTTTTGACCCCTTACTCAAGTAAGTGTGGAGTCCTGTAAGCCCTCTGGGGTCTCCTCAAGTGGTCTCATTCTGCTTCTTTCTTGGCCTTGCCTATTCCTTCTCTGAATGACTGCACCATCTCCCTGACGACTCTTCTGGTACTGTCCCCTCTCCAACCCATCCCACTGAGACCATAACATTTTACTTTCTAAAACACTTTTATGTTCACTAAAAATCTTCACTGGCTCATTTCTTCCTACTGAGCTAAGCACCAACACTCTATCATCTCTGTCCAGACTGCCCCAATACAGGTGTGGCAGACCTTCTACCCTTAGTCTTTACAAATGTCTGTGGTTAATGTGCTCAGTTTCCCCCAGACAGCCACCAAGCATCTCAGTGAGTTTGTTCAATATTTTTATTTTTAAAATTTATTATTATTATTATTATTATTAATTTTTTTGAAGACAAGTTTTCACTGTGTCACCCAGGCTGGAGTGCAGTGATGTGATCATAACTTGCTGCAGCCTCAAACCTCTGGGCTCCAGCCTTCCCCCTACCTCTGCCACCATGCCCAGCTGGGACTACAGGCGCATGCCACCATGCCCAGCTAATTTTTGTAGTCTGTTTGTTTGTTGTAGAGATGGGCGTTTCACTGTGTTGACCAGGCTGGTCTCTAACTCCTGGCCTCAAAGGATCTGCCCTTCTTGGCCTCCCAAATGGTCCTCAGGATTATAGGCGTGAGCTACTGCACAAAGCCTATTTTCTATCTCAGTGCCTTTGTTCTTGCCTTTTCTCCCATTGGTGGACTCTACCATGCATTTTTAAAGCCTGCTTCTTATCTCAAACACCACTCACTCACTGGATCAACCCTTGCCTACTTTCTCTAAACTGTAATTATCACCTCTCTTTTGGACTTCATCAAGTATCCATTGTTTGTCCTCATTCTGTGTTTAAAATGTCTGTTGCAGTCTTTAAAATGCTTTTTTGTCTCCCCTGCCCTATTTTAATTTGGGAGATCCTGGAGTCTGCGTAATTTGATGTGTCAACTATGCAGCATCATCATAAAATAGGAAGCACAGTGTTTAAAAGCACAGATTTTTGGAATCAATCAGTCTCAGTTTTTCCATTTGAAATCAGTCATTTCTTCCACTTACTAGCTATGCGCTAGCTAAGGAGTTGTTTGACTGCTCTGAAGTTTCATGTCATTTCCAAAACAGAAATATTAGAGAACCTGCCTCACAGCCTTGTTACAAGAATTAAGTAAGATAATGTACATAAAATGCTTAAGAATTACTCATTGCCCTTGTGTAGTTAACCGATAAAGTACCATATTTGTGTGAGGATCACACGGACAGGGAAAGTAGACCAGACCCTGAGGGGAAATCAATGCACCATTAGATTCACGCTGTCATAGCAAATCAACCTGATTTTGTGACTGCCACTCAGTCCTACATGTCTTCTAGTATCTCCAGTAGGAACTTGCTGAATACAGGCTTAAATAGATTTCTTGAAGTCTGTGCTAGATGGGAGAGAGTACACTTCTGAAAACACAGTTTTGATTCTTTCTAAGTTCAGATTTATACAACACTAGGTGCCACCTAGGTCTCTGGGACAAAATGAGTGACAATAGTACAGTTTAGAATAGGTTCAGCCATACAGTTCCATTAAAAGCTTATCCTTGGGTACTTTAAGAAAAAAGTTACATTAAAAACAAAAAGTAATGGAATTCCCAGACAGAAGTCTGTACTTAAATGGCATTAAAGCTGTGGTTCAAATCAACAAAAGCCAGGAAATCCAAAGTTCACCTTTATCCAGACTGTTCAGCCACTTTTTCCAACTGTGTGTGTCCCCTGTGGGTCCTCCATTTGAATTTCCTGGCTCTGGTAACCAACATCCACAAGTCGCTTTGAATTACAGTGCTCTGAGTCTGTTATTTAATAGGGATATACCCTGAAGGTATACGCTTACTGGCAAATGCCTTTACGTGTAGTCACTGTACATCCAGGAGTCATGAATGTGGTACTGTACTTTTTTTTCCCCTTTCAAGCTCTGGGGATCCCCATTCCTACCAAATTGTGAGTCCTGCCTTATATCCAGGTAGAAGGACTTGTATACCATTTACGTAGCTGACATTGATAAAGTTTAATATTATAGGATCTATGTCACAGTTATAATTCCAATGCATTTCTAAATGTCTCTTTTCTCTCTTTCGCCAGACATGGAGATGACTTGATTGTAACTCCTTTTGCCCAGGTATGTAGCCTGCTGGCCCTGGCTTGCCCTCCCTCTGTCCCTGGGTGTGGTTTCTAAGTGTGGTCTCTGAACCTGGACATTTGTCTTCTTTTGTCCCTAACCAGAGGAAACGTTTTTCTTATAGGTCCTTGCCAGCTTGCGAAGTGTGAGAAACAACTTCACTGTACTGACAAACCTTCATGGAACATCTAACAAGTAAGCATCGACTTTTTGTGACGTCATGAATTCCTTCCGAAAGGCAAAAAACATGAAACGGTACTAAACACACACACACACACACACACACACACACACACACACACACACACACAACTATTTCAAGGAAATTTGCTCTGGTAAGTTAGGATGAAGCTAACTAAGTAGGATAAGTTACTCTGAGCTAAGTTAGGATGAACAATAAAATTTGAAAATAGGAGGGAATGTCATAATATTCTAGAACTGGTAAAATATTAAAAGTTAACTAGTTTGAGTCTTATTAATCTTTGTACCTTTAACACTAGTACTCAGTAGGAGTTCCACAAATGAACAAATGAGATGAGAATTTTTTTGGTTGACCTAAATATATTTGCCACTTTGATAAGCAATGGCCATAAATTCTGTTAAAAGTCTTTTTGAATAAACTATTAATGAATTCAGATATCAAAACTTAAAATTAAAGATACCAAAGAGTTCAAGTTCAACTTGCCTATATTTTGATAATATAGAAACATGCTCATGCAGTTTAATGAATAGGAGTGGGATTATCTTCCCCTCTGCCCCCAACTAAATGCGTTGCCTTGGTCATTCTATTAACATTGCTGACCCTTGATCTCCTTATCTGTAAAATGAAGTATGAACTTGATATTCCTTGCAGTAACTTTTTTCTCCAAAATCATTTCAACTTTTAACCCTAATCTAAGTGTTATGTGGCTCACTCTTCTGCATGATTTAAAAGATTACTGCAGGGCTCAGACAGCCATGTAATCTATGACCCTGGGATGGAGGGTGCTGGAGGAAGCCTTTGGAGACCCTTGATTTGACCTTGTTGTTTTACAGAAGAAACCCAAGCTGTCAGGAATCCAGAGACTTGCTAACATTCATGCTCTAAGCTAGAGATACCTCAGGGCAAAAACCTTACTCTCCCAATCTTTCAGCCAGTGTTTATTACCGAATACCCTCTCTCTCCAACCCTTGTGGGATTATTCATCAGTCCTCTATTTTGCTTTCAATCAAATTTTCAGAGTGGGTTTGTTGAAAGTGGGAGTCAGCCTTGCTCTGAATACTTCCGTTGCCTCTCCCTGTCCTAGAACATTTTAGTAGGCCTCCTTGTGAGATGAGTCTGTACACTCCCGACAGGGTCTTGCCTGTCACTGGCCTCTCCTCCTCTGATCTGTCCTCCAGACTCCCCCAGAGTGACCTTCTCACATGCTGCTGGACTGTGTCACCTTCCAACCTGAGGCATTTCTGGGGTCCACCGTTATCACCAAGATAAAGTTTGAATTCTGGTGCTTGGCCCCCAAAGCACCCCTTGACCCAGCTCAAGCTATTGTGATAGAAAGTTGACTGGGTTCATGTTTAGCGCAATGTATATGAAATCTAGAGGCTTGCCCAGCCTCTTTTGGAGTGGTACTCCCTGTTAATTTATTCACTAATTAATTCATCCAGCAAGCATTTATTCAGTACATACTATTCCTTCATGTACATATGTATGCATTTAGCAAATATTTAGTGTTCTGGGCACTGATGACACAGTTGTGACCAAAACAGACAAGGTCTCTGCCCTTTCAGGACTTGCATTCTAACAGTAAGTGTCTGGAGGTAACAGTGGTGGATAAGCAGATCAGGCCTCTAGCCACAAGGAATGCTGTTCAGCAATCGTGGGCTGTTGTTCTCTGCAAGCTCTCTTCTCCATCTTGGATAAGGAAACAAAGCTTAGGGAGAGTCAATGACTTACACAAAAACATGCTGCTTCTAGTGAGCAACAGAGCAGTTCTCAAAGCCTGGCATCCTCACACCCACGGCAGGGCGCTTTTCATTCACTACCACCAAATCCTCTGGGTTATGGAAAGAAGTCCCTGGAAGGCTTTGGAACAGAAAGACATTTAGGGATAACTTATGGAAGAGATAAAGGTCAGAAAGCCCGAAGACAGAGATACTAGTTAAACTAGGATTTTCAGGAATTAAAACGTTATGGGTTAGCCAGGCTCGGTGGCTCAGCCTGTCATCCCGGCACTTTGGGAGGCCGAGGCAAGTGGATTGCCTGAGCCTGCGGGTTTGAGACCCACCTGGGCAACTTGGTGAGACCTCGGCTCTACAATAAATCAAAAATTAGCCAGGTGTGGTAGCGCACACCTGTAGTTCCAGCTACTTGGAAGACTGAGGCGGAAGGATTGTCTGGGCCCAGCAGGTCAACTCTGGGTGACTGTGAGCATGTGTGCCACTGCACTCCAGCCTGGGCAATAAAGTGAGATTTCAACTCAAAAAAATAAAAGATAAAAATAAATAAAATGTTGTGGGTGAAGCCCTGACCCAGAATGATAGAGGTGAGGGGATTAATAAGGACACGTTCAAAGGCCACTTTGTCATAGCTGGACTCAGAATGCCACATTGCACAGCTCTAAGGAGAAGGCGGAGTGAAGGGATGGTGTTCTCAGTCTTATCTGTTAGCGTGGGCTTAGATTGTTTTCTCCTCTGTTAGTAGCATGGGGCATTTAGACGAGCCCTGCTGATGAATAAGCTATGCCAGTGAAACAACATTCTCAAGACCCAGGTCTTTTTATTTCTTTTATTTCTTTTTTATTTTTTTGAGTTGGAGTCTCACTCTGTCGCCCAGACTGGAGTGCAGTGGCCACTCCCGGCCACTGCAGCCTCAACCTGCTGGGCTCCAGCGATCCTTCCGCCTCAGCCTTCCAAGTAGCCGGAATTACAGGCATGCACTACCATGCCCAGCTGATTTTTTGATTTATTGTAGAGATGAGGTCTCACTGCCCAGGCGGGTCTCGAACCTGCGGGCTCAGACAATCCACTCACCTCAGCCTCCCAAAGGCGCGGGATTACAGACTGAGCCACCGAGTCCGGCTGACCCAGGTCTTTTTAAACCCTTAAAGGTTAGGGTTCATGTGAGCTTTCAAGAACCAAGTACCCTAAGACCATAACTGCTATACACAGAACTGACCCAAAGCCCATACTTACACTCTGGGCGAGGATCAGCCCTCAAATCACAGCCCCTTGTGTCACCTTTAGTCCAAAGCAAACCAGACTTAGCAAACTGAGTAGGTCTCCAGTGGTAAGATAGTTGCATCTAATGATCTTTCTCAAATCCATGCCCGTGTTTTTAGAGTTAAATCCTATTACTGGTTTCCTATTTTAAATCTTATTACTGATTTCAAGTTCTATTTGGTAATCAACAGCAGCCAACAAACATGTAATGCAGGCACATGCTCCACTAGAGAGCTTCACCCAAGGGAATTGACATTACCACAGTCTAGCCCAGATTGTTTTCAACCATCAGGGAACTGAAATCAATTAGATCAAACAGCCATCCATGGAGCAGGCTAGCAGGGACAGGATGGAAAACTGAGGGTCTATTTAGTGCACGATTGTATTTCTAGATAGTCAATGCCCTCAAACAACTAAAGAAAATCCAAGAGAAGGAACCGAGACCAGAATGCCAGGAGTGGATGTGGCTTGCAAAGAGCACCCCTCCCCCACCACACACACATTCACTTAACAACCAAAATTGTAGGATTTGTGGAACTCGAAAGGTGCTTTCTAGGATAGTCGATTTGGCTTCCTGGGTGCCACTCCCTGCCTTGAATGTAATGCTTAAGTAATAATTATGTCATTGGAGTGGTTTTCATAGACATCTGGATAGTGTAGTTTATTATATAAAAAGGAACTCCCACATGGAAATATACTTCTTATAAGTCAAGATTCTTTTTATCTCTTGGCTCTTTGCTCTGCATAGAAGCAGCCCCATTGTCTGGAGCTTTACTGCTGGAGCCTTACCACCCAAGTGTGGAAATCTCAGGGTTCCTGTGGGGGTGGCTTGCCCTTCCATAAAATGTCCTATTGAGGGATGCTTGAACGGGCCTGTATTTCTTGGCTGCAAATTAAAACCTACATTTCCTTTGTCCCAGGAGTTAATTTTGAAAATATGACTTTCATGTAGAGTTGTTAATTCAGACCAGCGTTCTTAAAGCATTTGCTGGCTTCAAAGAGACGGATGGAATAATCAGGTGTGGGAGTGAGTGCACCCACCATTCAGCACCCTGATTACCAGAGGATGTTGCTGGGAGCAAAGAGCTGTCCTCTTTTATCACTCAACCCTGTCACCAGCATCACCAGTATCCCCGGTGGCTGCCAGGAAACCATGTAACTTCTTTGTATTAACATTCTTCTGAAGCATAATTTAATCAACATGTATGTAATCTTTGGGAAGTAATTAATAACCACTTAATTTTTTTTTCAGTGTATACCTGAAGTGTCTTTCATTGCTCTATGTTCTTTGGCATGGGATTTAAATTAGCCGAGAATCATAAAACCTTGAGCATTCAGAACTGGAAGAAACCCAGCCAAATTTCCTCTGATTAAGTGAGGAAATATGTGTAAAACCCCTCACACAGGACCTGGCACATTGTAAATCTCCAGTCGATGTGAGTTGCTGCCGGCTCTCCCCAAGTGAGAAAGAAACTGAGGAGTTCAGTGATTCGCCCAGGGTTGTCCAGTGAGAAGGAGCCAGCGCCCGGATAAGGATTCCTGTCTTCTTAATTATAGTCCAGTCTTCCTCCACTGTGCTGTTTAGGGCAGGAAAGTCCTAACTTCCGTGGCCATTTTATTTTCGCTATCCATATCACCATCTTCAGCAGCCAGTCATCCAACTTCTTAGGATTCTTCCGTAAGTCAAGGACCATCGGAAACTGGGCAGCCAACGCCATTTTCCTCTGGCATTCCTCGCAGTGTTCTAACTGGCACTCTGTGCCCTGCAGCAGTCGTGTGGTTTCTGAAAGTTCCTCATTCACTTACAATGTATTGTACCTCTTCTTTGCACCAGGTCTCAAGAATAATTGATAGACCAAATACATATGGTCCCTGTCTTTCCAAAACTTACACACAGAGATGCTTATCTGAATTAACAGCTCTAAAATAAAAGCCATATTTTAAAAATTAACTTCTCGGACAAAAGAATTTGTGCAATATGTGTAATTTCCAAGACACTGTTGAGCGAATTGGATGCTGCGAGTAGCCATGCTATGGAAAAAGTCAACATAATCAATATGTAGGGTCTCCTAGTTCAGTGTCTCTTTTCACAGAAGCCTTCTTTGGGAACACGGGAGAAAATGCAAAATCAAATTACTAAAACTGTGTTAATCCAATGACTCTGTATGGAATACCTTCAGCACCCCAGTTATTATGCCAGATTCCAGGGTTATGATGATGCACAAGTTTCAGTCTGTGCTTGAGTCTCTCACAGGTGAGTTAACGAGACAGACAGGAGAATGGGTATTGCAACCGAGGAGGAGCCAATGATGGGCTAAGACAGGAAACTATGGAGCACAGGGAGGGCCACTCAAAGAAGGGAAGGCTCTTTGCAGGAGATGATGCCCAACCATGGTCACGGGACGTGTGAAAGAGAAGAAAAACACTTAACAGAGCAGAACGTGTGCAAGACACATAAGAGTGCACAGCCAGTCAGGGGCTTGAGATGAAATGCCGGACGAGGAGGAATTCCCAGATAAGCTGGAAAAGTATGTTGAAGCCAGAGAGCAAAGGGCTTTGAATGCCAGGCTAAGGAGTTTGGAATTTAAGCTCTTAATTTTCCTGTAAAACAGTCCTCGGTACGGGTGCAGTATAGCGGACAGTGTAGTGGAAAGGGAAAGCACTTTGGATTCAGAAAGACTTAGCTCTGAATCCCAGCCATGACAGTTGCAAACTACGTGTGCATCAATATGTGTCTTAACCTCCCTGAGTTTCAGTTTTCATATCTTTAAGGTGAGATAATACTACTCCCTATGGAAGTAAGAAGTATCTAGCACTGTGCCTAGCAGATAAAAGAAATTATGGGACGATAATTTCCCTTCTCTTGTGAAAATTTCATGCCACAGAGAGTTTAAAAGTACCTTGTCTAGGATCACCTAACTAGTTAGCGGTAGATGTAAACCCTGTCCACAGACCCTGCTTCTACAAGGTATGGTTACCTAGAAGCTTGATTGCCCTTAGGAGGGGTCAGAGATTGGTTTGGAGCTCTTAAAAATCCAGGGAAGGCCAGGCATGGAGGTTCACACCTGCAATCCCTGCACTTTGGAAGGCTGAGGGGGGAGGATTACTTGAGTTCAGGAGTTTGAGACCAGCCTGGGCAACATAGCGAGAACTTGTCTCTACAAAAAATCTAGAAATTAGCGAGGGGTGGTGGTGCATGCCTATCATCTTAGTTACTCAGGAGGTTGAGACAGGAGGATCACCTGAACCCAAGAAGACAAGGCTGTGGTGAGCTGTGATTGTACCCATGCACTCCAGTCTGGGTGATAGAGTGAGACCCCAACTCAAAAAACAAACAGCAACAACAAAAAGTAAGGAAATAATGTTGTGGCCATACCGGTAGGAAGACGCTCCCATTCCTTAGCAGCAACTCTGCAGGCCATTCTCTATCGTTTAGAATTTGGCTTCTTTTTCAAACTCTCCCATGCCTGGAAAATCCACAGAGCAGTAACAACACAGATTCTCAGGGATGATCCCAGATACACTGAAATAGACTCTTCAAGACAGAGAAAGGAATTTAATAGCTACCCAGATGAGTCTGATGTCCGTCCACATAAGAGAACCACGAACCTTAAATCCCACTCTTTGGCTGGACGCTAATATCCTCACACCTTAGTGAGACGGAGAGTCCTAGGTAGTAGCTGTTCTGAAAGCATGGTTTCCAGACCAGCAGCATCAGCGGCACCTGGGAACTTGTTGGAAAGGCAAGCTCTCAAGTCCACCCAGGCCCACTAAACCAGAAACTCTGGAGGTAGGGCCTAGTCGCGTGTTTCAATAAGCCCTCCGGGTGATTCTGAAGCACTCTAGAGTCTGAGGGCACCGATCAGTACTGTTCCTGAGGGGCCCTCCAGCAGTGCACAGAGAACCCCAGAGAGTCTGGCAAAAGTTCTGCAAAGCATGAGAAGGACATAAGAGCAGCAAAATGGGAGGGTGAGGGGGCAGAGAAAGGAAAAGAAACAACGAAAAAGGAGGAGCCCCAGTATTAGGAGAACATGGGTGTGTTTGCTTGTTTCATTGACTCCTGACCCCAGCAGGCATGTTATAATGTAGAATGGCACCCGGTTCCTCCCTGGAAAGATGGCTCCCTAAGTAAAGCAAGCTAGGTTATTGTTCCTTATGACTCTGGGACCTTTGGCAAATGACTTCACCACTCTAGGCCTCAGTTTCCTGAGATGCAAGATATTGGGGGCCTGAACTGATTGATCACTGAGGGTCCCTCGGGTAGTAACTTCTTACAGCACTGCCCAAAGGAACTGGGACTCACTCTGGCATTAAAAGTGATGCCTGAGCAAGCGTCTCCTCTTTTGAGGGCTTCTTGGAACAGCAAAACCTAGAACAGAGGAACTGGTTGGGGACCTGGAGTAAACAACTTCCTTCCTGGAGAGCTAAAGCATCCTGAAGCTGTGCATAGGGAAATTCCAGGCCATCTGGATGTGAGAGAATTGCAGCCATCTACCCATGTGACAGGAGCTTGCCTTCCGGAGTTAGCGTTCCGTCACTTGATAGCTTCTTCTGACCTGGAAAACTCCTTAGTAACCATGGGGTGGGATACAGGAGTGGGGTGGGGAGTGTTAAGAGACACACTCAGTCCTTCTTTTCTCTGTCTCCACAGGAGGTCCCCAGCTGCTAGCCAGCCTCCTGTCTCCAGAGTCAACCTGCAAGGTAGGCCATGGCATGAGGTCTATACCACGGTGTCGAAATGACAAATGGACCTCTTATTCAAAGCCATTTTTAGACTCATAGCACTTGTTTGCCTCTTGTGGTCCTCAAATGTGTCTCTTGGTGACTTTTTTCCCAACTCTATGTGAAACCCAATTAAAAGCAGTATTAAGTAATGTGCCCATTGTATGGCCAGGTTTTCAGAAGGTGGTCAAGGTGTGGTAACGCCACTTCCCAGAAAAGGAGCGGGAGGCAGAGCTGTATTGATAATACAACCCGACCTCCTCTTGCTGGCCCCGGTGAACTCCCAGAGAACCGCCAAGGCCTGAGGTGCCCCCTGGGGGCAGGAGGGTCCCGGAAGGCATGTTCGTGGTTTCCTTTTCGCCTCAACTCTGCGGCCCACTGGAAGCTGCATCCTTGCCAGGCGTGAAACCAAAGGCTCTTGCCAGATCACGAATCATTTCTCTTGGAGGTCATCCAACTTTGTTCCTCAAAGATTTTTTGTTTTTGAAAGAACCTGACCTCTCGCCTTTCAGTCCAGTGCATCTGCCTTTCAGGTAGCCTTGAGAGCTGCAGAGAGGAAGGGCCATCCGAAGGAACACCACGGAGATGTGGTGTTCTTCTGGTCATCAAATGCAGCCAGTTAGATGATACCTTTAAAAGTTCAAATGGAGTCCCCCCCCCCACCCAAAATCTGTTCCTCACTATTATAGCAGTGGGCTTGAGTAAAACCACAGAAGAATGATTAAGATGTACTCATACTGAGCTCACCTAACACCCAACGTTGCCGCTACACTTTTCTATTTCCTGTCGTGTTTTATACTTATCATCTACCCTACTTGGCTGTTGTGTTCTCTGGCCTGTATCACGGCCATAAATATAATGAAGTATTATGAAACCCCAACTTCTAAAAGGAGGGAGCAAAGGCAGTAAATTGTATGGGCTCCCTGGCCTCTGAAATATCTACGGTACATGTCTTCAAAGATATTTTTATAAGAGAAAGATTGAGAACAAGAGTAAAATTGAACAAAAGATGTTAAGTAAAGGGTGAGTTTACTCTAGAGTCCTAGGCCATGAAACACGAAGAAGAAAGTAGGACTATGGACTTTAAAACCTTGTGTGTCACAAGTACCATTTTCTTTAGAAGTTTTATAAGGAAACAAAATAGAGTGTTTTTCACATATAACTCTTGTTACATTCTTGGAGACCAAAGCGGGTGGTTTTGAAACACGTAGCATTTCTTCTTACTGGCCTGCCATTGAAGCAGTCTACCATTCAGGCAATATGGTTCAATTTCCCGTTAGCCAAATATACTAAGATGCATTTGACATCAATTTGAATATTCAGATTATGTTTTATTTTTCTTGTAACAAATACTGACAAACATTAGGAGGACTTGTGATGTTATGGTTCTATAAATTTGCTCACCAGCCACTGATGCAATTGGAAAGATCATTTTGTGATTATTGGCACAGATACTACAGCTTGGCAACTAGAGATCCTTTTGATAAATTCTTTTAAAACAATGGAGCAAAGAAATGACAATGCCACTGAGGCAATTTGTTTTTGTCTGTCTTTGTGACAAACTACAAAAATCCTGGCTTTTTATTGGAAAGAGAATGTAGTAATACCAATTATTATGCAATTATAGGTTTCAACATGTCCTTAACATTTAACTATGGTTAGAAAAGGAAGGAGGAGACACTCATCCCGTGTTTTGTTCTTATTATCAGCTGAAATAAGTCAGGCAGATTTTTCCTGTTATTTTAATATTTATCAGCACATGACAAAGGGGTGTGTTTTAGATAGAAACTTTAAAGGGGAATGAAAACCGAGTAGCTCGGAGCAAACAGAATTGAGAACTGGAGTGCTGTTTGAAAATATGATTTTCACAATAGTAAGATTGGGCTTTCGTTAGTTGTATTTCAACTGAAATCAAACATAAACAGTACAAGAAATTCACAATAATTTAAACAGATTTAGCAACAACCCAGTTTTGTTTAAAAAGCCTGACTTAGACAACGCTATTCTCGTACAGCAAGTTTGAGATGGGTTGGGGGAGGAAGCCAAATCTTATAAGGCTTCTTTTTTTAACATATAAATGAGGAAAATGCAATTTATTTTAAAAACCAGTTGTCAGAAAGCATGGTTAAATTGGTACATTTACAAATTGATGGTTAAATGAAATATTCAATGGGGAAGTCAAAGGATATCTCCGACTGAAATTCCTCTCTTCTCACTGTTGAACCAAGGTGTGCTCAGACCTTGAGGCTCAACACACATTTCCTTCCTCTGCAGAGACACCTTGGATTTTTTTTTTAATGGGCATAATTGCTTCTTTTTGTGCTATGGCAACAATTTAATTCTCGAGTACACTTTAACTCTTGGTTAGAATGTCTCTTCCACTGGAGTTGAAACTTCTCAAGACGAGGGTCACACCTTATTTGTGACTATCGTTCATGGTGCCATAGTATAATTATTTTTACCTAATAAGAACACAGTAAGTATCAAATTGACCAGGATAACTACCTAAAATTTGGGGACTGTATCTGAAAGAAGATATTCATAAAATTAATACTTAATAGTGAGCCAATATTTTTTCTCCATTGCTATAAAAATATACAAGTTGTGTTTTTTTACTTTTTAAAAAAAATCTGTTATTGCATTGGAATTGTTAGATGTTGGGACACATGTCATAACTGCTTATAGGGGTGTGCTCATATAGGTTCTGAACAGAGAGAGTAAAATCTAAGAAGCTGCCATGTTGTTTGTTGAATAGGAAAGACAAAGTAAAGCAGTGGGCAGTGTCAAGCCCAGAAAGAACATGCTAGAAGCCACAGGCTCCCAGGCTGAGGAGAAGGATGCAATAAATCCTCCTGGGGTGTAGAAAATGCCAGTGCTACAGAATTTAATGGGCATCTCAATTTGTATCACATTTTGCTTTTTCACGAGCATGAATTCCAGGCTTTCTCTGTGTGGTGCTCAAGGGTGGAAACAGAAAGGGAAAAAATAGACTAGAAGAAGAAAGAAAACTCCAAAACAAGGCAGGAACCTGAATTCTGTCACCGGTACACATTCAAATGGAAAACTGAAGTTATTCTCAGGACTCCAGACCCCCAAACTATTTTCAAAAGAAAAAAATCAAATAATTGAGGAAAATTGGGGTCCATGCATGCACACGAATCTTTGTCTTACAAAAGGATGCCTTTTAAAGGCTACCACTTCTGAGTCATATAAATGTGACTTGATGAATAATAATATGTATCATGTATATAATATTTTAGTGACCAAATTGGTATGTATGATGTGGTGCTCTATGCAATAGCCTTGTTCTAAAATTTACCAATAAGCATATTGAGCAAAAGCATCCCTACTGGTAACAGATCAGAAGGACAGTACACCAGGTCTCCAAGATGATCGGAGAGCCGCCTGGGTGTCCACTACCTTGGCTTATGGTGATTTTCAACACCAATCAATTAGGACACATCTCAAGAAAAGACTGTGTTCAAAGAAACAGGATGAGGCAGCACAGGGCTTTCCAGTGAAGTCTGAAGTAGATTGGCCTATGTGAGAAACAGACTTAATTAAAGGTTTTCCCAGTGCTCAGGGGAATTCATTTCTTTCCACATGTATCCAGGCAATTCTGGGGAAAAAACGCTTTTACCAGTCGATGAAGCAGAAGAAAAGATTTTCTCCTAAGAGACTGTTTCTCGACTGGGTTCCTCCTCTGTGTTTACTTGATTAAGACTGTGGCCTCCTGGAGGTTCATGGGGGTGCACCAGCATCTGTTCAAGTGGCGGACAAGTGAGTCAGGGAGTTATCTTTGATTTCGTGGAATTCAGAAAGTCATGACACGGGTTCAGCTCTCATTCTCTGTCAGGGCTCCTTGGTCCTGGGAGGAGAGAGGGCCTCAGCGTGCCGGTTAGAGGGCTCTCTGAGAACCACAGCTTTGTTCTGAGCGCTGCTCTGTGTCAGATGACTGGAAACAGAGCCCGGCATAAGCAGAGCCTCTGCTTGGTTTCTACATTAAGCAAGAACCGTCAAGCAGGATTACAACACTTACAAAACAGGAATACAATCAATCTTGTGACCAAAGGCTGCGACCACTCACCCACTCACGATACAGGAGGATCGGAGGAAATTGCAAGGAACAAAAGAAAGAAAGGACACAGAAAAAAAGAAGAAGAAAAAGTTAAGAATATCAGACCACGCTTTCTTCAGTATTCTGGATGCCGTGTGGCCTGAATTATGAGGATAATTGCCTTAATTGCTCATTCTGAGTGTTTAGACAGCCTGCATACAAAACCATTGGGCAAATGAACCAGAAAAGTCCCAGTACTTTTGAGAATAATTCCCCAGATGGCAGTTTTGTAAGAATTGCTTTTGTCTAAAATAGCCAGCGTCTTGTGAAAGTTTACCCCAGAGCGTCAACATTGAGCTGTTTATATTGATTTGCAATTATTTCATACCGATCTAAAATTAAGTATGGGCAGTCACAAAAACATTAACAAGCCAGCCGAAGTGCAAATAGTTAAAATATTACCCATAAGCAAACATTGCCAAAAATAACACCCCACTTATTTTGGCCGTTTCACTAGTTCAAAATTAATTTCTAAACTTAGCATAAATATTTCTTCCTATTTAATGGAACTGACGAGACCAGCAGCATCTAATATCTCACTAGCTGTCTAAAGAACTGAGTTCGATCCGGGTGGACTCCACTTCGTGTTTTCGTACTGCTGAGAAACACCATCCACCCACCCCCCCCTGAAAGTTGGAATCATGCATGTTAGTAAGTATTTCAGTTATGCTATTGACGTCAATGGAGTCATTAAATAGATTGCTGGCCCTCCCAGAGGCAAATCACTGCCAGGGACCTGGATACAGACACGCTTTTTGCAAAGACAACCATCAGATTTTGCTGTAGCAGTAAGCAGAGAAAGGGAAAAGTTTATACTGTAGCAGACCTATTTCCAAACACAGTTTCTTTCTTTCTTTTGCACTTTAGTTCTGGCCTTTCTTTCTCTTTCATTCACAGTAGGCTCAGGCAGATACCCTGATAGTGTTGCCTGAGTGTTTTGTGTGCACAAGCATCTCCTGGAATTGAGAGTGTGAAAGGATGTACCCCACTTTTGAAAAAGAGCCTCACCTTTGGCTTTACCCAGCCCATCTCGATGTTTATTCCGTGACACAAATTATCCAGGCAGATCGCTATTGTCTGCAAGAAAAGTTGTGTTTGATATATAGTTCTCTGAGTAAACAGTCTCCCCCAAACACTCACGCACACACAGGCACACACACACACACACACACACTTCTGTCTTTTTGTCGCCTCTGTGAGGTTTGTTGCTGCAGCCCCTCATCTATGAATCACGCTTTATGCAGCTGGCACCGTGCTGTGGCACCAGGGCTCCTTAGCAAAGGGTGGAGGAGGAGGCTGGGAAGAAAGATCCACTTCTCTCAGCTGCCCCGTCTGCAATGCTCCCACAGGAGGCTGTCCACGTGCCGTGTCCTCCCAAGCCCCAGCTGCTGCCTGCCTCAAGCCTGGTCATGCAGCTCCCCAGCGTGACAGGAAGAGCCCTTCAGGAACCATCTGCCTCTTTCTGGGTATTCTCGATTGCTCTATTTACCTGGACAGTCTCAGGAGTCCAAGCCAAGGATTCGCCGCACTCCTGGACTCTCCCACTCCCAAGCTCAGAGTGAGGGAGCCATCTTGAGCAGACAGACTTCTTCCAACCTGGCTGTCAGAATGTACCCTGTTGACTTAAGAACCTGTTTCCCTCTCCAACCCTTGCACCTTTGTTCCCTGGACGCCCCCCTTCCACTTCTCAGTAGGTATGCATAGAAATGCCACACATCCGGCCGTCTTTGGTGACCCCTTGGGGTTCATCTGGAGACCTGGCTCTCTCCCCCTCCACCGCTGTGCCTTTTTCTGGCTCTGAGTAGCGGCCCCAGTGTCTGCCCTTTACCTCTCTCATCGCCTGCCACAGGCGTTCTTTTACTCTTTCTCCCTCATCTTCCCCCTCCTTTTCTCCCCAAGCCCGCCCCCTTAGTTCAGTGCTCCATCACCCCGTACCTAAATCACAGGGTGGCCCTTGGTTTATTGTCCTCAGTTTTCCCCACTCGAATCCAGCTGCTACTATTCTGACGTTAGAATTGTTTTCGTAAAACCCAATTATGGTTATATCATTTTCTTATCCGGCTATACTCCGCCTTCAAGAGAAGATCCAAGCATCTTGGCCTTAAGAATTGTGCTCCTAACTCCTCTTTGCCCTTGTCTCCCACTTTCCACTGCCACCCCCGGCACAGCAGATGGCTGAAGTGTGCGGAATACACTATCCCTGAACTACACCGGGACCTTCCTGCCTTCCTACCTTCGGACTTGCTGTTCCCTCTATCTGGATTGTCCTTTCCCACCAATATCATTCATACATTTAGCTCAGGGATTTTTTTTTTTAACAGTATCACTGGGGACAAATTCTTCATCTTCTCTAATTCTTGGATCTTAAAGTCAGGCTTAAAATACATATAGTGTCTATCCAGAGACTGGTATATAGTATGTGCTTAAGAAACAGTACTTCCTTTACCCATTCCCACCTGGGATGTGACTTTTTCATCCTTTACGATTCAGCATGTGTGCCATCTTCTAATGTGCTCCTGACAACTCATCTGAAACTAGTCTAATTATCTCACCATCTCCATTATTATTGCCCTTACCATGTGGTGTTGTAATTACTTAGTTCATTTTCTCCCCTTCTAAACTAAGAGTATCCCAAGTTCAAATACCAATCCTCTTACTCCGATTTATTGTATAAATTCTGGAACACAGTAGATAATACAAATGAGTGGACTCCCCTGCCTGAGTCAGACAGATTGGAAAGGAGTTGGGACTCATTTTCACCTTTGTTCAGGCTTCTCTACCTACATATCTGCCTGCCCTTGGGGCGTGTGACAGTGCTGACCACTCTGGCTAATCTTAACTACATGTGACTTTCAAGGCACCTGAAGTAAACTCTTTAGTATGCATCCTTTCTGGAGGAAGTGACAGTGTTAAAAGAAATGGAAGAAAACTAAACAACCAAATATGACTTCTTTATCATACTGGGCTATTCCCTTAGTGCCTGGCACGAAGTAGTATTCAAAGAGTATATTGCATGGAATTGGGCTGAGAACCCAGGTCAATTTCTCAGATAAATTACTTCTCTGAGACTCAGTATTCTTATCTTGAAAAATGGCCATCTTGGACCGGGCTCAAGCCTGTAATCCCAGCACTTTGGAAGGCTGAGGCGAGTGGATTGCCTGAGCTTGCTGGTTCGAGACCAGCCCAGGCAACTTGACGAGACCTTGTCTCTACAATAAATAAAAAAAAATTAGTCAGGCGTGGTGGTGCATGTCTATAGTTCCAACTACTTGGAAGGCTGAGGCAGAAGGAACATCGGAGCCCAGCAGATCGAAACAGTGGCTGTGAGAGTGCCACTGCACTCCAGCCTGGGTAACAGAGTGAGACTCCAACTCAAAAAAAAAAAATGGACATCTTAATATTCTGTCTCATAAGATTGCTGTGAGAATTCCATCTGAAATGCTGTTATAGTGGCTAAGAGTGAAGCCTCTGAAGTCAGACCACCTCTTTCAAAGTCTAGCTTCACCACTGTGTGACTTTGGGACAAATTACTGAACCTCTTTGTGTGACATCTCTAAAATTGAGATGTCAATTATGCATACCTCATAGGCTGGTTGTGAGGATTAAATGTGTCAACATGTAAAGAATGCTTAGAAAGTTCTGGTATTGGCATTAATCCTATTAGTGCTACATAACGGGCCTCTCATGGCACCCAGCATGTAGCAAACAGTCAGAACGTGGTAAAGAAAAGCCCAAGCATCTGGTATCAGGAGGGAACCAAAACAGAAAGCCCCTGAACTCTTTCTAAAAGGTTCTGGTCTGCTTCCCTTCCTTAGTAATACACTGAAAAGGGAATCTTTTTTTGGAATTTAAGACTGTTTTCCTTAGCCAGGCATGGTGGCGCATGCCTGTAGTCCCAACTACTTGAAAGGCTGAAGCGGAAGGATCGCCTGAGCCCAGCAGGTCGAGGCTGTGGTGGCCGTGAGCATGCCACTGCACTCCAGCCTGGGCAACAGAGTAAGACTCTGACTCAAAAAAAAAAAAAAAAAGATTGTTTTCCCTTACAACCATAAACATCTGGTTATATAGAAGTAGATTTAGAGATGAAGGTAGGATTCTCCAAGACATACACTGAAAGGCTGAGGAGGCAGGAGGCAGACAGAACTGATACCTGATATGGAATATGAGGGAATGCAGTCTCAGTGTGGCCCTTTCTCTTAAAAGCAGCATGCCACAAAATGGCAAAATGAGGATTCTGATAAATTGGACCTTAGTTAGCTGGGAGCCCTCTCTTGCATGTGCCTGAGAGGACATCCCTCTCTACAGCAGCATGGCTGTAGCTGTGCCGCTCTACACAGTTGTATTTAAGTCCAGCTTGCAGGCTTGGCACACACCTCCACAGGTGTGGGTCCTTCCATCCAGGCAGCTCAGCAGAGAGTAGCTAGCAGAGCCAGTGTGGGAGAGGGCTTTAGCCCCTTTGGGAAAGACTGTGCCCTCTCCAGTGACTGCTAAGATGGGAATGGACCCCCGCAGCTCCCTCATCCCCTTCTTTTTTCTTCCTTGGGAGGGAGGGAAAGGAGGAGGAGCCGGGATGAGCTTAGAGAAGAATGGACATGGAGGTTTGCCGGGCGATAAGGAAGGAAGACCATGAAGTTCCCTTCTCTGCCTCCTGCGTCCCCAAGAGGGCGGGATCCTGGGGGCAGGGTGAATTCTGCTCACTCACTTCTAATCATCCCCCAGCCAGCACATTATGGAGTTGCCTCCAGAGCTGTTCTCGGAAACCAGGAGCATTTCAGGGAATGGTCTTTCACCCTAGAGAAGAGAAACAAAGCAGGGACTGTCCCCTTGAAAGAGAGAACAGGCAACAGAGCTCACTGGATCTTTTTCTTAGTTTATTGTCTCGACTTCCTCCCAACCAGAGCTGTTGACAAGTACCAAAAATGACCCCTCAGGGTTTTGTATACTTTTCCTCCCCCCCCACCCAGCTGTGCCCGCAGAGTAAGCTGGGGCCATGGCCACTATCCAGCTGGGGCCATGGCCACGGAGGTAGCAGGTCAGATAATGCAGTTTTCTCTCTGCCCCCTGTTTACGTTGGGGTTCAAATGTCTAGGTTCTATCTGGTGAGTGCTGCTGGTCTAATAAACTAGATAATGTTCCAAACCCCACATGGCTGCCTCTGATTTCAGGCGTGGACAGGATCTAGCATGTTTCTTTTATGTACCTGGCACTGTGCTAGGTCCTTTGAATGTGTTAACTCGCCTCATTCCCCCAACTAAACGGTTGCGCATCTATTTTTGTCCCCAATTCACATATTTGGGAAAAGAAGACTCAGGAAGAGTACGGGGCTTACTCAAGACCAAGTTAGTGATAAAGTCAGAACTGAAACTTACATCTGTATTTATTTAAAAGACACCCATGCTCTTTTATCTACAGCAGGGGTGTCTAACATTTTGACTTCCCTGGGCTGCATCAAGTAAAGAGGAATTGTCTTGGGCCACACATACATCATATAAAATAGTGTAGACACATGATAAGACTTCTTTTTTTATCCATTTTTTGTTATAAAGTTTAGAAAAATGAGAGCACTATCAAACTAGTGGGAAATTTGACTTTGTTGTTGTGAAACTAATCTGTCCACGTCTGCCACATCTGGTTTGATGGAAGTGGTCACAATTCTTAGCAAGTTTTCAAGGTGCTCGTCAGAAATATTTAAATAAAATAATAGTAATAAATAATAAAATAATTTTGCTCATGGTGTGCTTCTTCATTGGGAGCAGCCACTCACAAATGTATGTACTGCCAAAAAGCGATGTCATGAATAAGGTGTGATGGTGAACTTCACAAATGGAACTTCGTACAGAGTCACGAAGAAAATAAATGCTAAAAAACAAATGATGTGAAAAGATTTTGCGGGGCTACATGACTGGCTGTCCTGGGCCACATGTAGCTTGTGGGCTGCGGCTTGGACTTGCCTGTTCTGTGGCCTAGATCACGTTGTTTCTGACTCTATCCCCTATAAATCCCAGATTTTACAGTTTATGGAAGGGGGGATGGTGAGAACGTCACAACAGGAAGGCAAACAAAGTGACTGGATTGCCAACAGTCTTACTAATTACCACACATTAGAGGACTTTCTCTAGTGTCTTTGTAATCTATCCATTTTATTGTAAGTAGTAAACAAATGTGTATGTCTTGAGAGAAATATGTCTCATACATGTTCATTATTCATTCATTTATGTCTTCAATAAGCATGAATTAAATACCTACTGTATACAAGGCACTGTATTTACCACTGAGGATACAGTGAGGAAGAGAATGCATTAAGACCTTGACCTTGTGGATCTTACAGCCCAGAAAATACCTGAATAAATATATGACTACACACTTCATCATCATTTTTTCACCTATAAAATGGGAATAGTATTAGTACTTGCCACTAGAGATGTGGTAATATTTAATTGAGTTGTTATATGTGACGCATTTAAACCCCTACCTGGCACGTAGTATTATTTAATGTTTGCTCTAGTTATAATTAACATCAGCTATTCTGGAGACTAAAGTAGGTTAGAAGACAGAGAAGGCCTCTGTAAATAAGTGACTTTGAATTTGAGCCCTGCACACTGTGGAGCTGAGTGAGTGGAAGGTCCCTGAGAGAGTAACCACCACCTCAGAGGTACCACAGCCAGAGACCTGGGTGTCTTGAGCAACAGCAAGGGGTGAGGTCAAGGAGGCTGAGAGAAGCCAGGTTGGGTCAAACATGTGTAGGTCATGGTTGATGTGTCGATTTTATTGTGAATTCAACTGGGAGCCATAAGAGTGTTTGAGAAACAGATGGACGTGATCTGACTATCTGATTTGCATATTAAGTACAGAACATCCCCCTGAATCCCAAGTCTGGGTTCCTGGCACCCCCGATGTATTCCCTGTACTTTGCCTGTCATGATGCCCAGCTCCTGCCCCTTCCATCCACCTGTGGTTAAGAAGGCAAACTCTGCAGCAAGGCTTTAATTCTGGTCCTATTCCTCTCTTTCTCTGCGACCGTAGACAAGGCATTCAATACCTCTGGACCTTGGTTTCCTTATCCAAGGAACTGTGGCTAGCACACCTAAAACAGGAAAAAAATGTTAATTATGCTTAATGCACTGTAACTGCCTATGTTCTGGACTATGATTATTATTATCTGTGTGTGTGTGTGTGTGTGTGTGGGTGTGTGTGTGTGTGTGTATGTGTTTGTGTGTGGAGGTCTCTGTTTCCCAGGTTGGAGTGCAGGGATGTGACTATAACAATCATGCCTCACGGCAGCCTCGACCTCCTGGGTTCATGCAATCCTTCTGCCTCAGCATCCCGAGTAGCAAGAAATGCAGGTGTATACCACCACACTCAGTTAATTTATTTTTATTATTTATTTTTTTTTTATAGACAAGTTCTTGCTATGTTGCCCAGGCTGGTTTTGAACTCCTGGGTTCAAGAAATCATGCCTCAGCTTCCCAAAGTGCTGGGATGACAGGTGTGATCCACCATGCCCGGCTTCCTTGACTATTATTTACACCCCCAGACTGCACGCTCAGTGCCTGGCACAGGGCCGGTACTCAAAAATAATGATTGAAAAAAAAGAATGAGCAAGAAAAAAGAGGTGATACAATAAATTGCAAGTACAAAGAGAGAAAGACTGCTGTCCTGTTCATGGAAAAACGAGCTTCCCTGAATCTGGTGTATGTTCTAGGAAGGACAAGTTTGTGAATGGAGTCAAGGAAACTGAATGACTTTGCAACTACCCAGCTGCACCAGTTTTGGGGAACTTGAAACAACAAGCAGGGGACAAAAATTTGTTTAAAAATCTGTGATTCCAATCTGGACTCCCATCTGCACAGAAAGAAAGTTGGGCTTCTGAAAGAATGTTTTCAAGCTCTTAGGCTATGTTACCATCCCTCCGGAAGGCCGTGGCAAGGCAAAGTCTCCAGAGTTCTCCATCCGCTGCCTCTGGAAGGACACTCTCACCAAAAAGCCTGTCATCTTACCAAGAACATAACACTGTGACTTCCTTCTCATCCTCACATTGCTCATAGGGTCTCAAATGAACAGGGCTCAGTTCTGTGAAGTAGACACACCTTGAATGCAGTGAATACACATTGGAAGAAACTTTCTGTGTGTTTGTGAGCTCGAAAATCTTTCAGGCATTCAGTAGCAAAGCTCCTGTATTTCTTCATATGCAGCTGCACAGGGCACCTGCCCAGACAAGCAATGAATCCTACAGCTGTCTGAATGTTCCAGTCTGTGCCCTGTGTGTACGTGTGTGCATGTGCGCAAACGTGTGTGTGTTCATGCACACACACATATGTGAATGTGTGCTGGCTTGTTATTTTCTTATCCCAGGGGAAAGCAAGGGTTCTTTGCATGCTGTTAGTCAACACAATGGGTCTCTGTTTTCACTGACCTGGTTTTCCATATTCCTTCCCCTCTCATAGCAAGTTGGTCAGTCTGCCTCTCTTCACCCGCAGATCACTTCCAGGCCTTCCCTGACGCGCCCTCTTTCCATGCCCCTCACACTTTCAAACCATGCTCCACTTAGTCCTCGTAAATCTAATTTAAAGACTTCCCTTTGGAATATCTCCTATCATGAGTCCTGCCTGTTGTCAGCAATTGCTCACTCCATTTAATTATATTAGACTAGATGAGAGGGGACCCAAAAGAAAACGGAATTTATTTATAAGAAATTGTGGATTGATTCTTCCATGCTTAATCTTCAGTCACCTTCAAAGTACACTCTGCTTGATGCAATGCACCAATCAAGATGCTTTTTCCACTGCTCAAAACAGTTTTTTAACTCTTCCATTTTTATACCTTTTAGCATTTTGCCATTTTTTGTTTCACCTCTTCCACGTCGGCAAAATATTTCCCTTTGAGGACTTTCTTCATCCATGGAAACAAACAAGCAAAAAGTCTCTGGGGTGAGGTCGGGTAAATAGGGAGGGTGGGGCATAGGATTCATGCTGTTTTGGGTCAAAACTGCTGAACACTCAGCACAGTGTGGACAGGTGCACTTGTAAATCAGCCATCATGAAATGGGCAAATGCATTGAAAGAATCTCCAGAAAACATTCACTGAAGCCAAACGCAGCCTCTCACAACAACACTAGCTGGTACACGGATGCTGATGGGTTCCTAGAACACTTACCTGGCGGGGGAAGCTTGTACTACAAGGGACCCATCCTCCAAAAGTCAATTCCTGGTTTTCTAGTCCTCCCTCATACATGTCCTATGTTGCTTGTTAAAAGCATCATAGTTCTAGCCGGGCTCTGTGGCTCAGCCTATAATCCTGCGCCTTGGGAAGCTGAGGTGAGTGGATTGCCTGAGCCCGTGGGTTCGAAGCCCGCCTGGGCAACTTGGTGAGACCTCATCTCTACAATAAATCAAAAAATTAGCCAGGTGTGGTAGCGCGCACCTGTAGTGCCAGCTACTTGAAAGGCTGAGGCTGAAGGATCACCGGAGCCCAGCAGGTCAAGGCTGCGGTGGCCGGGAGCGGCCACTGCACTCCAGTCTGGGTGACAGAGTGAGACTCCAACTCAAAAAACAAAAACAAAAACAAAACAAAACAAAACAAAAAGCATCATAGTTCTTTATGTCATGGGCATACGTTCTTCTGACATCATTCATCCTTTTGTTCAGGTTTGCATGTATTCCTTAAGCTAAAATGTCCTATGATGGCCTCTCACAGAGATGGGGGAAAGAGGAGCATTCATGTGAATAAGACCCAGACTCTGATTTTGAGTTACACCCTTTAGAAATACATGAAGATAAGGATCATCTAGTCAGGGTCCTCCAGAGAAGCAAAATCAGTAGGAGAATATTTACTTTAAGGATTTGGCCCATGCAACTGTGGGGGTTGGCAAGCTTAAAACTCATAGAGCAGATAGGAAATTCATGTAGGAGTTAATGCTATGAGCAGTTAATGCTGCTGTCTGAAGGCAGAATCTGCTCTTTCCCGGGAACCTCCATTTTTGCTCGTAAGATCTTCACCTGACTGTACAAGACATACCAACATCATCAGGGGTAGTCTCCTTTACTTCAGTCCATCGAGTAAGATGTTAACCACATCTACAAAATATCTTCACGGCCAACACTCCAACACCTGGATCAATACTTGATTTGTTAACTGGGGACTATAGCCTAGCCAAGTTGGCACATACAACTCATCACAAGGACCAACCAACCAACAAAATAACCAAAAAAGTATCTTTGGAATCAGACTAGAGCCACTCAGCACATTCAAGATTTGGCAGAAAATGGAGTAAATTTCTTTAGGAAGCAGCTCACTCTGCATTCCCTTTCTAGAAGAGCACTTGCATGGTTCCTGGGTCTAGAGCCCATCTTCCAAGGGTAGTTCCCTCCTGGAAGGTAACCTGCACCATAAAGGCTTTCTGTTTGTAAGTGACAGAGCTAGGATTTGAACTCTGGCTTATTTCTGCTACAAACAAGATACATAAAATTTAGGAAAATAAAAATACCTACCTTCCTTCTGACCCATTGAGACTTTACTTCAAAACACAATAAAGTAATCATTCATGCCAGCTCGCAGAATTGTTTTGAAAGCTAAGTGACAGTTTGAAGGACCAGAAGTGTAAAGTGTTCTATTTTGAATGCTGTGATGGTGTCCACGCAGTGGCTGCACACCTGCTAAACATTAGCGGCAGCACAAATGCACCACCTTTCTCTCTCCTGAGCAGTCATGAGAGAAGAGAAAATCTTGGGCTTTTCTTTATAAGAATGCCAATCAACTTGTGCCCAGTACCTGGAGCCCACAACCAATTATCTTAAACTTGGTGAAGATAAACATTCTTCAGTGAGGCTCATTTTGGCCACAAAAATCTCAGGGAAAGTAGGAGCGAGGTGGATATCTTCATGGTGTATATTGCTTTTTTCCACTGAATGGAGCTTGAAACATTCGTGCCCTCGTAGAAAATTTGGAAATTTGAATGTCAATTTGATTCGCCAGGTCATCCTTGAGACGCCTTCCTTCTCAAAACTGAACTGACACTTCCTCATCTCTATCTTCCCTCGGAGTTGTGTGTTCCTGTACTGAGAAACCTCTAGCCCCTTTGCAGAGCACAGGGGCACCAGGCACTTCTCCCAGCCCTATTCAAAGCCTTCTGCCCACCGCGGTTCCAAACTTCTGATTGCACCTCCGTATTCCGACACTTCCAACAAGGCCTTTTAACCCAGAGGCGCTTGGCTCTTGCAAATGCCTCTGGTCTTGAATATTTTAGGCCTATGGAACTTAGAACCTGGAGAAAAGGGCAGATTAAATGTAGCTCAGGAGCCAGAAGGTGTTGTCCAGGGGAAAGTGAGAGTGATTGGAACAACAGACAGAAATACCATCACAAGGGACTGTGTACCTTTAAGACAGGTACCTGCATGACCCTCACATGCAGCATTCTCACCTACGCATGATTCCTGGCCTAGAACCCACCTTCCAAGTACAGTTCCCTCCTGGCTCTCATTGATCTTTTGGTGAAGAATTTCTCTCAGTGAATTACTAAACCAAACCTGCTGTCGATGCTTTCTGGGGTTTAGGGCATTAGTATCTCATGTTCTGTCCCCCAGAGTTTTGCCCTTTTTTTCAGAACTTGAGTAATTTCTTATATTCAAGTTATAGAATCATTTAACTTTGCCTCCTCTGTTTCAGGAGAGCAGGATATGCTTCTACTATTCTGTTTCCTAAATGTATTGGTGGGATCACTTACTACCCCACTCGCCAAGTTTCTGTGGAGGGCATTCACTCTCATCTCTACCAGACCATCGTGCTGGGGAAACGTCTCCCTCACCATTCTGTGCTGCCAGGGCCGAGGGCAAAGGCAAAGTGCAATGAGCGGGATTTATGGGAAAGAAGATTCGTGCCTCAGTGAACCACTTAATGCATTCGAGATTTGGCAGAAAACGGAATGGGTTTCTTTGGGAAGCAGCTCACTCCACTTTCCCTTGCTGGAAGAGCACTTGCCTGGACAGATGTAGCAGGTTGAACATGAGTTTTTCTTGCTGAGAAGAAGGGCGGGCTCAGCCAATTCTCAGATTCCCTGCATCGTGAGTAGATATGATAGGACTGTGGTTCAATAAACCAATTTCAACTTCACACTGCTCCCAAGGTGTTGTACTTGTTTTTAAAGAGCTCTCCATTGTGTATTTGTTTCCAAATATGAGGCAAGGGAGAGAGGGTATGAACAGAATGTCGGACTCCTACAAAATACCAGATTTGCTATCAGGAACTCTGCAAAGGAGCTCCCTTATGAGGTCAATATTATTATCCCACTTTCTTAGCCAATGAAACAAAGACTCAATAAGGGTAACTTGTAGCATAAAGACTTTGAGTTAGCAAGTGACAGAGCTAGAATTTGAACCCTGGCTTGATTGGGTCCAAAGCCTGTAAACTTGGTGCTAGCCCTCTGTACTGTCAGGTAAGTAAACGTGCATGTGATGCCCACACAGGTACCTGTCTTAAAGGTTCATACACCCTTGTGGGGATGTTTACATCTGCTATTCTAATCACTCAGCTTTCTCCGACAACACCCACTTGTTCCTGAACAGCATTTAATCTGTTCTTTTCTCCAGATTCTAGGACTAGAGAGATTTAGGAGAAAATATGTGTTTAGCCTTTGTCTCCTGCCAGGGGAATGACTGAGCCAACAGGGAGGTAGAAGTGTCTTCCTGTCTTCTAGTAGTAAGTCCCCCCCCGAAAGACTTTTGGACTTTGAGTAGGCCATCCTGGCAGGGAGAGGAGGCAGGGGAGAATTTTTAGGACATAACAGAGCTGTGGAAGACATATCTCCCGAGCGTTACTCACTGCTTGAAAGACACCCCCAGTCTCTGACATCACAGGGAGAGGGAATTAGATTTCAGATCTGTAGTGAAACCTGGGTGTGTCTTGCGTGAACCCAGGAGGCCGCCATCCAGTTCTAGGCTGGCCCTGGAAAGTCCCGTGTTGAATAATTGGCTGCTTATGGTGCTTTGTTCAACTTCCCTACCTCACATGAAACTGTGTGACTTAGCGAGAGTGCTGGGCTGAAACTCAGGAAACCTAAATTTGAGTGCTGGTACCAGCCAGGTGTGTCACCTGGGGAGAGTCTTTTAACTTTTGTCATCTTTACTTTGAATTATTTGGAGTCTTTGAGCCTAGAAGCCAATCTTACTTCGGACTTCAGCACTGGCTCCTGGCCCAGAAACAGTGGTGTGTGGGTTTGGGATGGACAATTCTCTGTCAGAAAGGAAACAGCCCCTGACGAGCATCTGGAGTTCAGGCCCAGGTCTCATGGGTCTAGCCAGCTCCAAAACGTGGGCTCCTTCCACCTCCTCCCACCCTGATATTAGGCCGTACTATTGTTTCACAACACTGCATCTTTATTGTTTTCACAATCCCTGTTAGCCTTTGTAGCTGGCACAGTTCATTAGCAAACATTCACTGAGTGCTTCCGAGTGCTAGAGAAACAAAAATGGAGGGGATATGGGACCCTACCCAAGCTTGAGAGTATTCCATAGGACAATTTGGGGCCAGCGTGCCTGGGTTTACGTCCCAGTTCTACGCTTAGTCTCATTATTTTAAAGCTTTCTCCATGCCTCAGTTTTTTTCATCGACATTTTCCTCATCTTTAAGACCTTCATCTCAGAGTGCGTTTTGAGGATTAAATGAGTTGTTTCGTGTGAAACACTGAAAACAGTGCCAGTCATAGTCATCTCTGTTGCTACTGCTGCTATTATGTATGTTTGTCAGCCCCCTTGGGCGAGGAGTCTGGGAGGGTTGCAACTGGGTCTTGTTCATTGGCACCTAATAAATGCTCTTTGGATGCCAGGCTCAGTGGCTCAGCCTGTAATCCCATGCCTTTGGGAGGCTGAGATGAGTGGATTGCCTGAGCCCGCAGGTTCGAGACCCGCCTGGGCAGCGAGACCTCATCTCTACAATAAATCAAAAAACTCAGCCGGGCGTGGTAGCGCAGGCCTGTAATTCCAGCTACTTGGAAGGCTGAGGCAGAAGGATCGCCGGAGCCCAGCAGGTCGAGGCTGCGGTGGCCAGGAGCGGCCACTGCACTGCAGTCTGGGCGACAGAGGGAGACTCCAACTCAAAAAAAAAAAAAATGCTCATTGGAGCCAATTTTTCAACACATATTTAAAATGCTTCTACTGTGCCAAGCCCTCTGATGGATCCCTGGGATGATCCAAACCTTTCACAACTTCTTTTTTAAAAAATCACCCTACCTTAGAGCTTGTAATTTGGAAATTTTTTCTTCTTAAGCATCCCTCTTCTTCCTTTGTGTGGCCCCTGTAGAGAAAAGGTGAAGGAACTGGGAGAAAAATATACTACATATATACTTACTAACTTAATCCAACGTGTCAGCATAAAAGAGGTAGAACTAAAAACACACCAAAAAGGCCAGGTTCGGTGGCTTAGCCTATAATCCCATGCTTTGGGAGGCCAAGGCGAGTGGATGGCCTGAGTCCGCCGGTTTGGGACCCACCTGGGCAGCTTGGTGAAACCTCATCTCTGCAATAAATCAAAAATTAGCTGGGTGTGGTAGCGTGCGCCTGTAGTTCCGGCTACTTGGAAGGTTGAGGCGGAGGGATCGTCGGAGTCCAGCAGGTCAAGACTGCGGTGGCCGGGAGTGTGCCACTGCCCTGCCCTCCAGCCTGGGTGAAGGAGTGAGGCTCCAACTCAAAAAAAAAAAAAACCACACCAAGAGGAAGATTAGGGTCTTTCTCAAAGGAGAAACCTCTTTCGGAACTCTGATGTCAGACAAGAGAGTACCACCTACATTTTCTGTGTCAGAGAGAGAAGAGATATGGAGAAAGACATTCTATCATTCACTCGCCCTCTCATTGACTCATTCGTTCGCTCTAAAACCACCTAGTGAGTACTCAACCACAGCATGAATCAGGCATTGTTCTGGGTAGTGGAAACAGAGGAATGAAAAAGACACAGCTTCTTCTTTGGAGGAGCTCACAGCCCTGTGGGACTGACAAACATAAATTGATTTATAGTACAGCGTGGTCAGAATTCACCAAAGCATGAATAAAAAACTGTGGAGGCACCGAGGAAGGCAGGTGGTGGTGGTGAGGAACATGATCTTAGGCAAGGTTAAGATAACATGCTGTACTAGGACATTTAAATGTAGCTGTAGCTAGGACATTTAAAAATCAGATTTTATTAAATTTTAGACATTAAAATGTATTAAATGGGAGAAATGACTATAGCTGGGTCATTCATTCTATGGCTGAGTTTTTCAGTAATCTTAGCTCAAGTCAGCACATTTATTGAGCACCTATTATCACCAAACAGTCTAGGAGATTACTGATTTCCTTTGGCCAGGGCCATAAGAACAAGGAAGGTATAGGCAATATGACTGGAACTCTGCCTTAAAGTATGAGTAATATTTTATTAAAGTAAGAAATGCTGTTGAAGAAAATAGACCGTGCTCAAGCACACGGAGGCCAGCAGGGCACGGTGGCACACATCTGCAGCCCCAGCTACTCAGGAGGTTGAAGCGGGAGGACCACTTGAGTGTAGGGGTTTAAGGGTATAGTACGCTATGAGCATGCCTGAGAATAATCGCTGCACTTCCACTAGGGCAACATCTCAAAGAAACACTCCCCCCCAAAAGGTATGAAAATCAAAAAAGCATTGGCTTAATTCCTTAGTTACTGGAATGAAGGTCATCCTGAAGGATTTTTAAAGGGAGGCTAGGGTGCAGGAATGTGGTGGAAGATTGCACAGAAAAGATGACTGGGGGAAAATGGAGGACTTTTGATATCTACTAAGATTTCTTCTTATTTGCAGTGAGAAATCACTGATATTTGTTCAGCAGGGCAGTACACTATCAGATCTGTGCTTCTTGGTATGGTGAACGTGGTATTGGCAACCGTAACAGGAAATATCATCATGCTTGGAGTCAGAAAACATGGGAGAGACAGATGAGTCCCAATTCACCCATTGGCTAGCGTTGTGACCCCAAGCAAGTTCATGACCGTTTCTGAGCTTTAGCCTTCTCATCTGTATGCAGTAAGCAAGGTGAAACAGCAGGAACAACAATCACAATAATTTATTGATCATTGCTTTCTGCGTAGCATTATGCTGGGCTAACTCCATCTCATGTTTAAGCTTCAAAACAACTCTGAGAGTTCTCAAAAAGTTAAACATAAATGTACTCATATGGCCCACCATGAATTCACTCTTAGACATCTTCACTAGAGAATTTTATATATATATATATATATGTATATATATATATATATATATATATATATATATATATATATGACACACAAAGCCTTGAACACAAATGTTCTTAGCAGCTTTGTTTATAATAGCCAAAAATTACAAACAGCCTAATTGTCCATCAACTGGCAAATGGCTAGACAAAAGGTGCTGGAACCATGCAATATAATATAATCAACAATCAAAAGGAACCAAGCTACACAGATATGCTACGTATGACACAGATGAACCTTTAAAAAAATATGCTCAGAGGAAGAAGTCAGATGTGAGATACCATGTATTGTGTGATTCTATTTATGTGTAATGTCCTGAAAAGGCAAAGATATAAGGACAAAAATTAGGGACTAGTGACCGCCTGGGGTCAAAGGAGGGGACAGGGATTCACAGTAAAGATGCGAGAGACATTGGGATAATAAAAAGGTTTTTAAACTAATTTATGGTGATGATTGCACAACTTAGTATGTAAATCTCCTAAAAAATTGAATTGTGTGCTTGAGAAGTTGAAGGAGATAAGATGCAAAATATGCCTCAATAATATTATTTTAAGAACAAACAGAGCTCTGTGAAGTAGGTACTATTCTTATTCCTATTTTACAGATGAGGAGATAGACTTTCCCAATGTTTCCACTAAAAAGTGGTGGGGCAGCCAGGCTCGGTGGCTCAGCCTGTAATCCCACACTTTGGGAGGCTGTGAGTGGATTGCCTGAGCCCACGGGTTCGAGACCCGCCTGGGCAACTTGGTGAGACCACATCTCTACAATAAATCAAAAAACGAGCCGGGCGGTAGCGCGCGCCTGTAGTTCCAGCTACTTGGAAGGCTGAGGTGGAAGGATCACTGGAGCCCAGCAGGTTGATGCTGGGGTAGCCATGAGTGTGCCACTGTACTCCAGTCTGGGTGACAGAGTGAGACACCAAATCAAAAAAAAAAAAAGTGATGGGGCTAGGATTCAAAACTCTTTCTGCCCAATCCTAAGCCCCCGCCCTTGGCCACTGTCCATACTGTATCTTTCCTTATGTCACAAAGCGGTTGTGAGAATTAGGTTAGGTGCTGGATATGTATTTGATTACACTATGCATATAGCAGGCATGTGGTCAGCTCTTGGCAGATCTAAGCTGCTTCTGACTTAGGCAGCAGTTGGCCAGATGTATTGGAGGGAGATTAGAGGAAACCATTCAAAGAGCAGTGTGGTGGTCCAGGCAGGAAGTACCCGGAGTCTGCCTGGGGCACCATCAGGAGAAAAGGGAAGAGGATGGAGAAAATGAAGCCAAACTGGGGGTATGCTCTTACGTCTGCTATAATATTTTTTTCTTTCTTTTTTTTTTTTTGCTTATTTTGTGTGTGTGTCAGAGTCTCACCCTGTCGCCCAGTATGGAGTGCAGTGGCATGCTCAGGGTCACCACAGCCAACCTGCTGGGCTCAGGTGATCCTTCCACCTCAGCCTTCCAAGTAACTGGAACTATAGGCGTGTGCCACCACACTCACCTAATTTTTTTTTTAATTTGTGGTAGAGACAAGGTCTCACCAAGTTGCCCAGGCTGGTCTTGAACCCCTGGACTCAGGCAATCCTCTCACCTCCGCCTCCCAAAGTACTGGGATGACAGGCATGAGGGACTCAGCCCAGCAAATGTTTTTTCTAAACAAACATTTAGGATGCTTGGTTCTATTCACAAGAGAAGACAAAGAATAGAGGTCTTCCTTTCCTTCAGCAAACAACTGACACACTTTCCCATCATAAACTTTGTAATTCAGGATATAAACCAAATCCAACAACCCAACCCAGCTAAAAGGTTAAATAAATAAGTGCTAAGTAAATAAATGTAGACTTTTTTCCCCTTGGCCCGTGAGTTTCTGTAGAAGATGCCATGATGCTTCCAGTAATTGAAGTCTACCAGTCAAATTTTTTTTCTTTGTGAATTTGGAGGAATGGCCCCCTCAGGGATATAGCCCGAAATTTTGAAGAGCTGAAACTTTGTGTATGTTTTGTTTTACGTTTTCCCATCATGAGCCCCACAGTAATGACAATTATGAATCACAGGTGAGGGAGCACACCTAACATTTCATCTTTTATTTTGAAATGCCATTAAAACTGTATGACAGAAAAGTAGCCCGCAGCCCTGGCAGATGCAGGAGGAGGTGACTTAATGGGGTTTTTCCTGCATTACTTTCTATGACTGATACTTTGTGGCACAGAAGTGTCTGCCACATTGTGAAACTTTATTACTAATAAATCCACATTTCCCCAAAACAAACAAGACGGCATGACAAACAGTGGTGTTTGCTCTGTATACATTTGGGTTGGTTTTCATCATTTCCTAGGCTCGAGGCTCTGGGGCTTCCCATCGCCCCGGTGAAAAAATGTGAGAATTCACAGTTTGCCTGTTTTGGCAACATAAACATGGGACAATCTGTGGTCACAGAGTCAGGACTCCCCGTTCCAGAGGGCTTGGTACCAAGCCGCTGGGGCTCTGAGTTTCCTTAGGGAGAACAATACTGAATCTGGAAGTGCACAGGACTTCGCCTGTGTGGTAAAGAGAATATTCTGAATACCCCTAGATTTATGGCATCCAGTCTTTGAGTCACTGCCCTAAAGAGCCAGGAAAAGCCAGTGTGTGTCTGCTGTGGTAATTAAATGTTCAAGCTTGAAGAAACTTGAAGAAATCTTAAACACAGCAAAACTAGTACTGCCAGCTTTGTTAGCTGCAGTAAGAATTCAGTCAGTCACAGCGTAAACAAAATACCCTACTGGACACTGACTATGGGTATGACAAGGTCCTAAGCCCTGTGAGCAGTGTTAAGTTAGAGCTCCATTCCTCAGAGAGACTATAGTGAGTGCAGGTGGGGATGGTACTTAAAATGTGACACATGTACATATTAAATAGCCAAGAGGAAGGCAGTCGTTTCCTTCTCAGTGAAGCCTTGCAGGCCATCCCACCTCCACTGGCAAGAGCAGTCTTCATTTCTGAATTCAGCTTGATCAAACACTGTTAAAGATACTAGAAAGGCCATGAGTTTTGGCATCAGAAACTCCTAAGTCCAAATCCCACCTTGCCTAAGTAATAGCTGGACTGTAAACTCTCTGAGGACAAAGTCTGTTTAAACACTGACTTCAACCCCCTCCTCGGAATTTAAAGCCAAAAAAGTACCTAAAAAAATTTAGTAGCCCCCAAACTTTCAAAAAGGATCCTTGAGGGTTGGGGAACAACCGGGAATTTTTAAAACTTTTTTGGAAGGGGCCCCCAAAAAAACCCTAGAGTTGGATCCCTGAGTAGAGCCCCTCCCTGAAAATAATTAAAAAGCCCTACCTTTTACATACGCTGAATGACTGGGAGGGTAAGAAAAACTCTGGTTGGCCCTTACCTGACCCAGATTCCAGGGGCCATTCTCCAGCTCTTTGATCTTGGGCAATCGTTCGCCTCCATTCCCCACACTGTCAATGAAGAGTAATGATACTACCTACCTGTCAGGTTGGTTATGAGGATTAATTGAATTAATCTGGGCCTAGAGCTTGGGGTCCCTAATATGTCTGATGAAAATATTCTAAAATTACAAGCTGTGTCACCTGAATAAATGTTAGGTAAAGAACTTTATCTTTGATCCCCATTTCCTAAAACCAGTGCCTGGCTTGTAATAAATGCATAAAAGAGAATATAACTATCAATTGAGTGCTATGTATTTTCTGAGGATCGATGTAGAAATATGGGCATGTGGGCTAGAAATATGGGGAAGGGTCTCATCAAGGACAGGGAACTATAGTTGACCTCGGTGGAATTAAATGGCAGGGATGAGGAGTTCACAGAGGAGGCTTGTAATCTCTAGAAGCTGGAGGAAGAAAGGGTCAGGTCACAGTCACGAGATGCTCCATCGTCACCAGGACTTGGCACCAGTTGCTGGGAGAGTAATTGGTCATGGCCCAGCTTTTTTAAAGGGGATTCAGTCAAAGCGCTCCTTTAGTTCTGTGGGTTCACATTAACACTTTGATGGCTGCTTACTTCTTCACTCGTTTACTGAGCAAGTTTTTGTGTAGAGCCCACTATGTGCTGGGTGGTGGTGAATAAAATAGAAATGGACCTCATCCCTTTTGGACCAGAAGGGAGAAACAGGCTATAAACAGGGAAATAAACAAACGCTGATCAGTGGTGTGGAAGGTTGCAAGAAGACACTACCTAGAAGGAGAAGGAGGATTGCTCAGATGGGAAGATAGGAAAAGGCTTCCCCAAGGAGATGACATCTCCATAGAAACCAGAAAACTACGAAAAAAGACTGGGAAACCCAGCTTTCCGAGGTCTTGCAATAGTATTTTTGAAAAAAAAAAAAGCCAGTGTGACTGGCGCAGAGTGAGCTGAGGGCGAGTGGCAGGAAACATGGCTGAGGGCAGGGGCCAGATCCTGTAGGACCTTGTAGGCCTACGAAAAGCAGTTTGGATTCTATTAAAAGCAAATTGGGAAGCCACTGAAAAAGTGAAGAAGAGAAAACGTTAAATGTTAAAGCTCACTCAGACTTCAACATGTATATGAAATTGTATTGGAAAAAAGGAGAAAGTGAGAGGCGTGTTGAAGCAGTCAAAGCAGGAGGTGATGTTTGCTTAGTCCAGGATGGTAGCAGTAAGGATTGAGAGAAGGGGACAGACATGTGATATGTTTTGTAGGTGGAATAGATCAGACTTGCTGATGGATTAGATGGGAAAGGGTTGAAGGTCAAAGCAGTCAGGGAAAGAAAAGGTGAAATCCAGGCTTCTTGGCTCTAACCACTGGGTGGGTCTGGTGCAGTTGACCAAAACAGGGAAGATGAGAAGAGGGAACATTGGATGGTGGAGTGAGAGGGAATAAAAAGTTTGGTTTCAGATGTCAATTTTGAATGCCCTGATGCACAAAGAGGAGCTGTCAAGTCAGTACAGGAAAAGTTAGGCTGGAGATATAAGTTTGAGAGTTTTCAGCCCATAAATTGTGAACAAGCCAGACTGGGAAGAAGACAGAAATGCAAAGATCAGAGGAGGGAGAGAAAACCCTGCAGAGTGTGGTGTCAGAGAACCTGAGAGAGAAAAGGACTTCAAGCAGAAGACAGCCATCAGCTTTGTTGAGATGGAAGTCATTGGTGATCTTGGCAGGAACAGATTTATAGGACTTATAAGGATAGGAGCTTGAATCAGAGTGGGTTGAACACGTGAGGATAATAAAGCATATTTGTATGTTGCTGCAAACAACTCACAGAAAAAGAAGTTATTGATGGAGAGAGCGGGGGAAAGAGCCAAAGGAACAATTCTAGAGGAGGTAAGGAGCAGTGAGATCCAGAAAGGAGGACTACGTGTTGGCCTTGGACTGCAGAAGGGAAATGGTGAAAGAAGGTGGGGGAGAGGAAATGGGTGTAAGTGGAGGTAACAATAATTGTCATTGTAGCTAATATTTATTGCGTTTAGTATGTGCCAGGTAATGCTCTAAGTAGTTTTCATGTATTAGCTCACTTAACCTTCATAACAATCTTATGAGGTACGTTTGTACATATAGTGAATCAAAACTGAGAGAGTTCTCACAGGATGGTTTCAATTGTGGAGGGGGTGGTAGGTAGGGAGTTGGAAGAGAGAAAAGGTAGGTCATAGTTTTCATAGCAAGTAAATATTTAAGGGTAATTCTGGGCAGGATTGAGAGTTCATACGGGCCTTGAAGTCACAAATATCAAATGAACACAGCTCCAAATGCAAATGGATTTGCTAAAGCATTCAGCAATCAGATTTTAGTGGCCTGACTTTATAGATACTTAATGTGGAAACAGAGGTGCTTTCCAATGCCAGAAGTCATAATCAAGCAAAATCACATCCCCCTGCTAGCTTTCTAGCCCTTAATGGACTTTCGTGAAGCTGCTTTGGAGACCTGGTCACAAAGAGCCTTCCACCCCCAGGCTATCCCTTGCTCCCAAGCTCAGAGGCAGGAACCAATGGTTCCGTGAAGAATGCCATCTAGAGTGAACCACAGCCACCCATGAAAGGAAAGATAGAAACTGACTGGTCAGGCTTGAGCTTTATACCAAGAAGGGGTTCAGGCTGGATGTTCTGGCCTGCTCTACCTCACAGCCTTCCAGTTCCTCTTGGCAGCCAGGGTATGTCCTTAACCCAAGAAATCGCCATCAGCTGACCCCATTGCCAAGATTGCATGAATGGGAAGGGGGGCAAGGTCTTTATCTGACACAGCTTTAGCCTGACAACAAATAGCAGTGGCTAATGTTTCTCAAGCACTGTTTCTGTGGGAAGTGTTGTTATATATAGTATCTCCCTGATGCCTTAGAACCACCCAGTGAGATGGGTTTCCCTGTGTTCTCATATGACGGATAAGAAAACAGAACTTTAAGGAGATGAAATAATTTTTTTTTAATTGGAGTCTCACTCCATCACCCAGGCTGGAGTGCATTAGCCCGTTCACTGTTACCCCAGCATTGACCCGCCAGGCCCTGGCGATCCTTCCTCCTCAACCTTCCAAGTAGCCAGAACTACAGGCACATGCCACCATGCCCAGCTCGTTTTTTATTTATTGTAAAGACAAAGTATCGCCAAGTTGCATCAAGTTCCATCCCAATGAGTACTGTGGGGCCCTGATGGTGTACGGAATGTGGGAATGGATCCACACAAATCCATACATCCTTCATGTATGGAAAAAACAATCCATAGGCTACAGCCACCTAAAAGTAGGTCAGCATAAAGAGCTATATCCACAAATAATTTAGACAGTTAAGAAGTTCGGATATTGAGATGAGCATTTTCTTATTGACCTCGATTATCTGGGAATTTGTTGTAGAGACCAAATTTCCATCCATAATTACTCGGTGGGAAAAAGATCGGGTCATTATCGCCAGTCCTTAGGGCCCACAGAGCACAGTTTATGCTGTCAAATGTGTCAGTGCATTTGACTTGAGGGAAAATTCTCTTAACATAGGTCTGTTCTCGAACCTACGGGTTCAGGCAGTCCACTCATTTTGACCTTCCAAAGTGCTGGGATGACAGACTGAGCCAGCGAGCCCGGCCGAAATAATTTTTATAAGTTCAGGAAACTAACAAGTAGAGAAGCCAAGAGTGGAATTCAGGTCATCAGACTCCAGAGTCTAGGCTCTTGTAGCAAATACAGTGGAATAGATCCATTAGGAACCTTGCTGGGTCAAGCTGTTGTGTATGTCCATATGGTATCATATATAGCCACTTTTCTGCAACTTTTGCTCTCACATGGGTTTGATTTCCAACTCGATTGAGATGGGTTTCTGCTCTCCCATGTTCTCAAAATGAGAGGTGATCTCAGGGGTGATTACGGAATTAATGAATTTTACTTATATTTCCCTCTTTTGAGGTCAACCTGCCTGTTACAGAGAAAAGTTTACGGTGTGTTGCTTTTTGCAAGCCTGGTGACCTATGTTAAGAGAATTTTCCCTGAAGTCAAATGCACTGACACATTTGACAGCATAAACTGTGCTCTGTGGGCCCTAAGGACTGGCGATAATGGCCCGATCTTTTTCCTACCTAGTAATTACGGATGGAAATTTGGTCTCTACAACAAATTCCCAGATAATCGAGGTCAATAAGAAAATGCTCATCTCAATATCCGAACTTCTTAACTGTCTAAATTATTTGTGGATATAGCTCTTTATGCTGACCTACTTTTAGGTGGCTGTAGCCTATGAATTGTTTTTTCCATACATGAAGGATGTATGGATTTGTGTGGATCCATTCCCACATTCCGTACACCATCAGGGCCCCACAGTACTCATTAGGATGGAACTTGAGGTTTGAAACCCTGTGTCAGACCTGGGGAATCTGCATTTTTAAATAAGGCTCAGGTGATTCTTATATAAACCAAGGTTGAAGAAACACTGAATAGATGTGTTCTCTTCTGTTTCTTTCCTCTCCTTTCTCTGTTAAGGATGAGAATCATTAAATGGCCTCGAACAGGCTTGACTGTCACGACAATGATAACAAAAGCCACTCACTGGTTGAGTGCTTACTCCGTGCCCAATAGTGCCTTGGATGCCTATTTCCTGTGTAACAAGTTCTTAGACCGAGACTACCGTGAGCCCCATTTTGAAGAGAAAATTAGATAGAAGAGGTTGAGCAGCTTATGATCACACAGTTAAAAGACAAAATGAGGGTTTAGAATGACACTCACACCTCTGAGGCCAAGTCACTCTCTGGAGACAGACAACCCTGGGTATAAATCACAGTTCGCTACTTACCAGCTTGAAAGATGAGGTTAGCAAATCTAACTCTGTGGTTACTGTAAGAATGACAGAGTAGGTCGGGCTCGGTGGCTCAGCCTGTGATCCCAGCACTTTGGAAGGCCGAGGCGAGTGGATTGCCTGAGTCTGCGGGTTTGAGACCTGCCCAGACAACTTGGCGAGACCTCTGTCTCTACAATAAATAAAAAACTAGCCTGGCATGGTGGTGCGTGCCTGTAGTTCCAGCTACTTAGAAGACTGAGGCGGAAGGATCGCCAGAGCCCAGCAGATGGAGGTTGCGGTAGCCGTGAACGTGCCACTGCACTCCAGCCTGGATGACAGAGTGAGACTCCAACTCAAAAAAAAAAAAAAGAATGACCAAGCGGTACACACGAAGGACATGTCTGCCAAGTAGTAGATGCTCATTACATGGTGGCTGTTCAAGGTAGCAGCTGGAAAGTTGGCCAAGTATTCCATGATTGTGATCACTATAATCAGTGAACATACATAATCTGAATTCCCATCCTATATAAAACACACTCTTCTCTCCTTATTCTGTGTTCAAACGAGTCAAATAATCAGCTCGTCCTCCTCCTCCTCCTCTCTACCTCTTTAGATGTGCTCTGTGGCTGGGATTTCCTGAGAGGGTCTATCCTACATAACTTGATAAAGTAACATAGATACATAAGTATTTCTATGATCTTTCTGCCCTTCCTACATAAGTTTGAATGAATTTAAGGTATCTTCCAATGGCTTTAGGTATGAATGTTTGTCAAGTGCCAGAGTTCCCTGGGGAGGGTAAGACTCCAGTGGTTCTTATATAAACTAAGGTTTAAGAAACAGTGAATAGATGTGCTCTAAAAAAAACCCCAGCTATAATATTCTGGTAACCCAGCCCAGCCATAACAACCAATTTGGGGATGACATTGTAATCTGGCCTGTGGCATTGGGCTTAGTGGTTCCGATTGTGACACACGATGGTTCAAGTTTACTCACGGGCACACCAGAGCTTCACAAAATGACCTTTTTTGAGGTCTTTGAGGTCAGGCAGGGAGGGAGGAAACAACACGGGGCCACTAAACAAAGCAGCTTTGTTCACACCACTTGCTTGGACAAGTGTGCCCTCACGTGCAGCAGCCATTTACTGTGACGCTCTTGGCAAAGTGACTAAAATGTGACAGAAATGAAAGACGAATTCTAAAATCCCTTGGAAAACCACCCTCCCCAGTCAACATTTGCCTTGGGGTTGTAGCTCAGTGAGTTATTTCTAGTTACACCCTTCTTGGATCGTCCCTTTACCTTGTGACATTTTAAAGGCAGCTGAGCTGAACATTTATTGATCATCTTCTGTGTACATTGCACATACTGGACTAAGTTTATGGAAGACAGAGCCAAGACTAAAATCATTTACCAACTCTAGGACTCATTCTCCTGGTCTGTAAAATGGGGATTTGAACTAGGTCAGCGATACACAATTTCCATACATAGCTTAGTAACTCATATTCAGCATTGCATTTTAATTTAAAACACAAAGGAAAAATAATCTTTAGAAAGCAGAGGAAATAAAGTTTGACAAAATTTTCTTAGCCAATGGATATATTATTAAAAGCACAGAATCTCAACCAAAGGGCCATTTGAATCCGTATAAAGGCCTGGTATGTGATTTTTTGTTGTTGTTGTTGTTCTCAACTGTAAAAACTGGATGAGAAACTCTGGACCAGATAAACTCTTAGATTTCTTTCAAGTTCAAAAAGTGTGTGACTTTATAAGGGCTCCTTCTGATAGAGTTTATGTTTTTATAACTCAGAGAAGAAAGACGTATTATTAGAGAAGGGCAAATCATTAGGGCTTGGAAGGTAATCAGTCATTTCTAGCATCGATTTCTGATTGTTTATTCATGACAAATATGTGTGCTGACCCACAAAATGCAATTTTCTGATTAACTCTACTGATGTTGGCCACAAAATCTAATTAACTTAGGCCCAATGTTAATTTTTGACTTGTATTTTATCACTCTCTACTGTCTTCCTAGCCCAAATTAGTCAGATAATTTAGTTAAGTATTTATTAAACCACTTCTGTCAGCTTTCTGACTCTTGTGCTTTGCGAACAAGCCAGTAATAAATATAAAAGAAATAATAAATCTTAAGTTATTTCTTCTTTAAAGCTATATTTTATGGGCGTTTCCTTGGTATATTACCTATCTTTTTATTAATTCAGAAAGTTCCAGCAAAAGAAGAGGAAAACAAAATGAAACACAGTAAAGGAAAAATCAAAGAACAGAGAAACTATTAGGAGATGGACTAAACTACACTCAAATGAGGAATGAAATTAGGAGATGGACTAAACTACACTAAAATGAGGAATGAAATCCAAAGAAAATTTCAGGGAAAATCCCTCTATGAAGGAACAGAAGACAAAGATGTGACATAGGGTGTGTTTCATGATTCATTCCTGGGCCCTGTGCCTGGGGGATTCACTTGGTGGAAAACACAGCTGGCTCTGAGAACTTTCTACAGGCCCCAATCATTGGAAGCTTCATTTTGTGTATGGTTTTTTCTCACTTCTTTGAAATGGAAATATTGATAGATTATTGGAAATAACCCTGATCATTGGAGTTTGTCTGTTTGGCCACTTAAAATTTAGAAGTAGATCATGGCCTTTAGAGCATGGGAGGTGTTTAAAAGCCAGGGACAGGTGTGTTCCTAGAGGCGTCTCTTTGTTTAACAGGAATAGATAAATATTACGTTCTCTAAGGCAATCATGCTGGATAAAGGTGCAGACTAGAATAATAGCTTCAAACTGTTTTGATCCTGACTTAGAGTAAGAAGTATATTTTACATCAAAACTCTGTACCCACATGTCTGTGTTTTGTGAATAATGCTTACCTTTACTACATATGTTACCCTGATATTTCCTGTTCTAGTCTAGTTCATTCTGTTCTTTTGTTGCTTTAAAGAAATGCTGGCCAGGCTGGGCTCGGTGGCTCAGCCTGAAATCCCAGCACTTTGGGAGACTGAGGCGAGAGGATTGCCTGAGCCCGCGGGTTTGAGACCCGCCCAGGGAACTTGGCAAGACCTCGTCTCTACAGTAAATAAAAAATAGCTGGGTGTGGTAGTGCATGCCTGTAGTTCCAGCTACTTGGAAGGCTGAGGAGGAAGGATCTCCAGAGCCCGGCAGGTCGAGGCTGCAGTGGCTAGGAGTGTGCCACTGCCCTCCAGCCTGGGTGACAGAGTGAAAAAAGAAAAGAAATGCTAGCCAAAACCTATTAAATAGATTTCACAACTCAGTACTGAATCTCTAAGTGCCCTCCCCAGTTTCTGGCCACTCTGCAGCCCATGCTAAACACACACATGTTAAGATACAATATAGTGCAGTTAATTTTCAGGGACATCTCTCTGGCCCTGTATCCTTCAGGCTCAGATACTCATAGTCTCTTGAACACTGACATCTTTCACGTCTTTGCACGTGTCACTCTCTCTGCTCAGCACGGTTGAGTACTTCCCCACCTCTCCTCCTCTTTCTTCATCAGGCCAACCAGCTGGTGAAGACCACAATCATGAACTTCACAGCAACTTGGATGGATTAAGAATCTATCATACTCAGTGATTTATCACAGGAATGAAGAACTGAGGATCACATTTCTCACTTATAAGCAGGCCCTGAATTTTTACCATAATACTGTAAGCAAGGGATTGGCAATAGCCGGAAACTGCCAGGTGTCAGGGGGAGCACGTAACATCAATCAGCATACCTGATCTCAAGCCAGGCGAAGTGGGGACCAAAAGGAAGCCCAAACATTACCTGTATGATGACCACTTGTATACCTAATCCGGAATTGTGCCCCACATCCTTAAAATAAGAGAAAGACACTTCGCAGACCAACACCCCTTACTCTTAGGGTGTGCTTGTTTTCTGCACTGTCCTGAGTATGCTGGGCTTATCTTTATCTCAGCCTTGCCATGTTGTGCCAGGATGACCCAATTATATATTTTTCTTTCCCACTAGCTCATGGAAGGTAAAAGTTGTGCCTTGTTTGATATTGATAAGGACTGGCCTAACGCTTAACACATACCTGATTTATAAATATGGGTTGAATGAGACCCACCTGCTGATAGGCACTTGGTGGAGAGAGGGCTATCCTCGGTAAACTGCCATCTGTTTATCACAAACAAGAAAGCAGTCACTCATGGAGACTGCTATCTTCATCGCAGTGGAAGGGTCAACACTCACATGCATCCTTTTTCTGTGGCTACGTAATAGCCCAGGAGTTAAGAATGCAGGCTTCGGAGCTGCCCAGAACTAGATTAGAATTCTGGCTCATCAGTTGCTAGCTTTGGGTGACTCAAATTTTTAAAATCTCACCTCATTTGCAACACAGGAATAATAACCTTCCATGACTGCTAGGATTGTGTGAATGTTGCTGAATAATGGCCTATGAGCTCCCCAGGGCAGGACTCCTTGTGATTTGGGTTCCTTGCCATGGGCTTAGAAGAATGGTTGGCACATATCTGTTGAATTTTATTCATCATAATAATCTCAGTCATTCACAGCAGCTCATGTTCACGTGACTGTCTCACCAACTCTTTTTTTTTTTTTTTTTGAGTTGGAGTCTCACTCTGTCGCCCAGACTGGAGTGCAGTGGCCGCTCCCGGCCACCACACCCTCGACCTGCTGGGCTCCAGCGATCCTTCCGCCTCAGCCTTCCAAGTAGCTGGAATTACAGGCATGCGCTACCATGCCCAGCTGATTTTTTGATTTATTGTAGAGATGAGGTCCCACTGCCCAGGCGGGTCTCAAACCCGCAGGCTCAGGCAATCCACTCACCTCAGCCTCCCAAAGGCACGGGATTACAGGCTGAGCCACCGAGCCCGGCTTCACCAACTCTTATATAGAATTCCTTGGGGATTGTATGATCCATGTAACGATTCCTTACACTTTCTTTAATCAGGAGTTAGGCTCCCACCTGTGAGGTGGCCCTTCCAGAGCCTGACATTCAGTGGCGCAAGATGCTTGTAGAAACATTCACCTTCCCAAGGAATGTCGATTTTTCAGGCTAGAATTACGTTTAGTCGTTTCAAGGGTGTTTGATCCTCAAAGACCTACAGTTCTGTATTTGAGTCTCCACACATGGGCCTATGATTATTTCCTCTTCTCTTGTCTCTTTTCTTGTCATCCATTTATCAGCCATATCACCATTTGCTGCATATTAGACAGACTCACACAGATCCTGATTCAGATTCTTGAGAAGAAATTCCCGAGTTTCTCGTGTTTCTAGAGTTGTCTCATTCCCTTCCTCTACGAAGATCTTGTGCAACATCCATAAGGATGTCCTTTGCTGTTTCCCGTTTCATGAATGGACGTTTCTGTTTCAGGCTTTCATTTGGGTCTTTCTCCTGTTCAGCACTTTTATAAGTAACTTGCTATGCCACCACAGAGGTATTGTTTTAAGCTTTTTTCAAATTTCATCATCTTGCAGTCATTTCTGTATTTTACGTTTCTAACAAAACCAAACAAATACAGTTTAAAAGGTAGTTGTCAGACTCTTTGACAAACCAGGCCACATAAAAGGATTGCACTTCTTCATTTCTATCACATTTTTTATGCCGGGTGGGGTGCGGCACAAAACCCGTGGATTCTTTGGCTCGTTTCTACAATGAATTTTAGAGCAGCCAGCAAAGTTCTCAAACAAAGTTTGTTAGAGAAAAAAGAGAGAAAAGACAGGATGACATGCCAGAGTTGGCACAGGTGAAAGAAACCGCACCTTTGCTCTTTACAATAAACCTGATATACCTTCCCAAGGACTGATATGCTAAAGAAGGTGAAGCCTGGAGACCCCTTTCTGGAGACTGACTCCTCTGGGCTCTCGGTGGGAGGAGAGAAGGGGAGGAGTGATCTTTTCCTGACCACATTGTCTTTTGCAGGACACCTGTCAGGCATTTCTAAAACACAAGTTCCTCAGCTAAAAGGTGGTCTTATTATCATTTCTATGGCTTTGGCCAGTTAAGGGGTGGTCTTTTACCTTCCAACGGGAACCTGAAAGTTTCTCAGTGATTATTATGCTAAACCCTGTCTTGAAAGGTTGGGCTTTCCTAGTCTTGCATCCAGTGGCGTTTTCTTTTGATTTGCCAGGGGAGTGAGATGGGGTGCCTGCTTGGCCTGCAGTAAATATAATTTTTTAAATGTCTGAATGTTTCCTAAAACCTGCCTGTTGGAAATGTATCTATGTCTAACCTGTGCCAGTTACCCTACCTCATATTGAAACAACAAGAATGAAAAGGGAGTCCTTGAGAGAATGTTTTCACCTTGCCTTCACTTTCTAGTGTATTTCCAAAAAGTGCTTACGTGATAATAGTCACTGCAGAATCCTGTAAGTAGCAGGGTGCTTGATCCAGATTATTTGTCCATTATGGTTGCTTACCTTGCATTTTATAGGTTGAAGAACAGGGTTGTCAGTCCCATCCCCCACCCCGCTGTATATAAAAGTCTGCCAAAAGCCACTGTACTCATTTATATGAACTTGGATACCATTTCAAAGTGCACTCCTGACCACGAGTTCCCCAGACATATACTAAAAGGGCACATATGGATGCTACAGCACTAAGCTGACTTAATAACTTATAAAGTTCATCAATACAACAATGTGCTTTTGTGCTCATGCTGACTTTTGTTCTCAAACTTAAGGTTACTCCTAAGTCAGATTGTCATATCACATTAAGCCGGACTTTGCATTAAAGTTTTGAAAATAGGAGGAGGAGCACACTTTGAGCGAAAAAGAATACATTTTGGTAAGTGGAATTTGGAGACAGAGAAGCTTATCTGACTACCTAACAGGTCTTGCATAGTTGGTTCCACTGAATGGGGACAGAATAGACCACAGAAGGGCCAAGCTTCTTCCTAAAAGAGTTAACATTTCTGGAACTCCTGCTACGAGGGGGGACTCAAAAAATGAATTATTTTTTGGAGGGCGAGCCCCTGGTAGGACTGACTTCTGTAGCTAGGTAACTGTTCTAGGAACACACTGGCATCGGTGTAGCAACTAGCATTGTTGTGAGAGGCTGCCCTTAGCTTCAGTGAAATTCTTTTTTCTTTTTGGAGGTTCTTTCAAAGTGTTTGTCCATTTCATGATGGGTCACTTAGAAGCCCACCTGCCCACACCACAGTCAGTGTTCAGCAGTTTTTGACCAAAACAGCCTGACCCCAGTAGCCTACCATCCCTATTAACCTGATCTCACCCCAAGTGGCTTTTTGCTTGTTTCCCTGGATGAAAACAAAATTCTCAAAAGGAAATGTTTTGCCGATGTAGAAGAAGTGAACAAAAAAACAGCAGAAGTACTAAAAGCCCCCAAATGGACCAGTTCAAAAACTCTTCTGAGCAGTGGAAAAAGCACCAAACGGAGAGTACTTTGAAGGTGACTGAAGTTTAAGCATCAGAGAATAAATACACAATATTTTATAAATAAATTCCATGGGGGGGAAGTCCCTCCATACATGGATCTGAAAACATTCAGTGAAGTGAAAACACTATGTTCACAGTAGCCATTCCTGTAGTACTTTCTTTTCATTTTAGTTGGCACCAAAAAATCGTGTGTATTTATAGGACACAGAGCAATATATATAACGGATAATGATCAAATCAGGGCATGTCCATTGACTGCCTCAAACGTTTGTCAGTTCTTTGTGTTGGGAACATTCAAATTCCTCTCTTCTAGCTTTGGAAATACAATAAATTGTTGTTGACTGTATCCATCCTGAAAGACGGTGCACAGTGAGACTCAACACCCGTTAAGGCCAAGAGATTTAATGGGTCAAACGTGGTGGCTACAGGACCTGAGGGTCAGACTGTAGCGCCGAGGCAAGGGTGCTCCAGCCTTTATGGGGGCTTGGGGCGACCTGTCAGTCGATTATTGGTCGGCTGGCAGAGCTCCATCCAGGTTGGTGGGTTTTTCGCGGGTGCAGAAAGGGGTGCGGAGGGAGAACAAAGGAAGGCACCAAGGAAGAACAAAGGAAGGCGCCGTTTCAATTGCCATTTTAGTTTGCTGGGTCGCCGTTTCCAGGAAAGGGGGGGATGTGGCTTTACTTGTGGCTTGGCAGTGGCCCTTCATTCCCACCTCTTTGCTTATACGGGAGAGGGGCAGGGTTTGTCTGTCCGGCTACTTCCTGCTGAAAATGGGCATCGGTGGGTGAGGTGGGTGAAAGGGCAAGCCACATGAGACCCCACAAGTAGGCGCCAAAAGAAAAAAATTTCATTTGGGTGGAAGTCCTGGAAGGTGCCTTGTAAGTGGAAAACGGCAAGCTGGTCCGGCCAGTCGTCAAGTGGACATGGGAAAGGGAGGAGCCAGCTGTCACGAAGAAGGTGGTCAAGAAACGCTGAGAATCTGAGTGGTATGTAGTAGGGGGTAAACTTTAAGGCAAGCATGTCTGAAATGAGAAGACAAGGTTAGAGGTTTGTAGGGTTGGGACAGTCGAGAACTGGATCTTCGGTGGGCAGGAGGTCATAATTCTGTAGGAGAAGCTGATCAATGCTTTGATTAGAGATTTTTAAAAGTTGTGACTGGAGAAACTTGATGATACATGGGAGAAAGGAGCACAGACCGAAAATGAGAATGACAGGTATGACAATAGGCAAAAGCCAGGTGAGTAGGGAGTTTTGTAATAGGCTGCCGATTTGTGAAGAATTTGCCCCTTGGAGTTGTGAGGAGAGGTGTTGTAATTTATTAATGTTTTGTTCAATGACTCCTGACACGTTAATGTAATAACAGCACCCCTCTTGGAGGAAAGGACAAGTGCCTCCCTTTTCGGCTGTTAGGAGATCTAGAGCCCGACGATTTTGGGGGCTACTTGTGCTATGCTCGTTATTTGTCTTTGTAATGATTGGAGAGACTCGGAGGTGGTGTCTAAAGCTAGTTGGATTTTGTTTTGTAAGTCTTCCATGGCCCATAGTGAGTAGTTGAGAGCCCCTCCTGATAGACCTATGGAGGTGACTGCAGAAACTAGGGACAATCCTACCATGACTGGAAGGAAGACAGCCCTCTTGCGTCGGTGTTTGGGAGTTAAGAGGGCCTGGAGGTCGGCAGTGGAGTAAAGAGAGAGCTGTGGGATCAGCGTAACAACTATACAGGAAGAGGTGAGATTGGAAGTTTGGGAGAGTGCCGTTGCACCATAAGAAGAGGGTGGGCGGGAGGAAGTGCCCATTTGTAGAGTTTATGGTGGTTGAACAGAGAGAGTTATTTGAATGGAGAATGGGGACGCTGGGCGGACCAATACAGAGGTAAGAGGAGTTGGATGCCACTTCCCAAAGTGGAGCGTGAGGTTTGGCGATGGCCTCTCCGGTGGAAGACAGGTTGAGGGTACTATTACTGTGGGGCAAGGCAGGAAGCGAACGGCAGCCAGCAAAGGTCGTTGTAATGAGGCACAAAGAAAACATTGCGAAGAAGGAAGAGAAGGGAAGGATTGGTTTAAGAAGAGGAGGGTGTGGCCTATTATGGTAAACCATGAAGGGAAATGTTGGGAGGGTAGTTGTTGAGTGCAGGCGGCAACCTTTGCGTCTTGTGATTATGTGGGATTTTCCTGGATGACAGGCAGGGAGGGGGAGTGAGCAACACGGGATACTCGAAGTTTGAGCGGCTGGCCTGGAATTGTGGAGCAAGAATAGGTCGGCGGCTCTGTGGAGGAAGGGGTAAAGGGAGGCAATTTAGCTGGTTTGAGGCAAGAAGCGTGAATCCAGGGACTGAGCTGTCCTTTGGTTATGAGCAGCCTGGCTGCCGTGGGGGTGGAGAGGACTATTTGGAAGGGTCCTTGCCTTTTCGGTTGTAAGCGAGTTCTGGTTTTTGGGTCTGAGAGGAAAACCCATTGTCCCGGGGTGAGAGACTTTGGATTATGTGTTTCTGTGGGAGCAGGCAAAAGGAGATCTTGATAATGCCAGATATTGGAACGGATGAAGGACAGGAGGGGGTAGGTTATATGAAGGGGGACGTGAGTTGGAGAGGTTGGAATACCAGGAGGAAGTGCAGGTCTGCCATGTAGGACCTCGAAGGGTGAAAGCTGAGTGGGCTTTTTAGGGAGGATGCAAACGTGGAAGAGAGCTAGGGGAAGGAGGGAGACCCAGTCCTGATGGAGTTCGAGAGAGAGTTTGCTGAGGATATCTTTTAGTGTGCAGCTAGTTCGCTCAAACTTTCCTGATGATTGTGGGTGGTAGGGAATGTGAAAGTGCCATTTGATGTTGAGGGCCGTCGTTAAAAACCGAACGACTTGTGAGGTGAATTCAGGCCCGTTATTTGACTGAAGGGAGAAGGGGACCCCGAATCGAGGGATGATGTGGTTGGCTAAGATAGATCCCCCCGTAGCAGCCCGCTTATTTGAGGTAGGATAAGCCTCGACCCACCCAGAGAAGGTGTCGACCAGGACCAGAAGGTATTTGGTGTTACGGGCGGGGGGCTCTTCCCTAGCCTGGTGAGTGGGGAATGTTTCAGGCTTTAAGGCGGTATTAGGATTTGTTCGGTGGCAAGTAGAGCATTGAGAGGAAAGGGTATGTGTGAGTCTTGTATGTTCAGGAGTAAGGTGGAAGAAAGTTTTAGGAAATGAAGTGAGAGCTGCTGGATTTGGGTGGAAAATTGAGTGTAGGTAGGGAATGAGATTGGACAATTGTGGAACTTCACCTGTATGTTCGGCTGGTGGGGAGGAGGTGTTGATGAGTATGGTAGGAAGGGGTTTTGGAGCCACTTGGCAAGCCGCCCTGTTGGTCCGCGAGTTTCCTTGGGTGATAAAAGATGAATCGACCTGGAGGGCTTTACAGTATGAGATGCCTATGGCCCTGGGAAGCAAGGAGGCTTGAAGGAGGTTGGAAATGAGCTTAGCATTTATGATGGCTGACCCTTTGGTAGTTAATAATCCCTGTTCTTGCCAGATGGCTGAGTGTGAAGTCAAAATGTGAAAGACATATTTGGAGTTGGTGTAAAGTGACAGAGTGTCCTGCCACCAGTTGGAATGCTCGAGTGACTGCTGTGAGTTCTGCTTGTTGGTTAGTGGTATTAGGCAGGAGAGGATTAGCCTCGATGACGTCAGTGGCAGAGGTGATGGCATATCCTGCCACTCGAGACCCCTCATATATGTATATATGAGCTTCCATCTGTGAACCAAACATAGGAGGGCACAGATAAAGGTCCTTCCTGAATGTGTACTGGACAGGGGAGTAGGGACTCGAGGACTTCGACGCACTCATGTATTGGGGTGTCGACAGGAGAGGAAGGGAGTCATGTGGCTGGGTGAAGGGGTGCGCAAGTTTGGAAGGAGACAGAGGGGTCTTGGACAAAGAAAATCAGAAGGAATAGTAATCCTTGTACCTGGTCTGTGGGGAATTCAGGAGAAGGGTGTGAGGCAGGTGTGGTTCCTGGAGCTTGCTTCTTATCTTACCCTAGAGAGACTGATTGAGAACTTTAAGAATTTAAGTATTAAAGTTTTTAAAAGCATAATGTTACAACAGAAAATCACAATAGTTATTGCAAAAGTTACTTATTTAGCCAAAGTGATAGTCCAAAGATTTTGGAAAAAAAACCCTCGCTTTTTTGTAACAAAGACAGTGGGGGAGGGCTAGATGAATTTTGTCTCTTTCTTTCCCCCTTGTTTAAAGGAGAAAATTCTTTTGGAGATTGTTAATTAAGAAGTTCATGTTCTGGTCTTTGAGTAGCATGTAGGCCTAGCATTAGTGTAACTGATATTAATGGTAAATTTATGGAACCTTTTTGAAGCCTGAGTGTTTATAGAATTCCTTTTACTTCTTTTCACAAACTTTTACCTACCATGTTCGATAAACTCATACCATTTTTCGACATGATTAAACCTTTTATTTTTGTTCTATACTTTCCTTAACCAGCCATTTTATTATAGAACAAAAATGTACCATATAAGATTTTTTCTTATACAATTATTTTTTCTTTTTATCCTTTTTTTACTAAAAACATACCTTATACTATCAACTTTGTTTATATTTTTTCTAACCTCAGAGCTCTAACCAAAGCAATAAGTTTATATGCAGTGGAAGGGCTTAGATAGTATCCAAAGTAGAACTATTAGGGAAATCCAAAGCTAAAGAAAAGGCACTGAAAAGCACAGTGGTGATGGCTCAGGGTAAAGAATAATACGAGTTTTAATTTTTGTCATAATGTCCCTTCCCAATAATGGAGCTGGACACGTTGGCATAACAAGGAAAGAGTGTTGAAATATTTTATCTCCCAGAACACATGGAAGTAAAGGCGTAGTGAGGGGCCTGGATATAATGCCCTGCACCACACAACCGAAAGGGGTGAAGGAAGGAGTGGACTGGGAAATTCAAGTAAAGCTGAGCATGTAGCCCCCATATCAATAACAAATGATATAACCCTGCCAGCTACTGATATTTCCACCCTAGGCTCCGTTGGTTTAATAGTATGTTCCGAAGACATTGGGGCTACCGAGCCAGGGGCGAGTCAATCCGACTGGAGCAAGCCCAAGAGATCTCCTTCTGAGATTGTGCGAGATCCCTGGTGTCCCTCATTTGCAGCAAGCCTCTGGGCCATGTGCTCTCCTCCGGCTAAGTGAACGAGGCAATCATGAGCCCAATGTCCATGCAGTTTGCATTTGGGACAGGGTTTTGCCAGTGGCGGGGCTTGACAGTCGTTGGCCATATGCCCATTTTGACGGCATCGGAAACAAACCTGGGAAGGGGCTGTGTACCCCTTCTGCTATCGACCATCTGGGGTGGAAGATTATCAGTGGTGGCTCTCCCTGCTAAAGGGTAGATAAAGGCTGAAACGTTTCCCGCTTATGTTTGTGGTCCTGCATTCTTGCCTCCTCCCGGTTGTTAAAGACTTTAAAGGCCGTGTCCAATAGTTCTAGTTGAGGGGTTTGTGGGCCCTTCTCTAATTTTTGGAGTTTATGCCTAATGTCCAGTGTCGACTGGGAGATAAAATACATAGCCAAAAGAGTTTGTGCCTCCACAGAGTTTAAATCAATATTAGTCAACTGCTGCAATGTCTCAGAGAGGCGACTTAGAAACATTGCTGGATTTTCATCTGGTCTTTGAAAAACCTCTTTTATTTTGTCCTAGTTAGCCTGTTTATTAACACCTTTTTTGTAGTTAGCTAACAGGATTTATTCATATGATCCCTTTACTTTCCTCTGGGAAGTAGGTTGATATAGTCCCAGTTTAGATATAACTTGAGAGAAATTTATCATAAGAAAACAAGAAAGAAGAATTTCTTTAACATCCTTTTGTCCCAGCCACCCCCTTGAGAAGAGACCTATTAAGCCATGTGGAAACTTGAATGGGCTTTCCAAGTACAGTGGGGAACTTGTTGCAGCTGGTAGGGCTGCCGCCAGGGGGTTATCAAGCAGTGAGGGGAAGGTGGGTGAGAAGGCTGGAGGTTGGGGTCAAGCACCGTGGCCTTTGGCACCGGCCCCTCCTCCAAAGACAAAAGAGAAAGGCTGGAGGCCAGAGTTAGGCATCTCAACTGGAGACGCCAGCCCTTCCTCCAAAGACAAAAGAGAAATACTGGAGACGGGGGTCAGGTGCCGTGGCCTTTGGCACTGGTCCCTTTTCCGAAGATAAAAGAGAAAGACTGAAGGCCAGGGTTAGGTGCCACAGCCGTAGATGCCAGCCCTTCCTTTGCAGATAAAGGTGGAGGGCGAGAAGGAGGAGAAACTGATGGAGAGTGGAATCGCAAAAGCAGACTATAGGAGGTTTATCTGCCGGGTTGAAGTTAGAGATAGAGGAGGGAGGTGGAGGCGTAAGCGGGACGGGGAAGGGAGGGGAATCTCTGCCCACTTTTTTGAATGCTCATAGAAGTTATAGAGGTCCCATATAATGTCGGGGTTTAGGGGCCTGTAGGGGCCACTCATTTTGGTTGTCTAAGCGATAGGTGGGACAGTCTTGGGTACTGAAGCAAATTAAACGCTTAGATTTAATGTCAGAAGTGAGAGAGAGTGGTGAGGTTGTCTAAGAGGCATTTGAGGGGAGAGTCGGGCTGGCAGGGTGACGAGTTTCCCATTTTAACAGCTGGGGCTGAGCAAAGCGTCCTCTGGACAGCCAGCTGTTAGGATATGAGGAGGTTGCTATAAAGCCTGTCGTCACAGAACGTTATTACAACCTGTGATTCTCCTGGAGAATCGAGGAGGTTGAGGGCAACTTGGTACCAGGATTTTTTGATGAAGAGAATGCCCAAAACTGGATGGCGGGAGGTAGCAGACTCAAAATTCCTGATTGCCGAGGGAGGGGAAAACCAGCAGGGGTCCGCTGTGGCCTTAAAGGCCTAGGCGGGGTGTGGTCCCCCCTCTCCTGGGGACGAAAGAGCTGCCGGACAATCAACGGTCAGTTTCCTCCGGTTATCTCAGGCAAGGTTTTAGGTTTTCCAGTTAGGGGCACTTACCAATCCGAGGGCTGGTGATGGTTGCAGCGCTGGCGTTCAAGAAAGTGGGCAAAGGCCTTAAGGTGTGAGTCCCGCTGGCGCCAGAACAGGGTCTTGCCTGAGGGCGAGAGGAATCCAATCCGAGTCACAGCACCAATGAAAGATGGTGGTGCACAGTGAGACTCAACATCCGTTAAGGCCAGGAGATTTAATGGTTCGAACGCAGTGGCTACAGGACCTGAGGGTCAGATTGTAGCGCCGAGGCAAGGGCGCTCCAGCCTTTATGGGGGCATGGGGCGACCTGTCAGTCGATTATTGGTCGGCTGGCAGAGCTCATCCAGGTTGGTGGGTTTTTTGAGGGCACAGAAAGGGGTGTGGAGGGATAACAAAGGAAGGCACCGAGGAAGAACAAAGGAAGGCGCCGTTTCAATTGCCATTTTAGTTTGCCGAGTCACCGTTTCCAGGAAAGGGGGGGATGTTGGCTTTACTTGTGGCTTGGCGGTGGCCCTTCGCACCCTACCGTGCTATAAGCACTAGAACTGCATCCCTCTCTCTAACTGTGGTTTTGTACCCATTAACCAGCCTCTCTATCCTTCCCTTCCACTACTTCTCCCAGCCTCTAATGGTCACAGTTTTGCTCTCTACTTCTATGACCTTAACTTTATTTTTAGCTCCCCTGTATGAAGGAGCCGTGCAGTATTTATCTTTCTTTGCCTGACTTCACTGAATACCCTCCAGGCTCGTCTGTGTTGCTGCAAATGACAGGAATTCATTCTTTTTATGAGGGAATAATATTCTATGGTGTGTATATGCCACATTTTCTTTATCCATGTATTTGTTAAGAGAAATTTAGATTAATTCCATACCTTGACAAGTGTGAATAGTGCTGCAGTAGACATAGGAATGCAGATAATTCTTCAATATATTGATTCCTTCTTCTTTGGATAAATTCCCAGTCATGAGATTGGTGGACCATATGGTCGTTCGATTTTTAGTTTCTTGAGAAACCACCATACAGTGTGGTTCTTCAATGGCTGTACTAATTTATATTCCTACCAATACTGTCTGAGAGATCACTTTACTCTGTATCCTTGCCAGCATTCATTACTCTTTTTGCCTTTTTTCTAAAATAAGAAATCTTACAGGTTTTTTACTGTCCAGTATGGTGTTAGCTGTGAGTTTGTCATATATGGCTATTTTTCTGTGTTGCGATATATCCTTTCTGTTAGGGTGCAGACGGACTGGGTGAGGGTGGAGAGGCGCAGGGCAGAGAGGCGCGCAGCAAACCGCTGGGGCTGGCAACCCAGAGGCGCACGCCGGCAACCCAGAGATCCAAGTAGATTGCAAAGCATTGCAACATACAGAGGTGAGAGAAGAAAAGATTTATTTAAGAAAAGTTCACCGCCCACAGACAGGGAGTGAGCCTACACTGTAGGTGAGTGTGGCGTTGTAGCCCCCCAGAGTCCTGGCTTAAATCCTTCTCTTGGAGATGTTGCACGTGACTGCCGTAACTGCCGTGACTTCCTTATCGACCACCTGTGGATGTCCTGGAGAACCTGTGACACAGAGACCCATTAATGTCTGCCCACATTATCATAGCCCCTAGAGAAGGGAGTGACAAGGATTCTGATTCTCCTACACCTTCCCAAATGGCATTCCTTAGACCTGGTGGAGGGTGCACCTCCCCTTATCTCCTAGGCATTCCCAATAGGTAGCTTTGGGGGATCCTTGGCTTCTCTGTAGATTATGCCCAATTTACTGGAAGATTAAATCCCCGCTGCTCCCCCTCTGAGTAGTCATAACTTTTGTAATTATAAGTTTCATGACTTTTATGGTCCTTGCCCAATGCATGAAGTCTTAGGCCTTGTAAATTCCCTTTACTCTAGGCAAGCTTGATTGCCACTATGAGATACCTCTAATACCTGGAAGTCTGTTTCTGAAAAGACAAAGTCAGCAAAGTTAATTTTACATAAAGTGTGCATTTCTCCAAAAGCATAGCTTCTGCTTTCTCATCATTGTGTCAGGGTTTAAGAACAAGATGAAAAATGGCTTCCCACTCTCGGTCTGTCCTTTCATTTTCTTTCTTTCTTTTTTTTTTCTTTTTGAGTTGGAGTCCCACTCTGTTGCCCAGGCTGGAGTGCAGTGGCACACTCGTGAGTGTGCCAACCTACTAGGCTTCAGCAATCCTTCCAACTCAGCCTTCCAAGTAGCTGGGACTACGAGTGTGTGCTACCACACCCGGCTAATTGTTTTATTTATTGTAGAGACGAGGTCTTGCCAAGTTGCCTGGGCTGGTCTTGAACCTGTGGGCTCAGGCAATTCACTCGCCTCGGCCTCCCAAAGTGCTGGGATGACAGGCTGAGCCACTGAGCCCGGCCGAGATATACCCTTTGTATGCCTAACTTCTTGAGAGTTTTTATCATGAAGGAATATTGAATTTTATTGAATACCATTTCTTTCTGTATTGACCTGCAGTACTTTTTAATAACAAATTCGACTGCAGAATGAAAATATTTTAAGGAAGAATAGCATGCCATAATATGAACTCATAGAGACTTCCATATTAAAATCCAACAAAATCATACTGGGAGCATTTGCACTATTGCACAAGCACAGGCATCCAGAAGAATGTCTTTCTCTGGGGTGTTCTTGCTTTTGCCTTCTTCAGCTGTGTGAGAAGACTTTCAATAGTCCTCTTTCTTTTTTTTTTTTTTTTGAGTTGGAGTCTCACTCTACCACCCAGGCTGGAGGGCAGTGGCACGCTCCTGGCCACCACAGCCTCGACCTGCTGGGCTCCATCGATCCTTCTGCCTCAGCCCACCAAAACTACAGATGCGCACTACCAAACCCAGCTATTTTTTTATTTTATTGTAGAGACGAGGTCTCGCCAAGTTGCCCAGGCTTGTCTCAAACATGCGGGCTCCCAAAGTGCTGGGATTACAGGCTGAGTCACCGAGCCCGGCCCAAGGATCCTCTTTCATCCTCAGAGTTGACAGCGGCACCCTGTGACAAGTAAAGTGGGCAGCAAAAGCCAACAGCTAGCTCCCTTGAATGCACTAATTTTCTGTTGACTTTCGTTCCCCTTTTCGTAAGACTTCCTGAGATACCGAGCACAGAAGTGAATATCAGCAGTCTAGTTCTGGGCACCCCATCAGCACATAGAGTGCATTCCTGGTTGCAGCCTGGAGCGTCACTGCTGGCTGAACTCACTTCTCCTCGCCCACCAAGGAGCCTGAAAACCACATGAGAGTGGAGAGGAGCGTGTGGCACCACTCCTTCCAGAGAGATCAGCCCCTTCACTGCACTTTACTGACTGAAGACTGTTGATTCATTTGGCCCTCAAATCTCACATATCAGAGAGTGAGATTTGGAGCGACTTCCCTGAGCTCACATAGCTGATGATAGAGGAGGGACTGGAATTCCACCTCTCCTGACTGCCAGCCCGGAATTCTTTCCATTTCCCAGTCACTCACTTATTCGTACATTCTTCTAACATTCACTGGAGGCCTACTGTGAGCAGCTGTGACTACAGAGTTGAATTAGACACAGACCCTCCACTCAAGGTCTTTACCAGGCCTGATGCCTTGGATTTCCCAGAAGGTCTGAGTTCCATCAGAAGGATGACTCCACACCAGGGCCTTCCCTCTGCCTTGGCTGGATTACACAATCACTACTGGCACTGTGCAGACCCATTTCCAGTACCCAATGTCTTCCTCATAAATGGCCTGCTCTCTGGTCTTCTGACTTTATTATTAGGGTTTTACACTCAAAAATAACATTACTGACAAATAATAGTAAGTGAACAGTACTTAAGCTCTAAAGATCAAGATATTAATACCACAGAGGGACCTCATTTTCTCTCTTGTAAAAGAAGAGAGAGAGGGAGAATTGATATGCATGTGTACAAACATATGTGTACATGTGTGTGCCTAGGAATATGATTCTCTGAGACAGAAGGAAAGAACGCTTTTGCTCTTGAATGGACCACAGTACAAGCTACAGGTATATTCTAGCCCTCACATGGCTGCAACATTCACCAGACTACCAATATTGGATAAACAGATTTTTTTCAACTGGTAATTTTTAATAATTTAGCCAGTTCGGTGGCTCAGCCTGGAATCCCGCGCCTTGAGAGGCTGAGTGAGTGGATTGCCTGAGCCCGTGGGTTCAAGACCCACCTGGGCAAGTTGGCAAGACCTCATCTCTACAATAAATCAAAAAAATTAGCCGGGCGTGGTAGCGTGTGCCTGTAGTTCCAGCTACTTGGAAGGCTGAGGTGGAAGGATCGCCAGAGCCTAGCAGTTGAGGCTGCAGTGGCCAGGAGCGGCCACTGCACTCCATTCTGGGAGACTGAGTGAGACTCCAACTCAAAAAAATTTCTTTTAATAATTTAAGTACACTTTTTGCAGTATAAGAACCCAACCTGGAGCCTTTCGTTTGACCATCAAGTATTTCCTGAGGGCCTGCTGTATTCCCAGCCTTGTATGAGGTGGAGGTTAGGGAGGCCAAGTCAGAGATCATGATCCCCAAACTTTCACTTTCATGTTGCTGTCACTCTTGTCCCGTTTGATTCTGAGGTGGAAGAGGACTGGTAATGTTATCTGTGTCACAGAGGAGGAAGTTGAGGGGCAGAGAGGTTCAGTAACTTGCCCAGGCCCTCAAGAGTAAGAGTAAGAGGTAAACTGCGGGAGGGTGAGGGGAAGACGCCCGATCTTGCCACTAAAACAGTGGTTTGGTTTGGTTTTTGTTTTGCCTTTTAACTATGCCAGATTGCCTGCCCATATATTTTAAATGCAGGAGAGATGGGGGGGGCGGAAATTGCAAATACAAAAATGTATCCTTGCAATGGAATAAATAATAACA